>CM062919.1:46070000-48570000 GCA_031878705.1 Tapirus indicus
TAAGAAATATGGCACTTGTGATAATCATGATAGTTGGCCCAGGCTTCTGGCTAGCCTAGACTTCTATATAGTGATCACCGTGAGGACCGAGACTGTGGAAGTTTTTATGTGCAAGCAAAAGAAAATGACTTTAGTTAATTAAAATAGAAAGTTGTGTTATTGAGAGGATACTAAATGACTCCAAGAATTCTTACAAAGTCTCAAGAACCGATGGTTCTTTAAAAGTGAGAAGAAATGAAAGGGATGATAGTCAGAAGTACATACAGCAAAATTCACACCACAGAAGCAATCCAGTAAGATACTCTTTCTGTTAACATGAAACTCAGAACATTGTCCATAACCCCACCTCCCCACCTACCCCAGGAAACAGGATCCTGCTGACACAACTGAGTCTCAATTCCCAGTGTCTTTCCCTCCCTGGCTCCAATTCAAATCCGGGATGTTTGCAGCTAATTGGCCCCTCTTCAGTCACTGTCCACGTAAGTAGAGAAGAATTTGGAAACGCAAGTAGCTAGTTTTTTCAGGTTCTTTAGTGATGGTGAGATCTGCCTCATACAGATCCTCATTTTGAAGAGTTTTATCCAGAATTCCCTGTAAACAGGAAAGGACTGGGCTTCAGGAGCTGGGCAGTGAACAACCTGACAGAAAGCCTCTGAGGTGGCCTACTCATCTATTTATCTTCAGTAGCTAAGACTCTGATTAATGTGTAGTAGGTGCTTAATAAATGTTTGTTGAACAAAAGGAAGGAAGGAAGGAGGAAAGGAGGGCAGGAGGGAGGGAGAAAGTCAACTCTCTAAAAAAACTAATATTTTAAGTTCCAGTAAATTGGCAAATGTTTTGTTTTGGTTTTTGGGGGGGGGGAATTTACAGTTGTTTTCCTTATACTATCAACATATAATTTAACTGAGAAATATAAAACGTGAACATTTTTGTTATATTTCTCTCTCAAGATCAAATACCATAAGCATTCTAATATTTACTTCAATTCCAATTTCTTCTATCTATTTCAATTTCTTGCAGAAATTCTTCAGATGTTGTCCACACTTCTCTTCTTCCCTGGATGTTTGTTTGTGTAGCTCATTTAAATGTCACCTTTTCCCTTTCCCCAGACCGCAGCTGGAAGCTGAGATCTGACATGGTCATTTCATTCTAAGCTTGCCTGTAGTCCTAATATGATCCAAATTTTTCTGAAGTTACAATAATAAATGTGGGTTAAGTTTCAGGTTTTCAATGAAGACAGAAACTGCCTGGGAAATGAGAATAAGCCCGTGAGTTTACACAAAGGAAGTTAGCGCAATGTTGGAAATTATTTCATTCTAAATTTCCTTCTCTGTGCCTATTAGGGATTTCCTTTCAAACAAAGTTTCTAATATTGCTAATTAAAGCAGTTAAAATGGCCTCAGAAATTGTTTCTGACCTGCTTTATTAATTAGTTTTCCACTTCAAATCAAAGTTCTTTGCTACAAAGTGTTACAATTACATCTTTCAGTCCAAAGGAAGATCAAAGTCCTGTATTTGTTTCTTCAGAGTGATGGTCTGAAGTAGTTGACTGAATCTGGATTGTTCTGAAATACCCAGTGTGTGGAGTTCATATGTTATGATCCAATTCAAATACGTTTGCACTCTGTATAGCTGTTACTTATCATCAAACCACACATGTTCCTGATATCAAAACACATTTTCATTCTATTTTGAGAAAATACATTTTAGACAGGCAAATTCTGTGTTGAAATTAATGTTATACAAAGTACCTAAGTAATACATTTAGAGAATTTCAAGTAATTATAAAACTGTGGGAGGTGTAAAGTAGTTTATATACTTAAGAGTCCTAAAATACTGAAATAAAATGCAATATCTTTTTTTATTCTTGACAGAGTAATATTACACAAACAGGGAAAGATAATTTCTCAATTAATCCCTATCAGAATCAACACATCCTCTAAAATTGTTTTTATTTAATTTCTTTTAAGGTTATATACAAATAAATATTTAGCAAATATTTATTGAGGGCCTAAACTATGGCAGACCCTAAGTTAAGAAGTGGAAAAACGAAGTTTAGGAAGGCACAGGTTTTTCCATTGATAATTTCAAAATTGTTTTGAAGTGTAATTCATGCTTGCAAAAGGAATGCCAACTGGGAAATATTTTCAGAAATCAAGACTTTTTTTCTACTAAAATATTCTAATACAGGAAATGTCATCACTAATGAAAACACTGGAAAAAACAGCTTGTAGCATTATGGTATTGCAAACATGCTTTTCACTTACTCCATGCACAGACTTTCTTAGTACTTCATTTATTCAACCGCAAATATTTATTGAGTATTTATATCACCAGCATCTGGCAGAGTAATGGCACAGAGTTGTGTCCAAGACATATACAGAGTCTACTCTCATGGAACGTCCATCTGGGCAGGAAAACATAACCACAAATGCAATGATTTCTGCTAAAAAAAAAAAAAGAAGATATAAAGTAATTAAGTCTCCAGTACTCAACAAGGTAGTTCGCCAGTTTGGCTTTTTATATAATAAAACGAGAAGTGACGGGGTGGGGGGTAGCATCAATGTTTCCATTTTAAAAAATATATTTTCTTTGGTTTACATAGCAGGATTCTCTGAATGTATTCCTCAATATTTTTGAGTCTTTAGCACCAGAAAGTAGGAATTTGCTTCCTGTGACTTTAAAGCATTGGGTACAGAAGTGTGTCCTTTAACTGGACACTGCTTTTTTAGGAAGAATTCTTTTGGGAAGACTTCTTAATCATTCAGACCTGAACTTTTTTATTACTCATTTTTCTTGATTTAATTCCAGACGTGGTGAGGTTAAATAAATGTAAAAACTTTAGACTCCACTGTTTATTCTTTCATTTAATAATTTAAAATGCTGGGTATGGGGAAAGTAGGAGATTATATATCTCGAGAGGATGGTTTATTTGGTTTGGTTTTAAATGTGGATCTAGCTATTCCTTCTGTTGGGCTGAACTCGTTTTGTAGTTTCCTGGAACTAGAAGGAAAATAAATTAAAAGAATAAACTCTGAGCTGAGATAAAACACTAGGCAATCCAGTAATTGGGTGTATTTTTAGAATATGAAAGCATTAATTGATAATTTAATTAGTGTCACAATAGTCCACGCTGTGTCTTATTATTCTCTTTTGCTGCTTGATTCAGAATGTTTGTGCTTGAGTGTTGACATTATTGGATAATCCCCGGTGCAGAATGCTGTGTTGCTATAAAATAAGGGATCTAACTTGGCCTTGGAGTTCAGAGAAATCTGAGAGCACTGAAGATGTGATTACATAGGATAAATAGGTGTTTGGTAGGAAAGGATATTCAGAGTGTAGATAAGGGATGGGGAGTTGGAAGGAGGGGAAGGAAAATCCTAAGGCACATGGAATGATTTTTTTCTAGCTTTATTAAGATATCATTGACATATAAAATATGTAAGTTTAAGGCATACAACATGATGATTTGATACACATATAAACTGCAAAAGAATTATCACAATAGGGTTAGTTAATACCTCCATTCCTTCACATAGTCACCTTTTTTTTTTCGGTGTGGTGATTACATTTACATCTACTCTCTTAACAATGTTCAAGTATATAATACAGTGTTGTGAATTATAGTCATCATGCTGTACATTAGATTCTCAGAACTTATTCATCTTATAGCCAGAAATTTGTACCCTTTGACCAACATCTCCCCATTTGCCCCCCTCCCCCAGCCACTGGTAATCACCATTCTGCTCTCTGTTTCTATGAATTCAACTTTTTTTAGATTACACGTATAAATGAGAACATACAGTGTTTGTCTTTTTCTGTCTGACTTATTTCACTTGGCAGTGCCCTTGGGTCCATCCATGTTATTGCAAAAGGCAAGATTTCCTTCTTTGTTATGGTTAAATAAAATTCCATTGTGAGTGTGTGTGTGTGTGTGTGTGTGTGTATCTCACATTTTCTTTATCTGAATCTGAATTATATCTGAGGCCACAGACATAATCAGAGGTCAGATAACTTACTACTTAGTATTTGACCTTAAGAATAATGAATTGTTCTTAAAGTAATGGAATTCATTAGAGGATTTTAAGCAACTGAAACTGAAAAAACCAAATGTTGGAAAATAGAAAAATTAGACTTTTTTCTATGTCGTGTTGCAAACTTGACTTTTAGACTCCTGATTTATCAAGCTGACTCTGCCAAAGAGAAGGTTACTAAAAGTTCCTTTCTAATTATTTATGAAAGCACTTAAGAGAGATAAGCACTCATGTTTCTTGGGCCCCTGTCTTTCTTTGAGTCTGTTGTGGAGAAGAGAAATGTGAATAGTTGTTCCTCTTCATATTTTTCTCTACACAACTGGGGATAGCACAATATCACTGGGGCCAAGATAATATTCAATCAACACACTATCCTCTTATTTCAAAAGAAAGACTCCACCCTACAACCACAGTCTATGTGTGCAACCAATCTTCTCACAAATGCAACTTTGAGTAAGGTGGGTTACAGAGTAGAAAGTGCAAGTTAGTTATTACAATTTCTACAAAATTTTAAATAAGTAAAATCAAAAATTCTTCTTTCTCATACAAAAGATTTGAATAAATATCCAAAAGCTTATAATTTTTAAAGAAATCTATATTTGGTATACTAAAGAACACTTTCTAAAATTTTAATTTTGTTATTTGTTTTATATGGTAGAAGAAAAAGAGAATCTGTGATACTTAAACATTTAAAATGGACACACATTATGACACATTAACATAAATTCATATACTCATAAACTTGTTTATAAATATATACGTTCATATTTGAATTATATTTTTCCTTTGGTAGATAATCAAAACCAATGTTTACTTTTAGATTTATATGAGTCATTAAGTCAACTAGTTTATAGTCCTTAATTTGTATTCCTCTTTGTTTCTTCTATTTGTACTTTGAGGGAAAATTAAGTCCTTTTTCTCTATTTTTAGCAACTTAATTTACTATGTGCTTTTTCAGAATAGATGTCTACTCCCAGAGTCCTACGAAATTCAAAACAAGCAAGCCTGACATCTGTTTGCTTACAAGCTCTGAGAAAAATCAAAACAGAAATAGAACCAAAATCACAGACAAACTTTATAACTCTTATATAAACTATTCTATGATAATATATTATTTAATCTCTAATTTATTTTTATATTATTATATACATACTAACATGAGGATTTAACATAGACCTCATCAAAACACAAACTTTTCTTTTTTCTTATTAGCCAAGGAAATTATCTTAAGATTTTTCTGGGGGGAAAAAAAAGACTCCTCAATATCTGTATTCTCTCTATCTCCACGAATGGTATGTCTCATTTGATTTGTCTTTCCAGGTGTAATCTATAGACGTATTCTAATAACACTGTATCAGTTCCTTTAGAAATCTTAAATTTTAATACCACTTATTTTCTTAAAAAGAAAATGCATTGAATAATGGCAGCAATATAGTGGTTATTAGTGCTATTCACCAAATGCTTATTGCTCTTCACTTTCCTGAAATAAGTAGGATTGAACTTCTGGCTTCCTTGGGAGTGGTAGGGACATGCAATTAGCCAGAGGACAGGACATGTATGGCTTTCAACTACAGCCTTTAATTGCAGAGCAAACCCCTCCAAAACTTATTTCCTATTGCCTTGATAACTAGCGATGATCTAGAGTGTCAACTCTACCAGCCCGAACCGTGCATTGAGGACATTACAGAAATAAAAGGACATAATCCAGCCAATCCTTGGAAAGAAATAAACCTTTGTAAAGTTAAATCAGCGAAATTGTGTTTGTTACTACAGTGTATAATCGATCTATACTAACTAATATATATAATAAGCAGAAAACTTTTTTAATTAAATAATTTTGTGATTGGAGCTTTAGGCTACAAAAAGATAAATGTATCCTGAGTGCCTTCAATACAAAAGTTAGTGTCCAGAATGGCAATAAAACTTATTTGGCTGCCTCTTTGTACACTATATTATGCCCTAGACACAGTTCTTCTCTTCCATGCCAACTTTTTACAGATGCAAGTCTAGAGATAAAAGCACGAATTTCAACAGGGAGAGAAATAATGAGTCCCCATGGGTAAGTTACCTTCGAGATCTTCAGGGTATAAACATTTGCACATCATGACCTTAAACATGTCTCAGAGAGATAAAATGACTTTCGCCATTGAAAAGCAGTTCTGTTTGCTAAGTCAGAACTGTCAGGCAAGGCACCTGGACCTCATAAAAAATGACATCAGAAGTAACCAATGCATGCAACAGAATCCAAGTAACATTATAGATTGTACTTGTTGGCATAACTATATTTACTCTTTAGAAGGCAATTTATCCAAAGTAATGATTAAAATAATATGTTCAGTTGGGCTGAAATTTCAACACATTTAAGGCTATAGAGGCAATACTCTAGAGCAGGTTTAACTAATTTAATTAGCAAACGTCTAGCAAACTTTATTAGAAAATTAAGATAAGTATTATACAATATTTGAAGAAGTTTCCAGCATGTGTCATTCCCACTCCACTATTAAATAATGCTGGTTTCCAAGGCAGTGACTTAATTCTTCATATACTGGTTCCAAATTTCCCTTGTCCCAAAATTTTTTGTTCAATTCTATTTTCTTTTTGCTAGATAGTATGCAGAATCTTCAATTTTTTCTAAATTTTAACGGTTGAATGAGCACACGATGGCTCTTTCAAACACAAGCATTTTTTTCTTTTGATTTTATTCAACCCTCAAACCATTGACTCTCATGAAAAGAGGACATGAGAGCTCTGAGTAAGACCCAGATTCCACAGATATACTAAACTACATCAACTAGAAGGTTCCAGCTGTCCTCTTTGTTTACCACCACCACTACTGAATGTCTTTCGGTCATCTGAACTAATCCCATTGTATCTTTTATCTCTGTGTACGTGCTGACATCTGACACCATAAGAAGCTCAGTCCAAGGCTCCCCCTCATCTATCCCACCTTGACCTCCCACCTTAATATCCATAAGTCCTTGTACATCCTCTTTCCTGTCTCCATCTCCCACTTCTCCCTAACTCATGAAAACCTCCCATAGTGTCCTTAATTTCCCAAGCCATAATCAACAAACTTCTGTACATTCTCACTTTCTGAGACTCCCCGTCACCTTCTTGCTCTACCAGAAACCTGGGGCTGCCCTGCGCACACTGCTTCTGCTGCAGCCCTCTATAGCAGTGGCGGCTCTTTCTCCCGTTTCATTCATATCACCATGTTTCAGTTAGAGTAATGTCTTTCCTTATCCTCATTGACTCTGGCAAAGAATTTTCCTCCCTGCCTTCCTTAAAACCAATACTTGAATCTCCTGCTATCCATGTTATTCACTACTTTCAAATAATTTCGACTTCCACCCTGCCCTAAGCTACTTATTTCCATGGTGATATTCCTTGACCTTGTCATTAGCAACTTCTGCCACCTCTTGATTATCTTGATGGCCTCTCTTTCCCGATTATCCAGGTTAAATGTTATGGTCAGTTCTCATAATCACTTCCTCTCATATAACCTCAACTCCTTAGTCCCTCTCTCACTTGGCCTTATATGCGTGGAAAATACATAACCTTATTTAGATGCAATGATCGGCCTACTTTAAACCTGAACCTATGCAGATAAATCTAGTAGAAGAAAAACAGCCTTCACACTAATTGTTCTCCCTTTAAGAATCATGACCACCAACCTCAAGGGGGCTTTAAACTGGCTGTCTAGAAACTATACTACATATCTCAGTTTACCCACTTCCTCATTGTCCTCAAGCATTATTTTACACCTTCTCTAGCCCACTCAAAAACCCCATATCGTTCCCTCTCTCATTCTTGGTTAATGACCTTTCCTCTTGCTTCACAGAGAAAATTGGAGTAATTCTAAAAACTTTGACTCCCACTGCCAAATGTGGACAACTGTCAGGATCTGTGCCCACATACTCTGCCTTTCTTTTAACAAAGAACTATCATTCCTTGTTTCTCAATCCAATTCCTCACCTCTTCACGAGATACCATTCTCTGTCATCTACTCACTCCTCAATTCATACTGGATAATTATCCTCAGCCATATGGACATGCTGCTACTTCCCCATTCCAAAAAAAAAAAAGAACAAAACAAAAACAAATAAAGGGCCAGCCTGGTGGCATAGTGGTTGGGTTCGTGTGGCCCGGGGTTCACAGGTTCGAATCCTGGTTGCAGACCTATGTACCGCTTGTCAGCCATGCTGTGGCAGGCGTCCCACATATAAAGTAGAGGAAGATGGGCACAGATGTTAGCCCAGGGCCAATCTTCCTCAGCAAAAAGAGGAGGATTGGTAACAGATGCTAGCTCAGGGCTAATCTGCCTCACCAAAAACAAAACAAAGCAAAAACAACCACACACACAAAAATACTTCTGATAAAAAATTTTTTCTAGTGCCAATTTATCTGCTCCTTTTTGCTGAAAATACTCACTAATGTCTAGTTTTACATTTTCTCTTAAACTCATTCCAGTCAGGTTTCTTGTCCCTATCATTCAACCAAATTGATCTTGTCAGGTTCATCAATGACCTCTAAATTGCTAAATCCAATACTCAATTTTCAACTTTAATTTTACTTGGCCTATTAAATAACATTTGACACAGTTGATAACACCTTTTCCTTTATACACTTTACTTGCTTTCCAAACTACCACCTGCTCTTAGTTGCCTTTATTTCTTACTGGTTGATTTCTTCACAGATCCATTGTTGATTCCTGCCCTTCTCCCAATCTGTTACTAATTGAGTGCCCCAGAACTCAGTTCTTGGTTTTTTTCCCTTCTCTGTTGTAACTCACTCTATTGGTTCTCTTATTCTTCTGCAGGCCAATGACTTTTAAATTTGTTTCTCCAGCACTGTCCTTTTTCATGGACTCCAGAGACATATTCAACTACTTATGTGACATAGGTATACTCATTTAATAGTCTTACATGTATACACGTCTAATAGGTTTACACATCTAATGCGTATATCAAGCATAACGTGTACAGGCTCAACTCCTGACCTTCCGCCAAGCCTATTTCATCCTCATTCTTACTTATTCATCTCAATGCATAGCAACTCTAGTTTTCCATTTCTCAGATGAACAACCCTGGAGTCATCCCTGTTTCTTTCTCTCATACCTCAAAATCTTTCAAGGAATTCTGTTGCTCTAACTTCAAAATATATCTCAGATGAGATTATTCTCACTTCCACTGCTAGCCACTCTGAACCAATCTACTATCACCTTTTTCCTGAATTATCATAACAGCTACCTAACTGGTTTTCCTGCTTTATCCTTGCCCCATTTAAAGCTATACTCAACACTATAGCCATTTCAATCGTTCAGATTATTCCTATGCCAAAAACCCTTTAAAAGCTCTCTATTTTTCTCAGAGTAAAATCCAAGCTCCCTAAAATTGCCTTTAATATCCCAAACAGTCTACTCTCTCTCCACCTTTCTGATATCTCTTTACAATCTTATCCACTGCTTACTAGCATAGGACCTGGCCTTTTTTTGGTCCTTGCTGGCTATTCCCTGTGCAGGTATTAAGAGATCTGGATGGTTAACTCATCCCCATCTCAAGCTCAAGTGCCACCTTCTTAATGAGATCTACTCTGATCACTTAAAACTGCAAACTAGTCTCACTCCCAGCATTCCTAAATCTCCATACATTGTTTTATTATTTACTGTATTTATCACCTTCTAATATACTGTGTGGAAAAGAGCACATAGCAGGATTGGTTGCTATCCTTTAAAAGACCTGCTTACAAGACTGACCCTTGGCTGGCATCTGGGAACTTGAGTTTTGGAAGGTTTCCTACAATGTTATTAACTGGTAAGAGTGACTCATTTCGCCTAAACTGATCATGTAAACACCATGGTTTATGCTGAACATCTTTTTTTCCTGGGAGTCTGGGATTTTTGTACATGCCAAAGAGGGGGTGCATCTGTGATCTGCCCCCAGTAAAAACTCTGGGCACTGAGTTTTCTAATGAGCTCTGCTGGTTGGCAACATTTCACACATATTGTTATAATTTGTTGCAGAGAGAATTAAGTGGGTCTTGCACGACTCTCCTGGGAGAGGACTCTATAAGCTTGTTGCTGGTTTCTTCTGGACTTTTTCTGCTCCTTTTTGTTTTGTTCATTGTACTTTGTATCCTTTCACTGTAATAAATCATAGCCGAGAGTCCAACTATATGCTGAGCCCTGTGAGTCCTCCTCATAAATCATCAAACCTGGAAGTGGTCTTGGGGATCTACAATGCATGTACTATGCAACTTATTTATGTATTTTTTTCTATTATTTGCCTCTTCCAATTATACTATAAGTTTCAATGGGGCACTTTTGTTCCCTGATATATTCCAAGTGTCCATAAGCACCCGGCTATGGTAAATTCAGCAACAAATATTTATTGAATTAATAAATGAATTCAAATATATTTTGGAAAAAGGTAAAATTCCTATGAATAAACTTACTAAGAAAAAACATAAAGGAGGACTTATAAAAATATAAAATTTTTATAATAAAGCTTGAAAAAAATGAAGTTATAGCATATTCTTAAGAGGTTAAAGTAAATATCGTGACAATGCAAATTTCTCCACATTAATATATGTTTACAGAATGTCTAATCAAAAGCTAAGGTTGTTTTTTATTTGATTAAATTATTTTAAAATTCATCAAGAAGAAAGTTAATTCTTTAAATGTTGTGTTCTACACAGTTCCCTGTCTGTCCCTTATGAACGCTTCACACTCTAACCTCATATTCTTATTCACTTGCTTCTTTTGACTTGCCTTCAACTATTATTCCTAAATAATAGTTGGTATCCAAATTGTGTTCTGCATCTCATCTTTTTCTTCTGATTTATAAGCTCATAAAATAAACTGTCTATGCAAAATTAATATATGCAAAGTTGAACTTCCCTTTGTTATTCTCCCCAAACAAAATCTCAGCAAATGGCAACATTGTGGATCCCACTGGAAAGTCCAAAAATATTGTACCTATACTGAATAGTTCAGCAAGACTAATATATTCTCCTTCGTTTGCATCTCTTAATTTTGTCCATTTCTCTCCACTGCTACTTCAACTGGAAAGTAAGTTGATTTAAACTTAGGTCTAAATGTTTTAAACTTATCATCAATCACAGTTATTGGCAAACACAAGGGAGTAAGTAGCTAAGATAGGGTAGTAGGTAAAAGAATTGACGAATCCCTGAGTGAAAGAGTAAACAAAAGACAAGATACTGGAAGAGTCACCTCCAAGGATAGTGAAATAATCCAAAATTATAAGAAGAATAATAGGAATGAAGAGGAGTAACCCAGAGTTAATAGGCATTTGTGAGAAGGAGCTTGGTGGTTTGTATAGGTTGATGACATGAGAGTCAAAGCTCCTTTATAGGATATGGGGCAGGGAGGCAGGGAGAATGATCTAGAAGCAGCAATGAGGAGAAATGGAGAAACCTCTTCTACCTCTCAGCCCAGAGTTATGAAGTATTATGGGAGAGTAAAGACCACTAGTTTGGAGGGGTAAAGGGGAATCAACATCCTAGAGGAAAGTCAGGTTTCAGTTAGAGCACAAAAGTGAACACAACATTCACTACGAAGGTTGAGGATGTGGGAGGTCTCTGATGTTTACCCAAAATTTCCAGGGGGCTCAGTTGAAAGTTTTCAGGAGTTAGATGATAGCATAAAATAAGGAAAAGAAAATTATTTTATATTTATTGCAGATTTCTATATGTTTATACTGTATCTATATCTTGGAAACTCAATATTTTAATAATTTCCTATTTGATATATGGATATTTAATTTATTTTTGTTTTCAATATGTTAGATCGTCTTACCATTGACTATAATCTAATGAGAAATATTTTTTAAATAATTATTATAGAGAGAATTCTTTTTTTGCTTCTTTTTTTTGATGGAAATACATACCGACAAATGAAAATTCTATTTCCTATTATGTGAAATTGAACTTCAATAAACTGTTTATTATACACCATAGAATCCTTTCAAACCATTAAGTATCTTGTTTACATATTTATTTCCTGTATCCCATGTCACAATGTAAACCCCAAGAGGGTCATGACCATATTCACATTTTCACTATTGTATCCCCAGTCTTTTTTAAAACTTATTTTATTGAGGTCACATTGGTTTATAATGTTGTGTAAATTTCAGGTGTACATTATTATATTTCAGCTTCTGTATAGATTGCGTCATGTTCACTACCAAAAATCTAGTTTCCATCTGTCACCATACATATGTGTCCCTTTACCCTTTTCACCCTCCCTCACCCCCTTCCCCTCTGGCAACCACCAATCTGTTCTTATCTATGTGTTTGTGTGTTTATCGTCCACATAAGAATTAAATCATGTGGTATTAGTCTCTCTCTGTCTGACTTATTTCATTTAGCATAATACCCTCAAAGTCCATCCATGTTATGGCACATGGCACAATTTTGTCTTTTTTGTGGCTGAGTAGTATTCCATTGTGTGTATATATACATCTTCTTTATCCATTCATCTGTTAATGGGCACTTGGGTTGCTTCCAAGTCTTGGTTATTGTGAATAATGCTGCAATGAACATAGGTGTACATATATCATTTTGAGTTAGTGTTTTCATATTTTTTGGATAAATATCCAGACGTGGAATAGCTGGATCATATGGTATTTCTATTTTTAATTATTTGAGAAATCTCCATACTGTATCCCCAGTCCTTAGCACAGTGCCTCACACACAAAATGTGCTCTAGGAATATTTATGGAATGAACAAATGATTCCACATACTTTGTAAATTTTAACTTCTAGGAAATTTCTCATTGGGGTGCTGCTGTGAATACAAAGATGCTAGCAAAACTGCTAGAAACGTACTTACTAAGGTGCCAGCAAAACTTGCTATTGTGCCACTGGGTCTCCTGCACATAACTGGTAAGAAACTCATTCACCGACAAGGAAGCTGGCCATGCCCAAGAGGCAGTGCTGACAGCTGTAGATGCTATAGGAACAGGACACAAATCACCAGAATCAGAAAAAGAAGCCCATTCTCAAGGCAAAGGAGGGTAGATTTCGAGCTGAGAGGGAATGACCCAATAACTGACTCACATGTTCACATTCCATCTTGAATAAGAGTATTCATAACATGGACACAAATTTTCTCCCTCCATTCAGATGTGGAAAGAAAAATATAGCATCTTTATAACTCATCCTCAGGAACCAAAAGCTGCTGAGTAGCAGGAAAAAAACCACACCCTGTATTTTGGTTTGATCCTTTACATTTATTACAATGTTATAATTTAAACATTCATTTTAGCTTTATACTCAGTATGGTTACACGAAATGCTCAGCCTTTTAAATTGCCTTTCACTTCTACAACTCCACTCAGAGATGGTTTCAAAGATGCAAGAGATGAGGTTTACACAGCCACCTGGTGATGAGGTGAAAGAATCCTTGGAGCTACACAGTATCCCCTGGACCACCCATACATCTCAGTGAGGTGCCTGGTTTTGTCTGTAACCTGGACTGGATAGTTGGAGAAGTAAGACTGGTTCTATCTGCACTTGGGGCAAGAAATGTTGGCGTATATTCTTGGAGCCAAAATTTCTGGCCATTTTCCCTTACAAGTCACTTTATGTAGGCAATTCTTGGTGTCTGGCCTCCACTACTTCAAGAAATGCCTGTTATCTTTGACATTCTGTTACTATTGAATATAAGAACTTCTGGGTTGGACTAGGTATGGGGGGGATGATGATCACCAATTCAGTTTTATGTGTCTTCTTAAGCACTTTGCCATTTTGCACTCCCACCAAGAAGTGGTTTATTTCAACTTTCCCTAGAGGCACACAGACTTCTAAGAGTAGGCCTAGAGACACTTGGCACTACCTAGTGCTTCACAGCCTGCCTCATAATTATGAGGTGTTTCTAAAGACTGCACACCTTGATGTTTATCTCTGGGAATGGCAGAGATAAAATCTCTTGTTTCTTCCTATTCACTCTTCTTTTCTCCACCGTCCCTTAGAGGTAACAAGGACATGTATCAAGTTTTGCCTTTTTTTTTTTAAATCATATCTCACTTCTTCCCTACTCTAACCTCCTGTCTATGCCCTACTGGTAGTACAGGAAACAGAGATTAGCTTACTGACAAGTGAGCCAAAATTGAGACATTTCAGAAAACATATTTTCATTAAAATGCAAAAAGAGCATTTGCCACAGTGTATATGACAATGAATTAATATTCTACATAGATAAAAATTACTTTTAAATCAGTAAGAGATACATACTCAATAAAAAAAGTTTAAGACAGGAAGAGTATACATTCAGCAGAAAAATGTAAATGCATAATAAACTTTTTAACATGTTCAGTTTCACTAAAAACCAAACAAATGTAGATCAAATGCCATTTAAAATGTATATACGTAGTTGTTTATCGAATTTACAGAGATAAACAAATAATGGTAATCAAAATTTGCAAAACTGTATGCATGTAATTAGCCTGAAAGTCAGGGTTAATAGATTTCACTGAAAGATGCCATTGCAAAGCCAAGCACATCATGACAGAAAATTAATTAAAAAAAAATTTAACCATCAGAAATACCTTGTGAATCAAGAGAAGTACAAAATATCCTTAAAACTTGGGAGTAAATAGAAACTGAATCACACTGGCCTTGTATGGCTATATTTGAATATATTTTAGCTAAATCATAGATAAATTTCCTGCACTTCTCATGAAGTTATTCATAGGGAAAATAAAAGCTAAAAATACGTGGTCTCTCAGTGATTAGGTAATAACTTTAAGATGCTGTAGACTAACAGGATGAATGACAGTAAGTCGGAACTCTGTAAGTAGGGTAGTCTCTATTGGTTTAACCATTTAGGCCCCTTACTAATAACTATAGAGAAGGCCTTAATCTGTGCTGACATACTTTCTCATCTAAGCGACACATTATTAATTGATTTCACAGATAGCATGTGTATTAGAGTACACACAAAAGTACTGTAATAAAAATTCTCAAAAAATAGTAGTTTAAATTAATTTGCTTAGATAACAGAAAAGTATTTATTTCACATATAACAATCCAGAAATGAGTTATCTAGAGTTAGTGAGACCATATTCCAGGTGTGACTTCCATCAATACTCTGTCATCCATCATTTCCCAGTCAGTGGCAAGGAAAGATTAAGGCAAAGACAAGCTTCTTGATCTTTAAGAAAATGACTTACTTTGCACATTTCACTTATGTCTATAATACTTTCTTTCATACTTAGTCACATGGCCACAGATAGCTGCAAGGGAGTCTGGAATGTAGTCTTTAGCTGGGTAGACACACCCAGTTGAAACTCAGAGGATTCACTTACTAAAGACAGAGAAGCATGAATATTGTGAGATAATTGATAATCTTGGGTTTTTCCCTATTAAATGCTCTGCAATAATGTAACTGTCTTCCTCACGTATTTACAAAAGTGGATGTGGAAAGTTCTAGTTTCCATTGTCTTTATCTTGAATGTTCTGTTTTCTCTCAGCTGTGATTTATCATGCTATATGTTGTGCATACAACAGGATTCTTTTAGGGTTGATGGTCCTTTTTGTCCTGGAGTTTGATTTGAAAACAAGTTCCCCATTGATCAGAAAAAAAAAATGCAACACTATTAAAACTGCCTTACCAAAAACCAAGGAATTCATGGGAACATGTTACTTCACACCATGATAATGTAAGCTAGCTTAGTGTGCATGCATACAACAAACCTATTAAATGTGATTTAGAATCACTGAACTTTTTCTGATAGATTAACATACAATCCATACACAGTTTCTGTATTTCTATACCTTCTATTTTTTTTCATGATAATTTGGTTTCTGTCCTTTATATTCCTAATCACAAAACATAGAGTAAATTCAGCAGATATAGCAATGAAAATCTTCAGCCATAAAGCTTGAATGATGGCCACATTATAGGGCAGACAACTAAAATATCAATGAAATAAGTAGGAAATACAGTAAAATGAGAGATAAGAGATGAGCATGAGTGTTCACATATTGCCTGTAAGTTCATCTGTAGATAAGAAAAGACATCAATTTAAGTGTATGGCAATAAAAAGTAAATAAAAAGGAAGATTAAAGTAGCAGTTCAAAGAAACAGAGCTGCATGGATATCAAACATATGGTGAGTGATTTTATGATACCCTCTGGGTAGCATTAAAACACCCACAAGTAATCTGATTACTTGTCCCATCTGGAATCCACCAAGCTTCAGGTTAGTTGCTACGTACCTAACTGCATGCCCTCAAAATAATTGGTGTTGTCTTAATATTTTTCCTTATTAGCATTCTCCATCACTGCCAAAAATGACATGGAAAGAGTGCTTCAAGTGCATAACTAAATGTGGCAAAGGAGTCTCATCTGTTATTTTTCCTTTATCTCATTCAGTCTCTTTTCTTTAGAAGATTTGTAGAGTGAAAAACATTTTTATTTCATCCTGTCTCATCTAGTGTCTTTGGTTTAGAAGTTCTGCCAGTCTGAAACATGTCATAGTGTACATTCCAATCAATATGTGTGTGTGTGTGTGTGTGTGAGTATCATATATACCATTTTTGCAATTCAAAGGCATCCCAATGCTTTTTAAATCAATAAATAAAGTCTTATATTATTGATGTAAATTTTCTTTGTGTACTACTACACCTTCCCTAAAATTTGTCTCTGCTTTAGACATCTCTTAGCAATGCTAATTTGAGAAGCATTTGCCAAAATATGTTTAAATGAATTTTTAGTGCTTTCAAATAAATTAGTATCTTAAATTTATCTTCAAAGACAGTTTATTAAGTGGAACATAAGGAAGCCTAGGAATTCACAGAGAATTCATTATTTCAACTTTACACATTGTTGTAGACTAAATGAATGATCCTTTGGTAATCCTTTCCTCTCTCTTTTTCTCTTTTATGTTTTTCTTTCTTTCTTCTTTTTCTCTTTCTGTCTTGTTTTTAAAGGTATTGAAGTAGTCAATTAAATTTAAAAAAATGCTGGCTCATTGTACCCTTCATGGTGACTTTAAAGTCAATATTCAGTCTCTTCCAGGTCAAATAAAGCTAGTAAATCCAAAGATAGGACCATTTAACGGGAACTATTTTCAAAACAAACTTGCTGGGAATTATTTGAAGATGCCCATAGCAAATCTAGCTATTAGCTATGAAAAAGACTGTCTATTTATGTAATCTTATTCTAAACTCTCATTTCTCCCATTTGGAATGCATTTAGGTCTATTTCCATGTTTAATATCCATTGATTTATAACCATCTTTAATTGTAGTTTCAAAATTTCCTGTTTTAATAAATTTAATTTATCTTCCTGTCTTCTTTCACGTTAATTTCAAATCATTTTCCCCCAAGCTGGATAACTGTCATGACTTTTTTAAAGTATTCATTGGAAATTTCATATTCAAACCAGCCTCTCAATTCCCAATTTAAAAAAACAAAAAGCCTCTATGGAAATGGAGAAAAGAAGAAATATCTAACACCAATGCAATTCAAGTGAGATAGACAGCATAAGGGCAGAATATTGGAATCATCCACAGTAAATATAAAGCAGATGAAGCTAGATTAAATTAAAACATCTTAGTCTTTACAAAACCTCATCTCTGTACCAATCAGAATATGGGTAGTGATTTATTTCTATGTGGATGGTTTTTGGGGGTTGGGAAGGATGGCAAATAAAATTTCATTTTCCTCACACAGCATAGTCATCTCTTCAAATCCACACAAAAGTTTAAACTGCATAAGAACTATGCAGATGGGAGCCGGCCTGGTGGTATAGCAGTTAATTTCACGTGCTCCACTTTGGCAGCCCAGGGTTTGCAGGTTCTGATCCTGGGTGCGGACCTATGCACCACTTATCAAGCCATGCTGTGGTAGGTGTTCCACATATAAAGTAGAGGAGGATGGGCACAGATGTTAGCCCAGGGCCAATCTGCCTCAGGAAAAAGAGGAAGAATTGGCAAAGATGTTAACCCAGGGCTAATCTTCCTTAGCAAAACAAAACTACACAGAAAATAGGGAGGGGTTAATATATGTGGCAGACTGGTCAGAGTACAATAGGTAAATTCTTGGTAGGCAATATTAGACAGGGGGCTGTTCATATGAAGCCTGAGCTGCGTTCAGAGAAGATATTTGACCATCAGCATAGTGGATAACGAATAACCAATAACACAGTTTGATATTTTTACCAATATGAAGTCTGGATTAATCTTCCCTACTTTTAGAAGGAGTTATCAAAATGTAACAAAAATAAAGCCTAGGGAAATATACTGCAGAACAAGGTAAATGGAACTTCATTTAATTTTCTTATGGAAATCCAATTTTGCAATTCTTCTCACAGGTTTTAAATTTCAATGTACCTTTAGAACTTAGCCACTCATTTATGAGTATCTATTACTTTATTTTAAAATGCTATTTCCTAGATTTATACATACTGAGTCATGAAACATTGCTTAGTAATATGATAACTGCATTTTTCTCTACATTGATATGAAAACAATGATGTTGTTATTAATTTTGTGTGTGTGTGTGTGAGGAAGACTAGCCCTGAGCTAACATCTCTTGCCAATCCTCCTCTTTTTGCTGAGGAAGACTGGCCCTGGGGTAACATCTGTGCCCATCTTCCTCTACTTTACATGGGATGCTGCCACAGCAGGGCTTGATAAGCAGTGTGTCAGTCTGTGCCTGGGATCCAAACCTGCATCCCCAGACCGCCAAAGTGGAGCACGTGAACTTAACCGCTATGCTGCCAGGCAGTCCTTCATCATTAATTTTAAAAGACATATGCTTTAATTTTTAAATAATTTATTTTGATGCAAAATGGGTTTTATTTGAGTATATATGTCTTATTTGCATATTTATACATATACATAATTTTATATACATTAACATAGCTTTAAATATATATAAATAACTGTTTTAAAGTGTATTCCTTATCCATGGAATTTCACAAAAATATTCATATGTTTTTTATTAGAATAGAAATCATCAAGAAATTTTTCAGCACTGATAAGCTAGCATATATATAATTAAACTCTGTGTGTGTGTGTATTTTAAGTGTTGTGGCCACTATGGAATGTCTCCTAAAAGCCAATTACAACCTACTTGTTCCTTTGACTTCCTCTACTATAGATATAAGAAAGATAAAATAGTCACCTTTTTAAATTGCCTGACAGGGCTCTCCAGGTGTCATAGTTCTGGCCAGTTTGATATAAACAAAAGGACTTGTGGAAGGTTGTCTTTTTTTCTTTCTTTCTTTTAACAAAAAGGCAATACTTAATGAGGAGATGGTTGGAGACTTTCACTTTCATCTCTCCTGGAACATAGACATGAAGCAGCCATCTTGGAAAAAAAAAACCACACACCGAGAATGGAAGGGCGGGATGAGAGAAGGAGCTAGGGTTATTTACGACATCACTGGACAGCCATATCCACCCTGGCCTGCCCTCCTTTGAACTTATCATCATTAAGATCAATAAACCTATTGTTGTTTAAGCCACCATAATACAGTTTCTTATTATTTCCATTGAAAAGCAATTCTAATTGATAAATTAGCTTCTAAATTTTGGAAATTTTCTTGAGGATTTGTATTTTAATAAAATGCCTTCCTAAAACCTATAAATAGAAAATATATCTTAAAGAATAGTAACAATGAAATTTGTTGTTAGTGCCGTCAAGTCAATTCCGATTCCTAGCGACCCTTTGTACAGCCTGTCCAGTGGAACCCTGTCCAGTCTTTTTGCGACATCCTCTCACCTTCTGGGGCTACATCAGACAGTGTTCCACTGCTACTCATTGGGTTTTTACGTCCATTTCCTTCAGAAGTGGGTGGGCAGTTCCTTCTTCCTAGTATGTCTTAGTCTGGAAGCTCCACTGAAATCTGTCCACTGTGGGTGACCCTGCTAGTATTTGAAATACCAGTACGTTTCAGCATCACAGCAACACACAGCTGCCACAGTATGACAACTGACAACAGATGGTGTGGTTCCCTGACCGGGAAGCAAACCTAGGCCTCAGCGATGAGAGCACCAAATCATAACCACTAGACCACCAGGGCTGGTCAACAATAAAATAGTACTTTCAGTTTTAAAATTTTTCTATTGCTGGCATTTTATGATAATATCTGCATTGGTTAAACTAAAAATTTACAAATAGGAATCTTGATGTTTTTTAGTGTAACTGTAATGTGATTTTCACATATTGGCTTAAGTTTTACTTGCGTAACCTGAAAAATGTCTCCCTTCAAAATAAAGCAGTGAAATATTGAAATCAGAAATCAGTATTGAAATCAGCAAATATCTCTTGATTACTTAATATTGTACTAAAGTAGGCTTGATTAAGGAAACAAGAAAATACAAATTTTTTGTCAGGAGATAATATCAAATAAAACTTCGTGTGAGCAAAGAAAGCAAGAGTAATATGAAAAACCCTCCCCAAAAGGACTTAACACAAACCCAGGTCCTATAACAATCCCCTCCTATCAGCCTCCTAGACATCCCCTGTTCCCCATGGTCTGCAGTCTCTTTTGGTGAAATGCGTATCAACTCTGGCAACAGAAGTTCCTGGTGGTTTTGGGGGGATGGGCATTGATAAAACCAATAATATCTTCATATTAGTCAATTTATGTGATATTTTTAAAGTATTCAGCCTTTTCAGTACCCTTAATTCAAATGAATAAACCGAGATGTAAACATCACTATACATCGTGTTACAATCCAACTGCATTACAGCTGTCTAACCCTATAATATACCAACACTGCCCTGTGCTCATTGCTAAGCCTCTCCTCATAGACTACGAAGGAAAAGGATGCATAAAGTGAATTTTATGCTCATGTAATAGATCAACATGACTGGATCAGATAACTGATTTTGGAGAGGGTCGTGAGAGAAATCTGCAATGATCATTTGAAGCTGGTCTGATACCCTGAGCTAATGGATTTTATTCACAATTTTAGAAGAAATAAGGCATAATATAATTTTTTTGTGAACATTAATTTGATGCTTGTGAATAGGAAAAAGAGACTGGGTAAATATCAGAAGGGTGGCAGAAGAGTGGAAAAAAAACAAGGATATTAATAGATATTTTCAATAGGCATTGTATTCTTTCTCAATACATTATTTTAATTAGTTCTACATAGCACCATAATTGTATATTTTCTGTACACTTTGGTCTTTCAAGACACTACCCTTGTTTTTTTAACTGCATTTGTGTATAAATCTACTTCAATTGTTTCAGAAAGCAGGTACTCATTAAATTCTATTGAAGATTGAATTCATTATTTCATTTCAAAAACATGATTTTCTTTCTTTTGTTTTCTTCTATAGCCTTTGTTGGATGAGAACTTTTGTGATTTAAATTCAATATGAACTATTTTGGGTCAAATTTGTAATTGTGCTCAATCCTTCCATGTTTGATAAGATATTTAGCAATAAATATGTACACTATTTAGCTAGTATTTCTAGAAACTGTATCTTCTCCTTTTCTAAAAAAGCATTTGAATCTTGGCATTGAACAAAGGATAACACCTATAATTGAATATGTCAATAACAAGATACAATATTCAATTTAAACAAGCTATTGTAATCAGTTTGTAATATATTATGGCTATCACTGAAATAGATGAAAAATCATAATAGATTAAATATTTCATGCTAATTATTCTGATATTGGAATTTGTTTTCTTGTCACAGTTGAATTGTGGCTGCTTATCACACAGTTAGTTACTAAAGAGATTCTGGATCTCATAATATCTAATATCTGCATGACAACAAATAAAGCACCACAATTATTTGCTTATTAGGGCTATCCAAAACAAATATGCAATATTTTCACTTTGCATCCAGACATTTTTGCCTTCTCTTGTAGACACAATATATGCTTGGAATTAGAAGGGGTAGTAGGGAAAAGGGAAGAAAGAAAGAAAAACATAAGAAAGACAGACCTCACATAATCATTTATTTGGATTCACTAATTGTCAATTACCCGAGGTTAAAAGTTTTAAAAAATTATTATTTAACCAATTAAAATAGGTATACATTTCTATGAAAATGGAGAAACAACAAAAATATTATGACTAATTATCGAGCAATAAAATGTTATCACAAAGGATTTATAATCTCTGCCTCAGTAAGGCAGAAACTTAACTGTTAAAACTTTTTTTGTGTGGTTATTAGCAAAAACCTTCCATGCAGGAAAATTACACTTAAATACAAGAAAATTAATGTCTTTCAACACCCAATAGCATTTTCCATTGAATTTTTTCTACAAATGCAATATTTTAAACATTAAGAAATATTTACTTACATTTGATATTTTGAAAATATTTATGTCATCAATATTGTCCACTTATCTCCAAAATCATTCTGTACCTTTATCTGTCCTGTTCCGTGCCTGAGGAGGCTGAACTTTATGGACTGAATCAGCAGGCTTTCTTTGCCTTTAGACTTCCCTCTGGGTTCAGGACTATTGAAATTAGTGGATAGGGAGACAATGAGGGTGAAGTAAGTATATATTCTCCTGGATCCTTTTTGGTCTGGCTGAAGATCGGCTGTGGCTGTGTTTTCAACTGAAGGACCATCTCCTGTCAGGTGACCCTCTTAATCTGCAGCGCTCTCTTTAGGTTCTGGTAACCTTTCCATCCTCTTGACTTCTTGACGACTAGAGCTGATGACATTCCTTCCCCTGTTGGGGCTAACTTAGAGGCTTTCCTCTTCCTTCTTTGTTTTCTTTCACCATGCCCATGTATTTATTTAATTTTCTTTATTGGTCACTTTATTTAATTTTCTTTAACTATTCCACTTGAGTGTACCATCTGGTTTTTGCTGGAATTTGGATTATTACATTTTTCTTAAATTGTAAGATAGTATTTTCATGTTGGACAATGTTATAACTCAAATATCCAACATCATAAGAAAGGTAATTTTGCTGGATTTTTAATATACTGACATATTAAACACATGAACATTTTAAGCTATCTTCAGTAAATGCTAACTACATATTTGTCTACTAACTTAGAGTGTAGTCTAATTTAATGTTTGTTTGATGAGTAGGGTCATCATAATTAAAATAATTTATTAACACTGTTGGTTATAATTTCATGTTCAAATATAGATGACATGGATCAAAAAACACTCTGCAAAATTGTCCTCTAGAAAGGCTTACCATTTGTATTACTACCAATATCATATGGAGACACCACTTCTCAGGCAGTAACAGTAGGGATTTATAATTCTTTTGAAATTTTGCCAAATAATAAACAATAAGTAGCACCTTATTATTATTTTAATTAGCATTTTGATTGCCAGTGAAGTTAAATTTATTTTAATATGCTTATTGGCGATGTGGATTCTTCTTTAGTGAAATGCCTTTTCACAGCTTTACCCATTTATTTTATAGTGAGTAAGCTGCTAGAACGCTCTGGTGCCCAAGTTTCTACTGAAGGGAAATTTTGGGTGGTGATATTCTCCATTGTTACAGGGTTGGAAGGAAAAGGAGATAATTTCTGAATGTAGGTAATGAGTTTTATTTTGGAAAAATGATAAATTTGTGGTGATTAAATGACATCCAAATAGATATGGGTAGTTGATTATAAAGTCTGTTAGAGCTTGGTAAAAAGATTTGTACTAAAAATACAGATTTGCAAGACTTCGGAATATGTATAACTGAAACCACCCTCAGCATACTGTGTAAGCTAAGAAATGAGAGACAATATTATAAACAATACCAATTTTCTGAGGTGAGCTTGAAAAGAAGTTCACATAGAAGAAGTAGAAGTACAGAGAGGGAAGAGGAAAGTTTGAAGCATGTAATATCATAGACACTAAGGGAAGTGAGAGAATCCAATATTCTCACATACTGGCAAAGGTCAAATAAAATGAAAACAAAATTATGCATTGTTTTTATTAATGAAAAGTTTATTAATGATCTTGTTGAGGGACATTTCAGTGTTATGGTAGAACTAGAAGCATTAAGTTGAAGAGAATGAAAGATGAGTAACTGGAGATGAGAGTGTGAAAAAATCATAAAAGGAGTTTTATTATGAAATAAAATAGAGAAAGCTTTGGTTTCAGGAAGATGTGGAACTGAAGTTTAGTTTAGTTTTAAAAAATCAAACATAGCAGAGAATTGAGCATATTTGAATTCTAATGGGAAGAAGCTGACTGGGTCAGAAAACTGCCAGAAACAAGAGACAAGGGGTGAGTGATAAATTTATGTACCAGACAGAGTAGGAAAGGATAAGATCCAGAGCATAAAATGAAAACTAAACTTAGGAGAAGAATCAACACTTTGTAACAGGAAGAATTGGAAATCATAGGTGAGGATGCTATTATATGTGCCAGTGCATTGGCATTAAGAAAAGTATTATTAGTTTGATGACACGTAGATTCTCTGAGAAATGGAAATTGAGTTTTCCTAGAGTGACAAGGAGATAAGGTGGGTGGTAGGATTAAAATTTTGAGTATCATAGGAAAGTTTCAAAATAATTTCTGAGGACAAGCAACAGATTGGAAAAAAGCACATATCCAGTAAAAGGCTTGTATCTAGAATATTAAAAAAACTGTTCCAACTCAAGAAGACAACAATCCAATAAAAATTGGACAAAAATATTAACAGATATTTCACAAAAGAAGATGCACAAATGTTTAATAAGCACACAAAACAACATTCAACATTATTAGTCATTAGGCAAATGCAAATTAAAACCACAAGGAGATACCTCTTCATATCCTCTAAGATGACTATAATAAAAAAGATAGACAATAACAAGTGTTGGCAAGGATGTGGAGAAACAGGAATCTTCATATATTCCTGAAAGGATAGGAAAATGGTGCAGCTTCATTGGAAAGTAGTTTGACAGCTTCTTAAAAAGTTAAATATAAAATTACATATAATCCAGCAATTTCACTCAGATATGTACACATGAGAAATGAAAACATGTGCCCTTACAAAGACTTGCACAGGAATGTTCATAGTAGCATGATTCACAATAACAAAAACTTGGAAACAACCAAAATGTCCATCAGTTGGTGAATGGATAGATGAAATGTAGTGTATAACCACAAGGTGGAATACTATTCAGCAAAAAAGAGTAACACATTATTGATGCGTGCTACTTCATAAATAAACTTCAAAATCAAGAAGCCAGACACAGGAGACCACATGTTGTATACTTCCATTTATATGAAATGTCCAGAAAGTAAATTTATAAACAGAAAATAAATTAGTGGTCACCTGGGCTGGAGGTAGGAATAGGAACAAACTGTAAATGGTCATGAGGGATTTTATTGGGAGAGTGAAAATGTTCTAGAACTGAATTATGGTAATGATGAACCCCTTGGTAAGTTATTAAAAATCACACTTGAAATGGGTTAATTTTATGATATTTAAAATATGCCTCAATAAAGTTTTTAAAAAAATAATTGCTGAGGATTTCAAGGTGCTAAGTAGGAAATGTATGGAAAAGATATCAAAATGGGAATCTTCTAACTATTTTAGCTAACGACCCAAAAGGCCAGGTATAAAATAATAGAAGTCAGGTTATTCCACATTCAATTTGAAGATGTTAGAAAACTTCTGTAGGTATGGCAAGAGAAATTGTTTAAAGGATGTTGTGGTCTTTAGCTCATACCTCATCTTAAGATATAAAAGAATAAAACTTAAAGAATCCCAGGGAAGAGTTTTAAGAAGATTACTTGCAGAGTTTAATGTATGTCTTCTAGAGTGAGGGACAGTGGGAACTATTTTCTGATTCATTCATCATTCATGAGAATGTCAGCCAGCTTTGCTGCTCCCATACATTCGAATTGGTTCTAAGAATTGATGCAGTAAAGGAAGCATGTATTTCCTGTGCATTAGTTATGAGCCAAGTGGGAATGATAGCGCCATTCTGGGGCCATCTTGAAGGTACTTTGCCTAAGAAGGCTTTCTAAATGAGCAGTGTGATCTCAGCAGAAGTTGTGGGTGGACCAACAAAAACCAGAGGCTGAAAATAAGTTAGAAGAGTCCAGTCAGAAAAGGCTTTACCCATATTAAGGAAAGGCAGGTAAAAAATATCCAGGGATAGGATATGTCTGACAAACCAGCTGATCACCTCGAAATATTCAGCTTTTTGAACACCCTCCAAATCAAGAGAGCACTAATGCCAGATCATGATATTAACAGGCAAGTAAGATCTTTCTTTACAATTATACTTTTTCTCTCTATCCCTTTTTTGAGCCGAAATTATTCCAAATTACAATTGGAAATCTAGAAGCAAAGAGAATGAGGAAAACCAGTGAAATAGGGAAGAGCCGAAATTTCTTCCATTTCTAACTGTAGGCTTGATCTAGAAATAAGGGAGGGAGAAATTTAAAATGAATACCAGAGTTTTTATCATTATTGGTACTGAATTATTATTTACTAAAATTAAACTGTTATTTGTAACTACAGTTGGCAGAGGCTTTTTTATTGTCTGAGTGTGATTTGAAAAATTTCAAGCTAGAGAACTAGTCCCACACAGTAGGTTTAAAAGAATATTGAAGGAGAAACAAAATATCAATTTTTGATTTCTCTCTATCAAGTTCCAATTTTTAAAAAGAATGAGCTGCCTGGCAGTGTGAAAAACCCAGCTGAAATTAGAGATGATAAAATTATAGTTACCTACAGTCAATATTGGGTGTGTGATTTTTTTTTTTTCCTAGGTAGGCAGTGGTAGGATATAGCAGTTAAAGAGTACAGACAATTGAGGCTGCCTGGATTTCAATCCTGGTTGTACCACTTAATGGCCATATGATCTTGATCAAATTACTTCAGTTCTTTTTACCTCCATTTATTCATTTTTTAAAAATGGATTAATGGTAGTGGTTACTTTATATGTTTGTGTGATATATATAAAATTGGTATAAATTAAAATTGGTATATATTAGCATTTAAAATACAAGGTAAGCACTCTATTAATGTTATCTATTTTTATGATTATTATGTTCTTCAGCAGTGCTCAGTTGCCTGTATAAGGAAGGGGACATGATAACATATGAAATTATGCAGAATTTGGATGTGATGCAATGGAAAGTTAATGGGTGAGTTAAGAAAATTGACTCTGGATTGATGAAAGTAAAGAATTGTAGAATCTATGCTGGATAGGTGGAATGTAAAAGCAGGAGAAAGCTAATAGACTGGGAAATATAAGATGATAACTTGTGAAGCAAATGAAAAGATATTAAATAATCACATATTAGGGGATAAATGCCATAGTTTTAGTAAAATGTATAGGGATATGGGACCAAATGTCTGGAGGATATTCCAGAAGAAATGTAGAAGGCTGAACTAATGGAGAGTATTTGAAGGCCAGGAGAAGGTAATCTCCTAGTGGACAATCTGGAGACAGGATATCAGGCACAGAATAATTGCATGTGATGAGAAAGGCCTAGGGATGACCATGGGAGTGGTATCCAGAGTAGAGCAGAGAAAAAGATGAATGAAGAGAAACAGATGAGGAAGTTCAAGATTTGAGCATTGAACTATTTGTGAATGGTTTTGAAGGTCACTCAGAGTAGTGGCAAGTTGTAGGAGAAAGTAAAGTTTCAAAGAATGATGGTAAATAACTGGGAGTTTAGTAAATGTGAATGGAGAGGAAGAAAGGAGCATGATGTGTGGATTTCATTAACTATATTGTATGTACAATTCTGATCATAATGCTTGGTACATACAATTTGCTGCATAAGTATGACTTCAATAAAGGCATGACCTTAGAGGAGCTGTGGTTTTCTTGTTGGAAAATAAATGGTCTGGAAGATACCATGTGGAATGAGGAGGGTCTGATCTCCTATGTGACCCTAAGTCAGAACCTAACAAAGATGTTGCATAATTATAATCGGGGATTTTGTGGGTTTTGGCAGCAGAAGCAGCTTCCATCTGAAAAAGCTGTACGTTAAACAGTGTAATTGGAGCAGGGCTAGGCATTATTTAAGACAAAGAAGTAGAAAGAATGATAAATAAGAAGTTGAAGCATATGAAAAAGTATTCACCATAGAATGTGATATCATAGAAAGATTTCAGAAGAACAGTGGAACCTGATCATATTTGTCCACTACATTGATGGTGCCCTGTCTATGTTTCTGAAGAGAAAAAGTATTAATTGCCCCCAGAAATCTTGGTTTAGCATAAGGTAAAAGCTTCATCATTCAGTCTACTGTAGGCCAGACATTATTGTAGGCACTTTAACATAACTGAAAAAAAAATAGACAAACAATGTTGACTGAAAGGCAACAGATTATAAACAGAAAACATGATAATATGAATGTTTTATCAAAAGTTAAAAGTGTCATGGTATTAAAAAAAATAAAGCAAGATAAAGGGTTTCAAGAATTTTGGCAGGGGTGTGTTACAGGGTAATATTTTAGATACTGAGAGCTAGATACTTGAGCAGAGTCTTGAAGAAATTGGAGGATTTATCCATGAGCACGTATGGGAGAACATTCCAGTCAGAAAGCATGACCAGTGCAGTGCCCTAAGGGGGACTCTCTAACACATTAACTCATGTCAAAAATGATGAGAGTTTGAACCAGAATGATAGCATTTGAGATTACAAGAAGCATTAAGGATCAGGATATTTTGATAAATTAAACAAGATAGGGCCCATGAATGAATTAACCATAAAAGTGGAGGAGAATGATTATTTCAATTGCCTGAGCCTGACATTCAAATAAATGCCTAAAGGCAAACAAATATCAAACAACAACAAAACTCCTACAAACTTACAGATGCAATGATTTGGATATCTGAATAACTGATTTACCTTATTTTATTTATTCTACGTCGTGAAGAACAGGTAGAAAAGACCGAATTTTTATTTTTTGCCTCCTTTGATTATAAAAACCTGTGAAATCAGAGCAGCATATTGTAAGACCAACATAGAGAGGGAAGCAATGGGAACGAGGTTATAATCAAGTGGTAAATTTTTCATTCCCCCATGTGTCTAAAATTCATAGTAACTTAATTTCACTTTCAATGAAAGAATCTTTCACTGGGCATAGCAATGTTTCTTTAAAGTTATCTGAACTTTATAAAATTGTATTTAATTATGTGATTTTGAAATACAATGAGGTCTATAAAAATTTATAAACCCAACTTTTTTTAAAGTATCATCATTTTATTAAAGAAAATACACATCTGGTATTTTGTTTTTGGTTTTTTTGGGGGGGGGGGAGGAAGACCAGCCCTGAGCTAACATCCATTGCTAATCTTCCTCTTTTTGCCCTGGAAGACTGGCCCTGGACTGACATCTGCGCCCGTCTTCCTCTACTTTATATGGGATGCCGCCACAGCACGGCTGACAAGCAGTGCGTCCGCAGGCGCCCAGGATCCGAACTCGCGAACCTCGGGTTGCCAAGCGCGAACTAAACCGCTGCACCACCGGCCGACCCCACATCTGGTTTTTATTATATGAAACCCATTGGGTAACTTATAAATGAACTGCAAAAATGTAAAAAAAAAAAAAATTGTAACAAACAACATTAGACAGGGAAACCAGCGGAGGGATATTGGCATATTTTCAGTCAATTTATACTGAATAGTAAAATCACAGAACATTTTTACACAAATTCAATAAGAATCAAAGATTAACTAGCCATACCACTGAAACATAGATCAATAGATTTGATTATTAACTGTTGCCATACTCTTTGTTAGCATGAGTTCTAAGTTTAGTAAACTTCTTATTTTTGCTTATGTTTGGAAATTTAAAAAAAAATTTTTTTTAATATGAAACCAGTTCAATTAAATGTCCCACTGTAAGGAAAAGCCTATAGATCAAGATGAAAATGTTTTATTTCTAATTCTTGCTATTTAATAAATAATGAGGCATCCTATGTATACACTACAAAATGTAATTACTAATAACATCTAAAGAATTGTTGCATTTGTTTTATGTTAATTGCAACAGAAAATGAATAAACTGCGTTTTCCAGTTTTACTCAGAGAATCAGTTATTGAAAGACTTTCTCATGGAAAGGAAAGGTGGGAATTGGACTAGAGTATATGTGACTTCAACCTGATAAACTATTAAGAATAGAAACTAATGTGTGTGTGTGTGTGTGTGTGAGGAAGTTTTGCCCTGAGATAACATCTGTTGCCAATCCTCCTCTTTTTGCTGAGGAAGACTGGCCCTGGGCTAACATCTGTGCCCATCTTCCTCTACTTTATATGGGACGCCGCCACAGCATGGCTGACAAGCGGTGCATTGGTCCATGCCCAGGATCTGAACCTGCAAACCCTGGGCAGCCAGAAGTGGAGTGCATGAATTTAACAGCTACACCACTGGGCCGGACCGTGAAAAGTAATTTTTTTAAACACAAATTGCTCGTTAAGCTATTAGCGCAATTACAAAAGATACATAGTAAAGGCTTATCAATAAGATGATAAAATAAGATTATTTAGTATTTCCTACAGAGAATTTTATTCCAAGAAGAAGGAAGTCATTAATCGAGATTTTGACCTACACCAACAGTTTTAAAATATACTGGTGTTATGAAGCCAAGATGTAACATAAACAGAATTATAGTTAAATTCATGTAGTAGGGGGTTTATGAACTATTAATGATTGTAGGGGCGTCATTTTTTTCCTGAAGAAATGGTCAGTAACTCAACATGAAGTTGTCTGAAATCTAGCGAACTTGAATTTATTGCTTGACATGTTTGACATTAAAGAAATTTAATCTAGTGGGCAACTTTGCTTATGTAGACACAGAAAATTTTGCCGAACCAGGTTTGTTTTTGCCCATCATCTGGAAAGCCACTCACCAAGATGACAAGATTGCAGCAGAGAGGGTTTTAATCACAAGGCAGCCAAGTGAGGAAATGGGAGAAAGAGTCTCAAATTTGCCTCCCTGAAAATGGGGTCTCAAGGGTATTTATGGGGTAGGGGGCAAGGTGGTCTGAAGTGTAGAGATAGATGATTGGAGGTGAAGTAATTGATCTGTGCAAGTGTAGTCAAATATCATGCCTCTTCATAGGATACATGTTACAAAATGGTGACATTAGCATGATCAGAGGGTGGAGATTTTAGCCTCTTGATGTCAAGAGTTCACTTATGGGCATCTGCATGGGCCCAGGTGATGGGTTGGTGGTCCCAACTGGCCTGCACTGGATAAGGGAGTCCTAATTCCTGGAAAACAGCTCAAACACCCAGCACCGTGGTGACCCAGGTGCCAGGGAGATGTCATCTATAGGAACCTAGTTGGAATTGGACAGCATATTGCTTAAGCAGCATAGTTAACAATGGGTGGGTGAACGACTAAAAGCTATAATCAGTCATTGCAAAAAAGAGGAAAAACTTTAGTTACTAGCTACCTAATCATCAATGGCTAACTGTTTGCTGGGTTCAATCTCTCCTATTCCTCAGTAGTTCCTCATTCTTGAAGGATTCTGGGCGAGCACCAATCTAGCTACTTCCTGCTGATTGGGGCATAGATCCAGGTTAGAGGAATGAAACTGGTTAGCACTCATCTGGAAATATTCTCTTTTTCCAGTTTCAGGTGGACATTTTGCATTATTAGAATTTTTGTACCTTGCTCAACAGTTTTGGAACAACATCTAAAGACACATTTTATAATCAAGTATCCAACCAGAAGGGTAAGTATAGACAACCCAATTTTTAACAGTCCCTGAAAAATAGACCTAATCCCTTGGGGAATCCAAGAAAACAGTCCTGTAAGCCAGTCTGGACCCGGTACCTCTGGGGATATCTTCCGATAAGAGGCATAGCTTTCTCCATCTCATTGAAGCAGTCTCTTAGTAAGGCAGTGATGCAAGCGGGCTCCGAAAGTTAGGGCTTATTGTGTAAGCAAGTAACCAGGTATTTAATAAGAAACATTTCTAGAGAGACAAAAAGAAAAATAAGAATAATGGTTGGAGCAAATTATAAACCAGTTCCTGAGCCCAGGGGGCAGTCAGTCAAGAAGATTTCTAGATGTCAGGGTCACAGCGTCTTTTGCAGTTTGAAATGTCTCTGATGGTGTCATTGGGTATTCAGGTATCTTTCTGAGGGTCCCACACAGCAACAGTCCTGAATGTCTCTTAATTTATAGCAAGATAACACAAGAAGTGGGTAAAATTTAGTATAAGTAAGGTCCATCTTCAGAGGAAATTAGGCCATTGGGACCAAGATCCATTTTCAGAGAGAAGTCTGGTTAAAAACTATAAGCTAGGATAGGAATGCCTCAAACAGATTGTTGAGTTCACATAGTTAGAGTTTTGTATGGAGAATGTGCCTACATACTCTTGCAGAGTCTAAATTCAACACTAACAGTATGAGCAGAGAAGCCCCCAGATGCCATCAGGTCTAGTTCTCGTTGACCTTCTGGTTAGGATAGGATAAATTTTGAAGATGACTGCTTTTCTTTGATGGAAAATGGATGAGTGTAAGACAGATAGGATTCCAGTGGCTCACAACATTCAGGTGGATGCCTTCCCCTGGGATAAACCCTCATAAACAGCAATTGCCTTACCTAAACTACCGCTGGTATTCCCAAGGAGAAATATAGAAGCAAGAGCTGAACCATCAAGAGATTTAATATTGATAATGTACCGATTGAAAGGAAAAGAGAACAATTTAGTAGAAAAAAAGGTGATTTGGAAGTTGTAATTTCTCAATAGTCTTCCTATGCTTCAAAGGAGATGGTCATGGAATATTGAAGAGGTTTTAATAAAAGATGTATGATAAAAATTAAAGGTGTACTATATCATAAAGTGATAGGTAATTGCTAAGTATGTTTAATAAAAAATAATTGGTAATGATGAAAAATAAGTCAACTATTTTATGACATATACTTCCATAGTGATGCATATATGTCTCTTGGTGTAAGTTGCTCAACTGGGGGGATTTTTTTCATTGTATAGGAGAGTGAACAAAGAAATCTAATTTTATGATTTTGTGAATCAATGATATAAGAAAACTCCAATTCTGAAAAGTAGAATATAAAAAAAAAGACAAATGAGGGGCTGGCCCAGTGGTGTAGTGGTTAAATTTGTGTGCTTCACTTCAGAGGCCCCGGGTTTGCTGGTTCAGATCCTGGGGGTGGACCTACACGCTGCTCATCAAGCCATGCTGTGGCAGCATCCCATATACAAAATAGAGGAAGATGGGCACAGGTGTTAGCTCAGGGACAATCTTCCTCACCAAAAAAAAAAAAAAAAGAGAGAGAGAGAAAGAAAGAATGTATTTGAAATAATAAAAATTTAAAAAAAACAAATGAAAAGCAGTAGAATATAAAACTCTTTCACCTATAGCTTGATTCACTGGAGAATTTCTTTAAGCATTCCATTCAATTAAAATATTCAGTTTATAAAATGAGACTCCCAGAGTGCTCTTTTGGAACATATATTTCATAGAACAATTTCCTACATCCTAAAGCTCTTTTTTGAACACAGACAAAAAGTGGTCCAAGGTAAAGTTGGTGGCTGTAAAAGGATATTTCAAAAGACTAAAACTGATTGATATTGGACACATGTAATTTGTAACTTAATACCTGTTTGAGGTTAAATACAGGTTATTCGAGTTTGCACACTATATTTGGATTGCAAATATAGTTAAGGGGGGAAGAAATAATGCTTAGAATCAATGAGTGGTTGAGTTAAATGTTATGGAGCTTTGTGTTACAAGTGGGGGATTGCTACAATAAGCATATTCTTTGTTCACATGTAAGAAAAACGTTAGAGTAAAGGGCTGCTACATTTAGATTTTCTCTGAGGAATTGAGGCAATACGAGTTTAGTTAATTTTTAAATACTTTGCATTCTCATTCATTCTATAAGTTTGTGGTGTTTGCTTCTTACTTCTTAAAGGTTTACATTTTCAAAAACTCCATTCTAAGGTTGCCTCTTTATCAATTTTCTTTCCTTTCAAGTATTTCAAATGTTATTTCTATTCTTTTAAAGATAGCCTTACATTTCCTGGGACCTGTTAGACCTATTCATCTCTATTATCTGATAAAATAAATATCCTCACCTCCCAAAACCCGCTTATTCATCCGACGACATCACCAATAGCTATGTTTGACTCCTCCCTCTCACTAGTGACCCTAATTAGTTAGCAAGTGATATAAATTTTATCCAAACAATGCCCTTAAAGCTAATCTGTATAAAACCACCTGTTTCTAATAATCTTGGACCCACCTTATTAGGATTGCCTCCTAAACCCACCTGTAATCTTTTGCTGAGATAATTCTGTGTACCCCTAGCAATCATATTTAGACTGGAGGTAAAATTTACAATTAAAATTTTAATATTAGTCAAATGGTAATATAGCTACTTCTCTTAGAGCTTTGTGCTCCCATTTGAAAGGCTTATTTTTATATTTATTATTATTATTTTTTTTTATGAGGAAGATGAGCCCTGAGCTAACATCCGTTGCCAATCCTCCTCTTTTTGCTGAGGAAAACTGGCCCTGGGCTAACATCTGTGCCCATCTTCCTCTACTTTATACGGGACACCTGCCACAGCATGGCTTGATAAGTGGTGTGTTGGTCCATGCCCGGGGTCCGAACCGGCAAACCCCAGGCTACCAAAGCGGAGCACACGCACTTAACTGCCATGCCACTGCTACACAAAAATGAGGGCTGGCCTCATTTTTATATTCTGAGTCCTATTTCCCTGCTTAGATCTGTCAAGACAGACTCTGGGGGAGAAACTTGGAAATCTGCATTTTCTATCAGCTCTTCAGGTGATTTTCATAAATAACAACCTTTGAGAACTAAGATTAGAGTTAAAAACTCTGCTCATTGGAATCAACAGGAGGGCTAGTCACAGGGTAGATTACTATGTCCTAGTGTAGGAAATTCTCACTCAGGAAGTCTCGGGATAACTCTGTGAATATATAACCCAAGTTATTCTGGTGCAGTGTGTTGGAAGTCTGACTTTTGGGAATCCTTAACCTTCAAGATTGACTCCATATTTTGAATATAAATGTTTAATTTCTTAATCTGGGAATCCCAAACGTGTAAATGCTATGCTCAAAAGTTGACAGTTATTATTCTCTGTCTAATGTAATAGTAGAGCTCTTTTCCAGGATTCACAAATTTCCACAATATTCTCTGATTCAAAGCAGCACAGTCTTATTTACTCCCATTGATCTTAGACATGTTCCCTCTGTTCTGGTTAAATTGGATTTTGCCCCTTCTTCCTAAAAATGGTCTTAGCTATTCTAACAGGTAAAATTTATAAGCAATCTGTTGTGACCCCAAAATTGAGAATCTGATTAGAATTGCACTAAATGTACATGGTAACTTTGGCAGAAGTTACCTCTTCAAATTATTGAGTCATATCGTGTACAAACTTAGTATATTTCTGAATTATTTAGTTAATATTTTATATGTATCAGTACTTTTTCTGGGTTTTTTTTTTTGTCATAAAGCTCTTGCACATTTCTTATATTTGTATCTAGAAATAAATGATTATTATTTCTCCAGTGAAAGAGATTTCCATCTTTATCACATTTTTCAACTGATTAATTCAGACATAAGAAGAATCACTTTTTCCTTGGTGTTTACCATGAAACTAACCACTGTACAGATATCTTTTAGTAGTTGTAATAGTTCTTTAGCTGTCTTTTTTCAGTATGTGCATTTATTTTTTTTCATCCCATTACATTAGCCAAAATCTTCAGAATGATGTGGAATGAGAGTGTTGATGGCAGACACCAACTGACATATCCTTGTCTTTAGTGGCAATAATAATAATAACACAGCTGAAACTTAATAGTGATTCTATGTGCCAGGGTGGTGTTGTAAGCAATTTGTATGTATTACTACTTTGAAATCTCTCAAGAAAACCATGAAGGAACAGAGGCACAGAATGTTAAATGATTTGCCCAAAATACTAAAGCTAGGAAGTGAGGGAGCCACGTTTGAACCCAGTAAGTTTGCTCCTTAGTTTAATGTTTACTGACCAATTCTGGTAGTTTCTCTTTATTGTGTAATTATATCAAGATAAGTTCCTTTCATAATAATTTATTCCAAAATTGTAATGAACTATTGAAAAGCATCAGCTATTTTTGTAAATGTGTTGATATGATCACATCAGTTTTCTCCTTTAACCTATTATGCAAAAATTCGTAGTAATTTATATCTTAATTTTGAACATTCCTACATTTGTGGGATGAGGAAAGAGACTTGGCCATGGTGTATTATTATGCCAATTCATACATATTTGATCTGCTACTGTCTTACTAAAAATTTGGCATCTCTATACATGGATAAGAGTCTATATTTTCTTACAAGTTCTATAAGTTTTAAATAATGAGTATTGCTTGCTTCATAAAATAATAAGCTTTCATTTTCTCTATACAATATTAGTTTAAATATCATAGAATTATGTGATTCAGTTTTTAAGTTAAATTTAGCCTATACCTATGAAACTATACACACCTTCAGTATTTTTATTAACAAATCTTTGACAATCCCTTTAGTTTCTTCTTTGGTTGTGTGGTTAAGTATACACTAGGTTTTAAGTCAATTTTAGTAATTTATATTTTCTTAAAAGTGCTATCAAAAAAGTTAGTGAAAAATGGAAGTATTTTTTGTTGTTGTTTAATTAGTGCCTTCTAAGAGATGACAGAGACCATAAAATAATAACTATGATGCAAAATTTTTAAAACTCTTAAATAGATTTAGCAATTAGTAGAGTATATGATCAAATTTTTGATTTGGAAGATCAGGTGATAAAGTTTCTGAGAATATATTACAAAATTACAAAGAAATGGAAAGTGACAAAGAAAAACTTAAGGACGTGGTAGGTAAAACTAGAAATTTTAACAATCTCTTTGGATTTCTAAATAGAAATGAAACGGTGATAAAATTATAGAATCAGTGAAATAGTAAAGATAATTTCCCACAGCTGAAGAGAAACCTTAGCATTTCAGATTTAAAGAGCCCAACAATAACTAGGATTAATAAAAAATTATTTGCACATAGATATGTCTTTGAAATATAAAAAAACAAATCCAGCAGTATTGAAAAAATTCTAACATCTTCTAGCATAAATACGTAGGTTAATTACATAGAAGGAGAGTCTTACTGGCATTATACTTTACAATGAAAATATTTTTTTGACCCTATACTTTTGTAAGTGATTAAAGAAACATTTAATTATGAGAGTAAAACAGAGGTTTTGTTTCTGTTTAATATTTACAGGCAATAGGCTATGAATAGAAATTTTCTAAAATACTTGTTACAGGGAAATTCCCAAACATTTTTTAAACTTTGGTTAAAAAATAACAGAGAAGTAGAATGCAATGAAACAAAACCACAGGCCAAATTTATTTTGAATATACGTATAAATACTCTACATGAAACATTTTCAAATGAAATTTATTGATATTTTAAAAGAATATTACATCTTAATGAGAATAAAAGAATGCAAGATTAGGTCTACATTGGGAAATCTATTCACTATATTATCAGACCAACAAAAATAATGTTAGTTTTGATAACTAACTTGGCCATGGTGTATCATTATGCCAATTCATACATATTTGTATGCCAACACATACATATTGATAAACACAATAGTCATTCATTATGAATCTTAGCAAGCTAAAAATAGAACAGAAGTCATTATTGCAGGGGTATCAGGTATATCCTAAATACCTAACACAAATATTGAACTCCATGGTAAAATGCTAGAAATATTGTTATTAAATTCCAAGACAACGCAAAGATATCTGCCGTCAATTCTGAAACCATTCAATTCTTTTCATTTGATGAATGGTTTTGGAAAAATATCACCAGAATGCTAACTTATACTGCACTCAAGAAAATAAACAATTGAATGTGTACATATTTGTATGTAAATATACAATAAAAATGTCTGAAGAAAGCTGACCAAATTACTTAACTCTAGTAACCTCTGGAGATGGGAGGAAGGCAAGTGTGAGGTGATTTCTTTTACTCTGAATTAGTTTAATCTTTACCAAGGGGACATACTTTTGTAGTTTAAAAACATATTAATTAGCCATTTAACAAAAGAGAAATGCTCTTTTAAAAATACAAGTGTTAAGAAGAGTGTGCACAAGTCTAGATAAAATGTTGCTTTCTGTTATTTTAGCATCAACGTTGGGGTATTCTTCATCTAAATTTTCATCATGTTGCTTTATTTTGAAAGAAAATGAATCCATATTACACACATGACTCACATTAACCCAGTTTCTGGGTTCTATGTTCCTTCTAGAACTTCAAGAGTAACTTCTAGAGCTGTTAGAGTAAGTTCAATAACCTGTAGAAAGTCTTTGTGTATTCTTCTCTAGCTAATGGGAGAAAAAAAAATATTTTTATATATACAAATAATATGAAATGTTATTAAAATGTAAATTACATACACTATAATACATAAAACATTAAGTAGAATGGAGTATCATATCATATTGAATTAAACTGCAGGGTAGAAAGGGTATAGGGAATGGGAAAAAAAATGAAATATATAATTCTGAGTAACAATTTTATGAAAATCTGGGTTTGGAAAAAACTAAAGTTTGACACAATAGTAAAATAAGCTAGGAGAGGAAAAAATATATAAATACAAAAAATTATTTCCCCACTCACTAGAAGGCACAAAAATCTATAAAATTCTTCTGAATTGGCTGTCAGATCACCACATATAAGAAAAAGAAGGCTGTGCCTTAAATCTTCACAAATATGGTGAATTTCTTTTAGAGGTAAACTATTTCTAAACGTTTGGTTTCATTTGGCACTTTCTTTAGAAGTATTTACCAAACGTCCCTTGATGATGAGAATCATCTGGGGCACTTGTTAAATATTTAGTTTTGCAGATTCCCGCTTGCCTATGATTTATGAGGCCTGGGATTTCGCCCAGGTGATTACCCAGGTGATTCTTATCGTTAGGAAACTTTGGGAAACATTGTTTATAGAGGGTTCCGAAATCAGCCATAATGAAGCAACATACACAGTTGGAACAACCAAAAAAAGCTGTTGACAAAATCCAACACTCCTCCCCAAAGCGGGGGTCAAGGTCACATAAAACTAGCTCTAAGTCAAATGAGCCCTAATACTTACGGTTGACAATAAACTTAAATCTACGTTGCCTATTCCAAAGTTTTTGAAGTCTAAGAGATAGGAATGTTGATCTCTATTTTCTAGAATTTTATTTCATATTTTAATACTCAATTTCAAATATTCTAATTATGGAAGTTAAAGATTAAAATAAATACAAAAATGAGATTTTAAATAATTTTTATCTGGTACTGAACAACATTTCTTCTGAATTATCTCTCTGGAATATATGAGTGTTAAGAGAACACCGAATTTATAGTCTGCTTAAAGGAAAAAAATTCAGTTTTTTATTGATTTTCATAGTTTGATTAAACACTAAGAGCCCAACTGATAAATAACTTTGATGGGGAATTCAACCTATTTCCAATCTTTAGGGAAATTGCCTTCAGAGCCATTCTGGAAGACAAGTGTCTAATCCTAGTTTCAGAATTTCCCAGAAAAGACTACATAATCCTTGTATAATGCATACTAACATTTAACAACTTTTCCTGCCAGAAAAAATTATCTTTACCCAAACTGAACTTCTCTTCGTGACTCTGTTATTAATCCTTTCCAAAATTCCTATAGACTATCCTCAAGTTATTGACTAGGCCTGTCCTCCCACGGTGTTATACCTGCAAATATGTTGTATTACATGGCAAAAGGCATTTGTAGATAGAATTAAGAAGGCTAATAAGCTGACTTTAAAATAGAAGATTATCTTGATGATTGATATGGGCCACATGTCATCACACAGATCCTTAAAAGCAAAAGAGGAAGGCAGCAGAGTCAGTCAGAGAGATGTGGTGTAAGAAGCAGCAGGAGAATTGAGCCAGAAAGAGAAGTCAGAGATTCAAACCATGAGAAGGACTCAACCAAGCTTTGAAGATGGAGAAATACGACCACAAACCAGGGAAGGTAGGAAGTCTCTAAAAGGTGAGAGCAAGCCCCATCCAACAATAATGAAGAAAATAGGGACATAGTCCTGGAACAATATGGAACTGAATTCTGTCAATGAACTGAAAGTGGATTCTCCCCCAGAGCCTCCAGACAACAACTCAGGCTGGCTGGTACCTTGATTTTGTCATTGTGAGTCCTGGTACATAGTATGAGCTGAGCCTACAGGACTTCTGATGTACAGAACTGTGAGATGATAAATGTGTGTTGTTTTAAGCAGCAAAGTTTTTGATGATTTGTTATTGCAACAATAGAAAACTAATATACCTAGTAGCGTCTAATCAACCAATGGTTATTTATCAATCAACTACTGTTATTCTTAATAATACTGGTTGAAGTTGAAGGAATATGCCTTGGCTCACTGAGAATGCTGGATGAGCTCCATAAAATGTGCTTCAGTTCTTTGCACCAAAGAACCTTCCAACTCTCTGATTTACTGAAATAAATTCAAGTTAGCTAAACTGATAACCCAATTTCTCTAGATATGTATATAAAGAACTGTGAAGTGTTTAATATTTTACCAGCCTTCCAAGGTAACTAGTTAGCCTGCAACAGTTTCATGGATGCTGGCAGAATACATAAAACTCTTGGGTTAGAGGCAAATGATGGTCTTTGGACAAATGGTGATGGAACAACTGGGCATCCATATGCAAAAAATGAACCTAGACAAGGGGTATTATTTCTTACAGCAATAACAGTAGCCAAAGTCCCAGTTCCCACAGGTAATGTGAAAGGGGCCAGGTGGTGTCTGCCCAATTAGGGATTGTGTTACAGGAGAAGAACATCAAGCTTAGGGCATCTGAATCTTTTTAAGTGGTAAGCCTGCTTGATTTTTTTGTCCCAGAGGGAGAAACTATATTTATTATAATGCATAATACACATACCTGCCCTTTGCGCCACAGGAAGAGAATATCTTTATCTTCCAAGGCTATTTTATATAAAACATCCTTGAAAAGATAGTTCAAATCAAAAAGAAAGTCAGTGCCCCACTCCTTTGCCATTACCCAGCTCAACACCTTTTCCCCCACCTTTCGGTGAGTTTGCTTCATGCATTTGTAATACAGTTAGATTGTTTTGCCACAATCTGCGTTTTATCCTGGGATCCCTTGATCTGCTAAATGATATTTTTATTTGTATAAATTAAGATATTCTCTATGCGCTGTGAAGTTTTATGCATAATGTCATGCATCCACCATGACAATGTCATATAGTATAGTTTCACTGTCCCCAAAATTCCCTGTGCTTCACATAGTCAACCCTCCTCCCCACCACCCTCCGCCCCTGAAAACTACTGATATTTTAAACTGTATATATAGTTTGTCTTTTCCAGAATGTCATAATTGAATCATACTCTATGTCCTTTTCAGACTAGCTGCTTTCACACAGAAATATGCATTTAAGATTCATCTGTGTCTTTTTGTGGTTGATTTTAGCTCATTTCTTTTTATCAGTGAATAATATTCCATGGTATGGATGTACTACAGTTGCTTTATCCATGCACCTAGCAAAGGACTTCTTAGTTGCTTCCAGTTTTTGCAACTATTAATTAAGCTGCTGTAAACATTCACAGGCAGGTTTTTCTGTGGATATAAATTCTTAAATAAATTGGATAAAAACCTGGGAGTGTGATTGCTGGATCAAATGGTAAAACTATGTTTAGCTTTGCAAGAAACTGCCAAAATGTCTTCCGTAATGACTGTACCAATTTGCATTTCCACCAGCAATGAATGAGATTTTCTGTCACTTTGCCTCCACCAGCAATCCGTATTATAGGGTTTTTTCTTGGATTCTAGCCATTCTAATAGGTGTGTGTCGTATCACACTGTGTTTTAATTTGCATTTCCTAGTGACAAATGATTTTGAGCATATTGTCATAAGCTTATTTTCCCTTTCTTTATATTCTTTGGTAAGTTGTCTGTTCAGATCTTTTGCCAGTTTTTAAGTTGGGTTGTTTCTCTTATTAATGGGTTTAAAATTCTGTGTAGATTTTGGAAACCAGTGCATTATCATTTGTGCTTTGCAAGTATTTTCTCCATCTGTGGGTTGACTTTTAATTCTCTTAATAGTATCTTTAACAAAGAAGAAGTTTTTAATTTTAACAAAGTACAACCTAACCATTTTTTCTTTCATGGATCATGCTTTGGCATTATATTTAAAAACTCATCATCAAACCCAAGGTCATGTAAATGTTCTCCTATGTTTTCTTTGGGAAGTTTTATAATTTTGCATTTTACACTTACACCTGTGATCCATTTTGAGTAAATTTTTGTGAAAGATGTAAGGTTTATGTCTAGATTCTTTTTTTTTTTTTTTTTTTGTATATGGATGCCAAGTTGTTCCAGTGCCATTTGTTCAAAGACCGTCTTTTCTCCATTGAATTTCATTGGCTCCTTTGTCAAAGATCAGTTGGCTATGTTTGAAAGAGTCTATTTCTGTGCTCTTAATTCTGTTCCATTAGACTGATCATCTATTCTTTTATCCATGCCATGCTGCCTGGCTTACTGTAGTTTTATAATAAATCTTGAAATCATGTATTTTGAGTCTCCCAACTTTATTCTTCTTCAATATTGTGTTGGCTCCTATAGGACTTGTGCCTTTCCACATAAACTTTAGAAACAATTTGTTGATATCTACAAATTGCTTACTGGAATTTTGAATATGATCGCAGTGAATCTATAGATCAATATGGTAAGAATTGACATCTTAACAATATTGAGGTTTCCAATCCTTGCATATGGAATATCCCCTTATATATTTAGATCTACTTTGATTTCCTTAATCAGAGTTTTGAAGTTTTCCACATGTAGATCCTATAAATATTTTATAACATTTATACTTAAGTATTTCATTTGTTGGTGCTATAGTAAATGGTATTTTTTAAATTCTAATTTCAGCTGTTGATTGCTGGTATATCGAAAAATGATTAACTCATATATTCTTCTTGCTATTCTTGTTTATTTACTATTAAGAGTTTGTTGCTGAGACTTCAAGATTTTTTCCATAGACAGTCATATCATATGTGATAAATACAGTTTCATTTCTTCTGTAAATTTTTGTTTCCTTTTCTTGTCATATTGTACCAGCTAGGACTTCCACTGTGATGTTGAATAGAAGTGAGAGAGCACATTCTTGTTGTATTTCCAATCTTAGAGGTAAAATGTAATATTAGCTGTAGGCTTTCTGTAGTTGTTTATTATCACATTGAAGAAGTTCCCCTGTATATCTGTTTTTGAGAGTTTTAATCCTGAATGAGTTTAGGGTTTTTTCAAATGCTTTTTTCTGTGTCAATTGATATAATCATATGATTTTTTTCTTCTTTATCTGACTGATGTGGTAGATTATATTGATTGATTTTCAAATGTTGAACCCCAGCCTTGCATACCTGGAATAAATGACATTCATTCACGGTGTATAATTCTTTTTATACATTGTTGAATTTGATTTGCTGAGATTTTGTTGAGAATTTTTGCATGTGTTTATGAAAGATAACGGTCTGCACTTCTTTCTTTTGGAAGTAATGTGATGCTGGCCTCATAGAATTAGTTAGAAAGTATTCCTCCATTTCTATTTTGTGGGAGACATTGTGGCGAATTGGAATAATTTCTTCCTTACATGCTTGGGGAAATTCACCAGTGAGACCATCTGGGCCTGAAGCTTTCTCTGGGAGGTTATTAATTGTTGACCCAATTTCTTTAGTATGTGCCTGTTCATAGTATGTCTTCTCATTTTGTAAGTTTGGTAGTGTGTCTTTCAAGAACTTAGTTCATTTCATCTAAGTTAACAAAGTTGTGTCAATAGAGTTCACTTATCGTCTTCCTTTATTATCTTTATAATGTCCGTGGGACCAGTAGTGGTAACCCTTATTTCATTTCTAATACTGGTGTTGTGTGTTCTCTTTTTTTCTTAGTTGATCTGACTAGAAGTTTATTAATTTTTTTGCTCTTTTCAAACACCTAGCTTTTGGGTTCATTGATTTTTCTCTTTTTTCCCATATTCTTTCTGTTCTTATGCTTGCTTTAGGCTTAAATTACTCTTTTTTTCTCTAATTCTGTAAGATGGAAGCATATGTTATTGATTTTTGTATTTCTTTATTTCTAATTTATGAATATAATGCTGTAAATTTTCCTCTAGGTGGTGTTTTTGCTGCACCCAATAAATTTCGATGTTTTATTTTCATTTTCTTTTAGTTTAAAATATTTTTAAATTTTCTTGAGACTTCTTTTTTGTCTTCATGTTATGTAGAAGTGTGTGGTTTGATCTCCAAATATTTGAGGATTTCTCAACTATCTTTCTTTTAATAGTTTCTAATTTAATTCCACTGTGGTCTGAGAACATACTTTGGATGGTTTACATCCTTTAAATTTCTTAAAGTGTGATTTATGGAACAGAATGTGGTCCATCTTGGTGATTGTTCCACGTGAGCTTAAAAAAATGTGTATTCTGCTGTTTTTGGGAGAAGTGTTCTATAAATGTCAATTAGATCAAGTTGATTTATAGTCTGGTTCAGTCAACTATATTCTTACTAACTTCCTGCTTGCTTGATATAGCAATTACTGAAAGAGATATGTTGAAGTCTCAAGTATAACAGATTTGTCTATTTCTCTTTCAGTTCTGTCAGTTTTTGTTTCACCTATTTTGATGCTCTTTTCTTAGGTGCATACAGATTTAGAATTATGTCTTGTTGGAGAATTGTCCTCTTTATCATTATGTAATATCCTCTTTATCTCTGATAAAATTACTTTTCTGGAAACCTGCTTTGTTTGAAATTGCCATAGCTAATTCCATTTTCTTTTGATTAGTTTACAACGTATTTTTTTTCCAGCCTCTTACTAGAACCTTTCTGAATCCAAGTGTGTTTATATTTATAGTGACTTGCTTGTAGATGGTATATAGTTAGTCCTTCTTAAAAAAATCCATTATGCCAGTCTTTGTCTTTTAATTAGTATATTTAGACCATTCACTTTAAAAATGTTTATTGATATAGCAGGATTAATATCCATCTCTTTTTCAGCCTTTCCTGGTTTATTCAAACATTTTATATGATTCTATTTTATATCTTCTCTTTGAATATCAGTTACAATATTTATTATTTTTAATGCTTGCCATAGAGTTTCCAGTATACATTTTTAACTAATCTAAGTCTACTTTTATATAACACTATTCCACCTCATGTGTACTGAAGGTACTTGATAATGAGCATTCCCAATTTCTCACTCCCAACTCTTCTGATGTTGCTGTCATTCATTTCACTTATCTGTATGCTATAATCACCCAATACATTGTTACTTTTACTTTAAAAAGTTATCTTTTATAGCAATTAAAAGTTAGAAAAATAAAATATTTTATTTTTATAGGCCATTGTACTAGGGATTAAAGAAAAGAAGTGTAGTGTAAGTTAGGACCTGAAGGGAGCAGATAGAATTTTTAGAACTTTGAATAATAGAATATGATTTTTTTAAATTATTAGATTTAAGAGTTTCCTTTGTTACTTGAAAGAATAGAAGTTGTGTTTATCAGATGACCATGAATTTTCTTCAATTTTATTTTTGGATAGATTATGTTTTAATAGTTGGCAAAAAATGTTTTTATGAGGAATTAACTGGGTAATGTATGATAATGTGATGAAAGGAATTTAAATTTAAAGTGGTACATTAATTTGTATATACACATATATTTAATGTGTTACATTAAATGTATTATATTATACATTATATTAAATATATATATTATATTATACATTATATTAAATGTAACACATTAAATATATGTGTGTATAGATATAGACGTACAGGTATAGATATAAATTTTAAAGGCTAAAACTTTTCCTTAGAGTCCTAAAGTACTATCAAGTGTCAACTTTCATCAAGTAATTAGTTTTGTTACTTCAGTGACTATGTTTTAAGATTTTACATTAATACTTTATTTGAAATTTTTTATTCTACAAACTTAAATGCAACAAGTATAAAGAATGTTGCAGGAAATTATCTACTACTACTGCTGGATCTATGGCAGTTGCTGTGATAGTAATTCTTGATAAGCATGTAATTAAGTGGTGTCACCACTACATCAATTAGAAACAAGACAGGGGAGTTCAACATTTGGAAAATACATGCACACACAAATAGGAAGGATAAAGTTAACTTCCTGGTGGTGACTTGCTGCCAGATATTTAGCAAGAGTCATCTTGCAGAGGTAAGACCTCAAAAGCCCAAGACATTAAAGAGCTTTTCTACTCAGCACATTGGAAAGCATAATTAGTACCAAGACTTTGCTATTAAAACATCATCAAATTATGTTTATAGAATATTATTCACTGAGAACTTCATAGCTATTTCCCAACAATACGCCTGACCATATTAGTGCACTGGGAATGCTAGGATTGACTTCTTCAAACTAATAAAAAGCAGATGTAATAAATTACAACTCCAGAGTGAACAAAATAACCCTTACTGGCCACATGATGTTAATGTAGCCATAAAAGATTTTCTTGCTACTCAGCATAGAATTCTCCCTACCAGCAGATGCTGGACCACATACCACAAGGAAAATACAAGATAGGAATTCCTTTATAAAATAAAACAGTACTAATACATAGAAATACACGAAAACCCTATTTTTCTTCTGTATGTTTCTGGTTACTAAGCATTTGTACAAATTTTTCAATAAGTGAGTCTCTTTAGAGAATATAATAATTATTAAAATGGTGACTAATTGGTAATACATTTTCTCTGTCAGTCACTGTGCATGCTATTGGCTTATCTAATCATCATAGCAAAGCTTCAAGGAATGTATAAATAACGCATCTCCATATTTTTAAAGATGAGAAAACTCAGGCTTAGAATAAGTGAAGCACTTGCCTAAAGTCACATCACTGCAAGTGGAAAAGCCAGGTTTGCCTTATCATCTTTTGGTTTTGTTAATTTATTTTTGTTGTTATTCCAAGACAATGTCCAGTAAAAAAATTTCATTGTTGTACTTATTTGGCAGTACATCTCTCTTATCCATTTTAACTAAGTGACAAGAAATAAGTTTGCAAAAAATTTGATACATTTAGGCTAGTTAACGTAATTGTATGGTGTTCCAATTTCATCTACCAGAAGGTAGAAGGGGCAACAAGGAAAGCTACTGATTTAGACTGAATTGTGCTCCCCAAAAGACATCTGGTTGGAAATGTGGAGAAGACAGGAACATTGGTGGAAAATAAGCGCATCGTCTCAGGATTTATAAACTAATTCATCAAAAAGAGATTCACTGGGATTTGCCAGACACGTAGCATAGGTACTAACAACAGACTCGTCTTCTTGTGTAAGACTGGGATATGGAAAAAGACCTGGGCTCAGTGATAACTTACCAACTGATATGGACATTAGTGGGCTGGTGTTCATCACCTCTCTAGTTGAAGATTAAAGACGGGTGTGGCCTAAAATGGTAGTTCCTAGTTAAAATTGGAGGACTCTGTTCCCATAATTCTCTTCCATTATTTCCTATCTGGGATGTTCTTTTTTTTCCATTGAGATATAATGGAGGTAATGTTGTGTAAGTTTAAGATGTGGAACATATTGATTTGATACACTTATATTGCAATATGTTTGCCATTGCAGCATTAGCTAACACCTGTCGCATCACATAATTATCATTTCTTCTAGCATTGGGAACAATTAAGATGTAGTCTCTTAGCAAGTTTAATGTTTATAATACAGTTTTGTTGTCTATAATCACTGTGCTGTATATTAGATCTCCAGGCCTTATTTATCTACTAGTTGCAAATATGTGCCCTTAAACATGGCGTGTTGTGTTTTTAATCCAGTTAGTGATTTTGAATTTTCAATCCACGAAGAAATAAAACTTTGTCTCATTAACTCATTAGTTACAAATTAAGAAAATGTTAGCACACTACTGTTTGGTGTTTGTCTAATTTCTATACTATCTCAAAGTAATAGTAAAACTTTATAAAACGGGGTAAAATAATTTCAGAGATTTGGACCTTGATTAACATAAAGTGTTTAATTATTATATATGTCATGACAATATGTTATACACTAACAGAAAAGTAATATCTAATGTAAACATTTTTATAATTAATAGTATTAAGCCATCCAATGCAGTTTGGTTAAATGTCCTGTTCACCTCTAAAGTTTTCCCTTGAGGTTATTTTGTTTAATGCTTTTTACATATTGTGTGCAGTCTACAATTACTGTGCAAGCAAAGTTATGGAGAGAGAACAAGAAAAAAACATTAATAGAAAAGTACTGGTGTATCATCTCACATACTTTCATGATTCGAAGAACAAATAGATAATGTTTTTGATCTCTCACGTTGAATATCTACAAGATTTAACCCCAATTTAAAGTTATATATACTACATTTATATATATATATGTATATTATACATATAAATCATTATATATATAGTTAACTATATAATAGTAATAATTTAATAGGTTTTTGTTAATCAAAAAAGAAAAAATGTACATGTATTATGGGTAAAAATAATTCCTTCAAGAGTGAATATGTGCCCTTCCCCTAAGATATCAACTGAAATTAAAACAAAGAAATGCAACACAGAAATATTTTTCTGTTGAAACACCAAAGCCTAATTTTAAGAACACTAACCTTTGTTTTAAACTATTAAATCTTGAATAGCCATTATAATTCTTAATGAAATTTAGGTGATGGATCTTACTTTGGTACTTCTGGGTATTATTCTCATTGGCAAATGGAAAAGAGAAGAATAACTGAAATATATGAAACAATTATAAAGCCTATTTCCCAAACTATTCCAAATGAAATCCTAAAATTACTCACCTGAAATATATATATATTTATTTTTCTTTTCAAAATGATATCGAGGTCTCTATTCCCATGGGTTGAGTCTTCCACTAAGTATTATGGTTGTGACGTATTAATAGCACGTACAGTCTAGGCTTACAGAATTATTATAATTTAGATTGATATTCAATATGTTTGCAAAAATATATTTTGAAAAATACCTATAAATTAATATATGTGATAATTAAAAAACTGTTGAGATTTAGATTGTCTGAATTATAAAACAAAACAGGAAGGAAATTCTACCTTGGGGATCTAGTTAGATAACTTGAGTTGTCTCAGTGAAATCATGGAAGGTAAAAGAAGCTGAACTAGATAATCTAAGTTGTCAGCACTGAAATTCTGCTATACTGTGATATTGTCATAGAAGTGTAAATTGAAACCAATGGGGAAATTTAAAAAATTACACTGCAGCATCCAGGATTGTAGAGATAATATACAAGTCACAAGAAGAAATGTGGTATTATTGAAAGCACATTGTATTGGGCAGTCTAAAAGCCTGGTATTTGTTACTAGTTATGTCACCATCTGATAGTCTTGGGTGACATTTTCCTACTTGTATAAAAAAGTGGATTAGAATCTATTATCTTAAATTAGAAGTACCATTAAGAGTTGAACTAGAAATGAAATGTAAAATATATACATCGGGGATAGGATTTGTGTGTGCATATGAGTGCATGTATTTAAGTGCAATATTTCAAGGTTTATATACAGATACATAGATACAGATATATATATACACACACACACTTCTTCAGACATGGTTTCCTTTAGATCTTTGAACATATTTAAAATAGATTATCTGAGGTCTTTTTCTAATAAGTCCAACATCTGGGCCTTTTTGGGACAGTTTCTATTGGTTGTGTTTTTTCCCATGTATGGATCATAGGTTCCTGTTTTCTTGCATGCCTCATAATTTTTTGTTGAGGACTGGACATTTTGAATATTATAATGTGGGAACTTGGAAATAACATTCTTCCCGAGGATTATTTGTTGTTCTTTGTTTAATGCCTTTTCTGGACTAATTTTATAAAATCTGTATTCTTTGTCATCTGTAGCCACTAAAGTCTCTGCTTCATTAGCTTAGGAGTCAGCTAATGATTGGACAGAGGTTTTCTTACATGCCTGGAACCAAAAACTATCCCAGTCTTTGCAGAGAGTTCTGTGAATGTGTTGGGGGCACACTTTCAACACTCAGGCCGGCAGTTTACAACTCTGCCTCCATCTTCACACAGCCTTCTTTCTGTGTTTCAATGTCTTTCCTCTTCTAAAGACAACTGGCATTGGGTTTAGGCCCTCCATCCCTCCCCATCAATCCACAATGATCTTACATCAAGATCCTTGAGTTAATTACATCTGTAAAGACTCTTTCCAAATAATGTCACATTAATAGGTACCAGGGACTAGGACTCGGACATATCTTTTAAGGGGACACAAATAAACCCATTAAGTTGATTTAGTATGAATTTATTTATTTATTTGTTAATTCTCAGTCTCCCCCCACTAGAATATCAAGTCCATGACAAGGATTAAATGTTTTGTTTATATTTATGCCTTGACCAATTTGTGGGACACAAAGAGAGCTTAATAAATATATGTTCAATAAATAAAAAAGAAAATGTGAGTAAGACATAGATGTTATCAATATAACTGGAGCCAAAGTAGAAAAACTAGGGAAGAATTTGAAAAAGAGGTCAGTTTTGTGTGAAGAAATGCAGAAAAGAGTGCTGTCTCTAATGTCAAGAGTGCTTGTGTAATTAAGGAGTGGTTGTTAATGTCAAATGTCAAGTTGAAAGAGGCATATAAAGAGACCTCCTAGTGATATGAATATTCAAATTGTGTTGGTGCCTGTGAAGATCTTCATATCACTTGGAAATATGTCCAAATCTGAGAAAGGTTTTCCTAGAGACTCTGGTATCTTAGTGCCTATGTCACTACTCGTTGCAAATGACAAATCACACCCAGAAGGAAGTAATCTCTGTCACTGGATTAGAACTCATTGACCTTTTTTTTTAGTAATATTCTTGTGGAATCTCTTACCTCCTAGACCCATTGAATTGCCAGTCTACCGATACTGTATATGTTCGGTGTTTAATGATTATTGGGACCTTTCTGTATATGTATTATCTCCAGACTATCTTTTCAACTAGACAAAAGTTTTCACCTTATTGGTTCTATTCTGCTAATTCCAACCCACCCATCCTATTGTGACAATTTGTAACATTTTTTCCCTTGACCATATCTAAGCAATAGAATTTAGAATAATTCAAAAAATTAAATTCATCCCATTCTTAATAGAAGCATGGAATTTACTTATAGTATATACAGAATAGTACTTAGATATGAAAAGTAAATATAGACGTATGTTTTTTATTCAATGACTATGATGAGAAATTATTAAGCATTGAGCAATAGTGCAATATGATCATAGGGTGTCATTTGCCTTTGTGTGTTTGCTTTTCTAGTAAAGAGAAATATCTACAAAATAATGTAAGCACTTCAACCTCGACCACAATGGAGATGAGTTTATTATGTGCAAACATTTCAAGTATATTACCTGAAAACATGTTCTGATTATTACTGCTTAATTCTAAATATACCCATGGTGTATAATTTACATAACCGACATTTCACTTGGTACAACTTAACAAATGCAAAATTGTCCAATATTTGAAAATAGTTTCATCCCATAATATTTAGACATTATATATATGAAAATAAATTGCTTTGCTAAAACTTTGTTGAAATTATTTTCTAATTTAATATCTAATTAAATAATTAAAGATTAATATTTAATAGTGGTAATATATAATAATTTATTATTATAATAATTTGATCCTGGAAGAAATTACTCTGGGAATCTATGATTTTCTTCCTTTTTCTCCTCAATTCAGAATCCCTGTCTCTTCAGGAAGTATTCCAACCTTCCCATGAAAATGTAGGTGTAAATGATTTTGTGCCATCCTATTGAGGTAGAGAGCTTCAGTGCCTAATCTGATACTGGAGGACAAGGGCACCACAAAAGAGAACCAATTAAAGTAACATAAATATGAAAAATTTCTTCAGACACTGTTGACTTAAGTCAATATAATTTTACTCTAGGATTTGGGATTTGATTAGAGGGGACATAGCTCTTATTTAATTATGAAGGCGTTTGCAGGGAAGAGAAAGTAACTCAAAAACTGAGAGCAGTAAGAAGTTGAACTGCTTCCATCCAAGTGAAGAAAGAAGAGTGTATGTTGGAAAAGTGAACTCTAACAAAATGTTCTTGAAGCAGAAATTGAGAGAAGAGATGGGAGGAAGTTAGGAAACTGTGAACACGAAAAGCCTCTTTACCAAGTTAATATAAAATTTAAAACTACCGACTTTACAGTGGTTTACAGATCCATCCAAAAATGATATCAGATAGAAGAAAATGTCCTCATACAAATAATCAGACTACAATAGTATACTGTTTTTTCACCCTTTTATCATTTATTGGTCTGGGATAAAACCAATACCAACCGTGCTATCATAAAATACACCTTTGATATTTGTAGCTGATATATCTGGATATCTTTATGAATATCAATTCTGCAAATATTAGTATTCTCCTTCTTTTTTTATTTATATTCAACTTGTTCCAGAATGACCAGACATGAGTTAATACTATTTATGCCCTATAATTTTCTTCATAAAACTTCTCCTTTAAGCTAAGAACCAGACCTCTTAAATTTTTCTTCAATCCTCTCCAACTCTGACAGCTGGATTTTTCTTCAGACAATTAAAAAAAGAAAAATAATGATGATTACATTGTAGAAAAGTAAAGCCACATTGAAATGTAGAAGCTGGGAGGTCAGGTAGACACAATAGCAAGTTAAGTGACTCGTTTCTTCACAGTAGCCTAAAATTGAATTTGCTTCAAATTCATGCCTCAACCAATGTGTACATTATTATTTCATCAACCTTCTGGTAGATCAGCACATCACTGTAGAAGCCGCCAGTTAGACCCAGGAACACAGTGTTCTGCTGTATTTGATCCTAATGCCTAACTTGCATGACAGATTTCTGGCTTATGGATCATCTACCCTTAAAACTGTCACGTCATAAGTATGAGAACAAGCTAAAAATTATAAGAGTTCACCGATAATTAAGTGAGTTTGAATGAGAAAACTAGGGCAGAGGAGGAAAACTTAATCAAAGAACACTAATTCAGCATCTACTTTAGGTATGTCAGACACTAAGGATACAATTGAACAAGGTCTAGGGGAAGATTCAGTCATGTGAGAGGGGAATTAACAATAATGAGAAATACCACGATAAGGAAGTACAGTCTTATGGGAGCCCATTGAAGAAATTCCTAGCCTGGATTTAAGTTAGTGGGGAGAGATGGTGGTCAAGAAAGAACTCCCAGAAGAAATTATGGACAAAGGAAACTTGAAGAATCTAGTCATGGAAATGAGGAGGAGCAAAATCTCTGCCCCAGACAAAGAAAACACTATATGGAAAAGTCTGGATGCTAGAAAACCATGCAAATTAAAGTAATGAAAACATTTAGTGTATGACAGTATGCTCACTTGTTGGGGGCTGTGGGAGAAAGAAAGATGGAGAAGTGAATGGAGCCCCATACTATGGAGGCAGGACTGTGTGAGGGCCAAGATGGTCCAAGCAGTGAAGTGACTTGGTCAGATTTAGGGTGTGGTAAGATTATTCTGGGTATGGTGCCAGATTGATATGGTAGTTGATAAATTTAAAAGAATCTTTTTCCTCCCAAAATTAAATAGGTCAGAGATAAAATATGTTCCAAAATATTTTGATATATAGAGTAGAAGCATTGAATCGGAAATCTGAAGATCTAGATTCAGTCTTAATTCTGCCATTTATTAATTGTGTGGGTTTGGCCAAGTTATTTAATATCACTTCAAATCTATGAATTAAAAATGTAAAAATTTTAATAATATACGCCCATTCACAATAATTTTAAATAACAAATATGACCTTGAAAGTGCTTTGAAAATCATCAATAACCAACAATATATTGAATATTTTTAGAAATATGGTTATGAACAAAATATCCAAAATGCCTATTAAGAAAGACAAGTATGTTTAGATTCAAAAGGTATAAATCTAAACTAAAGAAGGAAAATATTTTTACATTTCTGTTATGAGGGAAAGTTCTTTGAAATAAGTTAAAACTATATAAATAAAAATAATTTAGATATTATACTTTATAGGTTAGAACTCACTGATTGCATAAACTATAACTATTGGCATTTTTTATTTGTTGATAATTTTGTTTAACTTATTGAAATGAGAGCCTTCAATTATAGTTTACCTGTAGCTATTACATCAAAGCATTTATATAACAAAATTAGAATTATAATAAGATTAGTACCACAGGCATATAGTTGAAACCAGCATGACACTTTGAATCATTTTTACTATTTTAAAAATGAATTTAATCTTACTCTATCATAGGCACTTTGTAAGTCCCTTTAAATATTTTTAGAATAAGCTGATGATAAATAAATAAACCATTATGGCCATTATCATTTATTGAATAACCAAATGGGAGGAACTATATACTTTAAGACAAGTAAAAACAGTTATGGTTTTTAAGAACATATAAAATAAAATCTACATCTTTCCTCAAAAAAACTCTCAAAATTTGAAAATTCCCATTAAAATTACATGTATTGTAGATTCCTATTCATAAAAATGGTTCTACATGCTGTGAGAGTTACAGTGTTATTAAGGCATTGTCTCTGACTTTAGGAATTCATGATTTAGTCAAGGATCCTACCATAGAAACAAATACCTCTAACAAGAAGGGACACATGTTCAATGGGAGAGAGTGGTTCAGTGGATGCATGTGGAAGGCTTCCTCTTGCCAGCTTAAGTAAGACCACCATGATATTCACCATGCTGCTAGCTTTAGAGATTGATAGTCTAGTTAGTGCATAAAACAGTGAGTGTTTTATTTATGTATAATATATACAATTTATATATGTAAATATTTATATATATTGATAATATATATAAAGGTATAATTTATTTATATTTATAAGAGATCATGTTCAATAACTGGATAGTTTGCAATTTACAGAAATAGCCAAGAGGGATGTGATTAAACTCTTTCTTAGGGTTTAGGAAGGTTTTGTTTTTTAACAAAGTTTATAACAGACCTGAGAATCTAATTTTAATTAGAGAGTATCTAGTTAGACATGGAAATGGGGAATGTATTGTAAATGTCTCTAGATGTAGCTAAAGATTAGCAAAAATGGAAAAATAGGTGTTTGGTTGTCAGTGGGTTTGAAGGTTGTCAAGATAAGCTAGGAGGAGATAATGGAAGCTATTTGTATACCAGGTTACTGCATTTCTGTTATATTCTATATAAAATGAAGCCAGTCAATGGGATAGTTTGTCAGTGGTGCATAGGATAAAATTCAAAAAGAACAATGAAGGAACTATTCAATTATACTGGTAAAAGTGAATGAGAATCCAAAGATGAGCACCGTAAGCATGGAAAAGATAGGGAAATTTGAATTTGCAAAGATGGAATTTAACAGAATTTGAACCTTACTTGGCATGAGGGATAGGGAGTGAGGCAGGGAGAAAGAGTCTAAGAAATTAGAGCTTACATGATACAGACTAATAAAATGCCATTAAATAATATTGAAAATTAGGAAATAGGGTAATTTTTGAGGTAGAGGGTAGATTGGAAAATAAACTGAGTCCTACTTAGATAAATTGAGTCTGAAATGCTTGAAAGACATCTACGACATCTATAGGAAAATGATTAACAGGCTTTTAGAAACACAGGTCTTGAGTTGAAGAATGAAGCGAGGTCTAGAGGCATAGATTTTGGCATCTGCTACCTAAAAGTGATATTTAAAGTCTTGGGATTAAAAGAGCTTGCATATGAAGGGAAGCCTACATTCAAAAGTTGGGAAGAGGAATGTAGAGCAAGTGTGTAATGTGGAAAAGGAATCTCTGGCAAATAGGAGAACCAAGGGAGTCCAATATCAAAGAAACCAACAGAAAAGAAAATTTCACAAAGGATGAAGTAGCTTAGTGTGGAAAGTAGATTAAAAATAAAAACTTTTAAAAATGACCATGAAATGTCAATAACTGAAATTTTTTTAAAAAGAAATCATTTTGGAGTGACGTCAGCATCATGGCAGAGTGAGATTCCCTCTTTGAATCTCTGCCCCCAAGACACAACGAAAACATCATTCGCATTCCAACAGAGCTCAATCAAACACCACAAAGGACTTCTAAGAAACCCCTGCTGCCAGACATCGGATGGTGGAGGCGTGGGAAGCCCCAAAGGACGTGAGGAGAGGTAAGGAGTTGTACTCCCCCTCCCCAATTGATTGGCAAAGACAGACAGCATGGATCGCAGACAGAGGGGGGAGGGGCGGCCCACTGTGGGGGGGAAAAATATCACCCTCCAGGTGCTCTCACAGACTGTCAAGAGATCCCCACCGGGAAGCGACGCTGGACTGTTTTGAGGGTGTGGCAAATGCCCCAAGAGAGCCAGAAAGGAAATCCCCAGGTCAAGCAGGAGAAAGAGAGAAACCCTCCCCCCACACACCCTGAGTTTCACCATAATCCCTCCAGGGGCTGCAGCGGGCTCAGAGCATACCGCTCGCGACCTCCATCCAGTGGCAGCAGGTGGAAACGGCAGGACCAACTTCAACATGAGAAGAAAAAATAAAGTGGTCAGATCCATGCAACAGTTTGTTATGTCTACAGACCAAAAGGAAAATGAAAACACCCAGAAACCAACCCTGAAGGCACAGAATTCGATAACCTGAATGACAGAGAATTCAAAATAGCTATCATAAACAAACTCAATGAAATACAAGAGAACACACAGAAATAAATCAACGAATTCAGTGATTTTGTCACAAAAGAGATTGAAACCATGAAGAAAAGCCAATCAGAATTATTGGAGATGAAAAACAAAATGAATGAGATAGTGCAAAAAATGGAGTCTTTAAAGAGCAGAACTGACAATATGGAGGAACGAATTAGCATTATTGAGGATAGCCACACAGAAACACTCCAGATAGAGGAGGAGAGAGAGAGAAGACTAGAAAGAAATGAAGAAATTCTTCGAGAAATATCAGACTCAATGAGGAAAAGCAACATAAGGATAATAGGTATTCCAGAAGGAGAAGAAAGAGAAAAAGGAGCAGAGAGTTTGTTCAAAGAAATAATAGCTGAGAACTTCCCCAAGGGAACGAGAGGGAAATAACAGTGAATGAAATCAATAGATCACCTAAATATATAAACAGGAATAAAAAATCATCTCACCACATAGTAGCAAACTTGAAAAATATCCGTGACAAGGAAATAATATTAAGGGTAGCTAAACAACAAAACAAAATAACATACAAAGGAAACCCCATCAGGCTCTCAGCTGATTTCTCGACAGAAACTCTACAGGCTAGGAGAGACTGGAATGATATATTCAAAATCATGAAAGACAAAACCTTCAGCCAAGAATACTTTATCCAGCAAAAATATCCTTCAAATATGATGGAGAAATAATAACTCTTCCTGATAAACAAAAGCTAAGAGAGTTCATCACCACAAGACCCCCACTACAAGAAATGATCAAGAAGGCCCTTAGGGCTGAAAAAAAAAAAAATGAGAAAGGGGATACAAAGATTTCAGCAAGGAGAAAAGCAAGGAGACTAAACCAGAACAAACTACAGTTGGATAACATCAAAAATTAATTCAAGCTCATCACTGGAAACATACATTCATGACACAAGATGGAATAAAGAGATAACAAATAAGGAGGGGAAGAGGTAAGGGATTGACTGGACCCAGCCTCAGGAAAAAGGAGGCATCTGAAAATGTACTATATTATCCAAGAGATTGCTTATATAATCCTCATGGTAACCAGTAAACAAATAACCAGAAGAGAACCACACATGACAAATAAAGAGAAAACCAAGAGAATAAGCATGCAGAAATACCAAATTGAATATGCAATCCGAAACACGTGACAAGAAACGAAGGAAATGCAAAAGAACCAGAAAATGAACAATAAAATAGCAACATTAAACCATTATTGATAGCTGTCAATAATCACTCTAAATGTAAATGGATTGAATTCTCCAATCAAAAGACACAGAGTGGTGGGATGGATTAAAAACCAAGACCCAACAATCTGCTGCCTCCAGGAAACACATCTCAGCTCTAAAGACAAACACAGACTCAAAATAAAAGGATGGAAAACAATACTCCAAGCTAATGGCAAACAAAAGAAAGCAGGAGTAGCCATACTTATATCAGACAAAGTAGACTTTAAGATAAAAAAGGTAATGAGAGACAAAGAAGGGCAATATATAGTGATAAAAGGGACACTTCACCAAGAAGACATAACAATCATAAATATCTATGCACCCAACACAAGAGCACCAAAGTACATAAAACAACTGCTAAAAAACCTAAAAGGAGATATTAACAATAACACAATAATAGTAGGGGATCTTAACACCCCCTTACATCAATGGATAGATCATCCAGACAAAAAGTCAATAAGGAAATAATGGACTTAAATGAAAAACTAGACACAATGGACTTAATAGATATATACAGAGCACTCCACCCAAAAAAAGCAGAGTACACATTCTTCTCAAGTGCACATGGAACATTCTCAAGGATAGACCATATATTAGGAAGCAAGGCAAACCTCTATAAATTTAAGAAGATTGAAATCATTACAAGCATCTTTTCTGATCATAATGCTGTGAAACTAGAAATCAACTGCAAGGAAAAAGTAGGAAAGGGACAAAGATGTGGAGACTAAACAACATGCTACTGAACAACCAATGGGTCATTGGTGAAATTAAAGGAGAAATCAAAAGCTATCTGGAGACAAATGAAAAAGAAAATACACCATACCAACTCATATGGGATGCAGCAAAAGCAGTCCTGAGAGGGAAATTCATAGCAATACAAGCCCACCTTAACAAACAAGAAAAATTCCAAATAAATAACCTTAAATTGCACCTAACAGAATTAGAAAAAGAAGAACAGACAAAGCCCTGAATCAGCAGAAGGAGGGAAATAATAAAAATCAGAGCAGAAATAAATGAAATTGAAACCAAAAAAACAGTAGAAAGGATCAATGAAACAAAGAGCTGGTTCTTTGAAAAGATAAATAAAATTGACAAACCCTTAGCCAGACTCACTAAGAAAAAAAGGGAGAAGACTCAAATAAATAAAATTAGAAATGAAAGAGGAGAAATTACAACAGATACCACAGAAATACAAGGGATTAATAGGGAAATGAAAAACTTTACGCCAACAAATTGGACAACCTAAAGGAAATGGACAAATTCTTCGACGCGTACAACCTCCCAAAACTGAATCAAGAAGAGATAGAGAATCTGAACAGACCAATCACAAGTAAAGAGATTGAAACAGTAATCAAAAACCTCCCAAAAAATAAAAGCCCAGGACCAGATGGCTTCCCTGGAGAGTTTTACCAAACATTCAAAGAAGATTTAGCACCTATCCTTCTCAAACTATTCCAAAAAATAGAGGAAGATGGAATACTTCCCAACACATTCTATGAGGCTAACATCATCCTGATACCAAAGCCAGACAAGGACAATACAAAGAAGGAAAACTACAGGCCAATATCTCTGATGAATATAGACGCAAAAATTCTCAACAAAATATTGGCAAACCGAATACAGCAATACATCAAAAAGATCATACACCACGATCAAGTGGGATTTATACCAGGGACACAGGGATGGTTCAATATCCGCAAATCAGTCAACATGATACACCACATTAACAAAATGAAGAATAAAAACCACAGGATCATCTCAATCGATGCAGAGAAGGCATTTGACAAGATCCAGCATCCATTTATGATAAAAACTCTTAACAAAATGGGTATAGAAGGAAAGTACCTCAACATAATAAGGGCCATATATGACAAACCTACAGCTAACATCCTACTCAATGGGGAAAAACTGAAAGCCATTCCTTTGAGGACAGGAGCAAGACAAGGGTGCCCACTCTCACCACTCTTATTCAACATAGTACTGGAAGTTCTGGCCAGAGCAATTAGTCAAGAAAAAGGAATAAAAGGACTCCAAATAGGCAATGAAGAAGTGAAACTCTCACTATTTGCAGATGACATGATCTTATACATAGAAAACCCCAAAAATTCCATCAGAAAACTACTAGAAATAATCAACAACTACAGTAAAGTGTCAGGGTATAAAATCAACTTACAAAAATCAATTGCATTTCTATACACTAACGATGAACCAACAGAAAGAGAACTCAAAAAGACAATCCCATTTACAATTGCAACAAAAAGAATAAAATAGCTGGGAATAAATTTAACCAAGGAGGTCAAAGACCTATCCAATGAAAACTATAAGACACTATTGAAAGAAATCGAGGAAGGCATAAAGAAATGGAAAAATATTCCATGCACATGGATTGGAAGAATCAATATAGTTAAAATGTCCATTCTACCTAAAGCAATCTACAAATTCAATGCAATCCCAATCAGAATCCCAATGTCATTCTTCACAGTAATAGAACAAAAACTACTGAAATTCGTATGGGGCAACAAAAGACCCCAAATAGCTAAAGCAATTCTGAAAAAAAAACAACAAAGCTGGAGGCATCACAATCCCTGATTTCAAAATATACTATAAAGCTATAGTAATCAAAACAGCATGGTACTGGTACAAAAATAGACACACAGATCAATGGAATAGAATTGAAAGCCCGGGAATAAAACTACACACCTATGGACAGCTAATTTTCGACAAAGGAGCAAAGAACATACAATGGAGAGAGGGAAGTCTCTTCAATAAATGGCGCTGGGAAAATTGGACAGCCACATGCAAAAGAATGAAAGTAGACCATCTCCTGTTGCCATATACAAAAATCAATTCAAAATGGATCAAGGACCTGAAAGTGAGACCTGAAACTATAAAACTCCTGGAAGAAAATATAGGTAGTACATTAATTGAGATTGGACATAAAGGGATCCTTTCAGATTCCATGTCTACTCAGACAAGGGAAACAAGAAAAAATAAACAAGTGGGACCTCATCAGACTAAAGAGCTTCTACAAGGCAAATGAAGCCACAATCAAAATGAATAGACAACCCACCAGCTGGGAGAAAATATTTGCAAATTGTTTGTCTGACAAGGGATTAATCTCAGTAATATATAAAGATCTTATACAACTGAGCAACAAAAAAACAAACAACCCGATCAAAAAATGGGCAGACATTTTTCCAAGGAAGAGATACAGATGGCCAGTAGACACATGAAAAGATGTTCAACATCACTAATCATCAGGGAAATGCAAATCAAAACTACACTAAGATATCACCTTACACCTGTTAGAATGGCTATAATCGCAAAGACAAATAACAACAAATGCTGGAGAGGTTGTGGAGAAACGGGGACCCTCATTCACTGCTGGTGGGAATGCAAACTGGTGCAGCCTCTATGGAAAACAGTATGGAGAGTCCTCAAAAAATTAAAAATAGAAATACCGTATGATCCGGCAATCCCACGTTTGGGAATCTACCCAATGGACATGAAATCAACCATCACAAGAGGCTTATGCACCCCTATGTTCATTGCAGCATTATTCACTATAGCCAAGAAGTGGAAGCAACCCAAGTGTCCCTCGACTGATGATTGGTTAAAGAAGATGTGGTATATACTTACAATGGAATACTACTCAGCCATAAGAAAAGACACAATTGTCCCATTTGCAACAACATGGATGGACCTAGAAGGTATTATGTTAAGTGAAATAAGCCAGAGAAAGAAGGACAGACACTGCATGAACTCACTCATATATGGAATATAAATGAACACATGGACAGAGAGAACTAATTGGTGGTTACCAAGGGGAAGGGGGGTGCGGGGTGGGCCCAAGGGGGGAAGGGTTACAGCCACATGGTGACGGACAAACAATAATGTACAACTAAAACCCCACAGTGTTATAAACTATTAAGACATCAATAAAATAAAATAATAATAATAATAATAAAGAAATAATTTTAGAGGGTAACCCCATGTTGGGCTGCAACCTTAAGAGCATGCTGGGTATAATCTGAAACTGGCCCCCACACACAGAGGATAAGGAGAGACCAAACAAAGAGGCAGACAACTCCAGATTGGTTTGTGGTGGGTTTAGTAAGCAAGGGAACTTACACACAAGGCTTGTGTTGGGCAGCTGGCAAGATGAATGGTTTTCCCCACCCACCGTCCAGAATCTTAAGTGTATTTAGAAGGTTTAACTGGGCTCAGTCACTTATACAATCCAGATAGTCTCATAACCACATTACTGTCTCAAGGCTGTATCTTTGTGGCAGCTTCTGGGAAGGAAGAAGGCAAGTAGAATGCATGTTCCAAGGACAGGGAAGGGAATGGGGAGCTTCCAATTGCCCAGATCCAGCTCATGGGTCAAACTGGTGATCGCATCTTCTTGATAGCTTCCCCAGTATCCCAACACAAAACTAACAAATGTACTAAAAAGAGAGTAAATAAATTTTGGGATGTACAAAACAAAACTGGCAGAGGAAGAAATGACTTTTTGTGTTAAAACCACAAAAATATCCACAAGTTTAGTGACATGTTATAGAAAATATTGAAGGAAGGAAAGGAGGAATCTAAAGAAGATTGGCTGATAGGATGTTTCAAGAATGAGGAATAGAATGAGATAAGGTTTCATCCTATATTTTTGTGTATCTACTGTGAATACATCTATAAAATTATACTCTTCCCCTAGTAAAAATAAGAGCTAATTTCCTGAAAGTTTATTGTCTTTTGTAAGCACTCAATAAATGTTAGGTATTATTTTAGTGTAGGCATTTTTCCAGAAGCTTTACGTGTATTATCTCATTTATTCATCACAAAAACTCACTGGGGGAGAGTATTAATGTCATGCCAATTTCATGGTTGAAGAAACAGGCTTGGGGAGCTTAGTACGGTCCAACAATTAATAATGCAGGCATTTAAAAATCAAGGCTTGAACTATTATGGCTAATTCTCTGCTACCTTCTTGATATAGTCTTTGAAGAGTTTACTGAGCCTTTGGAAGAGATCATATCACAAAACTTTTGAATTAAGGAGCATTAATATGTCTCTAGTCCAATCCTTATTTTACGGATGAAGAAACCAAGGCCTACAGTGGCTTTAACTTACCCAGGGCAGCAAATACCTAGCCTAGAAGCACAGGCCTTTTGCTCCTAATTTGCTTCTCTTTAACTACTATTTGAACTTCTCATAAATGATTTTTGAACTCTGAATCTTACTTGAAGATTCCACTCTTTAATAGAAAGTGAGGATACTTTATATGACTAATGCTATAATATATGTAGCTTATAATTTTCCCTAATATTTCATTTTTCAGTTTGCATTTACCCATTTTACTGCTTACTGTCTTCACTGTTTTTCCACTCTTTCTAAAGTTTCTGTATATGCTTTACCTATATAAACAGTGGCATTGAGAGCCTTATATTGCAAATTTCCAGAAAACAAGGGCTATACAGAGTAATAAGCTTTGTGCCTCTACCTTATTTAGCTCTAAGTTTAGAAAAAGAGCAGACTAATATGCTTTGAGTGTTTAAAACAAATGACCTGGATTCAACACTGTGTTCTGTTCCTGCTATTAACTGGGCAATTTTATGCAATTAAACTTTAAATTGTCTTATCACTATAAGAAGAATGATATAGTAATAACATTAACAAGAATTATAATATCATACTAATATTTGCTATACGTACTTTTTTAGACTTTGCTATAAGAAAATGCATACTACAATTTTTGTGGAATAGAAAACACATTTCAAATTAAAATGTCAGAATAGAAGGATCAAAGAGAATGACAGGGGACGAGAAATGGGAGGCACTGAAATATGATGTTTTCTGTTCAAAAGACATGTGAACTATGAGTTAACAATTTCGTCTTCATGTCAAATGCAAAGAAAATCATAGACTCTTAGCTTCCTTCTTTTATAATGAAAGGAACTTTAAGAAACAAGGCTACCAGCCAAGGTCTCACAAAATTAGAACTAAAACTCTGGTATTCTGATTGCCGACAGATATATATTTTTTTCTAATGTGTCTTATTGTCTCAAAGAGACAAACAAGACATTTAGTATCAGTGTGTGGAAGGAAAACAGATAAATGGTCAATAGTTGCATCTCATTCATTCATCAGTTCAAACGATTGATGTGTTCAAAATCTTCTTCAGGCAATACACTAGCAATGTCAGATAAAAGACATATCACTCAGTACTCACTGAAAATTGCTGAGGATTGTGGATTCCCTTAATAGTGGAACGTGCAGTAACGTGAATGCTTGGTCAATCAAAGTTCTGATAATCCGAAACACTGCAATTCCATTCTGTGGTTAAGCTGTACCTACCTTCCTCATGCCCTCAGCAATTTAAGAAACATCAGTTGGCATGTTGCCAGAGTTGACAGCATCCTCTCATCTGACACAAAACAAAGAGAAATGTGTTTCCCAGATGTATTAACAGCAACATCTGGTCCTATCAATGCAGGAAAAAACATAATCCTCTGAAAACCAAATGCGTAATATGCACTCCAAGGCCAGTACATATCTTGCATTTCAATGTGACACAAGTTTCGGCTCTCTTATGATTTGGCTTTGGTCTCTGATTTAAAGGTTGCCAGCTGCAACAAGAGTGTTTGCGAGTCAACCTGGGACCACAGCTAAGTCGTTCTAGTATGAATGTTTGCTCTTGCTGAACATCAGGCTCCTACAAGCCAACTCAAATGAGAGAAGATGTCGTTATGCTTAAAGAAGTTCAAGTATGGATTCAAATGCATCTGCTATTCATCATTTTTAATCATTGTCATTGTCTGTTAAAAGAACCAAAGAAGGAAAGCTCAGTATGGTGCTGACGGGTCTCAGTATCCAAAAAACATGCAATTTGTCAATTCTTTTCAGAGGGGAATAAATAGATCAAGTGGCACCCTGTATGCCGTGTAATGACAGGCCTGCTGGAAAATGTATTTTACATAATGCTAAAAAAACAAAATCCTCTTTTTAACTTTTAAAAATTTATTTATTTATTTTATTTATTTATTTTTGTGAGGAAGATTAGCCCCGAGCTAACATCTGTTGCCAATCCTCCTCTTTTTGCTGAGGAAGACTGGCCCTGGGCTAACATCTATGCCCATCTTCCTCTACTTTAATTTTTTTGGTGAGCAAGATTAGCCCTGAACTGATATCTGTTGCCAATCCTCCCCTTTTTGCTAAGGAATATTAGCCCTGAGCTAACATCTGTGCCCATCTTCCTCTATTTTATGTGGGACGCCTGCCACAGCGTGGCTTGATGAGTGGTGCATAGGTCTGCAGCAGGGATCTAAACCTGCAAACCCCAGAGCGCGGAAGCGGAGAGTGTGAACTTAACCACTACGCCACCAGGCCAGCCTCCCAAAATAATTTATTTTATTTTTTTGCTGATGGAATTTACAAATCCTCAAAGTGATCACCTATGAATTTCAGATTAAAGTTCAACATAAGTGTTATAATGTAAATTTTATGAAAAAAAGTAGTGATCTGAGAAATCTCTCAGAAGAGCAATGCCCCAGTAGTGACCCATTTTATCTTGAAGAGCTGGTGAAGCGACCAAAAATAAAAAGGTAAACCAGAGAGTTTTCATGAAAAAAGTTCTCATAAATACTTTTCATCAGCTTAATAGATTTAAATTATTTTTCCAGAGAAAGATTTAGTGTCTTAGCATATCTTACTTTGATCATTTTTTACAGGTTGCTGTCTTCTTTATATCTACTTGTGATCATGCTTACAACAGAAATAAGAATTTTAATTGGGGAAGAGAAGAAAGAAAAATTAATATATGTTGGATATGGAATATCTGAACTAAAGCAAATTATTCACCAAACAACTATAGAAGCATATGTTAAAGCAAAAAAATCACTGAACCAAAAATGTGTTAAATATTTTACTTACCATTTTAATTAGGCCATATGTCATTGATTAGGACCGTTAAGACCGTGAAGTTTGCCCAAACTTCATTGTTAAAACATGTTTAAATCTGCTTATTTTTTAGTGAAATTTCAACAAAAAGAAATATGAAAATCAAAAAGAAATATGAAAATCTCAGAATACTTGCCACCTTAGTAAAGAAAGCATCAGTTTCATGCCTACCATCCTCAGGAGAGTAAACAGAATTCTAATTTAAATCACTTGAAGTCTACTTGTGTTTGTCATCACATTAAGTTTTTACAGAAATACTAGTGTGAACATGAAAGTCTTCTGAGAATGTAGTCATAAATACTCTATTTCACCATTTTGCCTCTGCTGACATAGGAGGAAGAATCATCTTTTTTCCCTCAATTCAATCTGGAGAATTTCATCAATGACCAAATGCTAAAAAAGGCATAACTTGAAGGAAACTATTTCATTTTCTATGGAAATATATCTATGTTCCAACAGTACGTATAGTAGGCCATTCATACATACACTAAAAGCTCACACAATCACAAGAGGGTGATGATTGTGAAAGGTAGGGTTTTCTAAAAACATAACTAATTTTTCCAATAACTTTTGCAGATTCTACAAAACCTGATCTATAAACCCACCTATAAAACACAGTGCCACATAATCTGAAAAAAATCAGTGATGCAAGTTAACATCATCATTCTGGAATAGAAATTACAAGTAAGATAAAAATCACTAAATGACTTTACTTGAAGCAGTAATAATCAGCATAAGAATTGTAAACAATTTGAGTCTATTTCACTTATTAACGTAAAATCTAGGAAAAGAGAAAGATCTAATAGTATACTTCTATTGTAATACATTTTGACAATATTGATAGCTGCTGATTATTGAGTACTTATTACATTTCAGGCATTGTGCTAGATCATTCCCATTTTATAGATGAGGAAACTGGAATAAAATATGTTTGATAATTTGATCACTGTTATAGAGCTGGTAAGTACCATAACTGGGATTCAAATAACTGTTTAAAATCTGAATCTGCTAAAACTCACTTGTCCTCACTAGAGATCATGTTTGAATATAATCCATAAAGCAACTTTTCTAGCTATTTCACAAAACATTGTTTCACCCATCAAGGTAATGTTCACACCAACAATATTTCATCCTTTCATTCAAAATATTGTCCCTGGATTGAGTATTCAATACAACGGTAAAGCCAAAAAACATGGAACTTGTCCAGATGGACCTTTTACTATTTCATTGGCTTAGTTTTTTAGTAAAAGAAACAGATTTCAACCAAATAGCTGAAGAGATGTACAGTTATAAATGGTGTAAGTGACATAAAGAAAAAGAGGATTTTAATTTGAGAGGGAATAGCAGGAAAAACTTAATTCAGATGGAGAAACCAGGGAAAGTCACTTGGAGGAAGTGACATTTAACCAAACACTCACTGGAAAAGCAGGGAAAGAGCCAAGAGAAGAGTGGTAGGATGAGTCTAGACAGAGAAACAATGGTTGTGAAATCCCTAAGTTTGAAAGAAGTGGACTATGAAACAACTTAAAATAAAACAAAACAAAAAAGAAATAAAATATGACATTAGATCATCTTGGGGGAGAGTTTAGCAGGTGATGAGACTAAAGGGATTGGGGTAGGGAGAGGACTACAGGCGACAGACTTAAATATAGCAACCATCTTTAAGAAAGGTGTTGGAAGAGAGGGCAGAAAGTGCCAAGTGAGACACCATATGTGATTTTTTACATTTAAGACATTTTGACAGGGGCCGGCCCAGTGGTGTAGTGGTTAAGTTTGCGCGCTCAGCTTCGGTGGCCCAGAGTTCACCGGTTTGGATCCAGGACACAGACTGACACACCACTCATCAAGTCATGGTGAGGTGGCGTCTCACATAGAGAAACTAAACGGATGCACAACTATGACATACAACTATCTACGGGGGCTTTGGGAGATAAAAAGCAAAAAAGGAGGAAGATTGGCCACAGATGTTAGCTCAGGGCCAGTCCTCCTCAAAAAATAAATAAATAAATAAATAAATAAATAAATAAATAAATAAATAAAAGAGAATAAATTATTAAAAAAAAAAGAAACATTTTGACAAAGCAAGACCATCAGATTATTTTTCGTTAGCAATCTGTTTCACAATAGGCAGTTAAAAATTCAAAGGCTAGTATCAAACTAAGTACCACCAAAGTTAAGCAGGTATTATCTGTGCCATGCATTTGCCACCAATAAGCGTTTTTAGTGGAAACTGATTTTAAACATGTCAAAGCTCATTGGTTTGAAATATTTTAATGGAGAATATAATTACAATTTTAATGTTTTGCTTAAATATGTTGACTTATTCTTTCTTAAACACATGCCTGTGGTCATATATACACAGAATTAATTAAATATGACTTAAAATATCACAAAGATTCCATTTGAGACCAATTCTAACAAAATAAGTGCAACTTTGGTAATTATTATTTATGACACTCACTAATTATACACGGATTCAGACATACAAAGGCAAATAGAGAAATTAAATATATAGTATTTGAAGTCAATACCATATATTCAAAATCTATTCACCAAAAGAAAAGGCACTCTACTATTTGGTGTATCTAAAACAACAAAACAAAACAAAATGAAAAACTGCACTCGGTAACCAAGATAGTCTGTTTATTAGAAATCCCACAAAAAGCTATGCAGATAACAATGTATGATTCTGGCAGAGTAAATAAGGTAAATGTAAAAATTTAACAAAATCAAAGAGTTAGCATCTTAATCACTTGGAAGTGGATTTAAGAATTGAGAACTTCATATTGTGTTTGTATGAATTCAGAAAGCTATATCTTGAGGCAACTATCATCTCTCTGAAAAAGGTCTATTTTAGCATAGATCAATTACATAGGAATGTCATGTAAAGCCCATACAAGCTTCACTGTGAAGACCAAATACACCTCGGCTATAAATCATCACAAGCCTTCTGATATTTGGCAAGCAGTCTTGGAAGAAGATTTTTGAAATCATGCTTTTCTTTCAAATGTTATAAAAATCTAATTAACGGAGTATAAATTTTTTATATTTATTCATTATAATCTCTAACAACATAGTGTATATTTTTCAGATTTGTATTTGTGATGGGAATCACAATTTGTCATAACGTGGCTTCTTAGTTTTACAGCCTTTAGCAATCTCACTTATAACACATTCATAGCCTGATTCTCCGTGAGCCCTCATGAATCTTGATTTTACAGCATAAGCACAAATGCAATAGAACATGGTTCTCATTTAAATTATGTGAAATTGATATTGTGCTGCATTCAAATGTCATAAGAAAGAATGCATCTGGTCGTGGCAGGGGTGGCAGAGGCAATGGAGACTAAGCCCTTAAGAGAGAAGCCTCTATACTTTTACCTTTTCACGAACTTCAGAATCCTTTCCAAGGAGAATTCTGATACCATCAGGGTATTTCTAACACTGGCTTTTGTTACAAACCATAACGCAGCTTTCTTAATGTAAGTTCATATAACGCATTGAAAATACGGAAGTTTTAAAATAACCTATTTTTGCTAGAGCTCAAGAGTTTATTTTACATGAGAGTGGCATAAAACTACCTTCTTCTGGCTCTCAGAAAAACCCATCTGCTTACAACTTATTCCCCAATGACATTAATATATCTACCATTTCACAAGGTGGAGAATTGGATTGTGTAAATGTGAACAGCTTTCCAGAGATTAACAGTGTATACAGTTAATTCAGAGAAAAAAAATGCCCATCAAGATCATCTTTTGAAGTTGTTCGGCATGCTGCAAAAGATCTGGGTTCTACATTGGTGTTTCTCTTCTGCTATCAGAAAGGGACAATTGGGGGCTGCCCGGTGGCGCAGCGGTTGAGTCCGCGCTTGGCAGCCCGGGGTTCGCGGGTTCGGATCCCGAGCGCCCGCCGAGGCACTGCCTGTCAGCCATGCCGTGGCGGCATCCCATATAAAGTGGAGGAAGATGGGCACGGATGTTAGCCCAGGGTCAGTCTTCCTCAGCAAAAAGAGGAGGATTGGCAACAGATGTTATCTCAGGGCTGGTCTTCCTCACCAAAAAAAAAAAAAAAAAAGAAAAAAGAAAGGGACAATTATTTAGGAATGCTGTTCACATAGATGTACAAGCTTTGGTATTTCTAAGATTAAGGCCAAAAATGTACTCTGAAGTGTCCTCTAGTGATTTCTTCTTCAATCCAGTCCCCAATTCTGTTATATCTAGGTGCTAATATATTAACCATATTGTTTTACTGATGTTTAACCTTAATTGGGTATGTTTTCCATTCTGCCTATAAGCAGAGTAATCCATCCAAAACTGCTTTTAATGTGATGGAAATTTAGGATCCATTGGAATCCAACTAAGGTTTATCATCAGAATTAACATGACCAACACATCAACAACATTGTTTTGTGAAAAAACCAGTATGTGATGATGTCTATAGAGTATATATATAATATACAGTATCTATATTTGGAGAGTATTTGTCAGGTCAAAACAGTGCTCTGTGAAACACAGTACAACTTTTTTTGTCAACACTATCCCTAATGAGTTATAAAGATTTAAATTTTAAGCAAACAAGTGTCTGAATCCTAGTTATGGTACACATATCTATGTGATAGTGACCAAGTTATTGACTATGTTTCATTCCAAATCCCTCATCTATAAAGTGGGGATAAGAGATAATCAATAAAAAGGAACTCAGTGCCTAGACAAGTGAAATAGGTTTATCGGGTTTCTCTAATGCTTCCCAGGTACGGGAAGACCTGACTCTCTGGCAGACATGACTAAGACTGTACTAGAACACAACATTCTCTAGCACAGTATGGACAGTTAAGCAGGTTTCCCCATGATCTGGAAGAAATATCTCTCAAAACCAGTAGTTCTCAAACTGCATATCAGAATCATCTAAAAATTTTTTTAAACTTCACACTCTAATTAGGGTATATTCATTTTTAAAAAAAACTACATGTGTTTTATTACCCCTGAATTTCTATCAAGTGTTAGAGTGAGGAGGAAGCAGACATATTATTTCCCCTGTTGAGTCTGAAGATTGACCCACCCCCAAATCAGCTCCATTTGAGATCTTCTGCTCACAGCCATCTGTATCTCTATCCAGATGCTGTGTTCAAATAAAACTGACAGATTCAGATTATCAGTTTGTTTCTCTGTGATCCTGATAGCATAAAGCATTGTGGAATAGGAGAACATGAACTTTCTGGGTAAAGATATACCTTCCATAGTTACGTAATGAATTGGAATCTGTTTTATAAATCATTTTCTTGTTAATTAGCATGATTCAGTCACCTCACACTGAATCCAGTCTGGCTGTATATCCACAAAATGAGTTTCAAATCTTGAAACATTGTGGACCAGACCCTGACCAGTGATGGTTCCACAGCATTATCACACATTATCTTGCTTTACCAAGTTGAGATCTCAGCCTCTCTCCCTAATCTTCCTGCTGTTTCTGCATTTAATAAAATTAAGAATGGATATAGAATTATAAGGAGGTTCCAAATCATTTTCATGATATTGTGATTTTCCAGAAAAACATGATAACTCAGTTTATATTTCACTCAACATAAGCAGATAGCATGGATAACATATTTTCTGAAGGGCTTATATCCCTATTTTGGCCTTTAGATAGATTTTAAGATCTCAGACGTGCTGACTAATGGCTTTGGAAGACTATTCATTTATTCATTTGGAGTTTATTCCAGTTTTACCATCAGTATTGACAAATACTTTTAGCTCAAATATGAGATTTCTCAGTTCCATATTTTTAATCTAATTTTTAAAGGAATTTCTGCTTTCAAAATAAGGCCAGTTAACATGTAATTAAAGAGATGGTCCATCGTCAAATTTAGCAAAGACTCCCTTAATCCATTTAACCAGAGCATTAGAATTATTGCTCTACATTCCACATATAATTAGTTTACATTAAATTTATGTTCAATATTTATGCTAATTTAGTCACGGTAATATAGAAACTTTTAAAGGTATAATATTGCATAGCAAAATACTCGAAATCTAGAATTTCTACAAAAATGAATATAATCATGAATAAAGTTGTGCAGAATTGGTTTGGTATTGGGTAGAGTGACATGCATACAAATGCTTTCCCACCCTTTCCAATTTTTTTAGGACAATGTGTTTGCAACCAGCATTAAATCTGGTTAATGAACCAGCTTTCATTTTTTGTTTTTTATTCCACTTCTGTTAATCCCTTCTTATGGTTTATGAACCATTTAAACACTGAAGCTTCTAGCCACTTCTCTTATATTTGATTTAGTATAAGGCACAGGAAAAATATCTAACTCTCCTCTCATTTTACAGTCTGAGCTGAGAGCCACGATTAGATCTGTCATTTCTCTTTCATAACTCTTGTCAGTAGAGAGCCCTCAACATTAGAAGAGCAATATTTGAAAACGGTACCGAGTGTGAAAGACTGAGATTCAGGTCCAACTCTGCTTTCACTACCACTGAGTAAATTTGGACTCCAAATTTCTCTCTCCACGCTTCCACTTCCTCATCTGGAAAAAAGGCAGATCGTAACAAAGGACAATATTTACTGAGTACCTACTGCATGCTAGCATAATGCTAAGCAATTCACATATGTATTTTTCATTTAATTCACCCCAGTGAATACAGGGGATAGGTAATATTATCTGTTTTTAAAGAGAGGGAAACAGGATCTGAGATGTTAATAAATTTGTCAGATTGTACAACTAGAAAGTTGTATGCTGATTTTAACCAGGTCTGCTTCTATCCTAAATTCATACAGTTCTGCTACTAATGCCTACCTCAGAGATATTATTAGTGAGTATAAATTTTTTCTATAAAATCTAAAGTGATATAAAAGTGGTAGCTACTACTGGAACTTATCGTAAGTACCCTGACATTGTTTAGTCTCTCAGGGCTTGTGTATGTGAATTGGACATTCATCAGCACCCAAGTTAGGATAAGATGAAAATTCTCGCTCCAGAACACAGTGCTTTTGGAAGGTTTGCATTATTTATAATAATAAGGAGACAGTGTAAAATGTGGAAATCATTTAGACTATGTAGGAAGACACTATGATGAGGTAAAATTATGGAGTTTAAAACATAAAATTAAATGATCATGATATTTATTTATTTGCTGTTGCTTATCAAAACATTAAGAGAACAGTTGCATGAACTGTATATCAGTATATGCATATGTGTATGTCTATATTTTAAAAAAGCAAGTCACAAATAATATGCTGTGCTCTGAGTGATAGGTTTTGTGAGATATTTGTGTTTATTCACATTTATTATGTATGCATATGTATTACATATTTTATATCATTTATCTACATATGTCACAGAAAGGGGCAAAAGATTAGAAGAATTCTCCCCAAAGAAATGATTCTTCTTAGATGTCGGTGTTTTAGATTATTTTTGTTTTTTCATCAAGATTTTCTCAGTTTTCTTTGCATTCTGAATCACGACGAATTAGTTCATTAAATAGAAAAGTACCCTAGACATTATTAATAAAAAGCTCTATTAGCCAATCATGCAGAATTTTTCTTACACTTACATAAATAGGGAAACAGCTGGCAATCAATTCATGAAAATGAGCCTTTTTAATCTAACATAATATAGTAATTTATAGCAGCTTAAAAGACAAGAAAGTACATTTCTTATTTTTATTCATTTGCTGTTTTGTTTTTATATTGGTCCTGTGTTGAACTTTTGCAAATAAAGGATTTTGTGTTTTATTTGTGAAGAGAGGTAAAGAGGTTGCTTAGTTACTTACCCCACAGCATTAGCTCAGTTAAATACAAGGTGGCCTTTTGTAAACATTTTCTAAAATGGTGGGTTTTGATAGCACTTGGTATATCAGAATATTGGAATCATAATTAGAGTGCAGAGAAATACTGCTTTGTCCATCTACAGTAAGATTTCTTAAATACGGTACTGAGCTTGTAGTAGGAGCAGACCCAGAAAACAAGTATTTCATACTTACACTGAAATAGGAGTTTGAGTACTATAGGGAATTTCTCTAATTAATGACTACAATAGAACTTTGGTAAACAATCCTTTTCATGCCAAATTATTTTCATGCCAAATTTAAAGAATAGTAATCTATGAGTGGTTTGAAATAGATTTTGCTTTTCATTTTTTTTGTGCCTTTAACTTTGTTTGTATTTGTGTTTTTGTTTGCACATGGTGAGATTATTGCTCTCACACCAAATTACTTAACCAAAATTAATGATGAACACCAGGAGGTAGGGCAAGACATTATATTTTTTCAATTAAAGGAGGGGAATGGAAATGCTATTTACATTTTCTGAGTCATCCGCTGCACTCAGTCATTTCAGACGGACCACTTGGAGCCTGACTAAATTCTTATGATTTTGACAGTTTGAAACAAATGCATTTAATAAAATGTACGTCATCTAGAATATGTATTAATTATTACGTTTAGTATTCAGATAGGGAGAGATAAAAAAGATCCCTGAGATTAATTTACTGAAGAGGGGAGGAAAGTTCCCTTAAGGAATCCTAAATATAAAGTCATGCTACCTCAAAGTGAGAATTTAGTTCAAAATGATTAAAAGTTGCTACTGTTCTCATATCCTTTTTAGAGCAAAGCAAATACGAAGTTTTTGAAGGCTCTCACCTTCAATGGGAGCTGTCAGGAATTTCTAGAGATAAAGCTCCAAGAAAAATAAGAGCACAGTGACAAAAACAATAACAACAAACAAACAGTACACAGCATATCATGAGAGACAGAAGAAAGAAGACAAGGCTGAGATGCACAAAGATTTCAGATATTGAAATTATCAAGCACAATGTTAAAAATGTCTAAAGCAATAAGAAGAAACTGAAATTATCAATAAAGGGCAAAGGATTAAAAATTGGAAGGCATATATGAATAGAACATAAATACATATAAAAATTCTAGAAATTAATAATGTGATATTTATATAAAAATTTAATTGATATAGTTAACAGTGGACTGTGAGAAGCGTAGAGAATTTGTATCCTGAAAAAGTGATGTAAAGAAATTATCAAAAATGTAACATAAAGGAACAAAGAGGTTAGAAACATGAAAACCTTGAGTGGAGACAGAGAGCAGAGATATGATATCTAATCCAGGCATACCTCATTTGATTGTGCTTCGCTTTATTGCGCTTCTCAGATACTGCGTATTTTACAAGACCCTCCACTAGCAAAAAGATTATGACTGGCTGAAGGCTCAGATGATGATTAGCATTTTTTAGAAATAAAGTATTTTTTAATTAGGGTGTGTATTTTTTTAGACATAATGCTATTACACGCTTAATAAACTAAAGTATACTGTAAACATAACTTCTATATATGCTGGGAAACCAAAAAACTCATGTGACTCACTTTATTGCAATATTCACTTTATTGGAGTGGTCTGGAACCAAACCCATAATATCTCCTGGATATACCTGTATATATCCAATTGGGGCTTCTGAAGGAGATGAGAAAGAAAATGGAAGAGATACAATATTCACCAAGAAAATGGATGAGAAGTTTTCATAAATGATTAAATATAACATTCCACTGATCTGAGGCTGGTGAACCTCCTCAAAAACATAAAGAGAAATACACACCTAGACACAACAAATTAAAATACAGAACACCTAAGACAAAAAGAAAGTTCTAAAAGTAGTCAAAAAGAAAAAGATGATTAGAGTGGAATTGATATTCAAGTGAGTCCTGAACTTCCCATCAGAAATACCAGAAGCCAGAATACAGTGGAATAACATCCTCACTCCACTAAGAAAACGAATGTTAACCTCAGACATTATATGAAGTCAAAATACCTTTCAAAAGTTAGGACAAAATAACATTTTAAACAAATAAAACATTTTAAAACAAACAAAAACTGGTAGAATAAAATTCTACAGGATATACATAAAGATATAAGGGAAATTATCCTAAATGAAGGGTCTGAAATGCATTTAGGAGTACTTTGTAATGAAAGTTATAGATGTGAGGATTAATCCAAGCTCCTAGGTTTCTTCCTGGTTTATAAATACTCTTGCCCTTCAGTATGACTTGAAACAGTGAAAAAGAAAAAGTGATGGGTGTGGGAAAGATCATGAATTCATTTTGAGACTTGTTGAGCTTCAGGTACCTTTGAAAGATCCTTGCATAAGTGCCAAGCACACGGTTGTATCCATCGACCCAAAACTCAGGAGAGACGCCTAGGCTGGAGATAAAATATGTGATTAATATGCATATAAGTGGTTATTGGAATAATGGACATGGATGAGATCACCCCAGGAGAGGATGTAAAATGGAAAGGAACTAGGCCAGGACTTAGCATTGAGGAAGTCCAACATTTAATAAAGAATCTTGCCTGTGAGTTGAAAATTTGAATTCAGTTTTCTAAAGTGGTTTTCACTTCTAAGAGATTCAGGTCATATTAATATATTTCTCTATCCAAATGTTAATCCCAAATTCTTCCCCTCAATGTGATGTTGAGCCAAACAATTCTCTGGAGTCCATAAAGCTCCTTAAATTAGACACAAATATAAAGTATTACATTATTGAAAATCATTAGTCAAATCAATGAGCCTTAATTGTATTAATAAAACACATTAAAGACCTAATCCATGCTTCATTTATCACTTCTCCAAGCAAAATTGCCAAACCTACATTTCATGATGATATCAAAAGTTACTGATAAGCATTGGTACCCCTGGAATTCCCAAATATCCATTCCAGGGAGGGAAGAGTAGCTCTTTGGCATTTAGACAGCATTTTGTAGTCTTGACCACCCAAGCTCCGTGGGTGTCAACTACGAGGTAGTCTAACTGAAAACTCCACATGAGACATGAGATTTGTAAACTATGTAGATGTAAAATTTATGTTTTTCTTTATAAAAAGTGGCATGTTCTTGCCGTTATTTTCAAACCCAAGCTCTTTAGTATCTCTTTTCAAATATATGCCATCTGTTTCCTATCACCCTCCCTCATCTAATTACACTTACCTTTCATTACTGTCTGTGTAGAACTTCCCTTCCAGACCAGCTAATGTCGTTGCTTTCCTGTGGCTACACTTTGAATATTTGTTCCTGAACTTTGCGTAAGTCTTTGCTCTAGACTGGAATCAACCCACCCCAACTCCAACCATCCTCTCCTCCAAACTTTAAAATACCTATTTAAAAATCCTTGGTTGATGCACTCATTTTAACAATGACTGGACTTTGGGATAGATAGTCATCTCAACTAACTCAATGTCTCTTTTGGAGCTTAATTACATGATTTCTTCTAGTGGTGCGTGGCAAATTTTATGTCCCACATTTTAACATGTATTTGTCCTGTATTCCCCACTTATGCATAAATTTCAATTACTCATAATATTCTTCATAGGACCTAATACAATGTCATTCACAAATCAGAAAACAGCAAAACATTAATTATTATCTTTTCTGGTTGATCATTAAATAGTAGTTTATTTTTCTAACTAATCTATTCTCTTTTGGGAACCAGCATATTTCTAAACTTTAATCGCATTTTGTACATGTGTTTTTTCTAGCCATCTAATGGAGAAAAGCTACATTTACAATGTAAACTTTTATCTCTAATACTGCAAGAGAGGCACACTAAATATTTACTATAATAAAAAGTTAAATAAAATGTGTAGCAATGCAGAAGCTAATCTGATTGAAAACACTTGAGCATCTTCCTTCAGAGTGATAGGTCTGAATATGCGCAAATTGTTTAGGATAGGTCCTTAGGTAGTTAGTTGGGATCAATACTTCCCGTGGAAAGAGACATCATAAATAAAAATATGCCTCCTTGATTTATCAGTGAATATTTCTACTCCTTCTTTTGAATAGTAAATCACGTAGAAAAATGTTCACGTATAAGTGTGTTAAGGCATATTCTGGGATGACAATAGATTGTCAGCACGTTTACAGGTATTAGAGTAAATGGATGATTGGTGAAAAGATGCACTGACCTAGAGTTAAAAAATCTTTTAAAAAAAGTCATGCCACACTCCAGGCAGCTACACTCAGCATTCACTGGGCCACTGAGGTTAGATGCTGTATCTGTTTGCAAAAATGTAATAGCATTTGATAGATGCCGTAAGACTTTTAGCACAGTAGCATGGCTGATAAAGGAACTTATAATTAATATCTTTTTAAAAAATGTGTTAATGGCTGAATTTAAACTGTCACTACTTCTGACTATCTAATAACATTGACGTAATGGATGGTCACCTGAAAAGTACTTTATGCTATTCTAAAGGAAGATATACATTTCTAAAAATCTGACATCAAAGACATTAAATATTATTAGATATAATATCATAGAAAGGTAAAAATAAGCTGTACAGAGTTCAAATGAAATAAAATCATAAAACAAATTAATCATATCCACTTATGATTTGTTAAATTTGAAGGAATAAATTGGTGTTAAATGGGTACTTACTTTAAGTCACGTTCAAGACTGTTCAAGAACGTAATATATAAATATTCTCAGCACAAGTACAATGAAATCTACAAATATGTACTACTGGTATAGAGCAAAGAGAGTTTGTGATAAACTAATATTCCTTTGCAACTAATTAAGAGAGAGAGAGAAATAGGGAAATGTAATCCCACCAGGGCTAGTAGCTGGTGATATTGCCTATTTTCATATTTAATTTTCTTTGCTCCTAAACAACACTGAGCTTTTGATATTGTACTAAAAATAGATTTTCCCTTTGACAGGAAGAATCTTCCAAAATAAATAGAATGTTATCTTATTAAAAAAGAAAAAAAACTTAAATGTTGGATTGTATTGGAGCGTAAATAAGGATTATTTCTAGACCTAATCTCATCTGTTTCATATTTTTCTCTCTTTTTTTTCAAATTATTTTATTAGTTTGTTCTATGTCAGAAAGTGCACATATGCAAGTACATGCATTAGTAAGAGGAAGGATGGACTCTGAGTGGCAGAAAAGTTTCTTTTATTTTCTGTTTCATTGCCTTTTATCTCAGAAGTGAAAAACTAGTTGTTTCTCTTGTATCCCTAAATCTTTTGCCATAAAATATTTGTAGAACTCTTTTTATGCTCCAAATAATTGAATGAGTAGAAATTTAGTCGTTACCCAGTTAGATCATTGCAATAACATTTTCAGGCTCCTGATACCAAATGCATGTTTCAAAGCTCCTATCACAGTCATCTTGATCTGTATCTTAATTCATTCCACGTTGCCTTAATGATTTGATTGTGCCTGTGAAATAACGTCTGGAATTTTTTTAGAGTGCTTGCAAATGGTTTACTTCCTTCTCTCTGTTAAATGCATATTGAATTTTGAAAACTACCTAACAGCATGACTAACACAGTATTTAAATTTCAGGATGAACTCATTTTGTGCAGGAAAAACTAAGCTACATAGTAACATATTTAAACATTATATGAAATAAGGGGGAAGAAACCTGGGCTAAAAGATGTGTTTACATGATTATTACTCTATTGTACCTTTGGGGTTTATATTAGCAAAGGACAAAATACCAACTGAAAACCAAAAAATAAAGTCATATATCCAGAAATTGAGCACAGTGTTACATACACAACAGATATTCAATAAATGTTTATTAATGATGACGCCTGAATATTCTTCTAAATATTTTTAATATTGAAAGATGTTTTCTGTACCACCTAAAAAATTATTTTATTTTCAGTATACTGCAGATAAAAAAATAATTCTTTACTATTGGTTCCCTGAAATTTATCTTCTGAAGGCCTTTCCATGCAGAGGCAAATCTTTATTGATTTTGTGATTTAAGCATAGGCCAATGTACTCAACATAATTTCCCACTGGCTTTGTTGAATTGTACAATATATTATGTCTTTCAAATTGTTACTACATGTTACTTTTCCCAGGGGAATACATCAGCTTGTAGACTTTCAATTACTTCCTATTATCTACAAAACATCTCTGAGATTTTTTTTAATTTCTTTTAGAAAAAACAACCTAAAGTATAGCCAATAGTTTCCCTCTAACTTTCTCAGACTTCTCTTTGTTGCCAACTTCTCTACCTCCATAGGTTGTCTCCCTGTGTTCCTGATCCCAAGAGTTCATAATGTTTTAATCCATTCTACACTTTCTTTTCAGTCGAACAGCAAATTCCATTGATATCAACAAAAGTTCTTTTTACAGGAGCAAGTACCCTTGAAAGAAGAATATCATTCAATGTGTTTGAACATCTCATAAAATGATTTATCTGATTTCCCTTTTTATAATTTTAAGTAATTTTATTAAAAATCAGCAGAAAAGATTATTTTATTGATAATGAAGGGGAAGAAGACTGTTCTCTACCCACTCTGGGTCCTTTCTGGCTAGGCTACAAATTAAATTGACATGAGACAGAATAACAGGAGAAAATCTAACAAAGCTTTATAACATGTATACATGGGAGAGACCAGGGAAACTGAGTATCTCGACAAAATGGTGGAAGTTCTCCTCTTAAATAGAAAGACAATGGAGGATGTTGGGGGTGGGTCACTTATGGGAGACTACCAGAAAAGTAAGTTTATTATACAGCCTCACCTTCCACATTGATAATTTCTAGAGATGAGGTCATCCCCCCTTCTTCCCAGTACAGAGAGGGAGGCACTCCTACAAATGGAGATTTTCCTTACAAATGCAAATGTTTGGTAAACAGAACTTTGATAAGAATGGGCTTAGCAAGGATCCTCCCAGTCTATGACACCCAGAGTTATCCACGGTGATGGCCCATCCCAGGGACAGGCCTTCCATCCCAAATCCTTTTAGACAGTTAGTCAGGGGGAAGGTCAAAGCCACCTTCAGGGAAAATAATCAAGGTAAAGAGACATATTTTGAGGTGGGCAATTCTGATCCCTCACAGTAATGTTTTCCTAAATAAACTCAAAAATATTTTAAAAAGTACACAAGATATCTATGTCATTTGAATAATAAGTACATGAGTTTTGGAATTGTAAGAGAAAATTAGTAGAAGAGAATAATAATGAAATATGTAGAAGCTGATTAAAATAAGTTAGTACTATAGTACTCTTTTCAATGTGGATAATTGACGACATCAAGAAAAAATTGCAAAAACAATAAAATGATACTTATTTTTTAAATTTCTTTTCTCGTTTTATTGAAATATAATTGGCATACAGTGCTGTGTAAGTTCAAGATGTACAGCATAACAACTTGACTTACATATAATGTGAAGTGATTACCACAATAAGTTCTGTTAACATCCATCATCTCATATAGATACAAAGGAAAAAAGCAAAAAAAATGTTTTTTTCCTTGTGAGGAGAACTCTTAGTGATGTGCGGCCACTGAGTCACAAGTCGAAAAAGAGTTTTCAGACATGAGCCACTCATTTGTTCATGCACCTTTATTTAGTGTTCATTATGGGGATAGGACCCATGGACAGTAAAGAGCTGCAGTACAAGTGTTCATTCAGGTCAAGTATATACAATTTTAACCATTTTACTACTTTAAAGAAATGTGGAAGGAAAAAGTATTAGGTGATCTTGTTGTGCAAGTCAATGGGTTCTGCTTTATTTCAAAGATTAGGGCATGGGGGCTGATGAACGAGATGTAACCTTACATTCCAAGGTACAGTGTGCCTCAAAGAGCATGTAGGCAGGAGATTAAAGTCATTGATCACCTCCTGAGGTAAATTCCTTCGTTCCTAGCCACAGGTGTTTGAAACGTTGAAACTGAGTGAGTAAGTAAGCGAGACTGAGTGGAACCTCATGGAAAGAATTGGAAATTGTAAAATGAGTCATAAACAAAGTTTCAACCATGTCATTAGGATTTACTCTCTTAACAACTTTTTAAATATACCATAAAGCAGTGTTAACTATAGTCATCATGTTGTACATTACATCGCTAGTATTTATGTACCTTGTAACTGGAACTTTGTAACTTTTGGCCACCTTCATCCAATTCCCTCTCCCCACATCCCTCTCCTCTGGTAACCACAAACCTGATCTCTTCTATTAGTTTGGTTTGGTTTTTTTTTTTTTAGATTCCACATATAAGTGAGATCATTTAGTATTTGTCTTTGTCTGACTTATTTCGCTTGGCATGGTGCCCTCAAGGTCCACCTTTGTTGTTGCAAATGGAAAGATTTTCTCCTTTTTTTAAATGACTGACTATATATACCACTACTTCTTTACCCATTCATCTGTCAGTGGACACTGAGGTTGTTTCCATGTCTTGGGTATTATAAATAACGCTGCTATGAACATGGGGGTGCAAATATCTCTTTGACATAGTGTTTTTGTTTTCTTCAGATGTTTTCCCAGAAGTGGAATTGCTGGATCATACAGTAGTTTTATTTTTAAGTTTTTGAGGAACCTCCATACTGTTTTCCATAGTGGCTGTACTAGTTTACAATCTCACCAATCGTGTACAAGTGTTCACTTTTCTCCACATCCTCACCAGCATTTGTTATCTCTTGTCTTTTTGATAATAGCCATTCTAACAGGCATGAGTGATATCTCATTATGGTTTTGATTTGCATTTCCCTGGTGATTAGTGACGTTGAGCACTTTTTCATGTACCTGTTGGCCATTCACATATCGTCTTTGTAAAAATGTCTATTCAGATCCTTTGCCCATTTTTCAATTGAATTATTTGTTTTTTTGCTATGGAGTTGCATGAGTTCTTTATAGATTTTGGATATTAATCCTTTATCAAATATGCAGTTTGCAAATATTTTTTCCCATTCTGCAGGTTGCCGTTTCATTTTGTTGATCTTTTCTTTTGCTGTACAGAAGCATCTTAGTTTAATATAGTCCCACTTGTTTATTTTTTATTTTGTTGCTTGTGGTCCTCTTGCTCTGATTACTGCTACACCAAGTGGGATTTAGCCCCAAATAGATATACATTTGTGTATCTTTTCCCTTATATGCAAGTTATTACAAAAATCCCATTACTACTTCTTCTGAAACATCTAATTTCAACCTCACTGTCACTGCTTTTCTTCAGTCCTTGTGTGTTAACTGTACTATTTCAACTGCAAAACTGAATATACCAGTGGAAAATGGCCAGGCCATATAAAAATAGAACACTCTCCCACAGCCTGCAGCAACCTGCCCAGGAAACCAATCCTCTTAACTATAATAAGCAGCCTGGAAGTCAGGCTGCTATAACTCAGACTTGTAGGAAATTAAAACACTATCTCTAGTAACAATCCAGGAAGCTAAACAATGACTTTTATAACAGGACTAGGACTGATTACTAGGACTTGATTACTAAGTGACAGTTTCCCTATTTTCTGTTCTTTTAACTTAGGACCAACAAGAAAAAGCCGAATATGCACCCCTAACCAATCACACAGGGTGCCCTACTTTCAGCTAGCCATGCCAACAGCCTCCAATCAGAGTGTACACAAAAACTTCCCTTTTATCCTCATAAAGCTTTCCCACTTCTCCACCTGCCTTTGAGTCTATGCCAAAATGCAAGTGATAGTGGCTGATTCCCTTGCTATAGCAAGCTCTGAATAAATATCCTTTGCTTGTACCATTTGGTTCGTCTTCCCTTATTTCCACATAAAAATGTCCTGACTAGTCTCTACCCAGAGTCTGAATACTTCTAATGGATCCCACTCTCCAACTAGAATGGTATTCCAAAATTCAGAGCCTGTGTTGTCACTGATCTGAATATTTTTCAATGGCTCCCCATTGCCTTGGGAACTGAGCTAAAATTCTTAAGCTGAGCACATAAGGTCCCAGCCTCAACTCTTACCATCCCCTCAAGTAAAACATCTTGCTGATCTCATGATGCACTGAACACTGTCATTCTTCCAATTGTTTGAACAATCTGGTGTCATTTCCTTTAATGAGTTTGTCTGCTTTATCCACCTGTTTAACTCCTTTCTTATCCTTCAAGACTGGGTTAACCAACTTCTCAAAGAATCTTACACTACTTTCAAGCCTTATTTGATTTCTTTTCCGTTCTATATGCTGTTAATATTCTGAGGTTACTTCTATTAGCATTTACTAAGATCATACTCTTTTTATATACTTTTATTTATCTCCTGCAAAATCGTTAATCTTGAGAGTGAGGTTTCAGTCTTAATCTATTTTCTATCCATAGACATTAGACAAATTTCTAGAATATAGTAGGCTCTCAAGAAATAATATTGGTTATTTGATTTGTGGCTTTGACTTACTTGTTACCTATATAAAGTATTTACTAATTGATAGCCAATGAATCTAAAGTATTAGTATTATTTTTCAATATCAAATGCTTATAGTTTTTGATCATCATCATCAATAATCATGTATCTCCTTCTTGATGGGCTGCATCAGAAAGACCCAAGAGAGACAATGCAGTAAGTATGTCCTCTAGGGTTTGTTGAATATCGGTCATATCTCAAGGGTCTCCTCCCATTTGCTCAGGACCATCATCTCCCAGACCCTTAGCCACATCCTCTCGCTTGGCTGTCACTGAGCAGAGCTTGGGCCCATGTGGTTTTTCTGCCTGGGGTGTGCTAGAGGTTTTCCTAGAAGGGCTGGACCTTCTTGCTTTGCTATCTCTTTATAATTGTACCAAAATGCTTCATGACCCCCATTCTTGGCTTCTCCCATCACTTCCCAATTGAATGAGGTGTCCACCATAGGGCATGTGGTCTGGCTTCCCGAGGAACTAAAGAAGGACTAGAACACAGGTATTAGAAGTGAAGTGGAGTTTTTTTCCTCATGGGGAAACTTTGACCATTGAGCAAGAAGTTTAGAGAGATTGGGGCAAATAAATTCACTCTTTTTCCTCCTTCTCATTGGCTATACCATGTTGCTGCGATATTTCCTTTGTTGAAGAGTGGGTGTACCTGCTGAACAACTAGCTGTGTCTCTTTGCAGTTACTGGTGAGTTTGGTAAAGTATCACTTGTGTTACTTTCCGTTCTTTTCTGTTTTACCTTCCATTTTCCTCTTTCTTGCTGCTCTGAGATTGTACCTCCTAAATCAAAGACTAGCAATAATCCTTGCCTCAGGTTTTGTTTTCTAGGGATCAAGGTTTAAAATAGGATGGATATAAATATTAGCCTGCCAGAAGAGCTTATGATTTAAATGAATGAAAAATACTGTGTAACCAATAGTAACAGAAATCTTGTCTTTGTTAGTGAAGTTTTTAGCCACTTTATATTGTTACACATAGATCCAACAGGATGCTTAAGTCAAAATGCCAAGAATTTGTGCATATATTCATTATTCAATGCATAGCCTACGCTGAGAAAAGTCTCAATAGGTGTCTGCTAAGAAAAGTAAAACTAGTAACGTGTTTATATTAAGTAACCAATTTAGAGGGCTATTTATTCCAAATATATTTGGAGTGGGTTCAAAGGATAGAAAACCCAGTGATCCCTGATCTTGTGAGCCATATGTTGGTATCCGAGACAGGGTCTGAGAACGTGAGCCATGTTCCAATCGCGCTTCCCACTTGCCCTTTTCTGTATTAGTCCTTGAAAACCTCTGACTCAAAGGATTTAAGGAAAAACATGAACAAAAGCTATAATCAAATACAGAATGATGCCTGACAAAGCTGTAAACTGTACCTGAATATCGGAGACATATGCTTGCCACAGTAGGAATAAATAGATCTGCTAGTGCAGAGCCCATGAAGCCGGGGATCCCGTGGAGTCTTTTGAAAGTTCTATTTAGAAAGCGAGGTGTTCGTTGCGTCCAAATATGTGCACTGGTTGCTTCTTATTTTTTTAAATAGAAAACCCATCTTTTCTACAAGAGTAGGCTGTTTATCAATATTGGCACTCTGGAGGCGCCTTAATCTACTTGAAAATGACACTGAATTTGATGTCATGATATGCTTCAAAAGAGTATCTCCGTACACAGAGAAAGGTTGCAGTTCAGCAATCCTAGCTTCATGTGACAGGAGAAAGAGTTTAACTGAATTGTGGAAATGAGGCTACACATGGCTGGCTGAGTTCTCTGTTATCAACATGAAGTGTACCAAGAGGAGAGAAGAAACAAAGGTTCTTCCCTAGATGTTAATAAAGACTTCAAAATGGGTGATAAACTTGTCACCCTTTAAGGCATTGATCCATAGGATACCAAGCCATTTTTCCAAGTGAAAAACATTCTGAAAAAAGAGACTCTTCTGTACAAAATTAAGAATGAATATTTTAAGACAATGTTTCTATTTATAGTACCAGCCTGCTTTTAAAATATATTTGAAAGAGCAATGGGATTTTTTTTATTACTTATATAATTTTACAACTCTTGGTATCATTTGAAATGTAAAGTCCTGTAGGTGGGTGAGAAAAAGTAAGCAGCCATACAACAGTATTAAAATGACCAATGAATACCTATATGTTCATTTTGAAAAAGACTGTTTCCTTAGTCTGTCATAGGACACAGAATATTGATATCAAGTTCATGGTTAATTACTTCTCTACCACAGGTTTTCATAATGACCTTAACTGAGGGATTTTTAAAATTCTCTCCTGTAAGTCAAAACGTAAAATATACTGCAAACAGCCTTTGTTATCCTGCAAGTAACATAGTCTAGATACTATCACCAAACAAAAACCTATAGAAATTAAGTGAAAGTCTATGGCTAAAAAAATAAATAAAATTGTTTACATGCTTTTATGGAGGCAGTATGAGGCTTTAAGCTTTCAAGGAATGGAATAAACACTGTATTTGATAAAATATGGTATCTAAAGTAAATAACTTCCACGTGTTCCTCAAGTTTTGTTTTATCTTACATATTTTAGAATAAATAATACAATCAATTATCACACCGTAGAAGATCCATCAGAACCAGACTCCACATTACATTCCCACATTCATCTCTTTTAACCAGGTACTCAGTTCTTTGGCCAAATCACTGATCCCCAAATTCACAAAGGGTTTTATTCATCTTTGCCTTTGTTTATGCTACTCTGTTCACTGGTACTCCCTCCTCCACTCTTCTTTCCTCATCTACCTTGTCCCTTTTTCCATCTAGCAAACTTCTACTCATTTTTAAAGGTGACACCTTCTCTCAACTTCATGAGATCAGCCCCCTTCTTATTCCCACAAATGCATCCTATTTAAATTTTAATCATGCCTTAACTTTAGCCCTTATCATATTATATTGTTGTTACATGCAACTGAGTTATTTTTCCTGAGTTCTTTCTGGAAAAATAATTGAATCTTGATCATCGTCGTATACCTGGCTCATAGCACAGGGCTTAGCATGTGGTTATAGTGCAGCAAATATTGTTAGATTGATGGAAATAAACTTCTATTACATGTGTCTTTAGTATATATTTTCTAAAAGCACAGTAAGCTCATATTTTCAAGAGTCTCTTGTAAATGGTTCTGTCTGGGCGCGTCTGAGAAGATTTTTAGTTTTCCTCATATAAATGATGGCTTAATTGAATATACAATTCTAGGGTTACAATTTGTTCCTTCAAAATTCTAGAAGTAGCAATCTTTTTCTGATAACCAGAAGAAATTATAGACCAAACATTGCTCTTGCCGCTTTCAGCCAATATCCTTTCTTTTTCAAATTGTTGTCACTTTTCAGCCCAAATGCTTTATTCTTGTCATTCACTTGGTCATAGTTTGCTCTGATGTGCCTCTCTGTCCATTGATCATTTCTGTGATTTTTCTCATTAAATTATTCCAGTTACAGTCCTCAATCAAAGTCTTCTTTAAACAAATTACACATTTTTCTTTATCATATGTCTCTACTTGGAATAGATACCCTGTATAAATAATATGATTTTTGAGGGCTCAGGACTATGTGTAAATTTTCTGGATAACAAAATACCCAAGTCAGAGCTCTGCATATAATTGTCCTTCAAAACAAAATTCTGGAATAAATCAATAAATGACTGAACAATGGTCTTCTGATCACTCACCTTTTCTATTCTCAGTTTTATAAAAACTAAAATGAAATTAGTAGTAGATCCAAAATTTTTCTATTAACATCATGCATTCCTTTAATAAAACATACTTGGTCATGCTGAATAGTTATATTTAGATATTGTTGAATTGATGCAGAAACACAATAAGTCATCAACAAGCTTTTTTTAAATTGAATGGCTTGATGTGTCAATCAAAATCATTGTCTGATTTCTAGGTTTGAAAAGATTTAACTTATTAGAGTTCTGCTAGCCTGAGAGAGTACTTTTTCCCATCCCCAGTCCCTGCCTTGCTGGTATCTAACCGGGTAACATGTATAAATCCAGTAACAGGAAATGGTTTTTATAATGGTAATATGAAATATAGGTCTGTGGAATCAAGCAAATCTTGATTTCACATTTGCTACTTAGTAGCTCTATAATGAAGATGTTAATCCCATTTTTCTTATCAGTAAAATGGAACGTACCTTCCTCATAGGGTTGTTAGAATTTAATGTGAATATGTAAGTAAAGGATTTGGCATGGTTTAGGTTCAGCCATAAATATGACCTTATCTAGAAGAAAGCAAAATTTTCATAATTAATTTTTTAAAATAAAATCACTTTTAGGGGCCGCCCGGTGGTGCAGCGGTTTCGTCCGCGCTTGGCAGCCCGGGGTTTGCAGGTTCGGATCCTGGGCGCCCGCCGACGCACTGCTTGTCAGCCACGCCGTGGCGGAGTCCCATATAAAGTGGAGGAAGATGGGCACGGATGTTAGCCCAGGGCCAGTCTTCCTCAGCAAAAAGGGGAGGATTGGCAACAGATGTTAGCTCAGGGCTGGTCTTCCTCACAAAAAAAAAAAATAAATAAAAATAAATAAATAAAATCACTTTTAATTGAAAAATTAACTAAGAATAGTTATAGGAAACTAGAAAGTCCTTGTCTTTTGTTTAAAAAGGAAAAGCTGTTACAGTTTTAAGCATTTTTGAAGAAATTTCATAGAAAACAAGTAGTTTTCTCTCTCTACTTGCTGCAGCCCTTTAGGGCAGGCTTAAGATGTGTTACAGGAAGGAATCCAGTTCTCTCAGGAGAGCTCAAAAAAGAAAGCTGAATAACTTTGCAGATTGGGTGAAATCTAATTGTATTTCTCTGTTTTACTAAATAAACTATTTGCCTCCCCCATCCTTTGCCATCCTCCCCCATACTTAGGGGCGTTTCTAGTGATTTGGCAATTTGTTCGTAATAGAGAGAATAATATATAATCAAAACTTGATTTCACGCCTGATTTGATTACAGGGTACTGATTAAACCAATGCTAGCAAATTCCATTTAATTCAGTGATTAGGAGAGGGGTGTTTTCCCATACATCTTTGAAAGACCAATCACTGTAGGTAAAACTCCCTGTCCTTTATGACGGGGATGCCTGGATCAGGCATTAAGTAATGTATTCATTCTTTTAAAGGTATATTTATTAACAGGCTTTTAGGTTTTCCTAAAAAACTGGGACTCTAGGTCCCTGGGTAAATGAAAGCAAAGTGATCTCCCTGTCTCTTGGGTTTAATGACATTTATTACTTCAGAGTCTTGACAAGTCCCATTATTACATTTCACTTTTTGAAAAGTGGCAGTATGCTAAGCTGAGTCCCCGACACAGCATTAGATATCTTGCCCGGTAGGTTTACGAGTTAATTCATTAAAGCAAATCATTTTCATTAGAACACTGGCCTCATGTGTTACTACTAGAACTAAACTAAATCATTTTATTCTGTCCATTATGGTAAGTGATACATCTGACACATTTATTAAGCTAAAGTGTTCTCTCAAGTTCTCATGTTCAATTATTCTTGTCACCACTCACTATGCTGATGGCTCTCTCAGGAATTGTTACCTGTAAGAGTAATTCCAGACTTTGCTTCCTGGTATTTATGTTCATCTAGTTTCATCTCAGCCTACTTTTCCAACCTTGTCGCCTACTATTCTGTACTCAAATCTTCCACAGCAACCAGGCTGCCCTCTTCAGTCAGAAGGTAACCAGGAACGCTGCAGCCTGCCCAATCCTTCTTCACCTCCTCCTCCTCTTTGTTTAGTCAAACTCTACCTTTGTGTCGTGATCAGATCCAACCCCACCTCTTTCATGATGAGTTTCCCTTCCACATCTTATCTGTACCTCTCCTTAGCACAGAACCATATGTTCAGCTGATGGTAGCCCTTTACCATTGTTCTTACTGTGCTGTTAGATATCGTTATGCTCACTTCTCAGGGGACTGTTCCTTTGAACTTCTCACTTGATTTTTTATGTTGTGTAAGGTTATGAACTACTGTGTTATAGTTTTCCCTATCCACTCAAAATTTAGCCAAAAATGCATAGAGAACAGTACCCACATTAAAAATGTCTCAGTACTTGCAAATAATATTTTGCTTGGAGTCAAAGCAGCGATAATGCATCTCTACCAAAGGCACTTTTAATAAATAAGCTCTACGTTCTTGTACTGCTTATTGGTCACTCCTCATTTCTTTGAATCCACTGAGGTAATGACATACCTTAGACTATAATTCCTTCCAGCTACATTTTCTATAATTTTGAGTAATGTTCCCAGGAAAAATGACATTTTTTAAATCCCTAACATGTATGGAGACTTCTATAAATCCCTAATTTCCAATTATGGTGCAAAAGTGTTTAACGAATTGGAAAATATTGATTAACATGAAGCCCCAGTTGAGTAAACAAAAGAGATTCCACATCTTACTGAATTTAAGAAAGCTCAATCTCGTGCTTATTGGCTGAGTGCTGGTGGTATGGTGCAAGAAAATCTTTGACCAAGAATATGTACAACAGTTTTATTCACTAGCTTTCATTGGCTGAGAGCATAAGACAGGAATAAAATGTATATTAGTAGCATAATTAATAGAGTGGTACATATGTACCATATGTGTGCATGTATATGCACATACATATTTATTAAGTGTTTCAGAGAAAAATAACATTATAATAAAATAATACCCCGAAGACACTGGAAAAATCGGCTGTAAAATTAAAGCCACAAAATATATGAGTAAATATAACTTTAGTTATATAAAACAGATGATTTGCTACTTCAATGATTCTCATGAATATTCAATATAATTCTGGTAATACTTATTAATCCACTTGCCACAGTTTAGGAACCAAGGATCACAAAACTCTGGGCATTAGCCGCTCACATTATTGAGGAAAACAGACATGGCATTATATAACTATAAAATAATGTCGGCACTTAAACTTACATACTGTGTATACTATTGGGATGATGTCTCAGTGTGTGAATTTTGCTAGGCAACAGTCCCTAGTTAGTCAATCAAACACTAATCTAGGTCTTGCTCTGAAGGTATTTCCATAGATGTGTTTAAAATTTATAATCAGTTAACTTTAAGTAAGAGATTTTCCCAGATAATCTGGCCGGGCCTGATTTAATCATTTGAAATGCCTGAAGAACAGAACTGAGGCTTCCCTGATGAAGAAGAAATTCCACCTGTGGACAGTAGTTTCCACCATGGCCAGCAGAGTTCCAGTCTGTCTTCCCTGACAGCCTGCCTCAAGCATTTCAGATTTCCAGCCACTCTCCATAATCCCGCAAGCCAGTGTCCTATAGTAGATCTCCTAATTTATGTCTCCTGCTTGTCTGTTTCTATGGTTGAAGCTTAACTGATTGAACTATGCATACTCAGTGTGTGTGTACAAATATGTACATATGTAGGTTTACACATGCACATACACACATACACTCAGATGTATTAATAGAGTGAGCATATAATCCATTCCCCCTCCCCTAAAATAAGGTGACATTTTATTCTTTTTTTATGCTGAGAATTAAAGGGTGGCCAGCAATCAGTCAGGTGAAGGGGATGGGGCTGGACAGAGTGTTGCAAGGACATGAAACAGCCGGTGCAAAGGCCTGGAGCTCAGAATGAGTAGGGTGTTGTCTAGGAATGTAAGATGGATATGAAGCCAAGAGTACAAGTCGCAGAGGGACAAGAGACTAGACTCGTACTGGCCAGGTCCCGGTGAATTTAGCCCTGCTGAAAAAATTGTATTTTAACCCAGGGTAATGTAATTAAAACCTGGATCTACCCCTTCTGGGATCTGTGATCTTGGACAAGTCTCTTCGCTTTGGTAGTGTCAGAACTGTATTGGTTTTGTCTTGAGTATTATCTTTCCATCCAACACTTTTAAAAATATATAAAGAGGTGACTTGTTTTCTGAAGGCCTGGACATGGGAAGTGCACCCAGGAAAGCCGGTTGATTGATGAGTGTCCAGGGCTCTGTCACAAAGGAGAACAGCATCTCAGCCTCGATATCTAGGAACACCAGAGCTGGCTCAGAACCATGCCCACCACCATGTGCTGGCAGCTGAGAGCACTGCAAAAGCACTAATCAGGATGGAAAATTCCCCTTTCCAAGTTCCTGAAACCTGCAGCCCATGGTGGCACTGGTAACCTATTATTCCCTGGAGCTCTAGTGATATGGAAGAGTTCTGCTCGTGCAATTCTAGGCAAGAGAAGTATGTTTTCTCTTGATGAAAAGGGATAGATTATGATTAGAGGGCTCTTTCCTTTGTGTTTTTTTTTAATGGAGGTATAATTGACATATAACATTGGTTTCAGGTGTACAATATAATGAGTCGATATTTGTATGTATTATGAAATGAGTAACAATAATTCTAGTTAATATCCTTCACCAAACATAGATACAAATTTTTTTTCTTGTAATGAAAACTTTTAAGACCTACTCTCTCAGCAACTTTCAAATATGCAATACAGTATTATTAACTATAGTCACCATGCTGTACAATGCATCACCATGACTTATTTATATTATACCTGGAAGTTTCTATCTTTTGATCTCCTTCACCCATTTCACCCACTCTCCACCCCCTACCTCTGCTAACGACCAATCTATTCTCTGTATCTATGAGCTAAGTTTTTTGTTTTTCGGAGCTTCTTTTTCCAGATTTCACATACAGGTGAGATCATACAGTATTGGTTTTTCTCAGTCTGACTTATACCCCTTACCATAATGCCCTCAAAGTCCATCCATGTTGTTGCAAACAGCAACATTTCCTTCTTTTTGTGGCTGAGTAATATTCCATTGTATATATACACCACACTTTCTTTATCCATTCATCCATCGATGGACACTTAGGGTGTTTTCATATCTTAGCCACTGTAAATAATTCTGCAATGAATATGGAAGTGCATATATCTTTTTGAGTTAGTGTTTTCATTTTCTTCAGGTAAATACCCACAAGTGAACTGCTGGATCATATGGTAGTTCTACTTTTAACTTTTTGAGGAACCTCTACACTGTTTTCCATAAGCGCTGCACCAGTTTACATTCCCACCAACAGTGCACAAATGTTCCCTATTCTCCACATCCTCTCTAACACTTGTTATTTCTTGTCTTATTGGTAATAGCCATCCTGACAGGTGTGAGGTGATGTCTCATTATGGTTTTGAGTTGCATTTCGCTGAGGATTATTAATATTGAGCACCTTTTCATGTACCTCTTGGCCATTTGCATGTCTTTTTTGGAAAAATGTCTATTCAAGTCCTTTGTCCATTTTTTAATAGGATTTTATTTTATTTTGCTATTCTGTTGTATGAGTTCCTTATATATTTTGGATATTAACCCCTTATCAGATATAAGATTTGCAAATATTTTTTTCCCATTCAGTAGGTTGCATTTTCATTTTGTTGTTTATTTCCTTTGTTGTGCAGAGGGTGACACTTCAAAGAGCAAAATCAAGGGCAATTAATAGTTACACTGAGACGCAGGAGTAAACCATGTCTGTTCAAGACAGACTGAATAAATCTGATTATCCTGTATTAGAAAGAAAGACAAAACAATCATGGGGTCAAAGAAGGGCTTTAAATGGTCTTTAATTCCCCTAAATAGAAAGCAATTATCTGTGTGTGTGTATGTGTGCATGTGTGCATATGTGTCCATTTTTCTTCAGTCTTTCAAAAGGTTCATGACTCTGAAAGTTTAAGAATCACTGAATTTTCTTCCTTTGTCCTCTGCAAATGCCTTTATCACATTATCCTATACTGGACTCAGTTCCATCATGGTCCCCATTTTGTGATGTGCCCCTCACTTTTTTTGTTATATACTCTAAAGATTCCATGTGCTTCTTTGTTCTCTGATCCCAAGAGGGTCATTTATTCACTGCCAAACATTTAATTAGCACTTATATTGTAACACACACTTTTCTATACCCTGGGATATGAAAGTAAATAAGATTTAATTAAGTCATTGCAGAATTTACCAGCTAATGAGAATGTAAACAAAAACAGAAAAGTTGTATTTCTCATAAGTTTCTGATGTTCCACACACTTATTATCATATTAATAAAACCACTGAAAATAGTGAGGACAGTGGTCTCAATTTGGACTCTCAAAATGGACAGTACTATTTTATTAGTCATATGGTCTTAAGCTTTGTTACTTTAATAGTCGCTTTTCTTTCTGATCTTTATAATTCTACTACTCATTTGTTGCACATAGATCTCCCTGTGTCTTGGCTTGAACTGACCGTGACATTTTCCATATAGAAGGATTCCTGCATTCGGTTATAACATGTTTCCGTAAGTCTGTTCTGTTATTGGTACATCCTCTCAACATATTCAGCAGGTTGGGGTGGGGGGATTATGTTTATTTTGTCTCTGGATTTTCCTAGAGAAAACCATCAGGCACACCACGACCTTCCATCTACCCATTGTCATTCCTAGAATTACAGAAACATTTCTCTGTGGTCACCTCAGTTTCCCAATTTTAATCATCCATGAATTTGTAGGCGTTGATTATCCAAAATGACTTCTTAACATGTTTTAAGTCCTTAAGTTCACCCCAACTTTGAGCAATACCTTCACCAAACATAGTCCATATATATGGGCAATAATTTGTAAATAACCTTTTCTGATCTAAAAACAGATGTTAGTCTTCTATCCTTGATTTTTGATTGCACGTTTGATTCACACAATAATCCTGTGATTTAAGGAAGAGACATGGTTCTACTAAATAAAGACATAGAGTTCTATTAAAAATTGCCTGTGTTCTATGTATTATATCAAGTTATTATACCAAGGTGCCTGTATTTTAAGCCAATAACATACCAATTTTGGACTGCCTGGTGATTCAGCATTGCTATTCTTCTACCAGTTTGACATTACTGTGGTATATGTGAATGGTAGAGAGGTATATCTTTGGTTTGTCTCCTCAAGTTTTTAAACAATTCCAAAAGGAAGTCCTTGAAACAGAGGATAAAAATTGTCACTGAATGTAACATGAAATTTAAAGAATATATGTAACCTAGGGGCCGCCCGGTGGCACAGCAGTTTAGTCCGCGCTTGGCAGCCCGCAGTTTGCAGGTTCGGATTCCGGGCGCCCGCCAATGCACTGCTCGTCAGCCACGCCGTGGCGGCGTCCCGTATAAAGTGGAGGAAGATGGGCATGGATGTTAGCCCAGGGCCAGTCTTCCTCAGCAAAAAGGGGAGGATTGGCGACGGATGTTAGCCCAGGGCCAGTCTTCCTCAGCAAAAAGGGGAGGATTGGCGATGGATGTTAGCCCAGGGCCAGTCTTCCTCAGCAGAAAGAGGAGGATTGGCGACGGATATTAGCTCAGGGCTGGTCTTCCTCACACACACACACACACACACACACACACACACACACAAAAGAATATATGTAACCTAAAAGTACCAACTTTCTCTACACAGCAACTATCAACAGAATGGGACTTGTCTATGATTTATACTGCCAAGCCTAAGGCAGCATTCTTTGCAATTTTTAAGGGGATTGGAGTCAAAGGGAATGAAAGTATGGAAAGCAATACGAAATGTGCGTGTCAATTTCCAAGAAGACAATTTGGCCTTATAAATATTTTGATGGACTTCAAATCACACGATTCAACTTTACATCTGTCATGCCATGAAAATCAATTCATATTTTAGAACTGTCATCTTTAAATTCCTTAAGGAAAGGTAGTATACCAATCAATTTTGTGATTATCACCTACTTCTTTGTAAACTTTGAATATATTCTCAGCATAATGTAAGCCATTGTACATGAAAATTATAGCAACTCAAAACAGTAAGACTTGTTTTAGACAATAGTGCTTTAAATGTTTTAAGTTGGTTCTGCTAGCTAACATAGATTACTGTAATTAATGAGAGCTGTGCAGTTCATCCAAGGTATCATAATTTTTTATTGTGTCATCCCTAAGAGTTTAGAAATTGCACACATTTTTTGCAATGTATAAAGAAAAAGTAGATTACATTTTCATAACAAACTGTTTCAGAAGATTTGTTTTTGTAAATGATCTATTCCTCTGCTTTTTCAATCTTTCTTAAACAGCAAAGTATTTTTTTTGTAAGAACACTGTAGAAAACTCTTGAAAGAAATCTTAAACAGCAATCTGAGCTTTATTTTGAAGGCTACAGTTTATAGAGGGAAAATATGTGCTTGAGAAGCAAACAAAAACCACAACAAAAACTCTTTGAACCAAAAGACAAAATAAAAAAATATAATATGCAAGTCTTTCACTTTCCAAAGTCCTTAAAAATGATTCCTTCGTGTTATATTTTCTGTAATTTATAAACTTTCTTCTATGAAAATACAACATCCTATTTTTGCTTTACTCATTGGTCTTTATCTTCCTCACTGGTTCCTCTTCCTTCCCTCCAGAAGAATATATTTTACAAGGTGAAAGGCATGTCCATCACTTTAAATTCTATACTCTGACCCTTAATAAGGCCATTTTCAAATATTGACCTCTATCTCCAACTTCAGACAAACTTTCAAATTAAATGGTTCCTAATAATTCTTTACAGTATAACATCAACCTCATCTCTATCTAAAATGTCCTCTTTCTCTCAGTTACCCTACTCTTGGGAAGGGAATCTTTCTTAATAATCTCTCCCCTATCTCCTCACATATCTGAATCTTACTAATGCATAAAAGCCCAACATGCATTTCATTCATTTAAGGAAGGTTTTCTATGGTAATCTGCCCCCCTTATTTAGGCATTAAAACATGGTGGGCTTTGGTTAAACAGAACTGTATCCAAATGTTGATTCTATCTCTTACCAATTTGTGACTTTGAACACATTTCTTAATTTTTCTGTTTTCAAATTCTTTAGCCATTAGAATACAAGACATCTAACTCACATAGTTTTGTAATGACTGGTTTAACTTCATGTGTATATAGGTGTGTGTACATATGTGTGTGTTTGTGTATATGTGTATGCACACTCTTCCCTGTATATAGACATAGCAAATGTTCAATAAATTGTAACTATAGTTGTTTCTAAAGCACTTCTTATCTTTTTCACTCATTTAACCATTGATCAGATATTTGGCAGGTGTAATGCCACGTTTATGGAAGCTGTCCCAGTTCCCTCCACTTTCTAACTCTATGAGTTCAGTATTTTACTTATTTTCAGTTCCTCGTAACACCAAACAGAGAAGTTATTTAATAAATATCTCCCGACTTAAGTGCAATAAAATGTTCCCCTCAACCTTTGCCTTGGATCATAAAATTTCATACACAGTAGCACATTCTGAGAATGTACGTGCCTCAATCATAGATTCAGGGAAATTCAGAGATAATGTCCCTAAATATTGATATCAAGAACATTCCAAAAATCATTTCTGGTCAGAATATTGCCCTGATGTAGTATAAATGACTTTGGCTTAGAGTTAGCATAAAGCCCCCATTCATTGAATATCAGCTCGGGATTTGTGTCAAATGACATAAATTCTCTAAGCCTCCATTTTCTCCTCTAAAAAAACTGAGATAATATAGCACGATTATCACATAGATCCATGAAAACCAACTGAGAAATTATAGTTGATATCACAGTATTTTATGAAGCTATACTGGATGTAAAAATGTTGTCATGAGCATTTATGCATAGACCTGAAGAAACTAAGATTTGTTTTCATTTGGAGCACTTTTTGCCTAAATGTTGAAGCCTGTGGTCTAAAATTTATGAGAATGTAGCGTGTACTATGGAAGGGCCCAGTCTGTTAGAACTGAGAAGGAAAGAAGGAGATGGCACGAGGTCCTGGAAGTCACAAGATGTTGGGAGAAGTCAATGGAAAATAGATAAAGAAGGAAAAAGATGAATGTGAGTGGTCACATGGAGATGAACAGAGTAGGAAGAGAGAATGTTGAAGGATAATCTGTTGAAGTCATTTACAGACGAGGTCAGAAGGCAGGCATTTAGGTTCTCTAAAATCAATAAAGCCTTCTGTTTCAAGAACACTGAGAAGAATTTCCATGTGGCCAGAGAACATTAGGGAAAGGATCTTCCTGACATACAGCTATGCAAATATGGTAACAATTTTCCTAAGGCTAGGATGTGAAAGCTTAGTATGTCAACCAAAGAAATAATGTAGCCTTTTGTATTTTAGCCATGTAAGGTGAATATGTTCTTTATCTGTGCAGAGCACTTACACATTAAGCATTAACTATGTATCATAGAATTCCCAAAAGTAACATTTATGAAACAAGAGGAAAATCCTAACAAGTTCTAATCATATAGCTTCTGTAACCAAAACAGAGTATGGAGATTCAGAGCACGTCCTCAAATCTGAAGCAATGGCTATTATGCAACATTTATTTTAAGAAAGCAATAGTGAAAATTTGGTAGAAAATAAATCATGGAACCCAGAACTATTTTATCATGGTTGGGTTTTAATACTCATCAGCTAATAGATGTCAAGTAGTACTATTTTTTAACCTGAAAAAGAAAAAAAATATTTTTTTAAACGTCTCTGTGTTTTAAGTAGAAATTTTTATATTCATTCACCATTCCTCTATTTTGAAATATGTAAAAAATTATTTTATAATTCACTAAAAATAATTCCTAACAGTTCCACCAGTACTTTTTGTCTTTTCCCAACAACATGGATCTTATATTAAAGTAGATTGGATGGCTTGACTTTCATTATTTGACTCTAAGTGAAATACTACAAACACCTTAACCAGAGGCTCCCCAAAATAAGAGCTGTTATGAAATGTGTATATGAAATACACACCGTGATTTCTCAAAGTTCTCTGGTTTTGGTTAGAAAATTTCCAAGATTGGATAAGAAGTATGGAAAAGCTGTTTCAACAATAAAGCAAGGAATCTGCTGAACAGACTCACAAATAACTTAGAAGACAGCAAGAGGGAATAAAACTAAATCAACATTTGGTAAATAGAAACTTGATCCTACAGATGGAGTTCTGGCAAATCCTCATGTAAATGATTTTGAGTAAAAATTTAAACTGAGGTTGATTGAAAAGCCATTTTGGAAAATGTGTTGATTTATCTTTAGGCATTAAAATATCATCCAAAAAAAGACTTTTATAGAAATCACTCAAAAATCAAATAAAAGACATCAAAATGGGGAGGGAGGGACATATGGCCATTTATAGAAAAACTCAGAGCAGAAAATGGTAGACATTAAAATACTGAGATCACATTTTATCAGCATACCAGATACCCAAAGAATAGTTGCATACATTTAATGTAAATGGTAATATTAGTAAATTATTTTATTCCCAAAACACATAATTAATTCTACCTCAGATGTGTGTCAAGTATTTATAAACAGTGCATAACTTTTTTGTGTAGAGGAAAGCTGAAAATAATATTGCCCAGTGATGCTGTCCTACACTGCTGCAAACTTTTTGTTTTTCTGGACAGTGTATCCAAATTACATTATTAGTAGTGTTAAAGTAGGTGACTTTTCTTCTCAGAACATAATCAATCTAATTATCTTCTATAATATACCAACAATAGTCTGTATAGAAATTAAGATAACGATTTGCCCCTTATATTTCTGTGCCTTATTGATACAGTGACCAAAGTGGCAGAACAGGGTGAACAGATTCAAGTATTTCACTTTCAAACAGTCCTGGTTACGATTCTCACATTCATACTTCACAATCAAAGGACTATTTAAAAATAACGCAATCAGCCCAATATGAGCAAAATTATAACCAGGGTTATCACTCAGTTAAATTAAAAACATGAACTAATTACAGATATTTATAGGTAAATGTTAAAAATATAAACTGAATTTCCACTGCTTCCTTAGCAGAGAATTCCAATGTGCTAGTCTGGGATGGTAGCTCTATACCTCAATCCATTTATTTCGCACCTTTGGTCTTGATTGATTATCTTTCAGTTAATGTTATAGGCACGTTGCAGGATCAAACAGATTTCCACTGCAAGTATCACCACTTCCCATTGTTACCACCACACTGAGATCTGGCTTTTCCAGATTGAGCAATGCTGGTTTGTCCTCTGCTTTCAGCTGCCCTTTTTTTCTCTCCTCTTTTCTGCCATGTCTTTTTTTCTCTCACCTGATTTTCTTCAAACTCATCCATCAGCACTTTCTCTCTCATTCTTCTGATGCTACTTCCCTTCATGAAAACATTTTCTTTCTCCACATCCCCTTCACGTTTCAAGAATTCTGTGCTGTCTGCTCAAGTTTTTTCAGATGCTGCCCTTCTTCTTAGCTGGGTGGGGGGGCTGTTTACCCTTCAGGAAACCTCCATCACAGCACTTTGAGAAGAAAGACTGGCCTTTGCCACCAGGAGGGTGATTCTTGCTAAGAATTAAAACAAATCTTTTATACTGTTTTCTGTTTCTTCAGTTTAAGGCAACTCCCAGTAGAATAAAAGCCAGGTATCAAACGGGACAGCCCCAAGGAAAGGCAGAAATTGAGGTCAGTGTATTTGAGACACGGCAATTACTCTTATATTTTCCCTCTTTAGTCTGTTCTTACCTTCAGATCTCCTTGACATTCCCTTTGACAACAAGCTTTAGGAATGCTTTGACACAGGTCATGCACCCTGATTTAGCTGTGGGAGGGGGTGGGAATGGAGAAGATGGTAGTGAGGAGAAAGGAAATGCTGAAATAGAAACGTGTGGACAGAGTTGGCAAGCTCCTCAGTGGTACAGATGTGCTTGGTGTGGACTGAAATCTTCACATCTCAGGAACACCTTTCTGGCTGCATAGTAGACTCTCGGGTAAGATGAAGAGTGACCATAAGTTAGAATCCCCCATTAGGAAGGTTCCATATAGAGAACTGAGAATTAACAGAGGCATAAACAGGGTAGGGAGAGGGAGAAGGGGAGCAGATAAAACAATGAAAGAGACAAAAAGAGCCAAGTAGTCCAGTTGTTTTCCCAAGACTGGACTGTTTACTGGTTACTAACACTATGTCCTGTGAGGACCACTCAGGGAGAGGTAACTCTGCTCATCTATTTGGAAATAAGATTCTTTTTTATGTCTCATAGAAAAAGAGTAGGTAAAGGTTATAGGTCAGGACTTGAAAGAATCCTTATGCACTTGTTGTAGTGGAAAGAAAAAATGGGGAATGGGTTTAGCTCTGGGTCAGCAACTGACTAGTGTATGAGCTTAGAAAAGCCAGTTAGCTCAAGACATCTTAAGTCTTCAAATATAAAATAAAAATTCTTCATGATCTCAAATTCTACACTGATAGAAGAAACTCACTGAGCATATTTGATAAAAATAATAATTCATATTTATTAATATCTTTGTTCCAGGCACTGTGCTGACCTCTGTGTACATTATCTCATTTAATATTAACAACCTTACAGTGTTATAGGTGCTGTAAATTATTCCCATTTTATATGCAAAGAAATAGCCTTTGAGGAGCTAACCAACTTGAGCAATACCATCTATCTGATAGACGATAGTGCTGATAGTTATGATTTGTCTTAGTCGAAAGCCCAGAATCTTAACCACTAGGTTATTTATCTTATGCCATGTTCATCTCTCCCTCCTCAAATTTTTTTCAAAAAGCAATACTAATACTCTCTTGGCCATCAAATCATGCACCACATTATGCTCATGAAATCTAGATTGTTTAAACGACATTTTGAGATAGATTTGGTTTTCATGAAAGCTCTTTACCAACTATCTCTGATGGAATTACATTTATATTATTTATATGTTACCTGATGGAGTCATGTTTATAAGGATGTGAGGCTGAAGAGGCTGTAGCTGTTTTGCCACCATGAAGCTAGACCCTAAGTGGGATAGGAAGAGGAGCCAAGATGGACAGAAAGAAATTAGATCTTGATGGTACCATGTGAGCACCTACATCAAGTTGCATCTGAGGCCAAATCTTCTAGAAATTTCAGTCACATGATCCAGGTCATTTGAGGTATCCTGCAACTTTCAGCAAACATGGTCATGGCTGACCTTTCCTCTCCAGGTTATTAACAGTAGATGTATAACAGTCCCCAACTAGAAACAACACAAATGTCTATCAATAGGAAAGTGGGTAAACAAATTATAGTCTATCCATAAAATGAAACTGACACAGACAATAACATACATGAACATCAAGTACTTTGTTACATGAGAGAAACCAGACAGCAAAGAGAAAATACTGTAAGAATCTGTTCATATGAAAAATCAGAAACTGGCTGCTCTCAGAAGAAGGAGGGGAATTGATTTAAAAAGGACATGAAGGAACATTTTGGATTGATGAAAAATTTTATATCTTGTTTTGGGTGGTAGTTTATGGGAATATTCAATTCTCAAAACTCATCAAATTACTCACCTAAGATTTAGGCATTTTATTGTATATTAATTATACTTCAGTTACAAAAGGTGATATTTTATTCTCCTGCTTATGTCAGTAATATCTATAGCTATCCATTACAGTAGCTATTAGCCACATATGGCTATGTAATTTTAATTTAAACTAATTAAAATTAAGTAAAATTAAAAATTAATTTCCTTAGTGGCACTAGCCATATTTCAAATGCTCAGTTAGCACACGTAGCTAGTGGCTACTGTATTGGTCAGTGCAGATACAGAACATTGCTATTATTGCAGAATGTTCTATTGGGCAGTGTTAATCTAATAGAATGCCATATGCTCAGTGTTTGAGGAACAACCATCATCTGTTGGTGACTGATTTAGTTGATTCCACTGGTCCTTCTGACTACCCTTTTATTTCTTTCCTCTTTTTTATTGACAAAATTTCCCGCTATGTTTACAAGTCTTTCATCCTTCATTTCCTCCTTCATTTTATTCTTAGCTTACCTCACCTTGACTTCTGTTATTACTCTCTTCGTAAAAGGTAGTCACAAAGGTTACTAGTGGGCAACTGATAGACTCATTCTACTGGCAATTTCAGCATCCTTTAATAGTTACCACTCTCCTTTTCAAAACTCTTGTTTTCTTAGTTATCTGTAATTTGCACCACCTGCAATTTTTTTCTCTCTCTGATTTCTCCTTTTGCTTTGTTAATGCTTCTTCCTACTTCAGCCTTATCCAGACTTTGTTAGAATTCTCCAACACTCAAATAATTTTTACAAACTTCAAATAATTTTTCTAAACACGAAATACTTTCTTCAATGGGAACATTACCCAGAATCATAAACAAATAAAAGAAATCCTTCAGAAGTGCTCTGGTTGATACAACGATGAGGCACCCAGAGGGCTTACATCCCCACTTCAACCATGGCCTTGAGTTTAAACCAAGATAACTCTCCCACTCTCAAATCACGGTTAGCACAGGCTCATAGTGACATTACTCTCTTATCCAAATTGGCACTGAGTGTTAGTTCCACCTCTTCAACTGGACATTTCCTTCTACCTTTATTAACCAGTATCCTCTGAAACAGGCCATAACCTAATGCAAAGTTATGGTATTCTTTTGCTAAATGAATTCCTGTCTGGCTTCCCTATTTTTTTTTATCTCTCCTGAATAATTTATTCCTACCTATCTACCGCTAATAATCTTATGTACCCTCTTCTTTGACGTCTTCCTTGACAACTTTGATCATCATACTTTCCATTCTCTCAGCAATAGCAGAACCAGTTTTGGAACCATATGTGGCCATTGAATCATATCATATCTTAATTTGCAATTAAATATTACTGTGTGATTACAAAAAAAAAATCTATTTAAATGAGCAGCCACCTGAATTGTAATATATAGCAAAAATGTTAGCAGTCATCGTTATTATGTATATATCCTATCCGGAAGCCTAGACAATAAGGCTCTTAATAATAGAAAAATGTATCCAATAATTTTAGTGTACACAAACAGTGCCTGACAGCATGTTATATACACATTGTTTTTCTGTACAGCACATATTGATTAAAGACAATACTTGATTCTACACATATCGGTAATCACTAAACTTCAAAGATTTTAATTACAACATATGCAAACAATTTGAATGCAAATAGGAACAACAGAGTATAATCCTCTGCTGGATGAAAGAGGAATGTAAAGAAAATCAGCTCTGAATTTCTTAACATCAATGCCTGCTGTTTATTTGATGTTTAACTTGCATGTAAACAATATTTAAAAGAAAACATAAGAGCTCATTGTCAAATCAAACATACTTTCTTGAAACAAAGAGCTAGAATGCAATGATACAAGTTGCAGCTCCTTCTACAAGCCAACTGCACCAAGCAGCCTTCTCTCCCCCTTTGGCAGATGGTATTCGTTATGATTGCTCTCAAACAAGAGAGTGGTTTGAAGCAGGCTTGTATTTACAATTAGAGCTCTCACAGAAGAAGGTTTACTAGGGTTCTAAAGCTAATTAGCTCTGTCCACATATCAATATTTGTTGCTCCTCTAGCCCACAACCATTTTGGCAATCAAGGCTAGAGGACAGTCCAGGGAAAGGGCAGAGAAAAACTGAGGATATAGATAAGGTTCTTATAATGTGTTATTCTTTTTTTAAATATTAGGTTAAAAGAATAATCTTAAAATCATTGCTATAGTTACAAAAACTCATGAGGCATAAGACAATTCAAGATATAGGGAGACCTGAGTATCTCTACATAAAAAATGAAGAGGTAAAATATCAGTTTCAAAGCTATACTTGTCTAGATTATTCTGACACAGCCATAGTAGAGAGGAGGTTTGAGGTGATGTGCATCTATTGACGGCTCCTTAAGCACAGAAAGATGGATCTCAGTTGGAAAGGATTTGACTGATGTTGTATCTGACTGAGGAATCCTTTTTTTTTTTTCCAGTTTTAAAAAAAAGAACACAAATGTACCAAGATATATTGTGATTGTAAAATCCTGAGAGTGTGAGGACAGGGAAAATATGTGGAGACTGACTTAAGTTTTACAAATGGGAGCAACATTCCTGAGCAAAGTTAAGCTAGTAAGCCAATCACTATTCATCTTCATATAGAGCAAAATTCAATCAAAAGCAAAAGTATATTAAAAACTAAGTTGCTACATGTCATTGATTTTTAATAGTTGTCATATAAATAAAATCTCCATAATCAAGATGCAGTAGACATAGCCTCTGGCAGGCTCACAAAAAGAAAAGAGTCTCAAACAAGCCATTTATATCAATAAAAGTATGGAACTTGACCTTCTAAAGCTCAGTATTGCTCTGTCTCTTCTTGCGTTTAGTAGACTGCATTACTTAACCTTCATTGCTAACTCCCAAAAAAGAGTGTCTTTATACTAAATTATTAGTGCTTTGATTCCCATTCACTAGTTAGGAGAGGAAATTGAAAAACAAACTCATTGTAATGAACATATTCTGTCCTACAATGGGTTTACATTTTCTTTTATCTTAGAATGTCTTGAACTAAAGTTCTCTTCAGTATATCCAACCAATATGTCTTCCTGTCTTTCTTCCTCCTGTTCTATGTTGATATCACTGAGAAACGTTTTATTTCTGGATACATAGGTACCTCTTGATACACACTTAGATACTATTCTGTTTCATCAAGTATCTTTTCATTAATAAGGTAAAAATGTGAGAATGCAAAAATGGGTATTTTTCAATAGAATGATGTTGTTCACTCTGTTATTTAAATACCAAGACTGCAGGTAGCAACTTCCACTAGTTAAGCAAAATTTTGAAATGTGTAAATCAAAGCAACTTTTCTTTACAGAGAAAATGACAGTAAGTGGGAGAAAGTATATTTTATCCTAACATTCATTGATATGCTAACTTGATAAAGGATTTTAGCAATGTAGGGAATTGAAAATCTTATTTTTTTGTAGAACCAAAATTTATCTCCTGAATATATCATAATTCTTAGTGATTTTCTTAAGACTATTACACACCAGTCTTTAGCTTAGTCTACACATACTCTAGTATTGCTGCAATATTGCTTAGTTGTAAAGAAATGTTTCAAATCAGGACAGGGGAAAGGTTTAGGAAGGTAAGAAGTTAAAAAAGAAGTATAGGGGCGGCCTGGTGGCGCAGTGGTTTAGGTCGCGGTTTGGCAGCCTGGGGTTCCCAGGTTCAGATCCCAGGTGCCCAGCACACTGCTTTGTCAGCCATGCCATGGCGGCATCCCATATAAAGTAGAGGAAGATGGGCATGAATGTTAGCCCAGGACCAGTCTTCCTCAGCACAAAGAGGAGGATTGGCAATGGATGTTAGCTCAGGGCTGGTCTTCCTCACACACACACAAAAAAGTACAAACCTTCTGCTAAGGTGTATATTTGGAAAAAACAAATTTCAAAAAATTACAGTTTTGGTCAAGAGAATGCCATATTTGGTACATTGGTCAAACTGGGCAGATTTAAGTTTTGGGAATTAACAGAAAATGTTGTCCACAAAATTATTTCTAAAACTTAAGAAACAGTGAACTAAATGTCAGCATGAATTGAAAAGCTCTAATATAAATAATAGATTTGTGAGACAGTCGTCAAACTAGGATTTGTAAGACTCAATCTTCAAGCTAAATCAAGAAATTCCTGAAGCTATATTCTGTTTAATTTGGATAATTGTCAGACACCACTAATTTTGTAAATGAATTTTTTACATATAAGGGGTGGTTACTGTTTTAAACTTTTAAGGACACCACATATTAACATTTGGATTCAGCAATTCTCTATTAATTTGGCCACATAATTTGACATGTAAAATTTTTAATCTTATTCTATAATTTTAAATGCTATGTCCAACAGTCCAAAAGACTCGATAATTATAGATTAACTGAATACACTAAATCATCATTATATAATTTAATCCAGTTTCAAAATATCTACAATTTCATAGTACTTTATTTAAAGCACTTAAAAAGAAGAGAGGACAATGCTTCTTGCTTTCTAAAATGTTAACTTCTGTGCATTTTTACATATAAATGAATGCAGTAGGAAATGACTACTGAGTTGCAAGAATGATCATTTCGTAAGATATTATCAACTTGATACAAAAACTATATTGTATCATTATTATGAGATTTTTGAGAAATAGCAAAGATTTGTGGTTAAATGTTTTGGATATTTTAACAAATGTGCATAGGCCACAATAATTTATTTAATTAAATAACCTAGTTTAAGGAAGACATTGGAAGGGATTTTCTTGAAGTAGTTGCTGATTTTTTTTTTTTTTTTCTGTAAAATAAGAGTCATAGACTAGAGGTTTCCAAAGGTTTTTTCCTGTCTGGAAACGTTTAATTCTATGACTCTATCTTACACGTGTCTAACGTCAATTGACTGTGAAGCTGGGGGAAACATAGGCCAGTTTTGTGCATATGAAGCCTTCAAGTTTGCCAGGTGGAGAAGTTTGGGTCTCCAATGGTTTACCATCAAAGCAGATATGTAGTTAAGGGTTTAGAGTCCAAGAATTTCACTCTCACTCTGATTCTTGTTTGAAAAGCCTCTAACATACTAAACTGGTTTCAGGGTAATTATGGAACATTTAATTCAACTGAGAAAATGAGGAGAAAAATAAAGCCTTGTGCTTCTGGGAAGTTAATTTATACAGGTTTCAGGGAGCATAGGCTGGGGATCTTATGGTGAAGAGAAACGTTCTCCTAAGGGGTAAAGCTAAACACTTCCCGATTTAAAAAGGAAGTGCAAAAGCAGCAAGCAAATTATCCATTCCCTCTGAGCATACTTTATGTTCTATATTTACTTCTATGAATAAGGATGGGAAAACTTCCAAGACAACATCTATAACACTTGCATATTTAGAAACCCCACCCCACCCCGTACCCCTTAGGGCAATTCCGCATGTCTTCAGGCCATCTTGTGGAGCCTTCTGAAAATTGGGCATTTTTGTATTGTCTTGGCCCAAGGTTGTTGGCAGAACAGAATTAAAAACAGACAAGTAGAATCTGGTCACCTTTTTCTCCAGGAATGTGACTTGGCTGGTGGTGGTGGTGGTTGGATTGAGAGACGGGAGACAGGAGTAGATGCAGCTTGTTGGACGCCTACACTAGGCCTTTTATCCATGCTATTTAATTTAGTGTCTGCACAATACTGTGACTTAGGTGTTATTCTCATTTTACAAGTGAGAAAAGTTGAAGCTCAGAGACAATAAGCAGCTAAGCTAGGAAATGTAGTTCTTACACTGAACCTCAGATATTTTGACCCCCAAAACTTCTTCCCTTTCTACCATACCATGACAAATGAGAAGACAGCACAAGAACATTGGGTTTTTAGTGTGAAAGAGTATTAGAAATACGGTTGTAAACTTTCCACACTGGTCATCATGAGACAGAAAGAGTTATATAATTTTTTGTGTGTGTGTGAGGAAGACCAGCCCTGAGCTAACATCCGTTGCTAATCTTCCTCTTTTTGCTGAGGAAGACTGGCCCTGGGCTAACATCCGTGCCCATCTTCCTCTACTTTATATGGGACGCCGCCACGGCATGGCTGACAGGCAGTGCGTCGGCGGGCGCCCGGGATCCGAACCGGCGAACCCCAGGCTGCCAAGCGCGAACTAAACCGCTGCGCCACCGGGCCGGCCCCAAGAGTTATATAATTTTTAATAGCTAGACGCCATTAACATTGAAATAGTATGGTTATTCTAATGATAAATAAATAAATCCTAAGTAATTAATTAATTAAAAGTCCATATCTACAAGCTGTTGATGCAAATCCCTGAAGATAAGCACATACAGAAAGAAATAGTCAAGCAGATAAATGTATTACACATCTATTTCAAAATAAACAGGTGATATGAGATTTTAATTTATCAATGGGATAAATCATATTAGTTCTTATTATAAAATTATGGGATACTCAGTAAAGAAAAACATAAAATACAGCATATCTAAAACAAACAGGGCCAGCTTTTCGCTGTATTTCTCCTCAGCAGTCTTATTCCACACACTTACGCATTTATAAAGCTCTTCACCCAGGTAGGAGCCCAGTGGTTAAGACCATAATCTCTTGAGTTAGATTCTTTGGGTTTAAATCCATGGACATTCTATTAAAGCTGTATGACCTCTGGCCATGTACTGATTCTTCCCATGCCTTTATTTCCTCTTTACTGAAATTGTACCTACAACATAGGTAGATTAGATTAAATAGTTCGATCAATTTAGATTAAATAAATTAATGCATGTAATATGTCTTGTGCATAGTAATTTTTCAATAAATGTCAGCTAGATATTATTGCTATAGCCACACAATATGTAACATTGGTGTATTTTTAAAAATTTTGTATATTACTTTACATTTGGACTTTTCTGTTATTCCACAGTCTTCATTAAACTGAGGTTAAATATTACATAAAATTTTAAAAATACGTTCTTAAAGCCCTGAATTTTCAAAGCATTATTTTGATAAGTCAGAAAATATGTTGATTACTTTAATCATCTTTAAAAGCTCATTTGGAGGTTGTAAATATTTAACCCAGTAAGAATCAGATACTATCTGTGTAAGAAAGGAATAAGATCACTTTGATGGAAACTAAACAGAAGGTCAAAGAAATTAAGATAGATGGCCTAGTGTTAAGAAGGCATTATGTAAACATTATTAAAGGATAGGAAATAAATTGCCACAGATATATAAAGTAAAAAAAAAAAAAAAAAAAGCTTTATAAAGTGAAGATGGCTTTAGTTTTAAAAGAAAGTGCACACAGGATTGAGAACCATCGTGGTAGACTCACTTTCCTAGAAATGGTAAGAAAACATGTACACATTTTTCTTTTTTTTTTTATTTTAATTTTTTGTGGGGAAGACCAGCCCTGAGCTAACATCCGTCGCCAATCCTCCCCTTTTTGCTGAGGAAGACTGGCCCTGGGCTAACATCCTTGCCCATCTTCCTCTACTTTATATGGGACGCCGCCACTGCGTGGCTGACAAGCAGTGCGTCGGCGGGCGCCCGGGATCCGAACTCGCGAACCCCGGGCTGCCAAGCGCGAACTAAACCGCTGCGCCACCGGGCAGCCCCCACATTTTTCTATTAATTTCTTTCATTAAAATTTTTATCTCAGAATAAATGTTAGTCTAAATATTTATTATGATATTTTAAACAAATTCTCAAAAGTGCAATTATTTCTTTCCTTTGTGTAGAAGTATTTTCCATTGGTTACTATAGGCTTTAGCATCTAAATTGCTCCTCATGTTTAAATCCCCGAATTTCTAAAAATTTTAAACTGTACCTATAGAAAAAGTTTCAAACTCCCTGTAGAACAGGTTTTCTCAATGCCATTTTGGGCTGAATAATATTTTTTTGGTGCAGGGTGTCTAGTGGATTGTAGGATGTTTTCCGTCATCCCTGATCTCTACTCACTAGATATATAGCGCCCTTTAATGTGACAACCAAAAATATCTCTAGATACTGTCAAGTGTCCCTGGTTGAGAATCACTGCTCTAGAATCACTCTTGTCCTTGATCAGTGCCTCAGTAAAGAACCCTGGTTAACTATAGTGAATTGAACATCCATGTTTTTCTCCATTCTCTCATAAAACCTCATTAAAATGACATAAAAAGATTAATAACGCACAAAATAACAGGGGAGAAGACAAGTAACGGGTTGAAAACCTTTATATGAAGCAGTCTCCCAGATCAAGTTTCATAAACCTCTGGAAGAATGGGCTTTATTGTGAAGAAATTGAACCGTGGAAACCCTGAACTAAAGAAACCAAGAAGAGTTGAGGGCACAAGTCCAAGACTCAGAGGAGGGAGATGAAATGCAAATCTAGTTACTAGAGAGTATCTAGTCACTCATTCTACAAAATCCTGAGAATGCTGGCTTATGGGTTTGGATCTCATATGCAAGAAATTGGAGAATTTGTCTCTGGAGAAAATAGGCCTCAAAGAAATAATCTACAAATGCTAACAACTGGGATTTCCCAACAAAAGGTCACCCAACAGTGGAATCAACGAGTTGACAAGACTCACCTTAGACAAAAAGCTTCCAATCAGCTGTAAGTTGCCTCATTCTTAAATATGAATGAATAGCCAGAGATCACCATTCATCTGAGCAAAAACTCTAATATATAAGATGAGAGAGGAAAAGAGAGAAAACGCAAAGAACAAATAAAAATGTTTAAAAAGTACTAATATTTTATGGTATTTCAGTGATAAGGGAGATGATTAAACTAAAAAATAAGAAGGCAAATCCATAAAAATAAGACATACAGATAATACAAATCATCTCTTTAAAACTATGATAGGAGAATCAAATGAATATGAAAAAATAAAGCTGAAGAACTCTACTAGAAAGAAGAATAAAGGTACAAAGAGAGAGAAATTAGAAAGAAAATGCTAGGGAATTAGAATCAGTTAAGAAATCCAGCATCTGTATAATAAGAATCTCAAAAAGAAACAACAGAGAAAATGGATGGAGCATAAACTATCAAAACATAATTCAAGGAAATGTCTCAGAACTAAAGGGATTACCCCAAGTGTTATGGGCTGAATTGTGTTCCCCAAAATTTATAAGTTGAAAATCTTACACAGTGTACCTCAGAACATGATTGTATTTGGAGATAGAGATTTTCAAGATGTGATTAAGGTAAAATGAGGTCATCACTGTGAGCCCTAATCCAATCTGACCTGTGTTCTTATAAGAAGAGGAAATCTGAACACACAAGGAGACACCTGGGCGCACTTGCACAGAGGAAAGACCACGTGAGAACACATAAAGAAGGCAGCCATCTGCAAGCCAAGGAGAGAGGCATCAGGAGGAAACCACACCTGCTGGCACCTTGATCTCGGACTTCTAGCCTCCAGAACTATGAGAAAATACATCTCTGTTGTTTCAGGCACCCAGCCTGTGGTATTTTGTTATGACAGACCTAGCTAAATAATATACCAAGGGATGAAGAAAAATCCTCACCAAGGCACATCATAGAGAAATTTGAAAACTGAAAATTCAAATAAAGAATCACAAAAGCTTCCAGAGAAACAGGTCTCACAAAATAGCATCTGAACTGTATTATGCTTCACAAAAGCAACCCTGGAAACCAGAAGACAGCTGAATAATGCCTTGACAATTCTAAGGGGAATTCATTTCAAAACTAGACTTCTATATCCAGCTGTCCTATCAATCAAGGATGGAAGAAAGAAATTTTTAGTAATGCAGGGTCTCAAAGTATTTACCTCCCATCCATTTCTTCTCAAAAACATGCTGAAAGATGTATTTCACCAAAATGGATGAGGTAATCAAGAAAAAAGAAGGCGTGGCATTGAGAACGCTAGAGATTTAATCCAAGAGGGAGGTAAGGGGAACCCTGGATATGACAATGAAGGGCTTGGAAAACAACCAGGACTTACTGGAGTGGGGACAAAAGGCACCAATAAAGAGTGAGGCTCAGAAGAAATGAAACTAAAATGAAAATTAAACCTTTTACAAAACACATTGAGGGAAGATTTACACTTCTGCGTATGAGAGTAAGATCATGATAGGAATACAGAAAACTCAACAAATGAAAAATCTTTAACTACAGCAAAGATAATAGTTGCAGGAGGAAGGAAACATAATTTTTGTATACTAAACGGCTCAGTTTTGCACAGTAATTACATAGAGATAATGTATGCGTGGGATACTAACTTTAATGTACTAAGCAGCTGTATTGGGAGGATGGAGAAAAGTCAAATGCATGTGAGAAGTGCTGGTCAGGTGTAGGAAGATACAATCTCATCTTCTCTAGTAGGACGTCAATAGATAATATCTAAAACTAAAATGGCAAACTCACAGAATATCATATTAGATTTCTATTTAGAAATATGGAGGTGATTGCTAGGAGAAATATTTAAAACAGCTGCATTTGTGAAGCAAGAATCAGAAATGGAGAGGGATAGGCAGGTGCTGATTTTTGTTGGTGTCATAAATCTGTGAAACTTCTTGAATTTTAAAACTTTGTGCATTGGACAATGTGACAAAAAAATAATTTGAAAAAGTCAGTCAGATGACTTTGAGTCAAGTCAAGTATACTGATAACTGATTTGAGCTAATCCTGTTTTCTGAGCATGTCTCTTGTTGCTATGGCCAAGCCCCAGCCTTCTGGGCCACTTATCCTTGACTTAGGCCTCACCAGCAGAATCTGTATTGGGTTTCCAATAGTCTTTCACTCTTGCATCCCCTTCTAACATCCTTGGATCCCCTTTTCAGATAAAATGGCTCTTGCAAATTCTTCTTGTATTGGAAATTGGACCAGTTTCTTTCTTTTCTGTTTCCAGGTAGGAACCCAGGAACAAGACAGAAATTCGTTTATTAGAACTGGTGATCTGAATTAGAACAGGGAACATGTCTCTTTATCACTCTTCTGAATAGAAGTCTTAGAATGCCCCCGGCTAAGAACAAATGAATAGTCTGAGGAACTAGTTCCCTGTCTTATTGCTGCTTGTCTGCACTCCAGTTCCGTAAACTCTAAGCAATGCCTTGTTCTTGGCGGTTAGAATGAATATCCGCTCTTGAACTCTATTGCTGGTTGGAGTTCCCCTACATTCTTCCTTCTTTCCCTCATTCCTTCCGTTCATTTAATCATTTATGATTCATGCAACACACAGTGCCAGTTTATCTGCTGTTAGGCCTCACTGATGACATCCTTTTTTAAAGATGATTTGCAAAATCTCTGCCTCTGTGAGCCCTGCCTAGACGCCTGGTAGCTAGTTCTTTGCTGATTTGACTGCCTAGACTGAGAACTGTCACTTCCTCTCATCCTCTTTTTGAACTTCTCTCCCATAAGCCCCTGATTAAAGTCATGTTGGATTTAGGATAACTTCCTTAAAATGAGTATAGTATAAACTTGCCTGACTGAAAACAGGAAAGCTTGAGAAGATTATTTTGAAGTTTATTCTACCTTCAAAAGTCTTTGTTCTTAAACTTTATTAGTCTTCTCAGATATAGCTTATTATGAAAATATACTATACTAAAAAGTAACACAGAAGCAAAGAAATGTCTAAAGCCTCTGACAATAACAGGATAAATAACAATTGACAGGATAAATATTTTAGGAAAATGGTTCCAACTGTTATTCTTTGGTCACTACTGAGAAACTAACATTTAGGAATAGACAGAAAAGGTTTTTGGCAATTGAGCTCTTGAACAAAGAAAGCTGACGGATTTCTCAGTGGGGAAATAAGAGACACACCGTTGGCTCCTTTTTGGATCTTGTAAGTACATTAATGAGTCTTGTTCTCTGGGTCTTATGAATATAAAATTCTTGTTGGCTTGCATGTACTTCAGTGTTTCTAGACTCCATTTGGAGCTTTGCCTGGGAAAGGACACAGAATGGCACTCCTGCATTGTAGGTCATTAGGGACAGGTGGCTGTGGTTTGTACACAGATCCTCTGTGTTTCACTATGACAAACACTTCTGGATCATTTTTTTCTTTTTGTCCCTCAAACATGTTATGTTTTCTTATAAATATAAGTCAAATTGTGAAATTAGGATATATGTGCTATTTTTCAGTATCATTTTTTCAACTTTTACTGGGACATTTCTACTAAGTGACAAATGCTTGCTTTCTAGAGCAGTAGTGGCTCTAGAATAGCGAAGAGAACAAAGGCATTTTGACTTGTGGAAGATAGAAGTTTGCCCATGTGTACTATTAGAGGTTGTAAAAGCTAAAACTCAATTTCACTACTTACTTCATGGCCATGTATCCATGTCCTGGCCAATGAAGCAGAGTTCTGCTTCCTCTGTGCCTGAACTTTCTGCACAATGCCTGGAGGTACAGCAGCCACCCTAAAGATGGTGGAGCAGGAGGAGAGGAGACTGGTTGCTTGATGGCGTCACTGAGCAGAAACGATGGTCTAAATTTTGGTTAGAAATTTGTACATTTCATAGATGCTATAGACTGAATTTTTGTGTCTCCCCCAAATTCATATGTTGAAACCTAATCCCCAATATGATGGTATTTGGCGGTGGGGCCTTTTGGGAGGTGATTAGGTTCTAATGGCCGATCCCTAATGAATGAGATTAGTGTTCTTATACTAGAGACTCCAGAGAGTTCTCACATCTCTTCTGCCATATGAGGACATAGTAAAAAGACAGCTGAGAACCAGGAAGCAGGCCCTTACCAGACACCAAATCAGCTAGCATCTGGATCTTGGACTTCCCAGCCTCCAGAAATGTGAGAAATACATTTGTTCTTTATAAGCCACCCAGTCTAGGTGTTCTGTTACAGCAGCCCGAGTGGACTAAGGCAATAGCTGCAGAACAGTCTGTACATGCACATATGGCCTAATACAGAAATGAATGGAAAATCATGGTTTGCAACAAGGCCAAGCCCTTCCATTGAGTGCTGTATTGTCAAAGCACGTGGCAGGCTCTTGGAAAAGCAATGCAATCTTAACAGATCTGTAAGGTGAGTTTACCAAACTGTACAATACCCCCTTGACAGTATATATTTGAGGGAAAATTATCTCACACTGGACAAAAGCCTTGACTTGCTCCCCTGTGTATTCTGTCTTCTAACATAATATACAATTTTAACATTTCAGAATAATTTTAGGAAGAAGGAATATTTTCATAGAAGTCTTCTAGAAAAGATCATGGGTATGTGTGTTTGTGTATTCTCAAAGTGAGCACAAAAACAAGATCACATTAAATACATTAATACAGATATCTGGACTATAACTGTTTTATAGATCAACATCACTTTCTCTAGAAATTTAGGTTATGGAGTCTGCTCAACACATAGGCTGGTGTTCATTCTGCTGCTGACCAGGCAGCAGAGATTCCCTGAGCTCAGTTATTTAAGCAGATGTCACTTGGAGAGGATCACATAGGGTTTCTCCCCCTCTGCCTGTACTATTTCTGCTGGAGGATCACTTCTCATTAGTAGCTGCTTGAGGAGCAGAGAGTTACAGTAAAAGAGATTGATAAGTGGGGACTGAGAGGCTGAGTGGAAAAATCTTAACTGCTAATACACAATAAGCAGATTTTTTTGCATCTAAAAATGTCAATGTATATACTGAAATACTAAATGACTACTTCTGAGTACACAAGCATGCACACGCACACAAACATGCATACAGAGATAAGTAAAATGAGAGTGACTAGGGAGAGGATTCTGTTTTTCTGTCCTTTTGTAAGTCAGGGCTTGAATATGTGAATCAGTATCGACACAGAGAACGGGCACTTGTACTTTTGTGGGATCCAATGGGCACTGATGAGCATGCCTTCCAGCATTTCCTCATTAGACTCCATTCTTTTCTTCCAGTTTCTGAACTCTTTCCATTACAAACTCTAGCTTCAATTAATATTGAAATATTCAAGAACCACTATTTTCAGGAAAAGGCAGCAAACTGCATCATCTTTAGTGTTTTCAATAATACGTTGCACAGTGACCTTCCTTCACAAACAATTCATTTACCAAATAAACTGCCACATTCTGACACTAGCTATGTAATCTTAAGAAATCTTCCAGAAAGACACTGCAAATGAGAGGAAGCTTTCCAGAAAGCTGTCCCAGTTAATATCCATGAGACATACTTTCTGAGCCAATGCAAAAGGAAACATGAGTTAAATAAAGAGTTTCTCACCCAGTTTTAAAAACAATAAGTCATGACAACTTCAATTAAGGGTAATGAAAACAACTCACATGTATAGAGCACTACAGAGTTTACAAAAGGTTTGCACACACATTGTCCCCTAGGAAATAACATTATTCTAATAATTTTTATGCCAGAGAGCTACAAAACAAGGTTCCTTGGGGTGTTTTACTACTTGTCAGGCTAAAGAAACAATGATTTGTGACAGTTTGTCAGATTTCAAGGTGCAGAAGATAACAGCAGATTTTGCTGAATTTCTAGTTTCACTGTTAAAAGGAAATGGAACCCCTTACATGATGTCCAGGCAGCCCTTTTAAACCTCTTCAGCAGTGATAGTGGAAGTCACCTTTAAAGGTATCCAAACATCAATTAAGCTGCTCAACAATTATTGACATTCTAAATCATCTTAACTAAATTAGGAGCTGTTGAAAAATATTTCTAGGGATTTTTAGACTTGTCAAAGTGGAGGAATTTCTGGCACTTAGGTTTAAATAATAACAATTTTACAGATTAAAAATTAAAAGGTAGTTCTCAAGGAGTCCAGGATTAAGTGAAGTCTAGATTCATTTTGGTGGGTGTAAGAGTGGTAGGGAGCTGTTTGTGAGGTGGAGAAAATGCTACGGGGCAAGAAGCCAAGTAGAAGAGTGATTATCAAAAGGGAAACCTTCAGGTTTGCTTTCAAGATAGGATTCCCAACCTTTGCCCTCAGAGCCATTCCAGAAGAGAACTTGAATATTTACCAATTTTTTTTCTACTTCATTATTTTACTTCTTGTGTAGGAAGAAAATAAGGAGACAGAAAAACAACAATCTTAATCCCAAAATATAACAATCAACCTACTTTATCTTGTAAAAATGTTCTCCTTCTCATTGTTTTGTCCCCAGAAAAGCTATCCTTATCAACTGTGTTTCTTTGTTCTTTCCCTTGAATTAAAATGAAGTAATCTCTATCTCCTGGGGGGGATATATAGTTAATAAAATGTAAAGGAGATCATGTTGAATTATGGGGTTGATATTCTATACTTTTATGTCTATGACCTGATAGTCAAGAAGTGATTATTTATTCTTTCAACAAATATTTCTTGAGTGTCTATTATGTGTCAAGCATGATTTCTAGACACTTTAGATTACAGCAATGAATAAGGCAGACAAAAATCCTGGCCCTTGTGGAAATTACATTTTAGGGCCACGGTATTATCCAAAATAACATGAAGAATTCTCTTGTCAAACAAGAAGTTTCTGTGTAAAACTTGAAGAATAAAAATAGTACCCAATCTTCACATCAAATCTTCAGTAAAAACTCATTTATTAAAGCTATTGGATTTTTTACTATAAAAGTCTTTTTTGAAATTTCAGTAGGCACGTATTCATATTTGTAAATCAAATGTTATGTGTATTTGGCCTTAATACATTTAGAATAAACTGTTATTTAAAAATAAATTTATATTCAGCATTTAGTAATTACAATAGCATCATCAGATTTAAATACTTGAAGACAAAGTATATAAATGAGTGGTTAATAACTCTTAGAGGCAATATTTTCTCATCAAACCTTTTGAGACATTTTTATTTTTTCAAAAAAAAATTTGAGTGATTTGTGTGTGTGTGTGTATATATATATATATATATGTATGTATTCTAAGTTATATTTTAACAATGACTAAAAAAATAGCCATGCAACTTTTATAGTTCAAGTGAAGTATTTTGAAATACAAATTCTTATATCTTATTGTTAGTATAGATCTTACCATAGCACAAACATATGTGGGTGGAGGCTTTCAAAATCTGTTATCTGGGGACTATAATAGAAAGATCCAGAGAATTCCCCAGAGTGATCTTAATACCTGTCACATCTGAAAGAATATTTGTTAAAGTAGTGTGTTCGGGAAGACTAAGTTACAAATACCCTGGATAGAGAACACTGGAAATGCAATGGGTTAAATGCAAGCTTGAGTGTCAAGAGCTCATGTGTATGTTTGCTCTAGTACTGCCATGAAACAAATGTCTATCACGGGGCAGAATGTAGAAAGAACCACCTGGAAACAGCATCACTGAATTTCTTAAAAATAAAAAAAATTATGTCAGTGTAGTTTTTAGTTTTGGGACCATAGGAATTTTTTAACAGAAAATATTCATACTTAAGTAGAGGCAACTAAAAAGATTAACAAGAGAAAACTACTGAAATTAGCATCTCTGAGTCCTTTTTTTGTTTCTCTTTAGTAATAATTGGCTTCAAGCCCAGAAGAAATACTCTAGTTCCAACTCCTATCACTTTTATAATGACCTCATGATCTCTTATACATTAATTGAAATCTCTGCATTAGTTTCCATGAAGCCCAAAGCCCAGGAGCAATGGCGGAGTGGAGCTGTCTGAAACCCAGTCTGTTACTGTGATACTGAACCTAGCTTGGCTCAATGTCTGCTCTTTTCAGTTCATACCAAAACAGATGGAGAAAGAAAGGGGGAGAATGATTATATGTATATCTAGAATTTTAACAGCTAAGGAAACTTAGAGAATTTTAGCATAAACATTATTATCAAATGAACATACATAGAGAAAAATAACAGCTTTCCTGGATATCACATAAACAAAAATATGGTTAGGACATTTCCCAAAGCCAAAATTCAAAAACATGGTTACTTGATTTACCTAATAAATTGTATTGTAGGTGTCTAGGCTTTAAATCAAGATTACATTATGAATAGATCCCTACCTCTAGTGAGCTCAAAATCTAGTAGGAGAGAGAAACATATGAACAGCATATTAAAAAAATGTTATAATATGGGAAGATACTGGAAGGTATTCTAAGTAGCAGTTACAGGATTGAGGAAGAGAAACAAGGATTAAAGTATAAATAGGTGTTCTAGGTTTATAAGGAACAAATAAGCATTCCAGACAAAGAACTTAAAATGCACAAATGCCAAGAAACAGGAAAAACAAATTTTTTAGAAAAATGTAAGTAGTTCGGAATGATTCAACCAAAGGTTATAAATTGAGGAATGGTTGGGAAATCATTCTAGGTCCATGTCATAGAGCCCTTTGTATCCAAGAACATAAACTCAAACTCTTCTACAAGGGATGGCATGTTTATTATGGGTCTTAAGAAAAAGTAATCCTAATTTACTTTTTTTTTTAATCACAAAGATAAGTGGGAAAGTGAACAAAGAACATAGTGTTTAACCTGTGGGTTCAAAATTAGGTTTTGCCACTTTGTTATGGAACCTCTTCAGATCTCAGTTTTATCATCTGTAAAATGGGGGTTAGTGTGAGGATTAAATAAGATGTTTATATAAAATATCTGGCAGATGGAGGTATGGGGTAGACCTCAGGAAGGACATTTAAGATAAAAATACAGATATGGACATTAGTTAGATATAGGTGATAGTTGAAATTGTAGGAATAGACAGAAAAGAAGGAGAATTCCCAAGCAGGAAGAATGGTCAGGAGTAGCGGTCTCAACAAAATAAATAGGGATAGTGCAAAGAAAGAGTTGAACTTGAGAAATATGATTAGTGGACAGACAGCCACTGAAGACTCCTTCTTTCAGGAACTCAGCCTACTAAAGTCCAGGAAACATTTTTTGCCACATTTTCTAATTGGATGACTCCCCTGGTAGGGACAACCACCTTCTGGGTGCCTATAATTAATGAATTAGTTATCCCTCTGGGGATCTCTCTTGTAACTAAGGGTAGCCTGTTTCAAAGATATTCCTGTAGAAGGCTGCATAATCTACTGGTAGTGTTTACTTTAACACTTGAACATCTCTTATGGCTGCCCCTAGGGTGAAAGTGACCATGATCTTGGGGCAGACAAGCTAGTTCCTGGATTCTACATGAGATGAATGATCCTAAGTGTATGTGTGTCTCCTCTGGAAAGAAAATATTGTCACAGTTGCTGGACACTCCTCCCACATGGGACCTACAACAGTTGGGGTATCCAGGTTGAACTGCCTTCATCATGGCCTATCAGATGGCTGGTAAGACTTAGGATTCCCAACTCTGTTTGGATAATTGAGTCTAGTGCTTGACTTTAGAAGGGCTGTGTCTTAGTCCATTCAGTTTGCTATAAAAACATACCACAGACTGGGTGGCTTATAAACAACAGAAATTTCTCACAGTTCTGAAAGCTAGAAGTCTGAGATCAGGGGGTCAGCATGATCAGGTGAGGGCCCTTTTCCACGTTGCAGACTTCTTGTATCCTCACATGGTGGAAGGAGATGGGGAGCTCTGTGGACTTTCTTTTATAAGAGTGCTAATCTCATTCATGAGGGCTCTGCCCTCATGAACTAATACAATCCCAAAGGTCCCACTTCCTAATACCATCACATTGGGCATTAAGATCTCAATATATAAATTTGGGGTAGGGGGCCATAAACATTCAGATCATAGCAGATTGCTTGAGCACAGTCAGTTTGACTGGTCTTTTTCCACACCACTAATGGGATTGGATCATATATTCAGTTTTGGTAAGAGCCCAGTAGCAGGTTGTTATAAACTGAATGTTCATGCCCCCTCCAAATTTGTGTGTTGAAGTTCTAACTACCAATGTGATGGTGTTTGAAGCCAAGGCCTTCTGGCGGTAATTAGGGTGAAATGAGATCATAAGGGTGGGGCCCTCATGATGGGATTAGTGGCGTTTTAAGAAGAGACACCAGTTCTCTCCCACTCCACTCCTTCTAGCCCCGTCTCTGTCTGCCATGTGAAGACATAGCAAGAAGGTGGCCATCTGCAACCCTGGGAGAGAGCTCTCACCAGAAACCAGGCATGAAGGCTAATGACTGCTTTTGAAAAAGAGCAAATCTGATGTGAAATAATATCTGTATGGGAAATAATGAATCCAAAACCCTAAGGATCATCTGTGGTTTGAAGGTGCCTATTTTTTCCAAAGGATCCAATTGGAAAAATCATCAAAAAGAAGATGTGTACTTTCAATGAGTCATTTGGGTTATGTGGCCTCAATGGTAGAGAGTGTGCCACAGCTTGATTGAACATCTCCCCTGCAGCCAGCTGGTTTGGGCTCTACTCAAAAGATGCTATAGGTAGATTAGTCCACAGAAGCGACCAAGAAATATGCCCAAGTGGGACACATATTGTCTCTGTTACCCAAGAATCCAACAAGGTCCTGGGATTCATTTTTGGTACAGGAGACCTGAAGGAACAGTAGTTTTCCTTTTGTTGCTAGGAGAGATTGAGTGTTGTGAATTTGTTCACATACCCCCAAGAAACTTTAACTGAGGGACAGGTCTCTGAATTTTATTCTGGATATTTCTGTTTTTAAATTACCCAAATCAAGAACCCAGTCCCAAGATAACAGAAAACCCACAGTAATATCCCTAGACATACAAATATTGGGAATTAGTTTAAAAATGTCATCACAGTTCCAGGAAAATAAGTATATTTAATTCTAGTTTAAAGAGTGCAATAAAAAGATAACACACAATTTAAAAAAAGGGCTGTTCTAATTTCATAAGTAGATTTAGGACAGAAAAGGGTTATAGCTGATTATTGACAGCCAAAAACAGTCTGAAAATATAAAGGTAGTCAGATATAACATTTTCTGTATAAAGGACAAGTATATATTGGAGGGTTTTTAAATGAAAAGATGATTAAATATAATATTTGGATTAAACCTCTCTCAGTACAAACTGACCCAAAACATGTCAAATTAAAATGGAAGCAAGCTCAGTTGTGCAGCTTCAAGGGTCTAGATTGAAAGGAAAAATGAATCAGCAGAACTACAAACATCTGCACTAGTGAATACAGCAATCCTACTGGGGCAGTGATAAGGATGAAAGAAGGACCCTCTAAGGTAGAGTGCTGGAAACAAGCCTGGCACTTTACTGTCATTATCTCTAATCCAGCAACAATCTCACAACATGGCTGTTATGATCTCAATTTCACTGAGAAGAACTGAGACTCAGAGAGGGGCTATTACATGCCCAAGACTACAAAGGTGGCAAAAGACAGGGATTTTTTTAAATTGAAGTATAATTGACATACAATATCCTATTAGTTTCATGTGTATATCATAGTGATTCAATATTTATATAAATTATGAAACCTTTACCACAATAAGTCCAGTTACCATCTGTCATGATACAAAGTTATGAACAATATTCCCTATGCTGTACATTACACCCCGTGACATTTATTTTATAACTGGAAATTTGTGCCTCTTAATACCCTTCACCTATTTTGTCCACCCCCCCACCAAGTGCCTCCACCTCTGGTAACCACCACTTTGTTTCCTGTATCTATGAGTCTGTTTCTGTTTTGTTTGTTTGTTCATTTGTTTCACTTTTTATATTTCACATATAAGTGAAAGTATAGGTATTTGTCTTTCTCTGACTTGTTTTACTTAACAAAATACCCTCTAGGTGCATCCATGTTGCTGCGGATGGCAAGATTTCATTCTTTTTTATGGCTGAGTAATATTCCATTGTGTGTGTGTGTGTGTGTGTGTGTGTGTGTGTGTGTGTATATATATATATATATATATATATACACACACCACATCTTCTTCATCCATTCATTTATCCGTGGACACATAGGTTGCTTCCATATCTCAGCTATTGTAAATAATGTTGCAATGAATATGGGGTTACATATCTCTTCTGATTAGTGTTTTTATTTTCTTTGAATAAATACCCAGAAGTGGAATTGCTGGATTGTATTATAGTTCTATTTTTAATTTCTTGAGGAACCTCCACACTGTTTTCCACAGTGGCTGCACTAATTTACATTCCCACTAACAGTGAACATGGGTTCCTTTTTCTCACATCCTCATCAACACTTGTTTTTTTGTCTTTTGGATAATAGCCATTCTGACAGGTGTGAAATGGTGTCTCATTGTGGTTATTTTTTATTGAGATAGCATTGGTTTATAACATTATATACATTTCAGGTGTACATCATTATATTTCTATCTCTGTGTAGACTCTATCATGCTCACCACCCAAAAACTAATTATAATCCATCACCATACACATGTGCCTAATCACTCCTTTCACCCTTCTTCCTCCATCCTTCCCCTCTGATAAACACCAATCTGATCTCTGTATCCATGTGTTTGTTTGTTGTTTTAATCTTCTTATGAGTGAGATCATAGATTTGACTTTCTCCATTTGACTTATTTCACTTAACATAATGCCCTCAAGGTCCATCCATATTGTCACAAATGGCAAGATTTCCTCTTTTTTTATAGCTGAGTAGTATTCCATCATGTATATATAAACTTCTTCTTTAGCCATTCATCCCTTGATGGGCACTTAGGTTGTGAATGATGCTAAAATGAACATAGGGGTGCATATATTTTTACACTTCTTGTTTTTGTGTTCTTTGGATAAATACCCAGCAGTGGAATAGCTGGATCATATGGTAGTTCTATTCTTAATTTTTTGAGGAATCACCATACTGTTTTCCATAGAGGATGTACCAGTTTACATTCCCACCAGCAGTGTAAGAGAGTTCCCTTTTCTCCACATCCTCTGCAACATTTGTTATTTCTTTTGTTGTTAATTATAGCCATTCTGATGGGTGTGAGGTGATATCTCATTGTAGTTTTGATTTGTATTTCCTAATAATTAGTGATTCTGAACTTCTTTTCATGTGCCAGTGGCCATCTGTATATCTTCTTTGGAAAAATGTCTGTTCAGATCTCTGGCCCATTTTTAAGTTGGTTGTTTCTTTGTTGTTGAGCTGTATGAGTTCTTAATATATTTTGAATATTAACCCCTTATCAGATATATGGTTTGCAAATATATTCTCACAATCTTTAGGTTGTCTTTTCATTTCGTTGATGGTTTCCTTTGCTGTGCAGAAAATTTTTAGTTTGATGTAGTCCCATTGTTAAATGTTTTCTTTTGTTTCCCTTGCCTGGTGAGACATGGTATTCAAAAAGATGCTGGTAAGACCAGTGTCAAAGAGTGTACTGCCTATGTTTTCTGCTGGAAGTTTTATGGCTTCAGGTCTTACATTCAACTCTTTAATCCATTTTGAAATAATTTTTGTATATGGTGCAATATAATGGTCTGCTATCATTCTTTTGAATGTGGCTGTATCCACTTTTCCCAACACCATTTATTGAAGAGTCTTTCCTTTCTGTGTTATATGTTCTTGGCTCCCTTGTCAAAAATTAGCTGTCCATGGATGTGTGTGTTTATTTCTGGGCTCTTTATTCTGTTCCATCGATCTCTATGTCTGTTTTTGTGCCAGTACCATGCTGTTTGGGTTACTATAGCTTTGTAGTATATTTTGAAATCAAGGAGTGTGATACCTCCAGCTTTTTTCTTTTCTCTCAGGATTCCTTTGGCTACTTGGGGTCTTTTGTTGTTCCATACACATTTTAGGATTCTCTGTTCTATTTCCATGAAAACTGCTGTTGAGATTTTGATAGGGATTGCATTGAATCTGTCGATTGCTTTAGGAAGTATGGACATTTTAACTATGTTAATTCTTCCAATCCAAGAGCATGGAATGTCTTTCCATTTCTTTGTGTCTTCTTCTATTTCTTTTAACAATGTTTTATAGTTTTCAATGTACTGGTCCTTTTGCCCCTTTGCTTAAATTTATTCCTAGGTATTTTATTCTTTTTGTTGCAGTTGTAAATGGGATTGTATTCTTGACTTCTCTTTCTGCTACTTTGTTATAAGTGTATAGAAATGCAACTGATTTTTGTATGTTGATTTGGTATCCTGCAACATTACTGTATTCACTTATTATTTCTAGAAGTTTTTTCATGGATTATTTAGAGTTTTCTATATATAAAACCATGTCATCTGCAAATAGTGCCAGTTTCACTTTTTCCTTTCCAACTTGGATTTATTCCATTTCTTTTTCTTGCTTTATTGTTGTGGCTAGGATTTCCAATACTATGTTAAATCAGAGTGGCAAAAGTGGGCATCCTTGTCTGATTCCTGTTCTTAAAGGGATAACTTTCATTTTTTCACTGTTAAATATGACAGTAGCTTTGGGTTTATCATATATGGACTTTATTATGTTGAGGTACTTTCCTTCTATACTCATTTTATTCAGAGTTTTTATTATAAATGGACGCTGTGTCTTGTCAAATGCTTTCTCTGCATCTATTGAGATGATTATGTTATTTTTGTTCTTCATTTTGTTAATGTGGTGTATTGTGTTGATTGATTTGCAGATGTTGAACCATCCATGAATCCCTGGAATAAATCCCCCTTGATCATGGTGTATGATCTTTTTAAAGTATTGTTGTATTCGATTTGCTAGTATTTGGTTGAGGATGTTTTCATCTATGTTCATCATTGATATTGGCCTGTGATTTTCTTTTTTTGTTGTTATCCTTGTCTGGTTTTGGTATCAGGGTAATGTTGGCTTTCTAGAATGAGTTAGGAGTCTTCCCCTCCTCTCCAATTTTTTGGAAGAGTTTGAGAAGGATAGGTATTAAGTCTTCTTTGAATGTTTGGTAGAATTCACCAGGGACGCAGTCTGGTCCTGGACTTTTATTTTTGGGATATTTTTGATTACTGTTTCAATCTCCTGATTGGTGATTGGTCTATTCAAATTCTCTATTTCTTCTTGATTCAGTTTTGGAAGGTTGTATGATTCTAAGAATTTATCCATTTCTTCTATATTATTCAGTTTATTGGTATATAGATTTTCATAGTAGTATTCTCTTATAATCCTTTGTATTTCTGAGGCATCCATTGTAATTCCCCCTCTTTCGTTTCTGTTTTTATTTATTTGAGCCTTCTCTTTTCTTTTCTTGGTAATTCTAGCTAACAGTTTACCAATTTTGCGTATCTTTTGAAAGAACCCTATCTTAGTTTCATTGATCTTTTCTATTTTCTATTTACTCCCTATTTCATTTATTTCCACTCTGATTTTTATTATTTCCTTCCTTCTACTGATTTGGAGTTTTCTTTGTTCTTCTTTTTCTTGTTCCTTTGGGTGGACTGTTAGATTGTTTATTTGAGATTTTTCTTGTTTCCTGAGGTAGGCCTGTATTGCTATAAACTTCCCTTTTATTACTGCTTTTGCTATATCCCATAAATTTTGGCATGTCATATTTTCATTTTCATTTGCCTCCAGATTTTTTTGATTTCTCCTTTGATTTCTTCATTGACCCAGTCGTTGTTCAGTAGCATTCTGTTTATTCTCCACATACTTGTGACTTTTCCAGTTTTTTTCTTTCTTTTTTTTTTTTTTTTTTGGTGAGGAATATTGTCTCTGAGCTAACTTCTGTTGTCAATCTTCCTCTTTTTGCTTGAGGAAGATGGTCCCTGAGCTAACATCTGTGCCAATCTTCCTCCATTTTGTATGTGGGACACTGCCACAGTGTGGCTTGATAAGCAGTGTGTAGGTCTGAGCCCAGGATCTGAACCTGTGAACCCCAGGCCACCAAAGCAGAGCACATGAACTTAACCATTATGCCACTGGGCCAGTCCCTCCAGTTTTCTTCTTGTAGTTGATTTCTAGTTTCATACCATTGTGGTCAGAAAAGATGCTTGACATTATTTCAATCTTCTTAAATTTACTGAGACTTGTTTTGTGGCCTAATATATGATCTATCCTGGAGAATGTTTCATGTGCATTCAAAAGGAATGTATATTCTTTGGTTTTGGGATGGAATGTCTGTGTATATCTACTAAGTCCATATGGTCTAATGTGCCATTTAAGGCCAGTGTTTGTTATTGATCAATAAGGACTCATTGTGGTTTTGATTTGCATTTCCCTGATGATTAGTGATGTTGAGCATCTTTTCATGTGTCTGTTGGCCACCTGTAAATCTTCTTTAGAAAAATGTCTTCAAGTCCTCTGCCCATTTTATAATTGGGTTGTTTTTCTTTTTGATGTTAAATTGTGTACGTTCTTTAAATATTTTGGATATTAACCCCTTATTGGATATATAGTTTGTAAATGTCTTCTCACAAGGTTGTGTTTTCATTTTGTTGATGGTTTCCTTCCCTGTGCAAAAGCTTTTTAGTTTTACATAGTCTCATTTGTTTATTTTTACTTTTGTTGCCCTTGCCTGAGGAGATAGATTGAAAAAAATATATACCTAAGACCAGTGTCAAAGAACTGACTGTCTACGGTTTCTTCTAGTAGTTTTACTGTTTCAGGTCTTACATTCAAGCATTAATTCACTTTGAATTTATTTTTGTATATGGTGTAAGATAGTGGTCCAGTTTCATTCCTTTGTGTGTAGCTGTCCTGTTTTCTTAACAGCATTTATTGAGAAGACTGTCTTTTCTCCATTGTATCTTCTTGCCTCTTTTGTCATAGATTAATTGACCATATGTGCATAGGTTTATTTCTGGGCTCTCTACTCTGTTCCATTCATGTGTGTATCTGCTTTTGTCCCAGTACCATACTATTTTGAATAGTATTGCTTTGTTTGTTTGCATAGTTTGAAATCAGGGAGTGTGATTCCTCCAGCTTTATTTTTATTTCTAAAAATTCCTTTAGCTATTTAGAGTCTTTTTTCATTCCCTACAAATTTTAGGATTCTTTTTTTTAGATCTGTGAAAAATGCCATTGGTATTTTGAAGAGGATTGCAATGAATCTGTAGATTGCTTTGGGTAGTATGAACATTTTAACAATGTAAATTATTCCAATCCATGAGCATGGTATATCTTTCCATTAATATATGTCACCTTTAATTTCTTCTTCAGTGTCTTACAGTTTTCAGAGTACATGTCTTTCACCTCCTTGGTTAAATCTTTTCCTATATATTTTATTCTATTTGATGCAGTTGTAAATGGAATTGTTTTCTTGATTTCCTTTTCTATTAGCTCATTATTAGTGTATAGAAACTCAACTGATTTTGGTATATTAATTTTGTATCATACAACTTTACTGAACTCATTTATTAGTCTCATAGTTTTTTGGTGGAGTCCTTAGTGTTTTCCATATACAGTATCTTGTCATTTGCAAATAGTGACAGTTTTATTTATTCCTTTCCAGTTTGGGTAACTTTTATTTCTTTTTCTTATCTAATCACTGTGGCTAGGACTTCCATTATTATGTTGACTATAAGTGGCAAGAGTGAACATCCTTGTTTTTGATCTTAGAGGGAAAGCTTTTAGCTTTTCACCATTGAGTATGATGTTAGCTGTGGCTTTGTCATATATGGTCTTTATTATGTTGAGGGGCATTCCTTCTATATCCTCTTTGTTGAGTTTTTATCATAAATGGATGTTTAATTTTGTCAAATGTTTTTTCTGCATCTATTGAGATGGTCATATGATTTTTATCCTTTGTTTTGTTAATGTGGTGTATCATGTTGATTCCTTTGCAGATGTTGAATCATCCTTATATCCTTGGAATAAATCCCACTTGATCATGGTCTGTCATCCTGTTAACATATTGTTGAATTCAGTTTGCTAATATTTTGTTGAGGATTTTTGCATTTATATTCATCAGGGATATTGGCCTGTAATTTTCTTTTCTTGTGGTAGCTTTCTCTGGTTTTGGTGTCAGGGTAGTGCTGGCTTTGTAAAATGAGTTTGGAAGTGTTCCTTCATCTTCAATTTTTTGGAATAAATTGATAAGGATAGGTATTAACTCTTTAAATGATTGGTAGAACTCACCTATGAAGTTGTCTGGTTCTCAACTTTTGTTTTTTTGGGGGGGTTAAAAATTACTGATTCAATTTCATTGTTTGTAATCAGTCAATTCAGATTTTCTATTTCTTCATGATTCAGTCTTGGAAGATTGTGTGTCTCCAAGAAATGTATCCATTTCTTCTAGGTTTTTCAATTTGTTAGCATATAATTGTTGATAGTAGTCTTTTATAATCCTTGTATTTCTGTGGTGGCAGCTGTAACTTGTTTGACTTCTGAATTTATTTATTTCAGTCCTTTCTCTGTTTTTGTTTTTCAGTTTTTTGGGGGGTTTTTGATGAGTCTGGTGAATGTTTATTGATTTTTTAAAATCTTTTCAAAGAAACAGCTTTTACTTTCATTGATCTTTTCTATTGTCTTTTTTTTTAGTCTCTATTTCAATTATTTCTACTCTGAACTTTATTATTTCCTTCCTCTTACTAACATTAGGCTTTGTTAGTTCCTCCTTTCCTTGCTCCTTTAGATCTAATGTTAGATTGTTTATTTGAGACTTTTCTTATTTCTTGGACCGTATCACTACAAACTTTCCTCTTAGAACTGCTTTTGCTGTGTCCCACAGACTTTGGAAAGTTTTGTTTCATTTTGATTTTTCTCAAGGTATTTTTTTATTTCCTCTTTTACTTCTTCATTGACCCATTGGTTGTTTAGTAACATGTTGTTTATTCTCCATTTGTTTGTGTTTTTCCCAATTTTCTTCTTGTAGTTGATTTCTGGTTTCCTAGGCTTGTGGTCAAAAAAGATGCTTGATACAATTTCAATCTTCTTAAATGTACTGAAATTTGTTTTGTGACCTAACATATGATCAACCTGGAGAATGTTCCATGTGCACTTAAAAAGAATGCGTATTCATCAGTTCTTAGAAGGAATGTTCTGTATATATCAATTAAGTCAATCTGGTCTAATGTGTTGTTTAAAGCCAATGTTTCCTTATTGATTTTCTGTCTGAATGATCTAGACATTGAGGTAGTGGAGTATTAAAGTCCCCTACTATTATTGTATTACTGTGAAATTCTCCCTTTATGTCTGTTAATGTTTTCTTTTTATACATTTAGGTACTCCTATGTTGAGGGCATAAATGTTTATGAGTGTTATATCCTCTTCTTGGATTGACTACTTTATCATTATGTAATGCCCTTCTTTGTCTTTTGTTACAGTCTTTGTTTTAAAGTCTATTTTGTTTGATGTGAGTATTGTTACTTCAGCTCTCTTTATGTTTTTATTTGTGTGAAAAATCTTTTTCCATCCCTTCACTTTGTCTGTTTGTGTCTTTAGATCTGAAGTGAGTTTCTTGTGGGCAGCTTATAGATGGGTCTTTTTTTTCAGTGAGGAAGATTGGCTAACATCTGTTGCCAATCTTCCTCTATTTTGCTGAGGAAGATTAGCCCTGAGCTAACATCCATGACCATCTTTCTCTATTTTGTACATGGGATGCTGCCACAGCATGGTCTGATGAGCAGTGTGTAGGTCCACACCTGGGATCTGAAACTGCAAACCCTGGGCTTCCAAAGCAGAGCATGAGAACTTAACCACTGTGCCACCAGGCCAGCCCCAGGTCTTGTTTTTTTATCCATTCAGCCACCCTATGTCTTTTGATTGGAGCTTTTAGTCCATTTACATTTAAGGTAGTTACTGATAGGTATGTACTTACTGCCATTTTCTTAGTTGTTTTGTCATTGTTTTTGTAGTTCTGCTATGTTCCTTTCTTCCTCTATTGGCCTCGTCCCTTGTGGTTTGATGGTTTTATTTAGTGTTATGCTTAGGTTCCTTTCTCTTTATTTTTTTGTGCACGTATTGTTGGATTTTGGTTTGTGGTTACCAGGAGGTTCATGTATATTGACTTATATATATATATATATATATATATATATATATATATATATATATATCAGTCTATTTTAAGGTGATAATCCCTTCAGTTTGAACACATTCTAAAAACACTGCATTTTTACTCTCCTCACATATTTTGTATTTTTGGTGTCATGTTTTTACATCTTTTTATTTTGTGTACTCCTTAACTACTTATTGTAGTTATAGTTGATTTTACTACTTTTATCTTTTAACCTTCATGCCAGCTTTTCAAGTGGCTGATTCATTGCCTTTACTAAATATTTGTCTTTACCAGTAAGATTTTTTAATTTGTTTTCTTATTTCTAGTTATAGCCTTTTCTTTTCCACTTAAAGAAGATCTTTTAACATTTCCTAGAAGGCCAGTTTAGTGATGATGAACTCCTTTAGTTTTTGCTTGTCTGAGAAACTCTTTATTTCTCCTTCAATTCTGAGTGATAAAATTTCTGGGTAGAGTATTCTTGACTATATGGTTTTTTTCTTTTCAGTACTTTATATAATGCCACTCCCTCTGGCCTATAAAATTTCTGCTGAAAAATCAACTGATAGTCTTATGGGGTTCCTTTGTATGTGACTATTGTTTTTCTCTTGCTACCTTGAAGATTTTCTCTTTATCTTTAACTTTGCCATTTTAATTATAAAGTATCTTGATGTGGGCCTCTTTGGATTCCTCTTGTTTGAGACTCTCCATGCTTCCTGGACCTGGATGTCTGTTTCCTTCTCCAGGTTAGGGAACTTTTCAGTCATTATTTCTTCAAATAAGTTTTCTTCTCCTTTCTCTCTCTCCTCCTTCTGGGACACCTGTATTGTGAATGTTAATACACTTGTTGTTGTCCCAGAAGTCCCTTAAACTATCCTCATTTATTCAATTCTTCTTCTTTTTTTTTTTTTTTTTGGCTGCTCTGATTGGGTGATATCCACTATTTTGTCTGATCTAGTCTTCGGTATCATCTAATCTGCTGTTGAGTCCCTGTAGTGTACTTTTAATTTCAGTTATTGTATTCTTCAGCTCTGTTTGTCTCTTTCTTCTGTTTTCAAACTCTGCTGAAGTTCACTGTGACCCTCCATTCTTCTCCCAAGTTCAATGAGCATCTTTATGACTATTACTTTGAACTCTTTATCAGGTAAATTACTTGTCTCTGTTTCATTAGAGTTTTTTTTCTGGGGATTTATTTTGTTCTTTTGTTTGGAACATATTCCTCTATCTCCTCATTTTTTTTTAAATTTTCTGTGTTTGTTTCTATGAATTAGGCAAAACTGCTACCTCGAGTGGCCTTGTGTAGGAGCATCTCCTGTGTAGACTGTGTGTGCTGGGCAGCTTTGCCAGGCCAGCTGGAGCTGGAGTGGGCACAGCTGGAGGAGTCCCAGGGCATGCCATGTTTGGGCCACCTTGACCAGGACAGCTGGAACTGGAGTGGGCATGGGCCAGGAGGTTCCAGGGTGCACTGCAGCTGCCTTGGCATGATAGCTGAAACTGGTATGGATGTAGACCAGGGTGTCCCAGGGAGTGCCATGCCAGGGCCACCCCAGCAGGATGGCTGGAACTAGGGTGGGCATGGCGGAGGGGGCTGAGGGTGCACTGCCCCAGGGCCACCTTGGGGGAAGGGCTAGAGCTGGTGTGGATCAGGTGCCTGGGGTGTGCTGGGGTGGCCTTAGCAGGGTGGCTACATCATTTGGACCATGCTTCTGCCCACACTATCAAGGCAGAACACAAAAAATGGTGCTGACTGGCACTTCCAACCCTGGAGAGGGTTTCAGCAGTTCCCTGCCTGTTTGACACTCTAGAGTTAATAAATAAATTTCCTTCCCATATACTCTAGGTGCTCTTTAAGCCACTGTTATTTTGCTGTGTCCCATGGCAGGCAAGCGTACTTGTGGGGCCCTCAGTGATAGCCCTTCCTGCTGCAGGTCACCGTATTGGGAGTGGAGTTCTATTGACACTGTGTCTCCATTTCTCCTACCCATCTGTGTGTGGCCCCTCTACCATTTGTTGCACAGAGCTGTTCAATCAGCCCTCAGCTTTTCTTCAGGAGTAATTGTTCCATATGTAGGTATACATTTTATGTGTCTGTGGGTGAAGGTGAGTTCAGGGTCTTCCTATACTACCATCTTGGACCCTCCTCTTCAGACACTAAAGTTTAAACCTAGCTCTCTCTGCATCTCAATCTCAGAATCTTTCCCTTCTGTGCCACTGCCTCACCATCAGAAAGAAAAAAGGAGTAAAATGGGATTGGAGGGAGAAAATGGGAGAGATCAAAGAGCAGGGAGATTTCAAAAAGTGTTTAGGACAAAGACAGTGAAAAACAGGCTAGCAAGACATAAATAAAAGATAAGAAAGAAATCAGAAGTGGGAGCTTGAGCAAGGAAGGAGCCAGGTGCCATATGCATCCAAAGAAATGCATTTTCCTAAGTTCTCAATAAATTAAAAAAATAATGTTAGGTAAAACATCTAAAGAACAAACAGAAAGAAATACCAAGGGGAAAGAACGTAAAGGGCCCATTAAAAATTGAAGTAAAATCTAATGGGGGAGAAAGAGAAAGCAATTAAGCCAGTCAATTGAAAGATAAATCAGACTCAAGAGTGAGTTAATGGAAACCAATTTTAAAAAATTAAAATGACTTTTGTATTTCAAACCAATCCCAAACCAAATGTAACCAAAATACACATACACACAGGCACACACACACAGAAGCACACAAGCACGTCTGCACTCTATAGTTAGCCAAAAACATAAGTTCAGAAATTATGAAATAATTTGAAATTTTATCATGAATTCCAAGCAGTCAGAGGCCTATGTGTAATGTTTAAATGACAGAGAAGAATCCTGTTTCTCTACCTAGAACCAACTCCTTTGATAAATATAACAAATCCAGTAAGTAATGGGATGTTTATTGTTTTATATCATTAAAATGGTCAGTTTAAGGTCATACAGTGATAATCACACATACCTAGACAAAAAGGATTGTGTTTTGCACACTTCAAGAAGGTAAGTCATTGGCCTGCTGAGTTGATTTCCATTGGATCTATAATTCTACTTCTTTTGACTGTTGTCATTGAGGGCCACACTGGCTTTCACACTTTCCACAAGACATTTCCCAGCTTTGTGAAGTTTACTGTGTGTTTATCTATGCAAAAAAAAAAAACACTTGTATGGACTGAAAATATTTCTTAAATTTCTTAAATTAAATTAAAATGGGACTTACTTAAGAGTTTTATGGACATTGTTTTTAATTATACACCACATTGTAAAATATTAATCCAGGTTCTTTGCTTTAGGTGCTCAGTGCCACAGGGGCTATGCCACTCTGCATATTGAGTACTACAACCTGGAATACAGTGTTTTTGTGGGCTATTAGAGTTTGAATATTTGCTATGGACTTCCTGACATTTAGCACTCTACCTTTCAAAGGTGAACAATTTTTATCTATCTGATTCACTATTTTACCCTCATCATTTAGGTTTGTCTGTTGAAAAAAATGGAGAATAATTTCTTAGAAATAAAATTCAGAATATTCTACTCCTTAAAAAGTGTCTTTTATTCAACATCCAATGGTAAATATTTGAGCAGCTTCTATTTTCCATGTTCTGTGTTAGATAAAGAATATGAAGTTGAGCAAGGGACATGTTTCATTCACAAAGATTACAGTGTAGCTGGATGTAGAGTAATTAATAATGATATATTTTGTGAATGCATGAGTTAGAGGAAGTATGAGGTTCAATGCAAGCTCTTATCAGGGCCATCTAAGCGAGGCTTGGAAAGTTAGGGCAGTCTTCCAGAAAGAAGTAACCTCAAAGTTGAAACACTTAAGATGAATAGATGTTAGCTTGATGAAGAACATAAGGTGAGGTTGTTTGGATAGGTATATCCAGGGATACAAGGAAGCTGAATAGTTCGTTATAATTGCAGCATAGATTGCAAGTGGTGAGAGAAGAATCTGGAAAGATAAGCAAATGCCAGATTACAAAGTTTTAGTAAAGCATGCTTAGAGCTTTGAAATTTACGAAAGAGCAATGAGAGTCTCTCAATCAAACAATTCTGATTTCATGAGTTTACGATTTATGCAGTCTCATAGAGGTGTGGGCTTAAAGGGGGCCCATGGTTGGTTTACCGGTCTGATATTGATGCTGTGAAAGTCATACTAATTTTTGAACAAAAGGTCCTGCACTTTAATTTTTTATTCCTTCCCACAAATTATGTAGTTCATCCTGCAATTGGGATTATTTTTAGCTTCATCTAACAAAAACCCAAATATGTGACTAAATAAAGGTTTATTTCCCTCTCATATAAAAGAAGTTTGAAGCTAAGCAGGCCAGGGATGGCGTGGCTCTTCCATAGATATCAGGGACTCAGTTTCCTTCTTTGTAGCCCCTGCACCATCCTTAGGGTGTGGTCCTTAGTCTCAGAGCCTCATGGTCCAAAATGGCTGTGGAAGTTCCAACATCACAGCCATATTCCAGACATGAAAAAAGGAGGGAAGGCAGAAGCACACACCTCCTGTCTGAGTCAATACCCTTTAAGGAGCTATTCTGAATTCAGCTATGGCTCTGTTTTTAAGGAAGAAAGGAATATTGTGGAGTCAGTTATTAAATTCTTGTACAGGAAGCCATAGAATGCATTCAGGCAGGGAAGGCCATAAGATTTGTACTTTACAAAGATCATCCCAGCAGAAATGCAGAAGAAGTTGAAATCAGAGGCAATCATGCTACATTGTTAAGGTAATCTCTGCCTGAGTTGATGGTGTACTGAAAGGAAGCTGGCAATGGGGGTAGAAAGAGGTGACAAATTCAGCAGCCATCTAGGACTAGAATACACACGATTTGGTGACTGAAAGTGCAGAGCAAAGAGGAGGAAGGAATCAAGCTGAAGACCACATCAGTTGCTTGAAAATTTTGGTGATTCTTAGTGCCATTCAATGAAATATAGAACAAAACAGGTAAGAGAAGGAGGCCAAGTGTGTGTGTGTGTGTGTGTGTGTGTGTGTGTGTGTGTGTGTTTTGCAGGGAAGGATTTGTCCCTGAGCTAACATCTGTTGCTAACCTTCCTCTTTTTTTTTTTCTCCCCAAAGCCCCAGTGCATGGTTATATATCCTAGTTGTAAGTCCTTCTAGTTCTTCTGGGTGAGTCACTGCCACAGCATGGCTACTGACAAACGGGTGGTGTGGTTCCACAACCAGGAAATGAACCCAGGCTGCCAAAGTGGTGACAGCAAGGAGGCCCCGTTTTAAGGATCTGTGGGAAAGTTAAGTGATGATATTTAGGATTTGGTTGTATCTACAGGTCTGGAGCTCAGGACAGAATCGTAGCTGGAGACAAATTTGGAGCATCAGCTTAGGGACAGTATTCGAAGTGGGAGCAGCTGAGTTCCCTCAGGGAGGCATAACCTAAGGAAAAAAACTAGAAAAACACATAGGAAATATAGCCATAACTCCAACTTAAAGTGCTTATGTAAAACCTACGTAAAGAAAAACCATTAAGTCTATGTTTTAATTGAATAGAAAGTGAAGACTGTATTATACTTCTAATTAAAAAAAGAATCAGTCACATTAAAGATCTTTAGACCAGTGCCATCACTGCACAGAGTAGGAAATCACCTTTCATGCAGAGCCACCTACATGCTGTTACCTCTGTCTGTAAGGCCCCTGCTTCATCTCTTGAATAACTTCTAGTTTCATTCATCAGAAACTAATTTATACTTGACAGACAATGTGCAAGGCTCTCAGGCTATTGTGGAGAGACAGATAGACAAGGTCCTGCCTTCATGCACTTCACAGGAGAAAACCATTTTTGAAAAAGTCATTATCATTGTGTCAAATGATAAAAGGGGAAATACATGGGTTTCCTAACCTCTGTGAAGACAGAGATACAGATATAGTGCCCCTTTCCTTGAGTTACCTCTCTGCCTTGTATCTAAAGCATTGTGTTATATGCATCTTTATCTGCATGTTTTCTTGTATTTTGCATACACATCCAGATTGATGCTTTCAAAGGGTAAATCATAGTGTGTTCCCTCTCTATTCAAAATCCCTCATGGATAATAGAAGCCAAAGTCCTCAAAATAGCCTACATCATCTGTCCCTTGTTATCACTCTGACCTCATCTCCTACTTCTCTTTCCTATGTTCATACTAACGAATTCACACTGGCCTTTTGAATTAAATACACAAGAGCTTGGCCTGGTCCACCTTAACTTTTGTTCTAGAAGTTCCCTCTGTTTAGAACTCTCTGCCTCCAGATACCTGCTTTGCTAATGTCCTCAATTCCTTCAAATCTTTGTATAAGTCTTACCCTCTCAATGTAGACTTTCTGACTAGTCTATTTAATACTGTACACTTCCCCTTCTCCCCACATACCAATCCCCTTTAATTTTTAAATTTTCTAAAGTACTTTTTACCATGTAACATATTGTATACTTGTTGTTGCTGTTTCTTGCCTGCCTACCCCTCCCCCAACTAAATATAAGTCCCATAACGACAGGGATATCTGCCTCTTTTGTCACCATTCTACCCTAACCACCTAGAGCAGTGGCTGGCACATAATAATTAGGTGCTCAATAAATATGTGTTGAATGAGAGAATGAGAATTTTCTCACTACACTGTGAACTTTTTGAAAGCACAGGCTATATTTCCTTGTCTTTGTATCCAGAGCATCTGCCATAGCTCCTGGTATCTGTTAGGCTCTCAAAACAATATTTGCAGAGTAAATGAATAAGTAAGTAAAATAATGAATGAATGATTATAGCTTTAGTCCAGAGTAGTTTTACTATATGTACATAGATGTTTGGAATATACGAAAATTTTATTTGACATTTATAAAATGTCGGGAGTCAGGATGGAAAAATACCAGCATTCTAAATTTGTATATCATGAAGAAGAGATGGAAAAGAATATTTCTTTAAGGATATGATGCCATTTCTACACTTAAGAAAGTTTGAGTATTGAAAGGAGATTTCAACTGAATCTAGAGTAAAAAGTAAATAAAAGTAGTCACCATGCCATACATTAGATCCCCAGAACTTATTCATCTCATAACTGGAAGTTTATACCCTTTGACCAACATCTCCCCATTTCTGCCACCCCCAACACACTAGCAACCATCATTCTACTCTGTTTCTATGAGTTTGGCTGTTTTTTAGATTCCACATATAAGTGAGACTATATAGCATTGGTCTTACACTGTCTGACTTACCTCACTTAGTATAATGCCCTCAAGATCCATCCACGTTTTTGCAAATGACAGGATTTCCTTCTTTTTCATGGCTGAATAATATTCCCTTGTATATATATATCCACAGCTGCTTTACCTATTCAGCTGTAGATGGGCACAAGTTTATTTTCCATATTTTGGATATTCTGAATAATGCTGCAATGAACATGGGAGTGCAGATATCTCTTCAAGATCCTGATTTCATTTCCTTCATATATATATGCAGAAGTGGGAATATTGGATCATATGGTAGTTCTATTTTTAACTTTTTGAGGCATCTCCATACTGTTTTCCATAGTGGCTGAACCAGTTTACATTCTCACCAACAGTGTATAAGAGTTCCCTTTTCTCTACATTCTCACCAATACTTGTTATCTCTAGTCTTTTCGATAAAAGCCATTCTAACAGATGTGAAATGATATCTCATTGTGGTTTTGATTTGCATTTCACTGATGATTAGTGATGCTGAGCATCTTTTCATGTGGGTACTAGTTGGCCATTTTATGTCTTTTTGGAAAAATATCTATTCAGGTCTTCTGCCCACTTTTCAATTAGTTTATTTATTTATTTTTTTGCTATTGAGTTGTTTGAGTTCCTTATATATTTTGCATATTAACTCCTTATCAGTGAGGTGGTTTATAAAGATTCTCTCCATTTCATAGGTTACCTTTCCATTTCATTGATGGTTTTCTTTGCTGAGCAGAAGATTTTCAGGTTGATGTAGGCCCACTTATTTATTTTTGCTTTAGTGGCTTGTGCTTTTGGTATCATATGCAAAAAGTTGTTGCCAAGACCAATGTCAAGGAGATTTTTTTCCTATGTTTTCTTTTAAGATTTTTATGGGCTCTGGTCTTATGGTGATTATAGTTAACAACACTATATTATATATTTGAAAGTCGCTAAAAGAGTAGATCTTAAATATTCTCATCACACACACACAAAATGGCAGTTATGTGAAGAGATGGAGGTGTTAACTAACCTTATTGTGGTAAGCAATTCACAGTAGGTATGTGTACCAAATCATCAGGTTGTAAACCTTAAACTTACATAATGTTATATGTCAATTACATCTCAACAAAGCTGGAAAAAAAAAAAGCCTATTATATAACATAATAGAGCCATTCTATAAGAATTAAGGAATTGAATAAATGTGTTTGGATACAAACACTAACTGAATACAATATTCTAGATTTCTAACAAACAATGTCATTCCCTTTGCCTTATTAGGAAAAGGTATAGATTTTTTACATGGGGCAAAAAAAACATGAACCATAAGATGAACTAAAGATATTTTTAAAGATAAAGGCAAAAGTAATCAGAAGAGAGAAAGCCAAACTTTTGTAGAAAACCCAATAAATGATTGACTTTCCATAATGTATAAAGAGAATAATGAGTAGTAGTTGATTTCCAGGGGAAAAAATGAGCAAACCTGAGAAACTGTCAATAATGGAGAAGTTATTCATGGAAGAATTTCAGGAAAAAGAAAAATAAATGAAGAACAAGATCAAGGACTTCATCTATTACCAAGATACCATGCTGGAAAAGCCAAAGCTCATGGGATGGGCAGTGTCTTCAAGGGGACAAGTGTTTCTGGATTCTGCAAGACTCAAGAGCTGCATAAGTAAAGATTTATTCTTTTAATTCTATTGGTAACAAAAGGAAAAATTGAAAAAAGAAATAATAAAAAATAAACAGCTAACAAGTAATAATGTATGGTATTATTTATCTCATTCTCTCTCTCTCTCTTTTTTTTTTTTTTTTGCTGAGGAAGATTTGCCCTGAGCTAACATCTGTTGCCAATCTTCCTCTTTTTTTGCTTGAGGAAGATTAGCTCTGAGCTAACATCTGTGCCAATCTTCCTCTAGTTTGTATAAGGGTCACCACCACAGCATGGCTGATGAGTGGTGTAGGTCCACACCCAGGATCCCAGCCCATGAACCCGGGCCAGCAAAGAATAGTGAGCCAAACTTAACCACTAGGTCACAGGGCTGGCCCCTCTCTCTTTTTTTTTTTTTTGAGAAAGAGAAAGTATTACAAACTAGAAACATTTTACAATATTTATGGCAACACTACTATGTTCCAGGCATTTGCTACCTGCTTGGAATAATAGCAATCAACAAGGTAGATAGTCATCTATGTGTGTCTTACTGCAGAATTCTTTGTCCAGAGTAGCATGGCTACTGTGTCTATAAGTATATTTAGACTCAGGAATTAATGCTAGATACTTTGAGGTCATCACACTTTTGTGAGATAGCCATGCCATTAGTCTCTTTTTTCTCTCTTCCTTGAAAGGTACAAAATATTAAATACCTCATCTGCCTTCCAAGTTATCCAAGGGAATGTTTTACTTTCCATAATATGAGTTAGGCATAGACCCCAATAATAAAATCCTTCCTGTGCACTACCCAGTAACAAAACATATAATGTAGTGTTTTCATATATCTAGACACTATTCCTGGTCTCAGTTTCTATATCAGATAGGAGGGGATAAACTATTCTGCAATTACCAGCAAACTAAATATCACAGTGACCTAAAACTACAAAGTTTATTTCTAGCTCACACTGCATGTTTACCCAATGACAAGGAAGATCTGTTCTTTTCAGTCACGTAAAATAGGCTGACAGAGTCTGTAGCTCAACACAGCTTTAATGTTCAGAGAATGGGGAAAGACATCATGAGAAACCACGATGGCTCTTAACACACACCTAACTCCTGGAAATGACATGTTACTTGTATTCATATTTTGTTGATCAAAGCAAGTTATATTTCTACCCCAGAGTTCAAAAGCATGGGAATGCAAAATCTCAATTCAGGGAAAGCATAAAATATATCTTTGAAAATTAATACAACCTACCACATTTGACATATTTTTTAGTAGCCAAAAAAAATTCTTGATTCAGTTGGAAATGGCAACCGATCTTAATATTCTCTTTGGGTACTAGTCATTTCTTAGCTACAGTTACTAGGGCAACTCAACTCTACATAGATTTTCCTCCTTGACTATTACGGCATGTCAACGATGTTTGTAAAATGGTTGAGGACTGACTTAAGCAAGACTGTGGAGCAGATTAAATTTGGCATATTTCATCTCTTCTTTCTGTACTTTTCTCTTTTCTGAGCTTTCTGTCATTTAGATCAAGGCCTTATTTCTCCCATCATGGACAGAAGATGTCTTATAAACAAATTCAGAGTTAGCTGCTAGTGACTTAAAGTATCATCTCTCTCAGAATGTCTGAATTTTAAGATACAACACCAAGGATGGAGTAATGTTTAACCTGACTCTCAGAATCCCTAATGTGGGAGCTATTGATGTGTGGTAGGGCCAGGGACGCAGACAGGGAAGATCTTTCCACCACACTTGAAAATGACATTATGGGGGAGGCTCTTTGACCAATGCATAGTTAACAGCTTAGCTCACCTCATTCTTCACTTACAAACTCACTCCTTCTGAACAACAAAAGTGTGAGAGGGCAGAGGACAATAATGAACCCCAACAACACCAAAGTGCTTTCCAGTTAATGCTTTCATTCTTTCATGTAAAACTCCTGCAGTTAAAAGAGCATGGGATTCTGAGTTAGAAGTCCTGGGCCTGCCTCTAATTAAGAAATATTAATATTTCACTGCAAAGGGCCTCAGTCACACATGCATGGGATATGATTGCTAATGATCTTCCAGATCTAAAATTAATGATTTCTAGAGTTTCATAATTAAGTGGAAGTTTATGGCTGAGATTTGCTTTCTTCTTTTTTCTTTTTTTTTAGGGAGGGGAGGAGAGGATGGGCATAAGTTTTTGTAAGTGCCATAGGCTACAACGCCATGGGATTCAGAAGCAGACTAAGAAATGATCTGTCAATTCAAGAATAATCATTAAACTTCCACTTTCAAGAGGATAAAATTAGGAGGATAATGTGTGTCTCTTAGTAAAACTTCTGCTTGCTCAATGTTTCTAATTTCCTCTTCTGCACTACAGAGGGTGGGGTTCCCAAAAGTTATAGAGAATAAAGATCCTCTCGGGTATGTGATATATCCTGTTGACAGTGAAATGCTCTACTGCCAAAGGACTTCTTTCTCTTTTTCCGTTAAGGAAAAATCTCACCCATGAAGTCTAGGGGTAAACTCTCTAAAGTAAAGTTTGTACTGTGTCCACCCATATTATGTTTGGCTCTGGTCAGCAACATTATTTTTCTTCTTTTATGTTTTAAATAGGGTAAAATTTGCAAGCAGAAAGGAAAACACAAGCACAAGATCTTTCACTATATATGTGTTTTGTGAAAGGTAAATTGGAACCAAATGAATTCAACTCTGATGTTTTGCTTAATAGATGAAACTAAAAAGGAGTGCTCTGTTTCCCAGTCCCCTCAGGGCCTTGCTCTGGTTTTAGATGCTCTCCAGCGAGCTTGTTCACTGGTTCTTACCAGAGGAAAAGAAGCTTATACTGTTGTCTGAATATTCCTCTTGTTTGCCTTTCTTCTTATAAACAAGTTCCTTCTGAACTTAGGAACCCGAGGCAAAATCATGAAGCTGTGGTGAGAAGGGTGGGGAGGCCTATACATGGAAAGCTACTAGAACTTTCCAAGTGTAAGTCAAACAATCCGCATGCCTGTAGACAAGGAACTTCCACTAAGTAAATGAAATGTGGTCCAGATGCCCAGCACATAGGTTGCCAGGGACAGGGGTCTGGGTGTGTATGAGCATGTGCATACAATACAACTCAGAGGATGCCTCAACAACGTGGCTTGGTAGTGAAAATGTGTCTAAAAAAAAACAACAAAAAAAGCATGGGAATGTGTAATCTTGCTTCAGGGAGAACATCAAATATATGTTTGAAAATTAATACAGTCTACCACATTTCACTCTCCTACACAGCGGGCCATAGCACATGTTTACCATGTCTCTCCACTTGTTGCTCCATACACCACTTTCTCATAACTGGTTTGGCCCCTCAATTTTAATAATCCATTAATTCTCTCTTCTTTGGTTTACTAGACTGAGTTTGTTGCTGGATTCTCATCAGTACATGTTTCCCTAATTTTGGTTAACTCCACAGCTTTGTCCCTTCTCACACTCTGCCCCTTTAGATCTCGCTCACCAAAAAGTTCCAACCCTCTCCTCCTTCCTTGTTTCCCAGATTATGTCCTTGATTATCATAGCAGAGACCCTGCTTTGTGCTTTACCAATTCCTTTTTCATTTTCCTCTTCCTGGTCACAGAGGAAGACTTGATTTCAGCTTCGGTGCTTGCGATTGGGTTGAGGCTGTCTGATGGAATTCTGACAAATGACATATTTGTAGAACATATGCAGTACCTGGAGACATGGGTCTAAAACCTCCTATATATACCCTCTCCTGCCTTTTATATACCAGAGAGTGGTTATACCAGAGAGCAAATATTTAAGAAGGCAACACCATAGAATGAAAGGCTCCTTGATTCTTGAGTTACCATCTGAGGATAAATTCCAAGCAGAGCCACTCAAGTTACACTGGACACAGCATGAACAATAAATCTATAGGGATTTCATTCACCAAGATTTCAGTTCACTTGTTACTGTAATATAGACTATCCTAATTGTAACTAGTAAAAATGAATCTAGAGATAAAACGTGGTTGCAATAATACCCACGAAAAGAAAGGGATAACATTTTGTTTGCTTGAATTAAAATTATTCTAGATTTTTTAAAATTTGAACTTTTAAATATAAAATTGATGGTATAAGATAATCAATGTGAAAAATAAAAACAGAGTTAAACATAAGATGTTAGTTTCAGGAGAACTAATATTTGAATGAAGTGTGCAAAAAAAATCACTAAAGTTATTTTCCCTTGTAGAAATCAAAAAATATCTAACATTCTGAAGAATTTCAGCTTACATTAAGATATTTCTATGTATAGACTTAGCCCTGGTTTCAAATTATTAAAAAAAAAATTTCCTGCGTCTAGCTGATCACTGATATCTCAGAATTACTCTCTCAGCCAATTATCCTGCAGGTCCTATCAAAAATCCATTATGTATGGTTAATCTTAATACTAAATCTGATTTCAAAGAATATGTGATAAAGAGTCTCTCAAACAAATTACAGACAATTGCTGAGCTTGACTCAATTTAGATGGAGTTCAAAAACATCTGAGTTTCACTCTGTACTACAATGTTCTGAATGGTCTCACTCCACGTAACCCCACAGTCTCCAGTCTTCCCCTTCCACTTTCCAAACATGCATTCTCTCTTACATCCCAGCACTACTTATACCTCAAGCTCATTACAATCACCATTTAGTGTCTCTTTCATTTAAGAACATGCTTTTATCCAAGTAATGTTAGCAATTTCCACTTAAAAATGATTCATTCTCTCTTTATTTCTTTACATTCTGAATTTTGCCTCCATTATTATGCTGAAAATGATATTTATAGGATCATGAATCACCTACTGCCAGACAGATACAAAATCTAAATCAATAACATTACATTTTGCACATGGGAATTTACCTTAGAAGTCATTTAGACCAACCTATCACCCAATCACATCCCAGAATGTGAGCTCTACTCTTTTCTTGAAACATTTCTAGGATGGGAACCTCAATTTTTAAAGAGACCTCTATGATTGGCAAGGTATGCTTATTTCTTTATTTATTTTTGGTAAGGAAGATTAGCCCTGAGCTAACATCTGCTGCCAATCCTCCCCTTTTTGCCTGAAGAAGATTCTTGCTGAGCTAAGATCTGTGCCAATCTTCCTCTAATTTATATATGGGACACTGCCACAGCATAGCTTGATGAGCAGTGTGTAGGTCCACGATCTGAACCCATGAACCGTGAGCCACCGAAGCAGAGTGTATGAACTTAATCACTACGCCACCAGGCCAACCCTAAGGTGTGCTTATTGAGCTGAAATGTTCCTACTTAATACTTCCCCCAGATTATCCAAATTCTGTCTTTGGGAATGAAAGAAAATAACTCTACTTCCTGTTTTACAAAATACATTTAAAATATTTTCAAGATAGCTTTTCTGTCCCTTTCCCCCAAATATTTTCTCCTGCACATTAAATGAGCATACATTCAAGAATGCATGGTTGGTTTGTTTCCATTATTCACTCTGTATATGGAATTAATGTCATATCCATAATCATTCAAGTTTTCCAGTGTCACCTTTGAATAATAGTGAGAGTAATAATGATTGTGATGTGATAATAACTGTATACTAATGGTAGCTAAACTTTCTTGAGCATTTCTGGGTTTCAGTTATCATGCAGTGGATTTTATATATAATGTCTCATTTTGTCCTCAGAATGTTGTGTTATGGACTAAATTGTGTTCCCTAAAAAATTCACAGGGTGAAGTCTTAACCCCAATGTGGCTGTATTTGGATATAAGGCCATTAAGGAAATAATTAAGGTTAGGTGGCTAAGATCTCCATCCTTGTGGTGATATATGAAGTGAAGGTAAATATATCAAAAAGTTTGTTATAAAAGAAGGAAACAGCTACTATGGTATTGCAAAGATTTAGAAAAAGCAAGGAAAACACAAATTTTGAGTAGCAAGAAATGTAGAATATATAAGCAAGAGGGGAATAAACAGTGGGCAGGGAAGAACTGAGGGTATGTTTGCTTTAAATGGATTCCAGAATGCAGAATAAAAATAAGATTTTCTTCCAAGTCTCAACTATATTATTGAAATCTGTATCAGCTTTGACTTCATAAAAGGACCCAATTATTTTCAATACATTTTTATTTCCCCCCACAGTTTATAAAGTTGAATCGTTGAGAGTTTAGGGTAAATAGGCAGTCTATTTGTATTTGTCTCATGGACCCATTGTCTACTAGCCCTGTGACCATGAGGAGATCACTTAAATATTCTACACTTAATTTTTAATTTTTATAAAAAGACAATGACAACAGAGTATACCTTAAGAGAATATTGTTTCAATTTAATTTAATTAATTTTAATTTAATTTAAGAGGATTAAACAAGTTAATATATACAAAGGGCTTGGTGCCTGACATAAAGATTATCTTATTACTAAATGCCCATCCCACTTTCAATGGGAAATTCAAAACACTTCCAAAATCTCCAAAAGTCTATGAGCATCTTGATTTTTTCGAAGCATCTCTTGCTTGAACTCCTTGCTTTTAATGGATTTTCATACTTCTATTTGCATCTTTTCTTTCATAATCTCTATGCTTTTTTGTTCCAATTAACCCCTTGAATGATAACACCACATTTCATTTATTTTATTAAAGTATCCACTAACAAAAAGTCATTTTATTAAAAGTAGAAAAAAGAAAACTTCTGCTGAAATTTGGGGGAATCAAGTGGGTATAGAGCACTGCAAAGTAGCAAGCTGAAACCCAAGTAAAAATATTGGACCTATTATTCCAAAAATAAATTTACTCTACTTGTTATGGTAAATCTATGTTTCTCTATCTCACCTTAGGTCTCACCCTGCCTTGATCATGTGAAATCTCTTATTGTCACCCCTGAATACCAGCCTGCTGAAGTGAACTGATGTCAGTAATGGCCTCTCATACCTTCTATAAACATGTCGGTTGTTAGTACCTTCCCACAATTACTCTGGGCTAAGCCTAGAGTACATGCATTGGAAAGTAGCAAATATGAAGCAAGCAGAGATTAAAGGCTTGTATATGGGGGCTTGCCTTATTGTTACAGTAACTCTAGAACTTTCCACATAAATAAGCACGGGTTAGACTGCTGGAAAGAAGTCTCAGTCATCCCAGCCTTCCTTGCTGAAGCCATCATAAACCAGCAAACCCTATCCAACATATCAGCTAGCCAAAGATACATGAGCAAATTCAGGCAAGATCAGCCAAACCTGGCCTAGATGAGAATAGAATGCCCATCCGAACTCCACACTAATAGCCAATCTGCAGAATATAGACTAAACATATGGTTACTATGTTAAGCCTCTAGGTTTTAGAGAGGCATGTTATATAGCAAACTCGAACTGACAAACCAGCTTATGACACACAAATTTCTAATTCTTAGTATGCATTACATTCCAGTTCACCAATACTCTCCTATACAAAGCAAGCTCTGGGTTGATCTGTTTGTGTAAAACCCTATTAAAGTCCTCTGGTAAACAGAAGCCATCTATTCCATGCCTTTATCCTTTAACAGCACAAAGAATTAACAGAAACATTAAAATTGAATTTTATCTTTTAATATTATAAGATTCTTAGACAATGTTCACTTTTCCAGTAATCTCTATAAATACAATTACTGTTTAGAAATTTGTTTTCCCTAGAGAAAATTTCCTCAGTCTTATACTTATTATGTGAATTTTTCTCATAAGGTATTCCATATCCACATTAATTTATAATATTTCCTATTTTCATTCATCACTTAGGCAATTATTTTAAAACATTTTGGTGGATAATATTAAGTTATAGTTTTCATGGCTTCCAAAGCTTAGTTGGAACCATTCTCACATCTCTAATGCAAAAAGAAATCAACTAAGTTGTCTTGAAAATACCAAGAAAATGTAAACTTAAATAGCCTGTTTTAAGCTATGTTCTAAAGGAAGATGAAAAAATTTTAAACAAACTACCACTTTGTTCTTGGATGTCATTTTAAAAGGCCTCCATGCAATTTTATAAAGAAACACTATGAATAAGCAGCTATTATGAAGTTACACATGGCCTTGGCTGGAGACACCAAAAGGTCATATGGGCATGGATTCAGTCAGTCCAATTAGAAACTATGCTCAATTTCTTTCAGACCTCACAGCTGGATGCAAAATACTAATAAGGAAATCTATTATGTCAAGATGTGCACCAGCAATCATAATTTTATCGTTTTGCATTCCATCTGTAGCATAGGCAACCACCAGAGCGTTTGGTGAATAAACGTGAAATGTAATAGAAAATGGGGGCACGTGGCCAGTACAGCTCAAGAGGAACATGACTGGTCCTCATTTCTGGATTAAGTTTTCTCTTCTGTACACACTATTTCAAGCTGTTCCACGGACCAGCTCAATTCAGATCTATTGACCTGTAAATATAATTACATATTTGATCATTAATAAATTAACTTTTATTGGGTGGCGTTAACCATGATACCTTGGAAAAATAAAAATCTTTACTAAAATGCATGTCTCATTCCATGTTGACTTCTTGTTAGACGGGCATTTTGACCCGGATAATCCTTTGGTTGCCATGGAATTGTGCAATTGCTATATTTCACACTCACAATGCTATGAGTCATTGTCTAAAATAAATAATTAACTCCATATGGCTTTTTCTTTAACTCATTTGAGATAGGCCAAATTCTCATAGTTTTATCAATTAACTGTCTCAGAATAAATTCCATTTAAAGAACTGATAAAGGTAACCTTGCAAATTCAATATAAGAATATATGGAAATCTGTAGTCAAGAATATTTTGTGAATAATTAATACTTATTTATTAGTTGATAATTTATCTCAAAAGTCAAAATTAGACTAGAGTTGATAATATTATTACAAGTACTAGAAAAACACAAATATAAGGGTTTATAATTTTTAATACATTTGATGGAACATAATGCAAATTTTCCACAGAGCCTTAATATTATCTCATATTTTAAAGGTATTTCAATTAATTTATTAAAAGTCTTAAAAATTAGATAACGTTGTTGTTTTAAATAAAACTGAGGCTAGAAATGAGAAGTCTTTGGTTAATTCCTAGTTCTGATACCAACTACATAAATCTGTATTTGTACAATAGTGATATTTATGATTATCCATCCAGATCTCATGGAGACTTTCTATACAGTTTTAGTTAACTATTTTAAACTTTTTCAAAAGAGACAATTAAGAACAAGTTGATCATGTGAAGTTCCTTCCATATATATATTATACAACAAAAATTCCTTTAAATTATTTCTGACCTGAAAGTTAAATAAACATAAAAATTTTAATATGTAACTTATTCTAGTGACTTCAAAACTTTTTAATCACAATCTATAAGTAAGAAATATATTTTATATACTGAACCAGTATTCAAAAACACACACACATACAATCATATATGTAAAAAACACAGAGAAGATTTTTCATGCCTGAAGTTTCCCCATATTTCTTCTAATCCTTTCACTTTTTTTGTTTTATTGAGACATAATTGACATACAGAACTGTTTAAGTTTAAAGTTTACAGAATAATGACTTGAATTACATATATTGTGAAATGATTACCACAATACGTTTAGTTAAAATCCATCATCTCATATAGATACAAAAAAAAAAGACAAGAAATAAATGTTTTTTTCCTTGTTATGAGAACTCTTAGGATCTATTTTCTTAGCATTTCAAATATACCATACTGCAGTGTTAACTGTAGTCATCAGGTTGTACATTACATTCCCAGTACTTATTTATAACTGGAAGTTTGTACCTTTTGACCGCCTTCATCCAATTACCCCCCCCACACACCTCTGGTAACCACAAATCTGATGTCTTTTTCTAAGAGTGTTTTTTGTTGTTGTTTTTAGATTCCACGTATAAGTGAGATCATACAGTATTTGTCTTTGTCTGACATTTCACTTAGTATAATGCCCTCAATCCATGTTGTTGCAAATGGCAGGATTTTCTTCTTTTTTTATGGCTGATTAGTATTCCATTGTGTGTGTGTGTGTGTGTGTACATACACATACATGCCACGTTTTCTTTATCCATTCATCTGTTGATAGACACTTAAATTGTTTCCATGTCTTGGCTATTGTAAATAATGCTGCAGTGAACATAGGGGTGCAGATATCTCTTCAATACAATGACTTTCGTTTCCTTCAGATATTTACCCAGAATTGGGATTGCTGGATCATACAGTAGTTCTATTTTTAATTTTTTAAGGGATCTCTATACTGTTTTCCATAGTGGCTGGACCAATTTACAATCCCACCAACAGAGCAAAAGGGGTCCCATTTCTCCACATCCTCACCAATATTTGTTATTTCTTGTCTTTTTGATGATGGCCATTCTGATAGGAGTGAACTGATCTCATTGTAGTTTTGATATTCCTTTTCCTGATTATTAGTGATGTTGAGCATCTTTTCATGTACTTGTTGGCAATTTGTATGTCTTCTTTATGAAAACGTCTATTCAGGTCCTTTCCCCATTTTTTGATTGCACTATTTGGTTTTTTTTACTATTGAATTATATGAGTTCTTTGTATATTTTGGACAGTAACTCCTTATCAGATATATGGTTTGCAAATATTTTCTTCTATTCCATAGGTTGCCTTTTTATTTTGTTGATCATTTCTTTTGCTGTGTGGAAGCTTTTTGGTTTGATGTAGTCCCACTTGTTTATTTTGATTTTGTTGCTTGTTCTTTGGTGTCATATCCAAAAAATCATTGCCAAGACCCATGTCAAGGAACTTTTTTCTTAAGCTTTCTTCTAGGATTTTTATGGTTTCCAGTCTTACATTTAGGTCTTTAATCCATTTTGAGTTAATTTTTGTGATGTAAGATAGAGTCTAGTTTCATTTTTTTACATGTGAATATCCAATTTACCCAGCACCATTTATTTTTCTCCATTGAGTATTCTTGGCTCTCTTGTCAAATATTAGTTGACTATATATGCATCAGTTTGTTTCTGGGCTCTTGATTATGCTCCATTGGTCAATGTGTCTGTTTTTATGTCAATACCATACTGTTTTGATTACTATCGCTTTATAATATAGCTTGAAATGTGGACATGTGATGCCTACCACTTTGTTCTTCTTTCTCAGGATTGCTTTGGCTACTGAGGGTCTTTGTGGTTCCATATAATTTGAGATTGTTTTATCTACTTCTATAAAAAAAATACCATTAGAATCTTGATAAAGATTGCATTCAATCTATGGATGACTTTGGATAGTGTGGATATTTTAACAATATTAATTCTTCTAATCTATGACAACTTTCCATTTATTTGTGTTCTCTTCAATTTCTTTCAACAATGTTTTATATTCTTCAGTGTAGAGATCTTGCACTTCCTTGGTCAAATTTATTCCTAAGTATTTTATTGTTTTTGATCCTATTGTAAATGAGATTGTTTTCTTTATTTCTTGTTCAGATAATTTGTTGTTAGTGTATCAAACACTACTGGTTTTTGTATGTTAATTTTGTATCCTGCAACTTTATTAAATTGAATAAATCTAACAGTATTTTGATGGAGTCTACAATTTTCTGTGTGTAAAATCATGTCATCTGCAAACAGAGACAGATTTACTTCTTCTTTTCCAACTGATACCTTTTATTTATTTTTCTTGCCTGATTGCTCTGCCTATGACTTCCAGTACTATGTTGAGTAACAGTACTGAGAGCGGGCACTGTTGTCTTGTTCCTGATCTTAGAGGAAAAGCTTGCAACATTTTACCACTGAGTATGATGTTAGCTGTGGGTTTAACATATATAGCCTTTATTATGTTGAGGTACATTCCTTCTATACCTGATTTGTTAACAGTTTTTATCATGAATATAATCGTTTTTTTTTTTTTTTTTTTTGTGGGGAAGACCAGCCCTGAGCTAACATCTGTTGCCAATCTTCCCCTTTTTGCTGAGGAAGACTGGCCCTGAGCTAACATCCGTGCCCATCTTCCTCCACTTCATATGGGACGCCGCCACGGCATGGCTGACAGGCAGTGCGCGTCCGCCGGCGCCTGGGATCCGAACCCGCGAACCCCGGGCTGCCAAGCGCGGACTAAACCGCTGCGCCACCGGGCGGCCCCCATGAATATAATCTTTTTAATTTGAACATTTTCTTGGTCTTCACCTTTTTGTGTGCTATACCATCAACCAACAGATACCTTTCAGGTTTATGTTTTTCAGTTCAACTAAATTTAGTTCTGCCTTATTAGCTAAGCTCCATTCAGATTCAATAGCTCCAAATGAGTCATCATAATTGATCTGTAAAGAAGAGAATGACTTCCAGTTTTCTGTCCAGAATGTAAGAAGCTTGGAAGTCATCACCCCCATCAAAACAAGCAAAAACTGAACAAACTGAAGCAACAATTCTTAGATCCATCGGAGAAATGTGATCACAGGGCAAACCACTACCCCCAAAATTAGAGAGATAGATTGGTGAATACAGACAATCACAACCTGTCAGAAAAGAAACCCAGAAGCTTAAAACTCTGGGAAAACCAATGTCAGGGTAGGAAAACCTAAACTCTAACTTACAAATTGCTGGATGCTCAGTGTGGACAAGTCTGAGAGTTAAAAGCTCCAGGAGAAACTAGTCATAGAGGGGCCTCCACACTTTTGTGAGGTTTGCCTCTAGGAGCTCTACTAGCTTCTCTCAGTGATGATCAGAGAAAAATTCTCTTGTGATTCCAGCAGTGGGAGGGGAAGTAGCCATTCTGAAATACACGAGACAATGCTGCTGTTCTTAGCAAGGCCTGCCTTCAAAAGAAACTATTTTGCCAGAGCTTAACATATTGGAGTTTTATCAAAGCCTAACCAAACATGGAGGAAGGGAAATATACACAAATCCAGCCCCCTCTATCCATCCTGTGTCACCTGAGGGCTGGGGGCTGGAGGGGAGACTGAGAAGCACTGTGAAGTGCACATCTTGGTGTCAGAGGCTCACTAAAAGACTGAGACCTAATCACAGGAATACAGAGCACTCCCCTCCCCACCCCACACCTTAACATCACATCACTAAAGTCCTATTCACCAGAGTTTCCTTTACTCAGTACATCATGTCTGGCTTTCAACAAAAAATTACAAGGCACACTAACAAGCAAAACTCATAGTTTGAAAAGACAGAGAAAGCATAAGAATAAAACTCAGATATAGCAGGTATATTAGAATTATCATACTGAGAACTTAAAACAACTATGATTAATGTGCTAAGGGCTCTAAAGGAAAAAGCAGACAACATGCAAGAACAAATGGGCAATGTAAGTAGAGAGATGGAAATTCTAAGAGTCAAAAAGAAATACTACAGAGCTAGCCCTGATGGCCTAGCAGTTACAGTTTGGTGTGCTCCACTTCAGTGGCCCAGGTGTGGTTCCCAGGTGCAGAACCACACCACTTGTCTGTCAGTAGCCATGCTGTGGCAGCGGCTCACATAGAAGAACTAGAAAGACTTACACCTAGAACATCCAATTATGTACTGGGTCTTTGGGGAGAGAAAAAAGAAGAGAGGAAGATTGGCAACAAATGTCAGCTCAGAGCAAATCTTTCCCAGCAAAGAAAAAGTTGAAAAACAATTTTTTTAATTAAAAAAAAAGAAATACTAGAGATTAAACAGAAAAGAATACCACAAGGTTTTATCTAATATGCCAGACTGAGAAATCATTAAAACAACACTTTTTGTAAAGGAAGATAAAACAATATTTTAAGGAGAACTTGACATGCTATATTTTAAAAAAAGAAATATAGATATTAATTATTAATTGAATATATTCATAAAAGGGAAATTCAGACATGCAAATCTGTCATAGTACTAGACACTGAGAACTATGACTGAAACATGCTTGGAAATGAAGGAAACAGCAATAATTAGGAAAATAAAGTTGGAGTGGCTAATACAATAATAAACATTGAATAGAGTTTCAATGAATCCTAAACTGTGTCATAATCCTATATATTATCCTTTCAAGATCACATGTCAAATTTTCAGAATTAATGCTAATTTATCAGAATATATTAGTTTTCATATGCAGAACTTATAACTTAAAGAAAGACATGTTTTTGTAAATAAGATAGGAGAAGTGGCAGAAATGTGAGGGAAGCATGATTCAATGCAGAAGACATGAAAAACTTTGGTCACATTTATTTCAGTAAAAGAGTTCACTTCATGTAAAAGGATGCAAGGCAAGAAATAAACTCATCTTGAAAGCAATAATGATGAAGTTTCTACCCAATGTCATTATAAGGATTCCTTATATAATCTAATTTAATTTTCACTGTCACTTTATGAATGATGGCTAATGAGGTGCCTACTCCAATTCTCTTTATTTTACAGATGGGTAAACAGAGGCTTAGAGAGAGAGTTGATAACCTGTCTAAGGTCACAGATCAAGTAAGTGGAAGAGCTGGATACAAACCCAAGTTATCTGACTCCAAAGCCTGTACTACTCTATCTATTGATACCCCAAATCATTGCAGCATATCTACATGATGGCTACAACCCCTCAATTTGCTAGTCTCCCTCCAAAACTGTACTATTTAAGGAAGTTTTAGGTACTTCACAGGCACCTAAGCTGTGTATTATCTAGCCATTGCTAGAGTAAAGTTATTTCCTAACTGCTCTCCTTACTATAAGCACTTTTCCTTCTCTGATCCATCCTCTACCATGCCCCAAGAATATCTTAACTGATTATGTTCCTCTTGCCTAAAATTCTTCAATGATTTCCATTATTTTAGGAAAAACAATCCAGAATCAGCTCATTGCAATGAAAATATTCATAATGCTTTACAAGAGTACACTGCTAAAGCTTTTGCAACTATATCCTGGCTTCATGGAAATAATTGATTATTTCATAAACTTAAATTAGTGGAAGCCTGCTTGAGTGGAGGGCAGATGGATACATGATTCTCCACTATAGAAATTTCCACATTAGTTTCCACTTAATGTTATATTTCTTCTTTGTATTCCCAGTATTTACCTCATGCATGGGTGATGAATAAAGTGTGAATGAATCAAAATATAATGTATTTTAAATTTTAAAAAGCATATTAATAACTATTCATATTATTTTGTGATATGCTCATATGTACATTTAAATCTTAATATTGTGAGATAAAAATTAATCATTACCCAATCCTGTTAAAAAATGTAACATTGTAAAGAGTTTTCTTAAAAGTTTACCCTGGAAGGAGAAAAATTGAAAAAGTATAAAATAACAATTACTTTTTATTGAAAAATACATAGATTTAAATTTAAATGTATCTAGAAGTTTCTCTTTTAGAGACTTATAGAAAACTAAATCTTTTAAAATATTAGTTTATTTACTCTCTAAAAATTTAGATTATTTGTTAACAGGCTTAAATGTAGGGAAAAACACTTAAAAATCTTAGAGTAAAAGAGGTTGAACTTGAACCTCTGGGCTGCTCTATTGGCAAGCTGACCTGAGAAACAGCCCGAGATGAGAAACCTCAGTCACACTCCAGTGAATGTTGCTTTAGTTACCAAAGCAAAGAACTGAAGCCAAAGAAATCAGAAGAACAGGGAGCAATGTTAAAAGTATGGAGAGTTATTAGAAAATAGAAGCCAAAATGCTCCGGGCCCACGTACTTTTACTGACAGAGAGCCAGGCTGTGTCAGAGAACTGTAAGGTGAGAGAAAAGTTAAAGAAGCAGACATTGGATTCATTCATTCATAAACACATTTGAAAGTAATTAATTCCTTTAAGATATACATGCCCTAACTGAAGGCTGTGCCTATATCAAAAGACAGTGGTACTGTGCGCGCGCGCACGTGTGTGTGTTAAATGACACAGAAAAGCAAGAATATTATACTCTCCATAATAAACCATATACCCCATCATCTTCCTGAAACAACAAAATAGTTTGAATACTTAAGTAGAAAAATAATACTGAAGTGAAAATTTACCTGTCATCATTTTCAGTTGACATATTGATATGCCATACAATGAAATGATAACAAACTAGGAGTATATTTAATGGAAAATAATAAATAATATGCCATATAATGATCACCAAGGCATGAGATTTATTTAAACTCTCCCAAAGAGCATTTTCTTCAACATTTTAAAAAATTGTTCCTGTGTGAGTTTAATAAAATTTGTTTAATACAATCACCCCCACTCTTCCATCATTCCTTAAATATGAACATCTCATCCTCCACATCCTGATTTACACATGAGCCTGATTCCCCTACAGTAAGTGTGGCAAAAAAAACTCAGTTGGTTATCCAACTCCCATTTTCCCTTTTCCTTCCTACTAGATGCTGATTTGGTTGGGGTGGGAGACAATATGCCGTGTCCCAGGCAATGAATCAATTGGTCTAAGCCAACTAGTATTCTCATCCCTCTTTGAAATTCTAGAAGTAATCAAGTGAAAAATTTCTGGACAACAGACATAAGGGGCTTAGGAAAAATTTTAATCTTTGACATAAGTGGAGAGAAGAAGGGCAAGAGTTTCCCCCTCATCCACTCCCCTCCTGCTTGTGAAACACTTTTGTCAGGATGCTGTGATTGCGGTGTCACTGAGGACAGAGGGAATCCACAGAACTGATCCCTCTGTGGAAGTGGTTGAGTTTCTGAACTAACCCTATAAAATGCTTCCTCACACTTCACTGTAAGTGAAGTAATACATGTCTACATCATTTAAGTCACTTTTTGGGCAGTCTGTTATCTGAAGCTGAAAGCATAATTGATATTACTTCAATAGTCTTTAAAATCCAGGTGAATAGAAAAGAGAAAATTTTTAAGAACAGAGTAAAAATTTTCTGAGTATATTTTTGGAGAACTCTAAGTATTTCATTCAGTGTACCATTACTACATTCGCTGAAAATATCATAGATAGTACAACATTTCACCATATTGCTTTATTATGTCACATTTTCCCCCCGTGGAAACAAGTGTTATTCTGCTACATTGCAAACTTCCTAAGATCAGGAATTGCAGTGGATGCTGTAGTGCACTGACCAGAAGACTTCTTACAGACTGAGACACTCATTCCCCCAACTGCTGGGAGAGTCGCAGGCTGAAAACTCACAGCTGGGAATTTCCTTAGCCTCCTCCAAGGATATGCCCTGTCTTGAGGGCAGCTTGCAGCTGACTGGATGCAGAACATCACTGAAGAACGATCCCAATTTCAGTGCTCCCTGTGGGATTGACTGAAGTCTCTGTTTCCTTTGTATCAAAGTTTGAATTCTGTCTCCTTTCAATCTTGCCTCCTTCACTCTCTCATAGGCATTGTTTCCAAGAGCATACTGGGATAATCCATGTATTTGCAGATTCTGATTTCTGGGGAACCTGACTTACAATAGTTGGTATCAGGAGTCATCCTAGGAAGCAGATTCTAAACTGGGATTTGGAAGCTGGATTTACAGTCAGTCAGCTAGGTCACTGGTAGGAGGAGTGCTGTCACAGGCAGCAGTAGTGAAACCGTTGAAGCTTTCACTGCTGATAAACTGGGATGGTACACAAATGTAGAGGAATACACTGGCAGATAGAATATCTCAGGTGTTTGTGAAGTTTGGGGAAGGAAAGTACTTATAAGGCCTAATAAGCCCTATGGAAATGGAAGATTATTTTGGAGGGCTACATATACTTCTACTTTGTAGAAGGACAATAAAAGGTGATTATTCACCAACTGAAGGTAAAATGGGAAGGTGACTGGGTCCCCTTGGGTGCTTATTAAAGAGACTATTGTATCCTTCAGTCAGAGAACAGAGAAAATTTCAGATCTTGCCCAGAATTTTATTATAAGGATAGCTGAGATAACAAATTAAAATCAGAGTCCTGATTGGGAATGAGTGAGACCCTGAGATTTAGGATAGAAGTGTTGGTATTTTCACAAAATTTTTGAACCCCCGGGTCACTCTGAACCCTCTGGGCTTACAGAAGTGACCCACTTCTGTCAGTTAGACTAGTATTCCCTCCTTCCATGAAGATGATTCAGAGGCCTCTGCTTTAACAAAAAATATGCCACATCCCCTTATGCTCTATTCTCACTTTTCATCCTTGGCCACTAGATCAATAACTAGTATTAAGTGTCAATATAATTTGGTCAGGAAAATGTCAGGTCCACTAAGGGAGAAAAGGCACCATAACCTAAAAGCTCTAGTCCATGTACCATCAGGAGTAGAGAGAATACGGTTGGGAATGGCCTCTAAGGGTGCTGGATCAAGGAGGGTGGTATACAAAGTTGGATAAATAAGAATTTATCAATATGGAGCACTCTCCCATGATACAGGATTTAACACCCTAATAAGTCCCCAGGACAGGTGCTAATACACAGCTAAGATGGCTCTTGGAAGCAAGCCATGATTGATGACCCATACTATGTGAGTAGAAATGCCAGAACTGCCATGGCAGAGAGTGAAAGAAGAGATCATTGATTTAGAGAAGTTGGCATGCTAGAATAAATACACAGCATAAGGCCAGAAAACTCATCAGCTGACTAATATCCATAACAGGACACAGGGTCTGAGTTGAAATTGATTCTCTGTTACCTGAACTGTCAGGAGAAGATAGGTTGCCATTACACCATGCGGCCAAGAAAGAATATGTTTGCCATGCAGGTGATCCACAGGAGCATCTCTGGGTATTCCCGTGTCCAGATCTTATCGGAAATTGACAAATGTAGCCGATATAGCATGAGAAGGCATGATGTGTGAGGGTGAGAACTTTCAGGGACAAGGGTCTGGATCAATCCACCAAGGAAGGTACCTAGACCCAAAAGTGTTTCTAAACAAAGATGAAGAGACTCTAGAATCAGTACAGGAGAGAGATGATGAGTATCAGTTGTAGTCCTAGGACCAACTGCAGTGGGCGGCTTATAGTTTGTCCCACTAACCTTCCTCCCATAAGTTTCCCCAAGAATAGAGATTAATCAGAATTCCTGAGGATCTGGTCAAAGATGGGATCAATTTATTATATGAAGCAATGGATCTTTGTGGTGCAAGAGGTGAACTGCAGTAGATGCTATGGTGTTTCTTCCAGACAGCTCTTGGAATTGAGCAGGTCATTCTCCAAAAACTGCCCTCAACTGAAGGCAGCCACCTCATTTGAGGCAGTCTCCTCTTCTCAGGCGCAGTCCTCAATGTCTGGTCAATGCAGGGGTATGCACTCCTGACCACCTTGCCTAAATAAAGACATCTCAGATTCAGAGCTGCCTGCATAGCACTACAACCTCCTCTCATTCCACTCTTTCTTCCCTCACTCCATATTGGGCATTGATCCTGAGAGCACTCCTTAATAAACTACAGGCATGCAAATCTCCAGAGTCTGTTTCCCAGGAAACACTACTTAAGCCAGGGGTTATTTATTTTTACTTTCAGAACTCTTAGAATATTTTGGGGCATTACAGAGGAAAGCAAATTCCAAAAGTTTAAATGTGCAGGTTCTTTCAAAGTTACCCATTCTAACCATATTTAAAGAAGACCAAATTATATTTTTTTTTGACAAAGAGTATAACCAACATCTCCAATAGCTAGTAGGGAGGAAGCATTTGAGTTAAGGAAGGATGAGAGGTTAAAATTGTACACCACACACCTTTGGTTATGCTTAAGGATTGACTCCTTTGTGAAAAGAAGTATGATGTGTACCCAGAGTTGAGTATGCCTATCCAGAATGCTTTGAGTCATAAAAATGATAAGGTAGGAAAAGGGAGGGGGATGAGATGTTGCCAGTTCCACTAGAGTAAGAAGAACAATGAAAGAATATGCTCTCAGCTTGGAGAAGTAAATACAGCAGACAGAGGAAGTTGTGAAACCTGAATTTTACTTCTCTTGCCTCTGTCAAGGAGCAGAATCTTCAGGCTAGAAAAAGTAGGATAAATGTGTAATCTGGACAGAATCTAAAGACGATTGAGGAGATAGTAAAAGAATACTTATATGTTCTTCAGTGAATTCCATCTTCAGCTACAGAAACAATTCCTACAAGGCCACTAAGAAATGTTATAGTGAGACTGTAAAAGCATCGCTAGTCATTTTTGAGAAATCATGGCTGGCTGGAAAGTTGTGAAAGAAAAGATATGGGGAAATGATATTTCAATTTTTGAAAAGGCAAAAATGGTGGAAAAAATTACAGACTAATGAACCTAAAACCAGACCAATTCTTCAGATGGATTATTTAGAGAAGAGACTGTAAGTATTTGGAAAGGAAAGTAGTGATGGCTAGTATGAGGCATGCTAGACTGACGTCAATTCTTTCATTGATTCAGACATTAGAATGATAGATCAGGTGGACCCCATACACAGAGTATTTCAGAATTTTAGCCGGACATTAACAGAGTCTCAGGGTAATCATATACACAAAATGAAATCCATGAGCCAGATGATGGTGAAATTTGAAACTCCATGTAAAAAGAATACAGACAATACACTAAGATCGACTGGGAGAAAAGTACAGAGCACTATGGCTCAAGCTCCATCCACTGCAAAGATCTATGACACATTTTTTGTGTATTTTGCATAATGATATACATGGCCCACTTATCACTTTTAAGGATAACAACGAATTGAGAAAAAGACAAAAGTTAGAAATCCAAAGATTTCTATATATATTATTAGGATGAGATTAGTCCAATTAAAAGAGATTATAAATAATAAACCACATATTTAACAAGCAAGATTCCAGGATAAGAGCACTGGCTTACTGCTGCTGTTCATGTGAAAGCAACTAAGGTTTCAGAGAATGACTAGAAATATTAACTAAATGAGTAAGAAGCAGCGTTCCAAAACGATAATTCACAAATCTGCTACTTTAATAGTAGAATTATTATACAAATCAACACAAAGATAATCCCAACCATGGGTTTGTGAAAGTGAATCTTGAATTCTGTGTATAGTTCTAATTGTCAAAAAAAAAGAAAGTAAGAAAGAGCACCCACATTAAACAGCATTTACTGCATGCCAAGTACTATCTTAATTACACCAGAGCAGTCAATATTTATATTTTCATAGTAATTATTTGAGGTAGACAAAATTCTTCTAGCTTTACAGCTGAACAAACCAAATCTCAAATTGGTTAATAATTTGGCCAAGCAAACAAAGCTGTAAATGGAGGAAGTGAGATTTAACCAAAATCTGTTAAACTCCCAAACTCTTCTAACTCAGAATTCCTAGTACAAAACGCTTATGTCCTTAATGAAGAAACTCAAACCCATGGAAGATGTGGCTTCTATAATCTGTAACTGACCTCTTAGCACTTCTCTTACTTCCTCTCTTTGTAACTATTGAGGGAGAGTCATAATTCTCGTAGTCTAAGTTATTAAGACATTTTTTTCTTCCCCTGCACAGTTCTCTCTCTCTCCCTCTCTTCCCCTCCCCCAACACCCCCAACAATGTGAATAAATATTACAATGTTATTTATAGCAAATGAAACTATAGCACAAATGCATGTTTCCAACTGTTTCCAATTCACTGGGATTTATATCTAGAAGTAAATGATTCTCTTCATTTTGTCACATGATTCCTTAAGTAAGCTTGTTTTGTGCATTTTTAATACCAACAAATTGAAACATATTGATAAAATGCCATAGATTCCTTCACATTATTTATTGCAAATATTTTTACCAAGTGATATCTTGGGGGTTCTCTCTGTAACTTTATATGTTTACACACACACACACACAAGTTATTTTACAATTGTTTTTGAATTGTAGTTTCTCGAGTTTTATCAGGATCACTGTTGTAGAAAATCTAGCTGAAAGTGGCACTAGTGGTAAGAATTCTGCAAGACCAATGTCTAATCTCCAGGACATTCAGACTTTCAGGTTGATAAAAACAACTGAGAACCATTTAAGCAGCTAGCCAGTAATGACAGAGGTAAAAAGGTAGATTTTGATTCTACTGGCTTAAAAGAAAATACAGTATCTGTAACAGAGGACATTTATTTTTGACATGAGGTCTCTTGACTCATAAGACTACAGGCTACTGCATTTATATTTGACCCCAGTCCGTGATATACTCCTGCAATCATTTAAGTTTGTTCACTTAGGCCTTGGAATGCAAAGGCTACTACTTCTTCAGTTTTGGGCTACTACCTAGCTTCAGCGTTCCTGACCCACACTGTTCCACTGTGCTATTGACTCTCTTGCCCTTTGTGTTCAACTAGATGTTCTCCCACTAAAGAGCCTGGGGCGTTTTAACAGCAGCCTCTATTGCCTGATTGACTCAAGAGCAATACTTTCAAAACATGTACATTTAAATTCGCTACTTGCTAAGAATAACTTATGAAATGTTCATTTATTTACACCATATTTAGAGAAATCTTTTATTTTGATATGGTAGAGAATCTCATTTACAATTAACCTGGTGTATATTAAGCCAAGCTGGTATACATTAAGCTAGTATTAAAATATTCAAATGTTATGTTAATAAGTGTGTCGCAGGTTTTGAGAATATAGTTTAGCGGGTTGTAGTAGCAACCAGTGGACTTATGGTGCTTTTATAGCTTCCAAAACTAAGTTCCCACAGAAGCAGTGGCTTCATAAACCAGAAACTAAATCAACTATCAAAATCCCAATTCTCAAGGTATCATTTGGAATGGAAAGTGCATGTTATTCATTAAAGAAAAGAATTATTAAATGCTTAAGTATAGCAGAAAAATGGAATCATTTTCCAGACTTTAAGCATGCACTGTGTTTTTATTGCTGTGGCCTATGATGTTTTATTTACTAATGATTTATATTTATGAAGTAAAGTAAGTTAACTCTAATCTGTTAAATATGAATTCAACTATTTTTTTCTCCAGTTTATGAAAAGATAAAGCCATAGAAGCATGTCATATTACTTTATTTTAAAAGAAAAAGACAAAGAAAAACCTATGAAAATTTATGGCGATTCTCTGTTGAAAATAGATTCTGATCATTTTTCAATCCTTAAATATTTCTTGCATTCTGGTGTAAACAGCTTTAACAACATAAATAGTAATGCTGACTTACTATACCTTTTGTTATTCTTAAATCGCTCAGTTAACTATAGCTTCTATACATATTAACATATTTAGAAGTCGCTGTCGTTGACACCACATAAGAACCATATGTGGTATTTGCTGTGCTTGCACTACTGGAGCGTGTTAACAGCTGTTGCCACAGAGCACAGAAATCAATACAAATGAAAATCTAACTTACGTTGTTTGACAAGTGAAAATTATTACAGTGACATTAATGATGAGTGCACAAGTCTAGAACTATATATAATATTCTCTCTATATATATGGCTGCCACTTACTATTGATTAATGATACTAAAACCCAAAATTAATTGAAGCACCAGCAATAAGCCTCATCTGTGCTAAGCACTTGTTCCTAACAGAAACTCTTTGAGGTAACTATTTTTATTGTCCCTGTTTTACAGACTAAAAGTCTGCAATTAAGAATTTAAGGAATTTTCCCATGGTCAGCCAGCAGATAAAGGAAGAAGTCAGGACGTAAATCAAGGTTGTTGACTTTAGCACTTCTGTTCTTGAATATGCCTTCATTTTATTCTAAACAGATCTTTCTTCTTCAAGGATTCTCATACTTAATCAAATATTTTTTAAAGAATATAAAAGAACATATATATGTATGTATGTGTGTATGTGTGTGTGTGTGTGTGTGTGTGTGTATATATACATATATATGATGTATATGTAAAATAGCTACAGCAAGAAAAAAGCCTCGGGAAGAATGATTTAAGTTCTATGCAAAATAGGGTGATTTAGAATAAGTCTATAAATAAACTAACATAGAATCTAGTCTTCCAAAGAAAGCTATGTCACAGTTTTCCCTTATACATTAATTCAAAGAAAAAGCATTTATTTGGCACCTAGTGAAATATTTTGGGAACAAATGAAGATGAGTCAGACACCAGGGCTATCTTCAAAAATCTTATTATACCAAAAGAGATAATGCATTACACACAGAATACAAGCAGACTGTAATAATTAAATGCCATAAGAAAAGTACAAATAAAGTAAATGCTGTAAGAGTTCTAACAGGAGAGACATCTACTTGGGAGATAAAGAACAATTTCAATTAGAAAAATAGGAAAAGTGACATTTTAGTTAGCTGTGAATATGGACATATAGAAATGGAAGGAAAAGAATGACCAAAAAGAAGGAGACTGTGTGCAGGCAGTATTTCCATTTAACAAGTTCTGTTAAGGGGCTTAATAAGAGGTATGATAAATATAAATATAGGTGTCACGATGGTAATGGACATAGACAGATATCTTTTCTGCTTGAATCCTTAATGTTTAAGACATTAGAGATACTTTTTAAAAGACATAAGTGTCCTGTATCACTAATCTCAGGCATCTCCCCTCCATTCTAGATCATATTCCTTCCTTAGTTATGAAACTGTCCAACAGACTTTTCCTTCTTTCAAAGGTTATATTAGTTTCCTAGTACTGCCATAATAAATTAAAACAAAATTGGTGGCTTTAAACAACAGACTTCCATCCCATCTCTGTCCCTTTTTCAGTCCAGGCTGGCAGCACTTCTGCTGGTATAAAATTCTTGTTTGTCTTCTGTTAATGTTGAGGGGATCCATGCCATTAGACAGCAGGAGTTCCCACAGATCCTTCTTAGATAACTCCATCTCTACTCCTGGCCTCTGCTGAGAAGATTGTTGGATCCATAAATCACATTTCTAATCACACGCCTGTTACCTTAGTATGCGGTTGTTCCACTACACCCTTAGCCCTGTTCCCAGGGCTTGCTATCTGGCTAAGTAGAGAATTTTCCAAGTCATCAAATGCTGGTTCCTTTTTACAGTTCATTCCTCAATTTCTCTCTTTCCTCTCACAATTTACTATAAGCAGCAAGGAAAAACCAGGCTGTTCTTTCTACACCTGACTTAGAAATCTACTCAGCTAAATACCCAAATCAACCACTCAAAAGTTTCACCTTCCATTCAACAGCAGAAACCAATCCAGCCAAGTTTTCTGCCACTTTATAATGAGGATAGTATTTCCTCCAGTTTCCAAAGGCATGTGCCTCATTTTCATCTGAGTCCTCACCAGAATCACCTTTAAAGTCCATATTTCTATCAACAGTTCCTTTAAGGCAGTTTAGGTTTTACTACCACATGCTTCCAAACACTTCCAGCCTCTACCCATTACCTTTGAGAGAACATATTTCTTTGTGCAAATGACAAAATATCTCCATGTGTTTAATGTAGCCACTTCCACATTTTAGGTATTTGTTACAGTAGCACCCAAGTTCCCAGTACCAAAATCTGAATTTGTTTTCTATGGTAAACTTGGAGGCTTAAAACAACAAAATCTTTGTCTCACAGTTCTGGAGGCTAGAAGTTCAAAATCAAGTTGTCAGCAAGACCATGTTCCCTCCAAAGCCTGTAGGAGAGAATTCTTCCTTTGCTTCTACCAGCTTCTGTTGGTCATCAATGATCTTTGGTGTTTTAATCTTTGTCTCCATGTTCACGTGGCCTTCTTCCCACGTCTTTGTGTCCAAATGTCTGTCTTCTTATAAGGAAACCAATCGTATTGGATTTAGGGCCTAGCCTAATCTTAACTTGATTACATTTGTCAAGACCCTATAAGGTCACATTCGCAGTTTCCAGGTGGACATGAATTTTGTAGGGACACTATTCTACTTAATATAGGGGTTAATAAACTGTATTGAGAAAACTATGGAAATCCCATTTGGAATGGCCTAACTCTAAAATCTTTAACTTTCCTAGCAAAAGGATTTAGACAACTCTTATTAACACCCATTAATCTCTTTCCAAAAAAGACAATTAAGGCTTTATGTAACTCATAAGTAATCTTTGGGTCTTCTCTTTTATGGAGAAGATCCAAACATGAGGATTTAGCAGGCCAGGTCTGGAATCTTTTATTATGTGAAAGGAAAAAAAAAAAAAAAACCACATTTCTCAATGAATAAATTCTCAGGAGAATTGATATCAGCAACAAAAACCTAAATTCAGTCTGAGCTAGGAGGCCATTTATGCCTCTAAGGCTATCAATTACCTTTTGGACACCAGCTTGATCAAACCAAACAAAGGAATACAAAGCATCCCATTCTCTCTTCCTCTCTTAAGCCATTTGTTTGCAGAGGTTGCTTGGCTTCCAGGATTGGTGCCCCTGCCAAGGGTCTTTGTGTAAACATCAGGTTTTGTTATAGGTCTATATGACAACAGATCTCTTTCCTGTCCAGGTGATTGTGTTGGCACCCAGATATGAGCTGCCTTCATCGGTCACAAATCAAACTCCAATACCAATTGTACTGCACAGTCACTAAAAAGAGCCTTTCTGAAGGGAAAAGAATTGGCACATCATGTGCCAGACGGGTTGCCAATACCCTCATTTTATTTCTGTGTATCATTTCATGCTATTCCATTATAATGTGTGACTGGTCACCTAGAGATTACACTTCCCTTTCAGCACATTCTACCCCAAAGCAAATCTAAGATTGTCATGCTACATACATTGTGAAACTTAGTCAGGTCTACTAATGCAACAGCAAATAAATACAGAAAGAACCAGTTATGGTTATCTAGGATGCCATTTATCCATTTATATATTTATTCATTTTTTATTAATTGCACGACTACTACATGCCAGATATCTTTGACTGCATATAAAGAGATTAAGAATCTGATTTCATTATTCTTAAAATTTAGTTTTAGTAAAATAACTGAAACTTTATTCTACAGGATTTTTAATGGTTTTATGCTTGTACATAAAATACTAACTAGTGTTTGATTAAGTTACCCTGAATAAATAATTTGTGCAGACACATTCTGCATGCAGGGAGGCTAGGAGTTTCTGGAACATTAGCACAGATGAACCTCTTATGGTATATATTTTCAATGCATCAAAAATGTAGGAAACCCTTCACAGAATAAAAAATCATTTACCTTCATCTTAGTAATGATCAATTCAATTTCAAACTTTAGAAGGGTCTACTGTATTGCCCATTTTAATTGAAGTTTCCACCAAGAGTAGATAACTCATCATCCTCCATCTCTAAAACATAAGATAGAATTGCCTTCCAAATAACTTCAACTATGTGCATATTCATCCTTTTTTTTTTTGCTTGTTATGCTATTATGGTTAGTGAGTGTCATATGCCATGCTTATTTGTTTCTGTAGTACTTTTAAAAAATCAAAATAAATTAAGCTGGTGAACAAACACACGATTTGCTAAATAGCGTCATGACAATTATAATATGGCAAGGAAAATCAAAGAGAACTTATATATGATCTTAATTTATTATCAATGTGAAGAATGTAACTGGCTCTAACCCCCTCTAAGAAAATCCTCTATACAGATGTCGGAGTCTATGAGAAGATACTTGTTCCTGCTTCATTAACACACATCAAGATTTGTTCTTAAACGGGACTGCTGTCTTCAGTTACATAAAGAAAAATAATCCAAACAAAGAGAAAAGGAGAAATCAAAATTTAAAGGACATCAATTCAGAAATCTCACTTTACTTAATTCCATTAAGTAATTTTCTACATAATGTAATTACAAATCTAAATATATATACATATATATATATACTTTTTCAGTGACTTGAATCATCACCTTCCAAGTGAGGTCAATCTTTTACACATCTCTGCACAAATTCTCAGAGCTAAATTATTTTTTCCACATACTTCTGGACAAGTAACAGTGTAAATCTCTGCCATTTCAGTTCACAAAATGCTGCTTTTTTTTTCTTTTTGTCTGTGATAATGTATTATAGGTTACATAGCAAGGACCAAAAAAAAGCAGAGGATTCAAAATATGGACCCTCATTCAGAACAGGTGATTAACTTCTTCAGTTGAATGGAGTATAAAAATGTAATTCCAGACTTTCTTTTTTATTTCTTATAGTTGTCATACAAAAGAAGGAACTTTGATGGCAATTGAATACTAAGAGTGAAATGAACCTGCATTATTTTAATTTAGCCTACTTGCTACTGGGTTGTCAGGATGTCCTCAAGGTGTTTTGTAGTGTAAGATTTGATTCTTCAGAAATTTATAACTACTAGAGTTTTTTTTAAATGTGTTTCATTATTATTATATTTTAAATAGACATTCATTGAAAACAGTTCTTGTTTTTCATTGAAATGTCCCCAAATTCTCTCTTCAACTGACTAGGTTTTTAAATTTTTTATTTACATGAAAAATGTATTTTACTAAGCAAAACCGTTTAATATTAATGTTATAAAATAATAGATAAATGGAGATAGAAAGTGGAATGTTTCCATATTAAATGATGCAATTCCTCTTAACATTTGTACTTTCTTGTTGCTCTATTTTTGTATGCAGTTGTTGTCCATATATACACATAATTTCCTACAATCCTTATCAGAGTTACAGTTTTTGTCATAGAGCTCACGTGTATTTTTTAAAAAATTAATTCCTATACGGCTATAGAATTTGTTGTTCTATGGTGAATATCTTATTTTTCATTATATTTACTAGTTATTTCCGATACAGAAATTGCAATTTTTATATTGGTCTAATATTCAATACAATTACCAAACTTTTAACTATATAGTTTGTCAGTAGTTTTATGTATATGCAAACAATTATATAATATGACAACATTAATTTTTTTCTTATTTTCCTAGCCTTATATATTTTTATTTATTTTTCTTGTCTTACTGAGATGGCTAAGACCTCCAGGAAAATATTGAATAAATACTGTGATAATGGCTATCTTTGTCTATCTCTTGATTTTACAGGTAATGATTCTTATACTGCCCCATTGAATATAAAGTTTGCTATAAATTTCAGGTTGGCGCTGTTTCTAATGTTATCGAAGTTCTTGCCTCATCCTAATTTAGTATTGTTCTCATGAATGGATGTTGAATTTATCGTAGGATTTTTTTCTGCCCCTATTCAGTTAAGCATTTTTTCCAGTTTTATAACTGTCAATGTAGTCCTTTAAAATGTAGTCAATATTTTTTTTCTAATCTAAAACCATCTGTGTATTCCTGGACAAGCTCAATTTGTTAGGATGTAGTTATCATTTTAAAACACTGATAAGATCTAATTGCTCTTATTTCATTCTGTATTTTTGCATCTATGTTTATGAACTTGCCTGTAATCTCAATTTCTTTATCTGGTATAGCAGACAGCCTTTAAGGAGGTCTATAAATCCCTGCCTCCTGGTGTTCACACGCTTGTGTAACCCTTTGATTGTGGACTAGACATAGTCAGTGGCTTTTAATGAATATAGTATTGGAGAAGGGATGGGATGCCACTTCCAATATTAGGTTCTAAAAATATTGTGACTTCCGTCTTGGTCACTCTCAGGCACAACTCTCTCAGAGACCTCTCTCCAGGAGAAGCAAGCTGCTGTGTCGTGTCGTGAGCAGCTCTATACAGAGAATCAGGCAGCAAAAATGATGGCTCTCCAACAACCAACGAGTACCCGAGGCCTACCAACAGCCATGTGAGTGAACTTGGAAGTGGACGGTCCTCCAGGTGAGTCCTGAGGTGACTGCAGCCCCTGCTGACACCTTGACTGCAGCTTAGAGAGAGAACCTGAGCCAGAACCTTCCAGATAAGCAGTTTTGAGATTGCTGACCCACAGAAACAGATAATAAATGTTTATTGCACCAATCATTAAGTTTGGATGCAATTTTCAGATCTGGTCTTAGAATTAAATTTATACCAGCATTAAAGAATTTTAATTCCCTCTTTCTCTACTCCCTCTACTCTCTCTCTCGATGCATTTGTAAAAGATTGGAACTATTTCTTGATTGTCTGCTAGAGTACAACATACTTTCTAAATGATCTCAGACTCGTGTTTTCTTTGTGAAAATATTTTAAATTACTGATTTAACATTGTGTTGATTATAGGAATTATTTTTCTTGAGTCAGTTTTGATGATTTACATTTTTCTAGGAAAGTATGTAATTTGTCTAAGTTTATTGTTTATTATATTTTAATGCCTACTGTTATTGAAGTTATATCCCTTTTATATTCTAATATTTTTTGTACTGTATCTTTTTTCTTGATTCAACTTAAAGTTTTATCAATTTTATTAGTCTTTTCAAAGAACCACCTTTTCTGAGTTTTTAAAATCCTTTTATATCTTGACTTCCTATTTCATTAATTTATTTTTTCTTATGCTTTCTTCCTACTTTCTATATATTGTATATTAGTGTTCATTTTCTAAATGCTTAAGACGTATTCCTAGTTTATTAGTTTAGTCTTTCTTCTTATTGAATATATATAACTTACACTGTAAATTTCCCTGTAGTGCTTTACCAGCAACTCACAAGTTTGATAGGTAGTTTTGTCACTATGGTAGCCTAATTTCCATTTTGATTCCATCTGGACTCAGATTTTATTTAGAAAAGTATATGATATATAGATTTATGAAGGTTTATTTTTTAATCTTTTTTGTGGTTTTTGATTTATAACAATTGCATTTTGGTATATAAACCTTTGTGTAAGATCTGTTCTTTGGGATTTGTTGGTTCACATTTTAATGCTTGATTTATGCTCAATTTCATAACTAATTTGTGCATGCTTAAAAAATGTACATTCCCTAATAGTTGGCTGAAGGTCCTATATTAGATTAGATAGTCTATATTAGATAGCCAATTAGGTCACATATGTCAATTTTTCACATCTTCTATATCTTTAATAAATATGTTGCTGCCTGATGAATTGCTGGGATATGTATAGAAGTGTTCCAATATGATGATGGATTTATTACTTTCTCATCGCAATTTTCTGCTATTTACTTTATCTATTTTGAAGCTTCCTTATTAAGTTCATATAATGTATAAAAGCTATATCCTTCCAAGGAATTAAAACTTTTACCATGATATTAATATATACTCATTTCTACTATTGCTTATTGCCTTAGAATCTGGATAGCAATATAAATATCAACCAAAACAGACATTAAAGCATGATTAATAAGTAACATTTTTCTAGTACATTTTTCCATGCTTTTATTTTAAAACTTTCTCTACTTTTAGGTTTCAGTGTGTCTCTTGATAATAACATATAGGTGGAGACTCTGTGTGTGTTCCTTAGTCTGTTAATCTATGCCTTTTAAATTGAGAGTTAAATCCATTTATATTTATGGTGACCACTATTTGTCATTATTTATATCTTATTTTGTGATTTCTATCTGATATGCTATGTCTCTGATTCTTTTCTCAATTATTGCATACTTTCAAATTGATTTACTTTTTCATTCTGATTCCCAGTTCCCATTTTTACTGGTTTGGAAGATACACATTTTCTTTCTATTCCTTAAATAGTTACTATTGAAATGTTAATCTGCAATGTTAGCTTTACAGTATCTTCTCTTAATCTATAATTTTGATCTCTGCTCAGTATATATAAGGATCATAAGCTACTATAATGCTAATCACACTTCTCTCACTCTCCTTACATGCTATAATTTCCAGAATTTAGTATATTTTAATGACAAAAATTAGCGATTTTTTATACACTAAATACTTGTTTAGATATAGCCACACATTTACCTTTATATTTACTATTTCTTCTTTTTTTCTCAGATCTTCTTTCTGGAATTAGTTGCTTGTCAGAGTAAATTCTTTAAGAATTTCCCATACCAAGGTTCTTTTGGTTATAAAGTACTCATTTTTTATTGCATCTTCTCTTTATTTTTGAAAAATAGATTTACTTGATACATAATTCAATTTGAGATTTCCTACAATATTTTGATTACTTCACTATCTGAATTCCATTGATGACTCTGAGAAGTCAACTTTCACCCCCAAAGTTTTCTTTTGTTGTTTCTGTTTAAATATAAGTTTTACTTTATGACTATAAAAATTTTAGGTGTCAATATTCTTGTTTGTCAAAATTTTGTAAAAATATTTGTGTTAGTTCTTTGACTATTACTTCTCTCATATTGTCTATTATCTCCTTTGGATCTTGATTTAGAAATATTTTTTGAAGCTTATCTTCCAAGTACCCATGTTTCTTTGATTTCCCCGATCTTTTCCTTTTCTGTGTCCAGTGTGCTGTTAAATGCTTCCAATGAACTCTTTATTTCAGATATAGAAGTTTCCACTTCTATAATTATATTTGCTTTTCTTTTGGAGAACCCATTTCTTCTCTGAATTTCTCTATCTCTTTATCAATTCTGTCCATCTTTACATGAAATCATTTTATATATTATTTTAATGTATTTGACTGCTAATTCCAAAATTTAAGTTGTTTGTTGATCTCTTTCTATTTTTTCCTTTTTATGCATTATTTTTTTTGTTGCTTCATGCATCTAGTAATTTGTTCTTTTCTATGTTATGCTGGATAATTTAAATGATATACTGTAGTGATTCTGAACTATGTTGTCTTCTTCTTTTTTTTTTTTTTTTGTGAGGAAGACCAACCCTGAGCTAACATCCATTGTTAATCCTCCTCTTTTTTGCTGAAGGAGGCTGGCCCTGGGCTAACATCCATGCCCATCTTCCTCTACTTTTATATGGGACGCTGCCACAGCATGGCTGACAAATAGTGCATCTGCAGTGCCCGGGATCCGAACCCATGAACCCCAGGCTGCCAAAGCACGACCTAAACTGCTGCATCACCAGGCCAACCCCTGTTTTCTTGTCTAAAGAATGTTTACTTTTGTTCTGGCACACAGTTACATTTCTGGCAGATCTCCTGTATCTTATTAAGGCTTAGCTTGGCCTTCATTAGTGCAGAAATCTTTAGGTTTTGCCTTTTGTTCTAGAATGTTTCCTTTACTCCTGGGACATGGTCCTTACTCCTAAAATAAAGCATTTCTGGTGTCTCAACTAAATTATCAATTTGTTCACCAATGTTTCTAAACTATTACTGGAGAAGAACTCTGGTGTGAAATCATCTCCAAAATCTCTTTTCAGCTACCATTTCCACAGCACCTGCTCTCTTTCAGGCCTTGCAGAATCTTGCTCTACACATGCACAGGTTACTGTTGAACCACTACCTTGGTGAAATCCCTTTGCAGATTTCTGAAGCCTATTCCCTGCAGCTCCCCGCTCCGATTCCTTGTCTCTCAAGTTTTAAGAACATTAGCAGCCCCTATGTCTGTTCCTTTTCCACTAGATTTCCACCCTTTGCTCTCCACTGTGTCCACTGTGTCCCCCCTCCCCATGCTGTATTTTTAAATTTACTTTTAGGTGGAAAGATGAGGTGAATGTGAAGCTTGTCTTCTCTGTTTCCTCTCTTTCAATGATCTCAATCCTATGCTTCCCATTGTCCAATGCCTAGAAGTTCTACATGTTCTTTTTCAAATGTTTCAGATTATTTTTAATATGTTATTGCTACTTTTTCATTGTTTAAAATCCAACTTTTATTTCTTTAAATAAAGAAAAGATGTTCTTTAAAAACTGTGTAATATATCACACCTTTCTGAAGTTTTGTGACTCTAGTCCTTTTGTTTATCATTTCGTCCTGAAAATTTGCTGACTTTTCTGACTGGCTAAAGATGCCTTGTCATTTTTGTGTTACATAATTTTTGTTAATTTTAGTTAAATAGTTAATCTAAATTTTCATTGAGATTTCCACAGAGAGGTACCAGCCGACCTGGGTTGAACCTATCTTCTCTAGCATTTGTTTTGCCCCAAAAGGGTCCACTATAGTTTAAAATGTTCCTTTCCTGTTGTTTTTCTCTGGGAGTGGGAGAAGAATACACAAAGAGCGGGCATTTAGAGCCCAAACCCAAGTGAGGGTAAGTTAGTGACTTCTAAAAAATCCCACAAGAGTTTTGTTATTGTTACGGTAGTTGCTGCTGTTGTTTTTGCCTTTTTAAATTTCACCTTTCAGCTACATCTAAAGCTCAGTACAAGACAGAAAAGTATCCAGCCTATTTCCTCTATTGTGTGAGTTTTCTTCTGTTTCACTTTTTTTCCCTCAGACTGTAGCACTTTCAGAACTGTGACTTTTTATGTGTGGGGGAGGGTCTATTACCTAGCTTCCCATCCTGAGGGTGAGGATAGTTAAACCACAACCACATCCAAAAGACTTAATCTTTGGAAGCTATTATGTTGCTTGATTCTAAAGATGCACTCCAAAAGTACTGGAGGTTCATCACCATTTTGTCTACTTGGATTGATGTCTATGATTAATTCTTCTAGACGATTCCTTCACTTTTTGTAGGCCTCACCACTAATTAACTACAAATATGTGTTCTAATATTTTTATATGTCTTATAACTAAATAGTCAGTGGACATCTAAAAATTATATTTCTGGAAAAGGAATTTCCTTCCCTTGTTTTCTGTGTCACAAAAACCTACTTAAAATTCATGATCCAGCTATGTCTTTACCTCCACCTTAACTCTCTCAACTACGGTTATTCACACATTCCACTTTGTTCCCAAGACACTGTGCACATCCCCAAATATTAGCAACCAGTAACCAACTGTCGGAAAGAGAGTCTATCATCAGAGATAAATTAAATAGGTAACAAGCATTTCTAATCACTAAAAATGTCACATGATCCAGTTGAGGCTATAAATCATTTATCCAGGTACTAATAAAAGAATGGAAAAAAAGGTATAATTGGGATAGTCATTGATGAGAGTGAACATTATACTTTTCTGCAGTTTACTATGAATCAACCTGAACAAAACAAGTTTATGAATTTGGCATAATTATAGATTAGTCCTAAATTTTAGATATAGTTCAAAAATATATTAAAGTCCATATTTGAGGAGCAATATTTTAACACTTGAATAGTGTTAGGATTTCAAAAAGAATTCAGTAGTCTAGCAATACATTGGATAGCAAATACCCCATCTTAGCCCCAAGAGGAGAAGGAATTTTTTATCTAATAACATGCCCCAAATTTTGGAGAGAATATTTTACAAACTAAAATTAAATGGTCTTATTTAAATGTGGGACAGTTGAAGAATACTAATTACCAAATCCAAATTATCAAAATCTTCCTTTTGATTCATACATAATGTCAAAAACATTTGAGATTCTAAGAGGAAACATCTATTAAATACTCATCAAGGGAGTGTTTAATCTCATTTGTCCAAAAGGAAACACATAAACTGAGCTGAATATATATCAGCATAAAAGCAAATCTGAAGGCATATTTGAGAAATGTATATTGCAAATATTTTAAAGCCATAACAATGAAAAAGATAATCCTTTTGTAAATAAAGGAATTAATTGAAAACAAAAAACTAAAGGTGATTGTACTTATTAAATATTTTGCTAAATGTTTGTATTAAAGACATATGTACTATTCTGCTTTAGCTAAACAATCTTTCCTCTTTGTAGATCACTCTGTATTCCCATCACAATCTATGCCTAACTTTGTCTTCAAAGACATCCCATGATATTATTTTCAATTTACCTGCTTATTTTCTTTGCCAATTGTACATTGGGTGAAGGCATGAACTCCTCTTATCTAGTTCATTGTCATATAACTTTGTGCCCGGCACAAAGCATAACACATAAAAAAGTTAACACCAAAGGTATTAAACTAAACTCATGTTATGTAAGTTAGGCAAGTGTGGAAATAAAAAACAACCAAATGAGTAGAGGCAAAGGTTGTTTATCAGAGCTTCCCTTAGCAAAGGAGTCAGCCACTGTCACTACCATTTTGGCAAGTGGGGATTTGGAAAATTTCCTCAGTGACAATATTTGATCTAACTTCAGGTGCAATATACAAGGAATTTTAAAATAATATTTAGACCTTTATAAGATCATTAATCTTCAAAAACTTCTAAAAGTAGACCAGATTAGATAATTAAATATTTCAGATATAAAAATGGAAACAGTAACTATAACTGAAAGGGGAAAAGATACTGGACTGACATCAATCTGTGCTAAGCCAGATATTAACACATACAGATAAACCCAGACGTGGAATACGTTAGTTTATTATGAATCCATCGGTAAGTGGTTCTAATGACTTTATCAGACTCTAATACAGCAGGAAAAGCTGGTTTAGCACAGCTTGTCATGATGACCAAACCATAGAGATTAGTGTGGAAAATATTGGTTCTATTACTCCATTAATGTTTGGGGACCAGTCAGCGAGAAAAATCTTTTCACAGAGGTCTACATTTGGTTTGTGTATCACAGATAATTATAATAATTACGTAAACTATATTAAAATTCAAAGTCTCCCAACTAAGAAAAGATGGATTTGATAACAATGACCACAAATTAACATAAGGCTAAAAAACCTTCATCAATAACTCATAGATATTATAGTATAAATAAATCATGGCAACAGATCAAAAAGTGAGTTAATTTCGACAGTATAGAAAAACAATTAGCAAATTTTAAATGCTATTTAATTTCACCCAATTCTCAGAGGAAATTTTAGAAAAAAACAAAAACAAAAAAACCTTTTTCCTTGATTATAGTTTAAAATCATATAATGCATATGGAATTTAAGCCACAAGAGGCAGTAATAACAGCTTCTCCATCCTCTGATGAAAACCCCAAACCCATTTGGCTAACTAGAAATAAAACAGGAAAATTTCATTTCAGTGCATTTTACTTGCCTTGATTTATTTTCTTTTCCTTTGAGATATGCCTCTTCCATTCATGCTGACACAAGTCTTCTGAGAATGTCCCAGCATAGACTTATCTTTAGAACCAGTCTGCTGTGCAGCCTTAAATCATACATATTTTTCCTAAGACTCTCCCCTATCAAAATGTACAAACCGTCACACTTATTCCTTCAGAGTACAGTTATTTTGTTAATATTATTCAAATTCAGTAAGGAAATATTTTTAGGACAAATATAATTCAAGCTACTAGTGTCATAATATGAACAAACAAGATTCCTGCTGTCCCAGAATCTGATCAATTCATTTGAGCTACTTATCAGTGAATCATAATAAGCCAATGCATTCCATATCAGAGTTTATCTGTACGTTTTTAAAGTAAACTTGTAATTAGCATATTTATTGACTTCATACAATGTACCAGCCACTTTATTAGGTGCCTTGAAGAATTATCTCATTTATTGTTTATTTCTGGAGGAGTAGCAATCTCCATTTAGCAGATGATAAAACTGAGTGTCTGAAGGTTAATTGCTTTGTTAAAGGTTGCACAGGCAGTAAGCAGTAAAACTATTACTCAGTCCAGTTCTTTTCTGATCTTCTGATACCAAAGCCAACATTCTTTATGCCCTGCCTACTGGCTTGTGCTATAACACAGAAAAATGAGATAACTGGTGAAGCTCAAACATGGCCTTGAAGGAAAATGTATTAAGAACAGAACAATAGTTCCTACCGTCCTCCCATCAATTTCACTGCCTTCCAGATATGGTCAAAACTTTAAATATCATATAGGTCAACATCTTCTTTTACTTTTTGGAAACTAAACCCAGAAAGTGGATTAGCTTTTTTCAGGTTCAGAAAGCTACTATACACGCAGACTCAGAACTAGGACTCTGCTTTCCTGGTACAGACACTTTCTTTTGAACACCACAAGGCCATACTGAAGTCACAGCTGTGGTGGGATGATTCTCATCTTAGCAAGAAGTGCAACTGTGTCATTGTAAATGCTCATTTGTTAATATAATGCCCTCTAAATTAACATAAGTGTGAGGAGCTGTTAGATCCAGGGACAATTCATATGCCTTGAAATATATTTTCTTAAGTGCTTGTTTATGTATTTAATAATAACCATTTAAGTGTTTAAATAAACTCAACTTGGAAAATTCCTAAAGAAGCAGGAGGAGGCCAGAAAACTTCAGTGTAGTGACTCAAAAACAAAGATTTTGCTTTTCTCTTTCCTAAATAAATGCTCCCATATAACCAACTTTACATAATGCAAAAGGAGAGCATTCTAAGGCCAAGGAAAAAATGAGGCAGAAAGGTTTTAGTTTAGAATTAATCAAAAGGTTCCTCGATATGCAATAAAATCTGTCCCTCTTTTGTTATATTTAGTATTTTAATAAGAAATTAATGATCAAAATTAAATTATTTTAAGGTTGGTTAAGCAGAGGCACTTAATAAGAGTAAATTTTGCTCTTGGTAGAAGGATAATAAACGCGAAGCTATATCTCTTGTCACAGCACAGTTTCAAAAGGTGGTTGAATTTTTCATGACTACTGATCCCAACGTCCTCTCCATAGAGAATCATTAAAAAGTATATCATTATTATTTTCTGTTGTACCATATGTATCCACTATGTCTACATGATGCCAAAATAGTTATAAAATGTGAAAGGTTTAATTGACTTTTTAGTACCTATATTCCAAACAACCAGTGTGATTCACATTTTATTCCTTTGTTTGACTGAACTGGCCAGTGACACCATCCTGGCCACTTGAAACACAAAATAAGATATTCAAACACTTGAAAAATAAAGTTCTGTGCAACGTATATCGATAAAGGTATATCCTGTAAAGATCTATTTCCTGGTGTACACCTGTTAATGTCCACAGTATGTGACATAAAGTCACTGTAAACTAATAGTATTTATTGTCATTTTGTGACTACTGAGTATATATTGGTATTACTGAGTATAGTATTAGTATTTAATCAAAACTATTTGTAGAACTTAGGGATGCATTTAGCTGCAAATAATAGACACACATGTGCACACAACTTCATTTAAACAAATTAGTAAGGTTTTTTTCCCTATTATTTAATGATAAGTTCAGGGTAAGGATGTACAGGGATGGTTCAGTGTTGATATGATGTCTCCTCTGTCTCAGGTACCTTCTACTGTTTTTATTCAGCATCTTCAGAGTGTGCATGTCAGAAGATGGTTCTCCACTTCCAGCATCACATCCCCATTCTAGGAAAGGTAAAAAGGAAAGGAGAAGGGAATAGCAAATGGTCATGAGAGAGCAGACAGCTCACTTCTAAAGAGGTTTCCCTAAAGCCTCATCTAATGAATTACATCTCATTGGCAACAACTGCTAAGGGAGTCACACAGCATTTAGTGGGCTCCTCCACTCAAATTGGGGTTCTGTCTTTAAAGAAGAGAGAGTAGATATTGGATAGGTAATGACCAATCTCTGCCACAGTATTTCATTATTCTGCTGCACAATGGTGAAACAATTAACATGTCCAAAATAAATCAATCTAATTGTACAAAAAATAAATCAAAGCATGCATTCTTTCCACCTGTCCCCAAAAGAACTAATGTATAGTTATTAATTAACTAAATTTTACTTATTAAATAGTGAAACACAAATGAAGCATGCTGTCTTATGAGTAGATATTAAAAATTGAGAGAATGGGGGCTGGCCCGGTGGTGTAGTGGTTGGGTTCGGGTGCTCTGCTTTGGTGGCTCAGGGTTCGCAGGTTTGGATCCTGGACGCAGACCGACACAAGGCTCATTGAGCCATGCTGGGGTGGCATCCCACATACAGGATGGAGGAAGATTGGCACAGATGTTACCTCAGTGACAATCTTCTTCAAGCTAAAAGAGAAAGATTTTCAATGGATGTTAGCTCAGGGCCAGTCTTCCTCACCAAAAAAACCCAAAAACCAAAATACTGAGAGAACGGAGAAACACGTCTGAACAGAAAACCAGGAAGGTATACATAACAGACAAAATATTTTGGATTCTATATTATGTTTTGAATAAAAAGGAAATGGCACTTGAGCTCAGTGAGTTTACATAAAATAACCTACACTGTGTTTAAGAGATAAACTTTGTTATCATATAATACTTCAGTGATAAATTCCTAGAGCATCATGGGACAAGGGGGCTTGATGAGGAAATCTTTGCTTATCAACAAAACCAAGTGGATGATGATGAGAAAATAAGTCATTTAAATAGAAAACACAAAATATTAAACAAATTCCACTTGGCTAGAGAGGGGGCATCTCCTGGTCTCCAACAAAGTTGAGGTGATGAAAATGATGAATAATTCTCTTGTTCTAGAAAAGAGATCATCTATACCAATGATTGTAAGTGAATACCAGAAGAGGTTTAAAACTTTTAATTAATTGCAGTTATTTAACCATGACAAGCAATACCATAACTGATTTTCATGTTTAATTGATTAATGACAGATCATTACAGTGATCATTCTTCTGAAAGCAAATCAATTGACAGTTGCCTCACATTTTGAAAGTCAGCCTATCTGTGGTAGAATTACTCCAGTCAACAAACTTCTGTAGGTAACTTTAATCCCCTCCTGCCTTGGAACCAACACAAATATACTTCTAAGGCAAAAGTCAACCCAATCTTTCCTCAGTAGATGACACGATTCCAAAACAAACACTCTTCAAAATTCCTATATAAGTTTGGCTGGATTCTGAAGCAGATCTTTTCCAAGGTGTATGGGGACTTTTCCTTTTTTTCCTATCCTCTCTTTTGTTCTGTTCTTGGTCAAAGCTGTAGAGAGCATCAGGGATGGTCCAGATCTTCACTACTATTGATTCTCCTTGAAGAAAAGTTTCATTTGCAGAGATCTAGTTTCATAGTTCAAATATCATTCAGCATGACTTCACCATGTTTCTGTCGTTGACTCATTTGGCTGAATCTTTTGTATGGTCGATGACTGCAGAGAGGCATTTTAGTCTCTCAACAACAGACAACGAAAAACTCTGAGAAAAACAAGTGTAACCACAGATGATAAATTTGATCACAATGTATTAGTGTCTGAATGTTGTGTTAGATTCTGTTTGCCAATGTTTTATTCAGGATTTTTGCATCGATATTCCTAACTAAGATTGGTGGACTGTTTTCCTCTGGGGGGCTCAATTCATCAAAAATTTGAGTATCTGTTTTGTATAATCTGGAAGAATTTATGTAGCAGTGCAATTTTCTGGTCTTTTTAAGGGTTGCTGAACATCCCCAATGAACTCATCTGAACTTGATACATTTTAGTGGGGTGTGTGTATATATATATATATATATATATATATATATATCTCTAAAATTTTATTATTTTTTATGCTGAGGAAGATTCACCCTGAGCTAACATCTGTTGCCAGTCTTCCTCTATTTTGTATGTGGGCCACCACCACAGCATGGCCACTACGAGTGTCATAGGTCCATGTCCAGGAACTGAACCTGGGCCAGCGAAGTGGAACATGCCAAACTTAACCAGTAGGCCAACAGGGCTGGCCCAATGGGATATATTTTTAATAATTTTCTTTATTTCTTCCACAGAATGGTTTTGCTTAATTTTTTTCCTCAACTCTGATTGAATTTGATTCATATATTTTTCCTCAAAAAAATCCATTTCATCTAGATTTTCATAAACTTTTTAATAGATTTGTGCAAAATAGCTAATCTTCCTTAATTTCCTTTTGCAATGTTTAGCTTTCCTTTGTAATTTTTTATTTTGAATATTTGATTTTTCCAATTTCCCTTTGTTTATGTTTGCCTATTTATTTTTTAAAATAGCATTTGATTTATTAGCTATTTATGTTACTTTTATTTTTTCTGCCTTACTAATTTCTTCTTTTATCTCTATTCTACCCTATCTTGTCCTTCCTTTTGCTTTACTTTGTGTCTTTTCTATTATATTGAGTTGATAATTAGTTCATACCTACATTATTTAATTTTCATTGAAAAAGTATTTAAAGCATTATTTTTTCTTCTGTCCACTGCTGTAAATGTGTCTTGTTGGTATAAAATATTTATATTATTATAGTCTACAAGTTCTCCAATTTTGGTCTGCATTGCCCCTTTTATCCAGAAGTTTTCTAATAGAAAGCTTTCAAATTTCCAGATGATAAGGACTTTGTTAATTTTTATTTTATTAATTTTCTAATCATATTTCTATTAAAGAGTGCTTGTAACTTTTCTATAGCATGGGACTTAATGTTTCAAAATGTAACATATAGGCAATTTTTTTGTCAATGTTCTACCTGTGCTTGAGCAGAAAATATGTTCTGTCTTACAGATTATAATGTTTGAGACATTGCCTAAAAATCACCTTAAGGATTATGCTGCTGCTGACTTTATGTCCTTATTGCTTGGTTCACGTGACCTGCATTTAACTATGAGTGGCTTAAGTCTCCTATTAGTATGTTTCTGTTTATTTCTCCTTGAATCTCATATGGTTTCTGTTTACAAAGATTATTATTTTTTTTTGGATATAGATATTCAAAATTCTAATACTTCATTGTGAATTGGGACTTCCATAATCTTCAATTGTCATCTTTGACATATTTAATCTTTTTTTATCCTGAATTCCCTTGTCTGATATATATGGAATGCAACCTTGACTTTCCTGATGTTTAAACATTTTTCCAGTACTTCTTTGCCCTTTCATTTTTAGGCTTCCTGAGTCCTTTTATTTCAGGTAATTCTCTTGTATACAACACAGGGCTGGATTTTGTTCGCAAGCCAGTTTGAAAATCTTTTTAATAAGTGAGTTAAATCCATTTACCTTTATTTATATGATTTATATGTTTTGTTCTGAAGGGGAGAAAGAGCACTCTCTCCCCACACTGGATCCTTTCTGGCTGGGCTAAAAATTAAATTGACATGAGGCCAAATAGCAGGAGAAAATCAAAGCTTCATAACATGTATACATGGGGAAACTGAGTATCTCTCCACAAAATGGAGGAAGTTCTCCTCTTAAATAGACAAACGAGGATATTGGGTGTTGGGTCAGTTATGGGAGATTACAAGAAAAGCACAGTTAGGTTATTATGCAGACTTAAGGCCTCACCTTCCACACTGAGAAGTTTCTAGAAATGAGGTCATCTTCCCCTCTTCCCCATACAGAGAAGGAGATACATTTACAAATGGAGATTTCCCTTACAAATGTAAATGTTTGGAAAATAGAACTTTGATAAGAATGGGCAGAACAAAGACCCTCTCAGTCTGTTGATACCCAGAGTTATCCAAGGTGATGGCCCATCCCAGGGACAGGACTTCATCCCAAATCCCTTTAGACATTTGGGGAAGGGGAAGTTCAAAGCCTCCTTCAGAGCAAGGTAAAGAGACACATCTTGAGGTGGCCAATTCAGATCCCCCACCGTTCCAACTCTGCCATTTTACTTTATTACATTTATTGTATATATATAGTATTCCCTTCTTTATGTGATCTAATTCCTTAGCTTTCTTTTTAATTCCTTTTGATGTGTAGATGGATTTTATTATTATATATTTATTTTACATTGTTTTCTTCCTTTTTTTTTTCTTACAGGTACTCTAATCATGTGCACTGTAGATTTTCTTTGCCCTGTACCATGTATGAACGTTTTTTTTTTCTGTCCTTTCTATTTTCTCCATTTCATCTTCATGCTCTTGTCTGTTTTCAAGCATCTCCTCAAAGTGCTTCATTAAATTTTAAGTGAGCATATTCTCTCTTTGGTGGCTTGTAATTTAGTCTTCATTTTTAAGATGTTGTGGTATTTTTGTTCAATACTTTTTCCTGAGTTTGGTTAATTCTTCTTTTACATCTTTCTGTTGTTTATACATGTATATCCTGAGTTTTTGAATGCTTGATTTGAGATATTCTTCATATTTGAAAATTCGTGTTTACATATATTTTATTTAAGCTAAAATGTAATGCATTTTTCTTTCGTCTTGTATTTGTGATTGGTGGAAGAATTTTAATTATTTGAAACATTTTTGTTCTAGTTTCCTAGGTTTCTCTTCTTTTCTGAAGCCTTGTATGGATATTTTTTTCCACTTTCTGTTCATTTCCTAATTTTATTTCCCCCTGGACTGCTATAACAGTTGTGTGTAGTCATAGGGGAGAGTTGGGAGTCTAACTAGGTTTCTTAGTTTAAGACTGTCGTCTTCCATTGGCATAATTAAGTTCAATTTCTCTTACTTATGGTGCTCTTTTATTTGAGGGAAGGTAAACTGAACAATGCCCCCAAACATGTCCATGTCCTCATAACCTGTAAGTGTTATCTTATATGGCAAAAAGGACTTTGTAATTAAGGACCTTAAGATGGGGAAAGTATCCTCGGTTATATGGGTGGGCCCAATGTAACCACAGTAGGAATCAATTCGAGACAGAAAGAAATGTAATGATGGAAGCAGATTTTTGAGTGATGCACTTTAAAGATGGAAAGGGCCCACAGGCAGCCACTACAAGGTGATTTCAGACTTCCAGCCTCCAGAACTGTAAGAGAAAAGATTTGTGTTGTGTTAAACCACCAAGTTATGGTAATTTGTGACATCTCCAATACAGTGTGAAATTAATAAATGGTATGATTTACAAATTTATAATTTGCTTGTTTCAGCAGGATCATTAGTTTCTTTTTCTGCTCTTTTCTTTTTATTTACCACCAAATCTCCAAGGGATGCTTCCTCCTTCCAAGCTGTCCCCTTATTCCACGGAATTGGTGCCTTCCCAGTGCTGTTCCCTTGGGCCTCACAACCTTTCAACCTTCTTCCTTTTGATTTCTCAAGGGCTAATATTCTGATCAATCAGACATCAGATTTATTTGCCATATTTACCGTTCAGGGTGGGATCTGCCTTTCTGAAGGTGGTTGTGCCCATGTTTCATCACACCTAGGTGGGGGGTCTGGAGTTGTTTCTGGTGAATTGAGGTGTTTATTTTTCATGTATACAGATAGTTTGAAGTTCATAGTGTTCTCTGTCTTGTAGTTATGCTGAAGATGTGAGTTATGATTTTTTTGGTAAGAGGTGGGGAGAGAGATTTCGATTTAGGTTACTAACATTATTCTGTGGTAAACCAGATATCTAGGCAGTATCAACTGACTCCTTGATATGAGTGATGAGAATTTTGCTATCTTCAACATTTGTACCCTTAAATGATAATTTTGCTATATATTTGTTATTATTTTATTGGTTATCTTTGTAATTGTAAATGATATTCTTGAACCTCCATCAATATATGAAAAGTTCTTTTTGCTCTACATTTTGTCAGATAAGGATGTTAGTAAGCAACACTACTTCTTTCTCCCTTTTCACTGCCCACATTCTCTCAGCTACACATCTACTTTCACTTTTAAATTGTCATGGTGATAGTCATTTACCTTCTGTTCTCCAATAATTTACTTTTTCTTAAGTTTGCTTTAAAATGTAGCTCCCAGTAATGTGTTTATATCATTATGATTTTATGAATATTACTCAATATCAAGTCAAGTTGTAAGTCAGAATTATATTTCTTTATCCATTGGAAAAATATAAGCCTGGCCCTCTAAAAGGACATTGTACCTAAGATCAAGGTCAAAGGGAAACTTTGGTTATTTTTTTAAAGTGATGCCACCTTGTAGAAAATTAGTTCTTCTTGTACATAGTTTTTTCTAAATCCTTTGTTTTTCTTATTGTAGCCTCATCTTTCCTTCAGCTCCTACATACTGTTTTCCCTGTGTCGTGTTCTTATTGCTTTGTTTACAGTAATTCATTTATTTCTTTTACAATAATCCCATTATCCCAATTGCACAGATGAAGAAATTGAGGTATAGAGCTATTGATGACAGTCCCATAGGCTACAGAGTTGATGATGTTAACTGCTATCCTGACTAAATCACACAATCACACAATCTATTCTTTTAAGTCCCCTTTCATGTTTTACACCAACCTCCCTCTCAAGGGAGCCCCCTCTTAGAGCCCTTGCTCCTGCTGTTCCAATTTACAATGCTTACAATATAGGCAGGCTGACATTGCCAACCTGTCACTCCCTTGCCTCCCTTTGACTGCTCTTCTGGATTAGGTCCTGAGCTGATTATTGAACCAGTGCTACAGCACACCTGCTGGCACCCAAGCTGATTGGCTGGTGCCTGAGTTCTACAAAATGCACCTGATTTGTTTCCTAGTTTTCCTGGAATATATCCCAAAATAGTTCCCTAAGAAAGGGTACACGTCAGGTGAAAGTAGTAAGTCCACAACGTTTTAAGACTATCTTTATGATATCCTAGCAATTAATTGATAGATTATTCAGGTTTGAATTGTAGGTGAAATATTTTTTCCTTATGCTACAGTGCCAAAAAAGTTAGTTTTATGTTGTATTTAGATTTAAATCTACTGAAACCACCATTTGTTTTTCTTAAATATCCCAAAAGGATAAAAGACAGATACAGGAGACTGATAGTTTTCTACTAATAGAAAAGCCTAAACTCTTTGTATAGACCCAAGTAAGATTAACATAGTTCATTAACTTATTTTCCTACAATGGTCTATAGATTAAATGAACAATAAAATGCTTTGTAATTTAAATAAGACCCTTTTTGCACTTGTCCAATGTATTAATAGTGGTCTGTTTTTATCACACTCCTGAGGTTTTGGACTTTAAGTATCTCACAAACATAATAATATTTTATTCCCGAGGCCTATCAAATACCTTTAAGATTGTTATTTTAACCAAGGTGAGATCAAAGGATAATTTATGTTTCCTTTGTCTTTAAACATCTAGTGTCCCCAATGGGAAGACATATACCAGTCTGTTTTCTGTTCTCTTCCAGAAACTTGCTTAGCTTCCTTTTATTTTCTTTAATTTCTCTCTGGAAGCTTTTAGAATCTCTTAATTCTTGATGTTGTAAAATTTCACAGTGATATAATTAAATGTAGATATATATTCTGTCGTTATGCTGGGCACTAAGTAGATTTTTTAAATTTGAATATATGCATTCAACTTTGAGAAATCCTCTTCTATAATTACCCTCCCACTATTTTTAAAGAAAACTGGGTATTTCTGATAATGTCTCATTTGGTTCGGCCCCCCCATCCTTTATCTTCTCTCATTATCTACCTCTGTGTTTTGTTTTTTTAATTCTATTTTCTGGAATATTTCTAAAACATATTTTCCTTTCTTTATTTTGATTTGTTTTTCAACTTGGCAATCTTTTCAATTTGGAAAAGCTTTTATCTCATTTTTGAATTCATCTTTTTTTTTTAATGTAGCAATCTGTTCCTATATTTATAAAAATAATTCTTCTTGGCTTTCTTTGAATATATTCTCTGTTAAAAATAATTTTTTTCAATTTCTTGAATAGTTTCTTCTGGAGTTACTTTTGTTTTTCTATTTGTTTATTGCCATTGTCTTTTATATTGTTAATTTTTTGTGTGGTTTTTTTTTTCTGGTGAGAAAGATAGGCCCTGAGCTAACATCTCTTGCCAATCTTCCTCTTTTTGCTGAGGAACATTAGCTCTGAGCTAACATCTGTGTCCATCGTCCTCCACTTCATCTATGGGACTTTGCCACAGCATGGTTTGATGAGCAGTGCACAGATCTGTTCCTTGGATTGGCCCCACGAACCCTGGGCCTCCAAAGCAGAAGGTGGGAACCCAACCACTGTCCCATCAGGCTGGCCCTATTAATTGTTTTTATATGCCTGAGAATCCTCAATTTCCCATTATGAAAGACTGGCCTAGTGGTGGGTATATAAGAATCACTTTCTTTATGCTCTCTCTCTGATTAGAGTTCTGAAGATGTAGTGTGAGGCAGACAAAACATGCCAACTCACGGGTCTTATTTTAGAATAGCCTTCCCATCAGGCTGTAATTCCCATCCCCCCAGACTCACACCAAACTTGTTTGTTTTGTTTTCTTTTTTAATCTCTTCCGTCCCCTAAAATGTGTTTCTCCTTGGACAGTTTCCCCTCCCAATTGATTATTGTATTTTCTTTAGAGTACCAAAATACACATTAAAAACTTTATCTTTCTCCAACTTTTTAAAATATATTGACGACTCTCTCTCTTTTTCTGCCTACCTCCCTCTTCTGCACTCCACAGAGCAGAGTATCATAGGAGTTCCAATGCCATTCTTTTTCCCGCCTCCTCCACGTCCCAGTTGTCACCATAGATTTCTTTTCTGCACTATCTCAATATTCCCTGTTTTCTTTCTTAGAGAAATTTGTTTAAATGTCTCATCTGCTGTTGAGTTGCCTACCCAACCTCCCATTCTCTTTGTGGAAAATTAAAAAAAAAAAATTTTTAACTTTTTATTTTAGTAGAACTAAAGGAAAAATGGAAGCTAAGCACATGTGCCTAGTTTGCCATTTTGACATTAAACATGCCTTTTGAAATTGTATGACTAAGAGTTATTGACTGATTTCCTAGGTCCCTGAAAAGATGCAAATAAAAAAATAAGTATTTGGGGAAACTTTTAGTTAACCTACGCAATGAAGAAGAATACTCAAATTCCTTTCCCAATGAGAAGAATTCTATGGCCTCAGCTCTGATCATGACTCTGTGGTTCCAGAGATCACATAGCATAGCAGAAGACTCTGCACCTTGAACTGATACTGCCCTTTAAAATCTCCATCACCTTTCTACATAGCTCGCAATTCCAAAATTCGGATTCCTTGTCTCTCTCAAGGTTGCACTGCAACATTCTAGCAGGTAGATGCTGGCTTTAGCCACTCCCCAAGACCACCATCATTCTCCCCCAGACCATAAAACAAAAATCCGTATGTTAAAAATGCAAACAGCTTCAAAACACATCACTTATTGCCAAATATCTCCTAAAAATTCTGGAGTGTCCTCTGCAAAATACATCTGCTTCTTCTCTTTTCATTAACGTTGTTGCCCCTTTATCTTCTAATTCCCTTTCCTCCTCCCCCAACAGTTGTATTATACTCCGGAGGGGAACATTCACATTGAAAGTCTCAGTTTGAAATTTTATATTTTTAAATAGATATGCAGATATACAAATACATTTAGTACACTAGAATTTTGCAAAGGAAGAATTATCGGTAGGGGTGATATTATAATAAACAGAAATCACTGTTTCAATTTATTTCAGAGAGGAATTCCAGTTAGAAAGATCTCTAAAATAAACTTTACTGTAAGAGAGAATTAGTAGCCTATTTTTTTTGCCTCCCAAGACCTGAAAGTAATAAACCACTCAATTCTTAAATGTGAAGGGTTGCTCCATTTGCACTGAGTACAAGATTTTAACGATGCTGTTGTTTAAGCGCTTGTCTACAATGGAAATGCTGTAAAGGAAAATGACTGAGTAAATTTCCTGAGAGCATTCATTAGTTTTCTTGTGGTTTACTTCTCCATCCATATGTGTACCATACTTGAGTACTGTTGACAAATCTGTGTGGGAAAAAAACCAAAAAACATTGCTCTTGTTTTCAGTATGATGGAATAAATTTTTTTCCTTATTATAAAAATATGTATACCAACAATTGTAATGTTTAAACTATTAGAACACTGTGAAAGGCATACATGAAAGCCAAATGTTAGACACAGTATCTTTCCTGGAACACTTGTACTTTTCCTAAACAATACATCATTATAAAACTATCCATTTCAAAGTTAGAAAAAGTGTTTAGACTATCACAAAAAATATAAGTGCTCTGTCAGAAATGCATTACATAACAAAAGTTCATTATTATAACTTCAAACAAAAAATAAACATAGAAATCAGTCACATATTTTAGAAGTAGTATGTATATACTTACCAAAATATTCAACTACAACATTCATATCGCAGCATTTTTTTTTCACGGAGATGACTCTTTGAATAGATTAGTCTGACAAATTGATCACTTAATTTGACAAAGCATCATGCATCTGGATTATAACTTCTCAAACATAACATTTTCTAAGTAAAAAATATTGGCTTCAACTTTGAAAATCTTGTCCCCAATCTATTCATGTGGATGCTCCGTCTGGGCAACATTTTTTACATATTAAGAAATAAAACACCTTAATCTAGAAAATTATTTTAGTACTTTTGTGCACTGAGATAAAGAGTACATGTTCTAGACTGAATCAAAACTTTTTAAAGAGTATATTTAACTAAAGAATTTGAAGTATGCTTTAAACAAAATTTTCTTTAAGTAGAAAAGCTTTGTTTTTCAGATGTGGAGAAATCATTTGTCTTAGCAATAATTTTTTATTGACATACAACATATTAGTTTCAGGTGTGCAACATATTGACTCAATATTTGCATGTATTGCAAAATGATCACCACAATAAGTCTAGTTAACATCCATCAAATATGTAGTCACACATTTTATCTCTTGTGATGAGAACTTTTAAGATTTACTCTCAGCAACTTTCAAATATACGATATAGGATTGTTAACTATAGTCACCATGCTATACATTACATCCCTGTAAGTTATTTATTTTATAACCAGAAACTTGTACCTTTTGGCCGCTTTCACCCATTTTGCACACCCCTCCAACCCCTACCACTGGCAACCATCAATCAGTTCTCTGTACCCATGAGTTTGGTTCTTTGTTTTGTTATTTTTTAGATTCCACATATATGTGAGATCATATGGTATGTGTCTTTGTCTGTCTGACTTATCTCACTTAGCATAATGCCCTCCAGGTCCATCCATGTTGTAAAATGGCAAGATTTCCTTCTTTTGTATGGCTGAATAATATTCCATTCATATATATAGCACATTTTCTTTATCCATTCACCTATCAAAGGACAATTAGGTTGCTTCCCTGTTTTGACTATTGTAAATAATTCTGCAATGAATATGGGGGTGCATATAACTTTTTGAGTTAGAGTTTTTGTTTTCTTTGGATAAATACCCAGAAGTAGAACTCCTGGATCATATGGTAGTTCTATCTTTAATTTTTTGAACAACCTCCACACTGTTTTGTATAGTGACTGCACCAATTTACATTCCCACCAACAGTGCACAAGGGTTCTCTTTTCTCCACATCCTTCCCAACACTTATTATCTCTTGTCTTTTTGATAATAGCCATTCTAACAGGTATGAGGTGATATCTCATTGTGGTTCTCCTTTGGATTTCCCTGATGACTAGTCATGTTGAATACCTTTCCATGTACCCGTTGGCCATTTGTATTTCTTCTTTGGAAAAATATCTATTCAGATCCTCTGCCCATTTTTTAATTGGGTTGTTTGTTCTCTTGCCCTTGAGTTGTATTAGTTCTTTATATATTTTGGATATTAACCACTTATCACATATACTTTTTGCAAATATTTTCTCCCATTCTATATGTTGCCTTTTCATTTTGTTGGTTTCCTTGGCTTTGCAGAAACTTTTAGATTTGATGTAGTCCCACTTGTCTATTTTTGCTTTTGTTTCCTTTGCATTTGGTGTCAAATCCAAAAAATCATCACTAAGACAAGTCAAGGAGTTTACCACCTGTATTTTCTTCTAGGGGTTTTATGGTTTCAGGTTTTAATTTTTAGTCTTTAATTCATTTTGAGTTGATTTTTGTGTATAGTATAAGATAGTGGTAGAGTTTTATTCTTTTGCATGTGGCTGTCCAGTTTTCCCATCACCATTTTTTTGAAGAGACTGTCCTTTCCCCATTGTATATTCTTGTCTCCTTTGTCATGAGTTGATTGACCATATATGCATGGGTTTCTTTTCTGGGGTCTCTCTGTTCTCTTCCACTGATCTATATACCTGTTTTTATGCCAATACCATATTGTTTTGATTACAATAGCTTTGTAATGTAGTTTGAAGACAAGAAGCATGATGCCTCCAGCTTTGTTTTTCTTTTTCAGGATTGCTGTGGCTATTCAGAATCTTTTGTGGTTCCATACAAATTTTAGGATTGTTCTATTTCAGTGAAAAATGCTATTGGAAATTTGATAGAAATTATATGGAATTTGTAGATTGCTTTGGGTAGTATGGACATTTTAACAATATTAATTCTTCTAATCCATGAGCATGGAATATCTTTCCATTAATTTGTGTCTTCTTCAGTTTCTTTCATCAATGTCTTATAGTTCAGTGTACATCTCTTTCACCTCCCTGGTTATATTTTTTCCTAGGCATTTGATTCTTTTTGACACAATTGTCAATGGGATGTTTTCTTAATTTCTCTGATGGTTCATTATTAGTGTATAGAAACACAAGTCATTTATATGTATTATTTTGTACCCTCCAACTTCACTGAATTTGTTTATTAGTTCCAACAGCTTTTTGATGGAGTTTTTAGGGATTTCTCTCTCATCTGCAAATAGTGACAGTTTTACTTCTTCCTCTCCAATTGGGTTGCCTTTTATTTCTTTCTCTTGCCTAATTGCTCTGGCTAGGACTTCTAATACTATACTTAATAAATGTGGTGAGTGGGCATCCTTGTCTTGTTTGTGATCTTAGAAAGAAAAGTGTTCAGCTCTTCACTGTTGACTATGATGTTAGCTGTGGGCTGGTCATATATGGCCTTTATTATACTGAGATACATTCCCTCCAATCTCACTTTGTTAAGAGTTTTTATCATAAATGAATGTTGAATTTTGTCAAAGGTTTTTTACTGCCTCTATTAAGATGATCATATGATTTTTATCCTTCCTATTGTTAATATGGTTTATCACATGGATTGATTTGCATATGTTCAATCATCCTTGCATCCCTGGAATAAATCCCACTTGATCAGGGTGTATGATCCTTTTAATGTATTGTTGAATTCAGTTTGCTAATATTTTGTTAAGGATTTTTGCTTCCATGTTCATCAAGGATATTGGCCTATAATTTTCTTTTCTTGTGGTGTTCTTGTCTGGTTTCAGTATCAGGGTAATGCTGGCCTCGTAAAATGTATCTGGAAGTGTTCCCTTATCTTCTGTTTTTTGGAAGAGTTTGAAAAGGATTGGTATTAATTCTTCTTTAAATGTTTGGTGGAATTCACCAGTAAAACCACTTGGTCCTGGGATTTTCTATGTTGGGAAGTTTTTGATTACTGATTCAATCTCCTTACTAGTAATCAGTCTATTCAGATTTTCTTTTTCTTCATGATTCAGTTTTGGAAGTTTGTATGTTTCTAGGAATTTATCCATTTCTTCTACATTGTTCAATTTCTTGACCTATAATTGTTCATAATAGTCTCTTGTGAGCCTTTGTATTTCTGTGGTATCACTCCCCTTTCATTTGTTTTTATTTAAGTTTTCTCTCTTTTTTTGTTGGTGAGTCTATATAAAGGTTTGTCAATGTTGTTTATCTTTTCAATCAATGCTCCTTATTTTATTGATCTTTTCTATTGTCTTTTAGTCTCTATTTCATTTATTTCTACTCTGATATTTTTTATTTTCTTCCTTCTACTAACTTTGGGCTACTTTTCTTCTTCTTTTTCTAGTTCTTTATGTGTAAAAATAAAAATATGTGTTTATTCGAGATCTTTGTTTCTTGAAGTAGGCCTGTATCACTATGAACTTCCCTCTTGGAACTGCTTTTGCTGCATCCCATATGTTTGAGTATGTTGTATTTTCATTTGTCTCTAGGTATTTTTTTTTAATTTCTCTTTTTATTTCTTCTTTGACCTATTAGTTATTCCATAACATGTTGTTTTATCTACACATATTTGTGAATATTCCAGTTTGCTTCTTGTAATTGATTTCTAGTTTCATACCATTGTGGTCAGAAAAGATGCTTGATATGATTTCAATCTTCTTAAATTTATTAATTCTTCTTTTGTGGCCTAACATGTGATCTATCCTGGAGATTGTTCTATGTGCACTTGAGAAGAAGGTGTATTATGCTGCTTTTGGATGGAATGTTCTGCATACGTCTGTTAAGTCTACCTGGTCTAACATGTCATTTAAAGCCAATGTTTCCTTAATGATTTTCTGTCTGGATGATCTGATCTATCCATTAATGAAAGTAGAGTATCAAGTCCCCTGCTATTATTGTATTACTATTCCTCCCTTTAGGTCTGTTAATATTTGCTCTCTATATTTAGGTGCTTCTATGTTGAGTGGATAAATATTTACAAATGTTATATCCTTTTGTTGGACTGACCCCTTTATCATCATGTAATGACCTTTTTTGTCTCTTTTTACAATCTTTGTCTTAAAGTCTATTTTGTCTGATAGAAGTATAGCTAACCCAGCTTTCTTTCAGTTTCCATTTGCCTGGAATATATTTTTCAATCTCTTTACTTTCATTCTGTGTGTGTCCATACATCTGAAATGAGTCTCTTATAGGCAACATACAGATTTTTTTTTTTAATCCATTCAGCTACTCTATGTTTTTTGATTACAGAATTTAGTCTATTTACCTTTAAGTAGCTATTGATCAATATGGATTTATGGCCATTTTGTTAATTGTTTTCTGGCTGTTTTGTAATTCTTCTTTTCCTTTTTCTTCTCTTGATTTCTTCCTTTGTGATTTTCTATAGCAGTATGCTTAGATTCTTTCCTCTTTATCTTCTGTGTATAAGATACACAGAAAATAAAGCAAATATAGATATTTGCTTTGTTATCACCACGAGGCTTACATAAATCTACTTACAACAGTCTATTTTAAGTTGATAACAACTTAAGTTTGAATGCATTCTAAAGCTTTACATTTTTACTCCCCACCTCACATTTTATGTTTTTGATATCACAATTTAGATATTTTTATCTTGTGTATCTATTAAAAAATTTTTGTAGTTGTACTTATTTTTAATAGTTTTATGTTTTAACCTTTATACCAGCTTTATAAGTGATTAACCCACCACCTTTACAACATTATATTATTCTGTTTTATTGTATATTTATATTTACAAATCAGATTTATACTTTCATATGTTTTTCTGTTACTAATTCCTTGATCTGAATATCTGTTTCTTCCTCAAGTAGGGAAATTTTCAGCCATTATTTCTTCAGATAAGTTTTTTGTCTCTTCCTCTGTCTCTTCTCCTTCTGGGACCCCTATAATGCAAATGTTTGTCCACTTGATATTGTACCATAAATCCCTTAAGCTGTATTCATTTTTTATTCTTTTTTCTTTCTGCTGCTTTGATTGTGTGAGTTCCACTGCCTTGTGTTTAAGATAAGTTCACTGATCCTTTCTTCTGCTTCATCTAGTCTGTTGCTGAACCCCTCTAGTGTATTTTTCATTTCACTTATTGTATTCTTCAGCTCTGTGACTTCTATTTGGTATTTTCTATGTCTCTGTTGAAATTTTCACTTTGTTTATCCATTCTCCCAAGTTCAGTGAGCATCTTGATTACTTTTGAACTCTTTTTCAGGTAAATCAGTTATCTCCATTTCATTAATGTCTTTTTCAGAGATTTTATCTTATTCTTTCATTTGAAACATATGCTTATGTTTCTTCATTTTCCTTGACTCTCTGTGTTGGTTTCTGTGCATTAGACAAAACAGCCACATCTCTCAGCCTTGAAGTAGTAGCTTTGTGTAGAAGATGAAACTTATCATTCACCCATGCCCTAGCTCTTGGTTGTCTCTCAAACCTTTGTGATTGTCCAAGCAGCCTACTTTACTTTTAGTGGCTCCCAGTAGTTAAGCGTGTGTTAAGACCTGTCCCAAAGGGGGTGATCTCAGTCATCACCTAGATTCAGGTGATTGGAAGCCAAACCTTTAGGCAGCAGCTTTTAAAGTATGCAATATGCATCTTTCAGGGGAAGACTGTGAGATGGGCATTTCTGTCTGTTCCCTCTGCACTGAGCCCTGAGTTTATAGTCAGTTAAGTACTGTTTCTTTCTTTGCTCTTATCTCGTTTAGTTAGTGAACACAAATCCTGATGGCCACCAGAGCCAGGCAATCAAGGATTGTCCCCTGGGCAGGAGCCACAAAAACCAAGGCACCAGATGTAACAACTGGGGTATCAGATGTGTATACAAACTCTCCTCTAGGAGACATTGGCACTCTGGACTGCAGCAGAGCGAGACTGCAAAGAGAGAAACTCTCCTCCTAGATCCTTGGATAGGATTATAGTTGGCCCTTAGATTTGTGTTTAATTAGAAGCCTGCCTCTCAGGACCTAACTATGAAAGGAAGCTAATTGGCCTCTTTTACAGAAAGACCAGAGTCCTCATTCTATTGCCTCTCTGCTGTGCCTTGGGGGTAGTAGCCACTTAAAAACACTTTCTCCTTTAGTTACAGTCCTATGAGACTCATGAGCTTAAGCCCTACTGATCACCACGGCCAGGTGATCTAGAGGTGTTCCCCTGGGCAGCAGCTGCAAAAATCAGAGTGCCAGACAAGAGTAAAAGCTCCTCTCTGGGAGATACCAGGAAGCTGGAGCAAGACAGTGGGACAGTGCAATGATGGCACCAACTGGCCTCTGTCTTTGGAGAGTATTTCAGTAGGCCCGTAAATGTGTGTTAAACTAGATTCCTGCCTCTCAGGCTGATGCTTTAAGATAAGCTAATAAGCCTCTTTCACATAAAGTCTGAGCAACTCTCAATTGGCTGCATCTCTACTGGTCCCTGGAGTGGGTGAGTCCCATGCATAAACCCTTTAAGAACCATTTCTCAGTTGGCTGTAGCCTTGTGAGTCTTGTGGATTTAAGCCCCATTGGCTTTCAAAGCTAGATGTCTTGAGGGCTCATATCTCAGGTGCAGGTCTTAAAAGACTGGGTGACAGATGTGGGTTTCAAACCCATTGGTTTTCAATGAGAAGCTCAGTTTTGTGAGTTTCTTCCAGAGTTGGGTCACCGCGATGGTGGGTTTTATGGCAAGACTGTCTCAGCCTCTCCTACATGCTTCAATGTGAGTTTTTTCTCATTTGCCTGATGTGTAGGAGTCATTCAGCTAGTTTTTGGGTTTTTTTCAGAGAAAATTGGTCTGTATGTAACTGTTGAGTCAAGTATATTGTTTATTAAACCATATCTTTTTGCCTAATTAAAAACATTTTTAAAAATTATATGGATGCCCAAATATCTTTCTTCTCTGTCTAAATAGATATAAATTTAAGAAGAAGAGATTACTGTATAACTCTTATCTGCACCCTCAAGTTTTACCTTGGTATTTCCAATAAATAATTCACAAAGGTATTTTTCTATACCAGCCATATTAACTAGTTAGATGGATTATATTATTTTAATATGCTAATAATGCAACCTTAATGTGTTCTCTAGAAAAACAATTCTTGACTGGTGGTAGTGAGGGAGTAGGGATATCACACATCCCTCTTACAATCTAATAAAGCCCTCCAGGAAAATGCGACTATGCACATGCATACAAAATTTGCACATATTTTCTCTGATTCATATAAACTGATCCCTAAGGATGTGTTTGAAAAACGTTATCAGGCATTGCACTGTGGTAGAACTGAGAGTGAGGAAGGAGAAGGAGAACCATAGTAGCTGTAGGAATTTCCCTGAGGCTGTAAATAATAAACATTTTGGAAGTGAACAATAGATGGCAATACGCTTTGCCATCCTCAGGTGACTTAATGACATACTGCAGGTCTTCTATGGGTACAAAAATAGGAGGAATCTGCCCTGAATTACCTAGAACACATAGCCTTGCTGGCCAAAGATAGAAATTTACATTTTTCTCTTTAATAGTTTATTAAATGATCTCAATTTGAAAAGATTTGATACAGGTTGATGTAAAAAGCTTTAGTGTGCTTCCATTCATCAAAGCTGAATACTCAGTCTCATTGTAAACTGACTTTTGACAAGTGAACAGACTTGTGAAAACTGACTAGAGTGAAAACCAGGATGTGAACTGTGAACAGAAACACAACGAAGGCATGAAGACAGTTGCAGAATGAACAAAATGTTTATCGAACAATGTTGATATTACAAAGCTCTGTCCTTGTAGCTAACATTTCAACCTTGGGGAAATAAGTGATAGTTTATTAAAATTTTATGACTAGGTGGATAGTAGTCATGATATCTAATCTGATAGAAGCCTAGTTTGACAAAACAGTTACGATTCAAGAGAGTAAAGGTTAAAAATAATAGCTTCTAGTAGAGGAAATAGCTCAAAATTCACGAGAAATGTTCTATGAGAGTGCTAAGTTGGGAACCATTTCCAAGAAATAAAGGACGGATTAAGTGTGTGTACCATGTGACCCTAATATTTTTTCCTATTGCCATCAAATGTAATAATCTTTACAGCTTTCTGCTGAAATGAACAAAGATCATTTCCCACGAGGAGAAACTCACATGAGGAAAGGAGTGAGGAAATTATATAACCTTCTTAGCTCTTTTTCTGTGCTTTCTTCTGTAATTTTTCTGTAATTTTATTCTGTGCTATATTTTTAAGAAATGACAGTACATTTACTCATATACAGCACCATAGTGTTTTCTTTTGAAGAGTAAAGTGTGGACAAATGTCTTGTTGGGTAGAACTTTCTAGGTAATACCCACTTCCGCTCATCAATTATTGTTCATACTGGGGCAATTGTCATGAAAAACAAATACTGTTTAGCTGAGATAATTGTACATCATAGGTGCATGTGAAAACAAGAAACAATGTATGTGAAAGTGTTTTGTAAACTTTAAAGTGCTATACAAATTTATTTATTAGAAACAGCAACTGGAAATGACTTCTCGCACCATTCCACATATCACCATCTATTTTTTAAAATATTTTCATATCTTGACTTGAGAAACCTAAATTTTGGCATTTTTTATAAGGTTTCCAGTGAGAATTTTTATAAGTAGTCTTCAAAATTTTTAATAATATATAACATTATTACAGCATATTTTCCCATTATTGATGGACAAAATTATGACATGAATCATTTTATTCTTCTTAGTCACTGTTCAAAATATCCTGAAAGTCTTCCTTGTATTACAGTTTAAGTAAATATGGCAAAGTTGAGGAGAGTAGTATATTCTAACAATTCAATTAATTCACTAAGAATGTTAATTAGAAAGGATAACCCAAAATGCCAATGTTTGACAAGTTTCTAATGATTTCATAGGTATCGGTGATATAATTACCAAAAAAGACAGTAAAGAGAGCAAATCTATGATGAGGTCCTGAGATTTCATTCTTAGATGCTCCATTATTAGCATTACCTTCATGTTCATTTAAAAGATTTTATGTTTAAAAAAAGAAATAAAGTCCACCACTGTATTTTATGTCCTTGGGCATCAGGCATTTGCAGTACTGCATAAGCAATGTAAAAATGATTACTCCGGTAGATAGCAAGGAGGAAATTTTGCTTACAGATGTTAGTATATCCCAGAGTTCCTAGGAAACCACTGAGCCCTCTATCAGTCAGGGTTCTCTAAAGAAACAGAAGCAATAGAATATACTTATACAGAGATAGAGAGATATATACATATATGTGTGTGTGTATGTGTGTGTATCTATATGTATATAGATACAGAGATAAAGACAGAGAGATGGATAGATTTGTTTTAAAGAATTGGCTTACAAGATTGCAGGGACTGGTAAATTCAAAATCGGTAGGTCAGGTTGACAGGCTAGAAATTCTGGTAAGAGTTGATGTTGAAGTATTGAGTCCAAAATCCACAGAACAGACCAGCAGACTAGAAAACCAAGCAAACTTTATATGTTACAGTCTTGAGGAAGAATTCCTTCTTCTCCAGGAAGCCTCAATTTTTGCTCTTAAGGCCTTTAACCAATTGAATGAGGCCCAACCACATTATCAAGGGTATTATGCTTTACTGAAAGTCAACTGATTGTAAATGCTAATCACATTTACAAAATACCTTCATAGAAACATCTAGACTAGTGTTTGATGAAACAACTAGGCACCATAGCCTAGCCAAATTGACACAAAATTAACCATCATAGGCCCCAAAACTACCCAATAAATATTTGAATTGTACTTTGTAATATTAAGTGATAGTTGAAAGATATTATTTAGGGACCAACAAGGCAGGAAAATAATATATGAAATTTCTTATTTAAAAATGTAAATGAGGGGGCCGCCCGGTGGCGCAGCAGTTTAGTCCGCGCTTGGCAGCCCGGGGTTCGCAGGTTCGGATCCCGGGCGCCCGCCGACGCACTGCCTGTCAGCCACGCCGTGGTGGCGTCCCATATAAAGTAGAGGAAGATGGGCACGGATGTTAGCCCAGGGCCAGTCTTCCTCAGCAAAAAAAAAGAGGAGGATTGGACGGATGTTAGCTCAGGGCTGGTCTTCCTCACAAAAAAAAAAAAAAACAAAAACAAAAAAAATGTAAATGATGTCGATCAGAACCTAACCGAATTAGTTGTGATAATTATTAACATCTCATTGATAACAAGTTTCAAAATGGGTTGAACTTGATGAATTTGGGCAAGATATGGACAGATACCTATGGCTAAAGGGAATTCTTCTCTTCCTTCTTATTCAACTTTCCATGACAAAGTAAGTAAAGACTTCCATGCGATTCATCACATTATGCAAAGAAAAGCAATAATATATGCCTGTAATGATGTGTTACCATTTTATATACAGGCTGTCTTAGTCAACTTGGGCTAAAACAAATTACCATAGACTGGATGGCTTCAACAACAAACACTTATTTCTCACAGTTCTGGAGCCTGAGAAATCCAAGATCAAGGTGCAGAAGATTCACTGTTTGGTAAGAGCCCTCTTCCTCTTTTGTAGACAGACATCTTTTTGCCACATCCTCATATGACTGAGAGAGAGAGCAAGTTCTTTGGTTTCTTCTTATAAGGGCACTGATCCTGTCATAAGGCCCAACCCTCATGACTTCATCTAAACCTAATTACCTCCCAAAAGCCCGACCTTCACATACCATCACCTTTGGGATTTGGGTTTCAAAACCGGCCTGATAAGTGTTGGCCAGCCCTGTGGCCGAGTGGTTAAAGTTCCCTGCTCCACTTTGGCAGCCCCGGTTCACAGGTTTGGATCCCAGGCACAGATCTACTCCACCCACTCACCACACATGCTGTGGCAGTGTCCCACATACAAAATAGAGGAATATTGGCTCAGGGCTAATCACCCTCAACCAAAAAAAGAAAAAAGAAGAAGATTGGCAACCAATGTTAGCTCAGCAAAAAAAATCAGCCTCAGCAAAATAATTAATTAATTATTTATTTATTTAAAAAGGCCCGATAAATGTTGCTTCCATTTGCCAAAAGTCTTTTACCATCTTGATGATTTCTTGATTCATCTATTTCCCTTCAGAGCTCGTTTTGTTATAAAATTGGTAGAAGTACATTCCAATCTTTCCTGGAAGGTGGTGTCTTGGAGATTTTCACTTCTATCCTTTAGATTCATACAAAATACCTTTCACTTTAAGAAGGATAAAATTGGTGAAAATCCAACCATAAAACTGAGCAATAAAAGCAGTAACTGCTTATCCTGTGGTATGTCATATCCTATCACCCTGTTCGCTCAAATTTCATTTATATTATCTTTTTACTTATCTCTCCTTTTTCAGCTCTCTTTCCCTTTCCAGTGGGGATAATGGAGGTAAGACTTAAAATATAAGAATACATTTGATCTTCAGTTTAGTTAAAGTCAAAGTAAAGATTTAGAAATCTTTTGTGAGATTTAGATTTGTTGCTATTTTACAGCATGCCAAAATTTGAGATGTTGAACTAATATCTATTTAAGCTATTAAGCTTAAAGATTTTTGTAATATTTCTAATTCCACTAGTTTTTGTAGTACCTGCCTATTTACTATCATTTACAAAGATCATTTGCATATTTTGATTTTTCCAAACTGTTAAAGATTTTAAGCATAACAAAGTACCCATTAGACTCCTCCTTCTAATTCAATTCACAGTGGTTGTTTATGGACTTTTAGGTGCTCTCAGTACAGATGACCTTTCTTATACAGGCCAATATAGTCTAATGTCTTGAGGACTTTTCAAAAATTGTAAGTGCCTAAAACAATCTTTTGAAAAATCATAGAAAATAAGGTCAATAGATCTAATTGATTTGCATATGGTAAAGTTTTCTAGTTATTATTCCTTTATCTACTTTTTGTCAACTGACAATTTTCCAAGGTCCTTATTTCTCACTTGTCCACAACTTAATGAGAAAATCGACAGAGAACATGACAGTACTGTTCCATTTTAACGTCATCATTAATGTTCCTACTTCCTGGACTACTTCTCTGTTAGAATATTTCCCCTGAGCACGATATCTTTGTAAACGCTTTTTATTATAATCTTAAAAGCCATTTATGAAGAATAAACTCATTCTATATTTGGCTTTCTACTTCAGTGTGCCTTCTTAAACTCTAAGTAAGTCTTTATATTCTGTTTCTTTTCATCTCTTTGCTCCATTTTCAGAATATCTATTCCCCTTCTATAGCAGCTTTTTGATGTCACTTCTTTTAAAAGTGGAATTATAATTTAATCTACTCTTATTATAGTATCTTTTTATAATATACCTAATTTTCCAGATTTTAATACTTTTCTTTGTTACACATTATAAATGCCTTAATTCCCTTAACTTTCTCTAATTGAAGTCAAATATCATTTCCTCTGCTACTTAAAAGTAATGTTCTACTATGTTAAAACAAAGTAATTTCTGGTAAAAGCTTACTTTAAAATTTGCAATCAGGCTTCCATAATCATAAATTTAATAATCTATTTGGTATAGCAGATTTAGCTGCACTTGTTATCCAGAATACCAGACAGTATAAAGTTGAATAGCAGTCAGTAAAAAGTATCTTCAAAAGATGCTTGTGTTTCTGATGGCATTGTCACAACTAAATAAGGGATAAGAACCACATGTGTTTATTCCTTATGTCATTCATTCATTAAGCAACCATTTATCCATTATGTGCCAGGCCTTGGTCTGTATTTAGGAGACAAATGAGATATAAGACAAAGATCCTAATCTCACAATGAAGGGGAGAAAGACAAAATAATCGATAAAAAATCAGATACAAGCTTTAATGACAGGAAAGCAGGGTGTAGTGATAGGATGTGACAAGGGAACTTCTGAGAGGAGGTGTTTAGGGAAGGCTTTTTGGAAGAAGTAACATTTGAGCTGAGATTTGAATGATAAATAGGATATAGTCTTACAGGAGAGCTTCCCAGACTGAGGAACTGCTAGAATTAAGGCCCAGCATAGCAAAAAGTTTGACTATTAGAAACAAAGCTATGCACCTGAAGCTTAGAGAATGAAGGCAGATAAGGTACCACACACTTCACCTAGTTCTACTCTCTGAAATAATACATTTTCTCCTTGAAATAGCATTTCTTCAAGTATTTGGATATAAGGGATAGACCTCCAGTTAATTCTTCTCTTTAGGCACCAGAATAATGGAGTAGTAATGGTTGAAGGACAGCTGTTTAGCGATTTAGAGAATCTTGCCCTCCCTTGCTGAGAGTTCCCGTGCTCTGCCCCTCAAGAGGGGTGTGTGAGTGGCTGAAAAGGACAGTAGAATGAAAAAACTCTCAGTTTTGGAAAAGAAAGATATTTTAAGGGAATGTACCTTAGGCCAAGTGAGCCTAAGATCATGCGGAATTTTGTACAACAGCAGCAGATGCTGCAGGAGAGAGACCAATGCCCAAGATCAAGTAAAAGACTATATCCTAGAAGTGGCCAGCAGAATGGACAGAGAAAAATCACTTCTATATTACTAAATGCTGTTTAATAAGTGAACTTATATTTCACAACTGAGATTCCTTTGGGAGAACTAAGAAGGAAGAAAAAGTTCCCTGAACTGAAAAATGACTAAGAGGGAATTGACTTTTAAAAGTTTTAGCAAATTTAAGAAGACTGAAATCATAATAAATATCTTCTTTATCCACAATGGTTTAAAACTAAAATTCAACAAAAGAAGAAAGCTGAAAAATTGACAAACATGTGGAAACGGAACAAGCCATCTCTGAACAGCCAAAGGGTCAAAGAAGAAATTAAGGGGGAAATCAAAAAATATATCAAAAGAAATGAAAATGGAAACACAACACACCAAAACCTATGAGATTCTGCGAAAGCAATTCTAAGAAAGTTCATAGTGATAAATGCATATATGAGGAAAATAGTTCTCAAATAAACAACGTAGTTTTACACTTTAGGGAACTAGATTAAAAAAACAAACTAAACTCAAAGTTAGCAGAAAGAAGGAAATGAAGTTCAGAATGGAAATGAATGAAATAGAGACCAGGAAAACAATAGAAAAAAATCAACAAAACTAACAGCTGGTTAAATTGACAGACTTTAGCTAGACTAACTTAGATAAAAAGAAAGAAGACTCAAATAAATAAGAACTAAAGAGGAGACATTGTAACTGATACCACTGATACCACAGAAATACACAGAATCATGAGACTACCATGAACAATTATATGACAACAAATTGGATAACCTAGAAGAAATGGATAAATTCCTAGAAACATACAACCTACTAAGACTGACTCATAAAGTAATAGAAAATCTGAACAGACCAATAACAAGTAAGGAAATTGAATCAGTAATCCAAAAGCTCCCAACACAGAAAACCCCAGTACCAAATGGCTTCACTAGTGAATTTTACCAAACATTTTTAAAAAATTAACATCAATCCTTCTCAAAGTCTTCCAAAAAATTTAAAAGGAGGGAATACTTCCAAACTCATTATATGAGGCCAGCATTACCCAGATTCCAAAGCCAGATAATGACTTACAAGAAAAGAAAACTATAGACTAATATCCCTGATTAATATAGGTACAAAAATTCTTAACAAAATATTAGCACAATTCACCAACACATTAAAAGGATCCTATATCATCATCATGTGGGAATTACCTCTGGGATGAAAGATGGGTCAACACACAGAAATCAATAAATGTGATATGCCATGTTAATAGACTGAAAGTTATAAATCACATGATTATCTCAATAGGTGCAGAAAAAGCATTTGACAAAATATAACATCGTTTCATAATAAAAACCCTCCATAAATTGGGTATAGAAGGAATATACCTCAACATAATGAAGGTCATGTATGACAAACCCACAGTTAACATCACACTCAAGAGTGAAAGTATTTCCTCAAAGATCAGGAACAAGACAAGGGTGCCCACTCTCACCACTCTTATTCAACACAGTATTCGAAGTCCTAGCTAGAGTGATCAGGCAAGATAAAGAAATGAAAGGCATCAAAAATGGAAAGGAAGACACAAAAATTGCCATTATTTGGAAATGATATCATATATAGAAAATCCTAAACAACTGAAAAACTGTTGGAACTAATCAATGAATTCAGTAAAATTGCAGGATATAAAACCAAAATACATAAATCACTTGTGTTTCTATACAAAAACAACAAAATAGCTAAAAAAGAAATGATGAAAACTATCCCATTTACCATAACATCAAAAACCATAAAATACTTGGGAATAAATTTAACCCAGGAAGTGAAAAATCTTTACAGTGAAAACTACAAGACTTTGATGAAAGAAATTCAAGAAGACACAAACAAATGGAAAGACATCTATGTCCCTAGATCGAGGATTTAATATTGTTAAAATGTCCATACTACCCAAAGCCATCTGTATATTCAATGCAATCCCTATAAAAATTCCAATGACATTTTTCACAGAAATTTTTAAAAAATCCATAAAATTCATATGGAACCAAAAAAGATCCAGAATAGCAGGAGCAATCCTGAGAAAGAACAGCAAAACTACAGGCATCACACTTCCTGATTTCAAACTATACCACAAAGTTACAGTAGTTAAAACAGTATGGTACTGGCATAAAAATTGGGTTCTAGGGACTTTAGCCATAAACATTTTGCCATAGACATCTTTGTCACAGCATTTTTGCCATATAACTAATTGGCTATGAGGCAATTTCAGTCTAAAATATAAAATAATAAAAAATAAAAGAGGGACCTTAAAAAAGACATAATGAAACATGATGGAAACTTGATAGAAAATACAGTGATAAAACTTACAAGAAGTGTGAAATAAGAGCGTGTAGAGCCAGACGGCATACTACACTAGAAAATGAAATCATATTAATTTGCAAATCCTTCAGTAAGCATAGTCATCCCTCCCTCAGATCAAAATCAAAAGTTTACTGAGCTATGGAAAATATAAAGGAGGCAGCTAGTAATTCACAACAGTTTTCAAGAGCATTGGTTATTGATTTTTTAGCAAATTGAGATAGAACAGTTTGTTCTCTAATGCCATCTTTACCAAATTTATTACACACAATATTAAAAGTTGGAGGCAAAAGATGAGTCAAGACCCTCCTCCTATTCCCTCCTCCCAAAAGAAATGGTTACATGATTCCTGATGAGTATGTTTTTTGAAAAATGGTGAAAACTTTTTGCTGTTTAATAGTGGAGAACGTGATGTGGACAGAATTTGGGTATTTGGCACAGAATCTGGTTTAGATGATCTGGTGAAATATAAGGACTGGGCAGGTGATGGAACATTTAAATGTAGTTCAGATATGTACTACATGTTTCATTATGTCCTCTTTAATGTCCCTTTTTATTTTATTGTTTGTTATTTTATCTTTTGTGGCAAAATTGCCTTACCAATTTTGTTGACTCTCAATAAATTGGCCAGATACAGTGCCAATCATCAGTGGATACTGGGAGAATTAGAACTAAGCTGTTAAATTATAGAAAACCAAAGTTACATATTTGTGCATTCAAAGCTATTGCTATTGAAACACTAAACTTCTTTCCTTGCCTATGGGCAGGATCTTCCACTTCTAACTAATAAAATAAAGCAAAGTTGATGAGATATCACTCCTGTGGTTAGACTGTTATATATCAAAATATTTCACTCTCATGATTAGGTTTGAATAGGTTATATTATATGGCAAAGGTTATGGGAAGTCACTTCCATGATTACGTTACATTATATAAGACTCTATTCTAGCAGAATAGAGCAAGAGACTCGTCTTTGCAGCCTTGATGAAGTAAGTGAACGTGTTGGAGCAGCCCATTCCAAGGAACCACAGCTGTCATTTAAGAACAGCAAGTAACCTCTAAAATGGTAGGGTGGTCTCCAGCCAACAGCCAGCAAAAAGCCAGAACCCTCAGTCATAAAACCACAAGGATATAAATTCTGCCAACAACCAAATGAAACTCAGTTTTGCAAACAACTGAAGCTCGGCTTAGTGAGCTTGGAAGCAAACTCTTCCCAGTCGAGCCTCCGGATGAGAATAGTTCCACTGACGCCTTGATTACGGCCTTATGAGACCCTGAACAGAAAACTCAGCTAAGCTGTGACTGGACAACTGACCTATGGAAACTATGAGATAATAAATGTGTGTTGTTTTAACCACTAAGTTTGTGATACCCTTTTGTAAAGCAAAAGATAACTAATACAAGACTCATATTTGGCATTTTGGGCTCTGTGCGTGCTTGACATTTTGGGGCATGAATTGTTTGTATTATTTAAACATGATTTATCTTAATGTTTCCAATTAATTCTGCTAATTAATCAGAACTGCTTTTTTATAAAAACAGTAATGCATTATAGAATCTTGTCTGAGTAATATCACCACACCCATCACCATGATCCAAGTATAAAGAAATATATTATAAAAATAATGTCATCATAATGTGAGCATTCCTATGCTTAAAATCATGCACTCTAAAATCTACCTACCTATGTTTGGATCCTGGTTCCACTCACTTCTTGCAGTGTATTCTTGCACAGATTTTTTAACTTCTCTGTTGTTCAGTGCCCTCATTTGCAAATTGGGGAGAATAATAATTATATTCAGGGTTTTTTTTTTTTTTTGGTGAGGAAGATTAGCCCTGAGCTAATATCCATTGTCAATCCTCCTCGTTTTACTGAGGAAGATTGGCCCAGGGCTGATATCCTTACCTATCTTCCTCTACTTTATGTGGGACACCTGCCATAGCATGGCTTGATAAGCGGTGCGTAGGTCTGTGCCTGGGATCCAAACCTGCGAACCACTGAAGCAGAATGTGTGAACTAACCACAGGGTTGGCCCCATATATAGGTTTGTTTAAAGATTAAATTAGATATTATATGTAAAACATATAAGTCCTCAATGGATATTAAGTTTATTGTTAATGTTGATAGTATCGTTATTAGTAACAGTATATCTTATATACATCTATATTCCTTTCTTAAGTAGAAAGGAAGAACTAGATAAATGTTCTTTTCTACAATGGCTTTATCTTAAATTGTACAAATCACCTAATTTTAAATTTTGAAAATTGTAGAGCCAATAATTTAGTGTTTGGAGACTATATATTTTGTTGATTATACATAACTTTTATTTCATTAACACCACTACTCATTTGTTGCCATTAATAACTACATATAGGTCTTCTATATAGGCTAGAAGTTATAATACAGTTCAAAAATAACATGACATCAATTGTTGAATATATCATCTATAAACAATTTATTCTTATTCATTCATCCTTCATATCATTATTTGCAACTGTAAATTATAATTAAAAATTAGATTTGAAATATAGATAATTGAATAATATATTAAATGAAATATCTGCATTCATCTCACATAGTGACCCATAAAAAGGCAGATGAGGTGTCTCCATCTTCTGTAACAAAACCATACAACTAAAAACAAATTAATCAAAACCAAAGAGCAAAAATTTTAAGAAATAAAAAGATTCATCTATGAGTAAGTGTAAAACATAAATCTTTCTTAGATATGTTGCCATCCAATGGTTTTATAAATCACTATTATTTTTCCTATTAAAATTTTGCCAGTTTGAATGAAAAGATAGAATCCACCTTTGTTTATATCAACACTTAGACATATTTTTTCTAAAATATAAGCAAGTTTTCTTATTGTTTATATTCATGATTGAATGCAAAGGGAAGACTTTTATTTTCAGAAAGATTGAATAAATCTGCAAAGATACGCTAAGTCCTTATAATTTGCTACCAAACTTCAATTTTCAATGTAAAGAATATGTTTAAGTTCAATTTTCTATCTGATCTTCTACAATTATGTTACTATGGCAATTTTAATTGACTTAGGATGACATATTTCTTCCTCAAAAATATGATACAGTGGAAAAAAATTAATGTAGCTTGAATTTCAGTGTTTTAGAGTCAAAGAGACATGCTCTCCTAGCTAGTGATTAGAGACTTATCACAAATTCTCTTAGGAGGATTGTCCTCCTTAAATCAGGGATAAAATGTTCTTTGTATTTTGGGGTTGGTTTGTTGGTTGGGTGTTTTTGGTAAGAAATGCATATAAAGTCCCTGGTACATAGGTGGTACAAAAAAAGGGGCGGGGGGAGCTGGTATTAGTAAATATAAATAAAAATAATTAGGAAAATGAGACATCAATCCATGACTTTAAGTTCTCATCAACACTATTTAAAATAGGATCAAATCAAGAGATTTGTAATTGAACGTGGGACAGAGTTGGGGGAGTGCTAACAGATAATTTTTAAACCTTGATTAGAGAATAAACATTGAAAACATTTCAAACACCATGACAAAACAAGAGAAAACCAAATTATAATATTTAATGATACCTTTTCTCATTGCTTCTCCCCCCACTTCTAGTACCTTCTCACTTCTGTTTTCTGGTTCTACAATTACATAATTCCAAAATGTTAAGCTTCTACATATTGGTACTACATAGTGCCTTGATGAAGAAGTAAATCCAGGTCTTCTGTCACCCAAAAGATGTCATATGTAAATGCTGACCAGATCTTCATTAGCTCTGTTGAGATGACAGATACCAGTGGTGTGGTAAGTGGTTCTTGACTGGGAGTAAGAATTTGAAAACTATTCCTATTTTGGACACAAGTGACCTGTATGGCTCTGAAGAAAACCACCTCACTTATCAAGGAAAGTAAAAATAAATGGGCTGGTTGACACAGTCATTCATATATTTATTAGCTTCAAATATTTTTCATACCAAAGGAAAGGATATTAAATTATATAATGTAAAATTTAAGTCAGGTAAGAATTTCCTTTCCATAAGAGTAGTCAAACATTAGAATGACATATAAAATAAAAATATCTTTTCTTGGCTGTCTTTCAAAGCAGACTAGAACCTAAATTGCTGGCAGTTAATTAACCTTTACTAAATAATTTTCAAAAATTCTACTTACCTATGACATAATACATTTGCAAATGTATTTGTTAAAAATAAATAACGTATGCTCATTTATGGGCACTTTAGTTACTCAGACTAAAAGTAGTAATAAAAATTAGCTTCAGGGAGAAATATTAATTTGCTAGTTTCTCATTCTTTCCATTATAACGGATATAAAATGAAACCTATTAGAATAGTCAGAGTTTAACAACAACATATGTTAGGGTTTTTTGTTTATCTGTCTGCTGAACACTGACAGCTGTCGCTGTGAACAGGAAAGGTACTAAAAATGATATGGATGACACATGCTCAAAACAAAAAACTAGATAATGTCAAATCTAGATGTTCCCTTTAATTTGCAGTAAGATTCACAGTAGTAGATAAATGTTTTTTTTTTTAGCACATTCTGTATTTAACAATGCTTCTCTAGCTACAGAGTTCAATCACTTTTTTCCAACTATGGTGTACACATACCATGAGAAACTATAATTCCTCGTATATACTTCAGTCCTCATTTGCGGAGGGCTATTCATGATAAACTATAATTAAATGTGAACCCATCACAAAATTAAACACATTGTGTTGTAGTATTCCAGCCTTGACTGAAATCTTCCTGCATAGGATACTTTTCCACATTCATTTGCTTTTGTAAAGCTTTGAAATTGAACATAGTCAATTGTTTAACTTTTGTGACCTCCCCAGAGATCCTGAGACTCTTGTCATTTATATGAGGTTTTACAAAGATTATTTCCACAATCAAAAAGGAGAATTCATTCCTTTATTATGTTCAGCAAAAACTCACTTTTTTCTAATAAGAAAAACATTCCACTGCTCTGTATGTCAAACACAAGTCAATTAAATAAACTATTAATTCACCAAATATATAGAGCACCTACTAGGGCATAAAACATTGTCCTAGGTACTCTGGGCAGCATTAACTAGAATTTTATACCTAGTGACTATATCTTTCCAAATTAAAGATGACATAAATACATTTTGGAACAAACAAATAGAGAATTAAACACCAGCTGATCCACACCAATGGAAATATTGAAGGAGTTCTTCTAACACACAAAAAGTTATTCCAGATGTAACTATAAAGAAGGAAGAAAGGAAGGGAAGGCAACAAAAGAGTGAATATGTGATTAAATCTAACATATGGGTAAATCTATTTGCAAATTAAATAATAATAATAATAATAATAACTTGTGGGGTTTAAAAGTATTTTAGAGTTAAGTGACATAGCTACAATAATAGGAAAAGGCAGGAAGGAAGTTAATTGGAGTTAAATGTGTTCTGAAGCAATGCCCCTCGAATTTAATGAGCATAAGTTACACCTGAGATTCTTGTAAAACTGCAGGCTCTGATTCAGTGTGACCGGGATGAGGCCTGAGAATGCTGCATTTCTAAACAATCACCCAGATGATGACAATACTCTTGGTCTGTAGATCACACTTTGCGGAGCAAGGGTCTAATGTTCTAGCATAATCTGGAATGTGGTTAATATACTACTACATAAAATAGTTTAAATTAGTTGATGCATATTATAATCTCAAAATATACTCTCAAAATAGTAGTTATAGAATGTATAAATAACAAGGTAGTAAAGAGCATAACTATAATAACATAAATCCTAAGTAATCCCAAAAATGTCAAGGAAGGAGAGAAAAAGGAAAGAAAAAGTGGCACCAATTGATAAAGAATAGTAAGACTGTAGTTTTAAATCCAAACACCTATAGATGAGCTAAACAGGTCAATTAAAAGACAAATATTTTCAAACTGGATTTAAAAATAATACCCTGTTTTATTCTTCTTTTAAGAGACACTACTAATTATGAGGATACAAGATGGCAAACAGTAAGCCTAAGGAAAAGGATATAAATAACTAATAGAAAGTTGACTTTGAAGCCAGAGTAATTACTAGAAATAAAATAAATAGTTTTTTTAATGATATAGGAGCCAATCCAGTAGGAAGATACAAATTTCTAATTTTATAAGCATCTAATATCCTATCTTCAAAATACATAAAGAATTAGAACAAAAAGAAGAGATATTTAAATGCACAATAGTGAGCATTAACATACCTTTTTCAATAACTGACAAAACAAGAGATGTAGGTGGAAAGATTTGAAAAAGTTTAACCAGCTTGACGTAGCTGAAATGCTACACTCAAGAATTTCAGGATGCCGGGACCAGCCCAGTGGCGCCGCGGTTAAATTCACGCATTCCACTTTGGCGGCCCAGGGTTCACTGGTTCAGATCCTGGCCATGGACCTACTCACCGCTCATCAAGCCATGCTGAGGCGGCGTCCCATACAGAAGAGCTACAACTCTACAACTATGATATATAACAATGTACTGGGGCTTTGGGGAGAAAAAAAGAAAAAGAAAAAGATTGGCAACAGATGTTAGCACAGCGCCAATCCTCCTCAAAAGAAAGAAAAAAAAAGAATTTCAGAATGCAAATTGTTTTCTAGTGTTCTTGGAACATTTATATACCTTGACAATTTGTTCAAATAGCAAGTGTTAGCAAATTTCAAAATTATACATTGCACTATGAAATTCAGCAAGAAAACAGTAAGAAAGATTACTTAAAAAATTTCCAAATACTTGGAAAATAAGCAATACACTTTTAATCCACACATGAAAGAAGAACTCACAGTGGAATTTTTTTAAAAGATCAGAATAATCAAAATTTGTGGGATGTACCTGAAACTGTCATTAAAATGACATTTGTACCTTTAAAAACATATGTTAGGAACGGCCAGAAAATGTTGAAATTAGAATTATTCAACAGAAAGAAACAATGTCAAAAATTAATTCTTTGAAACAGTGAAGTTGTAAAGCGCCTAGTAAGAAGGACCAAGGAAAAAAAAAGAAAAAAATATAGTGTTATAAATGGACAGTGCCAGAGATCCTACAGACAGTAAAATTAATAAAAGAATATTATGAATAAATTTCTGCCAATAAATTTGAAAATGCAAATGAAATAAAAATTTTTCTAAGAAAAATATGCAAATGACCAAAACTAACAGGAAGAAATTTTGAAAATCTGAATAACCCTTTATCTATTAAAGAAATTGAGCAATTCAATCTCCTCTTACAAAGTAAACTCCATGCCCAGATGGTTCCACCAATAAATCCTTACATTTAATGAAGAAATAACCAAATCTTTCAGAGAATAGGAAAAAACAACATTTGTCACTTTGTTTCAGCATAAGAGTGATTTCAAAGCAAAGTGATATTACAAAAAGAGAAAATTACAGGCCAACTTTTCTCATGGATGTACTTCTAAAATCACAAATGAACTTTTGGCAAACTAAATCCAGCAATTTTTAAAAATACAAGAATCCATTATAAGCAAATTTGACTTGTTCAAGGAATGCAAGATAGTTTAACCAGGCAAGCATGTCCACTTTCATTACTTCTACACTTTCATTACTTCTACTGAATCTCGAGGTCAAGAAAAAGAAATATGTCTTAAATATTGAGAAGTAAGAAGTAACATTTTCTTTATTCATAGAGGATATGATTGTTTACATTACCAAATCCAAAGCCATCCTAAAAATATTAAGTAAATTGCAGTATGGTTTTAGGATTCAAGGTTAATAAACAAAGAATAAGAAGAAAACTGATCTTTGCTTATTGAAGTACACTTAATTAAAATTTATTTTTAAAGTATTAATATGGGGAATGGGAAAAGGATGATCAAGTGTTAGTGTTAGCATTGATGCTGAATGATTAAAGCAATATTGACAGCATTTTTGTGATTGTAAGTATCTGGTAGATTCAAACATATTTGATATTTCATAATTTTTTCCAAAACTATTCCTTCCTGATCCATCTGCATATCCACTTCCTTTACTCTTTCTCTTTCAGACTAATTCTGCTTAATGGCATGTTCAAGTTGACTGAATAATCTCACAAAGGATTTAAAATATTTTATGTTCTCAAATGTAAGTAAGTTTTAACAAAACACAAAATTGGAAATGTTGGTATTTAGAGATATAACCCCAAGAAAATATGAGGATAATGGAATTTTCTTATACTATCTTTCATAATAGCCAGCAATATAGTATATCAAATACTATACATATTTGATAAATACTTGGAAAATAATGAATGCGTTCTGAATGACTGTCTTTTTTTACATAATCCAGGCTAATTCTTAAATCTAGGAAATTCAGTGCTTGTCTAGCCTTTAGATAAATCTTTCATGAGATAACATTAATAATGCCTGTTGATAACGTTGCTCTTCATGAACTATTTATCAAATTTACAAATAATATTTTCAAGGCACATGGCCCTCTCTGCCCGTGTTGTTAATCTATAAGTGCCCAACCATTTGAGAACTTTAGTTTTGTGTCATTTCATTTCTTTTCTATGAGCTCCGAAGAAATCATTTTCTAAGGCCACTCCATATAGAAGGGCGCTCAATGTTCCACCACAGCGTGGAAACTTGTGCTGTGTATATGCTACACCACATCCCAAATGCCTTAGCCTCGCCCTGAATTCTATTTTTCTAAAATGTTCTCTTAAATAATTACACCAGAAGGAAAAGTACGGAAAGGGGCTTCCTCTGGTTGATAAAGGTTATGCCTATTGTTAAAATTCTTAATAAATGCTCCCTTTCCCTCATTGACGGACATGGCGATACCAAAGAGAAAAAGAGTCACAGTCTTCCATATTTGTTCAATGCCTCAAATTAGCATTGCTCAGCTTGCTGAAGTTCCTCTTTGCCTTCAAATTATACGAAAAAGAAGTGATCCAAAGATGTGACTGCTTCAGTGCATCCACCAAATGCTTATACCTCTGTACTGTGTTGCTGAAAATCACTGTTTCTGATATCTGCTCATGTACCCTCAATCTTGACCCCTAATTTATTCTACTCCTTTCTCTGTATAGTGTTCAGATAGTCTTGGCTGTCTCAGGAAGTGCAAAGTGGGTCCTGGTGTTTCATCTTCAGCAATATCCTTAATATTACATGCCTGTTTATTTTTGGACCTCGCCATTGCCCTCCCACCAGAGATTAAGTACTATAGTTCTAAATCTCCTCCACGATGGATGATTGGGATAAACTTGAGACAAACTTGATCCGAGTTATAGTTAATACATGTGCTACAATTTAAGGCCATACCTCAGCTAGTAAAGTGGATGGTTTTACATGTCATGCCAATTATTCCTATCCTACCTTGAATCATAAGCACTTAGTGTAACAACACCTGCAAAAATCCTCCTAATTCTTAATTTACCAAATAGTAGGGCACCTTGTCCGTGAGTGTGCTGAAATTGCACCATCACTAATTCTTACTCTTGGAGCATAGAGACAAATAATCCTGAGTACACAGCCTGAGTACACATCCCTTCTTTTAGGACTATCACATTTAATCATGCATTTAAGGCTTTACAAAATAACATATTTTGAATTTGAGAAAACTTCTAATAACACTTATTCAAATGTGTATAGCATTTTCCTATTTATTTGATACCAATGTGTTGGGATTCTCATAAGTTTATGGAGTAGATATTATCACGGTCACTTTATGGATCAGAAAAGTGACATCAATGTAATAAAGCTGGTAAACAGCAAACCAGGACTCAGAGCCAGTCTGATGATCCCAAAAGCTTTAACATACATATTAATGTTGCATTATTTATCTTTCTTTTTCTCATCATACCTTTTAAATGTAAACTCGAGTAGAAGTTACTGTTATGCAGATATGTTTATGTTACCTCATTTTGTATTTCCTTAAGTCTAAACTCTTCAACCTGCATTCAATGCCCACTCTCATTTGACATTCGCTTCATCTTTCAGTTTTGGAAAGTCTTTGAGATAGGGAGCTAAAATATTTCGTTCCAAGTATGGATCTTCTATTTACCAGCTCTATGACAAGTTACATACAACTAAAGAAAATAATTCAATAATAGAGCCATTAATATTAAATATGTACATTGCAAATGTTGCTATTATTTTTGAACTTGCTATTCATTCCAAACACAGATTTTTACTTTAAATAAGTCCATTCCCATTCCTTCCTAAATGCTACATTTCTGTCACTCTCCATATTTGCTTTCCCTTCAATCAACCTCAATCTAATTTTTTTCACTATGGATACTTACAAATCACGTATGAATTTCTAAGGTCAACCAATGGTGATTCTTTTCCTCTGAGTTTCTACAAGAATTATTTGTACAATAATTATCTATCTTCTGATATTTCTGAGAGTTAATATCTAATTTTATAAGCACTGAAATTTTAGCTTCTTAAATAAGAAGTTCCCCTGAAGTGGGGACTTTTTGTTTCATCTTTAAATGCCCATGACAAAATGGGGCACTCATGAAATACTTAATAGGCATTTAAAATAAATAGCTGCCTACAGTGGCTAAGTTGCCACATGGCAGAGAGAATTTTTAAGTAATACCTTAATGTGAGTCATTTACATATTTGTTAAATAAGTTCCGTGTTCTTTCTTTATCATCTTCATTTACCATAATTAATAAATTATATTTTTTTCCTACCTGTAGTGTATAAACACCATTGAGGACACTTGGGGTGTTTATGAGAGTCTATCAAAAGGACATTTATAAAATGCAATTGTGACCTGAAGCAAGGTCACAAAATATAACTTCACTACAGTTCAGTTGTGCAGTATTTCTTTATTTAGTCTATAATCAACCTGGTCTTCCATCAAAGCACGTATGTATTGCTAAGGTGAGGAAACTTCTGAATGTCTAATTTGCTTTAAAGTTAAACCAATATGATGACTGTAGGAGTCCCTTTAAGCAGTTCTCAGCCTTTCTTAAATAAAAGGATATATAGTCTATCATATAGTTCACCCTTACATCTGTTTCCTCCCCAGAATGGCCTCTGGGACTAAAGGGTGACAGATGTGTGGCTGTGCATCACAGTGAGTTGAGATAAGGAAGACTTTTTCCTGGACTTCGGTCACATGCTGGCTGCATCAACTGGTCTGCTCAACAACGGTATTTGTCCATTGGTCATTGATTTTCCTGCCATTTTCTGATGCTAAAAATCTAAAAATGATGAACTTGTAGTCTTTTTTTTTTTTTTGATTCAGGAAATACTCCTGTCATATTTCCTTTCAAAACTGAAAGCTTTGGTTTCAGATGCCTAAATCTGTAACTGTGTTTTCTATCCAGTCCACTAGCCCAGAGGTCCACCCAGCCTCTGCTGCAAGGTTGCCCCACTTAGCACCGCAGCAGGCCTAGTAGCTCTTAGCCCAGTTCTCATTGTCACTGATAAACACTAACTGAGTGGCTCAGAGGAGCTAACTCTGAAATCCTACCTTTGCCTGACTTCTTGGGCTGCATCCCAGATTAACATAGAGAAGCTTGATATTTGGACTCTTCCCAGAGTTCCAAACAGGACGCAGAGGTGAGTGCCCCACCACCCCTATTCCTTCTCTCCTTATTCACTGTTTATACTTTGTCTTCTCAATCCAGAGTTAGAAGAGTGGAAACTGAGTGTCTGCCTGGTTGATCCAATCTCCTGTTTCTCTTTTCTTTCTCCTTCATGGCACTCCCAGAGATAGAAAGAATTAAGCTTTTCTTGAATGTCCTATGCCATCCATCCCCTCTTTCCATTCCTTAACTAAGCTCTAAGAGTGTACTGAAGTATTCCCCTACACTACTAACCTCTGTACACTTAATACTCAAAGCTAGGTGGTAATTGAGGTACTAAAGGGGGGTAAAAGAAATGTGAGAAATCCTCCTTTGGGACAATGTCTAACTTGAAAGGTTATTGTCCAATTGCATGATCCTTGTTTTGAATGTCAGAAGCTGAATATTACTAAATATTACTAATATACCTGTTTCTCCCCACATTCCCTCTGCTACAAATTCTAATCTCCTCTTGCTCCCTACTCACCCACCCATCCATCCCCAAAGATGGATCCCTGGGTAGCCAAATAAAAAGTCTGGTACATATTACAGAAAAAGACAGGAAAGGTACAATATATTTTAAGATCATTTCCAATTCTATCAATAATTTTCATTAGATATAACAGATCAGTTTATACTTAGGAAAATAACTGTAATTGCACTACATCCTGCTGTCTTTTAGATTTAAGTTACTTCATGTATATATAGATCTCAAAACCTTATTTAAATTTATAACTATATTAGCTATTAAAAGTAATTTCAACATATACTTATTAAAACTAGAGGTTTCTCAGAATACTATTCTTCTGCATGTAGAATCAGTTGTTTTCAAATTTTAATATTTTGTATTATTCCTAATTTCAGTTTAAAAATTCATTTGACCACTTATTTTTAATGGAATACTATTTAAAACTATTAATTAATTCTTTGTTTTCTGCTGCTTATGTATAATTTTGAAGTAGGACATCTAATTGCTATTGAACTTTAAAAAAATTGTCTAAATATTTTATATTGTTAATTTAAATTCCAAATTATTATATGCTGTGTTTTAAGCCTCTATTTATATAAAATATTATCTTAATTAAAATGCTATGATTCTATACTAATGAATTCTTCTAATACACTGTCAAACAAAGTCTTCATACACCATATAAATATGTATGGATTTTGGTATTCAAAATGATAATATAATACAGCAGGTGTCACGTCTTCATTTAAAAGCTAGCTGAAAATTTTTCAACATATTCTTTTGATAGATGCTAATATTTAGTCATAAACTCAAACTTGATATTCCTTTTCAAGTTTCACTCTAATTAATAGTGACCTTCTAAATGCCATACTCTGCCACTGTGTAGGCAGTTGTGATCAGGTGGGTGGCCCAGATGGAATGTTAAGGGAGCACAAGAGTTCATGACTTCCTTCTATAGGAAATATTTTTCTCAACTTGGGTTTAAAGCGTGCTTCTTGTCTGAATGAACAATTCATTGAGAGAGCTAAAATAATTTCCTAAAAGAATTGAAATAATCTCCTATGTAAGATGGCAAACTATGGCCTATGGGCCGTATCTGGCCCATCACCTATTTTTGTAAATAAACTTTTATTGGAACACAGCCACACTCATTCATTTATGTATTGTAAAAGACTACTTTTGTACTTTTATGGCAGTGTTGAGTACTAGCAACCGAGACCCTATGACTTGCAAAGCTAAAAATATTTACTACTTGGCCCTTTACAAGAAAAGTTTGCCAGTTCATATCCTAAATTAAAGATATATTGTAAGTATTTAAAAATATATTAATTCAGAAGTGAAATGAGTATCTTTGTGATGTAATAGTAATACTTGCATGGCATTTGCCATGTGGCACCATATTCTGAATAATTTTGGTGTATTAACTCATTAAATCATCACAATAATTTTATGAGATACAGTAAGTGGCAGAGCTGGGATTCAAAGCCAAAATAACTGACTTCAGAGTCTTCGCTCTTAACCAGTAGTCTATATAAACTCCTGTACATGATAAGTTTCTTATTATTAGAGGTGTTCAGATGGCTAAATGAAAACTTGCCCGAAGTCGTCAGTAAAGAGGAGACTTTTAAGGTCATTTTCCACAATAAAATCCCATGAATTTGTCATATCCAGATCAACAGAGAGCAATGCAGAAAAAAAAATCAACTTCTTTAATTTCAAGAAGATCCATTGTTTGATAGTTTTATGACACAATAAAATTTAGAGATTTCCAAAATTAGAAGAAAAGCTAAGCATCCAAAGTTAAGTATTTGAGCTTTTAACCTCATGAAAAAAGAAAAAAAAATAGTCCCAATGAAGACATGGAACGTGAAAAGTATTTTTCCACAGTTCACTTGGTCTCTGACCCATTAAAGACTATTACTACGTTATGTGGAATTTTCCAACTTAATAGAAAGTTAAAATCAAAAAGTAATGTATAAACCTAAAGGCATTAAAACAATAAAACCCAACTCATTGACACTTGCTATTGTTAGCTAAAAACATATCTATTTTAGTGATAGCGGAATCATTTGTGGTTCAGACACATTTAAGATGCATCTGTGTCTATGAAGAAGATCACCTTGCTTTGTTTTCCAATCAGATGAATAACAAATCTCATGAAAAAAACATCCACCCCAGTCATCCAAAAAGTCAAGTATCCTCCCCTAGTCACTGTCAGAAGAGATAGCTTAGAACCCTGGATCCTGAGAATTTTCATCGCCTCCCAATTCAGTATCTCTTTCTCAGGAAAGGAGATCTAGAATAGCAAGACAGTCTTATTCCCTCTTTCCTGGTGTCCCAGCATTCCCATTAATTCTTGTCCTCACCCTCCTGCTCCATCGCTTGATCTCACATAAAGATCTGACTCACTTTCTCTGGTGCTGTGGAAAGAAAATTAGACCTGAAATTATAGTCAGGTGCCAGATTCTGATTCTAAAGCATTCCTCGTGTGTCTGGCAGTGGCTCTCTTCTCTTTACTTACTTTCATCTTTCCGATGAGAGACAGAGCATAACATCTACCTCATAGGATTTGGAGGAGATAAATGCAAAATGATATATTTAAAACTCCTAGAAAAAAACTGTCATAAGTTATTAGGTATTCAGTGTATACTTATTCAGTCTGAAATGAAATGATCAATTAATCTTTAGTTACTAAAGCTTAGTCATGGGTGCATTCTAAGTTATGGTTATTTTATTTTCTCACTTAGTGTATGGTTTAAAATTTCCATAATAAAATAAAGTCTCTTTTAGGACAGATTGTGATGAAGATTAGAATGCTGAAAAAAAGTTACAAATAAAGTTGCTTCATATCTAAGAAAAAATGGTAGTTCGACTCTAATGGAGGAGATAAACTTAGTTCATAAGATTTAATTTTTTTCAGTAGATTTTGGATGAGACTAAACTTCTCACTTGTACACATATTTTCCTTAAATTTATATGTGCATGAAATTATTTTCCATTGCATCTAACAATACCATATGATTTTCCCAAATATTTTTTATAATAGCTACTGTAGGCCATAAAGCATAGCTGTGGAATGCTGGAGAAAAAACAGTAATATCAGACAAATTCAACCCTGTGTCAAAAGCAATGTCTTGACTCCTTTGAAGAGAATGTGTACTCCAGCAGAGGCTGGAATCCACAGTTGGCAAATTCTACGAACAATGGTAATCAGAAGTCCTGCACAGCATTGGCCTCCACTCATAATTTGGTCTCTTAAGACATATCTATCTTCAAATAATAAGGAAGGGGGTAAACCATTACCATATGATTCTCTCAGATTTGCAAGAAATTATATCAAGTTCACTTCTCCTTCCACCCAGAGGCAAGATTCAGCTATTCTGAATTAAACAATGTTTCAGCTACACCATCTGCTTTTGATGCTACATAATTCACGAAAGGATTAAAAGGTATGGTAGGTATGCCTTATTTTTAACATTAACCTCCTTTCATTTATCAAAAAAAAATAATAATACTGGAATGATCCAAAGTACGTTTGCTTTGAAACAACTCAAAAACTAGGATACAATGTAGACCCTTACTGAAATGCAGACTTTCTGGCAGAGTGGAGGTTATTGGTGTCCTACTATCTAAAAAAGGGAGTCGAGGACTGATAGGTATTATAGATTTTATACATGTTCAATACTTTATGATTACTCAATTTATTTTCAAAAATAATAACATATAAATATGAACTTTTAGCACCAAAGCTGTAATTTCTGAAGAAGTCACATAAAGAAAAATTAGCTCTTATGAATGTAAGTTTAGGCAACATAAATGGAATCTCTTGGAGAAACTTGTACAAGGTGCTCTACTTTGTAATTAACTGTTCATGTTAAGCCCAAGAAAATAATCTCTCTGCCTGGTTATGTGAGTTCTGCATAGGAGCAAAAGATTGTTTTACATCATTGTTAATTCAATTATATGCAGTATTTATTAACATTTATCATTAATACTGACACTTCACACATTAATTCAGCTGTCATAGTGTTGTCAGAAATCTATCAATTCTTCCACTGTGATGAATTTACACTCATTTCTATGATACATCCATTAAAGCATTAGACTAGTCCATAAATTAAACTATGAAATTATTTTATAAATCCTATGTTCAGAAGTATCCATTCAGCGTGTCTTTAATAATTGTTATAAACAAAGTTGTAGGTTACATTTCTTAGCTCTCTTTTGGGTTATATTGATCCCCAACTCTCACTTTTTAAAGGCTGTTTTACCTGTAGTCCAAAACAAAGTATACATAATGACGGACAAATGTTACTCTGAAAGGAGGAAAATTGGAACATAGTTTACACTTTGAAGACTTCATGCCATTTTACAATAGTAAATGCTTCTGACTAGAGGACCCTATAAGCAAGTCATATCATTATATCAGAGAATTCTGTTAATGAGGGCTTCTAGTAAGATATGTCTGGTAACTAGTCCAACATATTGAAAGAAGGCCTAGTCCTTTGGCTTCTCCTGGTTACTTTTACTTGGATTTACAGAAATCTCCTACCCGCAGGCTCAGGCCAGGACTGTTCCTGTTTGAAGAGAGAAATATATCAGCAGCCTCAGTCTCACATCTTGTAGGCCTACAATCTAGTCACCTTTCCAGTCCTTGTATTTCACGGGCAATGACTATCAGCTTCTTCATAATTCCCACCACTGCAGCCTGCTACCCCCAAGGATTTTTGTTCCAACAGTTCAGGTTATGGTGTATTCAGAAAAAGCAAGCTGTGCCTGAAATCCAGACACTCCCAGCTCTGCTTCCTCAATAGTGTAACCTAATACTTATCACTGTGAGAGTTTCGAAACGCATGCATCAGAGTCATCATGTTTACTTGGTAAATTTAGCTCCCTGGGTGTGGGGTATACAACAACTCTCCATACTATCTTCACAAGTTTTCCATAAATCTAAAACTGTTCTAAAATTAAAAGTACGTTTAAAAAAATGCAACTCCCTCGGTTCCAAACTATAGCTGCTAAATCATAATTTCTAGAAGGGGTATGATGGAAAGAGCGTTGTAACAAACACCCCAGCTGATTCTTATGGACACTAGAGTTTTCATGCTGTCTAGGAACAGGGCTTATGCCCTTTATGCTCTCTTCAGTATTGTCCAATTGGCTGACAAATCCGCCTTCAATGACAATCTGGAACCATAAATGCTATTATCACTCTTGGTCCATGACTCATATTCTTGGATTTATCTATCGAGGGAAATAACTTCCCAGGCATAGAAATTACATCTTCACCTGGAAGCAAACGTAAGCATGTAGACACACCAAGTGATCACCTGAAATTGAGAACTGGCATAAACACCAAGCTTCCCTCACCAGCTCCAATCTCAAGTACTGGATTAATAGACCGTCCCCTGCCCACCTTCTTTTGCCTGGATCATGAAATGCCTCCCACTTCCACACTCCTGAGTCAGGATGAAAGTGGATGAGAAACCCTGTTTTGAAAAAAAAACCATGGCCTTGCCACCAGAAGATTCTAAAAAATAAATGGGAGTGTTTAATATGTTTCTTATGGCTTTCTAGAATCAGAAAGTTAATTATTATTGATTACTTACACTATTTGCTTTATTTATTTTAAACGTTTCCCATTAAATAACCACAAAAAATATAAATATTACTAACTTGTTGCTTAACTGTAATGATGAAATTATATTTAATGTAATACAATTTAGATTGCTGAATCCACCCATCAGCGTTTGTAAAACAATCTAAAATTTGTCACATTCACTTTGCATGAAGTCTTAAGAAATTCTGAAAATTATTTTGAGAAAATAACCAGATTACTACTGAGTCTTTTTAAATGATGTTTACTACTCTTTTTACTCACAGGAGCCCATAAAACAAAATTGATATTATTTTAAGGGACAAATTGTACCAGCCATTCCACTTAACTCTCTCATTTACCCTTTAAGACCATTTTTTATTCTGTTCAATTTAGATGTACCAATTGAGTCTCCTGGTCCCAAAATGATTGCTAGGAGTTATGCTTCCAACAAACTTCTTAAATTACTTGATTTCAGTCTTGTCTGTTTTCATAAGATTTAAATTAAATTAACGAAGAGAAAATGTCTATGTGTGCGTAACTAAAGACAATGCTGAAATATTAAAACAACGTGCCGAAACCTGATTCACATCATCCAGTGCTGGGGAGCCGGGGTCAGGCACACTGGCCCCCGGTGCTGCTCTTGTTCAGTGGGGACCATGCCAGAAACAACTAGTCATTGTGGAGAATTGTTTAAAAATGAATGTGCTGAAGATTTTCTGATTCACATTCATTATCCACTGACCTGTTCTCAATGGATTTCACAAAAAGAAGCAAAACTAATTAGCTCAGGCCAGACTGTCTGAAAAATAATGGCACAGTGATTTAGAGAAAAGCATTCATGTTATAGAGGCCTTTTGGAATAGTATATATTTTTAAAATTAAATATCACACTTTTTTGATGATAAAACCTTTTCATTTGAACTAATGCACCATCATTTCTTTTTTAAAAAATCAGTACTTAACAATGAAGACCTTTGTGGGCTAAATATCAATAACGTTACTTTGCCTCATGTTAAATCATCTTAACATACTTGAAACGAGGCTCAGAAAATATTGGAGATTGCATGTGTGGAGGGGAGCATTAGAAAGAGGAAAGAAAATAATATGATAAACCACTGGGAAGTCTAGAGTAAGTTATTTATTAACACTATTTATTATCTCTCTGTCTTAATTTACTGCAAAAATAATTTTGTTGTTTCTTAATAAAACATAATGAATAAAGAGAATGGTTTCTTATGAAGCCTGTCTCGTTACAAGGGTGTACTGATCTCATTGATATGCAGGGAAATTTTGCAAATCTTTTTATAGCTTAGTGTAGACTAGGTAGTGGTGACAACATAGAAATTTATTGTTTGGAGGAGGGCAACTTACCAGAGTTTGGTTAGTAGAAATATAACGTGTGGAGTCAGAGCATTCTGAAAACATGTAGAGGTCACAAGACCTCAGTGAAAAATAGCCAAAATAAATAGGGGGAACTATAAAATGATTACATTCTTATGACCACAAAAGTGAGGCAAGTCAAGAACACAGTGGAAGTTTGACCAAATACTGGATAGAACACTCCCTCCCAGAAGCCCTAATTATGGGGTCCTCTCTCACTGCTAAAGAATAATCATATGCAAATTAGTAAAGAGGAGTTAGAGATGGAAACTTACTCTAGTGGTCCAGTTGGCTCCACTTTGGATTAAGTCCGGAAGGGTTTGGAAGAGAAGTATATTTTATTCGAAAGCTAAAGTCAAGAAGAAAACAAATTGGATTTTACGCAAAATGTTAACATAAATCCTCACACCGGAAGAACTGAGTTAGATCCATGCAAGTTATTTTCTCCGAATGAGCATTGAAAGGTCACTTTAAGTAGCAAATCTCATAATTGATGTCTACATTGTTTCACCAGTGCCAGTAGTGCCTGAATTGGGCTGGCCAAGAGCGGAAGCTCACTTGGCTTCTTTAGGTTAGAGGAAAGGAGGAGGAATGCTGCTTCCAGTCCTCCCTGAACTGGAACATTTTCACACAGGAGATGGCTTTGGGATTAGAAGTCGAAGTCAACTGGTAAAAGATCATATTCATCTTTTTCTTTTTTTTCCCTCTTATGTTAATCTGCCTTGCTCCCTATAGAAGAAAGCAAATAGAAATGTCTCATTTAATTTAATGAAGAGAAAATGTAATAGTGCCATTTTTTCTAGTTTTAATTTGTAGACCCTGACAATTCCCATAAATTCTGAGGATTATAGGAAAAACAAACATATCTGTTGAGTCTAAAAAGAATAAATGAGAAAAATATAAGTATTTTCTGGAATATGCAAGTATATGTATAATCTTTGGTTATTCACAATAGGCACAAATGGAACCATTCTGCTTCTTTAATAGTTAAGACCAAACATTCATGTAAATATTCAGATGCAATATATTACGTATTTATGCTAAGTAAGCAAATTTTATTTTTATAATATATAATTGATTGGTTGTACAGACAACATAGAAGGCATAATGATACCTGTCCAGAATGAATGCAGTTTTATTACGGTTGTATTTTCAATAGTATTAAATCTTTTAACTTTCTGTCAAATTGATTATCATCATCTGTTCTTTTTTTCTAAATACTATCATAAAAGTGACTTTGTCATTTGGCAAATTGTTAATCAAAACACTTGTGTAGACCTTTTCTTGATGCCCCACCACTGAATCCACTACCTAGTGTATCTATTACCTGATAATCTAGCATTAATATCTCTTTTACTAATTTTATTACAACACTATAATTATAGTTGTGCCCTCAACGTGCTTTTTGGTTGAATACCAAATAGTTGAATGTTAAAATCAATATTTAGGGGAAGCCAACTAACACTATTACAGAATGAGCTTATAAGACTTGAAGAAAAATTAGAAAAATTTCCCAAAAAGGTAACTATGATCACAATTTCGCTACTAAAAATGCTATTAGTCAATTCTAATAGTCTGAAAATTTAGTTAGGAAAAAATTTCCCCGCTCCCTTCCTAATGTGGTTGATGCGTGTGCAAATGTTTTGGGATAATTCTGCCAGTCTAGGCTACTGTTGATGGTAATGTTGCCAATAAGTTTGAAAGTTTTCCATCATCTAAATAAAGATTATTCAGCTCTTCAACTCCTGTAATTTCATTGAATCAATTTCTTAAATTAGAGTTGTTTGCATCACTTGAAGAAGATTCTGCATATTTTTGAGAGACTTAAAAATGTCCTCACATATTATTTTATCAGGAATATTTTTGCTTAGTTGTTGTTTTACACTTATCTTCCTGAGATAAAATTTCCCTTAATCTTGGATCTAGAAATATAGCAATGGAGAAATTTAATTGGTTTCAATATAACAAATCTCTAAATTCCCACCTGTGTCTCAGCTTTCATTCCACTCACACTATTTTCAGCACGTCCTGTGAAGCAAAATGTTGGGAGACTCCTTATAGCAGACACAATGTAAGAAATACTTCTGCTTTCAAGTCACACCAGTTTGGTTATTTCTTTAGCAGATTCTAACAAATAGATTGTGTTCTCTACGAGCAAGCTGTCTTATAATTGGTATTGTTATTGGCAGAGTACAGTGTTAAATCTTTCTTTAATCTTTTTTAAAAATGTAATTTCTTCTATTCCATCTTGTATGAGCATCTGATATCTGACAAAGCAATTCCATCTTCTCTTTTATGTTAAGTAGACAGTTTTTGTATTAAGTAGAGTGAAAATATTAGCTCACTGTTTTCTTGCATGAGGGCAGTAATTCTGTTACATTTTTTGTGCTACAATTACTTTTATAACACATAAGTAAATGATGTGAAAAAATATCATCTGCTTATTTACATGTCACTCCTTGCCTTCACCACATTTGTTTTACAGTCAGTCACAATTATATGACATTTACTTTACTGATTTTCCATTCCATAAATAGTTCAATCAGATCAACTCAGTTGTTAGCTATGTGAGACCTAGAAATTTCTCAATAAGCAGAAGAATAAATTCTTCATTAACTCAGCATGGTAAAACTTAGAAAAAAATTATGATTATATCTTCATATCCAAATGTGTAATTACAAAAATAAGAAAAATACTGATTCAGTAATATTGCTAACTTTTTTGTTGGTATGCATAGCAGAATATAAGTCAAGAACTAGTGTTTCGGCAACATGAATTATAGAAAGAATTCTATTACTTGGAATTTATCACTTAGGTTAAACTAAAAATTCTTTGACATTCATCCACAGAAAATGCCTGACATTCTGTTTCAGTCATTTCAATAAGACTTTGCTCAAAATTTTTGCTTTATAGGATTAAAGTAATCAAAAATCTGTTCCTGAATCATTTGTGAAAACACATTTCATGTGTTTTGAAGGTTGATAAGTGAAAACAAAATTTTAGTATATTATTTTCCTCTTTTCAAATTTTCTTCTTACTACTTTTTATATCAGAATTGAAGATGATTTATCAGATATTTTGGAGTCTTTCCCTCATGAAATTTTGTAGTGCCATTCTGCTCTTAATTCATTTTCTCAACTTGTACAGAATTCCCAAAAAGAAATATTAAAGCCAAAGCCAAATTTCCATGCTTCCCAAAATACGTGTTTATGTGAATACTCTCTCCACTATACTGTGAGAATCATGAGAAGGGACTGTATTTTGTTTCTCTCTTCCAGTGTCAAGAATAGAGCACGGCAGATACTAGGCACTCAGTGAAGACTTGTTGATTGAGAGAACATATGTTTAAAATGATACAGTATAATGTAATGGAAAAGTATTGCATTTAAATTCAGAAAGATATACTTTTTCCATTTGCTAGCATTGTGATATTGGTCAATTTAGTTGACATTGCTGAACATAAATTTCCTCATCTGCAGAATATTCGTGAAACTCCCTGAGTTATTGTGATATCTGTAAGTGTATTTTAAAACACCAGCACAATGCTTGTCATCCAGTAGGTGCCCGACATGGTGACTAATAGGAAGGAAGGACAAAAGGAATGAAGTACTACATTAGTGCTTGTATTGATTAAAGAACTATTTGTTGCACACGTAGTCATGTGTCACTTAGTGACAGGGATACATTCTGAGAAATCTGATGTCAAGTGATTTCACCGAGCATACTTACACACACCTAGGTGGTATAGCCTACTACACACCTAGGCTATATGGTGCTAATCTGATGGGACCCCTGTGGTAAATGCAGTCCATCATTGACTGAAATGTCATTATGCTGCTCATAACTGTATTTAAGTATCTAATTTACGGGACAGAATTTATTGAACTGAAAAAAAATAGTATTCCTTCATTAAAATTACAAGCTTTTTTCTTTGTCACAGGATAGCTCAGAGATACATTTCAAACATCAGATATTTTCTGAGAAGTCTCTTGAAGTTTATCTATTTAACTCCTCAGTATCAAAAATGACCAAATCTTATTTGTCCAATGCTTCTGAGTGAAGGTTTCTGCATTTGGATTCTGTTTCTACCAAATTATAAGGAAAGTTCATAAATCATTATATTATCTCCTCACAGTCTCCCTCACTTCTAATAATTAGTAGGGCTATTTTTTAGCTTGCAACAGCAAACTCAAAGGAATCTCTCCACCAATGTGAGTTCTGCAGACTTCCAGATTTATGTAAGAAATGACCTCAGTTACTCACATTCTTCACTCTTTCCAATTCCCTTAAGTACTGCAAAAGTATATTAACTAGAACGATGTTCCAAATATTAATATTCCCATCAGTCATTTCAATTTTCTCAATCTTGATCACTAGTACCAATCACTCTTTGCATAAATACTAATTAGATTCAGGTACGAAACTGTGCAAATATCTTCAAGTTAATGAGAACCTGCTATATCAAGGCTCTAGTACATATTTCCCTATTGATATTTTGGTGGCTGATTTTCCCATGTATGTGTATACATACATATATATATACCTCCGAATTATTTTTAATGAAATAATAAAGTTATAATATTTAGGAATTCATTGAAAATGTTGTTTTAAATTCTTGTATTTCATTAAAAGTAATGTTTTCAAAGGTCATTTTGACCTCAGAGTTTATAATGGAAAATAATTTCCCCAGATCCATAGTGCCCTAACTCTACTTGCTTCAACAACTATTTCAACTCTTAGCTGTTTCTGTTGTCTGATATTTAACTACATAATCTAAACAACATAGTGATGTTGAAGATTGCTCAGTTTTAAAACTTCATTTGCTCCCTTTATGGTAGATGCTGATTTAGCTCTCTTACAAACACCTTCTCCTTTGTCCTCCTCCCCAAATCTTCAAATGCATATATATAAATATCTATATAAATATAGAACAAAATTATGTTAAATTGTTGGTTAATATTTACATTCTTTGACTATGAAAATATTAATTGATAGTTTGTTTGAGTAATATTTTTCCCAGAATTCTGAAAGTGATGCTGTCTATATTTCTAGTGTCCAGCTATAGCAGCTGAGAATTTCCAGGATCAGGTTCATATGATCATTTGTATGCACTAGGTTTTTTTTGTTGTTTTTCTTCTTAAAAACATTTAGAATCTTCTCTTTGGGCTATGTCTTCTGCAATTTGTAAAATTTTATCAATTTTCTATAATCTCACTTTTTAGAACTCTTAAAATTTGAATCTTTAACATCATGAATTGATTATTTACTTTTTCTATCTTTTCTTTATATTTCTTCATTACATTTTAATGCTGTTTTCTGGGACTTTCTTGAATCTTTATTCACAGCTACTACAAAATGCTTAATTTTCACTATTACAGGTTTATTTCTCAAATTGCTCTTTCCTGTTCTGATCGTTTCTGTTTTATAACAGTCTGTAACTATTTTATGTGCAAATGTCTAATTTTCTATCTGTTCATATGGATTATTGTCTTTAAATTTTGAAATTCTCTTCTGCTCTCTCCATTGTCTATTTTTCCTCCTGCTTCCTTTAATTTGTATGTTTGTTTGTTTTCAAATAACTCACATCTGGAATATATAAAGAGCTCTTACAAATCAGCAAGAAAAGTGAAACACCAAATTGAAAATGGATGAAATACTTCAATAAGAACTTCAAAAAAGAGTATACCCAAATAGCTAATAATCGCATAAAGAGTGTTCATTGTCATCAATCATGAGAGAAACGCAAAAAAAAAAAAAAAAGAAACCCAAGATGTGATATTCCTACACACACTCCCAAATGACTAAATTAAAGATTGGCAATGACAAGTGTTGACAAGAACATGAAACAATGCAAAGCTGCAATAGTATAGCCCCCATTTCAGATAGCCATGTTACGTTTGACTAAAGCCAACTAGATATCTTTCTAAACTATGGCCTTTAATTTTTTTGTCTACTTGTTTTATGTTGCAGGGATGGTGGTGGTCAAGCTCCTACTGCTATTGGATATCTGTCATTTCTTTTCTGTATTTTTAAGTGTTTTTACTTTACGTGTTTTGGTATGTCATTTAGTACACTGAACATTGTAATATCTTCAGTACAGACTGTTCCATTTATTACTGTAAAATAACCCCCTTTGTATTGTGTATTTCTTTCCTTCTCAAATACTTTATCAGATATTAATGTTGACCCTGCTGCTTTAGGCATGAATGTTTGCCTTCTTATTGACTTTGTTCCTTTTAACTTTTTGTTTGTTTGTTTTATATGTCTCTTATTTTTGACACAACCTGAATAGGCTTTTCCTTTAACTCCTTTTCATATATTTTAAGTACTCACTTCACTGTCAGTTTAAATATTCATTTACTAGCCTGCCTACCCATGAACACAGAAGCTAACAAAACATTACTCTAGAGTCAGACCTCAGAACAACCTTTAGATCTCATCTCTTAATTAGAGATCACAGCATGTCTTTTTTTCTTTCTTTTTTTTTTTTTTTTTGCTTTGTACTTAGAATCCTCCTTTTTTATCCCAATCATTCAGAATAGGCAACTGGAACTGAACAAACTCTCTGGCTTGGAATTCAGAATTTTTCACAATTCTGCTTTCAGTCTTGCTTCACCAGCATTATTCATAGGCCAGCAGTGTGGTGCCAATATAACCAGAGTGAGACTGTTAAGCATGGCACCTCAGGAAGAGTGAGTCAGCATCATGGAGGTAATCCTCCTTTCTCCTCTTCTTCTTTTTTTTAACAATGAGACATCCATAACCAAGCAAAAGAAACAAAGACCTTCAGCGCCTTATACCAAAGGACCCAGGAGTATTCTTTCCCACCTGTACATCAGAAAATAAACAAATAAGACCTCAGTAAGGGCTGCAAATCCAAGAGAGTCAGTGAACCTGTCCACTTCCACTCACCATGATTGGGGAAAAACACCTGGAGAGTGCAAACCTGGGCAGATAGATACCCACAGGTGAGAGAGAAATTGTAGAAGTCCATTCTGCTTGAGAGGAGATTCCAGCATGCCATCGGAGCAGGATAGAGAAGAGTTTGAATGCAGAGGAGAGGGAGGAACTCACTAGAGCAGCTCCCCTCCCCAGGGCAACACATCAAGGGGCAAAGCTGTTTGGCAGTGGCAGTGGGTGAGTTGTCCTACAGAGAAGGTGGAAAGCAAAGACCTTTCCGTGGAGAAGGTGGAAAGAAAAGTGGGGAGTGACTTCCTGGCTATCTCAGTTGTGTGGGTTGCCACTGGTGAAACCCATTTCTGTCCAGCAGCGCCTTGATTTCTGAGGACCGATTTCCATGACTGAGAGGATAGAGGTGAAAGGGAAGGAAGCAGATAAGAATATCAAAGGACATTAAAGGAATGAGGTCCCTGCTGTTTGCTGCAGGACTTCACCAGGAAGTTTACACACAAACCTCTGGGAGCACCCCACTTAAGAATCCCCACAGCAGGCCACAGTCATCTCCCAAAGCTCCAGATGCTAAACTCACACCTCCCTCCACTGTTCTATCAGCTCTTTGTGCATGCTACTGAGTGTGGCCATGAAACTGAGCTCCAGTAGACAGCTTGCTCAGAAAATAGTCCAAGGTTGGTGGGCAAGAGGGAAACCACAAACTTGACATATAGCACCACCTTCTGGAATACAAAAGAAAAGATTCTAATAGCCAGCCCGGTGAACTGTAAGAACCAAAGAAGATATAAAAGCTAGCTATGAAATGTGAAAGCAGAAGTGCATAGTGACAAGCAATAAGGAAAATCAAGGAGATATGGATCACAAAAAGAAAATGATACTTCTCCAGCAACTGAGCTCAGGCACATGGAATATTGTAAACTAACTGATAAAGAATTCAAAATAGCTGTTATGAAAAAATTCAACAAGCTACGAGAAAACTCAGAAAAACAATTTTATAAAACCAATGAACAGAAACGGTTCTTTACTGAAGAGATTGAATATATAAAAAAGAATCAATTAGAAAATCTAGAGTTGACAAATTCAATGCATAAGATGAAAAATGCAATAGAGATCATCTGTATCAAGGCAGACTAGATGGAAGAAAGAATAAAGGACTTGGAAGAAAGGAATATAGAAATAATTCAGAAGAGGAGAGGGAACTAAGATTTACAAAAGTGAAGAAAGCCTATAAGAGCTACTGAATTCAATCAGAAAGGCAAATATTCTAATAATTGGGGTTCCAGAAAGAGAAGAGAGGGAGAAGCATGCAAAGAGTTTATTCAAAGAAACAATAGCTGAGATCTTCCCAAATCTGGGGAAGGACTTTGACATACAAGTCCACAAAGCTAATAGAATGCCCCACTATCTCAATGCAAAAAGACCTTCTCTAAGAAACATTATAGTGAAAGTGTCAAAAAGCAATGATAGGACCGGCCTAGTGGCATAGCAGTTAAGTTCACTCGCTCTGCTTCAGTGGCCTGGGGTTCACAGGTTCAGATCCTGGGCATGGACCAATGCACAGCTTGTCAAGCCATGCTGTGGTGGTATCACATATAAAGTAGAAGAAGATGGGCATGGATGTTAGCCCAGGGCCAATCTTCTTCAGCAAAAAGAGGAGGATTGGCAACAGATGTTATCTCAGGGCTAATCTTCCTCATAAAAAAAAAATCAATGATAAAGAATCTTAAAGGCAGCCAGGAGAAAAATTAAAGTAATCTACAAAGGAATCCCCAGCTGGTGATCAGCAGATTTCTCACCAGAAACTCTACAGGCCAGGAAAAAGTGGAATGACACATTGAAAGAAAAAAATTGCCAGCCAAAAATACTTTATCCAGCAAAGTCATCCTTCAGATATGAAGGAGAAATAAAGGCTTTCCTAGACAAACAAAACTGAGGGAGATCACCACCACTAGACCTGCCTTGCAATAAATGCTCAAAGGAAGTCTTCAAACTGAAATAAAAGGATGCTAATCAGTGATGTGAAAACATATGAACATGCACAACATACTGGTAAAGGTGTAAAATAGACAGTCAGAATTAGAAAACTGGACCTGTATATTAAGATGGTATGTTAGCCACTCATCTACAGTATAAATATTAAAGAAAAAGAGTAGTAAAAATAACTATAGGTACTATAAATTGTTAATGAATACATGACATAAAAAAGTAAATTGTAATGTCAATAATATAAAGTAAAAGGGTGAAGCCTTTATTGCTGTTTAAAGATAAGTTGCTATCAGCTAAAATGGACTGTTTTATCTGTAAGATGTTTTATGTAATCTACAAGGTAACCACAAAGCAAAAACAGAGTAGATCCACAAAAGACAAAGAAAGTGGAAAAAATAGCATGCCTCCACAGAAAATAACCAATTTACAAAAGTAGGCAGAGACAGAAGGAAAAAGAAATAATGTAAATACAAAACAACCAGAAAGCAATTAGTAAAATGGCATTAGTAAATCCTTACATAGCAATAATCACTCTAATGTAAATGGATTGAATTCACCAATCAAAAGGAACAGAGTGGCCGGATGGATTAAAAAACCAAGATCCAACCATATGCTGCCTACAGGAGACATATTTCAGCTTTAAAGACACACGTAGGCTCCAAGTGAAGAGATGGAAGAAGACATTCCACACAAAAGAAAGCAGGGGTAGCCATATTTATAACAGACGAAATAGACTTTAAGCCAAAAATAGTAACAAGAGGCAAAGAAGGTCATTATATAAGGATAAAAGAGTCAATATATTAAGAAGATATAATAACTGTAAATATATATGCACCCAACATTGGAGAACCTAAATATATTAAGCAAATACTAACAGATCTGAAGGGAGAAATAGACAACAACACAATAATAGTAGCCACTTTCAGCAATGGATAGATCATCCAGACAGAAAATCAACAAGGAAGCATTGGAATTGAATTATATTTTAGACCAAATAGACTTAACACATATCTACAGAACGTTCCATGCAACAGCTGCAGAATACACATTCTTCTCAAGTGCACACAAAACATCCTCTAACTTTGAGAAGGTCTTTGTGCCAAGATGGTAGCATATGTGCTGTTGAGTGGCAGGACACAAGTCTGCATTGAGAGGTGAGGGCCAAACTGTCAAGGGTGCTGTGGACTCTGCTGAGGAGTTTAAATTCTATCCCACAGGCCAGTTTTCCTGGTGACTCTTTTAACATTTCTCTTTGCCACACCATCTTCTGTCTTTCTAGTTCAGGCTCTGCTCATCTCTCACACAGACTACTGCAATAGTCTTTCAAAGGATCTCCCTATCCCTGCTCCTGCATTATCTAACCTGTCCTCTACCCTGCTATCTGAATGAACTAAATGCACATCTAACCCTGTTATGAGCTGAATTGTGCCCCACCCTCTCCCTTCCAAAGTTCATATGTTGAAATCCTAACCCACAGTCCCTCAGAATGTGACCATATTTGAAGATAGGGTCTTTAAATAGGTAATTCAGTTAAAATGAGGTCATTAGGTGAGGCCTAATCCAACATGCTTGGTATCCTTATAAGAAGAGGAGATTAGGACACAAACATGTACAGAGAAAAGACCATGTGAAGACATGGGGAGAAGATGGCCATTTACAAACCAAGGAGAGAGGCTTACAAGGTACAACCCTGCCAACACCTTGATCTTAGACTTCTAGCCTCCAGAATTGTAAGAAAATAAATTTCTGTTGTTTAAACCAAAAAAAAAAAAAAATTCTTCAGGATAGATCCTATGAGAGGACACAAAACAAATCTTAGCAAATTTAAGAATATTGACAGGCCAGCCTGGTGCCGTAGTGGTTAAGTTCATGTGCTCTGCTTTGGTGGCCCGGGGTTCACAGGTTCGGATCCTGGGTACTGCCTGATGCGCCGCTTATCAAGCCATGCTGTGGTGGTGTCCCATATAAAGTAGAGGAAGATGGGCATGGATGTTAGCCCAGGGCCAGTCTTCCTCAGCAAAAAGAGGATTGGCAACAGATGTTAGCTCAGGGCTAGTCTTCCTCCCTCCAAAAAAGGAATATTGAAATGCCGACTATCCTTTCTGATCACTATGATATGAAATTAGAAATAAACAAGAGGAAGCCTGGAAAATCTATAAATGTGTGGAAACTTAACAAACCCCAACAACCAATGAGTCAAAGAAGAAATCAAAAGAGAAATTTAAAACTATCTCGAAACAAATGAAAACCAAAACCTATGGGATGCTGCAAAAGTAGTTCCAAGAGGAAAGTTTAAGCTATAAATGTATACATTGAGAAATTAGAAAGATCTCAAAAAAACAACCTAAACACCTCAGGGAACTGGAAAAAGAAGAACAAATTAAGCCCCAAGATACAAGAAGGAAGGAAATAATAAAGATCAGAGTGGAAATAAAGAAATAGAGACCAGAAAAACAATAGGAAGAACCAATGAAACCAAGAGTTGCTTTTTCAAAAAGATAAACAAAATTGGCAAATCTTTAAAAAGAGAGAAGACAAACAAAATTACAAATTAAAAAGGAGACATTATAACTGACACAGAAATACATAGGATCATAAGAGTCTACTGTGACTAATAATATGCCAACAAATTAGACAGCCTAGAAGTAGATAAATTCCTAGAAGCACACAATGTACCAAGACTGAATCAGGAAGAAATAGAAAATTTGAACAGACCAATAACAAGTAAGGAGATTGAATCAGCAATTAAAAACTTCCCAACAGAAAACCCAAGGAACAGACAACTTCACTGGCAAATTCTACCAAAAATTTAAAAAAGAATTAATATTAATCCTTCTCAAACTCTCCCAAAAAACTGAAGAAGAGGGAATACTTCCAACCTCATTCTACCAGGCCAGCATTACCCTGATAACAAAGACAGGTATAAGGACACTACACGAAAGGAAAACTATAGAACAATATCCTTGATGAAAATAGATGCAAAAATTCTCAACAAAATATCGGCAAATCAAACTCAAAAAACATTAAAAGTATTATACACCATGAGAAAGTGGGATTTATCCCTGGGATGCCAGGAGGGTTCACATATACAAATCAATAAATGTAATACATCACACATTAATAGAATAAAACATAAAAATCACACGACCATTCCAATAGATCGCAGAAAATGCATTTGACAAAATACAACATCCTTTCATGATAAAAACCACCAGATTGGGTAGAGAAGGAACACATCTCAACATAATAAAGGGTATATATGACAAACCCATAGCTAACATGATACACAACACTCAAAAATTGACAGCTTTTCCTCTAAGATCAGGAGGAAGATAAGGATTCTCACTCTTACCACTCTTATTCAGTGTGGTACTAGAAATCTTAGATAGAACAATTAGGCAAGACAAAGAAATAAAAGGCATCCAAATAAAAAAAGAAGAAGTAAAATCATCATTATTTGTAGATGATATGATTTTTATATAGAAAATCCCAAAGATTCACCCAAAAAACTGGGGGATCTAATAAACAAATTCAGGAAAGTTGCAGCATACAAAATAAACATTCAGATTTCAGTTGCATTTCTATATACAGTCATGCACCAATAATGACATTTCGGTCAACAGTGGACAGCATATATGATGGTGGTTCCATAAGATCAGTACAATATAGCCTATGTGTGTGGTAGGCTATACCACTGAGGTCTGTGTCAGTACACTCTGTGATGTTCACACAATGACCAAATTACCTAATGATGCACTTTTCAGAATGTATTCCTGTCGATAAGCAACACATGACTGCACTAATAATGAAACATCTGAAAAAGAAATAAAGAAAATTATTTCATTCCCAATAGCATCAAAAACAATAAAATACTTAGGAATAAATTTAACCAAGAAAGTAAAAGATCTGAACAACAAAAACTACAAGAATTTTTTGAAAGAAGAAACAAACAAATGAAAAGACATCTCATGTTCACAGATCAGAATCATTATTGTTAAAATAATACTACCCAAAGTCATCTATAGATTCAATGCAATCTCTATCAAAATTCCAATGACTTTCTTCACAGAAATAGAAAAAACAATTCTAAAATTTGTATGAAACCCAAATAGCTAAAGCAATCCTGAGAAAGAACAGAGCAGGAGGCATCACACTTTCTGATTTCCAACTATACTACAAAGCTATACTAATGAAAACAGTATGGTGCTGGTGTAAAAATAGACACATAGACCAATGGTGCAGAATAAAGAACCTAGAATTAAACTCCTATGTATATATGGTCTCCTAATAAGGGAGACAAGATCAACCAATGGGGAAAGGATAGTCTCTTCAACAAACGGTATTGCAAAACTGGATAAACACATGCAGAAAAATGAAATTGGACCCCTCTCTTACACCACTCACAAAAATTAACTCAAAATGGATCAAAGACTTAAACATAAGATCTGATACCATAAAACTCCTAGAAGAAAATGTAGGGACGAGGTTCCTTGACATCGCTCTTGGCAATGATGTTTTGGACGTGACACCAAAAGCACAAACAATAAAAGCAAAAATCAACAAATAACTACTCCTTTGGGAGTGTATGTAGGAGTATCACATTGAGGTCTTATTTTGCATTTATTTTTGCGTTGCCAATTCTGGAAATGTGTTCTTTTTACCTTTGTCAATGTGATATGCAAGCTCACTTTTTGTCTCAGAATTTACTTTTATGAATTAATATTTTCCCCAGTGTTTTCTTCAGTGATATGAAGATAAAGGAGAAAGATAAAGAGAAGGTAAACTCTATCAAATAGAGTTGACATTAAAAATAGAAGACTGGAGGTAATAAACATATGGTACCAGAATCAGAATTATATAAATGCCCAGGCCCTACTCTCAGACATTCTGATTCAATTGTTGTGAAATGGTGTCCAACTCCCAGTAAAATTTTGTTTGATCTGAGAACTATTGATTAGCTCAAGTTCTGTCTTCTCTGGAGGAAGGTAGTATTTCTCACAGGAAAAAAGGAACTTCTAGAGACAAAAAAGGCTGGGTTTGGAAAAGCCACTTGATGCAAAATATTGAGCATCATATTTATGCAAGCAATTTTCTTGGTGTTAGTTTTTATCTATGAAACCTGGAATACAATAAATGCCAACCTCATAGTATTGTTTGGAGGATTATGTGTGGTAATGTATATGATTTTTTTGTTATCCTAATAGCTACCTCTTAGTTATATTCTATTCATTAATTCATCTGTGTTTCCATTAATTCAATCAGTATTTAATGAGCACTTACACTATGCCAGATGCTGGTGATTAATTAGAAAACACAAACAAAGGCCCTCCTAGAGCCTAGATTCTGGAGGTGAGGAAAACTATAAATAAACAGATTGATAGATAACAAAATGGCAGGTAGCATTAAGTGTCACATAGAAAAACATATAATGGAAATAAAATTTAAAAGTGAGAGGGCATTTCATTTTCGTTTGGATAATCAAAGAACTTTTCAGGAAGTAATATTTGTGTAAAGACCTCAATGAAATGGAGAAATAAGCTATTGGAATATCTGCATGGAATATTCCATTCAGAAGAAACAGTGTAAAAGCCCTGAGATGGGTGTTGTTTCTATTGTTTGGTTTGGGGAGATTTTTTTGAGATTAGCAGTAAACCAGGGACCTAATAATGTACTCTTACAAGGTATAACGTAGACTGCTTTTTATTTTAAGGGTAGAAAGGCATCAGTGTAGGTCTTTAAAATGTGGAATGATGTAAACCAACTTTATTTTTTTTTAAGGCATCATGGGGAGTGGTGCAGAGGGCAAGAGAGAAAGCAATGCTTATGGTTAGGAGCCACTTGCGTTTGTTATTCATTTGACTGCAACGATGTTGGTGAAGGTGTTGAGAAATGGTAGTTTTACAGATATATTTTGAAATCAGAATCCACTTACTTTGCTTCTGGAAAAGATGTAGGGTTGAAAGAAAAATGTGACAAATCCAGGATAACTTCAAGTTTTATAATGTACAAAACAATGGACTTGATTTACAGAATTTATCTCATTTAATCTTAAAATAGCCCTTCAAGTTCAGTGACATTATGCCATTTTACAAATCAGAAAGGAGATTTCAGAGAATTTTGGTTTTTGAACATGACAAAAAGCATAAATTGTTTGTTTCATTTTGTTTTGATTTTACTCCACATTCTTGATATTGTGAGGACTTATAAAACTGTTGTTGTATTTTACAAGTTTTCTCATTGACTTTGCTGAAACCATTTTCAATCCCAATTCATTTTCCGTGATGTGATAAGATGGCAGTAAGAATGGGGAAACCCAAACATAGGTGAGATTATAACAGAAATTTGGATTCAAGAAGCATGAGATAGGGGCAGAAAATGACCAGCACTTTGTTGTTTCCGAGGTGTAAAGGGTGAGGGATAGGGCAAAGTCTGGCAAGATGGGCTGGGGCTTCTGGGAGAGATTTGTCTGCCATTTTGAGTAGCATGAACTTGACCTTTGAACCAGTTATTCCTTCAAAACCAAAATCTTTAATGATGGATTTTTAGGTCAAAAGCCTTGAGGTTACCAACCTCTTGACAGACTGTGGGAAATCACAATGAATGAGCTAATTCTTTAAAAGTGAGTACACACTTTATGCACACACACAAAAATCACTTTAGAACAAACTGAAAGAAATGAATCATAACTATTGCAAATATTGTCATTCCCTGCCCAATTTAGTCTTCATTTTTTTAATCTTTGGATTGAAATAACTTATCGGAGAAAAACCATCTCTAGTTCCTTTCATAAGTATTTCAAAGGTCAATAATTGATTACTGTGGATTAAATACAGAAATTATAGCTTTAAAGTCCTTAAAAGTCTACCAGTTTCACCTTTTTTGTGTTTAATTAGAAGCAATCTGTCTTTACTTTCCAGGAATCTGTCAAAATTTTGGATGTGATTTAACCACCATGGTAACTGGCAACCAAGTCTGCTAATATAAATCAAAAAGTTACAGCTAGTTGCCTGAAGAAAATATTCCTGACTCTCTTCTGTCTGCCTCCAATCTTCATGACTTTAAATTGTTCTGACAAGCAGAACATAATTTCTTTGGAGTGCATACCTCTTCTGTAAGGAAATCACAATAAAGAACATGAAAATAGTTGACAACAATGACCAGATTTTCACACATTCCATTCTATTTTAAGATTATTGCTAAGCCTCAGCACAGCTGGTTTTCCAGAGTATAAAGAAATAATTTACCGTTCTCATGGTATTGTACATCGTACCACTCTCTCTCTTTTCCTGTGCAAAGTAATTTAAATCTTCCATGTCACAGGTTGGTATAATAGTAAACCTTGATTTCAGCCAGTGTGTGCTACACTTTATGAAAATACTTTGGTATTATTTGCTTTGGTTTGGTGGGTTGTCATCCACACTTAGAAAAAGGAATTACAAAATGAATGGCATTATCCACCTTTAAAAAAGGTTGGCTTCAGGGACACATATTAACATGAAAAAGTCAAGTCTCTAAACAAGAGTGAGAGTTAAAACAATTGTTTAAAACATTGTTCTGTTGTACACAGAAAAGTTTTCCTCAGCTGACTACCTGTTATCACTAACATTTTAGAACAGTTCTACTGACCCAGCTGCCTGCAATTCTAACAGTTTGAGTTCTTGGTCTACGTTCAAGTACAAAGTTATTTCATATTGTAGGTGTTATTTTCACTCTTGTTGCCATTTAGTCGTTGTAAACATTGTAATAGGTTGTATTGTCTCTCTGTATCCCATTAACATCTCATTTCATGAAAGTTTTATTAGCTTTCCTGGACCCAACTGGTAATGTAATATAGAATAGTGGAGTTTTGTTGTTTCAAGATAACCTCAAGTTGAACTTATGAAATGCTCTAACCTTTCTCTCAGGCTTTCTGGAAATGACCCTAAATGAAGGGGGTCTGGCAAAGAGCTTCACAGCATGCGCATATACAAAAGAAGGACCTGTGATGAGAGCATGACCCCTCTACAGGAACCAAAAGTTTGTGAGGCTGAACCAGCATCTGACAGAGATTATTACAAACTGGAGCTGAAGAAATAAGCTGAGGCCAGAGATCTAATAAGGGATATTAAAGATTTTGGTCTTACTCTCAGAAAACCAGGAAGCCACCAAAGGATTTCCAGATTACGTGTCCAAAGACACATGATTTGGTTTTAGTTTTGGAAATATTGTTTTGGCTGATGTGGAATAAGACAAGAGTAGATATGAGACAAGAATAGTCAAAATGAATATATAGTAAATGAAACCAGAATCGGGCCATCTCAGGGACCAGGGTAAAGTTGTTTCATGCCCATCAAAAGCTTCCCACAGAATGAATCCTGAATCTGCAGTCAAAACAGCATTCTTTGACCTTAAGGCTTTAACATATGTTAATTTACAAATATCCTTAGAAGGATATGAGTTGTTGCTTAATTAATATAGAGTTTTAGTTTTCCAGATGAGAGTTCTGGATATTGATTGCACAGCAATGTGAATGTACTTAACACCACTTAATGTTTTAAGATGGCAAATTTTATGTTATTTGTATTTTCCACAATTAAAATATTTTAAAAAGAAAAAAAGGAGGGGAGATATTCTTGAGTCACTTAACTGTGTTTTCAAAACAGTTCTATGCATTGTTTTTTAACTTTGGTCTATACCAGGAAGGCAATGTTACTCTCATTAACAGATTAAAATACTGAAACTCAGAGCAGTTAAAAGAATTGCCTGAGGTTAAATAGAAAAACTTTATTTTTAATTCAGGACCTTTGATATATAACCCCATATTATTTCTACTACCCCCAAAAAAGTTTTGGGAACATATTTTGGTACTAGGAGAAGGTAGGGAAAAGGTTTTATCATTGAGTAAAAGTTAGAAAGTGTATGTCAGAAGTCAGGTAAGAACAAATAATTGTAAAAAGTCTGGGAGCCTTGAAAACAAATTCACCTTCATCAAGCATACTTTTACCTATGTTCCACCCTGCCTGGTATAATAGCATCTCATTTATAAAAAAAAGAAAACCTAGTACTGAAGAAAGACATCATTCAACTTATTGTAAGCAAGAGTTGTGAAGACTAGTGAGAGGAAAAGAAATCAGTCTCAGGAAAAGAAGGGAAAGCATGTGGAAATACATAAAAAAACACCCAAATGAGAACAAGTAGAGACTATTTATTTAGAGCTTGCTGTCTGAGGGAATTAGGCACCATCACTTGCCTTTGGCAGAGTCTCAAACTTAGGGAGGGAGTAGGAAAGTGTTATAGAGGAAAAAAAAGAAAAGGCTTAAGTTGTGCTTGATTAGGAGTTGTTGGCTTGGGGAAGCTGGATGTGGGCTACCTAGAAGTGGGGCATCATATGTTCCTAAGTGATTGAATTAGAGATACTTGGCTTTCTCTGGTTGGTCCCAAGGAATGAAAATTAGGAAAGCTGACAGTCATTGACCAAGTCCTGACCATTCAGTACTGAATGCTTGAGAGGTTGTGGTTTGGCTTCTTGGACTGTTTGCCGTACATCTAAGTTCAAGGTCTAAGTTCAATTGTCACACATGGTCCATTGTATATTCATTCTCTTAAGCACATGGGAAATGTTTAGAGATTTCAGATTAAGAATGAATAAGAAAAAGTACATGAGTACATTGGAAATGTTTCATGCTGTGCAAAGATTCATAGAAGTCAAAGCCCAAAGTGACCATAAAAGTAGATTGTGATGCCTGTAAAAGAATATTTACAATAATTAAATGGTTCTTATTCAAACCAGTGTACATGGTCTTAGCCCAACAAGAAAGAAAAAAAGAAAATAAGCAACAAAATATATGTTTTTTTATAGTTTCTCAATATTTTACCAGAAACAATAGTGCCAGCCTTTCTCTCAAACATCTGTCAAATTCTCAATTCTTGACTACTAGAAATTTCCATTATTCTGCTAAGGTAGAAATCATTCAGGCATATACAATTCACAGAAAGATTATGCAAAAGCTTAAGTTGAAGTCCATTCAATATAATTTCAATATAGAGGTTTATTTTATGAAATACGTAGTCATTCAGTTGTCTCAAATCTGTTTAGCTACATTTTTCTTCATTGTTAATTGAGTCAATCCAAGTAAGAATAAAAGTAGTTAAAATAACTTTTTAAATTGTCATTAGAATATCATATTAAAATCATTCCAACTTAAGAATTAGTCAAAGGGGAAGAATTTTTCTTTGTTTTTTTCAGTCTTCCTCTTTTTTTTTTCTATTTTCTTCTCTTTGGTTACCTCTTTTTTCCTCTTTCTTCATTCACTCTCTTGTTTCTCTCTCTCCCTTCTCTTCTCTCTCACTTTCCTCCTTTCATTCTATCATGGAAACACATTTTCTTTTCTTTTCTTTTTGAGGAGGATTGGCCCTGTGCTAACATCTGTAGCCAATCTTCCTCATTTTTTCTTTTTTCTCCCCAAAGCCCCAGTACATAGTTTTGTATCACAGTTGTAGAGTTGTATCTCTTCTATACAGACACCACCTCAGCATGGCTTGATGAGCAGTGAGTAGGTCCACGCCCAGGATCTGAACAGGTGAACCCTGGGCCATCAAAGCAGAAAGACGAACTTAACCACTATGCCACTAGGCCGGCCCCAGAAACACATTTTCTTTCTTTCTTTGTGATTGCATTGATCATGCTTTTTATGTTCTATGTTTTCTGATGCTTTGACATCTTCGGGCCTTGCTGACACAGGAGAGACCAACATTGCCAGGGCTAGCCAATTTCTAGAGATAGTCATGGACTTGCCTACAAGTGTGCCTTTCCCAGGCAAATCAACCAATCCAAAGCCTGGACCCTGGACCATCTCCTTTATCCGGCTCTCACAGAGCTCTTACATTCCAGGCCACTATCTCCCTGTCCTAGTCACCTCATGGGCAGGTAGCAGACACCTAGAGATACCTCTTACACCCCAGAGCCTCCTGAAATTATTCAAATTTGCCAGTAGTAAGCCTATTTACCTGCCCTGCCTTGCCTTTCCTGCAAAAACCACAATAAATGCACTTGTCAGATATTCTTCCTACTCCTACCTCCTGTCTGATCCTAGCATTTCCCCATGTGGCCCTGCATGGCATGGCATGTCTCTCCTCTTGGGAACTGTTAGTAACAATCTATCCCTTCAATGGCAATTGTCTCTTGATCTGTTGGCCTGACCATACCTGAATAATAAAATCTACATTTTAAAATAGTGATATCTGATAGAAAACGTGGCAGTGGATTGCTGACTAAGGGGGAAAAAGTCAGCTCACAATTTTTTTTACAGACTTTCTTTGACTTCAGACAACTGATTGGTTTTCTGATGAATTCTCAAGCTGTGCATGTATATAGTCCTTAATGAGCACTAATGCCCTGACCTTGTTTGAGGAAAGCACTCTGAGGTAAATTTATGGTAGATGGAAAATTACACGTAAAGCATCTGGAGCACTTTTAATTTTCTTATCCTCAGAAAATAATAGAGAATTATCAGACTTGCCCCCACGACTAGTTATGCATTTCTTCAGAAGAAATTGAATAGTCTCATTCTTCAAAATAGCCAAAATATAGGAGCACCCAAATAATTAAATCTCCTCCCTCAAAATGAAGAATTAAAGGCAAAGACATTTTACTAGGGAGACATACACCAGAAAAGCATCGCATACGAGTACCAGGAACAGACTACATGATAGAAAACATAAAGCTGGTTGGTATCTAAAACCAGTGTTCTCCAAATATTTTTGACGGCCCATCTCCTCAGCACAAAATCTTGAGTACATCTCCCAACATACAAACTTATTTTGAATATAAGTGTGTGTATGTCTGTCGACCGACAAACTAAACAGTAGTGAAGCACATTTCCTGATTTCTAGACTGACACAAAGAAATAGAATTTATTCTTTTCTTTTTATACCTCAATGCATCATTTATGACAGTCCCTCCAATGCACATACTTCTTAAAGAACTCTAGTTTAGGGAATTTATAGCTTGCTATCTAGTCCAGATTATGGAAATAGCCTGCTTACCTTTGTTCCTTATTCTCTGACCTCCCCCAGCCCCCACTATCATTCTTTACACAGCAGCCACAGTAATATTTTTAAAACATTAGTCAGTTTTTGTCCTTCTCTTTAGATTCCTCCAAAATCTTCCAACTGTCAGAGTTTGAGTTTCCCAGATGCAGAAGGGGGATGAGGTTTGGTATGCATGTGATTTTATGAAGAAATGTTCCCAGGGAAACTGGTAAGGAACTGCTCCCAGGGGAGCTGGGAGAGCAGAACAGAGAAAGGGAGAGGTCCAGGCAAGGATGTGATCACAGGCAAAGTCCCAGGGAGGGTCGTTTAGCCTGATTCCGAGGAAAAACTCTGGAGAGAAAATTAACCCTCAGTGTTTTCTCAACTGCAGGCTGCATCCATGAATTATCTAATTATTGGTTGGGAAGTCATGGACATAAATTTTCAGATATTTCTCTGCAGTGTGGACAAGGCAGGCTCCAAAGTCACTTAAGGGCATTCCTTCAAAAAAGAGTCACAGGCGCTAGCTCTTAGAAGAAAAGCATGCTGAGGCTGAAATATGCACAAAAATGGTCATACAAATCCCAGGGAACTGGGGCACCAATATTATCTGTTATATAATCTCACTTAGAAAAGAATCCAAACTATTTACCATGGCTTTGTGAGATTTAGCCCTGACTATTTCTGCAACCCCATCCCAAATCACTCTCCCACCCCATCCCTCACCATACCCAAACTAACCTACAATCTCTTGCTTTAACCAACCAACTTGGATCCAAATGGCTTTATTCCCTTTGCCTGAATTCTCTGACCCCTTTGTCATATGACCGACTCCACTGTATGATTCTACTTTGAGTTAAAATTGTTTCTTTTCACAGAGTCCTTCTCTCGTCTGTTCCAAAGAAATTTCCGTGCCCCACAGACTCTTGGTCATGTGAATTTGTCTTATTTTCTTTACAGCAGTTACTGCAATCTGAAATTATCCTATTTATTGTTTTGTTGTCTCTACTTCCCTCATTGAAATGTAAGCTTCATGTCTTCTTGTTTTTTTAATACAGATTTTTATTTATTTACTTTTTTTGCTGGGAAATATTCACCCTGAGCTAACTCTGTTGCCAATCTTGCTCTCTTTATTTTTTATTGATTTATTTATTTTTCTCCTCAAAGCCCCTTGTATATACTTGTATATTGTAGTTGTAAGTCCTTCTAGTTCTTCGATGTGAGCTGCTGCCACAGCATGGCTGCTGACAGATGAGTGGTGTGGTTCCGTGCCCAGGATCCAAATTGGGCCACTGAAGTGGAGCATGCTGAACTTTAACCACTAGGCCGTCAGGTCTGGCTCTAAGCTTCATGTCTTTCTTGTTCATCCTTTTATCCTCACCACACAGAGCAGTGTTTGACATATGGTAGGTGATCAATAGCTATTTATTTAATAAAGGGCCATTCATGACCTACTTATATCTTACTGTCTACTCCACCTTCACCTCTTTGGGTTCCTACCCTCTAGGGCTATTCCTAGGAAATGAAGGACACCCCATCAAGAGTAAATTAAGGAAAAAATTTAAGAAGGAATTTCCTCAGCATAAAATGAAGCAGCCATACAAGCTATTAGAGTGCACTGCCATATCCTTCAAACAGCCTGTTTGTGAATCTCAGTTAATGAATCTTTGATTGATCTCACTGAAGTCCCTTGCCTTGAACTTCACAGCTTGGACAAAGATGAGAAGCTATTTCTATTTATATAAGCTGTATTCCAGAAGGCAGCAATATACTTGAATACAATAAGAACAGAATAGAGCCTGAGATTTATGATTTATAGAATAGCATCTGTGGGTGTAGAAATTTAACTCACAATACTTCACATATACTGAGAGAAATATGCCTAATTTAATTTGTCTATAGCCAATGACTGTTACTCCCCAAGTTTCCATTCATGGATTAGAGGAAAAATTTTCATTTTGGATACTTTGCCTTAAAACTCAATCCGATTCAATAATGTAAACAGTCTATTTAATAATTTAAATCCAAATCCATGATTTAAAGACTCCGTTTAGATTATGATCAGTCTTAGTAGAAAAATTGCTCAGTCACTCAAATATCCTAGGCATCTACCTCTTTCTCTTGAGCCTCCCTAGGGTTCGTTACAAATGTATGGAGGATGGATGTGACCTATGTACACATAAGCCTATAACACATAAGTCCATTGGAAAGACTCAAACCCCTTTGTTGTCGTGTCCTCTGGCTTCAACCCAGGGCTATGTCCCAAGTCCATGCCTTGGCTACTTCTCAATGGGCAAAGTGTGCACCTGGCATGACGCAAAGTTTTGTTTTTCTCTCCCTTTTTGTTTGGTCTAAGTTCAAGGTATTCTTTAATTACAGGTCAAAGATATAAAGGCAAAAAAAGATGATTTTACAGAATATGTACAACTCAATACTTATTTTTGAAAATTGATATTTAATATCATTAAAGTCATATTCAGTATGTTTCTCAATCTAATGTGCATAAGTCAAAATTATTTCATTTATATTACTACATATAATTTTTTCTCCTCATTTTGTCACACTCAGAATTCTAAGATTTTACGACTAAAAACAGTCTTGGAAATCAATAAATTAAACTCCTCATTTTATAAATGGAACAGCCAAGATACATAGCAGGGTATAGGACTTTTTTCCCCAGTTTCAGAAACCTGGGAGTTTCAAATGTGGAATCTAGGTCCCAATTCCCAGTATAATGTATTTTTCTCTATTCTACAAGGTTTAGCATCAGCTTCTACGCATTTCCAAAATTGATCTTAAAATACAGGGGACATTTCTTAAATTCTCCTTTCTTTGATTTCTCCTTGATATCTGACAGCCTTGACAACATCTTCTTTGGTTTTATGCTGCTACACATTACTGCAACTCCTCCAGGTATTAATAGGTCTTTTCTTTTTTCAATGCTGCTTTGCTTTTCCTCATTCTAAAATTTAACTAGAAGAGCACCTACTTCTCACCAAAGCTGTTATCTACTTGCTAATATCTCTTCTTTCTCAGGACTCTCTCTATGAGTCATTGATTCTATCTTTTCAGTGGTTACCACTAAGTAGATGATTCACAACTCATCTTTTAAAAAATCTCTTTCAACTTTCCCCTTTCATTCCCCACCCACACAAACTGAATTCCTTTCCAAGTAATCACATTCCTGTCATTAGAGAGCAATTTTTCTACTATTTTGTTCGTTGGTATACCCCAGTCACTAGCTTACTAGTGCATTCAGAATTAAAATTAATATCTTAACAGATAATCTGTGCCTGAGTTCCTATGATTTATTTTTTCTTCTGGTTCAAAAGAAGTGGACATTTCTGGTTGTGGAGTTGGGGGGGACTCACAACTGTAAGGCTCTGGCAATTCTCACATGCTAACCATCTTGAAAAGAACAGGAAAATTCTATTTCTACTACACCAGTTTATAAGGCTTCTTTTTATATAAATGTACTTCATATTATAAAATTTCATTCTCCTCTCCCACAGTTAAATGATCATATGGAGTCCAAAACTCCAAATTATGAACCACCAGCTTCTTAGGAAAATTAATAGGTAACTTTTATTTGGGCTATGTAGGGGCTGGTCTGAGCTTAGTAATTGAGACTATGATACTATACAGCCATTAAAATATGTGTCTAGAGAAGGAGTTCTTTTAATCTTGGAGAATATTCAATCAATATTATGAGGAAAAAAAATAGAATAACATCTATAAGAAAGCCTGAATGGAAAAGATACCAAAAATTTAATAGTGCTTCCCTTTGTAAAGATGTGGGAGGAGTCGGGTGGTTATAGTTTTGTGTTTTGATTCTCAATACTTCTATTCATTTTCAGTCAAAAGCACTTAATACTTTTATAATCAGAAAAAAAATAAGATGCAAATGGGAACATGGTTAAAATATGTTTTATTTATTTATTTGGGACTTTGTAAAGGAAATTGCATTAATCATATACCTTTGTTCATTAATGTCTGTTGTGAGTTCAGGAAATGTCCTTTGGTTTATTCATTTATTTATACCATTTTTTTCTGGCATATTATAAGTATTCTAAGGCATATTCTCTTATGTATGGTTGTTTCATGTGTTTGTATTAATTTGTATGCATAGTCCTGTGCTATAGAAATGTCAACATTTACATGTTTCACTCACCAATATGCTTTGAATATCTAGCCATGTCGCTTTGTGCAAACCCTATTCTCCCATCAGCTGCACATGGTTTCCCATATCCCTACATTCTACCAGCACTTTTTCAGAGTTAACTCACTCTGTTTTGGACATTTATCCTTCCATAAAAATTTAAAATAAATTCTTTAGGGGCTGGCCTGGTGATGTAGGGTTAAGTTCATGCACTCTGCTTCAGCAGCCCGGGGTTCACAGGTTCTGATCCCAGGCGTGGACCAACGCATCACTTATCAAGCCATACTGTGATGGTGTCCCATACAAAGTAGAGGAAGATGGACATGGATGTTAGCCCAGGGCCAACCTTCCTCAGCAAAAAGAGGAGGATTGGCAACAGATGTTAGCTCAGGGCTACTTTTCCTTACACAAAAAAATAAATAAGTTCTTCAAATTTCTCAAATAAATACAACCAGAATTTTGAAATTATATATTTACAAATTAATTTTTGTAATAAAGTTATGATAATGTTATTTCTCCCCATCTATTTAAATCTTTAGGTTTTTTAAGTTGATCTTTAACATTTTTCTATAGACGTTACATATTGTTAGATAATTCTGATCTTATTTTTGTAAATGATTATATTAGTGGTATCCTATTTATTATACATATTGCTAAACATTTTCCATAGTAAATCTATTGTTTTGTAATTTGAAATAAAATAAAATATTAAAAATGTGTGTTCTAATATACTTGTAAATGTTATATTCTACATATGCTTGAATTCTACTTTCATTTTTCTTTATCACTACGATTGAGAGAACTCTCAACTGCAGGACTGAAGAAAAATCCAATTAATCAACAGTTGTATGCTATGATCCCTCCTGTCATTAGTCTCTGGCAAAGCAATCTTTCTAGATCATTTTCAGAATAACTTTGAGACATTGAATATTATGGTGCACTGGCCCCCTCTGCACTTCACATGCCATTCATTGAGAAGAAACATTGGACATAGTGACAAGCATTAGAGAAGAACACATCTGCTTCTCTCATAAGTTTCTTTCCCCATAAAAGAATCTTCCACTAGAGAAACTCTCCTAGTCTCTCTCCACCTATTTGCTCCTTTTTCCCCAGCAAAGACTTGCCCTATCTGATTATGGGGCTTAGGAGAATGAGGTAAACTTATGATATCTAATGTGTCTATATCTGGGATCTGCCTGGCAGCAGAAGTCCTGTCCTCTGTTCTCGGTCTCAAGTTGATGATTAAATTTGATTAAATATACAAGCTCTGGGGGCCGGCCCAGTGGCGCAGCGGTTTAGCTCGCGCTTGGCAGCCCGGGGTTCGCGGGTTCTGGATCCTGGGCGCATGCCATTGCACTGCTTGTCAGCCATGCTGTGGCGGCGTCCCATATAAAATAGAGGAAGATGGGCACAGATGTTACCCCGGGGCCAGTCTTCCTCAGCAAAAAGAGGAGGATTGGCAACGGATGTTAGCTCAGGGCTGGTCTTCCTCACAAAAAAAAGAGAGAATAAATAAATAAATATACAAGCTCTGATTATAGCTTTAGTTTTTCAGTAGTAAAATGTAGCTTCATTCACAAATAAGTGGCAGATTTTTTCTAATAAACAAATAATAAAGAAGGAGATCTATGAGAGTATCTTGTCTATTTGTATTTAAGCAGATTAACAACTCAGTGAAATGATTGGAAACCCAAAGGCTGAGGAGGTACTTACAAAACCAGTGCATGGAACATCAGGCTTTAGGAATAATACTTGCTCAGAGAATCAAAGAAAAACTGGGGTGACTGGAAAAACATGTTTCAATTCTCTCATCAGATAAGAAACAGCAAAATAATTAAAACAAAAGAAACAACTGATTTTTCTGGGAAAAGAGTAATTTCCTCAAGGGAAAAGTTGAATCTTAGAAAGATATTAAACAGACGTAAATTGGAAAACACTCTGCAATGCCAAGACAGAGAGATGCAAAAGGGAAAATGAGATGTATCTGAATGTAAATGCTCTTAAAGAGGGTCTCAAGAAAAATAATGTTCTAGTCGTTACCAATCAGGTAGAATGACTTTGTCCCAGAAATCACAAAAAGACTAGAATGTCTTCCCAGGCAAGATTTAAGGTCCAGAGAAGAGAAAAGAAAAAACTTTAAGCCAGCCAGGACTACCCCATAAGGCAAAATCATGCAAATTAAAACAAGTTGCCCTGGGCTTTGCATAAACACAGTGCCCTGTAAGGGCACACAGATCTATGATGGGGATGCAGGTTGAATACCTCGTTCTACAGTTCACCATGTAAAAACCAAATGTAATAGCTCTGAAATTAACCATTACAAAAAAGAAGTCAGGAAGAACTATAGTTAATGGAGTTCAAGCTTGAAGTAGACGGTATTTTGATGGGAAAATAGCTTGATGGAAAGCTCCTAGGTGGGATTATCCAACTCAGCGCAAGGCAGAGGGATAAGATTTTTTGAACAGTGGATATATTTGGCAGGCCTACCTCTCTCACTAAGGGAGAACCCTCCAGAAAAAAAATGTAGAAAAGCATGTTAAAACAAAACAACATATAGAACAGAAAGTGCAGAAATTGTAAAATAAAAGTAGGCACTCAGTTCCAGCAAACAATATCTCTGCATGTGTTAAAAAAGGAAGAGGATCAACCTAAGAAGCAGGTTAAAATGTTAGGAAGGATCGTCTGATCCTTCCTAATGGAGTAGGGAAGCAGTTCTCAACACCGCACATACTCATGCACCCGGGGTACTTTAAAAAAAAAATAATTAAGGCTCCTGTCCTAGCTCAGATTTACTGATTTAAAAACTTTGGGAGGGTGAGATTTTTTAAAGAACTCCCCTAGTGCTTCCCAAGTGCAGTCAGAGTTCAGAGGTACTGACTAGAGGCACGTTCTATTACTGCATAATGATACAAATTGGAATCCCACTCAAGGTCCACCTCCTCCGAAGCTGAGAAAAGACAGCGTCTTGAGACACGCATGGTAAAGCTATTATTGTTCACTGCTGAGACTTTGGATGGATTAAGAGTTTCTCCAATTTAGGAATCTTTTGGGGGCAATTCCACAACAGAATCAATTATGGGTACTAGGGGTAAAGTTTCCCTGGGAGGCAAGTTTCATAGGCATCAGCAGTTCCATAGCAAGAGGCAATAACATTAGCCAAGGGGCAGAGGACAGAAAATGCCCGATCATGAAACAACAGAAAAGCTATATCACTAGGCAGAGTTCACTCTCAATGTCGCACTGGGAAGAGATGTGGAGATTCAGGGGGAAATGAAAATTAGGCATCTTAAACTATTCTGGATTCAAGACCTAGAGGCTGGGACTGCCAACATTGCAAATTTCTATTATCAGAGGGCAGAAATGATTCAAATCCCACTCTCTGAGAGAGAATCAAGTAGAAATTATGTATACATTTCAAAACTAACCACACTATTCCTGAAACTGGCAGCAATGCCAAACAAAACAAAAACAAGAACACTAAAAGCTGTTTTTCCTATCAGTGATGCCACCACTTACCCAGACTTTGTGTATTGCTTATGAAATAAACCAGTAGGATGGCTTTCATCTCTCTCAGATGGCTTCTCTTACCCCTTTCTGCTTCTCACTCCTTTGTGAATGCCTGTTCTAGAAACTTAAAATGCTGAAGGCCAAGACTCCATCCTTCCTTCCCCTATAAACCCCATCTTCCTTCTCCACCAAAGCACCACTTCATGCATTGATGAGTCAGCAGATTCAAATTATCTTACATTTGTCTTCCTTCTCCAGGCTTTAATGTTCTACTCTCATGTGAAAATGCCCTAAAATTCTACCATGATGTGAGATGTAGGGTCTGAAAATTCAGTTACATAAAATACCGGGTCACGATGTTGTGAGGTTAATCATATGACTGAGGTAAGCTTGTGCAGCTCACAGGCCAGGGGATCTAAGCCTGTGAGATCCAAATCCATCCAAGTCCTGCCTGCAATTTGGTGCCACCTGGTGGCAGTTGTCCACTCCAACTTAATAAATGGGGATAACTTGTTACTGTGACAGGCTGAAACTTCTGGGACAGAAGCAGTGATTCCAAGAATCTGCCTAGTAATGGACCCGTTTTGTTTGACTCAATCTGGAAAGAATGGGCCAGGAGAATAATAAGGATATAAGAACCCACCTTCTTAAGATGGAGCTGTCTGCCATTTCCCTACTTGGCCTCATCTTCCCTCCAGAAGGAAAGACTTCAGACTACTCCACTGGAGAACATAAGTTGGGCATAGAATGAGAGCTTGTCACTAATTCCACTATTTCCAAACTTGGATTAACTCAGGGTGAACTATCATAGAGTTTTGCTGTATTACTTTTCTGGTTCATACCTTTTTTCTAATTTTGCCTTTTAGCTTCTTTTTCAAGACCCTGGTTATACTTCTCCTGGATAATCCCAGCAGTCTCTCAGACTATTTTCCTGAGTTTTCAAGATTTAGCTCAAATACAATCTTTTGGTAAATGTTTCCCAGTCTTCTTCCCCTGGATTTTTTGCATGCCCTTCCTCTCTGCCTCCTTAGCATCCTGCATAAACATTTACGTAGGGCATATCAGTCTCTCATAATTTATTGTTTAGTCATCTGCCCTCTTGATCTTGAGCTGTTTTAGGGTAATAATTGTAAAATATTTTATTCCCAGAATTGACCATAGTGCCTAGAAAATTGTAGATGATTATCTAAGTGTTACTTTATATATTCCCCCGACTTTTACATGTTCATAACATTACAAATCGTTTCTTCATTGGCCCTCTAGTACTTTAAAGTACTTTACTCATAGCAGCAGAATCACAGTTTATTTGAGCATAGACTGAATGAACCTTTGTCAAAAACTTTAACATTTACTCTGTTGATTTAATAGAGAAGCTAAATATTGACTCCAGGATATTAATTTTAACATTACCACTGTCCATATAAAGTCATCTTACCCTTTATCTTTCCTTTTTCCTCTTTCTTCTCACCAGTGTCAGACAGCTATTAATAAACAAGTATTTTTTCTGTACCTACTATGAGCAAGACATAATGCTGGACAATGTGGAGGGTAAAAATAAATACTATAAGAGTTTGTCCTCATTCTCTTAGATCTAAAATGTAAAGAAGTGATGTTGAGAATGATGATTAAAAAAAAACCCACTGTCATCTTTTAAAAAGCAGACTGTGTACCAGGTATTATACTAATTGTTTTATAACAACCTGAAAAGGCATATAAACATTTCCTACCCAATGGATGATCAAATGGGGGATGTTTGAAGATGCCAAAAATCTACCCAGATGGATAAAGTGAATAAGTGTAGAGCCAGCACTTGAACATCAACTCTTTAGATGGATGGCCCTCCATGTTCTTAACCATGACATTACTCACTTACATGTTAAAAAAGACAACACAGGCAGGGTAGAGGATATTGATGTGGAAGATGAAAGGGAAAATATTACCTTCATGTTGACTGTTCAGGAAAAGTTTTGCAAAGGAAGTAGGACTTGAACTGGATCTTGGAATCTATGAAGAGGAAATGTGTAGCAGGGTGAATTAAGGAAATATGTCTGGGAAAGAGGAGACTAGATACTAGGCCTTATACTGGAGAATTCTACAGACAATCTTTGTCTGGTTTTTAATAAATAACATTCTCCTGTCCTCCCTCTCAATATGATATTCAAATTAATTTATTGTCCCAGTAGAGATTTTGAGTTCATAGGGATTCATCTTTTAACTAACTTTTTCCTGGGGCCTTTGAGAAAAAAAAAAGAATAAAGTGGAAAATAATTATTCTAGATCAGGTCTAGTCTGTGATCATGGGACAGGACAATGTAACTATGGAGATCAGAAATAAATATCATTTGTGCCAACTTTTACTACTCATTAGTAAATAGTATATGAAAATGTCCATATTTCTGCATATCATTTGACTTTTTTCTTTGGTGAAGAAGATTAGCCCTGAGCTAACATCTGTTGCTAGTCTTCCTCTTTTTGCTGGAGGAAGATTGTTCCTGAGCTAATGTCTGTGTCAATCTTCCTCTATTTTGTATATGGAATGCCACCACAGCATGGCTTGAAGAGCAATGTGTAGGTCTGCGCCCAGGATCCGAACTTGTGAACCCTGGGCCAACAAAGGAGAGCACATGAACTTAACCCCTATGCCACCAAGCCAGCTTCATCATACTTTTAAGATTATATAGTTAAGTAATATATTTTATATTTTCAGTTAGAAAAATCATAGTAACTTTTTATGATCCTTAATACATTGGCTAGAATTTTCTTACTGCCTCATCATTGTGCTAAGTAGTATAAGAACAAGTATTAGAGTCATATTTTGACATATAAGTGAAATAGTTGGCTGCTGATAAAATACACTTACTGAGAAGGGGCATTAAAGGGAATAGATACACCCCCTTAAAAAAACACTTTCACTAAGACACCATAATGTCCAAGATTTCATTTTTTGAGATTCGTTGGAGTAGGGGAATATTAAAAAAAATGTAATCCCCAGTTAGTAGCAGTGACAGAAAATATATTCAGGCAGAAACTCTAGGTTCACTTTTTTTATTCTAGTGTAGTCTGTTTTGTCAGTGTTAGTTGCTGGTTGCCAGACTGTGTTTTTGCTCTACAAGGGCAAGGTGTCCATGGCTCTTGAGCAAAGTGAGCAAATCTCTATGCTTCCTTTGAAGTTTATCTGTCCAAAACCTTCTAGCAGTCTGCAAGTATGTGGCTGGATCAAACGTACTGTTCCTTTGTCCATGAATGATTTTTTAAATGAGGTAACAGACACGAAAGTACTCTGAAACTGAATGGTGGTTGAGAATTGTATGGTATTGTCATTACTGTTGTTTTTATATCATCTTCCTATTATACATACAAAGCTTCCCCAAGAGATTCAGTAATCATCCTTTCTCAAAAAAGATGTAGCTCAGCTTTCTCTCCTTGAAAGCTCTTTTGCTTTAGAAATTTCTGTGTCTATAATAAGCACATTCTACCATTTCATTTTGTCTTCAAATGTGTCATACACTCACACACAAGGCCAAATTATGTGTGAAAAGTTTGGCAGGTCAAAGTTTCACCATATGAACAAAAGTTTTAAATTACCATTTTCCTGGTCTTTCCACTTCTCTAAATACATATTATAAAATGTGTTCACTGAAACATTAAGTCCTCAGAATATTAACAGATATTACACAACAAGAGGTTCTGTGGTTAAAAAATGCATTAGATTCAAGTAGTCATATAAGTGTAGTAATAATAATTTTGATGACTATAATTTATTCGGTAGTTTCTAGAAAAAATTTAGAACGTGAATAGCTTTAGAAGTATTTCCTCAATCTCTCCACTTTACAGGTGAGGAATCAGAAATTTACTTAGATCCTTTAATTAAATATTGAAAGTCATACAATTGATAGCAGAACCAAGACCTAAATCAAGGCTTTTCTACTCATTTTGAAATTTCTTTTACCTTAAAAAGATAAACAATTCTTATTTTTCACTCCAGACAATCTTAGAGCCATTAATATGTTAACATGTTAATGTGTAACATGCTGTATTAGTCAGGGTTCTACAGAGAAACAGAACCAATGGGATATATATAACATCACTATATACATATGTATATCACGTGGTATATATATATATATATATACATGTGGTATATATGATATATATGTATATAGAGATGTTATATATACCACATATATATGATATCCCAGATGGATGGACAGATTTATTATAAGGAATTGGTTCATATGATTATGGAGGCTGAGAAAACCCAAGATCAGTAGCCAGCAAGCTGGAGACCCAGGAGAACTGATGGTACAGTTCTAGTCTGATGAAAAAGCCTGAGAAACAGGTGAGCCAATGGGGTAAATTCTAGTCCAAAAGCCAGTGGGCTTAAGATTCCAAAAGAGACAATTTTTCAAGTTGAGTCCAAAGGCAGGAAGAAGACCAGTGTCCCAGCTCAAGCAGTCAGGTAGCAGAAGTTCCATTTTTGTTCTATTCAGGTCTTCAGTTGATTGAGTGAGGCCTACTCACATGAGGGAGAGCAATCTGCTTTACTCATTCTACCAGGTGAAGTGCTAATCTCATCCAGAAACACCCTCATGGACAGGACACACCCAGAATAATGTTTGATCAAATATCTGGGCTGGGCATCCCATGGTCCAGTTAAGTTGACCAAAAAAAAATTAACCATCAGACATGCTAATACGTAAATCTAAGGACTGAAGTGGGGCAGGGAAATGAGTATTTTCTAAACATTTTTCATGACAAATTCCATCTTTTTGAAGTGCAAATTTCAGAACCAATGTTCTGTAGAACATCTTTGTGATTTGTTGCTCAAGACTTCAGAGACTGTTATTATATTACATCACAACACATTTTCTCCACAACCTTTGAAAGGTTTTGCTCTTTCACTTCTTTTTGAATCAATGTACTCTCAGAAAGCAAAAACCCTAATAGAACCCATTAAAATGGAAAGGCTTTCTCTTTTAAGTAACTATGATAGATTGTTGCACTGTGGTCTCAATTCTGTTCATACCAATAATACTCAAATTTGTTCTCTGTACCAGTGCCCATGGGTGGTCCCCTCAAACACTGACACTAGACTTGGCCATACTACTTTCTTTGACAATGAAGCAGCAGCAATGAAGTAGAAGCAAACACTTGAAAGGTGATTGAGCATTGGGTTTTCCTTCTTTTGCTGATTTTGGAATCTTGCTGGAGGAGAAGACTATGGTCCAACCTTCCCCTTTGCCTCAGCTGACAGCCAGCCAACCCCCAGAGCTGTGACACCTAGCTGACCAGCAACTGACTGCAGGTGCTTGAGTAAGCCTGGCCATGACTGGCAACATAACTACCCAGCTGAATCCAGTCCACACTGCTGACTTGCAGAATCAGCCATGCTGTTTTAAGCCAATAAGTGTTGGGGAGACTTTTTACTTAGAGTTTGGAATTAAAAGACCTAGTTCTACCACGTTCTGGCTGTGTGACTCAGCCCCTGAAAACCTTAGCTCCTCCTCTTTAAAGTTAGGACAGAAATAAAATATACTAAATAATATTGCTTTTATAGTTAAAGCAAATAATGAATTTGGGAGCTATTTGGTAAGCTATAAACACTGTACACATCAGTTACTATTATTTTTTTCACATGAGATCTTATCTATCATCATTATTAATCATAATGCTAGCTATCATGGTATTATTTGCATGATGTCATCTGCTGTTCAATCAACCCAGTCCTTAACAGTTACACAGATTATTTGTTCCCTTGGACAGACCTATGTGGACATGGTCCCTATGCCAAGGCCAAAAAAAGGGTTCAGAATGGACATGTAACCAGAATTGGTGTGCCTTTTCCAGGGAGCCCCTTATGTTGTTGACAAGGATCTTTGTTGGACATCTCAGCAAGCCCAGTACATGTAGAAATCCTTGCATGTAGCAGAGAACTCAGGTCAGGCCCTGCTTGGCTTTCTACTTCATGGGAGAAAAGAGAGGCCAAAATCTGAGCCATTTCAGGCCACATGGTATCAAGAGCTTCCTTGCATATATTGCCTGACTTTTCTCTGCTTCAGTTTCTTCATCTACTAAAGTGGGAAAATAATAACAACTACTGCATAGTATCATTGTGAGAAATAAATGAATTAACGCTTAGAAATTGACCAGAACCATACCCAGAACATTGTAAGTCCTCAATAATACACCTTGTAAACATTGAAGAAGTAGATAGCTGTTATTACTCTTACTATTATTGGAAAATAGTAGTACTACTATATTGCAGTAACATATAGGTTATATACTATATACATAGTATATATATAGTATATAGTTCTATACAGCAGTATATTGCTACTACTACTATTTTATCACATCACTGTTCTTTGCACTTAGTCTAAAATTCTGCTGGTTCTTTTATTCTTTGGAGCACACATAAGCAATCATAAATGTATAAATATCCCAGATTGATCATCTAGACAACTTTTACCAGCAGTTACATGTTAGTAAGACAATTCCTTGACAATTAGATTAATTTCATTCATTTCATTGATGCTTGAGGTTTGAAGAATCCTTATATGTCTTCATGCTAATTTAGTACAAGAGATGATAATATATGCCCCCTACTGACATCACAATGCAATTTAGAAGATATAATACCAAGTTAAAAATGCTTCCAGAACATCATGACTGTGTCAAATAGGTAAAACACAGATGTTCTTATTTAATATAACAATATAACAAAATAATTCAATTGGCATATTTATTGTATACCAACTTTATGTCTAAACAGAGCTTTAATATTAAAATTAAATATCTGAGGAAGATATTAGCACCAATATAATAATGATGCATAAAACTAATTCCTTTCTAGATTCCAGCCACCAATTCCTTCTTTATTCTGATTAAAAAAATAACTTTTTTATTATATTGCACCTTGGACATTTTATTTTGGGTAAAAGCATTAAGCCAATTTAACTCTTACTTTACTGGTTATATTTACTGGCGTATCCATCTCAAGAAAGTCATTTACTGTCATAGTTTTAGAAAAGGAGATTTTTCAAGATGCTGAGAATTGGTCTTCAAAACAGATACCTGCACAATGACAGAGTTCACTATCAAGATAACCTGTGGAGTAGTTCACAGGAAATTCATGGAAATTCAAAGGTCATAAATAGAAGATTTTCAATGTAAGATCCCTCTATAAACTTATTTTCTTATATATGACTTGACAACAAATGAAAAAAAATACTGATATCCCTGATCAAAAAATTAATCCAATTATTTTATTAAAAGTCAGTTTTCATATAAAAGAAGACTTATGATATGGAAAAGCAGCTTAAATAAGAGCCAGTGTAGTGTGAATTTAGATGGAAAATTAACACAGATTTTGGGGGAAGAAAATGTACTTAATATACAAAAATGATTATTTACACACATAAAAAGTATCTCTCTTTTACTTTAAAAGGCATTTAAGAGATCAGTATTTTTGGTTATTGGCTTTTCTCTATTAAAAAAATTTGGAGGGAGTATTTTTAACTGAACCAAATTATTTCAGATAAAGAGAAGAGTCAGAAATTCTTTTTTCTGCTGTTGTTAGTTGCATGAGAACTTTCTATTTTCTCATTTATATTTTGTAATAATTTCATGGCTTTTATCATGTTGTCACAATATTAGGTATGATAGAGTTAGCTAGGAACATAGCAGACATGTACACCAATAGAAATCACACTAAACAAACCTCAACTTCTTATTATATTATACTGCCAATCTTAAACTGCAGCCACTAGACAAGGGAAGGGATCAAAGAGAACGGATGAAACAGTAAAACATAAAAACAACACTAGCAAAAAGATTTTTTTTTATCAGATATTGTGAATCCTTGGTTGCTCACAGGATAATCATGTAAGAGATAAGCAAGTGAGAAAGAGAGGCTGAAGCATGTGAAACCCAAAGAATTCCTCCAAAATCTGAAAGAGGCCATGACACTGTAGATTCCAGAGATGGAGAGTTAAAAAGAGGCAGAAAAGGAGTCACTGCGCATGCAGGAAGAGAAAAGAACCAAATGAATACATTTGCCATTTTAAGCAGAAAGGTGGTAAGCAATTTACAACAAATGGAGAGGTTATAATCAAGGAATTTAACCTCGAATGGGGAAACAGAAAGGGACTGTGGCTGATGGAGATGGTGACTCCAAGGGACGCCTTTTGGGAATCAAAGGAGTCTTAAGCTATAAGGGTAAGAAATATAAAGAAAATAATAATAACTTGGGGGTACATTCAGAAATAAACATAAAATTTTTAAAAACGATACAAGCTTATTGTACCAAAAGATTATTTTGAGTGGGGATATATTTAAGATTTTTCTTTACAACAGTCATAACATCATGGCAATTTAAATGACTGGGTAGATATTTATCACTGTTTCTGACTTCCTATTTTGAGACGTTCAGAACTTAAAATAAGTTGAATGTAATCAAAACTGTTTTCTGTAAATTAATATCCATGTTCAAATAAGTGTTAAGATACAAATGATAAATAATAAATCCAAAAATAATTTTTAGTAATTCTGACCAATTTAGAAATTTTTCCTACTGCGAACTAGGAAAAATATCAAGTATCTTTTAGTTATTTTAATAATCAAGAACCTCCAATATATGTATATTTTGGTTATTATAATGTAATATGACATTCTAATAGATTATTTTGGTCAAAAAAATAGCAACATTTTATGTTATTCATTATAGACATAATGAATCTCATTCTCAGATTTACCATACAATGAAATGAAGATTCAAATTTTGAGAGGCCGAAATCAGATTTTGGAGGATATACGTAAATTCTAGCTACTTGTGGAAAGTTAAACATATAGGATAATGGCTTCTTTTCTATACTAAAGCTAAAACTGAAAAACATCCAGATGAAAATCATTGGAGGGCAGACCAAATAGACAAAGTGACAAAAAAAATAAAAGACTGATGAAACAATTCACAGTTTAACACGTCTTTTCTCTGTAATTCTTTGCCTTTTAACCTATTAATTTTTCACATACAGGTTTTCATTGTTTATAATGTTTAGCTTTTACTCACTACTGTTTCTTTGGTGTTCTTGACCGTTTTACTTACTGATTTAGAATTTCTATTCTTTATCAAGTTGATCTTCCTTCAATATACTAATTAGCATTTTTGTATGGTAGTTTGATACATACAGCTCTGCCATATTTATTCTTCTTAAAATCAGAATTAGGTAAATAACCACTCTGAAGCACAGAACTCTTACAATCAGTCACTACCTACCTACCTCCATCTGGTGTCAAAACTGATAATTTAATATGCCCAAGTGTCATGGTACTGTTGGATGCTTGCATGTGGTTTGACTGGAGTGACCACATGAAAACCACACTCAACTGACAGTGTTAACACACCTGCTAGAGTTTGAATGCTTGTGTTCCTCCAAAATTCAATATGTTGAAAACCTAATCCCAAGAGGATGATATTAGGAGGTGGGGCCTTTGGCAGGTGGTTAGGCTATGGGGGTGGAACCCTCGTGAATGGGATTAGCGACCTTATAAAAGAGGCTCCAGAGAGCTCTCTCACCCCTTCCACCATGTGAGGACACAGCAAGAAGTGGTAGTCTGTGAGCCAGAAGGGGGCCTTCACCAGAAGCTGACCACGCTGGCACCCTAAGCTTGGACTTTCAGCCTCCAGAACTGTCAGTAATAAATTTCTGTTATTTATAAGCCACCCAGGCTGTGAAATTTTGTTATAGCAGCCTGAATGGACTAGGACAACACCTAAGCATGCTATCTTTAGATAAATCAAGTCAATACATTTTTATTTTTCTGTAAGTTATTGTAATTATAGGAATGAAAATAGGACTTAATTCTATTAATTCTAAATTCCAAGCATGTTTCCACTAAGGCTAACGTTAACAAAATATCAAAATACTTTTATATTGTGCTTTTTTCAGCTTTCTATTTGTTTTCTATTGCTAAGTAACAAATTACCACAGATAGAGAGGTACAAAACATCGTTAATTATCCATGGCTCAAAAGTCAGGTACAGGCTAGCTGGGACCTCTGCTCAAGGACTCACTGGGCTGAAATCAAGGTGTCAGCTCTCATTGTGTTTTCCTTTAAGGCTTGGTATTCTCTTCCAATCTTACTGTTTGTTGGCGGATTTCAGTTCCCTGCAATTATAGGACTGAAATCCTCCTTTTCCTTCTGGATGTTGACCAGAGACCATGCTCAGTCTTAGAGACCACCTTCAATTGTTTGCCATGTAGCCCCATCAATAGGCAGCTCAAAATTTGGATTTTGCTTCTTCAAGGTCAGCAAGAGTGATCTCTCCTGCTTCATATCTTTTTGACCCCTTTTAATCGCTCACATGATTACATTAGGTGAACCAGCATGATCTTTCTTTTGATTAACTCAAAGTCACCGATTAGGAACTTTAATTACATCTTCAAAATCCCTCTGCCATGCAACGTTACATAATCACAGGAGTGATAGCTCATCATAACACAAGACCCTCTCAAAAGGAGATGTTATACAGGGTATGTACACCAGCATGCTTGGATCCTGGGGGCTAATTTAGAATTCTGCCTACCACAGCTGTAATCTGGATATTTTGAAACTTTAACCTAGATGTTTATGACAGCTGTTAAGCCACAAAAACTTTCAGAGATTCAAGAACAAAAATTTGGCTTCTAACATGAACTCGAAAGTTGCCACCTATAGGACCACATACAATTTAATGGACTGCAGCAATCAAAGATGCCTATTTGCTCTGAGTACATGAATAAAATTATTAGCATTTTGTTGAATTGTGTACATAGCTACAGATGTTTACATTGAGAGTCTGGGTAAACAAGTGGCTATATAAATCTTTAAAAACAATGAGACTGCAGATTTCAGCTCTGACATATAAATAAATTAGAAGTTCTCACTTTCATTCTTATAATAAGAAAAATCTGAACAAAAATAAAAATCAGTGACATTTTTTAGCCTAGAGAACTGAGGCCTCAGGCCAATTTGTCACCCCAAAATTTGGACAGGAAAATACAGAGAGTTACAGCTGAGGTCTGCTTAACTAGAACAGAAGCTGCTGGAGCCACAAACTGGTAGGAACACTTAAATGGTGATTTGATGAACTGCTAGATGTTGAACATAGACTAGCATGAGAGTGAGAAATTTCTGGAAGCTGCAGTCTTAGGGAACTCCCCACACTTTCATAGGTTTTAGCCTCAGGTTCAACACCAGGATCTCATCGTGAACAACCAAGAAAGATTCCCTTATGTCTGTGGCAGGAAGAGGAAAAGACTAATTGTGAAATATGGCCAGAGCATTCTCCATAACAGTGACCTGCTTTCCAGGGGAAAGACCTTACCAGAGCTTTATCCCAGCTGAGGGGAGAGAATGCCGCTCCTCCACTCCCTGTAAGCTTTCCTATCTCACCTAACGGGGTGAAAATGCTGTACAATGGAGAAACATTTGTGAGATCCATGGCCTAGAGATCAGGCCCTATAAGTGACTGAGGTTTAATCAGAAGATTATAGAACACTTCTGCTCCCCAACACCATACCACCACACCAACAGGGTTATATAATAACAGAGGATTACCACTGACCAAGCTGCAAGATGAAGCCCCTCTTTGAAGAAGAATACTTAAGGAAACTCAAAGTCAAGAGGAGAGACAAAAACAAGAAATATGAAGCCTCTAGCACCTACATGTACAGGAAGCATTAAACACAGCCCAAGTCCTAGTCAGAGTAACATAAAACCACATGCTATAGGCCTATTCACCTCAGTTTTAATTACCTGATACAACATGTCTGGCTTTCAACAAAAAGTTACATTGACCAAGATAGACCCCATTCTGGACTATAAAGAAAAAAACTAAACAAATTTAAAAGAATAGAAATCATATAAGGTACGTTCTCGTTCAAGATAGAATTAAACCAGAAATCATAACAAAAAGACTCCTGGAAAATGCCTAAATATTTGGAGATCAAAGAAAACATGGTTCAAAGAAGCAGTCTCAAGGGAAATTTAAAAAAGTATTTTGAACAAAATGACAACAAAAATCCAACCTATCAAATTTTGTGGAATGCAGTAAAAGCAGTGCTTGGAGGAAAACATATAGCATTAAATGCATGTATTAGAAAATAAAATCAGTAGCCTAAGATTCCATCTTAGAAAACTAGAGATTGCAGAGCCATGTAGCTGAAAACAAGCTGAAAAAAATATATATCAGCAGAAATAAATGAAATTGAAAACAAAAAGCAATAGAGAGAAATCAACAAAACGAAAGGCTAATTCTTTGATAAATAAATTGATAAACCTTGCCTGGCTAAACAAAGAGAGAGAGAGAGAGAGAGAGAGAGAGAGAGAAGACACAAATTCCAATATCAGAAATGAAGATTATACAACTATACAATAGAATATGATTCAGCAATAAAAAGAAATGAGCTATCAAGCCACAAAAAGACGTGGACGAATTGCAAATACATGTTGCTAAGTGGAAGAAGCTAATCTGAAAAACGTAGGTATTGGATGATTCCAACTATATGAGTTCTGGAAATGACAAAACTAGGTAAATAGATCATACATGAATAGGTAAAAAATGAGATTTTTTTTTAGGAGAATGAAACTATTCTCTATGGTACCATAATGATGGATACATGACAGTATGCATTTGTCAAAAACCATAAAATGTTATGGCACAAAGAGTGAACCTAAATGTATATAAATTTTTAAAAAGTTATTTAGGAGATTGGAGGACCCCAGGATAGAATGCAGAACATGACAAAACAATTTAACTGTATTATAAATTTATGAAACACCCCTCACAGCAAGGGCTGGGAAGAAAATTTGCTAACCTAAGTAATTTTGAAAGTCAGAAAAATCTGTAAAATGAAGGCAAAAGGAATTGTACATAAGTACTGTATTGCAGTTAATAAAGTTGTTTTCTACAGAGGTATGAGTTAACAATTCCAATACTTCTATACATGTATACTGGTATGTAATTAAGTAAATGGATAGTAGATGGTGGGAGTGAGGTTTCTCACTGTTGGAGTGGGAGGTTACAAATAAGCAGGATAGGAGGCTAGAAAGATCCACGTGGCAATTGATTAGAGTTGTAGACATCAATATGAACTTTAGTTTAATATTCATTAATATACATCTATAGATAATTATAGATGTGTATTATTTCCACACAGATCTATTTCCTTGCTCTGTCAGCTGAGAGGGCCTAGAAGCAACAACACCCCAGTAGCAATGAGCACACCTACACCCAGATCTTTGTTCTAATACCATTCTCCAATAAATGGAACCAGGGCCCCTTAGAAAAATGGCTGACTCTAGGGCTGGGGCAGGAAATATATAAGAGGAGCTTCAAGCATCTTGTAGTGCTAGGGAATAAGAAAGGGCTCAAACAATTAAAATTAACAACAAAAAAAAACCCAGAGTAATGGGAGTATGTCAAAGAGACGCAGGAGCCAAGTGAAAGAGCTCCCAATGGCCAAAGCTATAGCAATTTGTGTGACAAAATAAAGTAGTATTAGATTATAACCCCAAATATAAAATAATTGTCCATGAGTATATACCAATATAAATGATTAAATAAATAAATAAATAAATGTAGACAAAACAAATTTCCAGTGCAGAAGAATTCTAAATAATTTATGTAGATACAGATCTTCCTCAACTTATGATGAGATTATGTCCCAAGAAACCCATCATAACCTGAAAATATTATGAAGTCAAAATGCATTTAACACACCTAACCTTCCGAACATCATGGCTTAACCTAGCCTATCTTAAACACGCTCAGATTATTTACATTAGCCTATAGTTGGGCAAAACCATCTAATACAAGCCTATTTTTATAATAAAGTGTTGGCTATATCATGTAATTTATTGAATACTGTACTGAAAGTGAAAACAGAATGGTTGTATGGGTACAGAACAGTTGTCAGCGTATCAGTTGTTTACCCTCCTGATCACGTGGCTGACTGGGAGCTGCGACTTGCCACCACTGCCCCGAGTCATGTGAGAGTATCATACTGCATACTGCTAGCCCAGAAAAAGATCAAAATTCATAGTACAGTTTCTACTGAATGTAGAATGTACTATATTCTATATTCATAACTTTTGCTCCAACGTCAAGTCAAAAAATCGTTAAGTTGAACCACCGTAAACCAGGACCATCTGTAATCTGCCCTCAAGGAGATGGAGCAGAACTCCTCACTCCTAAAGTGTGGGCAGTGAAGAGTTACTTCCTCCCCGAGAATACAGGATAAATGGGGAGAGTGGGGACAATCAAGTAACTTGAGAGTGGAGAAACCTGACAAGCGTGACCTTAGGTAGGTGATCAAGGTTAACACCAACAGTGATGTCACGTTGATAGTATACATGCTTGATATAATGTGATGGAAAGACACTTTACCTCTGTGGTCTTCCTCCTAAAAATGCATAATGTCAGTCAAATCGTGAGACAAACATCAGACAAATTCCAACTGATTCAACAAAATGCCTAATTAGTACATCTCAAAACTACAAAGGTCACTCAAAACAAGTCAAGTCTGAGAAACTGTCACAGTCAAGAGAATTTTAATGAGAAATTGACTACTAAAGGTAATGTGATATCCTGAATGGGAGACTGGGACCAAAAAGAAGGAAGGAAGAGAGAGAGAGAAAGAGAGGGAGCGAGAGTGAGAAGGCAGCCATCTACATCCCAGGAAGAGAGGCCTCACCAGTAACCAGATCTGCTGGCCCCTTGATCTGGCACTTCCAGCCTCCAAAACTGTGAGAAAATAAATTTCTGTTGTTTAAGCCACCCAGCCTGTGATATTTTGTCATGGCAGTCTGTGTAAACTAATACAGAAGCATTAACAAGGATATCAACTTGAGTACGATGAGTTTGGAAAGAGATACCAAAGTAAATTTAGAGGACTAGAAGAAATATTCATTAAACGTAAATATATTCTGAGGATGTTACGGGATATGCTATTTGATATACAACTGAAATAAAAATAGAATGCCTTGCCTATTGTTGGAGAACTCATCCTGAACAATGAAGAAGCTTAGAATTCAGAGAAAAAGAGTTGTGCTTAGGCAGCAATTGGGACTGTAACTCACCCACAGTCTAATATTTGTTGTGTGTTTTTAGCATTTCATAGTAGTAGACGGTTGTATGTGATATATTGCTTCAAACAAGATATGCTATTTTTAAAAATATATTTATCTTTTTAAATATAGTTGTAATTGAAGTTATTAGTAGAGTGAGCTAATCCTCATTAGCCTTTGTAATCTACTGAATTTGGGGATCAAATAATTACCCCACTTGTGATTCCATTATTTCTTCAAAGTAAGGAATATTTCCACGTGCCTATACCTTTGGATCAGTCTCCTCTTCCTCCTGATATTTTGGTCTGGAATAACATAATCTTGAAGTAGTATAAAAATTGTAGATATAGTCTCGCCACCACCACCATTATGCACTTTAGTCATCTTTCTCATTTATGAGAAGTTACACCCTAACTAGAGCAGGAGCCAAAATACTAAGTTTATACTAAATTAACGTGTAATAGTTTTGCAGGGTGCAAATTCGAGTAATGATGCTTGGAGGTATAGTGCCTGTCCTTATTCTCATTAAAAACATTAAATATCTGCCTTCCTTTTTTGACTTAATTCAACAGAATCATTGAAGTAATTTTCCATTTTACTTTAGAGAATGGATTTCAGGAAGCATTTCCACCCACTCCAGAATCAACACGATTTGGAGGGTTTGCAAATTGGAGTTTTAATTACAGCTCTTCTCAAAGAATAATACAATTACCAAAAAAAAAGTTTATTTGACTAGTAACCATAGAAAGCTATTAGCTCATCGGACTCTGCTCACTGAAGGCATGATTCTTAATAATCTTAGTTAAATATCAGAGCATTCTTTTATTAACTATAATAGCCAATAAATGGAGCTTGGAGCACTAAAATTATTCATAAAAATGTACACTTCTGAAAAAGTAGATGATAGTTCACCATTTTATGTCTTGGCCGACGCTTTCCTGGACAAGAACGTAAGTTCTTTGGTGGCAGGGCTCTTTGTTGTATTCACTACTGTATTCCCAGCACTAAAAAGCACTGACATACAACAGGCAGTCGATAAATGCTTGTTTAAAGAATGAATGCAATCATTATGACTTTCACAAAAAGTATGAACTTGAAAATTATCATTTTTTCATTTAAATAGACATTTTTCCAAGGAAGATATACAAATGTTCAACAGGTACATGAAAAGGTGCTCAACATTACTAATCATTAGGGAAATGCAAATCTAAATCACAATGAAATAACACCTTATACCTGTTAGAATAGCTAATATCAAGAAGTTAAGAAATAAGTGTTGCCAAGCATGTGGAGACGTGGGAATCCTGGTTCACTGTGGGTAGGAATGTAAATTGGTGCAGCCACTATGGAAAACAATCTGGAAGTTCTTCAAAGAATTAAGAATAGAACTACCACATGATCCAGCAATTCCACTTCTGGGTATTTATCCAAAGAAAACAAAAACACTAATTCAAAAATATGTCTGCATCCCCATGTTCACTGCAGCATTGTTTACAATGGCCAAGACATAGAAACAACCTAAGTGTTCATCAATGGATGAATGGATAAGGAAAATGTGGTATTTATACAATGGAATATTATTCATCCATAAAGAGGAAGGAAATCCTGATATTTGTGACAACACGGATGGACCTTGGGGGTATTACTCTAAGTGAAATGTCAGACAGAAAAAAGAGAAATACTATATGATCTCACTTATCTGTGGAATCTGAAAAAAAAAATCAAACTCATAGAAACAGAGAACAGATTGGTGGTTGCCAGAGGCAGGGAGTGGAGAGTGGGTGAAATGGGTAAAGGGTATAAAATTTTTCTTAATTTTTCATTTTTTCCTAAAGAATACCATGGGACTTATGAGCCTTGTGGTACCTATGTGAAGTATCTCTTGACAAGGTTTGAAAAAGATAAATTCTGTAATGCAGATAACATGGATCCATATTGTTATATGGCTACTATAAATATCAACAAAATTGTAGGCTGAATCAAAAACAAGACTATGCTCAGAAAAGAGTATATTAGCTGTCTTATTGTTTTCTTTGATAATCACTTATAAATTAGAAACCGCTTTTCTAAGAAATACCAAAACCAAAGGTAGGCAAACAGTACAGTGAACAATCTAGAAATTCTACCATACAAAGATTTAGCTGTATTTAAATTGTTGAAGGATTATCATGTAGAAGTGAATATGACTTACTCTTTGTTGCTCCATAGGGTACAATTTATTTTCGAGGCAGTTTTGAAATCATTATAAGGAATATTTAAGAGCTATAGCTATGGATTTATAAAGTGAATACCCACTGGTGGAGGGAGACTGTGTGGTGCTGGATGTATTCAAGATATGTTTAACAAGGATGCTTGACAGTCAGAGACTGGAATAAATATTCATGAAGACCATTCATAGCCTGAAACATCCATGAGACTAGGTTTCTTTCCACATATTTACAACAACCATCTATTTTGCTACTCGAGAGTCAGAAGAGTACTAGACTTGGTATGAGATGTCTTTAGTTGGAGTACTGACTCTGCATACTAATTTCAAGAAATTGGATCATTATATCTGGAAGTGTTAATCCAAACTTCAGAAAGTAGTCAGTGAGGATTAAATAAGATATATTAATTCTAAAATATAATATAAATTATATATATAATAAAATAAACCATTTATTGAGCACTAATATATAACTTTCACTTATTGCCCAAATATTAACTTAGTAGGGTTACTGTTTACCAGGCAATAACTAGTCTCCAGAGATGCAGAAGTGGACAAGTACAGCACAGTCTTCATAGATCTAACAGATTGTCTATGTGTCCCTCATGATCTAATCATTCTAATATATAGTTTACAGGAAACGATGGTTCAGATCATGTAATAATTTGCCACAGTCTACACAAATATCTGGGGACACAGCCAAATTAGAACCAGATCTGTGTAGTTTTAAAGCCCCTCTATGTAAGATATTTCTTCCAAAGAACCCAAAGATATTCACGTACATTATCATAATTTATTTCCATATGATTAATATTGTATAGGAAATTATTTCTATCACTATCTCTCCTAAAAAGATAGTGAACTTTAATTTCTAGAGAGTTACAATTTTTTTCATTATTACTACTAGTCTTTTCACATTGTTAATATTTAGACAGGAAAGTTTTCTTTAAGAGCTTTACAGTCCTGTCATTATGTTTAGAAGCGTGATTGTCAATTTTCACGAAACAAGGACTTAAAAATTTGTCATAGGCTCACCCTGGCTCTTGAATTATGTTCATTTTTAATGGGGCAAAAATGATTGTAACCAGTTAATTGAATGGGCTGAACTCAGAAAACAGCTTTATTTTTTATGGAAATATAATATATGTATAGAGAAGTAAATGTTTCATATGTGTACAACTCAATCACCTAAGAAGCGTCTCTCATGTTCCCTTCCAGTCACAATACCACCACCCCAACTCCTAACGATAACTGCTATTCTGACTTACAACAACAAAGTTGTTTGTCTGGTTTTGTATATCATACACTGAAACCAAGCAGAGTATACTCTTTTGCATCTGGCTTTTTTGCTCAACTCTGTCTTTGTAAGATTAACTCCATTGTGATACCACAATTTATTTTTTCCATTCTACTGTTTACAGATATTTTGCTATTTTCCTGTTTGCGTTGGTTACCAATAGTGCTGATATAAACAGTGTGATGCATGTTTTCTGTTGGAAATATCTATGCATTTATATTGCATTTATGCCTAATAGAATTTCTGGTTCTTAGAGTACGCATATGTTCATCTTTGAAAGATATTGCCAGATAGTTTTCCAGTGTGGTTACAGCCATTTCCACTCCCACTAGCAATGCAAGAGTTTGGGCACACTAATTCTCTGCAAACACCTGATATTTTCCATCATTTTTATTTTAGGCAGTCTGATGGGTGTGGAGTAGTATCACATTTAATGTGTATATTCACGATGACTAATGCAGGCGAACATGTTTCCATGTGTTTATTGGCCATTCGTACAACATTGCGAGGTGAATATTCAAGTTTTTGTCCATTTTTCTATTGGAATTTCAACATGTAGAGTCTAAGAATTTTTCACCTTAAAAGTCAATATATGGTATTTGAACTCCACTAAAATATAAATTCTTCAAGACCAGTGATATTCATTTTTTCTGTTTTCTTCAATATATTGAATAAATTCATTAATTAATATAAAAACCTTAATCATATTAAACTACATATGGCAACAGATGTATAGAGAAACCTAGGCTTTAAATGTAGGAATCTATCTTAAAGCTTTAGTCCTTTAAATAGTTGGCTTTTGTTAAAATCAGTTGATTATCCAGGAGATGGAACAGGTATTGTGTTAAGTGTATTAATTACTAGCTTTCTATCCACATGGAAAACCTCTAGGGCTCCATTTATGTTTCCCATCATGAAGCCTGACTCTACAATTTTCTTCCTCTTTAGAAAACCCCTTTGTCTTCAGCTTGTGTATAGTCGTCATATTCAATCACAGTATTAATCTCAACAGTCTTCTCCCTCCAGCTCTGACTTTTCAGTACAAGAGGTAGAAAAGAAAACAGTTTCTTTCAGTTCAACACATCAGAGGAAACTAGAAATCCAATTTCCTCATTCCCAGTTCAGTTTTTTCTCTATTACAAACATAATACCACTGAGTGAACTTTAGCTACTATATCTACAGAAAGTTCTAACATTTATAGTCCTGAATCAACATGTGTACAGTCTTCTTCAAATTCAGAGGGTGCAGACAAAAGGGAGTAAGGGAAAAACAAAACAGTTGGAGGAATGTATTTGGGTGGGGATTTGATTTATAAACTTTCAGTTTAATTTACTCTTGAACTCTACACACCCTGTTTTTGTGGTATTGTCACTTGAAGTTGCTAGAGTGTTTGACTCAGAAAAGGCTAAAATAAACAGAACAGAGGACTACTGGTTAGGAATAAAAGAATAGGCATGGTAATAAATAAAGGCAATGCCTAGGGAAAAGGATTATAACTGTAGATTTACACACACTAGTATACATAAAAATATCCAGACATCATATATAATAAAGACAATGCATTTTGAAGCACATCATTAATAAATTAGAAACCAAGCCTTCCACTGGCAAACTTTTCCCTCTGATAGTAAAATTAGAAATACTAAATCATTAAACCTCATCAGATATTACTGTACTATAAGGATGTTGCACTGAATTATACTGAGATTGTAGAAAATGCTGAACAGTATCCAAATATTACCGGCATTACTCGCATAAATATTACAAAACAAAATGACATGCTAAGAATAGAGAGGCATTTTCATAAAAGGAATTTCTTTTAAGTTGATAGTTGGTGCCATCATTGCTTTTCTGTTGACTGTAGTGTGAACTGAAAGCAGAGCTATAACAGAGAACCAGGGAAATTACTGGTAATAGCAGGTTCTGAATTCCCTCTCCCATCACAACATCAGCAACTACAAAGAATGGTCAATAATGAATATCAGGATATAATGTTTCTTTTATAACACTCACTTTTTAAATGAGTATTTTTTAAATGTAGGAATATGCAAGTGATAGGATCAGTGTTCTATTCCAATATTTTTTCCTAACTTTTATGTTAGCTTGGAAAATAAAAGCATCCTCAGAAATAACTCATGTTAAAACTCCATTTCTTGTTTTTAAATTAACAAAATATTCAATTTAAAAACATTTTAACACTCACGAGTAAATCCTCTACAAGCCAATGCACATCATTTTCTGAAGCAGAATTTATGTAACCTGGTCACATTTACAGTTTGTATAATATTGACAATAAAAGATGATTTGGTTTCTGGGATATCAAATCAATGTGTAGGGAAAGGTTATCAATTCATTATAGATGTCTTTAAAGATTCACAGTAAAGTAAGCCAGCTAAGAACACAACAAATGAAAAAAAACAAAAAAAAATTCCCTTATATACTATACAATCAAGAATACGAATAACTGGGTTTTAGGTCAAGAGGAAAAAAAGACAATAAGTAAGATAAATTAATCTACCAAATAAGTACCAATAAATCCCACTTTGTCACTCTGACATTTTTTATTTTATAATTTTATAATTTAGATTTTATTAATCTAAATTATAAATTTGTAATGTAAATTATGAATTAATCTAAATTTGTCAAGTTTTATGCTCAAATACTCTCCTTTTATAATTGTAAATTATTTATATTGTTTTTATAACTGTGTTGCATAAGACAAACTTGAATTAAAAGAGTCAATATAAAAAATATTTAAACAGATTTGCTATGCATCAGCACTAACTTGCCAAAGACGTAATGGAAAGATCATTATGGCTGCTCTTCTGGATTGACCCACATCCAGTTATGCAGACTCACAACCTAAAAACTACATTTCACACACTACTTTGAAACTAAGTTTTTGGATGCAAAATTGATTGTACTAATTAACTGCATTCCTGCAAGATTTGGAAGACCAAAATAAGCAGAAGACCTCTTCTGGGTGTTCCTTCTAATTGCAAGAAATATCATAGGGACATGAGTACTGAGAGACAGTTTTAGTGGCCATACATCACATGTAGTGGCCAAAGCTTCATGGAGAACAGAGACCATTGTAGACAAGTTAGCAGCAGTTTCCTGATCTCTGGGTTGCAGGCATCAGAGTGTTCTTAACATCAAGTGGCCCCCTGATTCTCACTCCTCCAGCCCTTCCAATCATGCTATAAGCAATTAACTTCTGAATAAAAGTCCTAATAATTGAAATATCTAAGTGGCCATCTTCTTCCTGTACTTTACACTAATAGGAAAGAAAATAATGTTGGATATTAACAAGGAAACCTAAATACATACATCCACAGTACAAATGTATATGTAAAGATATCACAAAGGATATAAATAAATGGAGATACATATCATGTTTCAGGACAGGTATGAAAATTTTTCTTAATTAACATATGGAATTAAAGAAATCCCAATCAGAGTGCTAAGAGAATTTTTATGGAACTTTTAAAACATGATTCCAAAGTTTACCTGTAAACATAAATAGTTAAAAATAGATAGGAAATATTAAAAAAAAAGTAATGTAGATATTGTACTAGACATTAAGACATATCTATAGACATTAATACAGTATAGCAGTAGGGAAAAATCTGGAAATGTATCTAAAAAACCCAGAATTAATGGCAGAGGAAAGTTTTATTATATCTAAATAATTGTACAATAAAAAATTATCAAAATCAGTGAGGTAAATATAAATTAAGCAACAAATGATTTGGGGGAAAATAATTATTTAAATAAAAACAGAAAACACAAGATTTGCCTCACATAGTAATTCAAAATTAGTTCTAGATTGATTAACAGACTAAACATAAAAATTGATACCATATATACTAAAAGGTTAGTTGAAAGTCTATTTAAACATTATGTAAATAAGTTAAGGATGGGCATGGACTTTTTTGAACAAAAAGGCATTCTGCAGCAAATCACAAAGAAAAATAAACAATGAAGAGTTTGTCAGCACACAAACATCAACCTTTTCATGCCAACGACCTCTAATATCAGATTGAAAACAAAAAATTAAGAGAAATATTGGCAGTGAATGTGACTGACAAGGGGTTAATTTAATTATACAGAGAATAGAAAGTGAAAAAGAAAGCATGTCACTGGGAAAATGAGGAAAGAAACTTCAAAGACACCATCATCTTCAGTAATAAACTAAAAAATGAATTTAAGATAAAATAGTCTTCACGTTTTAAAAATAAGCTTCTAGAAATTTTTATTATTCAATAAGTAGCAATGCAGATAAACAGCATAGTGTAAGAAAGAACATTACAGTATTGTTTAAAATGATGAAAATCAGTAACAATCTAAATTTGCACACTAGGGGAACCGACTGGTGAAAGACCATTAAAATCTTATTTTCTTATAACATTTAATAAAGAGAGAAAATGCTCAAAACATAGAAGGAGGTGCTGAAAATAAGCATTTGATACTTTAAGTAAGAAATTAGTCATCAAAAATTATTTATTTATTTAATAAATATCCATCTACCTATTTAAATACTTCCTGGAAGTAAATGCACCAAAATATTAGTTGATAGCAGCATTAGGGTGATTTTTATTTACTTTAAACTTTTCTATACTTTCTGTAATAACATATATTAACTGATAATCCAATAAATTAACAATATTTTAATCTGTAGTTTAGATATTTTTGTTTCCCACATTGGAAGCAAATATAATATGAAAACTAAAAACATATAGCTTTAATGCAAAGTGAGGGGGGTATTATAAGCACAATTAGTAAAACATCAGTACACAACTATGTTTTCAATTTAAAAGTGCTTCACTAGGGCATGATACTCTTTGCTTAAATAATATGACTAGTGTGCAAAAAAAAAAAACAACATTTAAAATCTGACAGAGTGAACATTGCAAGTAATAATACAAAAATATCATGTTGGTGGTAAATTATAAGTTATATCTTTGATCAATATAAGTAGATGTATTGCTAATCAATAGTCACATTGTCTACCCATTGCAGGTCTCTTTCCTGATTTATATGCCAAGCCCCAGGCACTAAGAACGCAAAATTACACTTACATTTTCAGGTACCTGATACTCAATTTTCTCAACCATAAAATGGAGATTATAATGCAACCCTATATTTTTGCACAAGGTTCAAAATGAACTAAAATGTAAGGCAGCAGTACCAAGAAAAAAATTGAAGAACTTACAATAACAAGACAGATTGTCCAAGTCATATTAAATGCTCAATTAATTTTTAGAGTGTAAATAAGTTGAAGTCCGAGTATTTATTGGGATGCCCCTGAATACAAGTGACAGATTTAACCTATATTAACTAAAGAAGGAAATGTATTGGCTTGCGAAATAGAATTTTTCATGCTAGTGGGAACTTCTTCAGGCAGGCTTGATCCTCAGGCACAAACAATGTCAACAAAGCCCCAGTCCTCTAATTTCTCAGCTCTACTTCATCTGTGTTTCCTCCATTCTTAGTCTGACTCTTACACCTAATTGTCCAGAATTTTTGACTAATTTGTTCTGAGCACATGGTAAGTGTTACACAAATGAGTGAAAAAATAAGTTAATGGATGAATGAAAAAGAGATGGCCTGGTAACTCCAGAGTCCCACCTCCCAGCTTCAGTTCAACAAAAAACACTTTGTCCATCAGTAGCCCCAATCCAAATCTCGTGAGTTTCCTTAGCCCATCTTGGAACCACACGATGTGATCCTCTGCCTCGGCATGGGCAGAGGCCAGCTTCAAAAGATAACCGACTTATCTCAATCAAGGATGGAGGAATGGGTAGTATTGAGATGAAAACTGAAGTGCTGATACCAAGATACGGTATAGTTGTTAGGAACTCAAAAGATGGCAGTCACTACTGTATATCTGTGTTAACAAAAATATCCATACATAAAGCCAATCCTAATATTGAAATTGTGCCTGTGAAGCAGTAAATGCACTTCCCTCAATTAATAAAGGGAAGACTTAAGAAACATCCCATAAAATCATGTAGGGTTAAGGCTTTGCAAAATGTTTCGGGTTTGGTTGATTGAACCAGGAGACTCCAAGTTTGCAGATGGCCTCTAAAGATGAAATCAGTAAATGCTTTTCTTGGTAGAGGAGATCACACAGAATAGAACATAAAGCCGAAGCAAACTAAAAAAGTGATGAGCTGTTATGACATTGGTTACCTTTGTATTAAAAAGTAAAAACAAACTACAAGAATGAATGACCCTGCTCACTGAAGGCCTTTCCATTACAATTTTACCTTCAACATTCTTCAATGGATTGGTAAAAGTGGTTTTTGAACTGGTTTCAAGGCACGAATCCATTGATATACTCAGAGGCTCAGGTATCAATACAACGTCTCCAGGATGTCTGGCACGCCAGTCACCTCCAGGCAGTGTTTTAAATGAAGGGTAGGTAAACTGCCTTTATATTTATCATAGATTTTTATCTATTGATTAAGAATTATACTAAATAATGAAATGTGAAAAATTGCCTATTGCCTATTTGCATATAATATATTGATGAAGAGACTCAATATGATACTGTAAACCATTCCATAATGGCTTTTAAAAAGTCCTTTGTAAATGTTTTGCAGGCAGACCTCTAAAATTTTTCTTAAGGATAGCTCAAATAATCCATTTCCCTATTTTATTAAGATGGAAACTGAAATGTGAATGTTAATGTTTAAACCTTGAGTCCTAGAGCTGATTAGTTCCTTGAAATACTTAAAATGTAATCATTCAATGAACATTGCCTGTGAGTTTACTTTCCTGAAGGCAATATGCATAGTGGTTTGCTCTCCTATAGGCAGTACAACATATGGACTCTGGGATCAAACCCTTGCTTTACTACATACTAGCTATGTGACCTTGGTGAAGATTTTTAAACTTCCTCTGTTTTAATCTCTTCAACTATAAGAGATATGAGAGCATCTACCTTTACAAGACTTTTATAAATAAGTTAATACACCTGAGTCACTTAGGAAAAAATGTTTGACATGGTAGGTGCTTTATAAATATTGGCTAATATTATTAAAGGCATGCATGCTTAACGATGGGGATACATTCTGAGAAAATGAGTCATTAGATTTCTTTGTTGTGTGAACATCATAGAGCGTACATACACAAACCTAGATGGTATAGCCTACTACACACCTAGGCTATATGGTACTAAGCTTATAGGACCATCATCATATATGTGGCCCATCATTGACTGAAATGTTGTTAAGTAGTGCAATGACTGTATATGTAAGGTATCATTATAACAACCCAACATGGTAGAGATTGGTAGCTGAACATCCCAATTATCTGGACTACAAATGTATAACTCCTTTTCTGTTAAGTGTAGCCATGTGACAAAGCTACAGCTAAGGGGATATAAGTGAGGAGTAACAGGCCTTTATAAAACATCCTTATCCCATGCCCATTCTCCCTTCTGGCTGGCTGGAATGTTAATGTCATTGTTATCCTTGGAAGGTACTTGGTGAAAATGGCAGAGTCTGATAGCCTGGGTTCCTGAGTGTGTAGAGGAGAGCTGCACAGCTAAGTTGTCCACTTGCCCAGGACTTTTCCATGAGCATGATATAGACTTCTATTGAGCAGAGCCATTGCTTTTGGGGATATTTTTTACTGTATCCTATACTCTTCTAATTAATATAGGTAGCAGGAAATAAAAAGATCAATAACACACATTGGTTAAAGGAGTTTTAAACTTATGGAGAAGCAAAAATTAAAATTAAAAGCTCACAAAAATTAAAACCTCAATGTGATGAAAAGTTTCTAAGAGAAAAAAATATCTTGAATTATAGGAATTCGAGGGTTTCCAGGAAGACAAGATAATGCCGGGTTGGGAAATCTTTGAATACTTCTTGCAATTGCACATTTCTGGCTTCAAGGAAGGGTGGAATCATAACAAACATGTGTAGCTTCCCAAGCACAGGAAACAGCACTAACAAAGAGGCAAGGTGACAAAATGCCAAATATTTCAGAAGAACAGCAAAGACTAACTTTGCCTGGGGTGAAAGAATGAGTTACCAAGAATAGAAAGTAGGCTAGTATTAGATTTTTTTAAAAAAAAATCTTTATTTTCATGTATAAATATTCAGGATTGATTTCATATGGAGTTAAGAACACCTGAAGGTATGAGAGCAGAAGATAGTGATTATAGTATAATTAAAGAAAATTTTACACCCTTTCATGATGCGATTCTTGATCCATTTTCTGTTTTGTAATCCATAATTCAGCAATATCAAACTACTTGAATGTTTCTGAATTTTTCTATTTTGCATCTCTATACCTTTGTGTATGCTGCTCCCTTAATTGCAGCACCACCTAGCTTAGATGTCATCATCTTCAAGAAAACTCACCTTTCTCAAGATTAAATATTTCATTATTCAGAGACTGCACTGTATATATGAGTCTGCCACATAATATGTGCCCAATAATTTTGTGTCTAATGACTATACTTCTACAATAGATTGCCTCACACTTTATATCTATCTTCATTACAACACAATGAACTCATGGAATACTTTTATTATGTCTCACCCAGCTTTGTATCACCAGCATTTAGCACATTGTCTGGTATATAGTACGCTCTTAATAATGTTTATTGAACTAAATTGATGTGTGCTATGGATTAATGTATTGAGAAAATAGAAGTAGGGAAACTCTTTAGAAACGTAGCTAATTCTTATCCTTAAATAAGTACCATAAGGTTTTTTCAAACTCATTGTTCATGCTATTAGATCAACCAAAAAGCACATTACTGAATTAGTAGTTACTACAATATAAATGAGTTTGGGATTCCACAGGCCATTTTTAGAAGCATGCTGTTCTTGGACTGATGTTTAAGTAGTGGTGAGACTAAAGCTTTTGTACTCTCAGTGAACTTAATGGTCACAGCAAAACAAATGGAGATACCAAAAGCTCTATTGTGTAGATAATCATACACTAAATCCAAGGCAGATATAAATTCTAAATATAATATTAATATAACTTAAAATATGACTTAAGGTGTGGTGCTATTGTAATATTTTGGAGACTGATGAGCCAGACTGAGAAAAAATCTGCAATTTAATTGGTCAGCTCTCTCTGACCACTAGAATTTTAGCTATAAATGTCAGTTTGGTTGGCTTTCTTTTAAAAAATATTTAGGTTCATTTTTTTAATTGATGAGTTGAGATTAATAAAATCATTATAATTAAATTGTCTAGATAATAAATTTTAATGTTAGTATACTAGTATAGATAGAGACCACAAAATATACGTGATATAAAATCCTTTGTTCTTAGGTGTTAGTAAAACTTACATGCATGAGCCTTTAGGGAACTGTCAATTTTCCTTTTGCCATTTTGCTTCATTTGGATTGATCATATCCTTGTAATAGAACTGACATGCTAATTTCAGAGACATCTCAGTCTATGTAATTACAGAATATCCAGTCTTTAAAATACCGAGACTTTATCATCTGTGCTTATATAACCCTAACATTTTATTTATGTTACTGTTGATCCTGCAGAGATTCCCTTAAATACCAAGGTTGTATATGATTGCCTGGTAATGGCTTCTATGCTGGGATCAAAGTGAATTTATAGATTTTTCTCAAGTTTTGATGAGAGTAAAACAGCTTCCACACAGACCGTTGTCAAAGATGTTTCTTCCATTCTTAAAGGTTATGTCATCTGTGATTATATCCTGTGTTGAACTATTATTTTTTAAGTGTCAATAAGTAAAACTGAATAAAGGTGCTCCCTTATCTCCTTACTTTTTTGTTTTTACATTTTCTTGTTTTATATCCTCTTAACTTGGTTTACACAATAATAAAATAAAATAACGGATGTTTATGAATATACGTCATAGATACTCTACATTGAAAGGCAGGCACAGTGATTAAAAGCACTGGCTATGGAGCCAGTGGAACTGGTTATAATTTTGGCCGTGTCATATGACCTTGGACAAGTTACTAATCCTCTATGATTAGACTTCTTCATCTGCAAAATGAGAAAAATAATAGCACTTGCCTTTAGAATTGCCATGAGGGTTAAATGAGTGAATAATATACAAAACTCTCGGAAGGCAAGCACCATAATAGCGTTTGCTATTGGAATATACAGTGGTTTCTTTTTAGTGTGAGACTATATTACACCAAGTGGAAAGTTTGAATTAGAGAACACTTTAAAATAATATAATATGTAACATATAGAGTATATATAATGTATTATCTCTGATCACTAAAAAGGCTTGTAGTTATTTAAAGCATTGAGTCAAAACAACTACAAATTTAATTTCATTTGGGTCTTGAATTCTTCCTAGGAAATTTTCTTTCAGGTGTCTGTCTCGTTCATTCTTCTTAGTAGATATCCATAAATTTTCACCTGTCTTCTCAAAGGTCCTATATTACTTATGCCTCAGCCTCAGCCTACTTTACTGAGTAACTTAAGGACATCAGCTAAGAACTCTTTCAACTTACTTCCAGGCCAACAACAAAGCTATTAGGACACACACTTTCCCTTTCTTTCCTCCTCCTTCAATGAGAGAATATGTTCTCCGTGTCATCATCACTCACCTCATTGGAGACGCTGCTATAACAATCATCCACTATGTACTGCAACAAATCTCCTTGGAGGTCTACAAATACCCGAAGCTCAGAATATCCAAAACTGAATTTGGTTATTAATCCCAGTGAGCCATTTTTCTCTCTCTCTACTCTATCTCAGTGAATGGACCACCATCTATCCAGGTGCTCAAACTTGACCCTGCAATCATCCTTGAACTCTTCTACTCCCTCATTCACTACATTTTTAAAAATCTAAAAATCAAGTTATCTTTTTGCTTTAGATCCATTATTCCCCACTCTCCCTTAAATTACACCAGCTTATCTACCATCATTCATATTCTTATCTTTGAATAACTGTGATTACCTTCTACCAGGATGTCCTAACTCTCAATGAGGTATTAAAAAAACAAAGGAAAACATAACTGAAATACCACTCTTTGGCCAGTGGCATTTTGGAGACAGCTCCTACCAGATCAAAGAATGAATGGTTAAATATTCAGGGATTTTTTTGAGAGAAATATCAAACCATTGGTAGCTTGAAATTGGCAACGAAGCAAGTATTTGTACTACAGAAATTAACAAACACTTCAGTCGATTTACCAGCACACACAGGTCTTCACTCTGAAGCAAGACTATTACTTTTAAAGTGTAATTCTGATGATGTCTTTCTCATGCTTAAAATCGATTAGTGGCCTTGCTCCCTTCTTGCTCAACCCTAGTGGTTGCAGTGGAGCAACAGGACTTATTAACCTCCACATCGTTCTGTTTTTCTACTTGGCAAACCCTTCTGTCCCTGTCAGCAGACTTATCACCTTTGTGCTTGTCCCAGCTCATTAGAATCACAGCCTCAAAATCTTAGAACAATCTGTTATCTGCATCTCCCCGTTATATGTATATCGCTCTCTGCCAGTGGCCTTTCATCTGTATATTGGGTAATGGTGCCTTATGACTCTTGTCTCAGACATCCTGTGCCATCTGGGGTATCCTCCTCTCCCTTCCTCCCCCCTGCTTCCAGCATGGCTAGGGCCACAGCTGCTCTAGGGTGAGTTCCAAAGTCTGACATCATTTCTCTAGTTCAATCATTGGGGACAAAGAAGGTACTGGGTCATCACCCGTGATCAGGAACCAGAGAATAACAATGCACCTCACACCCTGGGCAAATGCAGCATTTACTTTACTTTTTACAGAGCCATAACCTAGAATTTGACTATCTGGCGTGCTTGGATATACAGGGGAAAAAAATTACAAGAGCAAATAGCTCCTGCAACAGGATGTAGCTCATTCTCTCATCCTCATCATCACCACTAACAATAAAAATGATCAAATTATGGAAAATTACTGAAGGGGATTTTAAAAAAAAGGCCTAAGCAGTATAACCTAAAGGATGAAGAAAACTTAAGCTCTTTTCACAGTAACATCACTCCCAGTCGCTGTGCTGAATAGGGTTAGGGTTAGGGTTAGGGTTAGGGTTAGGGTGACCTAACCCTGAAGAGCAGTGAGAATCTTTGCCAGTGGCCTACCATTCTATCATCAGTGACTATGAAACATGCATGTCAGCAGATGACCCAAGAATCACTTTCCACCACTTGACCAGTATTAGAGGCTTTACTTCAATGACAAATGCTCCCTGTTTATAACCCATTGTTGTCACACACCTGGTGACATCAACAAAGAGAGTGGCGACTATGGACAAAGTCCTGCCAGTTTACTAGCTCCTGTGCACAAACTAAACTAAAACTATCAAAGAGTTGATATCCCGAGGTCAAATTACTTTTGACCACGTTTGATGTCCAGGCCATAAAGGGACAGTTTGTGATGGTTTGTGATGTCCCTATCGCTTAAGTAATGATAGTTAAATAAAAGTCACATGCCATAATAAAGCATTAAAACACAGTCCATAACTGCTTATTTCTGAATAAAACAAAACTATAAACTCCACAAGGGTAGAAACTTTGTTGTTTTGGTCCCTACTGTATCCTCACCACCTGGAACAGATCTTGGCATATTCTAGAGGCTCAGTAAATATTTGTTGATTTAATGAGTACATGAAGGTATGAATGTATTGTTACAAGAGCACAGAGGAGGGAGTTGATAATTGCATTTCAGAAGAGCCAGGCACTGCTCTCTCCCCCATGATACAAAGCAAATCACCAGTTCTGCCTTTAAGGTCCTATCTATCTGGATGAGGCCAAAACTCTGAACAAGATTTTGGTTTTGTCTTCCTCTGAACATGCATTGTAGAACTCAAGTGTCTATGTTTCTGATCAATGTTTCAACTAAAGAAAAAGCCCAAATTGTATCCAAAGTCCTTTGTTTGAAATAGGAAGGGATAGTCCACGTGTTCTGGAATATACTTATAACTAAAAGAAATGGATCCTGGCTATTGGAAGGACCCAGGAATTGGGTTTCTGTGTATCTCTAGGCCACAGACCAGGACTCTGGAGCTGGTGATAAAGCTCAGTGTGGAGCTCATTGCAGGAAGGCAGAAATTGGCATCACTCTGGTTTGATCCATGATTCATGATTCCGGCATGTTTACTGCCAACACAGACATAATTGGGGAACTCTAGACTTAAAAGACCATAATGCCTCTTACAATTTTCCAGCAGAGTGGTTGGAAGAAGGTCAAGAGAAATGGGGAGATAAAACATAATTGGATAAAATATCATGGGGACCTCGTGTAGTTTATAGAAAGAGCCACCCTATAATCAAGCAAAAAAGCCAAACTCATTTTTCTGAGACAACCCATTCTCTGAACCTGGGACTGTGACCTTAAGCTACTGATGATGAGGCTTTTGAACACTGGCTCTTCTCTGAAAAAGGGATCTTGTATTCCTAAGCCATATGAATTTAAAAAATGGAACATCAACTCATAGCTCTATTTTAAATGAGTCAAATGCTGAAAGTTTCCTGATGTTGATTGTGCATGTAATCTAGACTAATAAATATCATTGAGTCTGCCATTCCATTTTTGTGTCACCAGGTATGTGAGAACAGTGGGTTAGAATCAGAGCGCAACTGTCACTAAAGTAAAGCTACTAACAGTAGAGGTCAAGTACTAGAAGTTGATCTTTAAGGCATCTGCTGAGATGCATGTCTGAACTGGCTTATAAGACCTGGTAAGTGTTTCAGCTTCTCTTCTCAGTCACTGATTGACCACTTACTTTGCTTGAAATAATTCCATAAATTGTGTGAGCATTTTACAGTTGTATAGATTGTAGAACAGAAGGATTGGCTGAAAAATAAGGAAAAAAACTGATTTAAAAGAAAGGAAGATCATAAGCAATTAGTAAAGAATGGGCAAAACGTATGACGATTCATGATGAATTGCAAATGACGTTACATGTGCCAAAATCAATGGTAAAAACCAAATCCTGTGACTGGAAATACCTATTTTTCAATCAAATTGTCATTTTGGGCATTCTGTCAAGTTGACCAATATTCTTTTGACTAAATTATTTTTAGCCAAATCACGAGGTAATAGTAAACAAGCAATTACAACACGTTGGGAAATTCACCAAGAGCTGGGTAAATGTGAGATGCCATGGAAGCATATAACCTGATCTGCCTGGGAACTATCATAGGTCTAAGGAGGCATCGCAGAGTAAGAAACACATAAGGTGGAAACTGGAGTGACAATAGGAGTAAACAAGGTTAAAGTGGAGAAAAAGAAGAAAAAGGAAACAGAGGATACTACATGTACAAACCTCTAGACTAACAGGAACAAGCACACTTGTCTTTGGAGCAGAGAGGGCAAGAAATTAATTGTCAGCACACGACACAATATCTGACATATATTAAGCACACTGTAAATTTTTGATTTATTTTATTGTGCTTATCTGTATCTTGCATAATGAGTATGTATCACTTTTGCACTAAAAAACGCACAAACATTAAAAGGAAATAATAGTTTTTTAAAGTCTTATGGGCCCCTAATTATCAGTTTTTGCAAAACAGATGACTAAGCATGTTCATTTTCACCCAACCAGTCAATTCAAGCACGTTTGTCATGTGCATCAATTTCCAATTATAACTCTAAACAGTTGTTCTTCTTGCCCGGTGGACTGTAAGCTCTTTGAGGGGAGGTGTCTAGTTCGCCATTGTCTCATCAGCACCCAGCTCAGTACCTGTGACACACTGCACACATCTGACCAGTAATTCTGGACTGAAGGAGTATATGCTCATTCCAACACTTGTGGACTGAGTTTAGAATTCTCTGTTGATCTCCAAATCTATACATCCAATACCTCTTGAACATTATCACTTGGATGTCTCAGACACCTCAACACAAAATTTCAAAACATGTCCCTTTTCCATGCTCCTTAATGTCACCATCACAATTGATGTCAGAACTTTTGATTATCCTAGATTTCTCCCATCTCAATTACTGACTCCCTTCGTTACTAAGACCTATAGATTCTCCCTTTCTATATCTCTTGAAATCATTTCACCTCTGCTATTTCTCCTGCCATTCTCCAGGCGCTCATCCCTTATCAAGTGGATTATAGTCATATCCTTCTAATTCCACTAACTTTCATCTCATTTTTATCACAGTGGTCTTTCTAGAAAGCAAATTTGATTACCCTTTTTAAAATCCTCTAATATCATTCAGATACCTTTTTGGATAAATTTTAGATTCCACCATTAAGATAGTCTTGTTAATAGTCTTTAAGATTAAGAATACCCAGGTTTACAAAGAATCTATATCCCCCAAAAGAATTTATAAACACTCACAAAATTTTGCTATAAAATATGAGATATGTACTACATGTAAATAAGGTATTATGAGTTATCTACTAAAAACAAAATGTAGTGTAATTTTTCTCATGATTCCAACATTATCAACAGATTCACTCCCTGTTATAACTATTCATAAAACCCATAAAATTTTCATATTTTTCTTCTCACTCTTTTTTTTTCCTGTGCTGATTTTGACATTCCTAGACGCAAAGCCCTTTTGGCCAAGGTTACGTGACACCTCAGCATTCTGTTCAGTGCTGTAAATCATAGATACTGAAGAAGGGTCAATAATAATCCCTAGTATATTTTTTCCAGAAGTCTTGTCTCTTTTCTTTGACTAATTTCCAAAAAGTTTATTTAATATTAACATTGTATTTAAAACATCAGGCACACAGTAAATGCTCATTAAAACTAAATGCTTTTTAGTCTATTAGTCCCTGCCAGCATCACAGCAACACATGTGAATCGCAGCTCACATTAAAACTTAATTTCTTCCAACTCAGCTTAATTACCTTCCAAATCTATCCTGCTCAGATGGCTAAGCACTTAACCTCAGTTCTCACCCCTACACCGGGGTTATGCTAGAGGCCAGTACCATCTGTAGTGGCCATCAAAGCTCTTAGTTGAGGGAGGAGGCTATGGATGTAAGGTCCTCTGTCATCAGTCGCCTCTCTTAACTGCTATTGTCTTCTGTGCCACACTTGTGGCAGGGAAATCACGGTCATGGCTGCCTCGGATTCTTTCTTCTGAGATGTCCCCTGCCACCATCCCTCTCTTGGGCTTTGCTTTCTCTCTATTCTATGACTCACATATTTCCTTGCACTCTTCCTTCTATTTTTCCACTGCCCAGAGTAATTTCTTTCTAGACAAGAAAATATCCTTTTCCCCTCATTACACTAGTTTTAAATCTTTCCACTTTGGAGTTTAATTTTTTTAAGAAAAAGAAGCCATGAAAACTGCGATTTTTCCCTCTTCCTGCATCCATTTTCAAATGAATGAAAGCAGAAAATCATTTACTATAATGCCTCAAAATATTATTTGATCTCATAATTCTGGTCCTTCACAGTCTGAGAACCAGTAGCTGAGGGCACTGCTTTCTGCAGAAAGGTTTCCCCGATGCCTATTCATGTTCCACCTCCATTTAAAAACTGCATCGATTCCCAATTATCTACCATGTCACTCTGCCTGCCTCTGACAGCAACACTGCATCCCTCTTACTTCTGAGAAGCCTGGCTCCCAGCCTAGACCCTATGAAGGATTTTTCAGGCCTGACCACAGGCAATCACAAAGGCTTTAGCTGGCAGTCCTCGCTGGGGGAGGCTGCCCTCCCCACAGGAGACCGGTGCACAGCCAGCTCATTGCAGTCTCTGGAGTTGCAGTCAAGGTCCCGGCCCCCAGGCCAGCCGTGCTCTTCTGCATCACTGCATTCCTAACCCAAGTGCCTTCATTCAGAGGCCTCTTAATAGGGAGTCTTCAGCTGAGGCTTCCCCCAGGTGCCTCTACTGACTTCCTTATAGTGAAGGAGGATCCTTGAAACACTTCTCCACTTTGACTCAATGCTCTGTGCTTTTCCACTGTTAGCCCTTCTCTCTCCCTCTTCTCAGGCCCCAGATCCATAAAATGTCAGGAGCCTTTGGTTCAGGGCTCCATTGGGAGTGAGATGATCCCCACATGGGCGCTGATCCAGCTGATCCTCACCTGGTGACATTCCACGGGGAAAAATGAAACACTGGAGGAGCCGGCACTCTCTTCTGTTTAGCCTCTTGCTTAGACTATCACAGCCAGTAATTAAAGCTGTGACTGTTAGTTATGTTTTGGGTTGTTGTCATAATCAACTCTTCACTGGCAGCTCAGCTCTCTCCAGTTCAGCCCAGCTCTTGACAACCTCCCATGCTTAGAACAGGCATGAACTTCTGTCTATTGCTACATTCTCTACAACTAAGTTTTTTCTAACTCATTCAAGTTCTTTACACCTGCTACCATTTCTATGGCCTCTTCTCCACTCCTTTACACAAATCTGAACTCAGGTCCCAGGAGAGTCTGCCCTGTTCCTCTGCAAATACGAGGGACCTCACCAGCACTGCCTTGAGATTACAATATTTGGAAGAGTCAGGATTTCTTTCCCAACTCCACCATTTCTCATCTATAAGAAAAATACATATGCTTTAAATACCATAAAATTCCCTTTATGTTTTGGAAACATAGGAACCAATTTATATGCACCTATTATCTGTAGGTAGCAAGAATTTTAATTTTTTTTCCTGCAAGGAATTTCTCATGTAGTTTGTTGTGTTGAAATTTGTATTTGCTTTAGAATCAGAGAAATGTGAGTTCTGATCTCAGTTCCTCCACTTTCTAGCTTAACCTCCCCGAGTCTCAATTTTCTTAAATGTTAAAATAGTTATTAACAGCCCCCACAGGATTATTATGAAGTAAAGTCAGATAGTATATGTAATGTACCTGCATATGCATTTACCCCATGGTACATGTTTAACAAATATTAATAACACTTTGCTTCCTTAAATTGAGAGTAAACAAATATGCATTAAGAGAGATGATTCAAATTTTTATATGAATAGAAGAAAAGTTTTATTAGCTTATTTTATTGATAAAATAATTTATTCATCTATTGATTTTGATGGCACTCTATCCTAACGTGTCCAGTAGGGTGAATTAACTACAAATATGGCATTTCTAAAATGGCATTTTGCATTAACATTTTAGATAGATTATATTTCATTGGTGCTCATTTAGGTGTTGAAGAATAACTGCCCAAAAAACTTTGTTAGCAGAATTGACATGAAAATTTCTCTCTGGTATTAATAAGGTGACAGTCATAACTACATTTTAAGTGCGTATTTAGTTCTTATTGATAATAAAGCATGTCATTAGCATACAGAGGGATCCATGCCTTCCTATATACTATGATATGGAGAAATTATTTCAATTTCCTTAGTAGTTATATCAGGACCTACAGATAAAAATTAAAAGAAAAAGAATAAGGAATCACCTAGTTCTACACCAAGCTAAATTAAAACAAAGTCCCAAAGACTTCTTTCCCACTCTGAATCTTGATGGTTGTAGAATTTAATGTAAAGTGTCAGATATTATCTTTTGGTAGTCAACCCCACCAGGCCTTCAGCTCCAGGGAGAGAATGGGCTTTCTATGATTACTGCTTTCTGGATCATACCTCCTTCTCACTTTTATTCTTCTAGCAATAGATTCCGTATGAGCTTCCTGTAATTATTGAAGTCTAAGTAAAGCCACATTCCCCCCTTTTGCTTCTCAGACCCTTCCAACACTTTTATAACCACTTCCTTGCAACAAATTCTTGTCTGTTTGAGTACGTACAGTAGCTTCTGTTTTCTTGTCTGGACAATGACAGATGTACTGTGGTAGTCGGTGGGCGAGATCTGCCATCATGTAGTCTCTATCTCCATAAGGGAAGTACATCCAAGAGGTTAGGAATAATGTTTGTTGATATAAAATTAAATGAATTTAACCTTATTGGTTTACAAAGTACTTCTCCAAACATTATTCTATTTGATTCTTACAATGGTTGAAGGATAGGGTAAAAAGTAATGTTTACAAATATGTAAATTTATATGTATGAACCTGAAGAGATTAATTGATCTCCTTATGATCATACAGCTAATTCATTTATGGAATAACTATGGTATCAAGCAGGGTCCTTAGCTGTCAGCAACTAAAACTGACTGGATATTTTGACACAAAAATAGTATATTGAAAGAATGTTGGGTACCTCATAGAATTATTGGAAATCTCTGGTACAAGACTTGGAAAATGGGCAGGAGCAGAGGGATGCTGAACAGCAAATTGGCTCAGATACCAAAGCCGTGCTACCTGGATCTCAACTTTGCCACTTAATATCTGCCTGATTTGAGGCAAATCGCTTATCTTTTCTGTTCCTTATTATTTCATCTGTGCAATGGGGATAAAAATAGTGCCTACCACGGATAATTTTTACAAAGAATAAATAAGTTTAATCAATGAAAAGTGTTTAGAACAGTGTTAGGGCCACAGTGAAATCTCAATAAATATTAAAATGAATAAAAGAGAGGGGCCAGCCCGTGGTCTAGTGGTCAAGCTCAATGCGCTCTGCTTCAGTGGCCCAGGTCAGTTCCCAGGCACAGACCTACACCACTCAGCGGTGGCTGTGCTGTGGCAGTGACCCGCATACAAAATAGAGGAATATTGACAACAGATGTTAGCTCAGGGTGAATCTTCCTCAGGAAAAAAAAAAAGAATAAATGAGAATCTTGCCAGTCTAAGGATAATAACCGCTCTATCTCCTCTGCATTGGTTTCTACACTTTCCATGACCAGACATTGAATGCTGCCCCTGGCACACAGCACATCTGCAACTTGGGAACATGTGGCTTTCCCCTCATGACCAGGTTGAATGCTCCACTTTTCCTGCCCCATTACCAAGCCCTGATTGCTGATAACAAGGCACATACTCATGCTTCAGCTGCCATAAAGCTCGGAAGATCTTGCTCAGGTTCTACAATTGCAGGTAGGTTCTATCCAACCAAGCACATGGACTAGAAAAGTCCCCAAACATAAGAAGGGGGTTCATATACCAGGAAGATCAAAAAAAAAAGGAAGAAAGGGAGGGAGGGAGGAAAGGAGTGATGAAGAGAGAGAGGGAGGAAGAAAGAAGGAGAGGGAGAGCGAGAGGGAGAGGAAGAAAGGAAGAGGGAAAGAAAGAAATGGACAAATGTCCTCCATAGCTACTTGGTACCAAAGACTGATATTGAGGATGATTCCCTTTAGAATTCATATCCAAGTTCTGTTGTTCTGCATGTGGATAAACTTCAGACAGATTAAACTGTATTATTCTTCTTCCTTTTCTCTTAGCATGTAACTCTGCTCAGTTTCCCCAGGTTTCTGGATTCTAGTAAAAAAGAGCTGATAGACATAGTGAGTCAAAATAGAAAACTTTTTTTTGGTCATGCGAGAACCAGCAAACTCAGTGCAGCAAGTATAATCTATACATAATATATTATTCTTGCCTAGAAGATTGTTTCTTCACTTCAAAGTTTTCAGTCCAGCTGAGTTTTCTTGAATATAAACAGGACTTAACACCTCTCTATTCTTTCGTTTTCTTTTTTCATCTCCTCTCCCAATGTATGAAATGGTAGGGAGTATCTTGCATTCCTAGCACATGTGCACAAAATGTGACTCTATAAGGATGAGTCTGATTTATTTACAAACATAGTGGGACTTAAATACACAAACAAGTGCTTTCTATCAGTCGTCCCTTTGAAGTCTATACATTATTTTGATGATGCTATTTGTGTTCAATCACATCTGGAACTCCTCTTTCAAAAATTGCTGCCTCAGTTTGGAGCCTACAAAAATTATTCTCTTTTCTCTAAATCACATTTCATTTCTTACTAGCCACATAAGGATATTACCAATAATAATATAACTTCTTTATTATATTATTTATTAGACTTGGTTGTGTATAACTTTTGCACCTTTTTAAAAATTCCAATCCATATTATAAAAGCTATTTTCCACTAAAAAGAGTTTTTTTAATAGCATTGGCTTTGGAAATAATTCCTAAGTATATATTTTGCTGTGTAACCTTTTGAAACCAGTCTCATTCAATTATATCATATCTCGCGGTGGTATTATTCATATTATATAAAATGAATCTCTTTGTCTTAACATACATGCAATCTGAAATTGATTTATTTAAGGTCGTATTGCATCCTATCTAATCGATTTTGTTAATCCTGGTTTCTAGTTATCTTGCAATACATACTTACCAACAAGAGAAAAATATACTACATGGCAGGAGAGAAAAGAAAAGAAAATGGAGTAGAGAAAATAAATGATATAGTCCTACCATTACATAGGCAGCTATTTAACCCCAGAACCTTCACGCCTCCTGGCTAGATTTCTCCAAGACAACATCTTGAACACTAATTCCATTTCCTTAGAACTCTCTAAAGGCTACAATTAAATTGTGTACATACACAGAAGCTGAACCAAAGGTCACCTACCCAAACAAACACGGAAAACACATAATTGTAAAACATTCAATAAATGTGTTTTAAACAACTGCAGAATGTGCCAGGTTAACTTCCAAATTATACAGTAGAGTAGGAGCCAGCCTAGAAAGCTGGCACATATTTGTTTTCCTCCTTCAACCTCCCTCTTTCTAATAGAGCCTATAATGTTTCTTAATCATGAAGAAATTCCTATTATTATTTAACACATTTCCTTCAATTCCAGTGAATCATGTTCATTAGCTTCATCTAGATAAGCACATTAATGAATATATTATAATTATAATTAGCTTCAGACTTCTGAAACCAAAAAAACCCAAACATTAAATGAATCTTTAAGTACCTATTGAGTTTGGGTCACTGAAATATGTACCATTTCATAATCAAACAGAAACCCACTTCAACAAATTAAAGAAGGAGGGAAAATAAATGGATAGGTAGAAAAAACAACAATCTGTTTTCACAGCGATTGTTTCTACAATATTTGGAAGAGCAGAGAGCTGTCACTTTCTCCAAATTTAGTTGCAATATTTCTGTAGCCCAGCCTATTTTGTCTACTTTATTTGTTGGTGAAGTATTTGTTTTTGCAAAGCCAGGGCAATAATGATAAATAAAATATAACTATAGTGCATCCCATTGCAGGCCTGCTGTTTTATCATCTCGCAAGTATGACAATAGAAATAGGACTTACATTTTAGGAAATAAATCAGTTTTTCAAGGTGCATAAGTACAGGCAACTTTATAAGCAAATATTACACACTTATTGTCCAATGATTTGAAAAAAAGTGAGAGAAAATGTTGGGGGTGAGGTTCAGCAAAAGTTTAAAAATAAAATCAAAACCTAAACATGTGAAAATGAAAGATCACATTGCTATTAATAGACATGATCAATTTAGAATGTATTCCCTGAAGATTTTTGAAGGCCTGTTCGCTCTTATATGTTAAAGAGTAAAGGATCATACAAGATAATGAACTGGCATAAACTACTTGTTTATGAAATCTATTCAGACAAACTATAGAAGCTCTAGAAGAACTTGGACTTAAACCAGGAATTAAAATTAACAATAACAACAAAAGGAAACCCAGAAACAATAGAAATGACAGACGCCTGGGGAGACAGACCATTTTCTTGAATTGGTGTGCTAGATACAGGAAGAATGAGGATCAGTATGCTTAACCCAGGGGCAAGGACAGTAATAGCTGGCAGGGAGAGGTTGGAAATAGAGGTTTACATTCTATTTTTGCCTCTCCCCACCACAGACTTTAGAAAATTGTCTTAGACCCTTTCACCAGAGCAATCAACAGCAGCAGTCCAGATGTAAGCACAGAAGCCCAAGGGAAGAGTATCAGGTGAGCACAAGCCTGCTCCCTGCTATGATGAGGAGTCGAAGGAAACAGGAGAGGACTGACCAGAAAACCACGAGAATTTACTTCTCCACTACTTCCCCCTCAAATAGCTGGTATGGTTGGGTTACAGCCTGGAGACAATGGCTCCCACAAAGCTGCTTCTCTGTAAGGGTTTATAATGACAACTTCATCCAAGACATTCCTCGGCCTGTTGTGGCTGTAGAGTCATCCACCCTGGCACTCAGTGTTCACTTGTACCTAAGCTCCATGAAAGCAACACAGACTAATGCCCGGCTTTAGTCCTTACCAACACACAATCTGGACAGTATGACTGATAGTCCTCCCTAGAAGAGCGCAAATTCACACCCGAGCACACCTGAGGTGTATAACTACCTTAAATATAAACAATTTATTGAAAAACATATCATTCAGTGCAGAATTACTGCAGACACACAAATGATTTGAAATAATAATGATATATCATTTATACTTAGGAGACAGAAAAAGATATGTTCAAAATTAAATCAGAAAGAAATTACAATAATGAATCAAAAAAGGAGGTGAAACAAATGAAACAATATATTGGATAAGTAGTAAGATGGAATCTGCTGAAGAACAAATTAATGAGTTAGAAGATCAGACGCATGAACTCTCCCAAAGGCTGCAGAAAGGAATAAAGAGACATAGAGGGTATACAGAGAGAGAGGCCAATATCAGATAATAGGAGTTCCGGAAAATAAAAAGCATGAAAACAGATAGCTGAAAGATAAAAAATCCCAAATTTAAGTGATCTATACATTGACAAAGAGGATAGATAAGGTGAAATGTGAAAACACTAAAGACAAAAGAAAATTCTATAAGCCTAGAGAAAGAGATCACTCACAGAAATACAAGGATCAAAGGATGTCAGATGTCAATGGGTATAGGGAGATGGTATAATATTCTCAAAATATTAAAGAACAAGAATAATTTGATATCCAACTTGACAACTTAAGTGGATGGCACAATAATAAGAAAATGACAAAAATCCAAGATATACAAGGCTTTAGAACGTGCCATACAGAGACCTGAATTGGAAATGTGTTTGGAATAAAATCTCAAATAATAAGAAAACTTAAATATTTGAGCTGGTATTCGAACCTCAGTCAGCCTGATTATGTAGTCCTATTCTTTTGCTCCACCATACTGACTAACAGAAATATTATCTATTTTCAATGTCTTTGTATTTAAAGCATGATACAGAAGCAAAAACTGTAACAGTGGTTTTCAGCTCTTGGTAGGAGTCATATAATTATTTAAAATTCAATTCACTTAAATGACATGATTTTTTGACTTATTAATCAGAACACCTTTCACTATATTTATGTGATTATAGCTTTATGATCATTGTATAAATCAATATGAGTCTAAGAATGAATGTGAGATCCCCAAAATAATTAGGTACAGCTAACTTTCCAATTAACTATGACATTTGTGTAGCCCTTACCATGTGCAAAACATTGTGGTGGTATATAACGTGAATGAAGGGAGGTGATGGTTATAATAGCATAGTGAGAAGAAAAGATAAATAGTCATTTTAACTGTTATCTCCCAGCCCATATACATAAATGCAATTTGTTCGCCATTAAAATATATCCTAAATACAACTACTCCTCACAACTCCACTGGCACCATCCTGTCCCCTTATCACTGCTTCTACAAAAGTGGTCTTCTAATCCTTTCTCTACATCTACACTCTCTTCCTTCTCTATATTTTCCCAGTATTGGCTAGGGTGATCATTATAACACTTTGGTCAGATGACAGCATTGTCCTACCCAGTCTTCTCCTACCCAGTGACTTCCCTACCCAGTGACTTCCCATACACTGAAGTAAGCACTTTCCGTGTGCACAGCCCTGTTCTAAGTTCTGACATGCAGTAACGTGTTTGTTCCTGAAACATACCTATGCTCCTGATAAGTAGATTAAAGCATAGAGAAATGGAGCACCTCACCCAAAGTCACCTAGCCAGTAGGTAGCGGTCAACTTTGAAGTTCATGGCCTTTCCCTATGCTTTAGCTCTATCCAAACTGCCTTATAGATGAATGTATGCTCCTTTAATATCTCTTTTCTTCTGCTCTCTTAATATTAGACTCCCACCCTTAGTTAGATACATGGATGCTTCAGATAAAGACCACACTGTCCAGCCTCTCTTGGGGCCAGACATGGCCACGTGCCCAAGTTATGGCCAAAAATGTGTAAGAAGAATTGTTCTGTGGAAGCTAAATCCTCACCAGATGTCTAGAGGGGACCTTTGAGCCTTCTTTTTCATCTGTTTATCCTTCCCAGTCTATGGAATGCAGATGTGATTGCAGGTACTTGAGCAGACATCTTGGAGCTGGTGGAAGAGAACTACACTTTGAGCATAAAGAAAAATGTTAAAAAGGGCCTGGGTCCCTGATCATAACCGGCCCTGGATATTTAACCTCCAGACTTTTCTCACTTGAGGAAAAATAAACTCTACCTTGCTTATATGCTGGTATTTGAGGTTTTTTGTCTCATGTGGCCAAACTAATCCAAACTAAAATACATTCAAGTGGAAATGTTGAGTATTTAAGTTAGGTATAAGAGGAGTTGAGGCCATTTACATTAGATATAAGTTAGATGTATAGAGATATAAATAGCACATAGATACTATTCAAAGGCATAGAATGGATGAATAGTTGAAATACATACAGGGATCATTATCACATTTCTTAAATAAACCAATGAGATAAATGCATGGGTGAGATTATTATGTATAGGATATTATGAGAAAGCAGGATGTTTGTAATACGTCTCCTATTTCTGAGATTTGTATCAAAGCTAACAATAATAAAATGCATATCAAGGACTGATGTGCTGGTACTGTTACACATATGACAGTGATTGATCTATTTAGTATTCACAACAACCCTACGAAGTAGATTCTAATTTTATCTCCAATTGAGAGAGAGGAAATTGAAGCTCAGAGAGATGAATAACTGACCAAGATCAAAGTGTTTGTAAGCATTGGAAGCTGAAGTTGAACCCCAACTATCTGCCAGTGTGTACATACATATTTGATGCCTCTGTCGGAGTCGGCATAATTTTGTTTTATCATGTTTACTTGTTTAGTGTTGGCTTTTCCTCAGTTTGTGATATTCTCCAGGCCAAGAAACAAACCTTAGGCAGCAGTGACTTTAGAGGCAGTGAAGTGCCTGTCACTCAGGAGTCATGAATAAATGTTTCTGAATGAATGATGGAATTAACTGAACCAAGCATCCCAATTCTCACTTTCTTATATACAACCAAAGGAATAGGTTCTAAAGCCATTTCTATTCCCAACATTAAACACTTAAATTTCCAACATTTATGTTATTTTTTTAGGCTGCAGTAAATCTATTCCTTACCATCAGCAAAACGAACTAACAAGTAACTCGCGTAGCACCCTGCGTGACACAATCAAAAAATTATCCTGGAATTTTCATTTAAGAATGTAAATCTGTAACATTAAGCATTAAAGTCTGATTTCAATTAAAACATGCAACTTGATTGCAAGATAACGCGAAGGAAAGTTTGCTCCAGATAAAACCCCGCCGATAGCATTTCTATGATGCTTATTGCTTTTAAGATGATACAGCAGCATGATAAAAGATCATACATGTGGTTTTGGTTTTGTGGATTTGTATGACTTTGGCTTTCTTCCTCTTCTGGATCCACTTTTTGTTCTGCTTCATACAGAGGCCACTTCATTTACTCCAGCCAAGGTCTGAAAGATGCTGGGATTTTGTGCCCCGTTGTTTCCCATTTGCTCGGCTTTATACTCACTTCCATGCATACATCCACAGAGTCACGCAGCTAGATTTTTGGAGATGCCGGTAAATTGCACAGTCCCTTCCTGGTAAATAAGAGACCACATACCACTCTCTATTCCCCTTTCTGCCTTTGTTCACAGTGTTGCATATGTGGGAGCAAAGACAACCGGTCTGTGTGGTCAAAAGTCTAATGCTTTCTAGCAGTTGCCTTGGCTCAATTCCTACCTTCCAGCGGATGTATGACTATTTTCCCAGCCCTCCATTACAAATCAGAACCTGCATACTGCCAAATGGAGGAACAAATTCCAGAAACTGAGGAATGAGAGTCTCGTGGAATTGAATAAAAACCAAAACAAGGTCCCAGTGAGATGTTCTAACGTTTACAAAGGTCCACCAGACCCATTCCAGGTATAAACATCACTAACAAGTGCCAGGAGCTGGGGGAAACACTGGCAGAAGTGGGATTAAAAAGCCTCTCACGACCTGTTGAGAAAACCCTAATAAAATCCTCATGACTTCCATTTGCCAAAAATTGAGCACAATGAATAAATGTGATGCATTATACACATTTAGACTAACAAAAATCTCCAAATGTCAGCACTAAAGAAAAAAATAGAAGAAATGGTTTACATGGCAAGATTTCCATTTTTCCTTCCTATAATGAGTTGTTTAAAGTTGTGAGTATCCTTAGATCCCCAGATGAAAGACATTTGATTTCACTCATCCCGAATTCTTTTTTCCTTTTTTTCAGTTTCAACATTAAATACACATTGCCAACCCTCCACCAGTACTATTGCACACATACTCAGATTCCCCAGTAGGACTCCTTTCTAAAGTTTTCTGGGCATCCCAGAAAACTTGCCGACCTACAGTAGCAACAATGATTTTAATACCAGCTCTTTCCCACTACTACTGTTTGGATGTAGCACTCACCACAGTTCCATATTTTTCACCAACCTCCAAAATATGAAAGCCACGGGGTATAGAGGAAGTGAGTCCAGGCCACCTCCGGCAAAAGCAAAAACAAAGGAAGGGACCTCTTATTAAGTACTCACAATGCTCCGGCACCATTCTAAGCACTTTGCATATATTAAGTAATTTAAACCTCTAAGCAACACTGTAATACAGGTGTCATCATTATCGACACTTTTTTCACAGAAGAGGAAACTGAGTTCCAGAAAATTTAAACTAATTGCCTAAGGTCACAGCAAGTAAGTGGTATGTTAGGATTTACGTCAAGAAAGTCTCAGTCCAGACCCTAATCTCTTAAATACTATTCTATTCCACCTCTCAGTAATAACGATAGCTAACATTATTTAAGCACTTGCTAGGTCTTTTCTAAGTGCTCTGCAGAAGTGGGGTCATGAGTAGCCATCTCTTTTCAAGGTGCTCAGCAGACCTTCCTGGATTTGAGTCATATTAGAGTGGTAGAACCTGGTATAGTTGTCAGTCCACTTTTCCATGATGGGCTTTAGGAATGAAGAGGCAGAAATATGGGGTAGCTGTGTGGAAGGGATGTCTTTGATTCACATCCCCCAAAACTTTCCATTAACCAGGCCCTTTACAAAGCTGAGAAAAATAGTACAAGATTGCTATTTCAATTCACTATGATTTACTATTTTGTTAATAATTGTTTTATCCCACTAGGCAACCCCTTCTTGTATGCCTGGTTTCATATTTAAATATGAAGTGGAAACTACTTTGGACCTTCTGAAGGAAAAATTTAATCTAAATGCAGTGTGGTTCGTGTTCATTGCTTTTAATACCGAGATTATTCAGAAATGATTTAAATCACTGAGTTCAGAACTGATTCAAATTATAATCAGAATGAGGAAATAGATAAGGAATTTCAATAGATAGGAAAAAAAGAGGTAGGCGTATAGCTAGAGATGTAGCAGGATCAAATAATGTATTTTTTTAAGAAAAGAATTTTCATTGCTTTTAGTATATTTAACATTACTGAGTCCACAAAGTTAGGAAACTTGAGGGTCTTGGGGTCTATCTGAGCATGAGGGAGAGCAAGACAAGGAGATGAGGGTGCTCTGCCTGAGAAAGTAATAGCAATGTGGGGGTTTGGAGTTTGGTTGCCTGGTAGAAGTAGCGAAGGGTATCAGGTAGAGAGAGAGGTGCAAGGAGACCGTGATAAGCTGAAGTCTAATGAAGCAATACAGTCAGCAAGAAATTCCCTATGGCATGGAAGAGATGAGAAATTTTTAGGGCAGTGATTTCTATTTGAATTGGGATTTTTTTTCTTCCTTGGGCTCTAATTACCCTTTGCAACCCCTTCAGTAAGTGTCTGTAATATGCAACAACCTTGTGTGAGTGGTGATTTAGGGAAATGAAGGGAAGGATCAAGCTGGCTGGGTCTGGCATGACGGCAGTCACAGGAGTTTAGAGCGCTGATGAGAATGAGCCAAAGATGGTGAAGCCAGATGCAGTGTCTTCTTAGAAGAGGATTGTAAGCCCCTGAAAGTGATGGGGATATAGAGGTGACTCCAGAGAGTTAGACTGATCTATCTATCCAGAGACAAAAGAAAAAAAAAAAGACAGAGAGAGGGAGAGAGAGAGAAAGTTTATTTCTTTCAAGGTATTTTAATTATTTTAACAAAGGGGATGCAAAGGATGATGTCCGACCCCCCACCTCATCCCCAACCTGACAAATAAAAGAGCCCAATGAACACTTGTAACTAGCAGAGCAGATGATTCCCACAGTAGTCACTGCAACAAAACAGAGACCCAGATCCCAAACTGGAAATATGATAATCACATTATCATCTTTTCTCTAATAAAAACAGTGACCTCAATCCAGTGGTTTTATTCAAAACAGAGTGGAAAAAATTATTGCATTAGGCCTATAATTGTTTAGCTTTGTCTGCCAATAACGAATAGTAGTATCATGTACATGAAGGAAAGGAAAGAAATTTTAAACAGAGTTGACACTTTTAAAGTCTGGCTGTGCATCAGTTTTCATTTAGTGACAAGGATGCCCATGAGCACATGCATAACTGAAGTAACAAGAATACATTTCTATTGTATCTATGTGAGAAGATGCATGTTAGCTGAACCTACTGTGGTAATCATTTCACAATATATGTCAATCAAACCATCATGTTGTACTCCTTAAACTTTATACAGTGACGTATGTCAATTATTTCCCAGTAAAACTGGAATAAAGAGAGGACATTTTTGAGCTGATGGTGGCACCTTTTAGGTACATTAGAAGAAAAATAGTCATATGGAACAGTTTGTATTAGGAGATAAGAGGAGAGGTACACAGTATTATATTTACATGGTCATGAAAACTAGGGGGTATAGATGAAAGCTGAGCTTTAAATAATTGTTAATGAAGAAAGAAAAATAAAATAAAAAGAGAGGAGAGAAGAGAAGGGAAAGGGTTGCTTATCTACAAAGTCCGTTTTCAAGATTCATAGAGAGGAAAAGCATAGGCCAAGATAATATGTAGAACCACTAGGTCATAACAAATAGACTTCCTGAACTCTATTTGTATTAGAATTGCATATCTTAGACTTTACCCACGCCCCAGATGCATGGCGTCTTAGTCCGTTCAGGCTGCTATAACAAAAACACCATAGCCTGAGTGGCTTAAACAACAGATATTTATTTCTCACAGATCTGGAGTGTGAGATGTCCCAGATAAAGGCACTGGCAGATTCCATATCTGGTGAGAGCCCCCTTCTGGTTCATAGAGAGCTGTCTGCTGCTGTGTGCTCACATGGGAGAAGGAGCAAGAGAGCTCTCTGGGGTCTCTTTTATAAGGACACTAAACCCATTCATGAAGGTTCCACCCTCATGACCTATTCACCTCCAAAAGTCCCTGCTTCCTAATACAAACATGTTGGGGGTCAAGATTTCAACATGAATTTTGGGAGCACACAAACATTCAGTTCATAACAGATGGTGACACATAAACACACATGAAGTTATAGGTCAGTTTCTAGTGAAGGAACATGCAGGTGAGTCAAAGGTTGACCTACCAGGAATAGTGTGGTGGTCCATGACATGGAGGTAAAACTGATTCTTGTTTGTAATTTAACAAGGGACAAGTCCCTTCCTAACTCAACGAAAACATATGCCACTCAGTGAATATAACTTTTTTTAGGCATTTCATGTTATTTAAAAATGATGAATTATCTCCAGTCCTATGTCCTGGCCCTTGTTTGCTCTAGTGACTGTTACTGAAGACTCAATTTCTGAATCTCTAAGAGAGTGTTGAGTGAGTACTCATTCCGTCAGGAAGATACATATACACTTTCTATTCTAGGCTTCAAATGTCACATGCCAGCAGTTTGGTATTCACCAACCCTGGAAGGAACTGGTGTGTCTTCTCAGTATATAAGACCTATGTCTCACGTCTCTCTCTACACATGGTAATTTGGAAATGAAGAATTAGTCCATAATAATTTAAATTTTATTTAACAAATTCATAACCACAAATGCTAATACTGCAGACTTTGTTCCTCGTCTTGTCTCTGTTTTATTCAGGACTGGTTATATACAATCAGTTTGAAGAAAGGTTTGGTAATTTCTTATAAAGTTAAGCATACACCTACCCTATGACACAGTAATTCTACTTCTAGGTAGTTTCCCAAGAGAAATGAAAATATGTGTAGTCCCCCAGAGATTTGTTCAAGACGATCATAGTGGCTTTATCCAAAATTACCAAAGACTACAACCAATCCAATGTCCATGTGGTATATTCATACAATGGAGTACTACTCAACAATAAAAACGACCAACACATAGATACACACACCAAAAAATAAATCTCATGGACATTTTATAGAACCAATGAAGTCATACCTAAATGAGTACATACTGTATGGTTCCGTTTATATGAATTTCTCGAGGAGGAAAAAATAACTATGGTGAAAAAACTCGGAAGAGTGTTTTTCTCAGGGAATGGATTGTGTTTGGAGAGGTAAGAGAACTTTCTAGGTAATGGATTCTACTGACTGCCTCCATTTCTTCTTCCTAACAGAATCTTTCAGCTTTAACTATAGTTAGTTAGTTAGTTATTGCGCTCTATCTCATCCCTAGTTCCAGAGAAGGAGCCTGGTGACTGTAATTGCTGGTATCTCCATAATTGGTATCTCCAAATGGTATCTCCATAATTCCAGTCACTCCTGCCAAGATCTTTGAAAACAACTTTGACTCTTTCTCTTACATCCCACAAACAATCTATCAGGAACTCCTTTCAGTTCTGCCTTCAAAATATTTCTATATTATTGTTATGTAGGCTAATGTTCTTAACTTTATTGGCTATTCATTGAAGTTTAGGAATGACGTGTCATGATTCTTCTATAAAATACTTTCAAATGAGTTCAACTAAAAAAAAGTTGAATGCGTAGCCATACATAAGTACATATTTATATATATATGTAAAAAGGGGGATATAAAGCAAGTACAGCAAAATAATAACAATTGATGAATCTAGATGAAAAGCATATGGTTGTTTATTTTACTATTATTTCCATTTTCTATAGGCTTAAACTGTTAGAATATAAAGTTTGGGGAAGATGCTGATTCTAAAAATATACAATTTTTTTTTAGACCCTAACCTCTTGCCACCTCCAACCAACCCTACCTGCTTGTTCTTAGCCACGCCCTTCTCCTGCCTGGGCTACTGAAGCAGCCTCATAATACTACCTGCTTCTGCTCACGTGCCTTCATAATCTAGTCTCAATAGCAGCCAGAGTAAATTTCTTTAAAACTATATCACATCATTCCTATGCTTAAAATTTTTTCAGTGGTTTCTGATCTCACTTAGAGGAAAAGCCAACACTTGGACCTTAGGTAAAAAGCTCTAGGATCTGCCCAGGACACCTCTGACTTTCTCTCCTCTGACTCTGCCTCTGGCTGCTGCACGCCCACCTCACTGACTCTTGTTAGAAGAGGCAAGAACATCCCCACTTGCCTGCTCAGGACCTTTCTCTTTGCTGTTCTGTCTGCAGAAGAAGTCTTCGTTGGGAAATCTACATAGTTAACTCTATTATTTCCTTCCAGTCTCTGCTCAAATGTTAACCTCTCAGTCAAAAATGCCTTGATCCCGTTTAGCAAAGAGAGTCAGCTCCCCACCAAAGATGATTTTCCTCTTCTATGATGTACATGTATCGCCGGAAAGTAGCTGCCCAGACATGGACCACGTTTCCCAAGCCCGCTGACATCTAACGGGACCATGAGATTGTATAATACTCAGTGGAATTGGGGAAGGGGAAAGTGAAGTCCACCACATCTGTGCTGACCCATAAAATCTCCTGTGAGGCCTCTACCCTTTCTTTTCTTATAGCCATCTAGATGCTGATGTTCAAGGTGACGTCGGGAACCACACTTTGAGGAGAGTAGAGTCGTCATTAGTCTAGGTCTCTGAATGACTTCAAAGAGCAGAGCACCCCGCTGTTAACACTACCGGCACTACCATTTGTACTTACATATGAACAAGAAACTTCTATTTGTATAAGCCACTGGGATGTCAATGTTTATTTGTTACAAGGGCTGTTGTATACTTCCAATGATACACCATCCTATATGCAAAAGAAAGTCCCTGATCTCCATCTAATACACTGCATATTTATCTATTTGTTGTCTGTTTTCCCCAGTAGATGATAAATTGAATAATGTTAGGTACCTGTTTTGCTTTTGTTTGTCATTTTATCATCATTACTTGGAGCACTTACTTGCATCCACTCCACCCTCCACAATCTGTTCCTATCATAGTCCAACCCATCTCAGGAAATGGCATTTCCTTACTTTTGATTGCTTGGAGTCATCCTTTACTTCTCACATTTTTCTCAAACTTCACTTCCTATCCATCAACAAAGCTATTGGTTTTACCTTCAAAATATGTCAGAATATCATTACTTCTTACTATTGCTAACGTTACCACCATCAACTTCAAGTGGATTACTGCAAGAGCTTCCTAACTGACCTTTAGGCTACTGCCATGCCCCACTTCATTCTGTTCTTAACAAAGTAACTTAAGATATCCACTCAAAATCCAAGTTCAATCATATTACTTCTGTGTTTCAAATTCTACCGTCACAGACTAAGAATTCGTGCTATGATCTCCAAAGCTCTACACAACCTGCCCCTATTTTTTTTTCTTACTTTATCTTTTAATATTCTCCCCTCAGTCACTGCTCTAGCTATCCTGGCCTCTTCTGTGAACCCAGATTAAGCTTGTTGGACTTTCAACTGAGGGCCTTTTTATTTGCTATTCCCTCCTCCTAAAGAGCTTGTCTGTCAGATCACTACATGGCTTGCTCCCTCACATTCTTTGAGTCTTAACTCAACTATTACCTTTAAATGAGAGCTTTCCTGGCCACCCAACATTTCCTAAACCCCTTCCTCGTTTATTTTTTCTGTGGCATTTATCACTGACAAAAATATCATATACTTCATTTTAAACCTTTTATATTGCCTATCTCTGTGCTAGAATTTAAGCTCCACAAAAACAGCGATTTTTGTGTGCTATACCCCGTGTTTAGATAAGTATCTGGTACATAGAAGGTGCTCAATAAACATATTGAATAAAATAATTATAAAAATCGATGCAGAAATATAAAGCAGGTAAACAGATAGAGTGACAGGTAGTGAATTCTTAGATAGGATGGTCAGGGATGGACTCTCTAAATAGATGACATATGCTCAGAGACTTGAATCAAGCAATGGACTAAGCCATTCAGATATCTAGAGGATGATCATTCCAGGGAGAGAGAATAAAAATTCAAAAGCAATGAGGCAGGTGTGTACTTGGTATTTTCTAGGAATAGCAAGGAGGAAAGTCTGATTACAGGTTCAGAGAGAGAAAGAACTAGTAGGCGATATGGTCTAAGTTTTTGCCAGGTAAGATCATATTAGCCTTTTAGGCCATGATAAGGAATTTGGGGTGTTTTTTTTTTAAGTTTATTTGTCAGCAAAACCTGATCAGACTTGTACCGATTTTTTTCTAGTAACTTTATTGAGATCATAACGGTTAATAATATTGTGTAATTTCAAGTGTACATTATTGTTTATCAATTTCTGAGTGGACTTCATCATGGTCACCTTCTAAGAATTGACTACTTAGTTTCAGAAGCTGTGGTAGAAGATAGGAATATAATAGTGACCCAAACTTCTCAAGCCCTGATATATTGACCATCTAGTGAGGGAAACACATGTTAATAAACCAAATCACATGAATACATGTAAATTACAACTATGTTATAATTTCTTCATAGTAGACCCCATGTTCTCTGACGACTACCACCACATAGAGATATAGAGTTCTACTTTAGGTCTTCTCATTAATTGACTTTGAAAAAGTTAATTAACCTTTTGTTGTTCCTGTTTCTTTCTTGAAATTTCAAGATAATATTTTCAGAGTGAGATAATGTGAAATAAAATATTGAAATTATCTCTAGAAATTAGAAAGAAAAGCACTAATAAAGGGCTATTTTCATACCATGTCATATATGTGAAAAAGAGTGCTTTTGCTTTTCTTTTACTTACATGAACTCCTTTCCTTCCTCTGTTTCTCTGCTAACAACCCCATTCCTCCCTTTAATTCTTTTTCTCCTCATTGCTCCTTGTAATCCAGATATCTCCTGGAACCAATCCCTTCCCACTTTCAAAGGACAATATATTCTAGGGCATTGTCCTTCAAAAGAGTTGAGAAAGAATGATCCATTGATTTACATAAAGAAAACATAATTATATTTATATTTTATTTTTATATAAACATAAGAACAATATGTAAGTTAACTCATACTAAAATACTGAATAAAAACAGTACATTCTATAAGTGGAAAATACACATATATAAGGGATGAGTGCCTTTAGGAAAACAACATAAATAAACAAACAGAAACTGATAGTATTTGATGTATCTAAAGAATAAGAAAACTACGTTTACATCTATGGGCATAAACAGAATGTTCAGTCCTGTTTTTTGCTTCCATTTGGAACACCCTCTCTCAACATGATATATCTTAACTTTTGTTCCTGACTTCAATCTGATTACTCTTAATTACCACTGGGAATACCCTTACAAAATAATAGTAATCACATTGCTATCACACTAAACTTTCCAAACAAGCCCAAAATCTCATTATCTCTGTCAAAACTAGAGCTCAGGGTGATTAAGCAAATCAACATCAAATAGCCATAATAGGGAGGGATCGTGTCTGTTTTTTCTATCTTCAGCCTTCAGCAAAGTGCCAGGTATGCAATAGGTCACCAATAAATATTTGTTGTCTGAATAGCCATGCTTAGATCTAAATCCAAACTTCTAGATACCAAAACTCCACTATCTCTTGCTAAGATACTTAGGTTTTATTTTGTAAAATTAGGGGAATATCTTAGATAAATTTGAAGTGGGGTGGGAATAGTTTGGTCATTATATGGCTAGATGTGGCATCTGAATAAGGAATTATAGCACAGAGTGGTGGGCAGTCAGAAAACACATTAATAATGGTGCTGAAAGTGATAACATATATATTAACTAGATATTACAGGTAATATCTACATATATGCATTCATATATACAATGTCATTTTATTCCTTCTCACATTCCTTAGAGATAAATATTTTTTAGTAAATTCTTCAGGATCCAACAGATATTAAATGGCTATGCCAGGATTTCTGACCTGGTCTGTCTGACTTGGAAGCCATTATGTTAAATACTTAAGAAAGTGCTTTCCTGGTCCACATGAGATATGATGAGGCTTTGGATTGAAGTAACAGAAATGTGTATAGAAAAGAGGATTGATTAAAAAGGTAAGTTGGTGATTTTGAAGAATAATTATATATGGAAATAGAAGGTAAGTTAATGTTAAAGATGACCTTTAATGTTTCTAAACCAGAGTAATTGTGACGTCATTGGCAGGGGTCACAAGAGCAGAAGGATTAAGAGGATGGAAGTGAGGTGAAGGACGACTTGAAACATGTTTCTCAGAACATTCATTCCTGACGAAGTAGAATGTAAATTACAGTAGGGCAGTTGGAAAGAAAAGGTTAAATTTAAGAAATGGAAGAGAATAGCTGAAGGTAACAGGTTATACAAAGATGAAAGAGATGTAAAATATAAAATTGCTATTGCTCAGATAGTGTACTTGTGCTTACGTGAAGAGGAAAACCATAAATCTTTTCTGAAAGATTGTTTATAAGATGTACTACCTTACAAGTAGCATGAATAGAGTAAATGATCAATATATTTGTGGTTGATGATAATACTTTTTTGGAAGAAATATCTAAATCCAATATTTTCTTCAAACAACATCTTGGGGACAAAGCTTTACATTTTTCCCTCTTCCAACAAGCAGTGAATTCTATCCTTAATTTCCTGGGCAATAGATCTGTAGTCATTAGGCTTAAATGTTTTAGATTTACAAAGTTAATTCATTGCTCAGCTAGAGTGGCAGGTTATATCCCCTCAGCCATAGGGAGTGAGATTGTACACCAAATGCTGTTTCCACACACACTGGTGTCAATGTCCCCTTCTTAGTCAAATATGACATACATTCTGGCTCTTGAACTTTCTTGCCCGGGTCCATCTGCTGTGATGGCAGTGTGCCCATTCAGAAGATGCTCTGCCAGGTTTAGCTGGACATAGGTACAGCCAAAAAGAGGTTAGAAAGGGAGTTTGTTTCATATGCAAATGGACACACTAAGGAAAGAAAATGTGCTTGATCCTTGAAGACACCACATCTGAACTGAGAAAAATTGAAAGCATTTCACACCATTTGATCAGTATAAACAATAGCGTTCAAAAGGCTTGAAGATTTAGTTTGTTCCCCAATGCGTTAATCACAGGTCTTTTTCATTAAAACTGCAGGAACTAATTGCCGACTCTTCAGCACATCACTTTAGACTTTAAGAGCAATAAGTCCTCACAAAAGGAAATTTATACAATAAAAGAAAAGTTCATATGTAAAATTAGTAGTGCTGTAAAAGTAAAATAACAGAAAACTCCATAATCACAGTTTTCTTGACAGCGGCTAAATGACAATGTTCAAACACTTGGTCACTCTCCATTCTTTAGCTGGCTCATTTTGCTATTTATAGTTATATGAGTTCCTCGCCTTATTTTTCTATCATATGAGACTATAGGAATTACACAACCATAGATATTTCCCATAATTTCTAATGAAAGTATAACATTCACTTAAGTAGTGATTTCTGGAGAATCTAGTGGCCTGAGAGATAATCACTATCCCCTTTTCTTTAAGGAAAAAAAAAAGAGGTTCTTTATGGTATTTGGATACAACAATTGCATAGGTAGCCAGCTATCAGAAATAAGTCCTTATTGCTGGTTTTGCTGTGTCATCAGAATTACGTTTCATTAATTGACTAAATATCCATCAATTTCTGCCAAATTACAGGTTTTACTTATTTAACCACTCTTATTTAACTGTTGTTTTACTGGTGGCTGTAAAATTCACCAGAAGTTCTTTGTGCACCAAACACATTTTTCAGCTTCAGACCTACAATGTGCACCTCCCATGCTCTTATGAACTAGCTCCTTTTCATCCTTCAGAGCACCTCTTCTAATCTAAACAGGCCTCTTCTGTTACTGTATCACTTCATCTCACTGATTTTCTTCATAGCACTGGTTCTTATTTGACTATCTATTTATTTGTTTATTTATTTGTTAATTATATCTCTCTCGATAGATTTTAACTTCCATATCTAGGGTTAATGTCTGTTTTCAATTCACTAGTTTATATGCAGCATCCAAACCAGTGTCTTATGCTCAATAACTATTTTGAATGGATACATAAATGAATAAGGACTATCTTATATTAAGAAACTTTAAGGAGGCTCCCTTCTTTCAATGTTGAAAATTGCTGTATTGCTTCAGGACTCTTCATTGCAGACAAGAGTCCACTCTAGCTGGTTTAAACAAAAGAGCCCTTATTACAGCCTATTACAAATTCATAGAATTGGGGGAAGTCCAGGGAATGAAATTTGATGCTAAACAGCCAAAATGACCCAACCAGAAGATATACTCAATGCTACCACCTGAAATGTCACTGATGCTACCACCTGCTGTGCAACAGTCATGAAAAACAAGGGTTCATGCATTCATGCATTAAAATCCTCTTAACAGATGCTGTAGAAATAAAAGGCTCCCAGCCTATGCTCATGAAAAGAAACAACTAGCCTTTGTTTCCCAGTGTTACTTTTGCCTTCCTAGTCTCATATATATGTGTCTATTTGGTGGAAGAAAGTCTCATGGAATCCTGATACATTGAAATCTAAGATATGTAGTCTTTAGCTTTTTAGCCTCTGATTCAAAGAAAGGTATGCTAGAAGAGAGACAACTGGGATTGAATGAGCCAATCTTCATTATTTTCCACAATCTCTGTGGCTAAAGAGAGTGTAATGCAATCAAAGAATGGAAGGAAAGCCAATGCAGCTGAAGCATGATGAGGGTGAGTGTGCACTCTCTATATATCTTCTCACTCAATTCTTACCAGAATCTCTAAATCACGCAGTCAACTATTTAAACCTGTCCATTTGACTCCAAAACTGAGTTCCTAAAAATTTACTTGTATTTCTTTTACTATTATTACCAAATAATAAACAGCACAAACATTTAGCAATTGCTTCCATATTATATATAAAATATAGAGACAAATGGATGTCTCAGGACCTTAATAACTTAAAAAAAAAAATCCTGTAACATTAGAACTCATTTTCTAATCCCTTAGTTTTCCTTTGTTTTAGGATTTAAATTTCAAAATCCCCATTATTGCCCATCTGTAAAGCCCTGAGTAGTCCCACTTGATTGCAGAAAATAAGCTGTCAATGTTAGTTCACCTTGTGGGAAACAATCCAAAAGTATGGTATTGGTCCACTTAAACTCAGTCATGCATAATTTACTGGATAATCACTAGTGTCCTAATCAATATCTCTATCTACCTACTCACTAATCCAGTTCAAGAACTATGTGATTTAACACGCAACAGACCCAGGACTAGCCCTTGGCAAAGTTGAAATCTGTCTGTTGTATCTTCACTTCTCTCTTTACCAACTATCCTTCCCTAAACTCAGACTGTTGTTCTCATAAAATTTAAAGCAAAAAAGGACTTTAAAGGGTTTTTTTTTTCACATCTTCTCTCTCAATGTGAGGAAATCAAGGCTTATAAAGAGTAAGGGACTGACCCAAGGCCATTAAATTAAATAATGACAAGGTCAAAGCTAACAACCTACGTCTAGCGCGTGCTTATTCCACGTCCCATAAAAATGCCCACAGTCCCTAGCTAAAATGTTTGTGGGACTGTCTGTGAGTCCTGATCAGCTCTGTGACACAGGTTGCTAGTTTAAACAAGAAAAAAGAAAAAAAAAATCCCTGCCAGTGCATGACAGGATAAATAAGGTTCTATCCATTCCATTTAGTTCCAACCAATGAAATACACATTTACCTTAAAGCAGCCTTGAATGCCAAAAAAAAATCACTAGGTTTCTAGTCTAGTTCTGGTACTTACCAGCTCTTATCTTGGGCAAGTAATTTCATCTCTCTGGGCCACAAAAATAAATTATTTATAAAATAAGAAATTGGAATTGATGGCCTCTAAATTCCCTTCCAGCTTAAGAAATTCATGAAGCACTAGTACTGCTGCTATATCCACTAAAAGAATGACCTCAGGCCAATGATGGCAAATTCACAACACTTTATGTATGACAACCATCTGTCCCAGTTTGACCAGGACAGTGTTAGTTTACATGTGTTGTCCCCATGTAATTAAACACTTTCACTCAAAATTATTCTAGTTTTAAAGATAAATTGTAGGGGGGGCAGCCCAGTGGCATAGTGGTAGAGTGGGCACCCTCCACTTTGGTGGCCCAGGGTTCGCAGATTCAGATCCTAGGTTTGGACCTACACACCACTCATCAAGCCATGCTGTGGCAGCATCCCACATATAAAGTGGAGGAAGATTGGCACAGATGTTAAGTCAGGGACAATCTTCCTCACACACACACACACACAAAAGTTAAATTGTAAAAATAACCTTATACATGTAGGAGAGGTCAATGCTGGGTCAAGCTGATATATCTATATATCATGTAAAGTACTGATAATGCTAATAAAAATTTCTACACTTACAAGAGCAATATGTGTTTAGACACGTTTTCTGCATTATGCCATTCCAGGAATGCTGGGTTATTGCTAAGAGGATGATCTCTTGAGTCAGATTACTGGATTCAAATTTAACTCTGCCATTCACTTACTAACTATGTAAGTTACCAGAAATCTCAATTTCCTCAACTAAATAAATAAACAAGAAGACAGAGATAAGCTCATCTTTTATAAGATCTAAATGAGTAAATTCAAGGCAAGTGCTTCAAATAGTACCCAGTAAATAGGACTTCTCGATGTAAATTAGACATCATTATTCCCAAATAAGTACATGGGGTAGATCATATTAGACCTATTTTTATAGATTCTCATATGAGCTTTCTGGGGGATTTTAAATCTTACCTAAAAGGTGACATACTTTCCTTCATTCAATTTTCTAACATGCTAAACTCTTTCTTGTCATGGGGCTTACAGATTCCACTCCCATTGCCTTAATCATTCTTCCTCCTGGTTTCCAAATGGCTGCCTCCGTTACCTTTCAGAGTCTCAGTTTAAATGCCCCTTCTTTAGAGAAGGACTGTTTGATCCACCAATATCAAATGAGTTACAAATCCTAAGTCCTAGTACTTTCTGTCACGTCACTCTATTTTTCATAGCATGGATCTCAGTGTTTAGTTATATTTGATTGATTGCCAGCTTATATGTTTCTCTGCTAGACTACACACTCAATGAGGTCAAGATTCATGTTTTTTATTATAGTGAGATTTTTTTTTAATTATGGTTCAAGTATTGACCCCAGTACCTGGCACATTATAAGCACATTAATGATTTTTTTAAAGGACTTTGGCTATGCATTCGTTCAATGAACGGACAACTTGTCAGTGCCTAAAGCAGGATTTACATCTATATCTACTTGCTTCAAGTTCTCCCCACGCTATGAAATATGCTTTGTTGGTACATTCATTACCCTGCACCTCTGTCTTAGTTGGTTTATTCAACAAATCCTAAGGAACCATTAGAAACGATTAGAAATAAACTTGAAGCTAGAAGCCTTAAAACACAATTTCTAGTCATTCCTCAAGTTTGTGGTTTCTCAAACACAGGACAAGAAACATTTGTATTAGATTTAGCCACATGAAGATGCCATTTTTATAGCTCAATATTAGTTAAATAATTTCTAGCCAAGAAAAATCATTCATCCATTTATAAGGATGTCTCTTCTTAGGTTATAAGTTCCCACTATGTATAGCTAATCTGATAATAGAAATAAAATTATTTGGAGGCAACAAATTGACTAATAAACAAGAACAAAAGGAAATTTTGCAAAGGCAAGTATTTGTCACAAGTGCCCAGGAATAACCAAAAAAACCGAATTTTTATAAATTTGTTTGAGGATTTTACCTCTTTGAAAATAATACTGTTATGAATTATAACTTTTCCTTGTTTTATTCGATTTAGGCTAGATTAAGAGCACAAAGTCAATATTAATGTTGGATTCATACAATTTTAGAATCATTACTGAAGGAAAGATTAAAATGAACTAAGCAATCATATCTGAGAAAAACAATATTTAATGACTAAGAATCAGTATGTGAGATGGTCATGATTCCACCTATTTTTAGCAAAAGTTACTCTCATTCCTTTATTTCTTAGTAGGCAGTCGGCAACCTAGTTTCATGGTCTCCCAGGGACTGAGCTTCTTTAAATAAAGATTAAATTAGATACCACAGCTGATTCCAGTGTTTAAGAAAATTTATTTCTGAGTTTTCCCTAATTCTCCTCATCATACTCAGTTTAGATCTTAATATGTTGAATGCAGTACCTTTTATATTTTAAACAGGTAATTGAATAAAATTGCAACCAAGAATTAATTAAATCTTTGAAATGATCTCTCTCCTTCCTGTTCTTGCATGAATCATACACTGGAAGAAACATCATCTCAGGATGGGAAGATTAGCAGGAGAGACTGTTTAGTCAGTTTTCACATTAACAGGAAGGCCAGTCAAAATTACTCCCCAGACTTGATTTGGCCTCCAGCCAGATGGTTGATACTGTTACTAGAGAAAACATCTGTTTACCCTAATGTGTTAGTTTACTGTGCTTGGAGGCCGTCAACATTAGCCGCTCTGCACAGGTATTATGAAAGGAGTGAATAATCTTTTTTCATTTGGAAGTCAACGGTACACAGAGGAACCTTGTTTTACAGTCCCCATATTAGGCCATGCTCAGACCCTGCAGATAAAGAATTACAGACAAACCAAGGACCAAACAGCACACTCATTAATTCTGAATAAGTATTTCCCTCTCTTCAGTCCTGAGTAAAATCAGAAGACTTTACATTCTTATGCAATTGGCAAAAATGAATCAATTAATAATAAAAACATATACACTGCATGCAGTCAGCAAATTCAACAAAATCACCTATTATTTAATTCTGTGACTTCTTCTGAAATAGCCTCAGAACATCAGCTTGGAATTTTTTTGCATCTAAAAGAGAAACACCTGGTTTACATGTTTTACAGAGGCCATGTCAAATTTACTGATGATACCAAGAAGCCATCGCTGAGAATAGATGAAGACTTGCAAATTGCACAAATATGTGAGAAAAAGACACAGAAGTGGGACATCTCTTCAAAAACTTGGAAATAAAATGTTCAGAGAAGTTCTTATGAAGGTCATAATGTGACCAAACTCCTGTACTATCTTGGGTAATTATACAAACCTTCATAAATAATTATTGGTTATTGAAGTACAAGGAAAACAAGTTCGAGTTTATACGGAGAAGGTCATTACTTAAATGTAGACCATGTTATTGCTTTGTGGGATCGGCTAATGAAAAATGTACTTGCTCACCACAGCAAGAATCAGGGCATGAGCTAAAGCATAAAACTTTTATGGAGCTTCTCCACAGATACCACATTGCTTTCTTTGCTTTTACTTTTTGCATTACACTTGATAGAAAAAAAATAAGTGCAGTACCAACATTTCAAAAGGATTGCTCAAACTTAAATTATTTTGCTTTGGGGCCTAAGCAAAGAGTCCATGTGACAGTTTTACTGGCTGAAGGTTTGGTGGGAGGTAAAGCCACGCTTCATGTAGTGTTGTAAGTATGAAGTATAAATCAGGTTTCATAAATATGCCCATTTGGTGTACTCAATTGACTGGAAAATAATTATGCTCTGCTGTGTAATTGTGCTGTGGAAGAAAGCAGGACTTCTAAATGCTTAACGGAAAATGATTATACAACCTGAATAAAGACTGTATTTTCTCCCACCATCCTCTCTAGTGCAACAGAAGCATTTTGTAACAATTTCATCTTAAATCTTCAGGATGCAAGGCTGGCTAGGTATTAATTTGTGTGTGTGTGTGTGTGTGTGTGTGTTCTTTCATAATTGTTTCTGACTGTCTATTTGTCCTCCTGCCCCACCATTTTAGATCCAGGGAGCAAATGTAGCACATTTCAGTGCAGGTACCAGGAATTTCTTTTACTCTAGCAGCATTTTACTCACCACCTAAACGATAAAATGCAAGGTTTGGGGAGAAAAATCTTCATTAGCTAAAATATTTTGTTTGGCCTTTTTGTCCTGTTTTATTTTAAGCTTTTGCTGGAAATTTGGTAATTTATGTTTCAAAGACTACTTCTCATCTAGAAACCTTTGGACATATTACTAACATAAACATTTCAGACACACCTTGAAATGTGTGTGCAATGAATAGCAGCATCCATTTCCCTATCATGGTAGAACTTAACAGAAATGTTCAAGCTCTGTGCCTCTTTTTATTTTTCCAGATATTTCTATTGAGCTAAGAAGACTAAGAATTACATCGGAGAACGAGTTAGAGCTTTCAATTATAATCTTTTCAGTTCTGTATTCTTCTCTGTGTATAAAATCAATAAGTGCTCATTGTATGAGACATGTGACAGGTTACCCACAATCCTATTGTTAACATTTCTGTTTACCAAATGTACATTTTAATAGGCAAATATTTTTCCCACATCAAATCATCAGCGTTCTGAACATTTGCCAGTCCATGTGTAGCTATGTTTCTCAGTACACTGAGCAATGGTCTGAATGTGAACCATAGCACGGCATGTCCTCGTTTATAAATGCTATTGCATGTATATATTAAAGTGCCTTTTGAAGCATTATTTCATTCCCTAGCCTTTCATACCTAAATTTGTCATATATTTTTCTCAGGATCTAGAAAAGAAAATTAGGACAATAGTAACTGTGAGCTTTTCAATCCATTTTTGTTAGTTTCCTATTTTAAAAATAGGGTTCTCTCCAGCTTGAGATTATCAACTTTCTTTTGTGGTTTCTATTTACAACTTGCCACCAGTCACAACCAATGTAATGGACAAATCTCAGGGCTTCGACATTTAATTGCTGCATATATGAAAACCTATCTTGTCACCTTTTTCTTATTCACCTTAAATTTTGCAGTAGCTGAAGAACTGTAAAATGTCTAGGGTGAAGCCATTAGTCTTATGTCTAGGTCTCTTCAAAGACCATCACAATCTATGGGATGGTGCTTTGAAGTTTACCTTTTTTCTACTTGTCCTTTGAATCCCCGGGGGGCAAGCATTTAATATTTCTTTAATCCAGAGCCAAAATGACTTCCTGCTCTGGTGCTGGCCTTGATTATGGTGCTAGAAAATTATCTTCTCCTAATTAAGGGAATTACAGTGCTGTCTTGGAGCACTGAACATTAAATTTCAAGGGGTGGGGCAACCATCTTCAGGTAAATGTAAAATATTTTGTCTTTATACCTGTTCTGGCCAGATTTCTGGAATAAAGATAATTTTTGTGTACTTAATACATAAATAGCATGAGTAAATATTTAGAAATTGTCAAATTAGAAAGATGGAAGCTAGAGATTCAAAAAAGGAGAGTCAACAAACCTGTTCTAATAGCAATACTTAATTTACTTATAATTGAGTTGAATGTGCTGTTTTTCTGGAAAAAGGATAATGCTAGACTAACTTTCAAGAAAGTTACTAAAATAGTTTAGTGATACTATGAAACTGTTTCTCATTTAGACATCATTTATTAATTTATAGAAGGTTTACAATATGTAAAGCATTATCTACTACTAAAGATTGATTGACCAATTTTCTCCATATATCATTCCCCTAGATGAAATATTTATCTGCATTCTTATAAGTTCACAATCCCAATTTTTCAGTAAAGTTCAATTAAGTGTACTCATATTCAGTATTTCTGTCAGAACAGCACTCTCCAGTAGAATTTTCTATAATGATGGAAATATTCTGTAATTTACAATGTCCAGTATAGTAACCACTAGCCAACATGTGGCTATTGAGCACCTGAAATGTGGCTAGTGCATTAAAGGAACTGAATGTTTAGCTTTACTTAATTTTATTTAACTTTGAATTAAATTTAAATGGTCACATGTGGCTAGGACTATATTGGACAGTGCATAGTTAAAAGGCATTCATGCAAATTCTCAACAACTCATTCAGGCATGATTCTTAAGAAAAAACAATAAAAATCTTCTTTGTGTTTAATCATATACGTGAGAGTAGATATTCTGCAGCAGTTACATTTATTTATTTATTTCATATTGTACTACCCTAAACACAAGAATTAATGACAGTTTAAAATTCTCATCCATGCCTTATCATACTGATACTCCCTTAGGAACTGAGCAGCTCAGCAGAATTACTAGCTCAAAACACTTGTGGATAACATTTTAAATTAGAAATCCAGATGTCTCATTAAGCTTGGGTGAATTTTAATATAATAAAGATAGATTTACATGTGGCAAAATTCAAAGTAAATATGTTTAAGATAAAGTATGCCTGAGAGAGAGTTAAAACGTGTCACATCAATATACAAAGTCAATTCTTAATTGTTCTCCTCCATCTTCTTTGAATATAAGATCCCTCTCAGGGCCTTTGCACTGGCTGTATGCTACACCCTTCCTCTAGAGAGCCACACCTCACTACCTTACCTCCTTCAAGTCTGCACCAATATCATGTTCTCAGTGAGATCAACTCTAACCAGCCTATTCAAGAGCACATCTCACCTGCCCCTCGACACTTCCAAATTACCATATCCTGCTCTATTTTTCTCCACAGCATTTATTACTTTCTAACATACCATATAATTTATTCAAATTATTCACTTACTACTTTGATTTGTGTCCTTTAAGAAGATGTGAGATTCATGAAAGCAAATCATTTGGGTCACTTTTGCTCACTCATGTATCACCAGCTCCAGGACATAGCCAGGCAGTTGGTGGCCTCCAATAAATATTAGATACTGTCCAAAGACTCAATGAATTGTCTAATTCATGGATTGGCAATGGTAAACTTTTTCTGTAAAGGGCCAGATAACATATATTTTAGGCTTTACAGACACATGCGTATTCTGTTGCAAATTAAAAAAAAAAAATGTAAAAGCTATCTTAGCTTAGACAGTACAAAAACAGACAGTGGGCCAGATTTGGCCCACAGGCCGTGGTTTGCCAACTCTTGGTCCAATTTAATGGAGAGATGCAACAGAACAATACCCACATGATGATTGGCCCTAGAATTGTTTGTATTTGATATTGTGAAAAGTTTTGTGATTATGTGTGTTGTATCCAATTTTCTTCAGCTAAAAAGGAAACGCTATAGTGGTGAATTTAGTCAGAATGGCCAGAAAGTGATCTAACTCAGCAACCTACATCCTTTCCATTCCCCAGTCGACCAAAATTGTTATTCTTGATCTCTTATGAAACATTAATACTAAAGTGATGTTTAGTTCTTAGTTTTTAATAGATCGTGGACCCTATTGAAGAAACCAACAAAGGTCATCTACTCTTTTCTCGCCAAAAATGTGCATATACCCATGATTTTGCACACTGATTTTAAGGACTCATGAAGTCACTGAAGACTGATATTAAGATTCCCTTCTCTCTTCTTTAGATTTGCTGTCTCTGGCTCACATTTGTTTTTGTGTATCTCTACCAGAATGCAAAGATTTGCTTTAAATGGCCTTTTCTTCCAACTTAATTTTAAAGGACACAGTGGAGAATGTCAAAGAACTTTAACCTGACATAGTAGCTAGTAATTCAGCAAATACTTAAAAGCATACTTTGCCTGAGATATCAGGCAGATAATTCCTCTAGTAATGAGGATTTTGTAGTAATGGGGAAACAACTTTTTCATTGCTTTTTGTTCGTTTTTAGTAATTAAGCCCATAGTACCCTTAGACTCCTCAAGGCTGATAAGATCATCATTCTTTCATTTTGAGGGTTAAAAGTCTTAGAATAAACAAAAACAAAAGCATAGTAGGTATCATTATTCTTTCATTTCTTTACTGGTGCCACCAGAAAGTCTAGGAACTGGACTTTTCTTTTCCCCATCTTCCTAACATGAACCAGTACCAATTTCACAAGAGCATATTCTATAAAGGAGGTATGAAAGATAGCCATTTTACCAATTGCTGAGTTTTCAGTGTCAAGTTCAGGTCGACAGTCTTAGATATCATCTACAGCAGCGATTCTCAACCATGATGAAGATACCGGGGTGCCACGCTGGTGAGAGAGAGGCATGCTAACTGATTTTCTACAGATGATATTTAAAGCATTGCTTTTCCCAGATAATTGACTTTGTAAAAGAAAATGTTTAAATAAAGTTGTTTGTAGTTATTCCTAGAATAATAGTTCACTGACATTTAGTTGGGCATTCATGGGAAAGAGTAAACTCACATGGGGAATTGAAAGTCCTCCAGTGTAACTCCATGGGAGAATGCTGGTCATGAGAGCATCATCTGTCAAGTGTGTCTCTGCAGAAAACAATACTGATCTAGAGAAATAATCTCTCCTTATAAAAAATATATACTCAGTCCTTATTAAGGAAAAATGCTACACATGTACACTAAGGGACTTGAATGGTAAACTGACTGCTTAGATTTAAAAAAATATGAGCTGTAAATTATTCTGTTGCCCAGTTAATCACAATCTACTTACTGAGGCCGCTTGGGAGGAAATGAAGATAAAGTTGTGGCAAAGCACAGACAGGATTAACAACATCAAGGTCAAATTCACACATATTGCTTGGAAATGACGGAAGTTACAATAAGAAGAAAAACTATGATAGAACTAGGATAATGACATATCTTTTAAATAGAAATGGATTCTTGCCCTTCAAAAAAAAAGAAAGAACTGATTTACCTGCTTGATGATTCATAAATCCCATTGCCCTTTGAGAAGACATCTCTTAGTCTTGTTTTGTCACATTTCAAGATAAAGGAAAACCAAAATATATCCCATTAGCCAAATACTAGATAACATTAACAGGTCAGAGTTTGAGATGCATAACTGTCATAAGAGGCCCAATAAATTATAGGTAGAGGGGATTCTGAACAAGCTATCTCCTCTCTCTTTCAAATATAATACATTTTTTTAAGATCTGAGTGCATATCACATGAAGTTAACAAGTAGAAAATGGCGCTATTTACCTTCATCAAATAATATGTCAAGAAATTTATAGCTCAGCTCCTTGGAAATCTGTCTTATTTAGTCTGCTGTTTTGTGTAACATTTTAATAGCCAGAAGCAAATGGGGAACATAAAGCATGTTAGGCCAAGGAAAGTTTTTAAAAACCTTTTACTTTACTTACTGATTCTTTTTGAAATATCATTATTTGTCTCTGTGGGTGGTATCTACTCATGTTACAAAAATTAACATGTAGTATTGGAGTAGTGGAAGTGGCAGAGAATTGCATGATAAATAACTAGCTAAACCAAAAAAGAAGAGATAATTGGCAAGATGACTTCATGAATAAGAGTTGTCATTATTCCAGATCTGTCTACAGATTAATGCATGTCCCTAAGAACACCAAGCTAAAGGTCATATTTCAAAGAATGCCAGTTTCTCTATGCATAAAAGGAAAGGATTTGCCACTCCATATCATATTAATGATCCATTTAGTCTAGCATCCTTCCTAAGGCAGTAGTCAGTTTTTTTCAAAAAGAGGTTGGAGAGGGGAGAAGAATCCTTCTCACCCTTGTTTACCATTGTCATAGAGGAGAGGATTCTATCTAAAGTCCGTAAGGGAAACATGAATTCACTGTTCCCACCATGAATTAAGAGCTATTTCTTGTTTTATCTGGCATTGTTACTGACAGCAACAATAACAAAAACCAAACACAAAAGCAAACAAATTCAGTGTCTCATAGTACTATATCCAATCATATAATTATACAATGTTGGACAAATATAAAGAAACTCCTATTGTTGACAATTATTTCAAATCATTCTTTAGAATTCACGTGGCATTTTTAAACTTCAGTATTTTTGCTCTTTGTTAGTTAATTCTTATTACCTGCTCATGTGGTAAATGCTTTTCAACACCAGTTTTATAAACGCAGACACTGAGATTGAAACAGACTCAGGAAAATCTTTACATGTAAATAATACTCTAGCAGGTTCATTTGTACTATATCATAAAATTTCAGGATTCTATTAATAGTCATATGATGACTAAATGCCCACTAAGTGGTATGTATGCACTGTATGGCTGAAAATTTCTTGAGGTGACCACCCACAGCTACCTGGGCATTCATTCGCTCTTTTCACAAAGCTGATTTTTAAAAGATGTTTTCTTTATTTAGAACTGTACCTAACCCTTATTTAAATGCTGTCCCTTAGTGTCATATAAAGGTATAAACTTGCTTTTAAATAATACACTTTCATATATTTGAGCTGCCTACATTTGGTGAAATAATCAAGAATTTTCTATAAGATTTACTTCAATGTGTACCTTTTTAATATAATTAAACATTTCAGTTGAAGTATGAAATGATTGCAAGATATGGATAGATATATAGATTATCTATGTACCTACCATTCACCTTCAGAAATAGAGTATTACATTATAATATAATTGAAAGCCCCTAAATACTTTTGCTTAATTTTCTCTTCTCCTTTCAAAATTATCTGCTCTCCTGAATTTCACATTTATCATTTGCGTGCCTTGTGTCATAATTTTAACTTATACATACTTATCTTTAAGCAGTATACAGTATTTTGACTATTTTTTAAAATTTATATAAATGGTATCACACATTATAATCAATTTTCTTTATTGGGTTAATATTTTTTGTGACATTCAGTTATGTTGATGTATGTAGCTCTAATTCACTCTTTTGCACTTCTGCATCATATTCAATTTTTTCAACTTTTTAAATTTATGTATAATATAAACAGTGAAAAGGACACAAATCATGATTATACGTCTCAACGAATTTTTAGAAACTGAACATACGCATGTAACAAGCATCCAGATCAGTATCAGAACATTATCACACCTGAGAAGCACTTCTTGTGCCCTCTCTGGTCACCTGTCCCCCACAATAGCAACCACTATCCTGTCTTCCACCACTGCAGTGTAGTGTTACCTGGTTTTAAAACATATGAAAGGATTCATACTATACATATTCTTTTGTGTCTGGCTTTTTTGTCTAACATTATGTTTGCAAGCTTCATCAGCATTGTTTCTTGTTATTGAAGATTGTTTATTCTCTAGATATCTTCTCAGAAATGGCTAATCCTTTATGTGCACAAATACAAACAATTCTTGTTATTTGCAATATTTATGTTTTATAAAGTTGCTGAAAATATAGAATTAGCAAATATTGAATTTTTACTCCTAAGGGAAATACAGACTTAGGTTCCTGCAAGTCTCAAATCACAACATTTCCATTACCTAATCAATACATAATCTTGTTCTATGTGTATTTCAGTTTAAAGACACCTGATTTAATATATATTGTTGATCTATTAACCTTAAACTCAGCAGCAACAGTGTTATAACTTATACCTGAATGAGCTTGTCTAACACACATTATTTTCTCTTAAGACACGCTACAGTTTTCTTCCATTTGGGAACAGACAGCACTTCAACACTAGGGAATTACTGCAAACAGCAAAATAACCAACAAAACACAAAAATCTGAAAAACCTGGCACTAAATAGACCATGAAAAGGATACTTGTTTACAACATGAGAGCTGAAACAAAAGCAGGGTGTCACCTTATTTGACTTCAGCTGGAAATGTTTGCATTGGGCAACTTAAATTTTTTGCTGCTCTGCACATGTACATGGACCTGAATGACTGAAAGAAACTTGATTATTGATTTCAGGGTTACAGATAACTTTTAGCGACTAGGCAAATTCACAAATAGAGAATACACAAATGAGGATCCACTGTATCTTTTTCTTAAATCAACTTCACAAAGGGAAGGTAGTTTTTCTGGGTATAGAAATCAAAAGTCTACAAGTGTCGCTCCATGTTGTCCAAACTTTCGTTACCATATCAGATCCCTGAAGCCAGTCTGGATCTCAGTCTTTCTTTAATTTGTTTGTTTGTTTACTGTATGGGATTTTGTAGAAATTTATTTTTTAGTTTATCTGAAACTCCTACTTTATCTGAAAAATAAAGAGATGTCATTATTAAATTAGCTATTTACTAAAAAATAGCTATTTTTATTGTTACCCCTGCCCAGCAACTAAAGAGTGGGTCATCTTTTTTTTTGCTATTGTGTAATGTTTTCTTCTCTTATTTCTTTGGTTATTGGCTGTCTTCCACTTGATTCATTCTTTCTTTCTTAAAAGTACAGAAATAACAAATTACCCAGTTCTAAACTCCATCCTCGCTTTCTTTTCTTTAAAAATTTCTTTCTCTTTTATCTTTTATTCAAATAGAATTGCAGTATTTCTTCCTCTGTTTAATTTCTTAACTTTTTAGGATTATTGATTTCATTATTCTCTATTTGTGTGGTTTTCCAATTCACAAAATATGTTTCGTATTTATATTTTTAAGACAACTCTTAACATAGATCCTGAAATTATTTTCCTAATAGCCAGTGTATAAGTCAAATATCACTGAGAATAAATACAATAATTCTTATTAAAATTTTTCTTCTTTGTCTCAGTGAAAGTATTGGTCTCCTTTTTTACAGCTGTTTTTCTTCATTTGTTTATATTCATAAATTAAGGTCTAGCTTTTTAATTATTGGTCGATGGCATGAGTTCTGTCTGCAATTGTGTAAGTCACTTTTTAGTGCTGACTACCTACCTTAGGTTGGTGCTACAAGACCGAATGTTTGTGCCCCTTTCTGAATTCACATGTTGAAAACTAACCACCCACGTGATGCTTTTAGGAAGTGTGACCTTTGGGAAATGAGTAAGTTGTGAGGGTGGAGCCCTCATAAATGGGATGAGATTCTAGAGAGCCCTCTACCCCTTCCAACATGTGAGGTTACAGTGAGAAGATGGCTGGCTGTGAACCAGGAAATGGGCTCTCACCCACTGAATCTGCAGTGCCTTGATCTTGAACTTTCCAGTCTGCAGAATTGTGAAAAATAGATTGTTTAAGCCACCAATGTTATGGCATTTTTGTTATAGCAGTCCAAATGCATGAAGACAGTCAGCACTCAGATTTCCCACAGGCACTTCCAACTCAATGTATCTCCTCCAAACTCATCTCTCCCTTTGCTCCTAGTATTACCCAAGACAGGAATTTGGAGTTCCTGGATATCTCCCTCGTCCTCAACTAATTTTATCTGTAACTGAGTGCTGTTGATGTATGTGTTTTTTAACTTCAAGTCTTCCTTTTTTTCACCTAAACTTTCACCACTAGCCCTGGCTTTGATCGTTTCTCAACTAAATTCTTGCTGAGGTCTCTTAATTGCCTACTAATTTCCCAGAAATTGCTGTTTAGTCTCTCCTTGATGTTCCTGAAGCTTCAGATGTTCAGATGCAGCTTAAGAGCTAGTGAAGGCACACAAATGTCATACCTAAAACCCTTCGACTGTCTTGCTTGGAAATAAAATTGGCCAGCATATCTCTCATGTTTGTGTCTCAGCGCTGCCCCCACCCCCACCTTCTTTTAGGTTCTGATATAATTAACTATGGAAGTTATTATTTTCCTTTTCAACTTGTTCATTGAAAATACAATAGAATCTATTGGAGGCTGACCTATTTACTCCAGAACTAGTTCTATCACCATCCTTTCCTCCATTGTATCATGTCATAGTGTATGTTAAATCTGCTCCTTTTTTTTCACCTATCTTCACCATTACTGTCTGATTTCTTTTGAAGACAAAAAGGCTTTCTATTTCATTTCTGTAGCCAACTTGATTATCATCAACAAATATATAAAACAATGAATTGACAATGAAGAAAATGAGACTGGCAAATTCATGAGCGCCACTTCCTTTCTTGCCCACTCCCACACACCAAAATTAAACCAAAAGCAAAAGTCAACTTCCAAGGATATCTTGTATACAGGTTTTCCTTTGTATAAAACTCCTAGAGTTTTCATGTTCATGTATTTGTACTCGCCCAGTCTAATTACATATTAATCTAGAGAATTAAAATTTAACAGTTTAAGGGAGAGAAGTCTTTAAAATTAGTTTGGTTGCTGATGTACTAATTATTGCTGCTAGTCTTTATACAAAGTAATAAACTTTTGTCTTTTTTAAGGATTTGTTTTAATCTATTAAACCTAAATTTCTATTTACCTGTTTTTCCCATTGTTCCAAGTTGTTTTAATCTCTTGCTGTCTCTGCTTTTAAATGAAAACTTTATAATGGACCACTAAGGTTTCAATTCTTTCCATTCAGCATTTTCTTAGCTCTGGAAGTTGATTTAAATGAGTAGAAATCAGCAATGTTCCCATACACAGCAAATGATTAGGGACAATAGCCTGCTGTTCTCTCATATAAGGTAAAAGAATAAGAGTAAAACTGCAGAGGGAGAGATTTAAGGAAAATAACTGGAAGAACTATCACTGAGAGTTTTACGACTAAATAGATTTTATAAGCAATTGATGCTATAAGACTAGAGCCAAAATTCTGGAGCTATGTAGGACATTGGAAGATTGATAGTTTTCTGGAAATACGAAAACACAGTTAAAAATAGGCTCAAGTTGTGTTCATCCCGAGAGTTCCTTCCCTGGAGACTTGCCATCTCCTCAAAAGTCTTGAAAGACTTTTGTTGCCTCCATTTTCTCGCTTCTCCCTAAAGGAATTTTCAACTCTTTCCACTTCGATTCCCATATATTAAAATTAACCTGGCAATAGTCACCACTGACTTCTTTCTACTTTCATATTACCTGAAGTCTCTGCTACATCTGGCATTTTTATTATCTCTTCCATTATGAACTCTCCTTTTCTAGCTATTCATGACACCAAATTTGCCCTTTTTAATTCTTCTTTTAATTTTTTGATTCCTGGTGTGCTGATACTTATCAATTCCACTGATCTGTTTTCCTTGCCATGTCCATAAATATTTGAATTGACTAGCATACCATTCTCAATCCCTATTCTTTCTTCATTATAAATATTCTCACTTTGAAATCTCATTTACTTCTGCATATTCAACTATCATAGTTATGCTTGAGGCTCTTCTTTCACAAAACACATAGCTATATTTAAACTGTCTACAAATTCTCAGCTGAATGACTCAGAGACACCTCCAATTCAACATGTCCGAAAATAAATTTTCTGTCTTTTCTTTTAGGGGGCATTACAGTGTGGTGGTTGATTAAGAGCTTGGTTCTGGAACTACACTCTGCCCATTTTGCTCCACCATCTGCTAGCTTATTACCACCTTGAGCAAGTTTTTAACTTCTCTGGGCCTCCGTTACTATATGTGCAAAGTGCAGAAAGAATAATACCAACTTCATAATGTAGATGTAACATTTCAATAGGTTAATACATATAAATTGCTTAGCATAGTGTGTGTTAAGTGCCTGATAAAAGAGAACCATTTAAATTTTTATTGTTTTTATTGTTAACTTCTTTTCTCAGTGAAGATTAATATCTGCCCATTTGTCCAAGCTGAGAGCTTGAAGTAATTCTACCAACTTCTTCACTGCCCAGATACTCAATTCCTTACTAAATACTTCCTCTTCTGCTTTTAAAGATCCCTTATGGTTGCCTTCTCTCCATCCTATTGTTAATGCTATAATTCCATCACTTACTCCCAGAATACTTTTTTAAAACTTCCTAATCATGTTCTGTCTTCCTTCTCTCTTCCATGAGAGTGCTATCTCTTGAAACAGTTAATTCTGTTACTTCTCTCAAAACTGGTGTCTATTGATTGCTTTTCAAATAAATTCCAAACTTTGTAGCATGGTATAAAGGTCACAATCTGATCCATTCCTAGCATTAGCCCATGATGCTATAACCCAGTCCTGTTCACTTAAACCATGCCCTTGTAAGTCCTCTGTGCCTGAACACTTTGTCTATAGTGTCTTGGCTATCTGGTAAAGTCATATTCATTCCTTAGGCCCCATTCCAAAGATACCTCCTCTCTATGTAGCTCCCTGATTCTCTTGGCCATTCACTCTCCCTCCTTCAGAAAAGTCTCTTGCTTACATGTATTTCTCACCCTAGTAAAGAACTTTTCACATTATATCATCATTAGTTATTTTTCTATTTATTCTACTCTTAGACTTTGGTCTTCTTAAAGAAGAGAAACCATGCCTTCTCCTGCATAATTTAGTTAACTAGTAGATTGCTATTATATTAATTAGACCTAGTTAATTATAACAAATAGTTCCAAATTTAAGTAATGGCTCAAGCACAATTGAAGTTTGTTTCTTGCTCACAAAGAATTTCTACGTTATCAGGGAAGCTCTGCTTCCCACACTGATTTAGGGACATGGACTGATAGAGTGCCTGGAATCTTCAATTCATGACTATAAATGTTGGTCATGGAAAAAGCATCCAACTGATAGAAAGGGAAGAGCGTGGAAAGCCTTAACAGAAAGATTTTTTGTTGTTGTTGAAATTACAAATCACTTCTGCTCACACTGTGTTGGCTAGAACTCAGCCACATGGCCACACCTAACCACAAAGGAGGCTGAGAAATGCAATCTGTCTGCCGAGGAAGAAGAGAACAATAATCCTGGTGTGTAGCTGCTAGAATTTATTGCCACAGACATATGGTAGGCACACAAAAAAGAGTGAACTGAATGGCAAACTAGCCCTTGGGATTAGAATTCCCTATGGAGCTTTTTAAAAAATACAAATGCCTAAGCCACTCTCCTAAACCTTCTAAATCTAAGTGTCCAGCTATCGAGTTAAGGAATCTATATTTTATAGTTGCACAGGTGATTCTTCTGCATAGGCAGGGTAATGATTCTACAGGTACTAACTAAATAGACTGCTGAACAACTCTTGTAACATACAGAAATGGGAATAGTCCTTACGGTACAGACTAAATTAGAGGATTTTTAAAAATAGGTTAAATTCTAAATTGAACATGATAGTTGATCTATCTCTTAAAAACAAAATAAAATGAATGTTAGACTCAACACTTCAGAAGCTCTCCATTGTTGTGTACATTTTCTTAAATTTCCTCCAGTAATAAATACATACTACACATGATCCACTGAAGTATAAATTCTCTAAGCTGACTTTTTTTTTAAATTTTCTTTTCTCCTCTAAGAGCTCCTCCAACAATAATTAGTACTTACTTGGGATCAACAAATATCAAAGGATTAAGTTCTATCATTTGCCCTTTACTTTGCAATAGGTTTGAGTAGAGGACTACACATGAATTAGCGACTGACTTGAGAAAAAGGGTAGGTGGCTTTACTTTGCTACTAATCATATCTTCTCGGTTATATGATCTATGTGCAAATCATGCTTTATATGTTTTAGCTTCTATCTTGTGTTCCTCAATCACTTTGGGGCTGCCTCATTGGTTTATAACCTATAATCATTTTAGCCTTTCATTACCCAATGTGAAAATATTTATTCACAAGTGGCAATAATTAGTAAAGTCATACAGAACACTACGCTTGCCTATTCCGTGATCAGAGTTCTCTGGCCTTCTGGCAGGTAACTGGAGTAAATATCAAATCTAGATAGGCATGAACACACAAAAATACAATAGTTTTTGAATAATAACTAATTAAGCATGAGATAAGCCTATATCTGCCATTCGAATAATTTTATTCACTCTACTAGAAACCATGAATCAGTAACTGGTTTATTTACAATAGCAAAAGTGAGGTATTCAAATTTTCAAAATGAATATTTTATTTTTTATCATTATGAGCTTATTTCAAAGCGTTCAACCACATTTCGTGACATGGGAACATTTCACTCAGATCTATACGGCTATTTGGATTGGTCCCAAACATTCAAAAATATGGGGTAGGTCAGGTCCTTTTAGAAAACACTGCTAAGATATACTTGTTTCATAAAGATGTGGTATTGATTCGTCCTTGAAGCTTGAAGGCTTACATGGCAATGGATTTCTACTTTTTGTCTAGACGGTACTAAAGCTGTGGCCACGGAGGCACTTTTTGTAAAAGGCTCAATGTTAACAATAATGAAAAGGCTAAAGGAAATTGTAAAAAGATTACTGTAATAGCAGGGAAAAGAATCACATTTATTGTACATTTACGTACGAGGCTTTAGGATAGTATTTTGTTTTGTTTTGTTTTGTTTGAAAAACTGTTGCAGTTATAATGAATTGAACCGAAAATACCTCAGGAGAACAAATAACACTGTTGAAACATAAGGAAGTAGAAGGACTTCAGTCAGTTTCCTCATTTAAGGATCCAGTCTTCAGCTTTGCAGTTCTAGAAACTTAATTGCTGTACCAAAGAACTGAACAAGTTCACAGAAATTACTCATGAAAAACAAGTGCAAATGGCAGCAAAGTGAATAATAGAATCAAACAGTATTTTTTTTCCAGTGGCTACAGGTGCAGGAATACTATAACAAGGCAATTAGGGGATTGAAAAATTATTGTCCAGAATATTATGTGGTGTGCATGTATACAATATTCTTTCATACATTATTGGTGCAACTACCTATAAAAATGTCAGTGTCTACTAAAACCGATCATATATATTCTCAATCAGCGAGCAGTTCCAACTTTAGCTATGTACCCAACAAAATGTATGGACATGATCAACAACAACGAAATGTACAAGAATGTCAGAGCTGCACTATATGTAAGAGTCAAAAATTGAAAACAATCCAAATGTCCATCAACACCAGAATTGATAAATTGTGGTATATTCATACAATGGAATATTAAACAGCAATCACATGAACAAACAATTTACTATATGAAATATCATGGATAAATTCATAGACATATGGTGAATAAAATAAATGAGACATAAGGACATATTGTATGATTCCATTATGCAAGTTTAACCAGAGGCTAAATTCATGCATGGTATTGGAAGCAAGGATAGAGATTCCCTTGAGAACATGAGCGGGCTTTAGGGAGCTGGTAATATTTAAGTTCTTACTGAGATTCTGAATATACATATAAACAGTGAGACACACAGTGAAATTTCTCACTTTGGGCATATTTATTGAGCCACACACTTATGATTTGTAGACTTCTCTGTATACACCAATAAAATGCTTTAAAAATGTTAATAACTTGGTAGTATATGGAGGTAGGAAGGAATACAGATAAAACAAAATTGGCCATGAGTTGAAAACTGTTGAAAAGGGGTGATCGATACATGGCAGTTCATTACATCATATTCCCTTCTTTTGTATATGTATGAAATTTTCATAATTAAAAATTAAATTTCTAGAAAAAACAAAATAATCATTGTGAATTTGTGTTAGGCATTTATCTAAACTATGTTTATATGAAAAGAACAATCCATTAAAAAATAAATTAGACTTCATAAAATTAAAAACTTCTCTTTGAAAGATTCTGCTAAGAGAATGAAAAGACAAGGCATCACTAGGAGAAAATATTTGATAATACATATTCGATAAAGGACTTTTATTCAGAATGTATAAATAATTCTCAAAATCAATAATAAGATTATAGACAACCCAACTTAAGAAATGGGCAAAAGATTTGAACAGACATTTCAGCAAAGATGACATAAGGCAGTCAATGAAGCTTATGAAAAGATGTTTAACACCATAAGACATTAGAGAAATACAAACAAAAACCACAGTGAGATGCCACTACACATCTATTTGAATAGCTAAAATTAAAAATATTAACCACACCAAATGTTAGTGAGGATGTGGACAACTGGAACTCTCCTACATTGTTGGTGAGAGTGTAAAATGTTACTATCCCTTTGGAAAACATTTTGGAAGTGTGTTAAAAAGTCAAATATATACCTACCTTTTGACTCAGTACTTTTGGTCCAAGGCATTTAACCAAGAAAAATGAAAACATATGGCCATACAAGACTTATACATAAATCTTCATAATGGCTTTATTTGTAATAGTCAAAAACTGGAAACAACACAAATATCCATCAACAGGCAAATGGATAAAAACATTGTAGTAAATCTGTATGATGGAATATTGCTCTACTGTAAAAAATAGTGAAGTACCTATACATGCAACATGGATAATCACCAAATAATTATGATAAGTTTAAAATAATCCAGACAAATGAGTAATCTGTATGATTCCATTTATGTAAAATTATAGGAAATGCAAACTAATTTATAGTGACAGAAAGCAGAGGAGTGTTTGGGGAATGGGGGAAGACGAAGGCACAGAAGAGAGGGATTACAAATGAGCATGGGAAAACTTTGTGGGGTGATGGGTATGTCCATTATATTGTTTGCAGTGATGGTTTCATGGGTGTATGTCAAAACTTACCAAATTATACTTTGCATATATACGGTTTTTAGTATGTCAATTTTACTTCAATATAGCTGTGAAGAAAAAAAAAATTGCACAGTACATTACTTATCTTTCTAGTATGTACTTAATATTCATTTCTTTACTTGCAATAAAATAAAATAACCTTGAAAAACTTTGTCATTTTATTCTGGCTACAATGAAGCCTGGTTATCTATCCTTTCTCAACAACATATACATCCTCAATGCCCGAAATATTCAAATCCATTTTTATGGACTATCCTGAAAATAAAATGAGACTAAATTCTTATTTCAACGGTTCAAATCATTCTGTTGATATTTTCCCTCCTATCAACTTTTTTTCTTTTAAACAAGGGCTACAATCTGGAGAGTGTACAACTTGATTGGAATTTGAATCTTCCAGTATGCTTCAGCCACCACTAAATTATTGTTATACAGTCATCTTCATTTCCTCTGATAAATCTTACGTATATGTGGATTGTCCATAATTTTATTCTCAGACCGTGATCTTATCCTCAAGTTTTAAGAAACAGCACGTTCTGCCCTTATGCATAATGTCAAAATATGTATAATTTAAACTTCACAAGTTCTGAAGTAGTTATTATAACAAACTTTTGCTGATAAGGAGCTCAGACTGAAAGTGTTAATTTTCCTAAAATTACACACATTAAGTTGTTAAGCAAGCACGCAAACCTAGATATGACTTTTCATCATATGACACCACCTTTCAACAGATGAATGCTATGGCACTTCCAAAATGCTACAGTTTTAAAATGTATTTCCTCCTTTATATCATTTTCTCTCAAAATAAAAATTATTTTAAAATGATGCCAATCTTAGGGCACTTGTATACTGCCAAATAAACTCTTGCAGTGGGAAATTCAGTCATTGACAAAGGTGGTATGTTATACAAGGGAAAAATTGAGATTTTCAAATCAGACATACACAAGTTCAAATCTAGATTCAGCCAACAACAATGTGAGTTTAGAAAAGTTATTTTAACCCCCTAGATTTCTATCTCCTCAATCTGTAAAACTGAGAAATAGTACCTTGCTGACCACTATCAAGTGTCAAGGTAATGTATACACAGTGTGTAGTATGAAAGTGTTCAATAAATGGCTGCTCTGAAAACCAGGATTGATGAGCAAATGTACTACTCCATTAGATGTTGCTACCACTTCATAAAAATCATTTACATTTCTGAAGGCACATTTCTGAAAATACATTACAAAAACACTCAAAGAGGATGAAAAACCTAAGCTGCGTGTGTGTCTGTGTGTGTATAACAACAACAAAAATATACTTATTCTTTATGGTAAACCACAAGCATGTTTTCCAAAGAAATATTTGGAGATTTAGAAGACTCACAGATGTGACTCACCATGCTCAATTTACCCTCCATATTCAGTAGGTAGGAGGCAAAAAAAGGTAGGAGATATGAAGATTATGTTTCTATAACCTCTCTACCAGATATAACTGCTTTGTGTGGCTTTGGGCAATTTATAGCCACGTTGCCACCTATTATAATATGAGACAATAGAACTAGATATTCTCTAAGTTATACTAAAACCCCAAAATTCTGCCCTGACTATATTACTCTTCCTGATTAAGTAATACAAAATTAGCACAACTATGACTATTAATTTCACCCCACAGAATTAACACTCTGTGGGATGATAAACTGTGCCAACCACATTTACAGGCCTACTATTGTAGAAATGTAGTGAATCAAATTGGCTGGCTTTTTCAGGTTAGTTATTACAGGATTAATACTGTGCTGGGCAATTCTGAGTTTTGCTCTTAATTTTGCAGTGCACAAGCTGAAAATTATTGATTCAGCCAAAAGAAAACAAGTCCCTGGGATTAGATGTTCCCTATAAAATTTAAACTCTGTAATGACTCTCTCTTTTCTGAAGCAGCAATTTATCTCTATAAGAGCGTTGCCAGTGGCATGCAATCAACCCTGAATAAAATAAACCCTCCCTGGACTGCATATCCTCCTCTAATCACTACCCCATTTCCCTCCTAATTGATCTTGGTATCATTTCTCTGTGTTTATGTTATTAGCCACTCAGGAATATTTGACACTGCTGGCTATCCGTTCTTTCTTGTACTTTTTTTTCCTGCAGACATCCAGGATACCTCTTTCCTAGTTCTCCTCCTTTACTGGCTACTCCTTCTCAAGCTCCTCTATTGACTTCACTTCCGCTAGACTTCTCACTGTTCATGGATGTGATTCAGAACCCATTCTTTTTTCCAAATCTTCCTTAACATCTCATTGACTTCATAGCTTTAAATACATTGATTAGCCATTGACCTCCAAATGTACACATTCTTGAGGTCTTACCTGAACTTCAGACTCAAATACCCAACTATATGTGATATATCCATTTGGGGTTCTAATAGACATCTCAAAATTAACATGTCTGAGGAAGAACTGTTTTCACCCTCTTCCAATCTCACTCTCCAGCAATTCTGATGAACTTAACCTTTCATCATCTTTGTGGTTCTCCCCTAAGCCATCATCTTTCGTCTAGATTATTGCAAGAACCTTCTAATCTCTCTGCTTCCACTTTTGCTCCCTTCAAATTCATTCTCCACAGAGCAACCAGAAGGATATTTTTCAAAATATAAACCAAATCATATTGTTCCCCTGATTAAACCAACCAAGATTTTCCCTCTATGCTTAAAATAGCGTATATGTTCATACAATAGACCTCAGTATCTATCCTCTGCCAACTTCTGACCACATTTATTACTGCTCTCCCCCTTTCTCAGTACACTCTGACTATGCTGACCTTCTTTCTGTTCTTTGAATATATCAATGTCATTCAACTCTCAGGGCCTTATCCTAGGATATTTGAATGGCTGACTCCTCAAAATTCAGGAATCAGCATAAATGTTATATCCTCAGGGAGGTCTTTCCTGTCCACTTAATCTCCAGCACATCATCCTGTTTTATATTCAATGTATTGTATTGATTACTTTGTATTCATCTATTTGTTTATTTTCTGCTTTTCCCCACTAAATATAATCTTTAGACAGAACTTTGTCTGTTTACTCAATCTTTTTTACCTAATGCTTAAAAAAGTGTTCACCTCATAGGCGACTCTCAATACATGTTGAAGGAACAAAGTGTAAATATATGTAGATGCAGCTATTCACAGTAGGCATGAAAATGGTGTCAGATATTTGAGCAAGGCTTGGATAGTCTCTTCAGGAAATTAATTAAATGACAGCTTGGCTTAGGCTAAGAGGAGATTTATGTAATTTGGTAATAACCAGAAGTCAATAATTTTTAGTACCCATGAACAGCATAGGAGTGATGAATTTTTTGACGTTGAAAGCTATACATATTTTCTGACCAGTATGTCTTCACCACACGAAGGCAACTCTTAAAAGGTAGGCAGCCACTTAAAGCAATAGGCATTAGGGAAAAGCAGTGTCTGAAGGTCAGGGACTGCTGGCCTGTTAATGTTGGCACATAACTATGACTTCTTAAAGTCTGTAGCTCTAACTTATGTTGAACAGGAAGAACTGAATAAGACAAGTCAGTACACCCATTTCTACACAGATTACACTGATAAGCCCTGTTTTGGAGAGCTGAAGGCACAAACCTCACAATTCCATTATTTCAGAAGTCCTTGTATGTGAACACAACACAAATCCTGGGGTGTGAGATTAGGCCATGGCTCCTAAGCCAATAGTCAATGCTTCTATTGTTTTTGAAAAATCTAGGATTGATTCCAATAATTTATACCATTGCACGCATATTTTTAAGGATTATTACTATTGTAGGACACTATTTCCTTAGGAATTTTCTAACTACTTACCACAGTTAACCTTAGGTCTTGGAAATCATATGTGGTCAACTCTGAGTGTCTTTAATAAGCATAGACAAACTCCTTCCCAGCCGACTAATCCATAGCCACACTTGGAAAAGGAAAACATGGGCAGGAAAAGGTTAGCCTTTTGTGACCTGAATTTTCCAAGTACTTGCTTGAGTGGCAGTCATCAGACAGAGGCTGCATCCCTTGAGGGTTCAGGGACATTTGCATATTTGTAGACACTCATCCGTGTAGATGGCTCACTGCTAGAGCACTGTTTCGTTAAGTGTAATAGGGCATGGATTCCCATCTTTTATTTTCACAGAAAAAAAATTTTCTTTCTTTCCTCATGCTTTCTCTTACCAGCAAAAAGAACCTGCTAATGACACAATTCTTTAACAGGTCTAACCTCATTTATCACTATATGTGTGCTCATTTGGTTTCTTTAATTATTCTCCATTTTGTTAACTGTGATTATTCAGAGTACCACAATTTATTATATTTCTCCACCTCTTAAAAGACTCATTTACAGTTCTTGTTCTTTCATGGATTCTTATTAACATTTTTAATTACAGCAGCTTTAGAGGACCTTCCATAATTCCCTCTTCTTCTCAAAGTGTAGCAGTCTTTATCTTTAATGTCCCTAATCATTTTTTCATAATATGCTATTCTATGTTGCCTTTGTAAGTATATTTCCTTAATCCTAGGCCTTTCTACAAAGGAAATTTAAGTCTGTCATTGATTCTCTGCTAAGACAGTAATGGCATAAATGTCACCTTGTAGAGAAGTAAAAGCAGATAACTTGAATGTTTTACTTAATAATTAATAAAATACACTAGACTCAATTCAATGAGTTTAATTAAATATAAAACCCAAATAAACAAATAAATAGCAACTAAGTTGTGCAAAAGAAACAAATTTTGGAGAAATTGGCATGCAAATTCTCTAACATCATTTCTTGGCTTTCACTAATATCTATATTCAAGACATATATATTGCTCACCCATGAGATTCAGGATGTTATTTTATGTGGTGATAAGAACCAGTGATGACTTCCTGTATTAAATATGTAGCATCTTACAGATGTGATAAGATACATAGAGTAATATAGGAAGATGCAATGTGCTTTGAGAAGTCAACAGAAGTTTCTTCTAACTAGCAAAATCATGGGAGACTTTTAGGAAGAGATGACATTTGAGTTAGAATTTCAATGTAATTTGGAATATTTGATATAGTGACTAAAGCCTGTACCCCAATAAGACACAGGAGAAGAAAAATATGGGATGTGTTTTAAGGATAATAATATAGTAGGGATAGAGAAAAAGATCCAGAGGGAATGGTATAAGATCAAGGTCAAGTGTAAGCTGAGCTTTGGTCACAGAGAAACTAAGATGAAAATGTAGTTCTTATATGCAATAGAAAAGCATTCAATAATTTAATTTTGAGAGCAATATGGTTGCCTATATGACAGAACTAATTTTATAATGGAAGACACATTGGTTATAAGACTATTCCAATAGACTAAGTCAAGCTTGAACAAAGGTGGCAGGAGAGGAAATGGAAGTGAGCTTGATTTAATGCTAAATTTAGGAGATGTAATAAATATATTGAAAAGTAAATAAATAATAATAAGGCTTAAACCAAAGCAAGTCCAAGATTCTGCAAGCAGGTAACTAACTAATAAAAACAATAATACCAAATACTTACTGAGAGGTTGCTAAATTTTAAGTGCCCCAGATGTATTCATTTATTTAATCCTCAGACCATTCTTATGAAGCTAAGGAACCAGTGTGCCATTAACAGAAATTAGAAATTTTCATGGGGGAATAGATTTGGAGTGAAGGATGATGAGTTCTGTTTCAATTTTGTGGTTCTAGATACAGTTTTAGCCAAGACAGGGTAAGCTATGCTGCCGAAAGTTATCTCCCATATCTTAGAAATTGAATACAATGGAGGTTTATTTTTCACACTCATTAAATATCCCACAGAGATTGTCTGGGGAGTCTGTCTATACAGTCAAAGCTGATAAATTTTCTGCCCTCTTTTAGCTAACATTTGAAACACAAGACTCTGAAGCTTCCACAGAAGGAGAAAATAGGAATGGAGTAGGCACATGCTCCTTATTGTGTCAGCCCAGACAGGACTGACATTATTTCCACTCTTTGTATGGAACTAATCACACGGTTTTAACATAACTGCAAGGGAGGCTAGGGTATGTAGGGGAGCACATAAACCGCTTGATAAGCACTACCATCTCTGCCACAGGCGCTATCTACTCCTTTAAAAGACATAGTAGTGTAATAGCAATGGGGTCCAGAATTAAGTATGTAGTTCCAAACTCCTTTTTCCAACTATGTGCTAAATAATGTATAGGTCCAAGATCCCACCATTTTCTTAATCACACTTTTGTCTTCCACGATGTGATTCCATTTGCTGAAAATTCCTTCCCTTCCTTCTCTACATAATTAATCCCTATTCATTCTTCAAAATACAGTTCAATATATACAAGCAACAGTGCTGTGGTAATTGGTTATCTATATTGAGGGGAAAACATTCATCTAAAATAAAAATAAATTCTGGATAAAATAAAGAGTAAACATCAATTTAAAAAGATATTAAACACTAAAAGAAAACATAAGTTAATATTTTGAGTATAGGTATAGGAAGAGTCACATAAAAGATCAATTGATCTAGCTACATAAATATAAAATTTCTAGAAATAAAATATACTGTGAGATAAAAACAAACAAGGAAAAACACTTGCAAAAAAGCTAAATATTAAAAATATTTCACTTCCCCAAAAGAAAAAATTACAAAGAACAAGCCAATTCATAAAATAAATATAAATAACCACAAGAAATCTTTAAAAATGAAAAATTGCTACTTATTACAGAAATTTTAAAATGCACATAGCAATGAGGTTTACTTTTACACCTCTAAAATTGACATTCAGAATTCTAAACATAAGCAATAAAACACAGACACTTTTTATGAGTACCATTGCTGGAGAATGTTTCAGGAAAGTGTTTACTAAGTTTATTAATTAATTTCACAAATATGTGCATACCTACTCTGCACCTCACACTGTCGTAGATATTTGAGATACGTTATTGAAAATAGTAAAAAGAAGAAAAAGAAAAAGACCTCTGCCTTCATGGATCTTACACTCATTGATGTCTTAGTTTGGGTTCCCTCAGAGGCAGATCCTGAGGAAGGTATCTGAGTGCAGATACTTTATTTAGGAGTAGATGATTTGAATGATATGGTAGTGGGCAATTGAATGAGGGATAGAAAGGCCACCCATCAATTATGAATTGTTATGTCAGTGATCATGGTGGGAGATTGCCACTTAGTCTCTTACAGAAACTCTGGGACAGAGTACAAAACACAGCCTTGAGAATTATCCACAAGAGGACTGAGAGAGTTGGCATATTTATGGACTAACATGTGAGTTGGTTGAGAGCCACTTTGGGGGTGTTAATTTCTCCACACATTCAGTCTGCAACACACAGAACAGCCTTCTACAGATCCAGAGAGAAACCATAAAGCCCAGAGATACATAAACTGGCACTTGCATATGAGCAGAAATACAGTAAAAGTTCTACCAGGTATAGGTAGGGCACTGACAAGAATGCCATACTATGAAAGACAATAAGAAAAAAATATTATAAAAAAAAGTAAGTTACAGGTATGTTAGAAGGTGAAAAATGTTATTGGCAAAAGGAAAAAAAGTAGAATGAGGTAAAAGGGATTGGTATTTCCAGGCAGAGGAAAGGCCAGATTCCAGTATTAAATAGGGTGATCAGGGTAGAACACATTGGTAGGATGAGATAGACGCATAGACTTGAAGGAGGCAGGAGATTCAACCAAACAGATATCTGTGTAAGATTATCACAGGCAGAAAGGACATTTGAACAAAGGACTCATTGGATTTTGCCTGGAAAGTGTGAGGAACAACAGTGAGGCTAATGTAACTGGAATGATGGCAACAGCTGGAGGAGAGGGAACAAGTCGGCTAGGGAGAGATAGTATGTGAATTTGTAGGACCTCAGAAGACTTGTAAAATCTATTACTGTAATTGCAATAAGGATTCACAGAAAGGTTTTGAACAGAGACATAAAATGTTTTCTCTTACAAAATGATTGCTCTAGCATTTTCATTTCTGGTCATGAGGAAGTAACTGGTGTCAGACTTACCCTACTGGAATAAACAAAACACTAGACGAAACAGATGAGGTAACTGTTTTCATATATTGGAGAACAGGCAGCTCAAGTTTGTGATCTTTGAGAGAAAGGAAATTTACAAGCTCACATAAAAACACTTAGGAATAGATTTAATGAATGACAAGCACGACTTCTACACTGAAACCTACAAAACACTGTTAAGAGAAATTAAAGGAGGCCTAAATAAATGAACAAATATACCGTGTTCATGGATTATAAGATTCGATATTGTTTGAGATATCAGGTTCCCCAAATTGATCCATACAATTCAATATAGTCCCAGTCAAAAGCCCAATAAAAATTTTGGTAGCAATTCAGAAGCTAATTCAATGTTTATATAGAAATGAAAAGATCTGTCATAAACAAAACTACTTAAATTTTTTTCCTAGCTCTATTGATATATAATTGCCATATAACATCGTTGTGTTTAAGGTGTACAACACGATGGTTTGATGTATGTATACATTGTGAAATGATTACCACAATAAGGTCAGTTAACACATCCATTATCTCACATAGTTACAATTTGTGTGTGTGTGTGTTGAGAACTTGGAAGATTTACTCGCTGAGCGACTTTCAAATATACAATACAGTATTGTTAACTGTAATCACCATGCTGTTCATTACGCCCCCAGAACTTATTCATTTAATAACTGGAAAAGCTTTTTTAAAAAAAGGATATATTTAGAGGACTTTCACTGCCTGATTTCAAGAATTTCTAAAAAGGTATTGTAATCACATAGTGAAATATTGGGGTAAGGAGAGAAAAATAATTCAATAGACCAACATAGAGAATTCAGAAATAGAACTTGCAGAAACTAGATTTTCATCAGAGATGTGATGCAATTCAGTGGGGAAAGGGAAATCAACAAATGATACTGGAGCAACTGGGTAAACATATAAAATTAGATAAACTGCAAGAGCTACCTCACACAATACACAAAAATTAATTTGAAATTGATCACAGACCTAACCATGACAGCTAAAAGTATAAACTTCTTAGCGAACCCATATGAGAATATCTTCATGACCCTGGAGTAGAAAAAGATTTCCTTAAGAGGACACTAAAAATTATGATCATAAAAAAATGATAAATTAGACTTCATCAAAATTAAACACTCATTTCTGTTGAAGTAGGAAAAATGATACTATTTTGGAAAACTAGCTATTTCATCACCTACACTATGTCCCAATAATTCCACCCTTAAGTATTTACTCAAGAGAAATGAAGACATCTGTACACAGAAAGAGTGTGCAAAAATATTTATAGCTGCTTTATTCATAACAGTCACAAAGTGGAAACTACCCAAATGTCCAACAAGTGAATGGGCAATACATGATGGCATATGTATACATTATACTACTACTGAGCAATTTACAAAATGAACTATTGATTCAGTCAGCAACATGGAAGAATCTCTAAAATAATTATGTAAAGCACAAAAAAAAAGGAGGAACTATCACTGTGACTGAATAATATATGCAATAGCAAGTCAGAAATGTTGGTGGCCTAAATTCCCTTTAACTACAGATCTACACAAGGGAGGCAGAAGATGGCTATTAAGTGTTTTATAATGTTCTTTCAGACCAGATTATTCATAGTACAATGCTTCTCATCTCTGCATTTATGATGTCATAGAAAGTATTGAAACTGCCTAAGAGAAAAGTAGAGGTTATATGTAGTTTAAGTGCTTTATGTCAGTACGACAATACTTGCCAGGCTTCTGCAGTGCCTAAAACCAACTCTGCCTACTGAATGTCATTTAGGGGATGACCCAAGGGACATCTGTGTCATTCTGCAGTTCTAGGTACAAACACAGAGGGTATTAGAGAGAAAGGTAGGTAAGGGCCGGAGGGAGGCGACCTGAGAAAGAATCAGGAATGTGTCAAATTGGAAGTTGTGGACTTCTTTAAGGAGGTATATGCTATCATTAACTCATTTCACCACAATTTATGTTTGGGTGGCATTTTATTTTTTCTGCAGAAGGTAAAGGAAGATGCAATCTGTTTGGCTTATGAGCCTGTGATTCTTTGGCATAGTTCTTATCACAAAACTGAATTCCAGATGGACAATGTGACATTTTTATAAAAAGAAATGGCTGCAGAAGTTGGAAATAAAACTCTCTAGTAAAGTCTTATTTATTATGCTAAGATCTTTCATATCCATAAATCCTTGTTTAAAAGGGGCAGCTCTGTCAGAAATTACATCTTCCTTCATATTCATTGTCTTCCACTTGTTCAACTGAAGACCTAAATTGGGTGGAGCCATGTTTGATGTAATTGATCCTAAACTCCAGAGACAAAAGCTAATGAACAGGATCTTTGGACCTTCCCTAAGGGTCCAAACTGAGCACATTCCTCTCTAAAATCAAGAATTCTCCTTCTTTTCTGCCTGGTTTTAATAACTCTGCATGGGGGTTGGAAAGTAAATGGAGACTGTTTCAGGTACATGCTGTGGTTCTTCCTTCTGAGTGCAAAAGTCTCCAACTGAAGATCTCGATTACTTTTTTTAAAAGTGGGGTAACATTGATTTATAACATTATATAAATTTCAGGTGCACATCATTATATTTGAATTTCATGTTCACCACCCAAAGACTAATTGCCGCAACTTTGGTCTGTCCACCATTCCCTATATCTCCCAGTTAAAAACCTCCAGAGGAGGCCCACATAATCCTGAAAATTTAGGCAAATATGACTCATCTCTCTAAAACTTTAAATTCTTAAAGGAAAAGAAAACTCACATGGAAAGAAATAAGAATCTAATGCTGCAGCTGCCTATAAAATCTGGGAAAGCATGTAAAGTGGGTGTCCTTACAAGGAGTTAGATGGAAACACAAACTGTGAACACAACAGGGTTTTCTTCTGATTTCCATGTAGTTTGGGCTGTAACTATTTTTAGGCCCACAGGTACATACACAGGTGCTACATCAAGGAGCAGCTGAACCAGAAGGGGTCCAGAATTTACTGCAGTGTATCAGTAAGGATCATAGCTCCATAAACAGAACTTGGAAATTCCAGGGGCTTATGACTGTCAGTCGCCATGTTGTCACTGCTGACATTTCCAGAGGCAAGCTGTTCATCTTCTGATGCTTCTCTCTCCATTGTTCAAAGTTCATTATGCTTTGGGAGTGCAAGGCCATTGTCATTGGTGAAGAACCTTCAAGGTGATTTATTGGTTTTCTGCTGATATTTAGACTTTGGCTGCTATGTATTATTGCCAAATCACAGGTTTCTATATGTTCCAGCGTATTCTGATGTTCAAAATGACCTGAACTGGAAAGACAGAATAAGTGGGCAAAAAAGTTTAGTGGGCTGTAAAAGGCAATTTTAACTCATATGGTAAGGGTCTGCAAAAGTTCATCAAGATTATCTGTCCTTGAACAGAACTTAATCTAAAAAACTTCTTTCTCACCTAATAAAAGATTCTAAGGACTTTTAACAATCAGACATGCCTGGACCATCTCTTGTCAGTCTCAGGGCCTCCACTCCCAGCAAATATTAATTAAATTTCTGCTTGCCCCTCTCCTCCCGCCTGTCCCTCCCCTGGTGAAAATGTGAGACAAGTGTTCATCATCCTCATTCTTTATTTCTCTCTCTGTCTCTCTCTCCCTCTTACACACATATATAAGCAATCCTGCTCAAAAAGTTTATAATATTTTCTCTTGACTATTAGTACTATAGTATCAATAGCTCCAAAAACATTGTCCTTAAAAATACATCTAGGAATATATATGTAAACATTTTCCCAGTTTTTGCATGTACAACAAACTCGCAATGGCTTTGTTCTGGTTTTCCTCAAAAGGTGGCGCAAGCACAGCGCTATCATCCCTTCTATTAACTGCTCGATATTGTGCTAGGCTAAGACACTGCTCATGAGGGTGGGGATGGGGAATGGGGCCTAATCTTGGCCAGTGTGGATCCCATTACAGGGGATTAGGTTGACACTAATGGGGTTGATTCTGAAGCCTGTTCATACTCTGTCTGCCAATAGTCAGAGTGAGCAGCCAGAGAACAGAATATCCGAGTGCTCACGCCAAGACAACTGCAACAACCAGGGCCTGCTGCTCTCAATGCCTCTTCAGAGTGGAGGCAGAAGGTAATGTGAACAGGAGGATGGCAGCAGCAAGGTTTTCAGATTCACCTGGCACAAAGGGGCCGAGAATGTCAGGTGGCATGCTCTTTTGTCAATGCCTCTTGTTTAGGAAGCGTTGATTCTCACCCAAGTATGCACCTCAGAGTATAAAGGTTGATTTGGGGAAAGGCCCAGGAATATCACAAATTCAATAAATAATCTTTTCGGCTATGCTTAGGAAGAATGTGTCCTATTTTTGGTGTGCTATAGAAAAGATTGCATTCATTTTTTTTTTCTGAAATGAAATCTGGCAAAGAGATAGAATTTGTGCCCCAAATGGAAAGTTTCTATATATTTCTACAGGAGCCTTCTTTGGCGCCAGTTGGTAAAGCCACAGCTGATACCCACTGCAGATACTAGAGCCAATTCTAAGAAGCAGGAAGGAGGTAAAATTATGGTCCCAAACCCTCAGGATGTCACACAAGTGTTTGAGAGTCTATAGTCTTTGATTTATTTTCTAAGAGAAAAGAAGAGGCTTTTTCTCAAATTTGGAGAGCCAAGGTAATAATGTCTTGATTGGACAGCTGACAGTTTAGGTTCAGGCCCTTAGATGTCACTATATCGTTGTCCCATCTGCCCAACCTTAATGAGAAAGTTAAAACTACCACACTGTCATGTTAGTATTTCTTCAAATAAGAGCAAAATGTTAATAATATTAGAAACTAACATTTTTAATGTTTTTCAAAATGTTTATTATGTGCCAGTTACTTTACAAAATACTTTGAATTCATTATTTTTGTATTTAATTTTGCATCTAAATATTTACATATTGTTTCAGTCATTTCCTGGAAACTGCTATACAAATTCCTGATCTCCCACTCAGTTCTTGTTATCAGTAATCATGACCATGACAAAACACTTTTCCCCCCATGATGTAGAAGGTATTATTCAAGGACAATTGAACAAGAAAGTGGGGCAAAGTCCCTGACTTTCAGAAACTAGAATTTCAAATAGGAATTCATGCTGTACTAATGGGTCAAAATATAAATGTCTATATGCATTTCAACAGGGAGAGATGCTAAATAGGACTGTATTTGTAATTCTTGCATTTGAGGTGAGAAGGAATGAACACAGTCAACAAAAAGTTAATAATGTGCCTAGACCCTTTCTTAGACAATTTAAATTCTTTTTTTAAAAAAAAATTCAGATACATCTAAGGGCTGGCCCGATGGAGTAGTGGTTAAGTTCCTGCACTCCACTTCAGGGGCCTGGGGTTCACTGGTTTGGATCCCAGGCACAGACCAACGCACTGCTTATCAAGCCATGCTGCAGCGGCATCCCATATAAAGTAGAGGAAGATGGGCACGGATATTATCCCAGGGCCAGTCTTCCTCAGCAAAAAGAGGAGGATTGGCAAGAGATGTTAGCTCAGGGCTAATCTTCCTCACCAAAAAAAAAAAAAAAATTCATGTACATCTAAATAATTTTTATTAATGTAGCAATTCCTATTCTCAAAATATATTTACTTAGATGATTTTTTATTTCTGTCAAAAAATACTTTATGTAAGCAAGGCAAGAATAACTATTCTACTGTTTCAGAAGAAGAAACAGTCAAATAGAAATTAAACATACCTCTATAAATTTGGAAAGAGCCCACACTACTGATTCCTTTAATACTACAATCTCTTCATCACGTTTTCTCCTGCACTGCACCCTTGTTACAACATATGCCATTCGTTACTCTGCCTGGTCTTCAATGAAGAACCTCACAAGGCAATTCAAGAGGATATGAATGTGTGGCTGGAATGAGATCACTATAAAGCAAGAGGATTTTTTACCACAGAGTTGAAATGTGTGCCTTTGGGATCAACATCAGAAAGCCACTTAACTTTTTCCTCCCATAACTCGAAGTGTTCTATTAGAAACTGAACTATAGCCTCTCTGTGCTTTAGACATTTTAACTAGCCAATGTCAACGACTCAGTCCCACTTTGTTAGTCAGAATCCAGTGAGGAGATAGAGGGGACACAAGTTATGCTAACAGAGAGAATTTAATACGAATAGTTGTTAACCAGGTATTAGAGGATTGAAAAGGGAATCTGAGGTACCGTGAAGTAGTAACTGCAGGAAGCAGATGCTAACCTGGCCTGGGAAAAAAAAAGGACCATGTTGGAATTCTTAAAGTTTAGAATCTTGGAGAAAGGGTCCAGTGGAGCTGGGACTCAGATCTCTAAGAAGGGGGCGCTGTTTGGATAAAATTGGAGGCTCAGGAACTCAGATGAGGGACCCTAAGGACTTGGGATTCAGAACTCGGGAGAGGATGTGTCTAACGAGGCTGGTTCTAGGATTGCTGGATAAACTAGAATTTGGAATGCGCTGCTTTGACTGTGGCAAACTGCCACCATTAGGTAAAGAAGTGTTACATAGGAGACATTGACAGGAGCAAACATTTCTGCTTTCTCCAACCCTGTAGTCTCCCTGTGGCGCCTCCCACTGGCAGGACCGAACAGCAACCAGCTGGCCAAGGAGAAAACATGGTTTGCAGTGTCTCTGCCCTAGCTTCACAAAGCAGAGTGTGAAAGCGTGGGTCTGAAGCTGAGAAACAATAGTTTAATAATTGTCACACGTAAAGAGAGCATAAAGAAATAACAGAGACCTTCTGATAGGTTATTTACCAATTTCATAGAGCGAGGCTCAAATCTGAAGCTGCATGTACAGGAACACAAAATACCTATTAGTGAATTTCAGTGGTTCTCAATCCTGGGTAAAGATTATTGACCCCCGAAATACTTTAAAAAAAATGTCAGGACCCACTCTGAACAAATTAAATCAGAATTTTTAGAAGTGGGACATAGATATTATTGTGCTTTTTAAACTTACAAGGTGATTTTCATGTTCAATCAAAGTTAAGAATCATCAGTAAAACTAGATCGAAAGAAGAAATATAAATTGGCAACAAAAATGAGACCTCAAAAATAAATAATAAATAATTCAACCTCAATAATAAAGAATTCAGAATGTGCAAGATATCACTTTTTTACAGAACAAGTTGATAGTATTTCTTTTTAATGTAATCTTTTATTTGATGAGTGTTTGAAAAACAGATACTCTCATTTTTTTTTTTTTTTTTTTTGTGAAGAAGACCAGCCCTGAGCTAACATCCGTCGCCAATCCTCCTCTTTTTTTGCTGAGGAAGACTGGCCCTGGGCTAACATCCGTGCCCATCTTCCTCTACTTTATATGGGACGCCACCTCGGCATGGCTGACAAGCAGTGCGTCGGCGGGCGCCCGGGATCCGAACTTGCGAACCCCGGGCTGCCAAGCGCGGACTAAACCACTGCGCCACCGGGCGGCCCCGATACTCTCATTTTTTGAATTAAAAGTTGACAATATTTATGAAAGAAAGTTAGGTGTTACTTACAGCAAACTTAAACGTTTATACCATTTGGTCCAGGGATTTCACTTCTAGGAATTCATTCTAAGAATATTCATCCATTTATTTACCAGATATTATTGAAAGATTACTAGGTACTTGATGGTGTTAGAAGAACTGGGAACATGGCAGAGAAAAACAAAGATAATGTCACTACTAATATGGAATTTGCATTCAAGAGGGCAGAGGCAGAAAACAACTGCATAAATATACATAATCAGATAATATAGTACTTTAATGAAAATCAATTCAAATAATGGGTGCAGAATGAAGTTACCTTAGATAGGATAGTCAGGGGTGGTCTCTGAGGAGCTGATATTTATAGAGTCAAATCTAAACAAATTTATCATAGTTGAAGAATGGGAATAAGTTCAATGTGGCCAAATTCAACAAAGGGCAAAAAAGGTAGGAAAGAAAATCAGAGAATTATTCTGGAACCAGTTCAAATAGAGACCCAAAGGCCACCATAAGTTTGAACTTTAAGTCCAATAAGAAGTAATTTGGAGAGTTTTAAGGGGAAAGTGACACAATCTAATTTTGGTTTTAAAATGCCACTCTGAATGCTGTGGTGGGGAGGAAGGGGGTGGTAAGTGTAGAATTAGGGGAACCAGTGAGAACAATAGTAGAGTTATCCAGGTAGAGTCGAAAGTGGTTAAAACTAAGTAGTAGTTGCAGAAGTGAAATAACTGGATAAATATGGAACGTATATTTGAGGTAAAGGATTGGATAATGAATGAGCAAAAAAAAAAAACCTATTGTTTGAGTAATTAGGTAGAGGGTGTTATTGTTTCCTGAGATGGGATATTGAGGCAAAAAAAAGTCTTGGAAGAAAAATTAAGAAATGATTACTGTAGATTTTATGCTTTAGAGCATATGCCAATATGATGGCTGGATAAAAATTTCTGTCAATAGAGAGAGCAGAATTAAAAGTATATATTTGGCAGTTCTTAGCAGATAATGGTAATCAGAGATGCTGACAAATGTCTTCACAAATGATTCATTGCAACATTTTTTTGTAATGGAAAACTTTGCAAATAAGATGATAAAGATCAGTAAAGTAGTATAGTGTCAGTAGAAAGAGAATCAGGTTGACTTCTATCCGACAGCTATCATCATATTTTCTCTAATTAGACAAAATTAAAGTGCAGTGGTAACAACCCTTATGTGTCTCTGGAGCCACATTTATGATTGTGACTAAGAAAAAAACCTATGTGGCTTATAAATGGTTCATTTATGCTCATATAAAGACTATTTAAACAATAAAATTAGAGGCATCCACGATTCACAGGAAAAAAATGTCCATAAAAAGAAAACTGTACCCCATGCACTAATGCATCAGGATTAGGAAGATCTGGCACATCTTGGTTAAGGTTATGATCTGATAGCAGTTAATGTCAGACAATTTTAGACTTTAAGTACGAAATATAGGCCCTTCTACTCGCTCATATTTGGACCTAATTGTTCTATTCTGTCTTCATCTATTATCCTGTGCGCTTTTATTTGGAATTATTTCTAAACAATAGGTTTCAGATGCAAGGGATTAACTGTGTAATAGCCAGTGTATATTACCAACACAGAGCATTAGACAATGGAGTTCTCACAAATGTTTTTGTGTTTTTAACAGCTTAAAGTGAGCAATTTTATTATCTCACCATTCTTAGAGTCAGAAGTCTTGATTGGCTTGGCTGGTTTCTCTGTTCCCCATTTCATAAGACTGAAAACAAGGTGTGGGCCAGCTGGGCTCATTGAGAGGCTTTGGGAAGAATCCACTTCCAAGCTTACTCAGGTTGTTGGTGGAATCCATTTCCTTGTGCCTGTTTCTTCTCTGGCTGTCAGCTGAGAATTAATCGTTGCTCCTTGAGGCTGCCTGAGTTCTTCTGAGGCTGCACGAGTCCTTCTGATGCTTTCCACCTGGTTCACCTCCAGCAACTGATTGAGTTCTTCTTATGTTTCAGATCTCTCCAGCTTCTCTGTCACACCTCTCTAATTGACTCTCCTGCCTTTCTCTTCTGCTTTTAACTGCTGATGTGATTACCTTGGGCCTACGGAGATAATTCAGGTTCATCTCCCTATCTTAAGGTCAGCTGATTTTGTTTTTTTAATAATAGTGATATAATTCACCTTTTTTTACTTTAAAATTCACACCTTACCTCAAAAGTAAATTACCAATTTGAAACAAATCTAGTTGAAGTAGATTCAATGACTCCTCAATTATGTATTTCTAATAATTTTCTTTCAGCACATTTCAGTAGTTGGATAAGATTCACCCACATCCTGATTATCATATCTGCTTTGAGTTTATTAAACCATTCATATGAAATTACTATTATTTAATTGTTTTTAGTATGGGTGTAGATACACAAATTTATTTTTTTAATTCCAATATAGACCTCTTCATCAGTGAGGGCTATTACACCTGCAAATTTTTAAATTATACTTTGGATATGACTAGCGAAATTTCTGCTATCCTTCCTAATGTTTAGTAGTTGTAGAGCTAGAAATAAGTTTGCATACCTTTCCAACATTAGCCAGAAACCATTTGTGATAAAATACTTTGTATTAGTTTTTTTGTAGTCCAAGCTGGTACTACCTGTTCCTTGATTAAAATATTGACAAAGACTTCCAGAGTCCCAGACCAAAGTTCCTTCTTCTAAGTAGTAAAACTTCTAAAGAAAATAAGTACAAGACATACTTCCTGCATATAAGGAGCTTTCAAAAATTAATGATGAATTAAAAATAACTAGGTAGTAATAAAAATAATTAGTAAGGAAATAAAATAAGCATGATACATTGGAACCTATTCATAGTTTAAAAGAGAATGATGTTCTTTCTGCTAGCCTTTCATTCCCCATTCTCCCCAAGCTGCCCTAAATCAATCACCTTATCCTCAGAGAAGACAAGGGGAAAAGGAGAGAAGGAAAGAGATAAAGTAGAATAGAAAGATTCTTATTTATTTAGTATATTTTAGATAGTACAGAAGCAAGAAAGAGGAAAGACTTGTCCTTTTTTAAATTATCTTTTTAAAAATTATTCTTGTTTTTTACATGCAATTTTAAAAGCATAACTAACAATAGCTTCGTTAATTAATATGAGAGCTCATGCACATTACTTTAGGAATGATATTTCCTCTCACTTGAAAACTATTTCTCTAAATAATGAAGGCAGTTGCTACCACAAATAGTAAAAAAAAAAAAAGAAAAAGTGGCCTCACTCTATAAATAAAACTGTCCAATGCCTTAAATTAGCCCTGTTTCTCTGTCACGTATCAGATATACGATAGTTTCCTAGAGATGCTTTTTCATACTCTTCCATATATTGAAGAGAGAAGATTGAAAATGCTGTATAAATTGACTCAGAAAGAGAATATGATATTCTCTTCATTATATCAAAAGTATTGGGAGATTATCATTCATGTACATGCAGATACTATACACAATAAATCTCTGAGCAATAGCTCAGTCCTACAATTCTGTAATAGTTAGTAGTTCTCATCAATTATTACATAGATCCCTAAAAATTCTGGATTCACCCCAGGGTTATGAAAACACTGTCACATTTCTCTTAATGTAGTGTTTAAAAGCGCTCAATATCTAAAAATCTCATAGAGTGTAGAAAAAACTGCTGATGATATTTCAGAGCTAATTTCACCAACTCACAGATAGAATAAAACAGAATGACTGAGAAAAGAAAGAACTTGAAAACAATTCTTCTTTAACTCAGATTCAAACTCTTGAAATTTAAAAAAAAGTCACCAAAATTTAAGTAAAACCTTCAACGGAAGTGAAATATTCATTTTGTTCATTCGCTTGTTACCAAATTCAATAATGACTACTGAGCTTATTTTCTGTGCATGATGTTATGGAAAACATAAAGAAGTAGCAGAAACATCCTGTTCTTAAAGAGTTTAAATCGGGCTGAAGCATCAAAACATTGGAACATAAATAGATCAACTGGAAAACAAAACAAATAACTAACACCTTAAAAAATACACATAAATGTGTATGAAATATCAGATAAAGGGTGATTATTTGGGATTGAAATTCAAGATAAAATGATTTTTGGCAGAGGCAATATAAGATTTATTCATTCATATAACCTACCTCGTTAAGTACAATTTTAATATATTGTAGATTTTTTGTTAATCTCTGACAATATGAAGATGAATAGAATGCAATTTCCACCTTATACACTTAAACTAATTCTTAAGCCATTTCGTTGTGTGCTATATTCAAGTATGAACCAGAGGTTAGCGAAGTTTAGGAAAAGAACTTATGTCAGGAGATGGCAGAGAATATATCACATAAAAAGTGACATTTGAGCCACTGTAAATGATGGATAGGAGAGCATCCTAAGCAAAAGAAACCACAAGTCCACAAACAGGCATAAAATATTGGTCATTCCCCTTGGTTGTCTCCTAGGGGAAATGTGCAACACTACAAAGATAAGTTGATCATGAATCTCTTTTATTCTGCATTAAGAATTTTCTAATTTGCCATATAAGCTTTGCAGAAGTGCTGAAAAACTTTAAGACTGGTTGGTAGGATTTGAAATTTAAAAGATCAGGCTGGTGGCATTGCAGAAAATAGATTAGATGAAGCAAGAAAGAGGAAAGAGTTAGGAAGTGTGTTAGATACCTCTTATGAAACACTTCAGATCCTCTCAGGCTCAGCTGTCTCTGCATGACTCTGTCTGACCTCAGACATTTGCAACCTGACAGCATTTCCCTACATGGTCTTGTCTGGTCGTCTGCCTTGTGCCTCTAGTCCTGAGGCTTCTCTGTTGACCTTTGAGGTCCCACTTGAACCCACACATATACAACCCAAAACTGTGAGGCTGCAAAAGCCCTGGGACAAATCTTCAACTAATAAGGAATGGGAACAGGTTGCCAAATTTGTTGAACATTTTCTTAACCTCTCCCCTTCCCAGTCCTTAACTGGAGGTTACAGGACTTCTCAGGGGATGGTTTCTCAAAGTCTTGCAGTCACACTTAGTGGCAGCTAACTAGTTATTGGGTCCAGTGATTGATTCTCTTTCCTTCCCTGCTTTACTCCTCCTCACCCTCACTCCCTGTATTCTGTTAAAAATATTTACTGGGGAATTTATTTTAATCCTAGCAGTGAAGGAGGGAAGAGAATGGGTTAGGAGATATTAAGAAGATAGACTCCACATGGCCTCAGACTGATTGGATGTGGTAAATAAGTAGTAGACAGTAGGCCAGAGCAGCTTCTAAGATTATAGTCTGAGCAATTGGCTGGAGAGTAGTGTCACCAAACAAAATAATAAATACAGGAAGAGGAGGCAGATTTTGGAATGTGGAAATATGTTCAGTTTTAGCTATGTCATCATTTATCATTGGGAAGGAACAATCAAAAAGACTATTGGAAATATGAGTAGGGAGCTCAGAAAAAATGTTTAGTCTAGGAACTATAACTTGGGAGTCATCAGCTTTAGACTGGCCAGGTGAAGTCACAGTTACAGGAGAAGAGGATCAAGGATGCAACTCTTAAGTACTCTATTATTAAGGGACATGGAAGAAGAAAGTCAGAAGAGTCACAGGTACTTGCAAATGAGGAGGGAAGAGAACGAGATATAATATAGGCTTGGAAGCCAAGGAAGGAAGGAATTTCAAGAAGAGAGGGATCTACTGTGTTAAATGTGGCAAAGAGATTATATAAGATAAATAGAGCGGAAAGTGTGAACTGGATTGAACGATGATGTCATTGTTGACTTAAGAGTATTTTCAGAAGTAGAATACGGTGGAAGAAAGAAGTCCATAGAATAAAAATAATAACTGGAAAAACGAAATGAGGCAGGGAAACTGTATAAACATGTAGGTAAATATGCATGTAAGGCATTTCCCAGTCTCTCTCCCTCTTGTTCCATCAGAACTTCCTCTACCAGTAACTTGCAGAAACTTTAAATGAAGGAGGCCTGGCTGGCAAATCCCCACCAAAAAATATAACAAGGATTTATGCCTTCCATTGTTCTCTGAGAGATTCACTACTGCTATTATTGGCAGTTCTTTCACCTTCTATTTTCCACTGACAAGATTCCTTGCTTTAATCCCTTTACTGAAATGGTGGCATCAGGAAGACTTATCCATTGTTTCACTTTGAAGGAGTAGCCCATATTTCCATGGAGATATTTATCCGTGGAATGTATTTATCCGTTTATGCATGGGAAATATTTTTACAGAACACTGGGAAACATTTAGCCCCTAAAGCAGAGTTGCATTAAGACAGGCAGAGCCATTTCTCACAAGCGTACTGGGAACATACACCCAGGATATGCATGATACTCTTAAAGCAAGCAAATGTCTGCCACGACCTCCCTACTTCACCTTCCACCCTTCGCCCACCAAACTGCCTAGCATATTTACCTCCTTTCTCTTCTCTCCTTTTCAGGATGTATTTTGCTTTCACAGTTCTAACTCAGGTATTTCTATCCACTTTCGGGGTTCAGTACCCAAAGCATGTAAGAAAAGTATAAAATAATGAAAATCCTATATTAACATACTTGAACTAGGCATGTTCTTTACTAAGAAGGACTACACTTCTTATTGAATTGGAGGGACTTCTAATACTTCAACATGATTCAGAACAATTAGAGAGTATCTTTAAGCAAAGTGGATATGGTGAAAGAGATGATCTTTATAACTCCAAAGTTATTGTTTCAACACAATCATACAGGATTTTATTTTCTTATTTGACACAATTGGATTGATTTGGGACATCACTGTGAGTATAAGAAAGGCAGAAGAACTTTAAAGAATTCCTGCACAGTTACTTTTCCCAGGAAAAGCAAATCACGAACACACGAGTATGTTAGAAACTATGTACAGGGCATGCAGGATCAAGTTTAGTAATAATTTGTAATGAGTAAAATAATATTGCTAGGTTATTCCAGGAAAAATAAAATAAGTTGGCCCTGATCTATAAGAATATATTCTAACATGTTCTGAGACTCTGGCAGAAATGAGAAAGAAAACCCAAAGAACAGATAAAATAACAGGACAGGGATACAGGAGAAGCATAATAAAAAAATTGACCTGCTCAGGAATAGAGAAGAAAACTAAGTCCTAATATCTCTGAATCTTATGAAAATACTAGAAGTCTGTCTGGTTCAATAAGAAATGTAGTTCTGGCTTAGTAAAGAACAAGCAGAGTTCAAATCTGTGACATATATATATATATATATGGTCAGCTTTGTTCACTAAACTAAAACTGAAAAAAAATTGAGGAGCTCTTAAAAATGGCCAGTGTTGAGGAGCTACTTTTGGAAGCGTTAAGTGAGGGCCTCCTAAAATATCCCTTGTGAATATGGTTGCAAAAATTACTCAACAAAATACTAGCAAACCTAATTCCAACAACGTGAAAAGGATTATACACCATGACCAAGTAGGCTTTATTCCAGGAATGCAAGATTTGTTCAACATACAAAATCAATCATTGTAATATACCATATGACAGAACTAAAAAATACATGATCTCAATACACGCAGAAAAAAGCATTTGAAAAATTTCATCATCAGTTCCCATTAAAAACACCAAACAGGGGCCGGCCCAGTAGTGTAGTGGTTAAGTTCGCATGCCCCACTTTGGTGGCCCAGGGTTCGCAGGTTCAGATCCCAGGCACGGACTTATGCACTGCCCATCAAGCCATGCTGTGGCAGCATCTCATATACAAAGTAGAGGAAGATTGGCACAGATGTTAGCTCAAGGACAATCCTCCTCGCCAAAAAAAAAAAAAAACACAAAACACTGAACAAACTAAGAATAAAGAGTAAATTACTCAATCTGATTGATAAAAGAGCATTAATGAAAAACTTACTGCTGACATACTTTCTCCCTATGATCAGGAAAGACAAAGATGTCTGTTCTCAACACTTCTAGTCAACACTGTATGGAAGCACTAGCCAGGGCAATTGGACAAGAAAAATAAATAAAAGACATCCACATTGGAAAGGAAAAAGTAACATTATCTTTATTAAAGATGACATAATCTTATATAGAGGAAATACTAAAGAATTCCACACCAAAACTGATAGAACTAATAAACTAGTACAGCAATGTTGCAGGATACTAGATCAATGTGTAAAACTCAATTGTATTTTTATACACTGGCAACAAACTATCTGAAAATAAGATTAGGAAAGTAATTCCATTTATAATAACATCAAAAAGAATTCAATATTAGGAATAAATTGAAGAAAAGAAATATAAGACTTATACACTGAAAAGGATAAAACAACACTGAAAGAAAATAAAGAAGAGCTAAAGAAATGGAAAAATATTCCATGTATGTAGATCAGAAGACTAAATATTTTTAAGCTGGTGTTATGGCTTGAATTGTGTCTCCGTAAAATTTCTGTGTTGAAGTCCTAACCCCAGCACCTCAGAATGTGACCTTATTTGGAAATGAGGTCACTGTAGACGTAGTTAGTTAAATTAACATGAGGTTACATTGGAGCAGAAGGGATTCCTACTCCAATACACCTGGTGTCCTTTATAAAAAGAATGCCATGTGAAGGGAAAGAGAGACATGTAGAGTGAAGACAATGTGAAGATACAGGGAGAATGCCATCTACAGGGAACCTCAAAGATTGCCAGCAAATCACCAAAAGCTAGGCGAGAGACATGGAACAGATTTTACCTCATAGCCTTCAGAAGGAACCAATTCTGCTCACACCTTGATTTTAGACTTGTCGTTTCTGAAACTGTGAGAAAATAAATTTCTGTTGTTTAGGCCAGTCAGGTTGTGGTACTTTGTACAGCAGTCCCAGGAAACTAATACAGTTGGCAATACTCCTGAAATTGATCTGCTGATTCAATGCAATTCTAATAAATACTCCAGCTGCCTTTTTTGCAGAAATTGAAAAACTGATCCACAAAGTTCATATTGCAATTCAAGGGATCCAGTATACCCAAAACAATCTTGAAAAAAGGAACAAATTAGTTCCCAATTTCAAAACATACTACAAAGCCACAATAATCAAGAACAATGTGGTACTGGCATAAGAATAAACATTTGGACCAATATAGTAGATTAAGAATCCAGAATAAACCCTTAAATTTTTGGTCAACTGATTTTGACAGGGGTGCCAAGATAATTCAATGGAGAAAGCCCAGTCTTTTCAACAAATGGTGCTGTAACAACTGGATATCCATCTGCAAAAGGATGAAGTTGAATCCTTATCTCATACCTTATACAAAAATAACTCAAAACAGATCACAGAACTAAATATAAGAGCTAAAACTATTAGATGAAAATATAAATCTAAATCTTCATGCTCTTGGATTAGGTAGTGGTTTCTTCTATATGACACCAAAAGTAGAAGCAACAAAAGATTAAAAAGATAAATAAGACTACATAAAAATTTAAAACTCTTGTGCTTCCTTTTATTCAGTGCTCTCGTATGCACACATCTCTCAGATTGTTTTTAATCATAGAGGAAAATGATATTATGCACAAAAATGATTAATTACTCATCATCCTACCATCATAGTATAATTATTTTCATTATAACATCCCCTTCCAATCTTATGCATATCCATATAAGTAAAATTATAGTACCCACAAATTTGTATATTTCTATTATCCAAACAGGTTCAATGAAGTGAACCAAGAAATTGAAATTACAACCCAATGAATGGGAGAACATATTTGCAGTCATATGTCTGATAATGGACTTGCATCTACAATATATAACGAACCATTACAACTCAACAATAAAACGACAAATAACAAATGTAAAAATCGAGATTGAATTAGACATTTCTCTAAAGAAGCTATACAAATGGCCAATAAGCAGATAAAAAGATGCTCGACATCATTAGTCATTAGGGAAGGTCATATCAAAGTCACAATGAGATACCACGTCACACCCTCTAGGATGACTATAATCAAAAATATGGATGATAACAAGCATTAACAAGGATGTAGAGAAATTGGAACCCTCAGACATTGCTAATGGGAATGTAAAATGCTATAGATGTTTTGGAAAACAATTTGACAGTTTCTCAAAAAGTTAAAAATAGAGTTGCTGTATGACCTACCAATTTCACTCCAAGGTATATATCCAAAAGAACTGAAAACATTCCCACGCAAAAATTTCAACATCTATGTTCATAGCAGCATTATTCGTAACAGCCAAAAATGAAAACCAAACAAATGTCCATAAATTGATTAATAGATAAATGAAAAGTGATATATCCATACAATGGTACATTATTCAGTCTTAAAAAGGAATGAAGTTCTGATATCTGCTACAACATGGATGATTCTTGAGGACATTATGCTAAATGAAAGAAACCAGACACAAAGACCGTGTATTGCATGATTCCATTTGTATGAAATGTTCAGAATAGGCAAATCCATAGAGATAGAAACTTAGATTGGCAGTTGTCAGGAGCTAGAGGAAGGGGAGAATGGGGAATGCCTGCTGGTGCATAAGGGGTTTCTTTTTGGGGTGATGAAAATATTCTGGAGTTAGATGGTGATAGTTGTACAACTTTGTCAATATTTTACACTTGTACACTTTAAAAATAATACACGTGAACTGTACACTTTAAAATTAACAATAATAATAAATAAACTATTTTAAAAATCTAGCATTGGGCACTACCCCAGACCCATGAAATCAGAATTTCTAAAGGTAGGCTGATTGTTAACTTTTTTGGCAGCTCTTAAATAAAAAAAAAGAAATGGTACAAGTAGTCCATTTCCTCACACAAACGTCTAGGACTCCTTACCACATAATTACTTTGAGATATCTCCTTCCTAAATCATGATTATTTTTTATCTTAAGGTAAAAAAGTTAAAAATACTCAAAAATGTTTAATTACTCGTCATCCCACTCTTGTAACACAATTATTTTCATTTTAACATTCTCTCCAATTCTTATTCTTTTCCATACAAGTGCAACTATGGTACACACAAATTTATATATTTGTATTATCTTACAATCATAATGTGCTGAAATTAACAAATAAGTTCTCTATCACTAAGCAAGTTAAGAATATTTCCATAATAAAGATAATGCTAAAATTAGAATATCAGTACACAGATTTTCTTTTTGCTGTACAGTTTTTCCTTAAGATAATCTCCCAGAAGTGGGATTTTTCAGCCAACTATTTGAGCTTTAGTATTTGTATAGCACATCACTCTTCTTTCCAGAAAGAAAGAAGAAAGCTATTGGTGTTTATGTAAAAATTTTGCCACCCTTCACAGGTGTATTATATACTCATGGCAATCAAAAAAATTTTTTGGCTAGTTTAATGTTGTTAAAAGAGTGTTTAAAGGTCAATACTCTATTATTTGTTTTATTGTTGTTGTTATTTAGGCTCTCCTACGGGGTTGCTCATCTAGTGCCAGATGATAATAGGCAACCAGAATAGTAGGTTAATTAAACTAGCAGTTCTCCAGAATGATTTTTAATACCATCTGTTTTGGGATTCATCACAGCTGAACCTTCCAACCTACACACTACATTCACAAACTTTCATTAATGGGCCACATTACATTTATTTAATAGCCACCCTGTGGCATTAGCAGAGTATTTCTAAGTAAAATTATGGAAACTATAAGGGTTGACACCTCCCATAAAGTATCCCTTCCCACTTAATGTCCCTCTTTTCCCCCCACTCTATTTTTTATTTTCATTCTTTATTACATGTTATTACAAAATAATATGTATTTATTATAACAAGTAAAACAATGCAAAAATATATAATTTTAAAAATCACATATTCATCCCTCTCCACCATCATACCCATCAAATCCCAATTCTGTGATAACCAATATTAACAGCCTAGTGGGTATCCTTTAATTCTTTCCTTGATGTTCATGCAAGCATATACAGAAATGTTTAGCATCTTTTTTTTCTAAGACTGCTAAGACTATCATAATCATTCCACAAACTCCTCTCTAAAAAATGTCCTCCATTTTTTTTTTATTCACATGAATGACTAACTTAAGGTATTAATCACCCAACAATAATTTATAGTTAACAGGCCAAAAAGCTGTAATTAGAAATTAAATTCTGACAGCAGAATTGCAAGCATCAATCAGCAGACAAAAGAGAATTGTGGATAGTTGGGGTACAGGAAGTGGCAGTATGTGGTCTTCCAGAACCTCAGAAATAGCTGAGTTCTTATCCCTTCTTATATATAAGACAGTCTTTGAGCAATTCTTATTCACTAAGCATACACGATCTGGGAGGTTTCAGTTTACAGAAAGATGTTGGCATAACCTCACAGTCATGTATGCACATAAATACATCCCCAGTTACTCTTTCATCCATTTGCAGAATGTACTAGTCCTTGCACGTTACTGAAGAACTATACGTGTTCATCAATGAAAAGTGTCTTTGCTATTTATGCATTGACTTTTTATATGAGGACAAACCAAGTGGAAAATAACATGTAATGTATTGAACAATAAAGATGATTATGAAATAATAGAAAATAATGAGGAAAGAATGAGGTAACACAACAGCAATGTGTAAGCAACTCCTCTCACCGCATCTGCCCCAGGGTATACGTGGGAGAATGGAATGCAGGCAATATCTAAGCTTTGCTTTTGTCTATATCTTTGAAGTTCACACCTGCTTATTACACCACTATACATTTAACTGTATAGCTTAGTTGAAGCAATTGCTTACTGGGATTAGAGAAAATATAAACCCTGACTAAACTACATACAGAACATTAATAGTTTTCCCTGTAATAAAATCAAAATTCCAACATACCTTGGAAAGAATACCATGGTTCTGGAAACAGCAATGAAGACAGTTTAAGCATGGGACAGTTACCAAATGCCATGGGAACATTGTTTACAGACTCTCAAAATAGATAATATTAGAAGAGAGATGACTAACATTTCATACATTCCTCTAGGAATATTTTTACTTACATTTCTCTGGAGAAGACACTGAAAACATTTCATGAAATAACTAATTTACTGTGCCACCATGAAATCAATATAAATATTTGACATTAAAGGTAGTTGAGTTCACATTTGTCATATATGTTTACGTTCTAAGTACTGAAGCAATATTTCAACACTGGAGTCTATGACTTAATTGGCTTAGTTATGAAGTCTATGACTTATTTTGCATATTACTTCTCTAACAATATTGCTGGGTGTTTTGATCTTGCATCCATTTTCCCGTCTTTCTTGCTTAACACAAATCTACTTTGTTTCAAGGAAACTAGTACAAATCACAGTCAAGCCAAAGATGCAGACAAAAGAAACAGTGCTAACACCCAGGTTTGAGGGATGAAATAAGATCCAAGGCATTAAAAGTGTTCATGATATTAGCAGTTAAGGATTTTGGAAACAGATTGGGATATAGAGCATAAGACAGAATAAGATCATCATTAACATTGGAACCAGGTATATTACAAAAGAGGCAGAGGATGGATTTTATTGGCTGGTGGTTAACAGCCCTGGGATGGACCTTTAAGGTTAACATAGCTGTAAAACTGGATTCCTATGTTAGCTTAGAGCACTATCTGTGAATGTCCATTATTAAACTTACTTGACCTAATATTTTACAGTCATTAGCATATTAAAAAATGATTTACTATGTAATCTTTGGAAATGGGGAACAAAAATGTGGTAGAGGTAAAGGTTAGGACCAGAAGATAAATCATACTTAAGGTGAAACATCTAAACTTTGGTACCTGGGAAGTCCTGGGGCAGCATAAGGCAATTGGTATTGTAAAGGACAAAATGTAAGCATGATTACAGTCATGTTTCTCTGTGCAAAAATAAACATTTTACTCAATGTGTACATAATAACAAATGTTCTTAAATATTTTTAGAACTGAAAATGAGCTTAATAAAAATCTTATTAGATTAAAAAATGAACTTGAGAAAATAAAACATTAAGAAACATTAATAAATTTTCAAATACGATTTTTTAAAATGATTACATATCAGACAAATGTATTCTCAAAATTTCAATAGAAAATATAGCAAAGGTTGTAAATGCTATCACAAATTGTTCTCAAAACAAAACAAATAAAAATATGCACAAAATCTGGTATAATTCTACCTGAAACTAGAGACTTCTTGATTTGAAAGAAGTATATAATTTAACCAGAAGATACATGTCCCCAGCCTTCAGGCACAAAATATACAAGCATTATGTTTTACAGGAAAGGAAAAAACTATTATTTCCTGATGAAATCAATGTAATTTACTCTGATCCATGGGAGGGAAATGAACACCCAGAGGCCAATGAAAAATTACAACAATTAGAACTGTTAAAGCTTTGACATGGTTATTAGATTTCAGACATTAATGAATGGACCACTATGATGACAAATATGATTTGTTTAATCTCTGAAGCAAAATAAATATTAACTATACAGATCAATTTAAAAATTGTGAAATATTTCTAGTTTTGATTAGCTAAAAATGTTAGTCTATAGATTTGAATTTAAAATTTCTTAGGTTTAAAATGTTATTTAAAGAAATTCAGTTGTATAACTTTTAAGAAAAAGTAAAATGAGTTAATAAGATTAGTAGTTTCTTAAGTTTAAAAAAATTGCATTTATGCTACTAAAGAATCATCCTGCCACTCTTAGGATCTGATCACACTGAAATGAACTAAAGTGCTTTAAAGTAGTGTGTTCTTTTGTGAGGGTAGATACTCTTGACATTACTTTAGGTTATTTGCTTAAAACACCCCCTTCTCACAGTTGGTGCTAAGCAAACCATAATTTAGCCCTTGTTCTCATTATTAGAAACAGAAAAGCTTGATGTAACAGTTGGTGCTAAGTAAATCATAATCGAACCCTTGTTCCATTATTACAATTACAGAAGATTGATGCAGTGAAAAGGGCACGGAAAGGAAATGGGGGAAGGACATCTGGGGGGCAGGTCATTGTTTATTACTTGTTTGCTAAAATGCTTTGGATTCATCACCTCATCTTTGACTCTCATTGTTTTCATTTCTATGGTAAGTGAATTGGATAAGAGAATCTATCAGAATCCTTCCAGCTGAAATGAGAAAGTACCAATTAATGGAAAATTGCTGTAATAGACTACTCCTTGATTTAATACTCTATCGTACATTAATGCTTTAATAAATCAACCAAGACAGTTGATAACAGATACAATGTAATGTAAGACTTATGCTTAAACTTTGATAGTTGTTTGGTATATTTTTAACTACATATTGAACTGTCAGCTCTTGTTAGTACCATATAATTGTAAGCTTTTGTAAATATCTAAGATAGAGGTTAAAAATCAACAGCCTATGAGTTAGACCTCACCAGCAGATGATGTTTGGTTCTCACCGTGTTTGTTTAAAAGAAAAATATCCAAACTTTTAAAATTAGGAAACATAATTTAAAAAATATCGATTTCTAACTTCTTTAGAAAAACTGGAAGATTTGCACAGAGAGACTCATCACACTCGTTAGTACAGAGAAGCAATTGTCTGGTGGTGAGTGACTGGGGTCCTTCAGATAGAGCAGGAGTTCCTAACTCAGTCTGCATCCAGTCACATTTCCTCATTTACTTTGTAGGCTTTTGCCTGTAAATCTTAATCTATTTCAGGGATTTATCAGGGATTAGTCTGAGTTAAGAGAATAAAATAGGGGCCGGCCCAGTGGCGCAGCGGTTTAGTCCGCGCTTGGCAGCCCGGGGTTCGCCAGTTTGGATCCCAGGCGCCCGCCGACGCACTGCCTGTCAGCCACGCCGTGGCGGCGTCCCATATAAAGGAGAGGAAGATGGGCACGGATGTTAGCCCAGGGCCAGTCTTCCTCAGCAAAAAGAGGAAGATTAGCAACGGATGTTAGCTCAGGGCTGGTCTTCCTCACAAAAAAAAAAAAAAAAAGAGAATAAAATAACATGAGACTTGGTCCTAGAGTATTTTTGGGGGGGGAGCTACGTCCTTCAGGAGTTCTAGCAGAAGACTTGAAATCAGTAACCTTGACTATTACCTTTTTCTCTTTGCCACTAAGAAACATATCATCCTAGTAATAAGTCATTCAAATTTTTTCCCCCAAATATGTGCAGAAAAAATGGCATTAACCCATTTTTCATATTTGTTGGATAGAAAATACAGAGCCTGGGCTATATATAGTTTTGAAGTGTAGCAGTAAAAAATTAGCTGTGTGAACAGGAACTGAGAAACAGACTATGCACTATATTTCCTGCTCATATGTTGTCTCAGCTGTTTTGCACTTTACAGTTTCAGCTGAAGAATGTCCATTTATCACGTAATACTAATCAGTTATCATTCTACTCTACATTTTGTACAAAACATCGCTGGGAAGGCTGCTCTGGATTTGACGGATAGCCAGAATGGGACAGCACATAACCAAAAAAGGCATAAATACTCACAGATGTCTAGTCATACAGATGAGTTAAAATCAAAGAAAATTAGAGCTGGATAAGACAGACGTGATCACAGAGCACATCAGGGGAGCATAAACTTGCTTTTTCTTCACCTTCCTCATCCAAATGGTCTTTCTTCCTCATTAAAATAAATATTCAAACCAGAAGGTCTTTCATTTGTTTCCTTAAACTAGTAGGATTTTTTCCCCTCCAAACGTAAACCCCATATCAAGAAGACAAAAAGCAGAAATCCTGTTTATTACTGAAGACATCCAAAAAGCTGTCCAAATCCAAATTAGAGCATATGGTGCAATTTCCCCCCTTATATCCTCCAACATTCCCCACCCCACTCCCTCCTCCCACTCTTGTTCTGGTTTGGGAAATCTGTTTATAGTTCCTTATTTAAGAGCCACTGAACAAAAACTATTTTTCCTGCACCAAAATAATTGACTAGCTGAAAATAAAGCAGCAATTTTATTGTTTCCTTATTCCATCAATGATTTTGTATTTTTTCAAGTGATATCGGATTATTGTAAATGTTTCTCACATATTAATTTTTATTGTGGACTATTGTTCTTCTCATATATTGTTTTCTGTGTATCAACCTTAGCTTTGTTCAATCCAGTGGTCACGTTGCTGACCAACCATTACTCCCATAGACACCTATGAAAATTATTCCATATTAACTAGTCTCAGCCTGAACTTATTTCTATAGCTTTAATATTTTTTGTCTATAAGAACAACTAGTTATTGTTGTTTTCTCTTGTACCCCTTGAAACTAATGAAAATTTAAAGTAAAAGAATGATAGTTGTTTTCTTCTTGGGAATTGTCCTTTTGCATTGTGATACTTCAAAATGCAAAGTAAATGTGTTTCATTTGGATATTCTGTCATATGATTAATTTTCAATTTATCTTAAAATATAAATTCAGCCCTCTAAAAGTTGTATTGTTTTTCAAATTTCCTGTTGGGTTTATACCATAATAACACTTAACTATATAAAGATAACTTTGAAGTATTGGACTTGTTTAACAAATGTCAAAAATGTCAAGATTTCAAATCACGTGGTGATGACAATCTAAGAAAGAAGGTTGAAGATTAGGAAAGCTTTACGGATTTGAACTCTTAACACTAGATTTTTAAAGGGCATTCTGGTCTTTTCAGGAGACTTGTAAAGACCAAGGTAAGGGTCATGACAGAGAAGTTTCAAAATAATCATTCACTTCAAATTAATGTTTTCTGAAGTCATTCTTCAGCATAGATTTTTTTTTTTTTTTTTTGAGGAAGACCAGCCCTGAGCTAACATCCATTGCCAATCCTCCTCTTTTTGCTGATGAAGATTGGCCCTGGGCTAACATCCGTGCCCATCTTCCTCTACTTTATATGGGACGCTGCCACAGCATGGCTGACAAGTGCATTGGTCCATGCCCAGGATCCGAACCTGTGAACCCTGGGCTGCCAAAGTGAAGCACGTGAACTTAACCGCTACACCACCACGCTGGCTCATTCAGCATAGATTTTAAAATATAAATTTCTCTATATTTTATTCTGAGTTGGAATTGTTAGCAGGAAATTGACTTTAACTTATATATGACTATGCTTTCTTTCCAAAGAAGAACAATGCCATCACATTATTAAGCAGAAAAAAGTGCCATTTCTCAACTATAGCAGCCCACTCCTCACATATATGACCATTAATTCTATTTTCATTCTTTAACAGAATTGCACAGTTCTTGCCAATACTTTAAAATGGTTTAGCAAATAAATAGCATCTCCTCTTCTTCAAGTTCAAATATCTGAAAAAAAGATAAAGGGAAATTGTTAATTATAAAATATTGATGGCATATTCTACCTGCTGGGTACCAAATGAGAAACAGAGCAAATAAAGATAATCATACAGGGGCTAGCTCTGTGGCATAGTGGTTAAGTTTGCATGCTCTGCTTCTGCAGCCAGATTCGTGGGTTCGGATCCTGGGTGCAGACCCACACCACTCCTCAAGCCATTCTGTGGTGGCAACACACATATAAACTAGAGGAAGATTGGCACAGATGTTAGCTCAGGGCTAATCCTCCTCAAGCAAAAAAGAGAGGAGGATTGGCAACAGATGTTAGCTCAGAGCGAACCTCCCTCACCAAAATTTAAAAAAGAGAGAGAGAGAATCATATAAAAATCTAAAATAATCAAAAAAAGTATGAATTTGTGACTCATCTTTTCAAAATTTAAAAATAATCATCTGATGATTTATATATAAATCTAAGACAGAGCCTACTTAGTTCTTTTATCGATTTTTTAATTTTATTTATTCAATACACAGTTACTGAGTAGCTCCTATGTCTAAGGCACTCCACTAGCATGCAAAAACATGTTATTGGAATCTCAGGATTCTAGTGTGGAGGCAAGTTAATTTCAGCTTGATTTGAGGGCACAGAGGATATGACTTATTGCTCCCCATTTGACAAAGGATAAGTTTGGGGCAACTGATACTATAAATTCACAATCAATATTAATTCACTCGTCCTGGACATGTCACCAATAAAGGCTAGCAACACAATTTCCTGTGCAAAAAGCAGTGCAATTAACTTCATTTATTACAAAATTGAAGGGAAAATAGATAACCCCAGTGCTCCATAATAATGCTTTTTATGGTTTTGACAAACATCTTAAGTGTATTACTTCATCAGTAATTTATTTCATAAATGTTTACGGAACACCTACAGTGTGACATGTTTCTGTGCTAGCTATGGTGAATAAGCATAAAGATCCAACAAACTAGAGAGGAAGACAGACGAGAAAACAGGTAATTTCAATATAAGGTGATGAATCAAGGGAGTCATCCCAGAGAAGATGGAGAGGAGGGGTCATGCTCAGGGATTTCAGGTTTTATCCTGCCCACAATAGGAAAGCATTGACGATATATAAACTGGGAAGTAACTTAATATGTTTTGTATTTTTGAAAGATCACTCTAATTGAAAGTGTGAAAAAATAGAAAATATAATAGAAAAATGTAAGACTAGAAGCAGGAAGACCAATTGGAGGATTCTTTCAGGAAATAAGATGAAAAAGAATCATGTCTGGAACTAAGGCCATGATTATAAAGATGGAGAGAAGTAATTTGATGTGAGATGAATCAAAAGAGATAGAAAAGATATGCTAAAGTGATTGAGTTGATGTTGAGGTCGATGAATAGAATATTACAATTGACATTGAGGAATCTGATGGCAATTAAAATTCACCATGTGTAAGACCCATTCGTTTACATGAAACTCATTGCAAATATTTACTATTTCTATACTTAAAACTGTCTTACTAATTTGATATGTATGTTATTCCCCACCAAAATTCAGATATTGATCCATTCTTCATTCATGCATTCACTCAGTTGTTAATTTGTCAAGTACTTATTGAGAACTTTGGAGTGTTCCACACTGTATTAGGATAAATTGGACACAACCAGTTGGAAAGAGATAGAAGAATAGAGAGAAAACCATGTGCAAATATGACAAAACGATCCAGCCTATACAATGAACTGAAAGAAGGTAGAAAGTTAGAACCGAAAATGCCAAGGAAATATGATGCAAGGAGCTGCTGGCAAGACCGTTCTGGGTCCCTATGTTCAATATGTTAATTATCATTAATCTAAGAAAAACTGGCAAAAAAAAATTTTAAGCAAAAGAGAAACGGTAGTGCTTTTATTATATTTGTGTTTTGAAAATGCTATTGTAGCTGCAATGTGAAAAAATGGATTGGGGGCTGTTAGGGTATAAATAGGAGAGTGCTTTTTAGAAGATATAGTTAATGATAATTATCAACAGGATATTGAAGTGAAGGACATGCAGAGAAGTAGATAAGGATATTTAAAAGATAAAAGCCACAAAGCTTGGGGGGAAATGTGAAAGAAGGGGAAAGGAGACGAAGTATCAAGATTTCTGGCTTGTATTACTATATGAATGGAACCACGACTCACTGAGATAGGTAACGTTAGAAGGGGAGCAGATTCATTTAGGGAAGGCTGGCAAAAGATTATATTTTTGAGGTTCCTTTGAAATCTACGAAAAGAAAGATCTCACAGGCAGTTCGATACATAGTGTGTTCCAAATAGACTGATATGTTTGACCTGAAAAAGATGAGTGCTTCTATTTTCACTGTGAAGTGGAAGAAAAGGTCAGGGATGGAGCAGAAAATGAAGGAAGTTGGAGTTTGTGAAGAGTGAAAAAAAAAGGTTTAAGTAGTTGAATGAATGAATTGGCCAGAGAAATATAGTCAGGTTGTCAAGCAATGTGGAGATAAGTGTCACACATTCTCTTTTGGTGCTGGAATATAGACAAGATATAATTGGGTTCATCGATGGCTGGGGAATTGTCATACAGATAGGATTTTTAAAAATGAGAAACAGGGGTCTTTGTTTTATTTGCAAAAGTACAATTGGAATTAAATGAAATTTAATTTGGATAAAGAGAAAAATGAAGGAAGGAGAAACCTGAAATATTGGGAGAAATTAGAGTTACAACTGTTTTCTTATGAGGCTGAGGAAGAGTTAAAATGCAGCAGTAGAATCAGCAAGGTGGAAGAAAGCAGAGGGACATATTCAGTTGGAGATTTTGGAGATAGAGCAGTTATGGGTGATGACAGCACTCAGTGTGATTGTGGAAGAAACTGAAGAAATCAGAGAACTGAATAAAACAGATTATTGAAAGGTGAGACATTCACTACGTAGCTTTGAAATTATTCAAGATGAGGGCAAGACTTGTAAATAAGGTGCTTACCTTTTTGCTAAATAAGGAGGAATAATCAGGTCAGAGATTATCAACTACCAAGAGGGAAACACAATGGTAGAAGCTTGATTGTCAAAGGTTTAAGAATGAGTAGGAGGGTGTTACGAGCTGAATTGTTCCCCCCACTTCAATTCACATGTTGAAGTCCTAACCCCCAGTTCCTCAGAATGTGACTGTATTTGGAGAGAGGGTCTTTAAAGAAGTAATTAAAGTTAAATGAGGTCATTATGGTGGGCCTTAACCCAATAAGGCTGGTGTCCTTATAAGAAGAGACGATTAGGTCACAGACGCCCACAGAGGGATGATAAGGGAGAAGTCGTCCATCTATATATCAAGGAGAGAGGCCTCAGAAGAAACAACTGTGCTGACACCTTGATCTGGGACTTCTAGCCTCCAGAACTGTGAGAAAATAAATTTCCGTTGTTTAAGCCACTCAGTCTGTTGTACTTTGTTGTGGCAGCAAACTAATACAGCAGAATTAGAGGAAGAATGGCCTGGAAGCAGCAATAGAGAGCTACCAACCCCTGTTATTGGTCCTGAGGTTCACAAAATATGGTAAAAAAATAACACCCACATAAATGTACTATAGGAGAAATTAGTCCTCAGGGTTTTGATTACGGCAAGGAGGCAGAGTAGTACTCAGTAAAATGTTTGAGGACATAGAGGGTAATATGAGTACCTTTCTATTCCCAATAATTCTAACTCAATTCCAAGGAAGAAAGAGATCAAAGTACATCAAACTCTCCTAGCATCTGAGGTCAGGATATAAGCCAGTGGGCATCAACACTTCTAATAGGCACTCCTCAGTACAAGCTAAATAGTTTAATTAAGTGCGCCATTTAGATCAATCCAGATTTAGATAGCCAATTTAGATAGCAGCTGGTCTGGCAGGGAGAAAACCAACAATCTCTGTCTTTCACATTTTTTCTATTTTCACACTCACTCAAATATCTCTAAAAAAATATCTGTTACACATTCTCAATAAGAATAATAGGAAAGGGGAAACAAATAAAGTCAGGCACACTAATTGACAGGTGGAAAGACAGAAATTTCCTTAGGAGAATGTTGAAGATTCTAGAGGCCAAGCAAGACAGAAACAAAATGGAAAAAAAAAAGATACATGCAATTACAAATATTTTTAAAGAGCATAGAAAAGTAAAGATATCCTAATTGTTTTCTTAGAGTATGTGCCCAAGACTGAAGCTGATCTAACAGCATGGTAAGATTTCACAGAGTAAACTGAATTGACTTCCTAAGAGGGAGATGAGATGAATTAACTTTTGAGGCTCTCTCTGAAAGCACAGAAAAGAGTTAATAGCTGGAGCAACTGGGGAACTTATTTTTCATGAATGGCTCAATTTCTTGAAATGTGAATATGTTTAGAAAAGTGAAGCCAGGAAGATCAGGGAAGAATACTTCTGAAACTATTTAATAGTTTCAAAGGGATTGAGTTATTGTATGTGGATGGGAAGGCAGTTCTGACCAGTGTGAAGGTTCAGGGAAGGTGAAGAAGATAGAGGACAGACCAGATCCACTAAAAAGAAGCCAGATGAAACGATTTGTCAAAGGCTGTTATAAAATTCTATCTCCTGTGTGAAAATACCACAATCAGGAATAAGGTAGTGGGAAGGTGTTTGGTTTTGTTTTATTTTGTTTAACACAGCACATGCTTCAGAGAGACCTACTATTCATTGGCTCTTGAAGAAACCAACAAGGAAGAATATAGAAGAGTATGTTCAGGGAATAAATGTGTAAACCTGACACAAAGAAAAAGGAAAAAGAAATAAATTCTGCCAGTAATGCGGTATTCTTCCCATCAAAAACAGAAAAGAAACATGCGCAATTAAGAAGTAGATTGGACTTTTTTCAACTTAAACTTTTGGGAGGATTGGGGTAAATCAGGGACAAATGGAAGGCTTGAGCACAATGGAACCTTTGCTTTAGAAATAAAAGGAGGAGAAAGTATTTTCCCCTATGCCTCTGAAATAGCTAGTAAAAGACATTATGGCTTGGAAAATTAAAACTCTGAGGGGAAGCACAACTTTGTGGAGCAGCAAAAAAAAAAAAAAAAAAAAATCATCCCCTGAGTCTCTGAATATGTAAGTTTAGAAATGTCAATAACAGCACCTTGAATTCAGGAATCGATTGAGAAGGGCCCTCCAGTTAGTCCAATGAGGATGCCAGGAGAAGGCCTCCTTAGAAGGTAGCAGCAGTAGGCACTATAGCACAGGGCGAAAAATGGGGGATCCTATTTATGTTGAAAAAATAGACAAGAGCATACGTTTGGCCATGTGTGAAATCAGGACAATTAATGTCACTTGAAGAGTTGACTGCTATGTCGGTGAAGAACCCTACGCACAAGTGAAGATACAAGCTCTCATACCAGAAAGAGCTCACAATAAACCCAGCACTGGAGTGCGAAGCTGATGCAGAACTGTTTTTATTTCTTAATCACCCATGGGAATGTCGGAACAGTGAAAAACAGGAAAAGTTTGGGGTTAGAATAACTCCCCTGAGGAGTGGAAGAAGGCTCAGGATAAAACTACTAATATTAGCATATGATTAAGACCTCTATTGCCAAAAAAGTTAGTCAGTATGGGTGAATTCAGGGTTTAATGTCTCTGAAATTTAATTTCTCCAATCAGGAAAAGAATTTCATTTTGTATCATAATTTTTCTCTGAACATGTAATAGAGAGATGTGATTCATGTTGTTACCAGCTGCTTTTACATGGTATAATTGGATATATTGCTGGGCTCTCAAATCTTCTGGTGGAGCTTTTGCTTTTTTTTCAAAAAGTTGAAATATTTAATCAAAAACGGGTTAAGTTTTCAGCCTAATGTACAATATTTCTTTAAGCTTGCTTTAATTTATGTCCTATTAAGATCCATTTCAAAACTTCTGAGTACAATAAAACTATCCATTTTAGTATTCCCAAGTGCTCATGTGTGTGTGTGTGTGTGTGTGTGTGTATGTGCACACATACACACACACATATATATATATATATATATATATCAGAAGCCCAAGGTGGATCCAGGACTGTCTTTAAAGACTGCTGAGCTCCTTCCCACCAAAAAGAAGCATCATATTCTGGATGACCATAGTCCTTCTGGGTAATCCAAATGAGCTTAGAGAGAACAGAACGTCAGGGAGTATTGGGAAGAGTGCTTTCCCCCTCTCACAGCCTAGCACAGCAGCCTAGCATGGTGAACGAAAACATAGTTATGATTCCTAACTCACAAGTTATCAACTGTTTGACCTTGGGCAATTTACTTAGTCTTCCTCTGATTAGATTTTTCATCTTCATAATAGGGTTAATAACTGTCTATCTCAAACGATTGTTGTGAGGATTAAATGAAGGTACTGAGTATGTGATAAGGACTCCGTCGATTTGGACACAATTAAAATTTTTATCTCATGTCAGATTAAACACTCTTCTGTCAACCTATACCAAAATTCTTCTTCATCTGCCCCAACTTCACATTGTCCCTTGGAGAAAAAAATATAGCAAAATGGTGAAGAGCATTGGCTCTGGAGCCAGACTTTCTGGGTTCAAATCCCAGCTCATAATATGAATCGGGGGCAGATACCCTCATTGGACCTCAGTTTTCTTCTATGTACTTACCCTATAGGGTAAGTCGTGAGGCTTAAATAAGTTGCTATATGTGAGGTGCTTAGAAGACTGCATATACACAGAATGCACGTTTTAGAGTGTATGTTATACGCTATGTAAGCATTACTTTTATCAGGGTGATTGATGAGAACCTGAGCATTCTGTGGATCTCATTTTACCACTGTGCCTTAAAGATCAGAGTCCCTGCTGCACCTTTCCTCTTGGACTTTGTGCTCACTCTGGCCCGGCCGTGGGGGAAACAAGCCTACCTCCCAGGGCAGCCCTGACTCATTCTCTCTGTGTACCTGCTGTGCTCTCTTAGATTTCAATAGCAGTAAGGATGGGGCAGAGTAAGAGATCCCACTTAGGCCCCCAGGCCTATGCCAAGGCTCTGACTCAGCCTTTCCCCCAGTAATCCACATTAGAGGATTAGGAAATTACAAGCTATTGAATAGTTGATTCCAAATAAGATAATAAATTAATTAAACAGCTTCTGTAGGAACTTCATGGAGTAGAAGGAGAGGTATCTGGCAGAATTCATGGTTCAGGCATTTCTGAGTTCCTAGGAATAACAACAATACAGCAACACTAAAATCTCATCCTTCACTTTAACTAACACAAAATCTCTGATGATAAGCATATTTTTAAAAATTTTTTATAATATGTATGAAATGCTGTAAAGGAAAAATAGTACAAAATTACATTAAAGTTGAAAACCATTAATAAAACAAATTTCCAGTCTCGTCACCTACAAAAAGAAATAGAATATTATAAGTACACTATGTAACAAGGTTTTGTTAGTTTGCTTCCTTGAAGGAAAGGATATAGCCTTCTCATCATAAAATGTTCTCTCCTTCATTTCTTTTTTTTAATGAAATCATAATACTCAATATTAATATATTCCTAAATAATATGGTCCAGTCAGAAAGACGTCACCAATTCGTAACATTGAAACATAAATTTTGGACATTCTGGATTTCAGCTCTTGGTGTAAATATAATGTACTCTGGTGACAAGATTCCCCCAAGTGCTACCATCTTTCACTTTACCCAGTTTACACTTGAATCAGTAAAATTCATTCAATAGTCAAAGAACACATTAAACACCTACTATACTGACAAGTCCCATGCTTCGCTTTCTCTGCTAAGTTTCACTCCCAAACCCATGGACTTTTTAATAGTTAGCAATGTGTAAAACCAAAGATCAGTTAACCTCTCAAAGCTTAATTGCCAAATAGCTCTAGCACGGCTCCCTTGAAGTTTCTTATCTGGAGGACACTGTCTGCAACATGGCAAACCTCCCTGAACTTGTATCGAATAGACTAGAGAAGTTGCAAGGGCACAACCAACAATGTCTTCCGTACCTTATTTGTTTACCCGTGTAAATTGCTTTTACTACTTGGATTCAAATATCCAACAGGGTTCTAAAAAGGCCCTCTTCCAAAAGACCACTGAAAAAATATTCTGCAAATAGAAGTGTAAACAGGGAGAAACTTTCTGGAGGGAAAATTGATCGAAAGTAACAAAATAAGCATTTTATATTTCCTTGACTCAGTAATTCAAATGTAGATGTTTTAACTAAATAACTATTCAGAGAACTGTGTGAAGAGATATATCGTCATCATAGCAGTTTTGTTGCTTTTGCTGCTGTTGTTTGTTTACAGAGTAAAAATAGTCTAAATATCTATTATCAGGAGATTGGTTAATTAAATTATAACGCCTTTATACACCAAAATGCTGCATAGTAGTTAAAAAGAATTTAGAAGATTTATATGTATTAAAATGGTTCAAAATAGATTAATTGAAGAGAAATGATTTCATTTCTATTTTTGCATGTAGAAAAATTCTTGAAGGGTAGACATTAAATTGTTAACAGTTGCTATCCCTCAGAGATGGAACAATGTGAAGACTTCCCCTTTAAACACTTTGATACTTTTAATGTCCTCCAATTAAGTGATTATATATGTATACCAACAGAGGAAACAAATTAGAAATGAAAGGGCCTCAGGGGAGGAGCTTCTGCCGTCTTCTGACATCCACTGGCATTCCAGCATGGATTATGTAAAATTAACTAGTCAATATTTAAATTACTTTTATAATCTCAGAAAGATGAAAGAATGTATGTAAAACAAATCAATTTATAAAAGGGCAGGAAAACTGAATATTGGATAGTTGTTGGTGAAGAAGAAAGAAGTAAAAGAGAGGTGTAGGGTTGTGTTAAGAGAAACGGAGAGTAATTGGCCTTCGTCCCTATTTTTGCTGGTAGCTGGGCTTACCATTTTAACTTCTGGGTGTCTTACAACATTTAAAGTAACCTCTGGAAATTAGGAAGATGGGCTCCTCACATCAAAAGAATAAGCAGATAAAGCTCTCACCTATTTATCCCACACTAGAGTTAAAATTATGTAAATTTTGTACCTGTTAATAGAATGGAGCATTCAGTTCCTGGCATTTTTTTCTGATATCCAGAGTTAGCATATGCCATTTCTGCTGGCAGTTTCAACAATAAAACAGCATCAAGCAATGTAATTGCTGCTTGAGAAAGCCAAAAGATACAATTAGGAAAAGAATCTCACACACAAAAGCAAATAAACAGGGGGGAAAAGAAAGCCCTCCCACCCAATCAGCAGCCTCTTCTCACAATTCATTTATGTTCCCCTTCCCTGTTGTCACCCGTCCATCAAAAGTTCTATATCTGAAACTCAAAGCAACCTTAAATTAAACTATATACAGGCAACTAAATGCTAGCCTTTAACTTCCCAGGATTTCCACATATTATGCATTTTCCTTTTTAACAAATGGCTTTCGTTTGTGAAAAATGACTAAAACTGAGTTCTCATTATTAATCACTTGAGGGGTGTGTGTGTGTGTTTAATTTATTGCATAGAGTAGCACTGGGTGTGCAAGAAAAAATATTCTGGTGGTCATAAGGCCTTCAAAAGCCACTGGCTCTAGAGTAAATGGTTAACACTTGCGCCTGTATGGTGAATAAACTTTGACTATTATTAATAGACCTTATAAATATCTACCCATGAACTAGTCTTTAAATCTGCTTTCCCATCCCAAATTGTACTGATATGCAAAGGGTTTCTTATTTGGAAAAATGGAGTACATTACTGGGTAACTGTTGAGCTGCCTAAGATGTAGCCAAAAAATACAAATAGTTTCACTTACCAAGGCCTCTCCTGAGGATTTCCAAGACCACAATTTGCTGCCTTCTAGTTCTGGATTTCTGGCATAAAAATAAGACATCTTTAGAATGGGGGAGGTTTATAATCTCTCCATAAGGTTATTGCCAGGAAATAAACCATATTTAATTTCATTCAGCATTCAGAGTGGCATTGCTTTATGAGAAACGTAGTCCTACTGAAATTATATGGCAACGTTCTGTGGAGTTTGAATCCTGTAGGAAGAGCTCATTCCGCTGCATGTTCGTCTAATTGAATATTTTCCACTGACAGTCAAACTAAGATTGTATTATTTGGCCAAGAGCCAGATGTAAACTTTTGAAGTGTTGTGTCATGTTCAGAGCACTCCAAGACTGCAGTAATTTTATGAAGCCAAGTCTTGCAAGACTGACATAGGCTTGTGAAATCCATTGTTGAACCTTAATGATCTGCAGTAACTTCTACTCTGTTCTCAAGATGTGAGCTACACGACTCTGGACAAAGCTGTTTGCTATGTCGGGTGATTCATTAGAGGCACATTCCAATAATTAAAGGGAAGTCTGAATTTTTCTCTCAGAAGCGTATTCCTGAACCTCATCATACATACACACATCACACCTCCATACCCCTATACACACGATTGACGGAGCATTACATGTGGTGATGTCAAAATATGTATATATTTATAGTGCATGTGATTCATCATATCTTTTGAAATATACATTACATACTTACATATATATACACACACATATATATATATGAGCCGGTATATGCATAGATAATTCTGGGAAGATACACTAGAAATCATTATATAGAAAACACTTTGGGAAGTGTGACTGGGGAGTTGGAGATTTATGAGAGGAATCTTTATTTTTCACCATATGCTTCTTCGAACTGTTAATTTTATTTTGAACAGTGTTTACAATTTTATAATTTTAAAAACTAGTTATAAATATTTATGTACAGAATTAAAGATGTTATTCATCTTGATTTCAAATAAATATGCAATTAATTTTCTATAAAAATCAAGAGAATTCCTAAGAGAAATTTTTTGTTATGTTTACAGATGTAAACCCACTGAACAAAATATTCAGTCTGATTTTCTTATGTTGTATGCACACCCGTAATACAAATTGAGCTTTTATGCAAAACTTTTATTTTAACTTTTATAGGATATTTAACCCAGAGAGCGAAGACTTACTGATGGCAATATTCTCCTACTCTCAGATAACTGAGCCACAGCTTTCAACAGTAAAGTGGTTATTCTTGATCAGCGCTGGAAACTTCATTTTCTTGCAAAGGAGTCATGAATTAAGGAGAACCAGTAGTGTCTCCAAGGCAAAGTAATTTTAAGTAATCTGAGGACTGTTATCATAAAAATTCGACCCAAGTGGGGAGTAAATATGGTCAGAGTTGGGCTACAGCCGGCACATTTAAGATATCTCAAATACTTTAAGAAAACACCCTAAAGGGTAGAGTACAGATAGAAATCAAAGAGGTGTGCCTCAATTTCATAGAATATGCTCTTTGCTTTAAGAGATCAATGAGGGACATAAAAATGATTTCTCCTCAGGTAAACTGTGAAGAGTGTCCAAAGTGGGGTGACAAAAAAATTGAAAGGGAGTAATATCCCAAGAAGACAAGAAACCAGGCTCTGTTAGGATCCTTTGCAGCAAGATTATATTCCACTGAAACATAACCTGGAAATTAACTGCTTTGGTAGAGTCTAGAATCTCTGTGTCAGTCCAGTGGTCAACTCTGTGGTCAGGACATTATTTCCAACTAACAAGACCCCAGATCCATGCACTCTTTTTCAGAGAGTTTCCATATACCCCTTTTCCCCTCCTCACAGTATTCCCTATTATTAACATCATGCATTAGTGTAGTATATTTGTGACAATTGATGAACCAGTATTGATAAGTATTAACTAAAGTCCACAGTTTATATTAGGATTTACTCTTCGTGTTGCAGTTCTATGGATTTTGACAAACGCATGATGTCATTAACCCACCATTACAGTATCGTACAGAATAGTTTCACCACCCTAAAATTCACTTGTGCTCCACCTATCCACTCCCCTCCTTCTGCTTCCCTCCTCCAAACTTCTGGCAATCACTGATCTTTTTACTGTCTCTATAGTTTCGCCTTTTCCAAAATGTTAGATAGTCAGAATCATACAGTATGTAGCTTTTTCAGACTGGCTTCTTTCCATGCACAAATATGCATTTAAGCTTCCTCTGCGTCTTTTCATGGCTTGATAACTCATTTCTTTTTATCACCGAATAATATTCTATTGTATGGCTGTACCATGGTTTGTTTATCCATTCAGGTTTAGAAGGGCATTATGGTTGCTTGCATTTTTAAGTAAAGTTACCTTTCTGCCAGCCCTTCTCTGAGCTTAACTGCTGTTTCAAGTGGGTGATTGACAGCTGATTTATTCTTCCTTCCAGCTTTTTGTTGGGAAACTGAGTTACAGATGATGTAGCTTTAGTTTCTTACATCCAGTATTGCCCACGTTTTCCTTATCCTTTCTGCTTTTCTGGCACCTCCTGAGTGAAACGATGTCCCCTGGATACACTTGGACCTCTGCTTGCTCTGCAGACCATTTCCCTGCCTCCTGACGCTTTACAATCTATGCTTGAAATGGAGGTAAATTTGCTCTTAAAAGTATTCATGGAAAGAAAAATGAGAACTCCTAGTATTACCTTTGGCTTTGTGGATTTAGGTGCATTCATCTGCACTCACTAAACCATAAAGATAAGTCTTAATCTTGGAGATCTTAAATGTAGAGTGTAGAGTTTGGACCAAAAAAATGCTGGGAGGGGAAATAGAAAAAAAATAACAGAACGAACTGGAAGACTCGTATAGGTCTTAAATAATAGCAGTTTGGGGTTTACAGCCTTTGGAGAAAGTGGGCCTGATGATATTATTTATTTATTACTTAATAAATATATATGAAACAATCACATATTTTAGCATAAGTCAAGTTCTTTAGTAGATGAGATTCCTGTTGAAGGTATGGATCATTTTTAAAACCGTTCTGAATGATTACTATGTAAATTAATTTATTAATTATTCAATTCAAATATTCTGTAATTGTTTTCAATAAGTAGGGTAATGTTGTATATTAATAGTAATGTCTTGATATCCTAAAATTAACACATTATAACAAGTTCTGAATATATCTAACTTCTACTTTGAAATTTATCACAGGTTGACATCAAAGAATTCATTCAATAAATATTAATGACTTATTTATTCTTGAGGTCCTCTATTTAAAATCTGCTAAACAAGTAATGGCAGCCTATATTTGGGAATTGAAAATTTCCAAATACCAGGAAATCAGAAAAATATTAATCTGTTCATATCTTACTTCCTTACAGTATAACATGACTCCATAATAGGTAAATACAGAGGAAAAAACCTACAAAATTGAGGAAAGGGATATGATAGGCAGAATATGCACCCCCCCAAAGATGTCACAAAGTCCTTATCCCTTGAACCTATGAACATGTTATCTGACATGACAAGAGGGACTTTACAGAAGTGATTAAGTTAAGGATCTTGAAAAAGGGAGAGATCAGAATTATCCAGGTGAGCTCAATGTAATCACGAGAGTCCTTATCGCATGGAGGCAAGAGGATCAGAGTTTGAAAAAGGAAATGTGACAATGGAATCAGAGGTCAGAGTGATGCAGTCAAGAGCCAAGGAATGGAGGCTGGCCCAGTGGCGTAGCAATTAAGTTCCTGCGCTCCGCTTCAGCAGCCCAGGGTTTTGCAGGTTCAGAATTCAGGTGTGGACAGATGCACCACTTGTCAAGCCATCCTGTGGTGGCATCCCATATAAAACAGAGGAAGATGGGCATGGATGTTAGCCCAGGGCCAGTCTTCCTCAGTCAAAAAAAAAGAGGAGGATTGGCAACGGATGTTAGCTCAGGGCTAGTCTTCCTCACCAAAAAAAAGAAAAAAAAAGAGCCAAGGAATGTAGAAGGATTCTAGAAGCTGGAAAAGGCAAGAGGCATATTCTCCTCTAAAGTCTCCAGGAGAATTCGGCTCTGCAAACACCTTAATTTAAGCCTCCTAAGACCCATTTTGTACTCTGACTACAGATAAGATAATACATAAATTTATGTTATTTTAAGAGACTAAGTTTATGGTAATTTGTTACAGTGGCAAAAGGAAACAAATACAAAGAATAACAGTATCTGCCAGTTATTTGCTTGTTTCCTCTCAGAGCATCTTAGGCTCAGCTCTATCTCTAGTTCCTTTTTCCTACAGCTTCTAGGTGACTGTAGCCAACTGAGGGGTGGGTGGGAGACTGGAAGGTGGGATGAAGGGAAGATCCACAATACTGCCCTCTCTGATTCAGGAGAGTTCCTTCTGGGCCATTGCCCCCTCTGTGATGCTAGCTCCTAGAGCCGGATAGCTCTTCCCTGTTCATTTAAAATACCCCAGAGATATTGATATTTTGAGAGTAGATATTTTAAAACATTTACAGATTTCCTTTAGTATTAGTTTACTAGCTGTCTTATTAGTGTATGTTGAAAGAAAAGCAAATTGTTAAAACCTGCACACTTGCTTCAAAATGTTCTCTCAAATCTATCCCAGACCCTGGGAATCTGCTACACACACCAGATGTGTCATTATCCCAAACTCAGATTTTTGTGCTACCTGATGTTGGATTTTTATAACTTGTTACTATCTCTCAGCTTATGTTTTAGTTTGAAATTTCCACAAGTGCCCTTCCTGGTTGGGTCTGAGTTTTCATAGTCTAGCACATCCCATCTCATTTCCTTTTTAATACCACCTTTTAATGGTCTTGACATCCCACTGGAATTTGACTTGGCAGCACTTTCAGGCGTCCAGTCCACTGAACATTATCTCCACCTTTCATCCTGGGGGCACCATTAAAGCAATTGTTCTTAAAAGCTATGACACATGCAATTTTAAAAAAGATAGATATTTTTCATATTGTACACCCATAAATGAAAGTCTAGAGAAACACCTATCAGTCTCATAAAATTATGATAAAGTGATGAAAATGTGCCACTAAGTATTTCTTGATATTTTCAAAGATAGCTATGAAGTAGGTATATTAGTAGACATTTTAACAGAAAATAATTAAGAACAATGACAACAAAAATAAGAGGCAGTAAGTCTGCAAATGTCAATGAGTTACCCAGGTCCCACATTTTTCAGGGCAGCTTGCTTGCCCTGCTTCTTTAAAATGCTAAAAAATTCCTTTTATATAACAATAATTTTTGAGTAAATATTTATTCTAAATATTTTTCAGAAACCTTAAAAAATGAAATATTTTGCCAATAATTTAAATGAAATATTTTCTACCAGGTTTTTCTACCATAGCAAAGAACATATTGAAGAAAAAACAGGTGGGGCCAGCCCTGTGGCGTCATGGTTAGGTTCAGCATGCTCCACTTCAGTGGCCTGGGTTCACAGGTTCAGATCCCAGGTGCAGACCTACACCACTCATCAGCGAAGCTGTGGCAGCGACCCACATACAAAATAGAGGACAGTTGGCACAGATGTTACCTCAGAGCAAATCTTCCTCAGGCAAAAATAGAGGAAGGTTGGCAACAGATCCTAGCTCAAGGCAAATCTTCCTCAGAAAAAAAAAAAACAGCTAATGTTATTTTACTTTTCTACTCACAAATGACTATTAGCCTTCCCAGATATGAATTAAAATTCTATAACATCTTCATAATATGGAAGAATGCATTACTCACAGACTAAATACATCATCAACGTCCTCTCCACTTCCTCTCAAAGTGAACTGCGATTTCATGGTCATATACTCTCCTAAGTTATTTTTTTCCTACATAAACCTATATGAATGTATGATGTGCAGGCAAAAAGAAAAGTAGCACTAAGCTGTATTCAATTTGAGCCCAATTTGAAAACAACATCCAAACAAACAGTATTGCACAATTTGCATAGTGCCTTTAGAAAAGCAGCAGGATGTCCAAGTATGATTGAGATTGGTCCCTAAATCACAAAATTACACCAACTCCGGGAGTTATGGTTACTTTCATCAGAAAGGTGAAAGTTGCCTGCTCAGTCAGATTACTTTCAGCAATATGCCAGCGCTTGTTGGCCATATGTTTCCAGCAGCAAGATGTCCGGTTAGAGTTATGGGTGCAGTTTTACAGTCAGGAAAATGACAGATTTCTCTCCCTTGAAGACATTAACTTTATTCTACTTTGTTCCAACACTGTGTGCAGACAATGAGAATGATATAGTAGTCCCCTGTTTTCTCAATGAATATAATTCAAGATGAGGCTACTTCTACATTCTCACGTGGCTTCTGTCTGATCTTATGAATTCCAACTTTCTCTCAGCCTTGTCTTCTGCCAGTGTTGTCTCACTTAGGCCATTCTCTTATTCATTTCTTATTCACTTGGTAATAATGAATTATCATTCATTCAATTATAAAATGTATTACTTATTATTATTGCATGCCAGAGAAAAATATTAATCTATTCATCTAGTCATACTAGAGTTAGTGCACAAATATTAAGTACAACCTTAAATAGACAATCAAAAAACACAATTAGTGACCATTTTCACATAGAACACTTCAAATTGACAATGAAATTTCAAAATTCACAGATATTTTAATACTATAATGCATTTATATATAAATCCATAAGATGACTCTTTCTTTACATCCTAAACGCTGGAATTTTTTGTTTAATCCAAATGTACCTGATCCTTTACCTTTCATTTTAGGTCTTCTTAATTATTCATCCTCAAACAGACAAGCTCTTAAGGATTTCTCGACCCCAGGATCATGCAAGCTCCCCAATCCCTCCATTTTAAACATTTTTTCTTGTACTCCGTTGCAAATTTTGTTTCTTTAGTGCATGTCAGCTAATACATAATTTTTTGTTGATTTTTACGAGACCCTGATACAAATATCTATCTCCTTTTCTTTTTTTCCCTATCTTTATTGAAGTATAATTGACAAATAAAAATTGTGTATATTTAAAGTGTACAGCTTGATGTTTTGGTATACATATGCTCGATTTCCTTTTCTTAAATCATTTCTCTATGTTTGTCAGTATTTGTTTTATCCATTTAAAATCATAAAGAGAAGATCACAGCCATGTATTGATTTTCCCCTCAGAGTTCTGTGTTTTAGCAGATGCCAAATAAATGGAGTATGATCATGGCGAAAAGCTACCTTTGGAATGAATATTGAGTTGTCACGGAGTTTCATTTATTCAACAAGTACTGAGCACCTACTATGTGTCAGGCACTGTTAGAGGCATGGTACAAATGGCAGAGAAGATGCCCTGCCCTCACAGAGCTTACATTCTTACACCATAGGTGTAGAAGACAGACAATGAACAATGAATCACATCAAATCATGATGCACAGAACAATTCAGTAGTAACACGTGTTTGAAGAACATAAAACAAGATGTTATGATCGAAATTGAATGGAGATGGGAGACTCCATTAGTCTGAGGATAAAAGGAGGCCTCCCAGAGAAGATGACATCTAAGCTGAAACCTGAATGATAAAGAAGATGCCAGCTATGCAAAGATCTTGCTGATGAACATCCAGGTAGCTGGAAAGCTAATATAAAGAACCCTAAGCAGAATTAGCACTGCTTTCAATACAGCAACCAAATACAAAATCAATGTACAAAAATCTTTGCATTTCTGGGGCCGGTCCAGTGGCATAGTCGTTAAGTTCGTACACTCCACTTTGGTGGCCCAGGGTTTGCTGGTTCAGATCCCAGGCACAGACCTACATACTACTTGTCAAACGTTGCTGTGGCAGCATCCCACATACAAAACAGAGGAAGATTGACACAGACGTTAGCTCAGGGACAATCTTCCTAATCAAAAAAAAGAGAAAATCTTTGCATTTCTATACACTAATAGTGAATTATCATAAACAAAATTAAGGAAACAATCCCATTCACAGACCTGTACACTGAAAACTATAAACATTGATGAAAGAAATTGAAGAAGACATAAATAAATGGAAAGATAGTCCAGGCTCATGGATTGGAAGAATTGATATTGTGAAAATGCCCATATTACCCAAAGCAATCTACAGATACAATGCAATCCCATCAAAATTCCAATGATGTGTTTCACAGAAATAGAACAAACAGTTCTAAAATTTGTATAGAATAAAAGACCCTGAACAGCCAAAGCAATCTTGAGAAAGAAGAACAAAGCTGGGGGCATCTTGCTCCCTGATTCCAAACTGTATTACAAAGCTACAGTAATCAAAACAGTATGACATGGGTATAAAAACAGACACATAGATCAATGGAACAGAATAGAGAGCCCAGAAATAAACCTACACATCATATGGTCAATTAATTTACAACAAAACAGCCAAGAATATACAATGAGGAAGGGATAGTCTCTTCAATAAATTGTGTCGGGAAAGCTGGACAGCAAAATGCAAAAGAATGAAACTTAATCACTATCTTACACCATCAAACAAAAATCAACTCAAAATGGATTAAAGACTTGAATGTAAGACTTGAAGCCATAAAACTCTTAGAAGAAAACATAGGGACTAAACTCCTTGACATCAGTCTTGGCAATGATTTTTTTGGATATGACACCAAAAGCAAAGGCATCAACAAGTAAGACTACATCAAACTAAAAAGTTTCTGCACAGCAAAGAAAACCATCAACAAAATGAAAAGCAACCTGTTGAATGGGAGAAAATATTTGCAAATCATATATCTGATCAGTGGTTAATATCCAAAATATATAACGAACTCACTCAACTCAATGGCAAAAGAACAAACAATCCAATTAAAAATGGGCAGAGGACCTCAAATAGACATTTTCCAAAGAAGACATACAGATGGCCAACAGGTACATGAAAAGGTGCTTAACATGACTAATCATCAGGGAAATGCAAGTCAAAGCACAATGAGACATCACCTCATGCTGGTCAGAATGGCTATAATTAACAAGACAGGAAACAAGTGTGGGAGAGGATGTGGTGAGAAGGGAACTCTCATATACTGTTGGTGGGAATGCAAACTGGTGCAGCCACTATGGAAAACAGCATGGAGATTCCTCCAAAAGTTAAAAACAGAACTACCATTTGATCCAGCAATTCCACTTCTGGGTATTTATTTGAAGAAAATGAAAACGCTCACTCAAAAAGGTATATGTACTCCCATGTTCATGAAGCATTATTTACAATAACCAAGATATGGAAACAACCTAAGTGTCCATTGAAGGATGAATGGGCAAAGAAAATGTGGTACATGTATACAATGGAATATTATTCAGCCATAAAGAAGGAAATCTTGCCATTTGTGACAACATGGATGGACCTTGAAATAAATCAGACAGAGAAGGACAAATACTGTATGATCTCACTTATATGTGGAATCATCTGAAAAAAAAAAAAAGCCCATGGATACAAAGAACAGATTGATGGTTGGTATAGATGGGAGTGAGGGGTGGGAGAAGTGGGTGAAGGGGGTCAAAAGGTACAAACTTCCAGTTATTAAATGATAAGTTCTGTGGATGTAATGTACAGCATGATTGCATGTGGTGAACATTACAATAAATAACACTGTATTGCGTATTTGAAAGTTGCTAAAAGAGTAGATCTTAAAAGTTCTCATCACCCAAAAAAATTGTAACTATGTATAGTAACGGATGTTAACTAGACTTATTGCAGTGATTATTTCACAATATATACAAATATAGAATCCTTATGTTGTACACCTGAACATGATAAAATGTTATATGTCAATGATACAACAAAAAATAAATAAATAAAATAAAACATCTACCAAACAGCTATTTGTGCAGCATAGGAAGCAGGGGAAGAGGGCAGTTAGACTGAAAGGATAATTACGTAGAGCTTCTTATAGGGTTGCAGCCAACGGTAAAAGTGTTAGGTTTATTCTAAATGTAAGAAGAAGCCTTTAATAAAGTGAGATGACATGATTTGATTGACTTTTTAAAAAGATCACTCTGGAGGATGAAAGATATGCAGGCAAGATTGAAATAAGAAGGTTAATAAGGAGGTTATAACAACGAAAAAGTTCAGTTACAATAGAGATTGAAAAAAAATAAATGGAAGAGTACAAATTGTAGTGCACTGCAACACTTTTTCAAGCTCTTTAAATCCTCAGCACTGGAAGTTTCTCTTCACCCTGGAAGTTTCATTGATTAACATGCCACCCACTCCTCCAAATCCCAAATGAACTCTTTTTGGTTGGTTTATATATCCATTGTTGTTGTTGTTGTTTCAATAAAACAAAGAGTGGAATACTTGTGTTATATTAATTGTATTTTAAAAGTGTGACAACCTACGTTCCTTTGATCCAAGTGTTTTTCCTTTCTTTAGCTATACAGAATCGGTCAAATGACAGCAGATCATAGGTAAAGTACAATTGAAAAGAGGATAACCTACTCTGTCTCACGCTTCACTGTGGAACTGCTACCGTATCCATCCACGTTATAGCTATGTTCAAGACCCAAATTTGTCTATTTTTATCTACATATTCATGTATTTTATAGACAAACTGTCAGAATTCTGCCTCTGCCTGTTAAGCTAATGTGGTTATTATTACATGGTTTGTTATACAGAAAATATTTTCTTGGAAATTTGTATCCTTGGAAAGAAATGAGGATAACAGCTTTTTTTATCTAGTACTCAAGCTGAAGACAATTATATTGGTTTAATGTGGTGACATCATTATGTCTCCAAAACACAGGAGTATTAATTTATAGTTTTGAGGAAAAGGAAAGTGATTGTTCATATATAAACACCACTCATAAACCTGAAAAAAATGTTTCTAATTTTTTCTCAATTAACAAATTAATTTTCTTCTGAAGTTACTTTTTTCTTTTAATTTATTGTCTTAAGGCAGATTGATTAATCAAGTATTTGGTCTTAAACTAGTATAAAGTTTCCAACTTTCATTCAGATCTTCCAATCTCATCTGACAAGATGGGGGAAGGAGGCAAGCTATGTGTAATTCATAAAGCCAAGACCCTTCCTGACATTTACAGTGATGACCAAAGCAGAGTAAATTTCACGTTCCTGTTAGAGGCGTGAAACTGAGGACAGCAGTATATTTGGGAACCAGGGCCAAACTAAGAGGAAGGGCCTTTGTTCTGAAGGAAAAGGTGACTGGATTTCGTTACAAAGCCGTAATGAGGGCCAGGAGTCTAGGCGGAGGTCAGTTCTAAGGAGCAGTAATAAGTTATATTGCAAGATTTCCCTGGCATCCTCCCTACTGCTGCAATAAAGAATTCATTGCAGGGGCCAGCCCGGTGGCGTAGTGATTAAGTTCGCCCGCTCTGCTTCAGAGGCCCCGGGTTCGCAGGTCCGGATCCCGGGCGCAGACAGACTCACTGCTTATGAGCCATGCTGTGGCGGCTCCCATATAAAGTAGAGGAAGATGGGCACGGATGTTAGTCCAGGGCCGGTCTTCCTCAGCAAAAAAGAGGAAGATTAGCAACAGATGTTAGCTCAGGGCTGGTCTTCCTCACACACACACACAAAAGAATTTGTTGCAGCTAAAATCCAAACAAGACTGAAGTATATTTGGGCTTCTCTGAGACTCATCATCACCCTATTTTACCGGACAGATAATCAGGACAAAAATTCTCCTGTCCAGCCCACTGAGAGCATTGACACATGGGAAGAAGACACATTCTCCATTCTTAAGTTCAACAGTTACATGCAGGTGTAGAGGAAAAAAGGACAGCAGTGACTACACAGAACTCCTTTCCAACGTGGCAGGCACATCAAGTTAAGAACTGTCATCTGCCTTTATCTCTGCCCTGAATTTTAATAAATAAACATAACTAAGAGGTTTGTTCATTCACCATGGTTACTATTGTATGTTAACTTTTTTGAAATAAAATGATAAGAAAGAAAAGTTATTGGAATATGGTAGTTTTATTGGTATGTCTTATTTAGAAGGGATTCTGGAATATGTCTGTGACTTGATTCTGCTTTTAACTAATTGCTGAGGTAAAGTAAGGAGAAAAAAATGCTTCGACAATTTTTCTTTTTCTCTGGTTGATGCTGGTGGGAAAGGAGTCTTATGGACTTCTACTGCAAATTAGTTGCTGACACATTGGTGACTAAAGTTGGTCGTGTTTTATAGCAATAAAAAGTAAGTTCATAAAATTATAAAGCCAGTACTTACCCATGGTAAGATATAGTACAAAGGTGTATATAATGTTAAGTAAACATTCTCTTTATCCTCTGTTCCCTTCACATGACCTCTAGCCACAAAACCCAATTGTAGCCATTAATAACACTTCCTCGTGTGTTCTTCCAGATATCTGTTATGCATGTACAACATTTATAGGGATATTCTTTTTATTTAAAGAGTAAAATTTAAAACAATACTTTGAACTTGCTTTTTCGTTAATGACATTTAGAAAAATAAATTCTTTCATGCTTCTATTAAACTAAATTACAAAAAAAAGGCTTCGTTTATTTACAGTTGTATCAAAAAACAGAAACTCACAAATTTAATGGAAACACAGGTATTTTCAATATTTAAGACTATCTATGAATTTTGTTGTTAGTAGACAAATTGAAGGGAAAATAAAAGAAAGAAATTTGAATTTTCAGTCCAGAAAATATCAAAGAAGAAAACATAAAAATCCAACACCACACCCAAAATATGTGTGTATATTTATGTATATTGGCAAATGTGGAAATAAGTATGATGATGGAATTTTTAAGGGGAATACTATTTTTACTGGGCTTGAAAAATAGTTAAATAGAGATATTGGCGAAATGAAGTGAGGAAAAGCTAATGACTCCATTGGTTAGATTCTCTTAGTCCATAAGTTATTCTCCAGAAATTTAAGTGTTTTGACAGGAGCATAAACTCAGCATCTTGCAGCTGGAACATAGTCCCAGGAGCGAAATTTACACACAGAATTTCTGGCTCACCATCAAGAAAACTTTTATCCAAATAAATCAAAAAAATTACAGTGCTGGAAGGGACAATAGAATTCCCAAAAGAGGTTGAGTCTATTCCCCTATATGGAGACATTCCGTACCGTCCAAAAGCATTTACCTTCCTGCTTTCAAAAATCACCAGTGTCGGTAATTCTCCAATATCTTTGTGTGATGCAGTCCATAGCCTCCCAGACTTATGGTTAGAATCATATGGTTTTCTGGAAGTCTAATTGCAAATTATTCCAGCTATGATTCAGTCAATTCAGCCTCTGTTGTTCATGAAAGAAAACTGAACACAACCTCGCAGTTCATTTAGTCTAAGAAGAATATTAGCGTGTGTCAGTCTGCAATATTCCCTAGGGAAATATTTTTTCCAGTTCATCACAGTGCACTTAAAAGTTTTAGCAATACCTTTGTAAAAGCATCAGCATTATTTGTATGTGCTGTCCGCAGCTGGGTGAAAACATGGTTTTGATCACTGCTCTGGTGTCCCTTACATGCCAGGAAGCAGGAGAGGGTACATAAACTGAGAGATCCCATCCCTGCCTGAGATCTGTTTACTCTGTGGTGGGGAAGAGGTAAAAGTCATTTTGAAATGTTGGCTGCAGCCGCAGAAGAAATGGGTTTGGAATAAAATAAAACAGCTGAAGAGCTTTCATTCTGAATGGAATCTGGATCTGTTGGTCCCAAAACAAAAATCCTACACATGGTTCTTAAAGAGCAGCCAACCAGTCCCCAAGAGGAAAAAGGCACAGTGGGATAAATGTGTGTTCTGCTAAAGGAAATACATTGGAAAACAGCGTTGTAAGTGGGGTAGACCCGAGGAGAAAACATAAAGTATTCATGGGTTGATTTCAGGGAATTCAAAGAAATAAACTTTTATGTGAAGTTGTAAATGAGCCATATGAAGGATCAGGGAAATGGAGAAAATGATCAAAGACCAAAAAAAAAGTACATAGGATATTAACCTTGCAGAAACAGCCTGTTTGATTTAAAGAACACACGAAAACGACCCAGAGAGTAAAGGCAGAAAATGAAATGCAGAACACAAAGGGCATTGAGATAGAAGATAAAAGGTTTTATAGATAAATAAAGCAGCAATAAGCTTAGGAGAGTGACTGTTGTCTCTTGAGAAACCAAGTCAATTGGGTAATGGAAGAGGGAGCTAGGATGGATACGCTGTCTCCCTTTCCTCCATCAGAAAGCAGAGGAAAACATGCTGAAAGTAGACTCATTTCTTTCAAAGATAATGAGACACTGAAAAAAAAAAATGGAAACTGAGAATGGCTCAAAAATGTGTTAAAAAACCCCACAATTTTCAGCCAGCTAAAACGAGAAATCTGAAGGGACTACTAGTGATAGAAGAAGAAATAAATAATCGCATGCACCGACTAGTCGAGAAAAAATGTACAATTAAAGTGCATTTTTATGTAGTCTAACAATTCTCTTCTTGCCATTAAAGATAGTAATATTTTTAAGTATGGTACAAGATGGTTTGTTAGTCAAAAAAATAAAATTTCCTTTCTATTTGAAAGACATGGAAATGAAGAAAAGATTGATGAAAACAAGTTAGAGATACATCATTATTTGAAGTTTTCTCATGATATAATTTGACTTCAAGTTTAGTACAACTTTAATTTCTTGCACCCATAGCAAAGGTATTATCTTGTAACAATCTGTAAAAAAATAAATTATCAATAAAAATCTTACAGAGCATCGTGGAGACATGGTTAACAAATATCTTTGTTAACTGCTTGCTAAACATTATTTCTATTATACTAACTTGTTCAGAAAATTCCTATAAAATAGATGAACACTTTCTATTTTTTAATGTTCCACTTTAAATTCACTACAAATAAAAGTAAACGTAGTCAATATTGTTGTGTCAGTAGGGTGAGTTATTTAAAAACATATGCGCTTCTATTCATTGTGCTCCACTTCTGTCAAATGCATGCAGATGACCAGAAGTAGTTATGCAGTGAAATCTGAATAGCAATTGCAAAAGTCAGAGTATGTAGTTTATGTTCATGCTCTTTAGTCCACATCTCCATATCCCATAATTCTCTGTATCCGATGGCATCACATTTTCCTCCTCGTTTTAGAAGAATTAATTGTCGACATTGAATGTAGCATTTTACACAACCCTCGCTTGATCCAGGTCATTGAACCCAGGCGTGTAAAGTTGTCTCCATTACTCTTTATTCACCAGAAGCAAGAAAGGGAAAGAAGTTTAGAAGTTTTCAAGTTCTCACCACGTTTTCAGATCAAAAATAATTTATTACCTCATTATTACATCATATAAGTTCAAGAAGGATTTATTACGGGGTATTCTGGTATTTTAAAAGTGTAACGTCAATAGCATTCTCTTCACGTCGGCATGAGAATACTGCAGACATATACCAGAGTTAACAGAAATCTAGGGAAAATAACTGTAATGTATTCTTCAGAGAGTCACCTCAAGTATCTGTAGAACATTATCTGAAGGAGTGGCTTTTCTTTCATGAATTTTACAAGCTATCCAGAAAATGCTTTCAATTGCAGCATAATTGTTATAGAAATGCAGATATCAGGACGTCAGTCCTTTCATCTCTCAGCTGTGAATAATTTCACTAATGCTCAGAAGTGTTGCACTTGAAGAGAGGACCTCTGTTGACCATTCAATCTTAAATTATTTCCCATCAGTAAGTGCTCTATTAAGGTAATATGATTTATACAGTCTACACTGCAGCACAGTGTTGATTTTAAATTGATTCAACTGTATAATGCACACATTACCATCAAAGCAAATATTCCAGGATGGATAGACTGATATAATGCAATACTCTGTTGATATAATTAACAATATAAACAATTTACCCTGCAATGTCTTGCCATGCAGCTAGCAGATCCTGAAGATAGAAACTGATCACCTTCTGTGATGGACAATGAGCATCCCATTTCTGCCAAATACAGCATTAATTACCGTGCCAAAGTGAAACATAGTGCCAATTCTTCAGTAATCTTTATTTGTCAATTAGCTTACTCCCAGGAATATAAGTGGTTGAGGAAGCTTTCTCTTGCAGTGAATGGTGTCATTCAAATTTCTCCGATTTTACTTTGTCTTTTAATCAACAAGTTTAACTCTAGTTTGTAAATCACATATCGGAAATGAATTAGGTTATAGGGTATCTTATTCTCATGTCACTCCAGCCTCAATCAATTTAACAAGATGTGCTATAAGGCTGGCCTTGTCAAATTGCTTAAAACTTGGGAAATGAATGAAAGAAACAGAGGTTTCTGCTAAAACTAGATCTTTTGCTATAAGCAAAAATATTTAATATCATGGTGAAGTGGAAAACTCAATCACCTCTCTTATGATGTCATTGAAAATTAAGCACATCAAAAATAATGCTATTAGCCCAGGGAAAGAGGCAATAGAAATTGTGTTATTTTTGTGTCAACTTTTACCCTCTCTCACTAGTATCTAGATTATCCTTAGTTTAATTAGAAACATATTTAAATATACTACTAATTTTATATCCCTGCTACCTTTGGACTGATTCACTCCCAAAGTAAGCAAGGCAAAAATGTTACCACAGTAGTCTTCTAAACCCAGGCATCTTTACAGTGTGAAGCAAATTTAGGGCCCAAAATATACAATCTGCCCAACTGCTGGGTTCCATATGGTCTGAGGCACGCTCACCAGGTATTCTGTGAAGAGGCCAAATAATTATAGGCTGAACAGAAGCATATATTTTAACTCTACAAGACAAATACTAAAGAATTCCTGTGCTATTTCTAAAATTAAAATTGTTCTTGTATGGGAACACCTTCTATTGCCTTTGACATTCCAAAGGCTAAGTTCAATATTTCGGGTACTATCAATATACAAAATTGATGAGTAGAAAAGACAAGATCTGCTCTTAATACCAAAGCAGCAATTATCTGGGAAACTGTGGTTAGATACACAGAAAAGGATAACATAAAGGCAGAGACATACCTAGTCAGTTCAGAAAATAAATATTGAATAAATAGATAGCATACACCATTTGTTTTAAGCTAAATCCATAGAAAGTGTCTGGCAATGCTATTTTTTTTCCAAAGGGTTGTGGTTAGAAGTATTCATTTTAATGTAAGTCCAACTTTCAAATGCAAACACAGAGAGTGACATTGTTTCCAGATGTAGCTTTTAGCAGATCATGTCTTTAGTAATTAAGTGCAGTCAGATCCGAAAAGACTAGTAATTGAAGCAACGTAGAATACAATTTATTGCCAAACAATTCCAGACACCAGGAAGAAAGTAGAAATAAATTGCTTCAAACATCAGACTCCATGTTCTTGGAAGCTGCTTTTATGCCTCGAAGTAACAACCTTTGTTTTGTTTTAACACACACACACACACACACGTATACAATAAATAAATAATAAAATTAATTGAGCTGAAGAGACAGAGGAAGTTCCTGGAAATATATCATCCCTCCAGGATATCCATTGTTTTAATGTTACTTTGTTTTGTTTGGTTGTACATGTATAAATGATATTATTTAGTACAGTAATTGAACACATAATGAAAACTCTTTAGATGTCCGCTTTACCTCGCCCTACTTAGTCCAAACGACAGACAGTTTGACTCCAAATCTGAACATCAGCTCTTAGCTCTCAACTCTGATGTGCTCAAAATAGTTTATGTCCATGTATAAACTGAACCATCAGAAATAGGACCTCAATCCATTAAAATGTCAGAAGATCAAGTTCACAGTGAGGCAATGGCTAAATTCCGAAGCCCAGAGCCTGCATCGTTGTCAGAGTCCCAGGATTATTTAGGTGAGTTGATTTACTAATATGGCAGCCAACAAGATTTGTGTTCTTGGAGGTTGATTTACAAATTGAATTCATTGTGTCCCTCAAACTGTAAATAATATCTACTTAGAAACAAAATTTCAAAAAGGCCCCTTTTAAATATCAAACAGCCACACAAAAGTCCTCAAATGTATTATTCTCTTAGGGGATGGATGTTAGAGCCCTAGGCAAGATCTGCTTTAACACATCCTTGCTAGAAAGACGAAAATGATGAAAATGGATTTACTGTTCTATATAATTGTCATTTCTCACTCTGATGCTTTTTTTAAAACACAACTGACCACAATAGAAAACAAAAATCATAAGAAAGATTTTTTCTTCCACTTTATTGTGCTCTTAATCTTGCTGTATTTTTCAGAATTAAATACTAATATCTATGAGCTTCTAGGAAATCTAGTTTATCAAAGGTCAATGTATCGTTGCTACTTATAGATGTAATGATTCAATTCCAATCTGACTGAAGTCTATATTCAATGTTTTTTTTCATCTTCAAAAGCACTTTAAAAAGGTTAAATTGTAATTTTTGCCTGGTATCCTTGGAGAGGAAGATATTCCAGGAGTATTTTGGACCAACCATGTTCATTACTTTAAGTAATACATTTGTATTTGAACATTTTTGTATTTGTCTGTTGTACATAAAACACAAAGCTGGTTAATTCTCACTTGTAAACAGAATAGCCATTGCCTGTATAGTATGTCTTGAACATTGTAGGCAAAATGTATATGAGTGGAATAACAAAAAGTTATCTATTAGAGGACATTTATCAAAGACATTAAGGAATTGAATTACAATCATGGGTCACTTAATGACAGAGATACCATTCTGAGAAATGTATCATTAGTGGGAGTGTGATAGTGCACGCTTACACAAACCTAGATAGTATGCCTACCGCACACCTAGGCTATATGATACTAATCTTATGGGACTACCGTCATATAAGCAGTCTGTTGTTGGAACTGTCGTCATGCAACACATGACTATTCATTTAGCAAAGCCTTAACTAAAAATGAAACCTAGCACTGGTTTTCGGCAAGAAGATGGTAGAGGAAATATGATTTGCCTTTTTTTTTCTAGCATATTTTTGTTTTTCATCTAGTAGCATCCCTGCTTTTCCAGAGTCAATCCATTTTGTGCATTGTGACCTTGCAAATGAGTACATGAGCTAAAGCCGAGGAAACAGCATACAATGGGCATATAACCAATGCAGGCCACTCAAAATCCTCCTTGGGCCTATCTACTGAAGTATTCAGTAAAGTATTTTATTTCTGCTGGGATTATCAGGCTGGCAGGATGTAAGTCTTGGGAAATCAAAGAATTCCTATCCTGTCATGGAAATCAAGCATGTCCAACAGGTGAAGAGGAAAATGGAACCCTGATGATGTTGTTTGAGCCCCTGGATCCAGGCATACCAGAATCAAATGAATCCCTGGTTTATCTCATTATATGAAATGATAAATGTCAATATTTTTGCTAATTAGAATTGGGTTGATTTTCTTGTAACTGAAGGGACTTTTTGGCTTACACTATTATTAGAATATGTGATGTTTAAGCATTAGGGCTTTGGTTTAATTGGACTATCAAAAATTCACTTTTACTTATGGCTTTGCTAAATCTTTTGGGGGCTTCTTCGGTGTGTTTTTTGGATAGCTTGCAACACGAGACATAATTCAGGAATTCATTCATTCCATAATAATTATTGATTGTTTACTATGAGCCAAGTGAACTACATCAATATGGATTTCTGTCTCAAAGAGTTTACAGTACAGTGAGGAAGATAGACAGAAACAAAAACATATCAACAAAAAAAGTTAATTTTGTAAGTTTTATGAAGGAAACAACAAGAATGTATGGGGATGTGTGTACTTATCGAAGGATCGGCAAAGATCTCTCTGAAGCATTAATATTAAAACCAGACCCTAAGGATGAAACAGAACTCACTATTTGAAGAGAGAAGAAATAGAATATTCCAGGAAGAAGGAACAACATATGCCAATACCGTACAGCAGAATAAAGATTGGCTTGTTGCAGGAATGATTGGACACAGTCCGCAAGGGATGGCTTTGGAAAGAGAATGATGTTCACAAATCAAGCAAGATTTTGTAGATCATCATTATTATTTTAGAATATTTTTAGTCTTTAGTATACTACAAAACTGATGAAGATTTCTGAGCATGGAATAACATAATTAGATTTATGTTTGATAAAATCACTTTTCTTATTGTGCAGATGAATTTTAACAAGTAAGTGTAGAAGTAAATGAGGCAAGTTAGAAAACTGTTACATAATCTAGGGGAGAAAGAATAGTTTCCCAGAAGAAGGAAATAGCAGTGCTCTACAGGAAATACCTTAAAGATGAAATTGATGGGACTTGTTGATGGACTGGAATATTAGGGAGGAGGGAAAGGTAAGGACCTAGACTTCTAACTAATGTAATTATGTGGTTTCTGGTGTCTTGTGCTCACTTAGAGAATACTCAGTGAAGGAAGGATTGGACATGTTAACTCTGAAATGTCTATAATTATTGATTGCTTACTATGAACCAAGTAAGCTCAAAGTGTTTTTATTACAGTGAGGAAGACCAAAATAAAAACGAGGACACAAAAAACTAAATAACTACTAATTTTGTAACTTTTATAAAGAAAATAAAGGCATATAAGAATGTGGGGAGTGGAGAGATATGGCCTGAAGATATAACATTGAGGATCAGTTTGAGAGATTTGGCCTGAAGATAGAAATCTGAGCATCATCAGCGTGAAGAGTATGTTTGAATTTGTGGCACAGGATGAGATCACATTGGAAGCATGTGAGCACAGAGCAGGGTCAAAGCCACAGAGAATGCAATAGAGAGACACTGAAGGAAAAATTGGCATCTCACACTTGGGCGAAAACCAAGCCATCAAGTCTTTTTCCTGCTGGAGTTTCTGTTTTGATAATTCAGGAAACGTTAAAAAAGTGAACTCTTTTCATAGAGCTTCAGTCATATGCCATTGTATTTTTATAGACTCTTTGACCTTTACCTTAAAAGATTTTTATATACAATTGTTTTATTATTATGCTCCTTTGACATGTCATGTCCATATGAATAGGAAGGTAGTCACAATTTGTCTAACAGTTCCCTGTCCATGTGTGAAAGAACAAGAACCAAAACAAGAACTCCAAGAACTCACTCTAACGCATACATTGCCTGGTTCCCATATATTTTTGAGCACGTTGTCTTGCCACCATTAAAGACAACCAGATAATAAAATCTCAATGAGCAGAATTAAGGTTCATTAAGCCCTTTGTGGGACACCATTGGTTACTTGAGATATTTATTTATAAATTATTCTGAATCATAGACTTAAAATTGGTCAGAAGGTCAATGACTTGGTTTCTGAACGTATAATAATCATTAGTGCATTTTTGAAAATATGTCTTTTTACCAAGTAGTAAACCACCATATATATTTATTGCCAGGATTGATTCACACTTTAAAAAATCTGCACCCTTCACTTCTAACCAAGAAAATGGAGGCACAGCAACTGTGCAGACAGGTTTGCGCATGTGGTCATATATGTGATAAGAAACGTATTTTGCGGTGTGTCATTATTTAAAATGTACTTCATTCTAACAAAAGCCAAATTTGAACATAAGCTATTTTATATATAACACATATACAAACTAATATATATAACACATATACAATCTAAGAAGCTGTTTAGGAGACATGAATATGACTAAGGATTATAGCATATATATTTTAAAAGATGGATTGTAGCATGTGTTTTTTAAAAGATAAAACATTTTTTCTTGATATTTTTATATTTAAAAAGCCATTACCAGAATCATCATTAGAATAAACAAGCAGTAATAAATTTGGGCTAAAATACATTAATTTGCTCTGCTATAGAATTATGCCACAAAAGCTTGATAGTAATTTTTAAATTGAATCACACATATCATGATTAATTAGTTGATTCCCATTATAGATAAATCCATAAAACTGAAGCTGAATTAAATTATGTTTTCAGAGAAAGCAAAGTAAGTTTTAGGTTCCCATAATGTTGGATGATGCCTTATGATGAGCCGATCCCCATTTTTAAAAGCGCAGCAGAAGGTATTCAGAATGAAATTTAAGGATTTCTTTTCCAGTTTGCCCTTAAAATGAAACCGGCAAATGGTAGGCAGTGCTTGGCTATTGTTAGGTATACCAAAAAAAAAAAAAGATGAATGAATAAATAGATAATTTTTACCTTTAAAAAAGACTTACAGAGACCTATGTTTCACTTAGGAAGTTTTATTAGGTAGAATTAAAAGTGAATTAGATATAATTCACCTTTATTGCAGTCTAACTTCTCAGAAAGTCAACTGAGATATTCCAATCAAGTATGTGGCAATGACGATATTTCACACAAACATGTCTGTGTTTTGCTTTTTGGTGAGTGAAATTTATAATTATTTAAGTCCTATTACACACCATCCAAAACTTCATCATAGCTTAGATCTGATTAAAACTTGATCAGAGAGGATACTATGATATGACGTCTATTCCTGAGCTTGATTCTGAGAGATCTGAGGTAGAAGAGTTTTTTTGACGTGCATCCTGAGTACAAGACAATGTCAAGATAAGTTTCTAAGGCAGATGAGATGTTATCATGAACACAGTATAAAATCCATTATGCTTTAAAACATAGTAACAGCACGCTGTACATTGTTTTTCATTTCATGCTCCTTAAAGACTGGACTCATTTTTTAAGTCAACCTTCTTTACTCCTTTATATGCCTTTGGCAGATATTGTTTTTCTTCATGTTATTTACAAGCTGAATTTCCTTGCTTGTCTTTAAGATTTTTAGTTTTTCTCTGGTTTTCCTCAGTCTCTTTTTATTAAGAAAAAACAAAAGTTGAATCCAGGTATATTTGAGCTTGTGTAATGAAATGTCTTAAATATCTTGGATATAAATGAATTGACACTTATAATAACATATTAATATATTATAATCTCTAAATGCATTAACAGGGTACATATTTAGGCATTTATTCTATATAGGATATAAGGACATATCTCTACACATTTTGTCTAATTGATCTTTCTCATTACACTCACTGAAAAGTTTACTTTAAATCTCGTATGCAAAATCCATTTTCTCACTTTATTCTCATCAAAGTAGGCATTAATTATTTATGCTACTTTAGTAACTCTAAATCCCACCTACGTCTGTTGTTCTATGTAGTAACACCCCTGGGAACTTTGGCTAATAGTGTTGGGTCTACAAGGAAATGCTGGATGCTGCAATATGAGAGAGAAGTGTGGGGTGATTGTCACTTAGAAGCCAAGATGAGACCTAGAGACTCATCTATATCTATTGATCAACTGAAAGCAAATCCCTAAACAAGTAGTTATTTCCTTGGTAAAATACTCTTAATTCAGCAGGAGATAACATTACAGCATAAAAAGCATTCTGAACTTTGGACTTTGTAGGCTGACTACATGGTCTTTCCCTTCATTTGGATTTTGACATGACAGATATATATTTTTTCAAATGCTAGGCATTTGAATAATAATGAAGAGTCAAATTTTAGCCAGAGTAGGTGCTCAATAAGTAATTGTTATTGTTAATTACTACACCCACATTTTATGTTTTATAATACTATGACACTTACAATGTCTCTTTCCAAAGAGAAGTCCTTGTTTGTTATTTCATATGTTTTGAAATTTTTCGGAAACATAGAGGCAGATATTCTGTCTAGATCTCCTTGGTCCCCTATTAATTTTCCTTGAGTTGAAAAGTCAATACGATAGCCAAAGACATATCTGTACCATCTAATCCCCTGATCTGTTACATAGTAATTGAAAAATCAAGTAAATAAATTTAATTGAGAATATGAACACATAATAAAATAGGAGTTTTGTCCAAGGTCACAGTGTTAGAAAAAAAAAATTAGAAATCCAGAAGGCGATTCCAGAAGTACAGACACCCAACCTTTCTCTCCACTAGAATATATTTCCAAGATAAGTTATTTATCTATGGAGTGGAGGTTGGGGAGGGCCAGAGCTCAGTGCCTAGCATTTGAAAAAATATATATCTGTCACGTCAAAATCCAAATGAAGGGAAAGACCATGTAGTCAGCCTACAAAGTCCAAAGTAGAGAATGCTTTTTCTGCTGTAATGTTATCTCCTGCTGAATTAAGAGTATCTTACCAAGGAAATAACTACTTGTTTGGGGATTTGCTTTTACTTGATCAATCAGCCCCAGACTGGTTGACCTCAGATCTGCCTCTAATTGTAAAGCATCGCAGCAGTCTTTGACTTCAGTAGACTGAATTGCTGTGGCTGTGTTTACATATCCATATGGTCGGTGCTGCCTCCTCTCATTGCCCATCCTGGGATTGTTAAATTGATTAGAAAGTCGAGACACTAAAGAATTACTCTTTCATCACTTTTCTAAGACACAGCTCTTATTGGGGCATTAGAGAATATACTATTTTATAACTTGTCTATTTTCTTATTCTCATTGTGACTTCTCATTCAAGGAAAATAAAGTTATTTACTCTTTTTTACACTTTCAACAGTTATTGGTTGAAATATGAAATGGACATTTTTAAGGGCCAAAAATATAATTCAATTTAATGTGTTTACCTAATGCCTGCTCATTCAAAACTAAGAGTCACTTCATATGTATTGTACTGTGATGGTGAAGAGCGTGGAATCTGAAATTAGACAGCCTGGGTCCAAATTCCAGGTCCCCGACTTATCCAGCATGACGTGGAGCAAATTTCTTAACAGATTTTCTATGTGTCAGTTTCCCCAGTTTTAAAATGAGAATAATAATAGTCCTTACTTCATGGGATTATTTTAGATATCCAATGAGTTAACATTTGTAAAGCACATAGAACCATGCCTGGACTAAAAGTATTTGTTAAATTAAAAAATACATATATATGTGTGTGTGTGATACATATATTATATATCATTCATTTCCAGAGGTATTAACCCCATTTTATAGATATAGTAACGGATAACTTGACCACGAATTAATCCACTCATTTGTCAAATTTATATTGAAACTTTACATTCTGGATACCATAGTTACTGAAAAGTTTTTACAGACTAGCAGAGCAGTTAGGATATGTGTTTTAAAGAGAAAAAAATAACTAATTTTATGCAGAACATGAGAATGAAGCGCAGAAAAAAAATAGTCTGAATGGCAATTCAGAAAAGATGTTTCTTTTTTTTTAATAACAAGAACTGAAATTCATGACCTTTCTATTATCACACAATTGCCAGACTATCTGCCTATCTATATTTAACACAATCTAAATGGTTATTAAACGATGCAGAAATTTGAGAAAAATTGGGTCTCATGGAAAAGGCCATTTTTGTAAACCATCTCTCTACTTGAGGTCAAGGTCAATAATTAGGAGAAAGAATCTGGTGGCACCAAATTGTGCGGTTACAGTTTTACTTTTCTATCTACTCTGTTTTCTGAAAAGAAAGTTTGAATTTAAGATCAGCTCGAAAGAAAAATGATAAGAGAGCTAAACCATTAGCCACAGCAGCAGTATATGACATTGTTAAAAGCGGGGGTTCTAAAGTTGACTCCCTGGGTTTAAGACCTAGTTTTGCCACTCTCGTGCTGTGTGACTTTGAGCAAGTAACTTTACTTCTCTGTGTAGCGGTTTCTCCAACTGTTAAATAATGATAATAATAATTAGGTTCTTTTTGTTTGTTTGCAAAACAGCACAGTGCTAAATATAGCAGAGGTGTTCAATAAATGATAAATAAACATCATTAGTTACTACGAGCACAGCTTCTGAAACAAGGCTGCCTGGATTTGAATCTCGGCTCCAGCAATGACAATCTGTGAAAAGTTCACAAATATTGCTTAAACATCCTGTATCTATCAGTCGAAAGGAGATTTTTTTAAAATCTACACATTTACAAACATTGTTGTAAGGATAGAGTAAGAATTTTTATTTAATTTACCTTGAAAGAATTATTTGGCTGTAATTCATTAAACTGTAAGGATGACCCCATATTTAGTAGCTTTAAACAGCAATAGGCAAGCTTCTGGAAGACCACATGGAATTGAAAAAATTGCTGAGACCATTTTCTGGAAACTATAATCTACCACAGTTTACTCTCTGGTCATTATAAATGATATCCCCCTCATGTGCAAAACATAATCACCCCTTCTCCAAGATCCCCCAAAGTCTTATCCTGTTATGGCTTTAGTTTCAGGATTGCAGTCCAGGATCTCATCATCTGAATCAGGTCCAACTATAGATAAAGCTCCTTGGGTACATTTGTCTAGTACATCCTCTAGTGAATGGCTCCTATCGATCTGAAGACCAGGAAACTAAACAGACAAGTTATCTGCACCCCACAACCCCAATACACCGTACTTAGACATGCTATAGATCCTTCAGTGTAAAAGGGAAGAACATCTAAGGCACCAAGGAATCACAGGTCCATTGAAATTCTAAATTCCAGCTGGGCACACATTGCCAGGGATGATTCTCCACAGCTCTTGGCTTTGCCTTCTGGGCTTTTGGTAGTTTCCTCTAAGTTATTCTTCCTTTGCCATAAAAAATTGTTGGTGTTTGCAAATGAATGGTTTTTTCAGCCCGCTTCCCACCTACAGAGGTTTGAAGATGCAAAGTCCTCTTTTCATTTGACACTCTCTCTCTGTTTTTTAGTCCAACCTGGCAGTGTTTCCACCAACGCTTAAAGAGTCTATGGATTTCTTATAAATCTTATCATAGTTTATTCTATTAGGTAAAATCCACACTCATAATTCTCTTTGAAATAAGACTTTCTGTATGGTGGATTTTCTATACGGATATTTTAGGGCAATGTCCTTTATGGTCTTAGAAGCCTTATTTATTTATTTATTTATTTATTTATTTGGTGTCTGTGAGGAAAACTAGCCCTGAGCTAACATCCGTTGCCAATCCTCCTCTTTTTGCTGAGGAAGACTGGCCCTGAGCTAACATCGTGCCTATCTTCCTCTACTTTATATGGGACGCCGCCACGGCGTGGCTGACAGGCAGTGCATCAGCCGGCACCCGGGATCTGAACAGGCGAACCCCGGGCTGCCAAAGTGCGAACTTAACCACTGTGCCACGGAACCATCCCAGAAACCTTATTTTTTAACAGAAAGAATCCATGAGTTATTAAGAGGAATTTTTGTCTGATGAGAGTACTACCTTAAATCCTTGTGAACTCTTAAAGGGTTATACAGTTACATCCTTGTCTTCATCTATAGATGATGTTTTTGTGAAAACACACGGATAATGATTTCTCTTTGATTTCTTAAATTTAGTATTGTTTCCATCTGTAGAGGCTGGTTATAAGGAATAAGTTTATTTTCAAACCCAAGAAGCACTTTCTCATTTGTATTTACTAGTTTTCTTCTTAGTTTATCTTTTTCCTCTTGAATTTTACAATAGGCGATGAAAGGAAACCAGGAAGCACCTTCATCACTCTTCCTGAAATCTCCTTAGCTAGTTCATCAGTTCATTAGTTGTATTTTCTATTTTCCACATTACCGCAGGCAACTGTTGTAAGACTTTCTACCACTACATAAGTTTTTCCTAGTCTCCAGCTTCCAATAACATCTTACTTTCCTTTAAGCTATCATCAACAGCCAACTCAAATGCCATCAGGCTTTTTGCCTTTCATTCTTCCAGCTTCTGCATGCCCCACAGTCCGACATCTACATGACTGAGTTTGAGGTTTCTTTACATCAACACTTCTGGTTAAAAAAAAAAAAAAAAAAAGTATATATATATATATATATATATATATATATATATATATATATATTCTAGTTATCGATTGCTACTGTATTAACCATGGCATTTTTTTTCTATATTTTTATGGTTTGACATCTGAGGTCTTGCTGTCTCTGGAGGAACTGCCCCTAGAAGGGCTAGACAGGTCCTAGGTATTGGACAGTAAACAACTCACCCTTAAGTGAGCCTTTCAAATGCAAGTCAAGCAATGTAGAGCCCGCACTCCCAACCAGAGCCACTATTCCTCTGGTCTGATCACCCCAGGGTCAGAAACCAGACAAAGGAGAGCACCTCTGTCCCAGAGCCCACCGAAAATATTCAAACTAGTCACTCTTAAGCCTGCTCACCCTGCCCACTCCCTCCTGTGGAATCACAATAAAGCCTCTTGCCCACACTTTCCCCTTACTCCATCTGCCTCCTGACAGACCCTAGTGCTTCCCTGTGTGGCCTTCTGTGGCATGGTGCATCCCCTCCTCTAGGGAACTGTGTATAACGATCTTTTCAATGGCAGTCCTCTCCTGATCTTTGTTGGCCTTGCCACATACCTAAATCATAATAAAACCTACATTTAAAAACCAGTTACATAACATATCATATCAAAAGTAGTAGCTGAAAGGAACACATTAACTTGGCTTCCTGAATTTTTCAGGGCCCACTAGTTTAGCTTATAAACTAGTAGAAGCAGCACTGTTCTATGAATACAGCCTATGGATCTATCTACATAATAGAGCATTGTCTTATGTAGTGCTGGAAGATGAGAGGATGGCGCAAAAAGACCAGACAGGGTTACGCTCTGCTATACGCAGGGAAACTAGGAGTCGGAATCGACTTGGTGGGCTAATAACAGCAAAGCATGGTTCCGGAAAAACATGTAGGGCCAGATTGTGAGGAAGACATTTCTGAGAAATAAAATCACCCACATGGGTCACCCTTGAGAAAAAAAGCTAAACTAGCGTGCATTTTTTTTCATCTCCCTATGTTGGTAGTTCTACAAAATAAGCCAAGTAAAATGTTAGATATTCACTGTCAAAAGCAATAACATTCCTAAAAATCAGACATCTGGAATATCATTAAAATTTGAGTTAGAGCAAACTATTTCGGTTCATGAGACACTCCTCTTGCAACTACCTCATATACTTAATGTTTCAATTCTGCATGTTTTAATCCACAATTTCTCCCTTGTACAAATATGTTAGGTTGTTTGTATAGACTGGGAAAACTGTCCCTTTGTCACCTATACCCACATTAAGACCTAGAAATAATTTTATTTAATTTTTTTACTTAATCCTTCTAACTACCAAATTCTTTTTACACTTTATTTTTTTTGTGTGTGTGTGGGGAAGACCAGCCCTGAGCTAACATCCGTCGCCAATCTTCCCCTTTTTGCTGAGGAAGACTGGCCCTGGGCTAACATCCGTGCCCATCTTCCTCCACTTTATATGGGACGCCGCCACGGCATGGCTGACAGGCAGTGCGTCGGCGGGCGCCCGGGATCCGAACACGCGAACCCCGGGCTGCCAAGCGCGGACTAAACCGCTGCGCCACCGGGCGGCCCCTACACTTTATTTTTTTAACCATTCCTATGCATTCAAAAATACTAATTTATTATCCGTTTCTGTCAGAAATGAGATTCAATATAATGGAATCTTCCTGATAATTAAAGTTTTTACCTCAAGTGCCGTCCATTCATTTATTCAATAAATAAGAGTAAACAATGTGTAAACAGTGTTTTTCCTTACAGTTTGGTACCTAGGAGCATACAGATTATCATAAATTTTTTTAAATTCTGAATTTACATTTATCTTTTCAAAGGTTGAGATTTACAGATGTCTGATTTCAAAAGTAATGTTTTGATGCTGTATATTTTAAATTGAATTTAAATTAATTTTTCCTGTGAGGTTGGGAATTTAATTCCATCTCTTGAAATAATCAAACATCCCCTGGGGGTGTTGCAACAGCAATCAATTAACCATTTATAGAATTACTGTTCTAATAAAATTTTAATTAGTTTCTGTCTCTTCCTGTCTTAAGTGGTTGCTGGTGTTGTCATCAGAATTATCTAGTAGATTCTGAGATTTTTATTTTTTCATATATTCAAGAAGAAACATCTGGGGAAAAACAGTGCTCTGATTAGGCAAAAAATACACACTTTTTCTTCAAGAATTCCACATTTGTAAATTGTTTACTTTCAATAATGAATGCTAGAAATATCTGTTCAATTCATAAGTTCAGGTTAAAAATTATTAGAAAATGAAATAAAATTTTAAAAAGGCATTTTTGTTATTCCTCTACTCAAGACTGAAAAGACAGCAGTGTAATACATAAATGCTGAATTCTTATTTTGAGTGAATGAAACACCTAAAACTCTTGAAATCATGGTAAGAATTCTGATTTAAGACTAAGTACATACAGTTTCTTTAACACGATGAAATTGGTCATTGTTGACTTGTGACTGGAATTTCCTGGTGGCATATGGAGGATTGAATTGATGTTATTTAACATATATATATATATGTTAAACATATATATGTTTAACATATATATATATATAACATAGTTATATGTTATATATACTGGAGGGGGAAAATTTTTTTTTAAACAATAGAAGTCATTTATTTAATTTATAAAAGAATAATAATGTAGGCAGAACATGGAATTCTGAACTTAAACCTGTCGTGAGTAAACTGAAGCAGAACAAATGGTATACCACAAGTCACCTTCAAGAATTGAGCACAATGTGAGCTCCGTAGAAGATAATGACTGCAAATCATGAGAGCTGTGCAAGAATGTTAACTTACCGTGTCAACAGGAGAACATTTGTTCCTTTTATGCAGGATCAGCTTTGCTTCGGGCAATTCAGGGCAGAGCAATTGATAAATCAGCATGTATTCAGGCACTGTTTTGAGCCAAGAATTTACATTTTTATTTCATAGGCAGTCAAGTGTAACTAATATATTTTAAAAGAAAAATCTCATATCTGGCTACTTGGAGAATAACAGTTTCCTCATCATTTAGATAATTCTAGAATGACGATTACTCTACATTTTGAAACACAAAATAAAGACACATAATTAATGATAATAATTTCAAAATTTTCTCTGACTTTTTTCTTGAAACCCTTTTTCGTGGCTTTCTTGAAACTGCACATCCATCTCACTGGATCTGTGGTAGCAAGGGCTTATTTTCACTTTGCAGCCCTTCTTTTTCTACACTGACTCTCCTTTAGCTCACTTATTTTCAAATCCTCAAATGGCAGTTATCCTTGTTTTATATCTACATGAATGAGGAGGAGAGCATCAGGGAGGTACAAATAAACCATGTGCAATCAGATATGTATTGCCTTTTAAGCAACCTACAGAGAAAATCCAAAGATATTAAATTTAGCAAAAGACTCACAAAATCCAACCAGCTCACTAAATCTCATGATTATGCCAAAGCAAACACTCTTCAGACCCCAAATTAATGTTAATCTAGAGCTTAAATCACTTTATATTATCGCCTCAGAGAATAAATAATACTCAGCATAAAAGAAAAACTGTTTCCTAAATTATTTATAAGGAGTGTACAAAAACTAAAAGCGTGGATATAAAACTGAGGATATTCAACTCAAATGTCATCATATTACTAACCTACAGCTGCAAGAACTGGAAAGAAAGCAAAATCTTGCACAAGAGATTGAACGGCTTTGAAAACAAGTGCAATGGAAGATATTCTACTGGAATTCAACCAATTTACTTCAATAGATAATGTAAGGAAATAACCTTTGAAAACAATGTCTCTACCAGAACTAGCAACAAGTACAAATTTATTTAAGCCAGCTAGTCCAGATGTCCACCCATGGGCACAGAGTCACAAAATCAGATGGTCTGACCTGAGTGCCAAAGAAAAACCTTAAAAAGCACCATGAACAGAAAAAAAGGGCAGTTGATTTTAACGCCACACAACAGATGGCAAGAGAATGTAGAAACAATTATTTTCTACACTTTGTGCCAAGAGACAAAAGAAGGCAATAAACATTCTTATTTGTGGTAAGAAAGTTTATTGTTGTTGTGTCAAATCTAGAATATTCTGCAGCCTTTTTCAAAATAAAATAAAACACCGAGAAGTAAATCTTTATTTTAAACCAGATCATACATTTTAATTGAGCAAAATTATACACAGTGAGGTCACATTTCTTTGTCTATGACCAATGCATATACAGGGTGTGATGCTGCTCAGAAAACCATCTCTTAAATGTGACAAGTTTAACACTGAGAGAAAAAACATATGGAACTAACTCTAGTCATAGGATATATGATGGAATTTTTGATTCAACACTTTACTTCATAATTTTCACCCATTGTGCACAGAGCTAAGAACCAAGATTGATGTTTTCCTTATTGTTCACTGCAGGTGGGCAATGCCAAACACAGGTGTAGATGGTGTAAGACTACAGTGACTAGTTTAACACCATATTAGTGTCGTTTGGTAATATGGATTGACCAGGACATATAATTTATTCTTAATAACCCAGATATGAAGTGTCCATGGAATCATTTAATAATGCCCACTAGTACTTAGACATGCAAGATACTATCTTCTTATCATCTATTGGCATGCATTCAGACAAGGCAAATTAATGGTAATATTACTCAAAATAAAATGTGAGCAGAAAAATACATGTATAGAACGACTAGACAAACACAATTCATAGCAAAACAAAACAGCAAAGCCTTTTGATTTATCTGTTGCTTTGATTATGTGCCATTGTTTTCCATTGTGTCTTCTAATTAGTGTGCAGTAACAACAGACACCATACATGAAATGCTTCCTGAGTGTCGCACATATTGCACATATTATCTTTATGCTCATAACTATCTCTTTCTAGAAGAGTAAACTGATGCTTATTGAGGTTAAATAAACTGACCAAAGTAATAAAACCAATAAGCTACATGACAGAAATCTAAAATTATCCATATATGTTATTATTCTAAGGAAACCCAGGAAAAAGTAAGGAACCCTCTGTGTACCTAACTCTGAAATAATGAAAAAGACCTATTGTGTCCATTTTATCTGCAGCAGCATGCTGTTGGAAATCATTAGGACATCCAGTGGGGATCATTAAAATTCTCCCCCAACATTTCACCAGGTATCAATATCAATGATTTGTTAGCATATACATGGTTTTAAAGTTGAGTTTTGTCCTTGAAGACTTAATTAGGCCAGATGGTTGATTCAAATGGACTGCATTTTTAAGCTGAAAGGCAACCAATATTTTTATTATCAAAAGTATCTCTCAGGCAAAATAAACTAATAGTGATGCCCCCGAAATTACAGACTATAGGAACACTGTATGTGTAAACAAATGGCTTATAAGGAATTTCATGGTGTAATAGTTTGCTTTTTTAATATGTCTTTGTTTATTTCATATTCTAACATCTTAAATAGCTTTGCAGATTTGCAAATTAAAATGCCATATATTATCAGGGAGATAATATGCATATGTGAATGGGCTGATATCTTACACTAGGGAGTGGTAGATAAGTACATCCAGCCTAAACTGTACTATTCAAGGTATTTTTTTATCATTATTCTTAACATGGAGCACTAATACTAATATATAATATATATTCCCATACAACACATATGTTACACATTCCAAGGTATTAACCTCATTTTATAGATACAATTAATAAATTAACCATGAATTAATCCACTCATTCATCAAATTTATATTGAAACTTTACATTCCTAATACCATGGTTCTTGAAAGCCATTCCAGAAAGATGATTATGCCTTACATGAAGCCACAAATAATTTAAGGATCTGGATATTTTATGGAAACTTCATTGATTACCATTTGAAGTTTAAGATATTATGCTTTCACTATATACACCATATCTGGTATAATGCTATGAACATCTTAAGTCCCCCAATATGTCTGATAACTGATTTAAACATTTAATTGGTCATCTACTGTGGTGCTATGCTGATGATCAGTATCAAGCTTGCATGGATCCTTATGATTTACTAACAAAATGTGACGATGGTACCATATATTCTCTAAAACATAACTTGTTCAAAGAATTCCAAGTCAATAACTCCTTTGTGGCATTGAGCAGGATATATCAGAAAATAGTGAATAGAATATTTTGAATGCTGAGAAAGAAGAGAATATGATAAACTAGTCTCATCCCACTAGATGCTATTTTATTGTCATGACTAGTAAAGAATTCAGTTCAGAATAGGCAGTATAACATCGGGAGGATGTGATCTCCCTGTTGATAACTCTAAGAGAAATTGAAGCCTGCTTCATTCTGTACCATCTGTAGACTCCATGTGGTCCTAGAACATAGAAAGCAAAATCGGACCCTTAAGCATGGATTAATCAATGCTACTCCATGGTCCGTCATAATTTACTGCAGTTACAAATGTTATGGAGGAAAATTGGTGTTAAAATTACTCCTTCAAATAAAATACAAAGCCAACATTATAAAGAGCAATACTTTAGAAGAATTCATGCAATTTCCAGCATGTTAACGTCTAATCTCTAAGTTATTGGAATATTTTTTCTGGTGTGTTGATTTTGTGTTTTCATTAAGTACTATTTCTTTCTGTTTTCTTCCCCACTCCTCCTCTGATTTCCCCCAGCTTGGATGCAAGTCATTGCAATCAAGTCTGTCCATTTTGTTATTTTCTGGGGAAGCTTGATTTTTAATCCTCTCTTTGGGAAAGCTCTCATCTATATCTTCATTGTTTCTTATAAGAATAATCAATTCTCTGCTAAAATCCAGCACTTGTAACTCCTCGTATGTACCCAGAATGGAACAGCTCATAACTACAGAATTTTACTTGGGAATTTGTGAGAAACAACTGCTCCCACTTGAGCTATTCAGAGAGGACTACAATTATTAGTCAGCTTATTGGACTCCAGAAGTTTCAATAATGAAAGCACATTCCACAACAACTTGGAAAGTTAAAATATCATGGAAATTGTTTTGCTCCCTCTCCTTTGAGTCCCCTTGGGGATTTTTGGTCAAACACCCATTCCTGCCTAAAACATTCTTCCCACAGACCAATCACCTGGATAATTGCATTTCCACTCTGAAACATGCAAGGGGGACAAGAACCAAAAATAACACACAGTGACTCACAGTCATTGAAAGAAACATTTCTGATTTGGTTTCATATTCACCACGGATACTTCTAAAGGCCCTGCATCTTGAGTTAAACTACACTGAGCAAGCATGTTGTTCCTTTATTTTCACTGGTAGGTTATGTGTGTGTGTGTTGCCAAAGCACTGAGTATAATAAATTCCAGTAGGTAGAATGAAAGGCAAAAAATGATACTTCTTGACCCTTTAAGTCTTGGCTGGATAACTATGAAGGGAGAATTTATCTCTCCTGCCCCAAAGAGGCATAAATAACAACAGGCCTGATGAGGGGAACGTACACAAGCCAATCCGCATATGCTGAATTCCTTTCCAGGAAGGTCTTAGTGAATTTTTTTTTAGTCCAGGTGCAAGCTATTACCCTGTTTGTGACAACAAAACATGTGATCTTAGCCTGAATATTTACAAACGAGTACAGGTGGCATTACAAAATAGGCTTTAGAATAGATGTCAGAAAGCAGAAAAACAATACTCTATCAAAGAGATTTGCTTCAACATTGTTTTACTTACAGTTGTAATCTTTTGTCATTCATAACCAAACTTTCTGCCTGAAACCATTATCACTGTTGTTATATTATTATTTATCTTATCATTACAAAAGTGCTCACCAAAGACACCATCAATTGTTTTCATTACATTTACACAGATCCAAAAAGACTGCCATATAATAAACTCTGAAATTTAGGCATACTTTAACAATTAGTCTTATTTCAAGGTATATTAATGGTGAATAGAGCTAGGTTTCCACAGAAATTATTTGAGGATATCAACATAAAAGAAGAAAGAAATATCAGAAAAATGATTTGAAAATAGAGATCAATCACTGACCCAAATGCCGATATATCTCTTTTTACCTCTTATTCTTCATCTATTGAACCATATCATATATGTCACATATAATAAACTGCCTGGCATTATCCCTGGCAAATAGTTGTTGCAGATATTAGTTCTTTGGATTCATGTCATTTTGCCCCAAAAGAGTATTGTTCACATATATCCAACTTTGTTTTTCCAAAAAATCCAATAAAATTTTCTTCTTTTAAAAATTAAGAAAGGTGACTGAAAAAAGAGACAAAGGATATAACTTCGTGTTTTATAGCATTGAATGAAGATTATCTAGAGTTGAATGTATATTGTTCAACTTTGCTCTATAAATTTTCTTAAATCTCCTTAGTAATTTTATAAATTGTTGTGGTTATTTTTTTTAAGTTACAGTTAGTAATGGAAATAGTTTTGGAATAAACGTGCTAGAACACTTTGTTCTTGCACATTGTCCAAATCAACAAACTATACTACTAAAGATTATCACATCTAATAGTTGATAAAACTATTCATAAAATAAACGACAGTATAAGTTAGTCCTGGACTTAAAAACTTTGTTTTAAATTTTTTCTAATTTCTAGCTAAGAGAATTATTTTTGAAGATACCCCATTATTCCAAGGGAACTATGCAACCTTTCTTTTCAAGATACTTTACCTCGAAAAAGGTGGCATTTGAGCAACTTTTAGAAAACTTACAGTTTTCTTCAAACATAAAAAAAGATTGACACCCCAGAACTCTTGTTTATAAAATATTAAATAAGAATAATGTTTAGTGCCTTATAGCAAGACTCATTAAACATAACTTTCCAAATCCTGTTATATCAAGTAACCACTTTGTCTGGTTTTGACTTCCTAAATAAATAAATAAATAAATATTCTGAAAGATTGACAGTATTGTTTAATTTTAAAATGTGCTAGAAAAGGCTATTCGCTTTTTAATTATTTCTACATTCTCTTTTTTCATGAAAAATTGTCTTTCAGATTCTTGATATTTCTCCAACTGGCATGAAAAAAAAACCTTTCAAACCTCAAAGCCCTTCAAAATTTTGAAGATCCACTGAATAACTCGAGATGATAATATGTGTTTACATGTCTTTCTTATGATCTTAAAAGATAAATATGAAACATATGACTCACAATATCCATAAAAATTGAACACAAATCAGAAGGTAAGGAGTCTTAGTAAACTTGGCTAATAGAAAGATGTTTTTTGCCACCGTGCTACTTTTATTTAAATACATGGAACATATGTGACATTAGAAATTATCTATCCCAAATGAATCTGGTGACTAAGACATTGCAGAAAAAGCTAAAATCAGACACTAATTCCTTCAGATATTTTTAAAAGTGTAGAAAAATCCTGATTTATCAAATTATAATTAGTTAGTTCATCTATCAATAAATGAAACAAATCCCATTTGTATCTTCTGTGAAGAGAAAGACCACAACTTCCACTTAGACTTGTTCTGTTTCTTCACTACATCAATGCACGTGCACATCCACATTTATACACAAACTATCACCACCTTTCACCATCCCCAATTCCCTTCCATCACCATCATTTAAAATATATTTTAATAGAGTATAACCTTAATAGAATTTCAACAGAGAATACCATCAGTTGAAGATATTCATGTTGTCGGTAATTATTCCAGGATAATGTAACAAAAGCCAACGGTAGAGTTACATTAATAATAATAACAACAACAAAGGTATAAAATTATATTAACCCCAGCACACGTCACAAGGGAATTAACTTTACTAACCGAATATTTATGGCAATACTGTAAAGATCATTAAATAAATACATGAATCATAAGAAATACTGGATATAATAAAAGGGAATCAACTGCTCACTTATAACTTTAGATCGCTTGTCTAGAATAAGTCTTTTTATGATAACTATTTCCTTCTGATATTTAAGAAGTTCAAATACTTCTCAATTGCAAATTTTATATCTTCTGCTGTAAACTATTGTAATAATATTGATGAATTTGAAAGAGTTCTCATTAAAATTACTGGCTGATTATGAGAATTTATTATGTGAACTTATTTAAAACACATTACAGTTCATCTATCTTTCAGTATTTTGCCTTATTATTTAAATTTCAATTTCATTTCCTCAGAAACATAAAGATTTTTCCCAATATACAGAGCTTGGAAATGGAATTAAATAGTTTTTAAAAGAGCTACAGTAGAGAATTTTCAATATCTCATTGAATAAATAAATAAGCCACAGTAATAACTTGACATATGCTTGTTTTGTTAAAAAAAGAAACAGTTGGCATAGAATTTTTAACTCTGCTTTTTAATTAATGAAGAAATGTAGGAGGACACATAAAAAGATAAATATTCCTTAATCTCATAAACTGGAAATATAAAACAATGGCTGTGTTTTTTTTCCAGAATTGTTGAATAGCATATTCTGTGCTCTCAGTTACAGTTTGGGGTAGTGCAAACTCGTCCCTGTTGTATCAGGAGAACCCTTCCTGAGACGAGAAAATACTGACAAATTCTCAAGGGAAGAAATGCTTTGGCTGTATTAAACTTAATCTAAAGATGAAAATAAGCTAAAATACCTATTTGAAATTCTAAATTCATACTCCTAGTTGCACTAAATAAAAACATTTCAATAAGGACAATATGTAAAACCTAGCTACAAAAGTAAAATTGTGTAATGATTTATATATACATCGTCTTCTAAAAGTAGATTAGCTATCCATTAGCTTTTGCCGCAAAACAAACCACCCAGGAAGTCGGTGGCTTAAAACAACAATCTTTAGCTCTCAAGTCTATGGGTCACCTAGGACTGGGCACAGTTAGGCAGTTCTTTTGATTTCAGCTGGGCTCATTCACACATCTGAGGGCAATGAGGTAGCTGTGCTCATGAGGGTTGACTGGCTTTTGCATGGAGAGACAGGGTAGATTGGGCCATGTCAGTGTCATCATCATCAGGTTTTTGCTCATCTTTTTTCCTGTGGTAGCTGGACAGGTTTCCCAGGGAGGCTCTTGTGCATTAGGCCTCTTGAGGCCTTTGCTTGGAATTGGGGCAATATTGCTTCTGACACATTTTCTTGTCCAAAGCAAGTTACAATGCCAGCTTTGATTCAAGTAGTGGGGAAACAGATTCCAAGACATAATGGGAAGAGCTACAAAGTCGTATTACAAGGGGTGTGGATACAACTACAGAAAATTTTGTGGGGATTGTTTTTTGCAAACTACTATGGTAGATTACATATATTAACTATTCCATAAAGACTTGTTGACTGAATGGATGAATGAGTGAATAAATGGATGAATAAGTGAATGATTGAATGATAAAGAGAAGTAATATAATTCTCCTCAGTAAGTAAACATCTTCATTAACTGGGTATGATCCAGGTCATAGATATTGATAGTATTTTCTAGTCCGTCTTTATTTATACACATAGACAGCTTTAACTAAATTGAGTATTTGTTTACTTTCTCTAATCTTTTTTATTAACATATCATTTTCTGAGTTTGTTTTCTGAATTTTTAGTACAATTCAGTTAATACTAAAACAATATTGCTGTTCAAACTCTTTTTTGAATAAAATTTTAAGCAATTTTGTTTTATAATAATTGACCTCATTGAATTATTTCTGGCCTTTAAATAGGCTTTATTTTTTTCAGTCTAATTTTATCAAACTAAAAACTTAAAATTTATAAGGGAATTAAAACCATTATTTATGTACATAAATAAGACTATCAAATTAAGAAGTCCTACATTAAAAATCTTACTTTTAGGCAGCTTTCAGTATATTTTCAGCATCTATTCTTCCTTTTATCTCAAAATAAGAATTATTTGAACAGGTTTTTTTATCCAAACTGCATCTTCATTTCTGCTGATGTATTTTAATGAAATGAAGAGCACTGTGATAATGAGTTTTTTAAAAAACAACCTAGAAATCATCCCAAATTAAACATCTGCCCACATACAACACATCTCAAAGAAAAGGCACAGGTCAGTGAGCACAGAAACAATGCAAAGATAATTCTATATGTAAGTAATTTTCGTATGAGCTTCTGAAATTTTGCTATATTGACAATGCAGGCCTCACAAGTATGATGGTAAATACTCGTTCAAATGCAAATGTGAAATGTGTTAGTTTAGAATGCATGCAGAACATGAACTTGATTTTGGCTGGCATTCTACTTTGGTAGGTCCACGTGTTAAATTAGGTTCAATCTCATGATTGCACCTGTAGTTAGCATAGCAGGACAAAAAGACCAATGCTAGGTTATTGTTCAAGCACAGACAAGGTGCAGGGTTTTATGGTCCCTTAGCTTGCTTCACTGTGTGACACTATTAAAATTTCCACAGAGCACAGCATTATACAGAGTTCAATCAGAAAAAGGGTAATGCCCCTTTGAGGGAGTTAGCTCATTTTCTTTTTATTGGTTGTAATGTGTGTGGTGCCAAGCCACCGGTTTCATCTTCATTACTTTAAAGAGCAAAGCTCATGGAAGTCAAGAAGTAAAATAAATGCAACTAAATCTATTAAAATCTTTTGCTTTTTGTCTGTAAAAAATTCTAGTTTTTATGGGAAAATAATCTATTAGTTTCATTTCATTGTATTGATGACTCACAGCTGCCTCCTATGCCCTAGAGATGGAAGGAAAACAAAATTTGAGATTAGAATCTTAAAATTCTCCATGAATGAATCCACTTGAATTTAACACAAAATAGGAGTAATAAAACTATTTACAGAAAGTTTCAAAAGACACTATATATGCCGTCTATTAGTATCATTCAGAAGTACTCTCTGGCTACATATAGGCAATAAGGAGCAAATGTGTGTGTGTGTGTGTGTGTGTGCGTGCGTGCGCGCACACACACGTGCACAGGTGGTACTACCTACACATAGAAATCAGACTGCATATACAGCATATTCTTATTACTTTGTTCCTCTACGATAGTTACAGACTCAAGACTTCATTATTAAAAATGGAACTCTTCCCTCTGATGTAAGCTATATATCTCATTTATGATATACATGCAATTTAATCTTCCTACTTGATAACCCCATTGGAGAAGTTGGTGAGTTTATATAAGTGATGAAAAATGGTTTACCATTAAATGGAACTATCTGAAAATACATACATAGGAAAGTGAACCTGTGAGTAATCGTTGTATACATAATTGTTAGATTTTCAGAGAACTTGGAAAAATAGACAGCTAATTGTCTTTTTTACATATAGGGAGTCTTATACTCATAGCACCCAAGAATAATCAAAATTTCTTCTCTCATCACCTAAACTTTCACTCAGCGTCATTGCAACAAAAATTTGAAAGTTTGCTTTGTCAATGCCGTCTATGCTTTGCTTTGGGCCAAGGCTCTGAATGACTTCAAAGCAACATTACTTACCCCAAAAAACAACTTAATGGCTCTTTAAAAACAAGAAGCTATATTTAAGGCACAATATGTATTATTCTAGTTTCTGTAAATTATGATAATCTATACCTTATTTTATGTATGTATTTTTCCCAGCTTTGTTAAGGTAAAATTGACAAATAAAATATAACCTATATTTTAAATATTTATTTTCTCACACAGAAAATGTTTTTCTACAACAATTTGGAAACACAGAATCTTCAATGTTGAACCATAGAGATTATCTCCTTGAATCTACCATTCATTCTAGGATTCCCTTATGTGTGATCCCTAATGTCTACTTTGAAAAAATCATCTGGGAGCAGGAGTTCATTATTTCATTAGGAGGACCATGCTACTTTGTTTTCAAGGTCTCATATTGAGTTAAAATCTTCCTCACTTTAAGCGTAACCCGCCATTAACAGTTCTGACCTATGAAACTAGACAGGGTTCTTGATTCCCCTTCTACATGAATTGCTTTCCGAATGTTTATAGTAATTGTATTAACAAGAACAATGATAATAATAACTAACATTTATTCAGCACTGTGTTTCCGGAATCATTCCATGTGCTTTGCACATATCTTTTAATGCTAACAAGAATCCTACAAAGTAGACCCAGTTATTAATGCTATTTTGTGGATATGGGGAAATGGGAGAAGGATATTGAAGTAACTTACCAAAGGTTAAGTAACTTGCCTGATGGCGTTGGATCAAATTCAAGGAGGCTGGTTCCACAGTTCTTAAAGCCACCAATTGAGCTGTAATAATACAACTCTATTATTATCTTCAAATCTTTCCTTCTCAAACAAGTGCATTTCATTCAACCACTTTTCATATATCAAGAAAGGAGTGTCTTCACTATCCTTTCTATTGTCCTATATGCAAACTGCAACTTTTCAGAATTAAATGCAATAGGTCAGATGTGGTGTAACTGGGGCAGATCCTTGAGGATTGATTTTCCCACGTCATCTAAGGACCATACTAGTATTAATGTAGTTCAAGCCGGCACAAGCTTGCATAGCCAATATTCATAATATTGTGGTTCTAACAGAGCCAAAGAACAATGCAAAAACTCGACTCATTCACACGCGCTTTTGCCAAGTCTCCCTAAATCTTTACTTCGTAGTTACATTATTGAACCTATATACAAAGCTATACATTTATATCCCATTATTTTAAGCTGTCAAAAGCTTTTGAACTCTGTTCTTTCATTCTGCATAGTAGCTATCTTTTTAGCATTGTATGATTTATCTTATTATCGTTACCATCAAACAATTTCTGTTTATTAATATTTCATTCTTGAGCTAAAACAATGTTTTCGGTCTAATGGTCAGCTTAAGGTTACTCAAACATCTTATATTTTATTCTCACAAAAGCAGTCAAGCAAAACTTAGTAAAACTTAAAACAGTTCTAAAAACTCATTTGACTCTCATACATTCACTTTCTGTTAAAGTTGCAAAGGAATTGCTTTCTTGGTAAGGACTCACTTCCCTTCTGACTTCTTTACCTATTCTCTTCCAATTCATGAGATTCCTAGATGGACAGCAAACCTTTCCTAGCAAGGAATAAGTGTGGCTTCACCTAAAAGTAGGAAACTCTATTCTGACATATGCTCTAGTAGGAAGCAACAAAAAAGAAAATAAAGTCACTGTCATTGGAGAAATTTCACTTGTTTTGTTTTTGCAAAATCTCTGCATAATTCCCATTGGCAGTCATTTTTCTTTAAGTCATTGGAACTTCTATTGTTACTATGACCCCCTTCTGGGATTATTTTAAAATGTGTATGAGAAACTAAAAAAGATAATGGAAAAACAATTTAAACTAATCAGTGTCTTTATTCAATTAGCATTCCGTTTCCAAAGTCTTCAGAAAACACATTCGTCTTGTTCTGATGATAATTCTTGATATTTGCCAATTAGAAAAAGAAAGAAGTCAAATACACTACAGGAGAATCTAGAATGGCGGGGCCCATCTGGTGGCATAGCGCTTAAGTTCACAAACTCCGCGCCGGCAGGCAGCCGGGGGTTCGTGGGTTTCTTAACCCCAGGCGCAGACGTACACACCGTCACCAAGCCATGCTTTGGAGGCGTCCCATATGAAAAATAGAGGGAGACTGGCACAGATGCTAGCTCAGGGCCCATCTCCCTCACCAAAAAAATATCTGTATATGTATATAGAATGGTGCAGGAGGACCAGGTTTTTATTTGTTGTGAACCTGGCACATAGTAATTTCTCATCTGCTATAGAGGTCTGAAAAATAAATTAAAATACAAGTTTTAAATTAATGTATACCAAGAGCAAACTATTTTTTCGGAGAAACTAACCTTGTGTAAACCATTTAATAATACAATTAAGAATTCAACAATGCCTCTGTATGTAATTCACAGTTCCAAATGTCTACAGCTCTGATTCTGACCTTTCAAAACCCTATTAAGCTATGTAAATACTGTACAAAGAAATGTGTACTGTGCATAAACAGTATTCTAATGTCAACTAGACAAGGACACATTGCCTTACTCTTGTCCCCAGTGCTTATAAGGGCACTATTGAGGTATTAATAAATTCTTGCTATTGATTTGTATATGATAGATCTACTATGGGACTTATGTTGTGGCCTTTCTGTTCAATATGTGGTTCAAGAGTGACCCCTATTTATTTTATTCTGATATATTAGACAGATTGTGATGGTTAATTTTATATGTCAGCTTGACTGAGCTAAGGAATGCCAGGATAGCTGGTAAAACATTATTTCAAGGTGTGTCTGTGAGGGTGTTTCTGGAAGAGATTAGCATTTGATTCAGTAGGCTGAGTTAAGGGATCCAACCTCACAACTGTGGGTGGGCTTCATCCAGTTCGTTGAGAGCCTGAATACAATAAAAAGGTGAAGGAAGAGTGAATTTTGTCTCTCTTCTTGAGCTAGGACATCCATCTTTTCCTGCCCTCAGACATTGGAGTTCATGGTTCTCAACCTTTCAGACTCTGGAACCTATATCTGCTGCCCCGCGGTTCTCAGACCTTTGGTCTCAGACTGAATTACACCACCAGCTTTCCTAGGTTTCCAGCTTGTGGACAGCAAATTGTGGGACTCCTGGCCTCCATAAGTGTGAGAGCCAATTCCTATTATACGTCTCCTCTTGTATATATCTATATGCAATCCATTGGTTCTGTTTCTCTGGAGAACTCTGAGTAATGCACAGATGTTACAAATATCTTTAGCAGTTCAATGAAAATAATAACAGTGAAATTTTTTGAAAAGTAAAGAAAATTGAAGGTCCAGGATCTCACATTAAATATCACAAAATTCTAGCAGCACAGTGGTTGATTACCTTGTTATGGATATATTTTAAAATTACACAATTAATACTCACTGTAGAAAATAAGAAAATATAAATCACCTGAATTCCACCAACCCTCAAATTTTCCATTAAAATTTTGGTACTTACCTTGCAAAGTCTCATCTGTAAATGTAGTGTGTGTATGCATATTTGCTCACAATCATATAAACACACATGTAGAATAAAAAAGAATGAAGTACTAAATATGTTTAGAACCTATTTTGTTGGATTAACAATATATTGGGGACATATTTTTATATATTTCTAATATAAGTATATTAAATATACTTCTAAAGTACCATTTTGATGACTAATCAATATTCCATTTTGTGTGTAACCTAAATAAAACTCCTCACTCCTGCCTTAAGGCTTACCATGTTATGGAAGAATTCAAAAGAAGCAAACGTAGAATTTATTAAAGGCTTGGCAAAGAATGTATAGAAGATACCACTTATCCAACTGTATTGGTTTTCTAACTCTGTGTAACAAATCACTGCATATATAACAACTTAAAACAACACTAATTTATTATCTCATGGTTTCTGAGTCAGGACTGTGAGTTTGCTGGGTATTCTGCCCAGGGTCTCAAAAGCTGAAATCAAAGTGTCAGCCAAGCTGTCTGTGTTTTCATTTGGAACATGGCTCAAAAGGAATCTGCTTCCAAGCTCATTGGAGTTTTGGCAGAATTCACTACCATGCAGCTATAGGACTGAGGTCCCTGCTTTCTTGTTGGCTGTCAGTTGTGGGTTGCTCTGAGGTCATAAAGGTCACACATTGTTCCTTGACACATGGCCCTCATAGGCAGTTCGTGTCCTCAAGGCGAGGAGTAGTATATCTCTCTCACTTCTTTGTCTGCTACCTGCCAGAGAAAACTCTCTGCTTTTAAAGAACTTACTTGATTAGGTCAGACCCAATTTGGAAAATCTCCTTTTTGCTGTACAATATAATATAATCAGGAAAGTGATATCTCATTGAATTCATAGGTTCCATACACACTCACCAGGAAGACATTATACAAGGTGAAAGTTATTGGCAATAATCTTGGAATTCTGCCTACTACACTAACACAGGTGGGACCAGTAGTTGCTCAATTACTTGAAAATAAGCTCATATATGTAATCAATAAGTTAATATATATGTATATAATATGCTTTTACCTAAAACAAAACAAATTCACATTTATTCACCAACGTTTTGATATAGAGTCATATTATTTTTCTTAACAAATCATGTAACCATCTAGTTTTGAATGCTTTAAAATGGAGAAAAGCTTATGGCTTAGAATTAAAATTATAATTTATATTTCCTTTTTTACCCAGTAGGTTTTTTATTTTTTATCTGACTTTTTTCAAATTAACTTACACATCTCTATAATATAAAACATGATTTATACAACCTTGAATTTTTATAATTTACTGGAATGTTTTTTGTGGTCTGGGTAGAAAAAACTTCATAAGTATTGCATGGATGTTTGAGGGGAAAATGAAATTTAGGTTTTATAATAAAAATTGAGTTAATCTACAGAAGAGTACTTTTTAATTATAAAACTTAAGTTTGTTGCATTGTTACAGCATATAACATAGTGTTGTGACCACTGTGATAGATTGAAATAAGTGTGTCTTCCATCTGGCCAAGCACCTCCAAGAGCCTCCATTCCATTTGCTTGTCCCTTGTGCACGATTTCTCACTTTCTATTCTACTCAGTCGCCTGTACTCTGTGACAATAGTTGAATAATTTTTAGGTGTTTTCTATTTTATCTTTTTATGGTTTGATCATTTGTTAAAACCTTCTTTCTCCCGTTTGGCTTCTCTAGCAATACAGTCTTCTCCTGGGAAACTACCATTACCTTTGACCCAGCTACAAATATTTGAGCTTAGTCAATAACAAATGACTAATTGCTTGCTTTTTTCAAGAGAATCATCTCCCTAGCTATATACTATGTAAAACATTCTCTAAAGGAAAAAGTAATATTTATTTTTTTGTAGCTTTTCTCAGCGACCTGTCTAGCTGTATTAATGCTAATAGGATTGACTGTCAGTTTATTTCAACAGTGGAAGAATTCTGAAAATTACCAGGGAGTCTGAAAGAATTTTGCTTTCTCTTTGAAACTGGTGGGAACAAGTGACTACACACTGTATACTCTACACCAGAGAATTCTTGGTAATTTCTGGTACTTTCAAGTCGAGTTTATTATATCTCTATAGATAAAATGGGGCTTTGAAATGCTATTGCTTTTGAATCATCTGCATATTAGGAATATTACTTAATAAATTATGAATGAAACACAAAGCATAAAATTGAGTTACTCTTTGTGTTGCAAAAATGAAGCATCAAAACTACTAGAGAGTCTAAAGAGTAAACTCAGGTATATTTCCCATCAAATTAAATATGAGGCAAGAAACCTATTTTACTCGTGGTTTTAAGGTTAAATATCCTTATGCTAAGTACCCAGAAGTAGACCTTGATTTGAGGATCTATGTGCAAGTGATTTGTAAGAAAATGCTCTTGGGGAAACCATAGAAGTGGTAGGGGAAGCAGGAGAAAGAAAAGTAGACAGGCCATCGGAGCCCAAGTACCAGAAGGGTAGCTTCAGCTTGACCCACAGAGATATTCTGGAACACAAATTATGCTTGAGTTTCCTGAGCCAAGGCAAGGAAGCTGGGGCTTACTTAGCCATCAGTCAATAGTTAAGGAACATCCTCCAAGTGGGCAAAGAGGCCTCCAAAATGCAAAGATAGTCCTCCTTACATGCCTCAAGCTATTGAAAGCAAAAGCAAATAAAAGGGCACCCTCCACACACACAAACATGGGAAAAGGGGATGCTAGGAGATCTGGGTGAAGCATGCAAAATAATTCTTATTTTCATTCCAAGATATAAATTTGGTCAATTATAGCATTTTATATGATTAAAATTTAGCAGATAGAATATGAAAAATGTTGCAGAAGAATAAATAATTTTCCAGCAGCTATTTGTCATAGTTGGAATATAAATGTTTGTAGAAAGTTATTCTCTCTTTTTTTTAAACAAACAACAAACTTGTACATCTACTAGAGACTCTAAAAGAAAAGGTATGATCAGAGTATGATTAAGCTGTCTGAGAAAAACAAATCAGTAAAGCTCTCATGAGGAACTATTAAATCTTGGAATTGTTCATTGCAGTCTAGGGTTAAAACATTTTAATAATAATTTTTAGCTTGAAACTGGAGTTGTTAACTGAGGCACGGCAAGACAGCAGCAGAGTATTAGATTCAATATTGGCTAGGGCGCTATGAGTTTCATTTGCTTACTTATGTTTGTTTTAAAATTAGTATGGACCATGTTATTGGTAACAACAGGGGACTTCCATCAGGCTGCCCCCAGACAGTACCATCCTGGTAATTTATGTTACCCTCTCAGCCCCACGTGGACCAAATGAACATAGGCAAACTGGCATGTTCGGACATCCAGAGCAAATCTGAAAAGCATGTGAGTTTGTGAAGGCGTATCTTCATTCAGAAGGGATGTACTGAACATTGGAATGACCAATTTACCGCATTTGTAAGAAAAGTTCTATCTAATTTAGTAATTTTAAAAAATTATTTTAGAGTTTACTTTTCCTTTTGTTTCCTCTTTCCCCATAATTCCCCCAACTCTTCAACCAGTCACCCTGGCCATTCTGTATGCTCTTCCTTAGGGAATAGCTATAATTGCAGACAGCAGAGAGGAAGTGTATCTCTTTCCCTCTTTTACGCTTCCAATGTGTAGATTTCAAGAAACCAGAAAGGACTCCTGACTGAGAAAAAGAAAAATGATCATGCTGAAAATATCCTGAGTAAAATGTTGAATAAATGAGCAAAGGATAGATACTCAACTGTTTTTAAATACAAAATTTGATATTAATAAACGTGCAGTACATAATTGAGTAGTCCAGGAATCTAACATCATTTTTATTGTTTTGAGTTCCGAAGTTCCTAGTCACAATGAATTTTAGATAAAAATGACTCAAAGTTTTCTATTTGCTAAAATGACTACGCTGTTCAAAGTTATATATTTACATACACCCACGCACATGCATATTTAAACTTTGTAACCAGTAGTTAGAGAATACATATTATTCTCAAGTTCACATGAAATATGGTCACAAATTAGCCATAAATATATTCTGAACAAATTTCAAAGACTTGTCATAGAGATTACATTCTATAACCATTATGAAATAAAGTTAGTGTGATGGTTAATTTTATGTGTCAACTTGACTGGGCCACAGGGTACCCAGATATTTGGTCAAACGTTATTCTGGATGAGTCTGAGAGGATGTTTCCAGAAGAGATTAATATTTGAATGAGTAGACTGAGTAAAGCAGATTGCCCTCCCTAATGTGGGTGGGTTTCATCCAATAGAACAAAAGCCTGAATAGAACAAAAAGGTGACTGTCCCCCGGGTAAAGGAGGATTCCTCTGCCTCACTGCCCCCAAGCTGGGACATGGACTTTTCCCTGCCTTCCAACTCAGCTGAAACATTGACTCTCCTGGGTCTCCTGTTTGCTGATTGACCCTGCAGATCTTGGGACTTGTCAGCCTCCAAAATCACATGAGCTATACATACATCCTATTGGTTCTGCTTATGTGGAGAATCTTGACTAATACAATTAGATATTGATAACAATAAAATATAATTTTTAAAAATCTTCATACATTTGCAAAATAAGAAATACAAGACTAAAGAATTCTTGAGCCAAAGAAGAAATTATAGTGGAAACTAAAATATTTAGAACTAAATTCAGACAATGCCACACATCAGAGCTTATGAAATAACTGAGAAACCCCCCCACTTCCCCTGGCCATAAAAATTCATCACGGTGTAAAAGCAGTAATTTTGTTTTCCATTTTAATGACCACATTTGAGCACTTCAAAATATCTCCTCAATAACTGAATATTTGTTTCTAATTTCCACTGCTTGCTTTGGAAAGAAGATTCATTTTTAACTGTGCTCCCATGTTACCTTTTATCCCCTGTGTTGCAGCACCTATGTCACCAGATTGTAAATTGTCTGCTTTATGTATCTGTTTCTCTCTAGAATATGAACTTGATGGATTTGGAGTTAGATTATGAATTATTCAACTTCTTTATCATAGTATAAAGCACATAGTAGGAACTAGGGAAACACACTCACTGAATTGGTTATAACTATTTTGAAATTCTAAAAATAAAACATTTTTCAGATCTCTTGGGAGAGTTGAGGGAGGAGTAGATTTGTGGGATATAATGAAATCAGTACCAATTTACAGCCTTAAATGGTTGTATTCCAAAAGAAAGATATAGAAATTAATGAAATAAGTATCCAAGTTAAGTTGTTAGAGAAAGAATGGAGTAAATGCAAAGAAAGTAGAAAAAAGAAGATAGTAAAAATAAGAACAGAAATAAAAGATCTAGAAACAAGGTGAAATAAGCCAAAAGTTTGATATTGGAAAGAATAATATGATAGTCAATAATTGGGAAAATCTGATGCAGAAAATAGGAGAGAAGTAACCAATAAACAGTATAAGGAAAACAAAAGAGGACATAGATATAAATCCAGCAGAGAATACAAAGACAATAAAAGATTAACAATTTTATGCCAATTCATTTAAATATTTACATGCAATTAGCAGATTATTAGATACAGAATTTCCTCAACCTTCAATGGGGGTTACATCCTGATAAACCCATCATAAGTAAAAAATATCTTAAGTATAAATGCATTTAATGCACCTAACCTACCAAATATCATAGTTTAGCCTAGCCTACCTTAAATGTGCTCAGAACACTTACATTAGTCTACAGTTGGGCAAAATCATCTAACACACAGTCTATTTATAATAAAGTGTTGACTATATCATGTAATTTATTGAACACTGTACTGACAGTGAAAAACAGACTGATTGTGTGGGTACAGAATGGTTGTCAGTGTACAGGTTGTTTACCCTTGTGATGGCACAGCCGACGGGGAGCTGCAGCCCGCTGCCACTGCCCAGCATCACGAGAGAGGATCCTGTGGCATATTGCTAGCCCGGGAAAAGATCAAAATTCAAAGTACAATTTGCATATTGCTTTTTCACCATCATAAAGTTGAAAAATCATAAGTCAAACCATCATAAGTTGGTGACCAGCTGTAATTAAAACATCAAACTTGAGTTAATACAGTAGAGTCCTTTAACAATTACAGAAACTGATGCAATAGTTAAATATATTCACACGCACAGACATACCCTCCAGGATCATACAGTTTTGGGAGAGAGTTCTATCAAACTTGAAAGAAATATATCCTACCATTCTTATAAAAAGTCTTCCAGAAAGTAAAACATGTGACCATTCTCTGCTCATGTCATGAAAGCAAAATTAGATAAGGACAGTAAAGGAAGAAAAATTACAGGCCAATTTTATTCAAAACACAGATAGAAATGAGCTTCCTTAAGCTGATAAAGATTTGTTACCAAAAATCATACAGCAAATATTCTTAATGGCGAAATATTGAAATCTTTTACTTTGACATCACAAACATGACAAAGATGTCCACTGATTCACTTATTCACTCATTCATTTACTGAAAACATGTTGATGGAACCTATACCAGGCACTCTTCTAGGTATTTGTGATATACAAGTGAATAAAACAGACAAAGATTCCTATTTCAAAGAACTTTTACTCCAGTAAGGGATAATAGAAAACAGACAATAAATACAATTATTAAACCATATAGAATGTTAGAATCTGAAATATGGTAAATATTTCTGTGTTAGATATGATAAATATTAGAATCTGAAATGTGATTAAAAAAAGAAAAAAGTAAAGCAGATTAAAGTAAACCAGGAGTGTAAAGGATGGGGTGGTACAGGTTGTAGCATTAAGCAGGTAGTCATGCTTAGCCTCATTGAGAAGAAAGTCTTCAGCAATTATATGAAAAGTATGGAGACCAAACAGATATCTGGAGGAAAAGAATTCCTGGCAGTGAAATTGTGCTAAGGCAGTAACATGCCTTTATGTTTGAGAAATAGCAAAGAGGCCAGCGTGGCCAAAGCAGTATTCTAGATTGAGTTTCCATAAAATTAATCCCATCATCAAGGGTTTGGATGCTCATAGTTTATTCGAGACGTGATCCTGAGGAGCGTGCAAGAGAGTGAGAGAAATGTAAGACAGAGAAAGAAGAATGGCTAATAGAAGGTGAGTTGATGAGTCTCAATCCTGTTAAGGATGAGTGAGGGTGCATGTACATGTCATCTCAGAATTCCCTAGCAAGAGAGAAGGAAGCAGGAGTATTTATCCACTGTTTCCCATCCCTCACAGGTTGAGGGATGCCCTTGGAGCATCATGTCTCCAGCAATTCTGAGCTGCCATGCAATGGGTTCATCAAGCTTCTGTGCTGCCAGAGTCAGCCCTTGGGCAGAGAAGGAAGAGTCAAGATACACAAGTATTTTAAGTGAGATGATGCCAGTGGGCATTTGAAATACCCATCACCATATCTGGAAGTGAACTCAGAGGTGGGTCTATGTGATATGGGGTGGGAATCAACAGTGTCTGCTGCCAGCGGCAAGAACAGAGGAATGGAGAGAAGGTAGGAGGAGGGGAGTTAAGGGAAGGGAGATCTTATAGAGCATTGTACATCTTGTAATGGTTTGGCTTGTACTCTATATTAAATGTGGTACCATTCAAGGGCTGTGAAACCATCTGGCTGTGCTATTGAGGATAGACTGTGGGTGATGAAGTAGTAGCAAAAGTAGGGGTAATAAACTATTAGGTAGCTATTAACGTAATCCTCACTAGAAATAAAGATGGTTAAGACAGGTTGGTATTCGGCAATTGGTGAGACAAGGCCAGATTCTGGATATATTGCTTAAGATGAAGCCTTTTTCTATTTTAAATTATACTAAAGGTCCTTAACATTAAGTAAGACAAGAAAAATGAAGACATAAGGTTTGGAAAACAAATAAAGCAGCCATCTTATGGGATGACTTGACTGTCTACATGGAAAATTCAAAATACTCTGGAATCTAATTATTAGAAATAAACATAGAATTTGGCAAGGTAGATAGCTAGAAGATTGTTATTCTAAACATCAGTTGCATTTTTATATATCAGCAACACATAGAACACATAATTCTTTTAAAATACATCCTGTATATTAGCAACTGATGAGGTACCTATGAATATATCTAATAGAAGATGACTAAGACCTGTACAAAAAAAATTTATAACATGTATCAACAGGCATTAAAGACATAAATGGAGAGATATTTTGTGCTCATAGACAAGAACATTCAATTAGGAAAAAGATGTAAATGAATCTACAAAATCAATTCAATCAAATTCTAACAGGAATTTGAAATGCAGATCCTAAAATTTTTGTGGAGGTATAAAAGAGCAAGAATAATTGGAACAAAGATAGAAGAATAAAGTGAGGGGGACTTCTCTTTCCAGAAATCAAAACCCATTACAAAGCTATGGTGTTTGGACACGTGGCACTTGTGCCAAGAGATTAAAAACTAAGCAATGCAACAGGTTAGAGAGCCTGGAACTGGGATGTGTGGACGACATAGTGCACCAGATTGGGAGGAAGAGGTGAGGGGAGCGGGAGAGAGAAGAGACATCAATAAATGTCAGCACAATTGGGGAATCCATTTTGGAAAAAAAGAATTCCTACCTCACACTTGCAAAGAATCAATTTCAGATGAGTTAAACAATTAAGTTGGAAAACAAAACACTGAATCTTCGTGAATAAAATTGTAGAATAATATCTTTCTGATTTGGGGTGAGAGAATAATTTTTAAACATGACTCCTCCTTCAAAAAAAGTTATACTTAAATTCACTTTATCAAAAACACATTGAAGAATGTGAAAAAATAAGCTACAAAGTGGGAGAAGATACTTGTAATATATACAACTGGCAAAGATTTAGTATCCAGAATAAAGAATGCCTACATATCATAAGAAAAAGATAAATAGATTCCATTTTCTATCAACTTGTTTGGCAAAATTTAAGAAGTCTACAGTTGGAAAAAATGTGGATCAATGGAAACATTCACATATTACTCATGAAATGCAATGTGGCATTTTCTGGAAAAATTGTGCATTCACATACCCTATTATCCAACAATTTGATCCCAAGATACATTCCAAGACCCTCATTCACATATATACTAAGACACATGTACAAGAAGAACGGGAGAAGTGCACAAAATATTGGATACAAAGTAAACGTCCATAAACAAGAGAATAAATTAAAAATTGCAGTCTGTTCACATGTGGCACATTATAGAGTGAAAATAAATAAACCATAGCTACGTTCAACAGCAGACGTGAATAATTAAAGCATAATTTTGGATTTAAAAATAAGTTTTAGAAAACTAAAGCTATATACAAGTATGATAAAATTCCAGAAAGTTAAAAAAATAAGCAAAACAAAACCATACTTTACTCAAAGTCTACTGATTTAAATATTCATTTCACCCCAAAAAAATACCTTCACAGAAATATCTAGAATGAAATATCTGTGTACCATGGCCTAGTCTAGTTGACACATAAAATTGACCACAACAATACATATTACCAATATTGTTTTGTACATATTACATTTTATACGAAAAAAGCAAATAGAGAAAAAATGTCTTGGGCATTAAGGCTCTGGTTGAAAAAGAAAGTGGGAAGGAATGAAAGGGATGCTGCAGCTGGAAGGAGAACTTTTAATGAGATGTGTCTCTCTCTGGGCTAAAAAATTGGATATTATTGGGGAATATTGAGTTTAACTCATGAATTTTAAGAGTCCAATATTTCCAACCAGCCACTTAAACTGAGTTACTGTGCACAAATTACTGAAGTTCTTAGTGCCTCCATTTCCCATGCATAAAATGAGAATAGTATAAGTTTTTATCTGCTAAGACTGTTTTCACAATTAAAAAGGTAATATATGCAAAGCCCAAAGAATAGTGCCTGGAATATAGTAAATGTAAAATGTTACCATTATCATTAGCAAGGTTTGCATTTATATTTTTACCCATATTCATACAATTATTATTACTATCATTATTATTGTTGTTGCTGTTATTAAATAAAGATATGAAGATGGTATGTTTTCTCACTGAATGCTAATTTCACTCTGAGAATAAAACAGAAGACACAAAGCTACTTTTGACTTTCTTCTCAATCCTATAGACTCTCTCCTACACAGAAAGCATCGTTGTGCCTAACAGGTGCTAAAGGACAAGGGGAAAGCCATATTAAAATGCTTCATTCTTGTCACTGTGTGTAGTCATCTCATTTCTGCTCATTCTTATATTCTTGGCTAAATAAATCAAGAAGTTATAGCTGGTGCATGGGTGGTCCCTTCCATCCCATTCCATCCTCCACCAGATACATATTAAATATTTAAATATTCTTTTTAAAATATTTTATGTATTTGCTCACTTTGCAAAAGAAAAGTAGTTTTTAAAGCCATGGCAGAATAACCTAAGCAAATATCTCTGTATCACTTAAAATCCAGGAGTCGCTGAGTGGAGATCATTTTTAAGATTTTATTTGCAAATATGTATTTATATACAGCTGTGCAGATAAGGAACTCATCTCTGTGATCTCCCCAGTCCTTGAAAAGGATATTGATCATTTACAATAAAATAATCTCAAAAAGTTATTTTGCCAAATCATAGTTTCTCAAGAGGAACCACCAGCCTTGGAAAGAGGAGCCCTTATTCATTATTAAGAATGGTATGAAAACAGTTGTCTCTTTCCCCAAGACATTGGTATAAAAACAGTAACTCCTGCATTGTGAGTAATTCAGTCAAGTTATCTATATTAATACATGGTGCCGCCTGAGTGATCCTCTTTTGCTTTCAGAAATTGTTTTGAAACCCCCAATGTCCCTTCAGTGGCCCACTTGATATTTTACCCCTACAGTGACACTGGGAATAATTACGTTGTTAAGAGAAGATTCATAATGAAGCAACAAAACACAAAATAATTAAGGCAAATATTTTATGCTCATTTTATTTCCCTTCATTAGCATTTAAAGGTCAGAAAAACATTTATAATTTGGGAAAAAAACAATAAAACATAAATGCTAATTTCCACTTGGTTTCACTTGGAAAAATACTAACATTGTTCTGGAATATTAATCCAAAAGCAATTAAAAAGAAATAATCTTTAGGATTAATAATTCCTTTGCGGTTTTCAAAATCTCAAAATTGAAAGAGTAGCTCTGATGTTAAATTAAGAGAATGGTATGTTTTAATCCTTATTCCTAAATAATCGAACAACTTTCCTTAAGTGTTATTTAGAATTGAGGTACAGAACATTTTACATGGCTGATAAGATTTGTATTCTACATGCTGACCCTTTATTACCTTATTCAGATAGAGGCTGTGCAACCTAGGATTATCTAGTTAATCACAGGACTGTAGACAAGGTTGAGGTTCTTGGTTAGGTCAAGAAACCAATAATTCCATTACTGATTTTGAAGTTCATTCAAAATACACCTGATATTGTTAGTTTATTATCTCTCATAAGAATTGAAATTTGCATTTCATTTCACTTGGGGAAAATTTATTGAAGACTCATTTCAGTTAGTACAGTTAGATATTAAATGAGGTCAATTTAAAATGGCTTATTCCCCATAGCAAGCACTTTTATTCTCAAGTTAAAACATATTCCTATACATGACTAAAATTCTAAACAAATTTCCAAAAATCACATTTATATGCTACTTTTTTCTAATTTATCATTTTTTAACAAGCAACAATATTCCTGCTACCATAATTAATATAAAAATTATTTGATGAAAAATAAACCATAGAATTCTACTGTGGCAAAAAAACACATTCCAAAGATTAACATAAGCATAATAAATCTTATTAACTCACAAAACCTTGGAATTTTCAGTAATTTCAAAGCAATTTAAGTTGAAGTTTACCTTAATCTACCCAATCCTTTTGGTACAGACAAAATAGCTAGGGATTTATTTTAAATAAGCAAGTCAAAGATGTACTTTTGAGAATTTCTAAAATAAGTCACATATAGAAATATATTAATTATAATGTTTCCCTAGTTATTCGAAAAAGAAGTTCCCCAATGGTTTACACTCAGAAAAGCATTTTAGGGCAGTCAATTTTTTCCATTATTCCTGTTTGGGTAATTTATGTGTCTGTCGAGGCAAAATAACCAATAACCTTTCATATATAGATAAGAAAGATAAAGTGAGTTTTACTTGAGCCAGGGTGAGGATTATAATCCAAGAAGGCCTTTTCTAGAAAGGAAGAAAGCATTCCGGAGAAGCATGGTTTTCAATACAGTTTTATACCTTTATAGAACAAAGAACATACATTAAACATGCCCAGATACATATTCATCAAAGTTTCAAAGAGGTATTCAGTTGCAAATTAGGAGATCAACATGACCCTGATGTTGGGAAAGGGACTAATACAGGCATTACCCATGGGAGTAGGAGGGGAAGAATGCATTCTCATCTTAAGAGTGCATTCTTTACTTTAATGGTTAAAGCAGATGTACAATGTATGTCTGATAGGCCATAAGTCAGGCTTCTTTAGTTCAAGATGAATCAGTTTTGAACCTAAATAGTTATCTCACACACCTCAATATGTGAAAATCTCTTGTAACATCTAAAATAAAATCACTATATTTCCTTTAAATATTGTCTAATTCAATTTTTAATTTATTAAAATGAACTTTACTAGAAATAACCCTTATTGTAGAGTTTTTATCAAATCAGTAAATAATATATCTTCCGATTAGGACAGTTAAAAGAAGAATTTTTTTGTTGTTCTTTAAGGACAATTGAGAGTCCTCTTTATTACTACTAGCTCTATACTGTCAATGACGAATGCCTTTTAATTCTCAGGTTTTTTCTCATCTCATGTCACAATGTCTCCTAGAAAGGAGATCTCAATTCAGGAACACAGAGAACCCACATGCAAACCTCAAACAGCCATATCCATTGCCAGTGGCTCTTCAGAGTGAGTCTGTGTGATAGTTTTGTGTGTCAATTTGGCTAGGACACAGTACCCAGATAGTTCATTCTAGATGTTTATTAACATTTAAGTCAATAGACTTTGAGTAAAGCAGACTTTTCTCACAGTGCAGGTATGCCTCAACCAATTAGTTGAAGGCCTTAGAAAAAGACTGACCAAGGCTGGCCCAGTGGCACAGTGGTTAAGTTTGTGTGCTCCACTTCGGCAGCCTGAGGTTCATGGGTTTGGATCCTGGGCAGGGACTTACACACGGCTCATCAAGCCATGCTGTGGCAGCATCCCACACACAAAATAGAGGAAGATTGGCACAGATGTTAGCTCAGGGCCAGTCTTCCTCATCAAAAAAAAAAAGAAAGAAAAGAGGAAAAGACGGACCTCTCCAGAGAGAAAAGGAATTCTGCCAGCCGACTGCCTTCAGACTTGGCTTGTAACTCTTCCTCGGGTTTTCAGCCTATGGGCCTACCCAGCAGATTTCAGAATTGTCAGCCTTCACAATCACTCGAGCCAATTCCTTAAAATCTCTCTCTTTCTCTCTCTCTCTCTCATTTACTCATGTATAAAATGCACATATATAAAATATATATATTTACATACACATATGTATATGTAAAAATACATATACATATATATACACACACATCCTATTGGTCCTATTTCTCTGGAGAACCCTAATATAATCTGCAAAAGTGGGAAAAACAAACAATTTTGAAGAAAGTTATTTTACTCTCCTCAGATATAATAGTTTCAGTTAAAATAACTTATTTGACTATTTAAACTGTATTGTCCTTCATATAAGAAATTAATAGTACTGATCTTGACCAGTAGTCTATAATTATTTGTAATTATTTTCAACACATGTAAAGTTGGATTTTCCTTTCACCATGTCTATATGGTCAACAAATACACACACTTCCACCCTAGAATAAATTCCATGATCTGATGTGAAAAAACAGTAGACTTTGAGCTTTTTATGATTACAAAATATCAGAAACAACAAAAACATCAAACAATAGATAGAATAGTTAATTAAAATTTAGTCCATCCATATGATGAAATATTACTAAATAATCAAAAGTAATATTGATAAAATTCTTAACATAGAGAAAAATGTTAATGCATTATATGAAAGAAGTGTACGGTACTATATATGAAAGAAGTGTATACGAAGTGCAACCTTAACTATGTAAAATATGTAGAGAATGTGTATGTGAAATAAGACATAAAGGAAATATGTCAAAATTTAAATAAAGTTATTTCTAGAAGGTGGGATTGTAGGTGATTATCATTCTATTCTCTTTTATATTTTCCACTTTTCTACAATAGGACTGTGTTGTTTTAATCATTGAGGGTAAAGGTCTAAGCTTTGAGCAAATAAGACTATGATTTTTTTCAATGAATTCTCCATTGGCTTCACTTGATTCTGTCTTTCCATAGGACTTGTTATATGGCTATATATGATAGTATTTACTAATTGTGCTGTAATCATCTGTCTACGTATCTGTCTTCCCTTGTGGTCTGTGAGCTTTATAAGGAAAGACATTGTGTTCAATTTGCCTGGGCATGCCCTCAGCACATAGCTGAGTTTGTAATAGTCAATAAATGATTTTTCATGATAGGCACTACATAACGGCTATGGATCTTTAATAATACTAAGTATTAATAATTAGTACTGAATCATGGCTATTATAACAGCATTATTTATTTTCCTAGCCAATGCTACCTTTCTTATTAGGGTCTGCTATTAGATGAAAAAGTACACAAGAAAATTGATGGTGGTAGGAGTAATCTTTAAATGATCCTTCTCTCCCTATCCTCTACCCCCTTGATTTTCCACCCTAATCCTCAGGACTGAGGCTGTGAATTTGATGAGATATTATGCCTGTGATGATGTTAGATTACATGACAAAAGCAATTTTGAAGATTTAATTAAGGTTAGTAATCAATTGACTTTTAGTTATTCCAAAGGGAGGTTATTCCAGTGAATCAACCAAATCTAATCACATGAACCCTTTAGAAGTAGAGAGTTTTCTTTAACTAGCAGAAGAGAAAGTTAGAGAGATTCAAAGCATGAGAAAGACTTGACTTGCCCCTACTGGTTTGAAGATGAATGGGGCCACATGAGAAAGAATGCAGGTGGCTTCAAGGATTAGTGAGTAGTTCCCAGACAACAGCTAGCAAGAAAACAGGGACCTCAGACCTACAACTCACAAAGAACTAGATTCTGCCAATGATCTGAATGAGCCTGAAGCAGATTCTTCCCCAGAACATCCAGATTAGAGCCCAGACCTGCTGACACTTGCATTTCTGCCTTGGGTGACTAAGCAAGGAACCCAGTCAGGCTTGCCCAAGCTCCTGACCTACAGAACTATGAGCTAAAACATTTATGTTGTTTTAAGGTGCTAACTTTGTGATAATTTGTTCCAAAGCAATAGAATTCTAATACAGACATGAATCCCTTAACGAGGATATGCTAGGCAATTTCATCATCATGTGAACATCATAGAGTGTATTTACACAGACCTGGATGGTATAGCCTACTAGGCACCTAGGCTATACCATATAGCCCATTGTTCCTAGGCTACGAACTTGAACAGCATGTCACTGTACTGAATACTGTAGGCAATTGTAATACAACAGTAAGCATTTGTGTATTTAAAAATATCTAAACATAGAAAAGGTACAGTAAAAATATAGTATAAAAGATAAAAAATGGTATACCTGTGTAGGGCACTTACCATGTAATGGAGCTTGCAGGACTGGATGAGGACCGGTCTGGGTGAGTCAGTGAGTGAGTGAGTGGTGAGTGAGTGTGAAGGCCTAGGACATTTCGTTCACTACTGTGGACCTTATAAACGCTACAGTGAGGTTACACTAAATTTATTTTAAAAAATCATTCTTTTTTTCAAAAATAAATTAACCTTAGCTTACTGCAAATCTTTAATTTTATAAACTTTTAAATTTTTTTAACTTTTTGACTCTTGTAGCGACACTTAGCTTAAAACATAAATACATTGTACAGCTGTACAAAAATATTTTCTTTCTTTATGTTCTTATTCTATAAGCTTTTTTCTATTTTTAAAATTCTTTTTTTTAATTTTTAAACTTTTTGTTAAAAACTAAGACTCACATGCACATTAGCTTATGCCCACACAGAGTCAGGATAATCAATGTCATTGTCTTCCACCTCCACATTTTGTCCCACTGGAAGTTCCTCAGGGGCAATAACATGCATGGAGCTGTCACCTCCTATGATAACAATGCCTTCTTCTGGAATATCTCCTGAAGGACCTGCCTGAGGCTCTTGAAAAGCTGTCACTCTTTTCAGAAATATATCCATGGTGATTGGCTTGGTTTGTTTCTTTTCTTCATCATAGATGTGCTTGTAAGCAGATAATGCACCGTGAACATTCTTCTCTAGTAATGAAAAGCTTTCAGTGCGGGGGTGCATGCTTTCAAACTTTTTAAGGAGCTTGTTGAGGTATGCAAGAGCTTCTGCTAAACCCTTCAGTGTGAATTTTCTTGGGGGTTCTTCTTTTTCTTCTCTTGCAGTTTCCTTTTCTTTTGTCTCTGCTTCAGTTATGCGTTCCTGTTCCATTTCCAACAACTCATTAGTCAATTCCTCAGGAACCATCTCTAGGAGCTTCTCAATGTCATCCTCATCCACGCCAAAATTAAAGTTGTTTGCCGGGCTATACCAGTGCAGCGTTCTGGGTCGTGTTTGACAGCCTGGAGTTCGTGGGTTTGTATCCCAGGCACCCACCGACACACTGCTTGCCAGCCATGCTGTGGCATCGTCCCATATAAAGTAGAGTAAGATGGGCATGGATGTTAGCTCAGGGCCAGTCTTCCTCAGCAAAAAGAGGAAGATTGGCAATGGATGTTAGCTCAGGGCTGGTCTTCCTCACACAAATAAAGAAAAAAGCTGTTTGACAACTCAGCCACAGCCTTGCTGATTTTTGCAACCTACTCATCCTTGGCAAATCCTTTGAAGCCATGGGTGAACCTCTTGAATGTCTTCTTCCAGATGCCATTCATACACTCCTTGGTGACACCACCTCAAGCCCAAGCAAGGTTCTTGATGCAGTCATAGATGTTTTAATCATTCCAGCATTGCATCAGTGTTTTCTTCAGTTGCAGCAATAGCCTGGGCAAAAGTCTTCCTCATGTAGCAGGCCTTAAAAGCTGCTATAACTCTGAGCCAGCCCCGATGGCCTAGTGGTTAAAGTTCAGGGCTCTCACCACTTTGGCAGCCCAGGTTCAGTTCCCAGTCATGGAACCATTCATCTATCAGTAGCCATGCCATGGCAGCAGCTCACATAGAAGAACTAGAAGGACTTACAGCTAGAACAGACAACTACGTAGTGGGGTTTTAGAGAGAAAAACAAAGAGGAAGTTTGGCAACAGACGTTAGCTGGGGGCAAATCTTTCCCAGGGGGAAAAAAGAACCTGCTATAACTCCTTGATCCATTGGTTGGATCACAGAGGTGCTGTTTGGAGGGAGAAACACTGCTTTGATATAGGATGAAGATCACCAATAAAAGGAGGATGTCCAAGAGCATTACCAGTAATAACCAAAATCTTGAAAGGTATGTTATTCTCCAAACAGTCCTTCACCATTTCGCTGGCACAGCAGTTCAGGAGGGCATCTTGGAAGAGGAACTGAGTCACCCAGGGCTTCTTATTGCTCATGTAGTACACTGGCAGTGTGTGCTTATTGATGTGCCTGAAGGCCCCAAATTCTCACTGTGCCAGATCACAGAGGGTTTCAATTTGTCACCTGCAACAGTGCTCCCAAGCAAGACTGTTATTCTGTCCTTAAAGTCCTTGACACCTGGCATTGACTTGGCCTCCTTATGGATGAAAGTCCTTTCAGACAACCATTTTCAGAATAGGGAGGTTTCATCCATGTTGAATACTTGCTCTGGCAAGTAATTTTCCTCCTCAATCAGCTTATCTAGAGTTTTCAAAAACTCTTCAGCTGCCTTCACATCAGCACTCACAGACTCACCACTCACTTTCACATTGTGTAATGAAAGACAATTATTCAATCATTTAAACCACCCAGAGCTAGCAATAAATTCAACATTGTACTCAAGTCCAGCCTTTTCTTTCAACATTGAGAACAAACTTTTTGCTTTGTCAGTGATCATCATAGTGCTAAAAGGGGTATGCTTCTGTATCTGGTCCTCAATCCAAGTCATTAGAAGTTTCTCCATGTCTGACATAGGCCCTTCTCAAATTTTTACTAGTCTTGCTGCCGCCGATGAAGCAGATCCTTTAACAGTTCCCATCACTCTGTTCTTGTTCTTCAGAATCATAGCTGTGGTGGAATGGGATATGCCTGACTGGCGAGCAATAACCATCACTGATTTTCCACCTTTGTAGTCCTTAATGATTTTTAATTTTGTTTCCACGTCAATCACTTGATGTGACTTCTTACTGGCAACATTAGCAGTGGATTTTGTATGCTTAGGGGCCATGGTGAACAAAATACAAGATTAAATCAAGAGCCAAAGAAAATGATGCAATCAATAGACACGGTAAACACAAGATGTATGAGGCTGCTGCCAGTGTAACTTGGCATACTGTTTTACAGTAAACTTTTTTTAAGTAGAAAGAGTACACTCTAAAATAATGATAAAAAGTACAGTATAGTAAATGCATAAACCAATAACGTGGTCGTTTGTTTTCAAGTTTTATGCACTGCACGTAATTGTATGTGCTATACCTTCATACGACTGGCAGTGCCGTAGGTTTGTTTACACCAGTGTCACCACAAACACCTGAGGAATGCATTGCACTACAATGGCCATGACGTTCCTAGGGGATAGGAATTTTTCAGCTCCATTATAATCTCATGGAGCCACTGTCATATATGTGGTCTGTCAGTGACTGAAATGTCATTATGCAGTGCATGACTGTACACTAATAAAGTGCCCTTACTTTAACAGAGGGGTTCCTAACTACTAAGATTTTGTCTTATACTATGAGTAATATTTTGCTGTGACTTTAAGACCTAAGTGAGTGCAGAACATCATATAAAAAGAATTTTTAAATTTTCTCACACTGTACTCAGAGCTTCGTAGAAAGGATAGCTCCTTTATTCTCTAAACCTGGCCTAATCATCTGCTGGAGTCCACGCTACACAGAAGAAAACTAATTCCTGCCAAATGACAGTATTTCATTCTCTTGTTTTTAATTCTGGTTTTATACTTCAAAGTCCAAATCCCTCACAGAACTGTTTTAAAGAGTCTCCTTTGGAGTGCACAGGCTCTTTAGACAGATGCTCCATCTTTACTTTCTTGCTCCATTACTCTTTTCTTCCTCAAAGTGGGGTGTGGGCATATTAAGAGTCTTACATTGTTCTCATGACATCAGAAGGAAGAGGTGCTGAAACACTCTGTGTCCTTTGACTCCTCTCATCTCTGAAGAGATCTCTTATCTGCTACTCTCCCTGTTGGAATCCCCTATTGTCATTCATAGTCAGGGCTGCAAGCTTCATCAAGGTGAGTTCTGACTCACAAGGCCAAACTCCTGCCTTTGCAGGTACAGTGAAACTCCCTGAATCTCTTCTACATCTTCAATCCAGAGCCTGGAATAGGCAACCTGCCCTTAACCTCTAACCACTGCAATGGGGTCATATCATCTCAGAAGTCTCCCCTGGGAGCAGAGTCTTGCAAGAATACTGGATTCTATCTACACCTCATAGATATTGCAAGCAATTAGAAAGCTAAACCACATCTCTTCTCAGCCTAAACATACTGAGTCCCAAAGTTTATTTTTTATAGTCGTCTGAGAAGAAGTGTCCTTCCAGAGTTCCAGAGATGAATCTAGGCAAGTGGTCCTAGCCTTGGCAATTCCTTCAACTTTAGAACATGCATCCTTCAGTCCAAGACAAAGCCTGAAAATGGGAGATTGGGACCCAGATTCTTCACTTCTTCACTCATCTGCCTTTGTCTCCTTTTATCTCTCAAAATTCCTTGGGACCAAAAAGGGCAAGCTCTAAGCTATCTAGCTACTGCATTTACGTCATATCTTCTTATCATGGGTACCAAGCCATAAGCACTATCCGTCAAGGTGGGAGGCATGACCTGTCTACATTTAGAGAAGAATTTCTATAGTCTGTGCCGCTGATATTTGGGCATTGGTGTGTTAAGAACATTTTAAAAATATCCACTCCAAGTCTTCTTGAAAACCTATTTTCTTGTGGAAATTCAGAAATTAAATAATAATTCCATCTTAATCTTTGCATCCCTGCTATCAAATTCCTAATCCCATCTACCCACCCTCTAAAACCAACCGAAACTTCAGTTTAGCTAAATAGAAAGGCTTATAAACAGAAAATCAAAAGAGAAAATCATAATATGATAAAAATATCACCCCAGATATATGAAAACACTATAAGTTTGAGAAAAAAAATGTCAACATAGACAAGTTTTCTAGTTTTCTCATCTTTGATAGACATTAACCAGTTTACAATTGTATAGAAATAGATTTTACCTGAATTTTGTGGTATCACTGGAGGACAAACAAATGCTATTTTACTTGATTACTACACTTAAAACTGTGATGAGACATCTAGTCTTCCAATGGCATTGATGACTCTATCAATAGTAAAATTTAAAGAAAGTTTCCATAGGGTGACTTATAATTGGTTCAGACTCTATCACCATAGTATATAAATGGCCATCTTGGAGAAGGCTTCCTTCTCTAATTTAAAGCACAGGTAATATTTCCACATATCTGGAAGTTTTTAAACACCCTAGATCACCATTGTGGACAGATACAGACATAGCATCATGTGGGGCCCTTCCCTGTTGATACAATGTTGGATTGTAACTAAATCCTAGCTTTGGGTGAAATTTAAATTTACATGGTGTTTTTGAAGACTTTTCTCATACCTGTAGTGTTCATCCAGCCTTCTTATAGAGACTTGGCTAAAAATATAATGTAAAACACAACCTTTTCTCTACATTTCCAAGGTTCTTAGTGTAAGAATAAAATAGAAGTACAGCATTGTCCTAATTTATTTTTAATCCTTTCCTGTGATTTATTATGTAGGACACTGGACACTCCCTGGATAGTTAGAATTCTGCACCACAGCATATTCAACACTGCCATTTATTCATGTAAGGCTAGATTTCTGCAATTGCAGTATCTGATATCACTAAGAAGTTCTCCCAGTCTTAGAGAGTTTACTAAGTGGAAATTCCACCGTGTGGTCTTTCAGCTGTGGAGAATTCCACTCTCTATGGAGAAATGTCAGTAACAACTTGATTTCCTCCTGTTGTGTGAGTATCTTTTATCAACAAAATGTTCCCAATAATCACATTGCATTTTAGAATGCTGCCTTTGGTTTATAAACCAAACTGAGGAGTCAAGTGAGAGAAAGAGCAAAGGGAATTGGAAAAAAATAATTGTGTGATAAAAAGAGCTCAGTGCCTACTAGCTGTGTATGAAAATGAAAATTGTGCAGATTAACCAATCTGATACCATTTCTATTAGTCTCATTTATTAAAGCTGTAGCAAGCTGTTTACCCTGCTGGTTAGCTCCTGCAAGAGTGGCTCTGATCTCATGAATGTCAGCACTAGCCCTCCAGGTTTACTCAGCTTTCAGCATGGATACCTTTCTTGTCCAGCTCTTCAAAGCAAAGAAAAGAAGAAAGAAGAAGGAAAAAAGCATCCAGAGGGAGATTACAACATGCTCCACAGGGAATCCCTCCTGAGATCTGCTGACTGTAAGAGCATGTTGAGAGGGAGCTCAGTGTGCCATAATCCATTCCAAATGTAGCTGGAACCTTCTGTGCCAGGTGAGCCAAAGGTCACTCTGATGTCAAAACAGAGTAGAAAACAAAGTATTTTACATCTTTGTCAAATGGTTCATTAATTATCACCTACAATTTCTTATTGTCAAAAGGCAAATTCATTCTTTCCTAAGGATTTTCTCATTTTGCCAGATGAATAACAGCAGGGCAAAATATTCACCTATAAATACTTAGGCAATTATAATTTTGTTATTTTGATAAATGGAAAATAATAAGTTCCAGCCCCAGGAATGTGGGAGTAGACTTTGGAGTAGTGTTCCAGGTAATCTCAGCTCTAGAGAAATCTCTTGAAAAAACTTGAGCAGTTTAATAGTGACTTTAAGGCAGTATCCATGAAATTCATATGCCATTCAGTCTGGTTATTCTAAGTCTACTGCATCTAAACCCATGTAGAGAGAGCCTATTTTATTACTGAACATTTGCCAGTCTAATAAGAGATGAACAAAATAATTTTTAGACAAGTGTATACATATGAGACAAATGTAATTGAATGGCAAATTGAAAATAGGATGTTTATCCAACAGATTGAAGCATTAAAAACTCTTTTTCTGTTCCTGTCACCTCCATGTGTTAATTTCTCTTCTGTTCCTTCTGTAACATCCTTAATCCAAAACTGCATAAACTCTCACATTAAGTACTTCAAAAGCCGCCTATTGAGTCTAACTTCTTTTTCTCCTCTCTCCTATCTATCCATCTCTCACATCTCTACTCTAACACCACATTTAGCTTTCTAAAATATAGTTGTGATCATATCACTTCCCTATTGAATCTTTTATAGATTTTCATTTCATACAAGACAAAGTTCAAACAACTCACCATTCAAATATACTTGCAATCTCTTTGAGCCATCTTTCCAGGTTCATCTACTCCTTCACTGACACTCCTATTTACAAACTCCACTCACACAATTCTCACTCCTTACAATGTACCAAAAACTCTAGCTTCTTTAAATAACTTCACATAATCTTGTAAAGGAAAGTATCTTCCATTTTTACACCTTTGCACATATACTAATACATAAAAGATCAGCTACTTTCTCATACTCTTAGCTGTTACACTAAGCACAAAGGTTATCCCATTCCTCCCTAACCACTCCAGATGGAATTTATTTCTCCCATTGCTATGTCCACTTCGAAGATAATTCTTTATTTAGAGACCCCTATACTCATAGACTCTGACTTCCTTAAATCTAGGTGCTTGTCTTATTCAAGTCTTTTCTTAAGTAGGAATTATAGAAAATTTTTAAATGTCCATTGAATAAAAGCACAAAAGCATGTAGTAAACTAATATCTGATATTCTTCCCTATAGATTTATCCATCCCAAGTATCAATTCTATGAACTCATTAGTTCTAAAGCAATGTTATTTTCTATTAATACTTGCAATATAATTGTTGAGTATACTGCTATAATTCAAATCAAAATAAGTATATTATAATCATACCAGCTGTGGTAAATAGACATTGGAGCTTTACTAAGATCTTATTATCTGATTGTAAATGAATTAGGCTGAGGTAAAACAATATAGTAGTCCCAGTTAGCAGCATTTTAGAGTTAAGACAGCATCATATGGCTTTGCCCGAATAACAGTTTTCACAAATCTTGAGGCATTATTAAGAACACCCACATGAAACAATGAGCACATATTTTATGGTTTAGCATCCAATTCTTTACAAATGTGAACCCGATCCCTTTGAGAATGAGCTTTTACAATCTTTGGTAAATTGAAGGAAAATACTTTTTTCCTCCTAGAATTGTACAGCTAACTATCTTCAGTTTATTTTCATTTCAAAACATGGAGTACATTTTATTGATATACAAAAAGGCAAGGTGGATAGCAATAATTGTTTTGCTTATTAAATAGTTAGTATATTGTCTAAAAAGAAGAATTATTTTTTTGAATTAACTTTTAAATTATTCAAATTATCTCTAATTTGATAAGGTACACTTCTTTCTCTGCCACTTTCTCCTATCTAAAAAGTGAGATTCATTTGGTATAACTTTAAGGATATTCGAACATCTGAGATTGGTTTAAGAGGTTTTTTTGAAAGTGCTTTAGAAAGCAAAGTTACTGATTTTTTTTAAAAAAGACAAGTCTTTGAAATGCTTACAGAATGATAAAGGATTTAAATTCTAGGAAAGACAATATTAAAATAACTAAACATGGATTTTTAAAAGGCATTCTACAATCTCCCTGTTTCAACCAGTAACTGAAAGCAGTGACAGTGAAGTAGTAAACAAAATTATGGTTCAGTTTGCTATTTGATTTCATTAGCACATCTCAACTAATTTTGCAAATGAAACTTTCTTGTGTCACCTCTTAAGTGGAACATATTTAAATGATTATTCATTTCTAACCAGCCCATGGCTTTTTGTAGGCTCATTGTATTTTAGTTTCATCCATTTCATTTTTATAATTTAAGGAAAAAAAATTTTTAGATGAAGAGTTTTAAAAATAAATGTATGTATTAGTTATTAAAATGAAAGAACTCTAAAATCATTATAAAGGGTTTAAAAAGGAATTTAACAGATCACCATCTTTTTAAATTATCTTCAAAAATTGTATAAAGGAAGCAAGAGAGTTTGAGATAAAAATCAAGATTCCCTTTCAAATCTGCTTTGAAATAACACTGCGGGTTGGACCAAATCCAGTTTGAAATACTATAGTTGGATCTAAACTACCAAAAAGTTATCATCATTAGGAAACATTTATTAAACACTTAGGAGTACATGAAGCTTGCCTTTTGATTTCACTGAAATTCTTCAAAGGAAGTAATCTACTTTTGGGGTCATGTACCAAAATATTCTATTAATATAACAAATGCAAGTAAATTAATAATAAGTAATAAGTGGACAAAGAAAAAGTGAGGAAGTGATAACTGCATTAAGTAAAAGCAAGAGATACCTTTAAAAACAATGATCAGTAGTAAATAAGAGTTTCAATCTTGAACAAAATAGATATTAGATATTTCAAAATGTGATTAGGCATTATCTGTACATATGAGAGACTGGGTGTGTGGTGCATGTGTTTAAGCATGAAACACACCATTCTCTCATTCATAAAAATAGACAAAATCAAATTACATTATTATTAACATGAACAAGAGTATTTCTTTCTCCTAATAATTTCAGTAGTTTGAACAGGCTGACAAGAACCTTTTGAGTCACAGCAAGTGGAATGGCAGCATTGATTGACCTGGTTATCATATTTGAACACTTCCTACAGTATAATTTATCCTTTAACCAGTTTCATGTAAATTGTGTAATTCTGCATTATAAACTGGAAGTATTCTGATGTCTCTGGTACATTAGTATTTCATCACTATTTCCCTTACAATTGATTTAAAGAAAGACATTTTTACCAACAAATTTTTTAAGTTTATTTGGTACTGTACTTCATCAAGCAATCCATTTTATGAATGGACAAACTGAGGGACATGAATGCAGAGTTACTTAACCAGATAAAGTTAGTCAATTCATCCAAAGGTCAGTGTAACAAATGGAAAGAATAGGCAGCTGTATACATAACAGGATATATTAATCATTTGTATTTTTTGAGAATAATTTAAGCCAATTAATAGCTAAGAAATACTTTGATGAGAAGAGGGGGAAGAGGGGGGTAGGATAGCAAAGTATTGAGTTCTTTCATTGTTTTAGTATAAAGATAGGGTGAAAAGTGTAAGAATCAGCTGAGACTACATCAAAATTGTTTCAAGTTTTGTCTTTTAGAGCCATATTATAGTTAATGATCATCTCTAATGCTTTGTCAATATTTTTCTGTATACCTACTGTACTGATCCTAAAGAAATATTTGGACATTTCCATTTTTTCCACTTCATACACACATCATCATTGGCAGCACTTATCGGGTCCCTTCTTTGATTAGTTTAACTGTTAAAATATTTGCTTTATTACAGTATCCTTCAGCTGACCTTCCTTTGCACCTCTCTTCTTCCTGTAGCCGAGACCACTTTTAAGTTAACTCTGTCCCAAGTTGGGATCATTTTATCTTTGCTTACCTGGGTTTTCAGGGTCTCGAGTTCCACACTCATAGGATTCAGCCACCCTTGTTTTTAAAAAAGCTTCTTAAGCTCTAGTTTCGACTTACATCTGAGAACATTTTTTAAAACACCAACAAATGACTACTCACATAGATACCATGTCTAAATTTTTATATAATTATATTTATATATTGTATTTTAGGATTATATAATGATATACTATATGTCATGTTTTCATATAATAAAATTATATATTTATAAATTATATGACTTCAAAAATATATATGTATTATTATAATAATATATAACATTACTCTGAGTCAAATGACTTGACAAATATTCCTCTAAATGATTAGAGGGCTGCTGTGAAATGTATCATCTCTCTATTTGAACACATTATTTCTTTCTCCTCACGTATTCTCATGATTTTTTTGAACAAACTATGGAATTGACCTTTGTGTTTAAAGTTTTAATCTCAGTCCTTTTCAATTTTAAAATTCTAATAATGACAACAGTTTCAGAAACAACAGCAAATTCTCAAATTCAAATTATCCATAACTGAAAAATGAATTATGTATACTTTTTACCAAACTTTTCCTCTTTTATGTTAATTTCCCAATATAAAGGATGTTATAGTATTAATCTCAAACTATAGCAATAGAGAATAATGAAAAATGGTCATATTTCATTATATGAAGTTCTGAGAAATATAAAACAGCAAACTGAAATTCAGCTTTTAAATATGGCTGTATGTAATAAAGACTTGCACATTTCAAATAGGTTCTCACAACTCTAATAAAAGCAAACTTCCACTGCATTTGAAACAATATTAAATAGGAATTAATGGTGCAGGAATATTGTTAATAAATAAATGCATAGACTCCAAGTTGGTAAAAGTTTTTCAAAAACAGAGCTGGGAAATTATATTCAAGCATTTTGAACTGTTAGTACTCATTACAGTTGAAAGATCCTGGAGCAAAAGCAAGCATACATACATCTGATATGTTCTTACCATATTCCTGGAGACTTCTACTAAAGCCAGATGATTTACTTTAGGAAAAATACTGGAACAAAAATGGAAAATTATCCTATTTATGAGTCTCAAAGTTAAAAATCCTTTTGCTAGAATTATACCTTTCAAAAACCAAAAGAATTATGTCACATAGAATACATAATTTTATACTGATAGGATGATTTTCATCCACAGTTTTTGATTAAATCTGCCTAATATGTGCCTGGTTTTATGGTCAAACCTTTTGATCGTTACCTGTCAGATTCTTAGATAGGAATATCCTAAAGTTTTAAGAAGTAAGTGAAATGAGTCTCAAATTAACATCATTTTAAATCCAAGCTAGGAAAAAATAGAAGTGATAGCCTTAAGAAATTGAGCTCTCAGGTGCTCACCACTTACTACGAGGCAGACGTTGTTCAGAGTGTTTTACAAATATATCTAATTTAAATCTTATAATAATTATGTGAAGCACGTAATATTTTTATTGTCTCCAATTTACAGATGGGGAAACTGGGGCACAGAGAAGTTAAGTAAGTTGGCCAAGAGCTTACAGCTAGAGAGTAATTGATTGTAGATGTGACCCAAGCAGTCTGGCTCTAAAGACCATGAACCCGGCCACTGCATGATTCAGTTTCTCATTTCCAAAAACTGCAGACATCTAGGAAAAATAAAAACTGCAGTCTGCATATGGGTATAAACGCCAAGTCACATATATTTTATTGCGTATCATATAATCCACACAGCAATTTATGTCTCCTTCTCTTAAGGCACTTATTTCACTCTATCTAGTATTATAAATATTTTTTACATATCTCCTCTCACGTAACTTTACATCAAGACCCTAACTTCCTTGACATCAAAACTGGGCCTGATTTTCTGTATCCTCCAAAATTCCCATATATTCTTTAAGCATTCATTCAGCATTTTGAACGAACTGATGAATGAGCAAACACAAACCTGTCTCCTTCATTAGGAAACCAGATAAAAGAAAAATAGAGTTAACACAGTGTGCTACAGATCTGGATTAAATTTTGACTTTCCATATGACTCCCTCTCACCCAACAAAAAGGTAGAAAGAGATATCAATCCTGTCACTGAAACTGAGCTCATTTCATGAAAACAGAGCAAAATTAAATATAACTTTCAACCTATAGTGATCTTATTTTTAATTTTTTGTAGTTTTAATAACTTGCACCTTAACTTTATTTAAAATTCAGTATAGTTTTACTTAGTCACTAACTTCTAGTCTTTCAAACTGAACCGGTAAAAAAGTTTTAGAAACCATAGGATTTATGCAACAATTGTATTTTTAAAAAGTATTCTGCCATGCAAAGATTGAGAAATGGCTGAGACCAAAGGCAAAGAATGACCCAGATAATAGAGGTGAGAAACTCCAAGCATGTTGATGATATGGTGGTAAATTTTTCCAATTTGAATAGTATCTAGGAGAGTAATAGGAAGTAACAATGGAGAAGTAGTAGAGATTAGGGATAGAGACAGAACTGGCATTTAAGCTCATTTGAATGATATTTGAAGCCATAGACAAGAATTCATTAATGAAAGAAAAAAGGATGAGAGAGAAGAAAAGAGAAAAGGGATGAGGATAGACCTTCAGTATTAACTATGCCTCACAGGCAACAGGGTGGATATGCAAAGGAAGGGAAGGAATAGGAAAAGAACTCCCTGGCATACTAGCACAGATCACTTTAATGAAAGCAAGTGAAGGACAATTTCAAGAAATAGGGAATGATCAACAGTTTCAAACATTGTAGACAGTATAATGAGAATATGAAGTGAAAAGAACTCTTTGATTTTGGTTACTGAACAGTTCTTAGTGACCATAGAATGGTTTTATTTGAATTTAGGAAGCTAAATATGTCTGGTAAAGAATGGAGATTGTGGGGCCGGCCCAGATGGCATAGGGGTTAGGTTTGCACACTCCGTTTTGGGGGCCCAGGGTTCACAGGTTCGGATCCCAGGTGCAGACAGACACACCGCTTGTCAAACCAAGCTGTGACGGCATCCCATATAAAGAAGAGGAAGATAGGCACAGATATTAGCCCAGGGCCAGTCTTCCCGACCCAAAAAAAAAAGAAGAATGGAGATCATGTGAGTACTGAGAAACAAAAATATACACACAGATTACTTTTTAGAGAAAAGATAGTGATTGGGTGGCTGACCTTGAAGTTTAAAAAATCACGGTCTGAGCATTGATAACCGTTGTTAGAACCCCTAGCAGAAGGAAAATGCTTTTAATCTTTAAAAAAAAATTTAAGTATGAATATTTTTGAGGTGAAGGTAGTTACAATTTTCTGAATATCCCCAATCATTAACCTATGGTATATTTGATTCTAAAACACCTTTAGAAATATCAACTTACATTTGTATAACACTTCATATTTTCCAAACAGCTTTCCTCACCTTCAAAGTATTGCAAGCCTCACAATAACCATATGAGTAAGAAGGATGATTATCCTATCTTTTTATTTTATTTATTTTTTATTTATTTTTTGTCTGTGTGAGGAAGACCAGCACTGAGCTAACATCCGTTGCCAATCCTCCTCTTTTTGCTGAGGAAGACTGGCCCTGGGCTAACATCCGTGCCCATCTTCCTCTACTTTATCTGGGACCCGCTACGCGTGGCTGACAAGCAGTGCGTTGGCGGGCGCCCAGGATCCGAACCCGCGAACCCCGGGCTGCCAAGCGCGAGCTAACCTGCTGCACCACTGGGCCAGCCCTATCCTATCTTTTTAAATAAGGAAATATGCTTCCTGAGAAATATCATTTGACCTTGCAGAATTAGTGGCATCATTTGGGCTAGAACTCAGTACATTGAATCCTGGTGCTAATGTTCTTTCCACTGAAATCAGTAGGGTTCAGGAATAGTTGCTTTCAGAGTTTATAACTCAAGAATTGGCTTTAAAGCCCCAATATCCCAAATATGTGCAAATGCAAAAAGTTACCATTTCACCTCCAGTCTTGAGGCTATGAAGTGTTTCAACAGCAGTTCCACTTGCTTCACATTCCTTTTTATTCATTATTCTCTCTCACAAAACCATTAGCTGAGCTGATGTAGCAATCTCTATTTTAGAGCAGAAATAAAGAGAATGAGTTATTTGTGTAAGTTCACAAAACAGGTCAGTGACAGAACTAGTATTAAAATTTAAAAATCTCAATTCCTTATGTAGCTGCTTTTACTGAGTAATCCTGTTCTTCACGAAACTAATTTTACTTATTATAACAGGTTTATTACATTACAGAGAATATACAAATATATATGTATACATATATATATACACATTTATCAAATATCTGATTATGTGTATTCGAATTATGTAATATTGGATTTTCAAGCAATTGGGAGGATCAAAATTTTCTTTTTCCCTCCCAATCACACAAAACCAAGAACTGAATCAGATGTTCTTTCATTTTGTTACTTAAGTAAATGCACTCTGTTCTGAACTTTGATGTCCATGATGCTATAAAAGCTGTTAGATGAGCTAGTGATATATTTTAAAGTAAGTGGAAGAGAGAAGTAGATAAATATGATAAATCTAAGGATAGATATCCAGCACTATTTCAAAATATAAACAACTTGGGTTCAGGTTGTCTGGCTTCGTATCATTACCTGGGGGGAAAACAATGACTCCCTGTAAACATCCAGTACCCCTAAAGCTGTAACAAAATTCTGTTCAGAGATATGTACTGATTGTGAAACTAACTGCATGGGAAAAAACTGAATGGATATTTCACCAAAGACAAAGGAAGCATCAAATATATAACATTGCATTTACAGGGTACATAAAATCTTATTGGATCAGTGATAAGTATTTGTGCTTCAGCAATTTTAGTATATTACAGACTATCTTCCTTGAGAATGTTTACAAAATACATGGACAACTTATTAATCGGTATTAAAACACAGCAAGTCTAAATCTGGTAACATGAAATGTGTGCAAAGCAGCCATTCTGAAAAACATTTAATTTATGGGATAATTTTCCATTCAAAAATTATCTTCCCTGAAAAGTTCTCTCTACACGGAGACAACATTTATGGGGCTCATGAAGACTGGAAGGCTCTTACTCAGAAAAGAATGTTATACAAATAAAAAGTGTTTGCTCTTGATATTAATTTTAAATTTTAAATGCATTTTAAAATACATTGATGTACACATTGAATATTGAACAGCAAGCTTTTATTATTTATAACCGTCAGATATCTGCATCTATTTCTGATTCCTGAAGAATTAAATATGTTTTATTATTCTTAGTTTGTATCATTTCTGCCAGCCAGATTCTACTCTGGTGCTACTGGTTCACAAGAATGTCAACGAGCTATTTAACTTTCCATTTAATACTCATGTGGTTAATTTGGGATGATGAGGATGTGCTAGTTATTTGAGAAATGAATTACGAAAGACAACACTACCCATGAATACAAGCAAGTGGTAATAATCAAGGAAGACTTATGGCTATAGAGCCAGCATATTTAAAATCTAAAGACAGAAAAGAGGAAAATGCAAATTTTTAAAATGCAATTAGCTGTAGAGTGTTCAAAAAAAAACCCTATGTATCTTGACTTCTTCCTCAAGCATGATATATGTCATGACATCTCACAAATCTCGTATTTCTAGGGATTTAAATTCTTACTATACCACTACAACTTTGTGGCCAAGAGGTGGTAAAAAAAGGCCAGTCTTTGAATGTGAAATTTGACCACAGACATGAATTAAGTGACAGTAATTACAGCCTGCTCATGGGGTGTCATCTCACTCCAACCTTCAAGACTGAATTCAGCTTTTTCATCTCTAGTTCAGATTTAATAGATTCCAAAATTATGATCCATGTTCTCTTCAAAGCAAATTTTTTCTGATGAAGAAGGCAGAACAATAGATTGAAATATATTGGTCCCTGAGTATTTGAATAATCATATTCAAATCAAATTATAACACTAAACTATTAAGTAGTTGAAGAATTTCAAACACTGATCTAAACACTTTGGGCCATATTTTTGTTTGGAGACAGAATGATGATGATGACTACGGCCACAAAGAAGCAAGCCACGAAAGCACTGTATATATCTTTTCTCATGTAAGACCTGTGAGGTAGGTTTTATTATGCACGTTTTCCCACAGAGAAAATAGTGGCTCAAAGAAAGTATGCAACCTGTTTATTATAACACCATCAGTGTGAAATTGACTCAAGTCTTGAACCAAGATCTGTTTAACTGAGAGTTGTATTATTTTTACTTTGCTGACCTATTTGTAAGAGGTTGCACTTTAAGATCAAACATGGTAGACTGAATAATTACATTTACCTTTCCTCTCTCCAAAATCCCACTGAAATTACAGTAAAGGGAAAAAAGACATAAACTCAAGAAGACAAAGAAGAGAGGAGGATATAATATATGAAAAAAGTAAATATTTGGTAAATGAAAAGCAGATGGAGAGTAATTGACATGGCATCTAGGAAAAAGTAAAGTCCTTAGGGAAAAGCCCAGAAAAGGTTAAGGCTGAGGTACGGGTCAGGGTTTGAAAAAAGATAACAAATTTAAAATCTTTAAAAGGTTGAAAATTTTAAAATTTTCCCTGTAAATCCCTTTCCCTACATTTCCCATTTAGGCAGTTACTCTTTCTCAACCTAGCAGAAGACTCCAGTTTTACAGAAACTGAACCTGAAAAAAATCTAGTCTTGAGAACATGGGCACAGGTTAGGGTGGCAGAAAGGTGCTATCCTGAAAAAAGGAGATGGAAAATTCACATATGAAATGGTGTTACCTAGGAAACTTAGACCCACCACCACCACCAAACCTCTACCCACCCTGCACCAGACAGGACTTGGAGTATTTCTCCCTGGAAAAGCCCTTCAATTACCGCAAATGGGTTCCTCAGGAAAACAGTAGTCTTTGCTCAATCACTCTGGGGCTTTTCATATATCAATGTATTTGTTTTAGGTCTTCTTGTCTGTAGTATATCCACTTCATCTGCCTTATGCTTGCTGTTTGCATGGTACATCTTTTCTATTCTTGTGTTTTCAACCTTTTCGTATCTCCCGTAGACAGCAAATATTTGGGTCTTGTTTTTTTAACATTCAATTTAATAATATCTGACTTTTGATTATTTAATTCAGTCATATTTAATGTTATTATGAATATAGTTAGATTTATATCTTCCATGTTACAGTTTGTTTTCTATGTAATTCATATCACTTTTGTTTCTCCTTTACTGCCTTCTTTTGTATTAAATGGATACTTTCTAGTAACGTTTTAATTCCTTTAATAATTTTAATTAACTTTTTAAAATTATTTTCTTAGTGATTGCTAGGGCTTACTGTATATATCTTAACTTCCAAAATCTACTTCAGCTTTATACTAACCTGATTCCAGTGAAATATAAAAACTGCATCCTCCTCCATTTTTATAATATTATTGTCATACATGTTAGATTTAAATATGTTACAAACCCTATAATACATTGATATAATTATTACATTTTATAATCTTATTTCTTTTAAAGATAAGAGAAGAAAGGAAAGCAAATATACATATATATATACATAGAATTTTTTATATTAATTTTCCTGTTTATCATTTCTGATTCTTTTGATTTTTTTTCCTGTGGATTTAACTACCATCTGATGTCATTTCCTTATTCAATTAAAGCTTTGTTCCCACCCACATCCTTTGTGCTGTTTTTGTCAAATTCATTTCCATATGTTATAAGCTCAATAATATAATTATATACATATGTTTTATGCAAGTACTTTTTAAATTAGATTAAAAAAAAGAGAATAAATATGCAGTTGTACTGTCCTGTATAGTTACCCACATAATTGCCTTTCCTGACACTCTTTGTGTGTTTGTATGCATACCTGTGGATTTGAATTACTGTCTGACATCACTTGCTTTCAGACTGAAGTACTTTCTTTAGTATTTTTGTAAGGTAGAATTGCTAGCAACAAATTCTCTCAGTTTTTGCTTATCTGACAATGTTTTTATTTTACCTTAATTTTTGGAAAGTAGTTTTGCTAAATATAAGATTCTTGGTTGAAAGTTTTGTTTCGTTTTTTACATCCATCACTTTGAATATATCCAATCTGTTGTCCTACTGCCTTCTGGCCTCAACCGTTTCAGAAGAGAAGTTAGCTGTTAATTTTATTGGGGTTCACTTGTCCGTAATGAGTCCTTTTTCTCTTACTGCTTCAAGGATTTTTGGCTTTTGACATTTTGACTATGAGTTATCTGGTTGTGATTATCTTTGTATTTATCCTACTTGGAGTTAGTTAAGCTTCTTGGATGTGTAGATTATTGATTTTTAGCAAATTTAGGAAATGTAAGGAGAAAGATAGTATCAGGGGTGCTATTTATGAAAGGTGGTAAAAAAAAAAAAGGCCAATCTTTGGATGTGAAGTTTGACCAGAGACATGAATTAAGCAACAGTAATTATAGCCTGCTCACGTACTCAGAGCTTTTAACCTGTTTTGTGGTGTTTCGCTCTTAAATAGGAAAAGACAAAGCATGATCACCAGATGTATGTGTCCTATTGTTGCATAAGATTTTATCACAAATTTAGCAGCTTAAAACAACATCCACTTGTTAGCTCACAGTTCTCTAGGTCAGAAGAGTAGGCATGGCTCAACTGGCTTCTCTGCTCAGTGTCTCAAAAGACTAAAATCAAGGTGTCAGCCAGGCTGTGTCCTCATCTACAACTTGATTAAGGATGAATCTATTACTAAGACCATTTCAGTGGATCACCAAATTCAATTTCTTATGGTTGTACAACTGAGGTTCTTGTTTTCTTGCTGACTTTTAGTTGGAGACCACTCTCAGTTACTTGAGACCAGTCTCAGGTTCTAGCCATGTGGTCGTTTCCACAACAGTGCAGTTTGCTTCATCAGGGCCAACAGAAAAATCTCTCTCAAGTCAGTCAAGATGGCTGCTTTTGTAACACAAAGTAATTCTGTGAGTTACTATCCCACCACTTTTTTTTTCCCTGAGGAAGTTTCTCCCTGACCTAACATCTGTTGCCAATCTTCCTCTATTTTTGCTTGAGGAAGGTTAGCCCTGTGCTAACATCTGTGCCAATCTTCCTCCATTTTGTATGTGGATCGCCACCACAGCATGGTTGACAAGTGGTGTAGGGCCACACCAGGGATCCAAATGTACAAACCTGAGCTGCCAAAGCAGAGCATACAAAACTTTAACCACAATGTCACTGGGCTGGCCCCTGACTAGCCTACCACTTTTGCTACATACTAATCAAAGGAGTGACTATCCCATCATATTCACAGATCCCACCAAACCCAAGAGGAAAGGATTATATAAGGCATATACATATATAAAAGGATTATATAAGGGAAAAGAATTTGGGGGGTCACCTTAGAATTCTACCTACAACACCAGATATTTCAGTTATTTGAAAAAAAAAAAAAAACCTCATAATAAATTCAGAGAAAATAGCAATGACTAAGAAAATAAAAGGAATCAGAAGAGCTAGTGACAAGACAGGGAGCAAAAGAAAACTTCAAAAGAAATATCTATGATTAATATCCTCAGAGAGATGAGAGAAAACCTTGTCTTCAAGAAATAAGAATAGGCAATGGTAAATAATGAATAATCAGAAGAGAATAAAGAGAAGTTAGAAACTAAAATTATTATAGAAGAAATTTTTAAAAATCAATAGAAAGTTTGAAAAGTAAAGTTAAGGAAATCTTCCAAAAAGTATGACAAAAGGAAGAAATAGATAATACATATGAAAAAAGATAAGAAAATTAGAGACACAATCCAGGAGCTCCAACATCTAAATATTACAATTTTTAGAAAGAAAAGAACTAATTAAGGAAAGAAATTTAGGAGGGAAATAATATAAGAACATTTCACTAAATGAGGAAAAAATATTTCCAGATTAAAAGGACCTATCCAAAGCCCAATTAAATAGGTGAAAATATATTCTCAACAAATCATATTATTATGTAAATTCTGGGACTACATAGAACATCTGAAGAGATTCTAGTAATAAAAATAAAAACCATGTCACATGAAATATCTGGTATCAGAATGGCTTAGAACATATCAACAGCAACACTAGAAATAGAGGACAATGGATCACTATCTCCAATATATCGGGGAGAAAAATATTTGCAATATAAAATCTTGTATCCATCTGAAATATTGGTCATTGGAAGAATAGAATAAAAAACATTTTAGACATGCAATATCTAAAAAGTTATAACTCACATGCACGTTTTATCAAAAATCTACCAGGGAGTGTACATCACTAAAATATGGGAGTAAACCAAAAGAGGAAGAGATGGTATTTGGGAATCAGGAAAGTCAACACTAGAGAAAAAGGAATTCTCAAAATTAAGGCAAAGGGAAGTCTCAAAACAGTATCTATATTCCAGCCTAGAGAGCAATCTATATTGTGTAGGTAAAAACCTCTAGGAGAGATGTTTCCAAGAAAAAAGTTAGATGACCTAATATGGATAAAAGTGTGAGAGGAGCAGCATAGATTTTCCGGAAATTTTGGAGTATATTAGTGACAGGTACATAGAAGACTTTTACCCACCACCCCAAAAAATTAACTATAATCAGGGTGTGCAGGGTGGCCAAAGTTCATTGTACTAAAAAGTAATATAATCATAATTAACTGTGTAACCCAGCTTGAAAATGAATACTAACACAGAGTGCATTTCTTAAAGAAAAGCTTCCCTGTGTCCTAAGAATGGAGTTTCACCTCTTATGCTTAGAGTTGCAACAATTCATCATCAGCTTTTTAGAAGCCCAATGCCATTCTTCCTCCATGCTGAAACAAGGTAATTAATAACCCTGTTACATAAAATGCATTGACGAAATGATGGCTTCCCTCCCCTCCTTTTCCTATATTCTATATTAGATTATGTCATCCCTCTGCTTAAATTCCTGAATGGCTTCTGTTCATTTTCAGAAACAATTTGCAAGTCTTTGTTTAGCATTCAAAATTCTCTGAGATTTTACCTCTACCCAACTTTTCAAGGCTCACTTTACTCTCTACTCCCTGCCCCACACACTCCCATCTCCAGTCATACAGTGAGCTACTCATGGCATTTTATACCCCTGCACCTTTGCACATGCCATTTATTCTGCTGGGAAAGGTCATCACCAACTCTGCTTCTCTGTCTATATAATTTGCACCTTTCCCTCAAGTCTCTACCCAAAATTCACTGATGATAGATATTTTCCTGAATATTCAGTACCCAACAGCTCCTCCTGCTCCTTCTCTAAATGTTTTCTAGCTCAATAAACAATATTAAAATCCTGTTTCCCAAATTCTAAGGCTGGATATTATTCAAGATTCCTTTCTCTCCTCTATGCCCCACATGAAATCAAGGACTAAATTCCATCAATTCTACTTACAATATCTCTCCACATAGATCTCTTTTTTCTATTTCAACTGCCTATCTCAATCTCAATTTAGAACACTATGATTTCTCCCCTGGAACATTACAGCATCCTATGTCTTTATTTCCTGTCTTTCCTCCTGTTCCAATCCAATACTGGAGCTAGGGAGTTAAAGGAGTTGTGTGTTTAATATTACTCCAGTTCAGAGGGATATTTCAAACTGATTACCTCTAGTCCTATACTGGACTTGAAGCAAGGCTTTCCTTTCATTTTGCCACCACCACCAAATTATCCAAATCCCTACTTTCTGATCTAGTAGAAGACTTAATTAAAATTGTAAAGGCCCTCTGTTTCTGAGTTCTTCACAAGCAATGGGGGATGATGGAGTTGAGGGGGAGTAAAAGCTATGAGGCAAATGCCACTTTGAATTGGTGGCCAGTGGGCTGACCACTGAAGATTTTAATTCTCCCTGCACAGTCACAAGGAGAGTTGGGCACTGAGTCAACTTCCAAGTACCTCCCTACTACTTTATGCCCTTGCTACTCAAAGTGAGGTCCATGGATCACTAGCAGTTTCATCTCCTAGTGTCTTGGAAGAAATGCATGTTCTCAGACTTCGTCCCAATCCTACTAAATTAAAATATGCTTTTAACAATACCAGATGATACACATGTATATTAAAGTTTGAGAAGTTACTCTCTAAAAGAAAAATTTTCTACTACTCACTGTGTCCTGCCTTGCCACGCTTCCAGGATTAAATGCCATTCCTTCTTTTTCAGTTGTCATGGCTTCTTCCTCCATTCTCAGTCAGAATTTTACCTAGTTTCCAGAAGTGGAAAAACTTGCTCTGCTAGCATGTATCTAAATCTCTCTGTCTGGAACTTTGGCCAGAAGGTTCTTTTGAGTCCAGTCTCTGTGCTTCCAGAATCTGTGAGTCATACTTGTCTGGCAAAGGAAAGGCCTCGAGGTGTAGGTAAAGGAATTCTGTCAGTGCTAAGGGGCAGAGAAACTCGCAGGAAACAACAGTTCCCATTTTGAAATTAATCCTGACACTTAATTTTTCTCAGAGCAAGTATACCTGTCATTTTCAGTCCATATGCTTCAGATAAATCTGGCTCCATCTGTAGTTCTACAGGCAGGCATGGAACCTAAAACCTGGCCAATCTGAACACGACCAGAGTGACTGGATAGTAACAGGCCCAGGCCCCAGGCCAAGTTAGTCAGGCTGAGAGATAATCACAGGACCTTCACTTAGGAAAGGAGGTTGGGCCAGATGATAAACATTCTAGACTTTCAGGGTCCAGCCACATACTGTCTCATTACATATTCATTTTTGGTTTTGTTTATTTGTTCACAACTCTTTAACAGCGCAAAAAGCATTCTTAGTTTGCTGGCTGTCGTAGTTCACACTGCTGTAACAGAATAACATACACTGGGTGGCTTATAAAAAACAGAAATTTATTTCTCACAGTTCTGGAGGCTCCAAGTCCAAGATCAGGGTGCAAGCATGGTCAGGTTCTGGCAAAGGCCATCTTCCAGATGCAGACAGTCCACCTCCTAGTACCATTGCAATGCAGGTTAAAATTTCGATATATGAATTTGGCAGGGACAGAAACATTCAGTCCATATCACTGGCCTTACAATAAAAGACTCTGGAACTGATTTGGCCCTCAGGCCATACTTTGCCAGCCCTTAGTAAATGATCAAGACAAAGGAATTGCCTTTTCTGCTGTATTAGAAACTGTGAGAGGTGTCTTCACCGTGAAAGAATAAATGGTTGGAAAAAAAGAGCAGAAGGACAGAGAAAGACAAGATCCTGAGGACATTGGTCAAGCCTCATCAGCTCTACTGGACTTTTCAGTTGTAGGAACTCAAAAATTTTCTTTTTCCTTAAGTCGTTCTGGACAAGCTTTTCTTTCACTCACGATTAGCAAGAGTCCTAACGTGAAGATCCTTCTTGATCATGTCCCCACTTAGATCATCAGCATCAGTTCTTATAATAACCTAGACTCACTCTCTGTGCTCCCATCATGCATTCTCTTGCCTCTGTTAAGTTACAGAATCTTCTCCTTTCATCCTACAATGACCTTCCCTTCCAAGTTTACCAAGTCGACCTCAACTCCTGTAGGAGTCAGATTAGAAGTCACTGCCTCTAAGAAGCCGTTGCTGACCCCTGCCCCACATCCAACATCATGCACTTTTCATATAGTTTTCCATACTGCTTTGATTGCCTGGTTTTTAAATACTTCTCTAATTCACTTTTAGCTGCTGCCACCGCCTCCTCCTCCTTCATTCTTCTTCTTCCTCCTCCTCATCTTCTTCTTCTTCTTCATCTTCTCCTCCTCCTCCCTTCCTCTTCTTTCCTCTTCCTCCTTCTCCTCCTCATTCTTCTTCTTTTTCTCCTCCTCCTCCTCCTTCTTCTTCATGTTGATAATAATAGAGGCTAACATTATATTATTTTTACTATATGATAGGATCTATTTTAATGCATTAAATAACTCAGTTTTCAGAATAATCCTATGAGGAACCCAGAGCATCCTATATAAATTAGTATTATTGCACTTTTCAAACTGTATTATAATAAATGATGTATATATTTTCTCCATTTCCAGACTTTTAGCTCTATAAGAACAGGCAGTCAGTGGTATGAGTCTTTGAATCCTTAGTACTTAAACCAGTTCTTAAAAATTTAGTAGGTATTCAATAAATACACTGTTAAATGTTCTGATGTTGTTACTGTCCATTCAGTACTATTTAGTTCTGCTTATGTTGAAGAACTTAATCAATAATGAGACAGTGATAATCAGGATAAAACATTGTTTTAAATCAGTGGGATACATTTGGTATATACAACACTTATTTTTTTGCTATAATTCTTAAACATTTTTCCTTGCTTTGAAATTTAGATGCTGGAAGGAAAACACACATATTCCAAGTGTTCACCAACCATAAGTTATGTGTGTCATTCTTCATCGTAAAAATCACTCTCAATGCTTATGGAGTGCTGAGGTGAACAAATCAAGGGACTGGGGGACAGTTTCCACTCCATGATACTGAGAAACAAAACTAGTCAAATCTCACTTATGAATACAATGCACAATTTCAAAACAAAACATTAGCAAGCCAAATTTAGTAGTATATTAAAAGAATAAGTAATGATTATCTTTTAAATCTTACACATTGCAGGGAAAAGAGACATGATGAGGCTACCTCAAAGAATAGGCATTCACTTAAAATGTAAACCAAAATATAAGAACAAAACAGGAACAGCCCCACAGCCAGGATCCCAAGCCCGGGACACGTTTTACGATTTTTTTGAAATTGCAGCCAAGTGTTATTGGAAACTGGACTCATGTGGATGAGCAAGAACACTCCTGAATTCTCACTGTGTCATCCTCCAGCAGCAAGAATCCACTGCTCTTGCACCGAATTGACTCAGCTACCCTCTGACCATGTTTCTGCTCTGTGACCTTGACTCTATCCTCCTTCTAATGGTTTCTGCTTATCATAGCATCTGTTGCTCATAATCTTTTTTTGTGGGGAAGACCAGCCCTGAGCTACCATCCATTGCCAATCCTCCTCTTTTTGCTGAGGAAGACTGGCCCTGGGCTACTATCCATGCCCATCTTCCTCCACTTTATATGGGACACCACTACAACAAGGCTGACAGGCAGTGCATAGGGGGGCTCCTGGGATCCGAACCTGTGAACCCCAGGCTGCCAAAGCACAGACTAAACCACTGGGGGGCCTTGCCCATAATTTCTAATAACCAAAAGTTTAAAAAAAGACTGGGATATATGATATATATCATGTTCATGGATGATTAAATATTGTGAAGACATCAATTCCTAGTACATTTACTAATAAATATAATGCACTTGCAATAAAAACACAAGTGATTTTTCTTTTAAAAGGGGCATGTGTGTGTTTATCCTAAAGTATATCTGAAAGAATAAAGTGAGAATAACAAATATTAGTTTGGAAAATATTAATAAAAATAAGATGACTCTACCATGAGCTATTAAAACATATTTTAAAGTTATGATTATGAACACAGAGTGGTATTATGGCAAAAAATTAGAGGGTTATACACTCTTTAGAAACATCCTCTAGTATTAATAGTGAAAACATTAAAAACTATAATGAAGTATTATGAATCAGTAAAGAAATGATGGTGAGAAACAAATAAAGTTAGAAAAATAGGCTAGCAATTAAGCAAAATTTCCAAATAGGTCTTCACCTCACCTCACTACATACAACAAAATAAATCCCAGATAGATTAAGTTGGTAAATGTAAAAATCTACATAAAACAGATGTTCACCTTTAATATAGTTAAATAAATATACATTGAAACAAAAACATGTCATTTTTACTAATCAAACTAGTAAAAATCTATAGAAATGATACTTTTTATTGCTGGAATAGATGCTGGAGACAGACACAATGATGTACTCAGGTGAAAGTGTAACTGTTTACAACTTTTCATAGAAAATGATTTTTCAGCATGAATAAAAATGTTAAAAAAAGTTCATGCCCTTTAACCAGAAATTCCCCTTAGAGGAAACCAGAAATATATACACATATGCACATACAAAAATGTCCACTGCTCTATAATTTAACATAGATTTTTAAAAGTTTACAAGTCCAAACGTTTAAATATAAAAGATTATTTTACAAGGAGAATACTTTTACTAGGCCAAAAGTTATTAATAATCATAGATTTCTTTAAATATTTAAATACCTCCTAAAATTTTGATATATAAGTCACTCACAATTAAAATACCATCTTGTCAGAGAGTGATAATTTCAGATAATTTGGTATAATAGATTGAGCTTTTAGCTACATCATTTACTAGTTTGGGGACATTGTACGTGGTATTCCTGCTTTCTGGGCTCAATTTTCCAATAAGTAATGGAGGGTAGGGAGAAAGGAGGAGGCCTAATACTATGGTAATTTTGAAGATCATACAAGATAACTGTAGTAGATGTTCAATAAATGTTAGCTCTCTCCACATCCTCCTCCTGATTTTTTCTCTAGAGTTGTATCTGATAAAAATGTGTGTGTTCCAGTTGAGTTATACCGCATTTACACAGCATTGTATAAATCTGGATATCCAGGTTTACTTAGGAGACAATCGAGACTAAGAAATATGGTGATCTGTCTTTGGTCACACAAGTACTAAAAAGCAAATCTGAAATGAGGATCCAGGTCTCCTGGCTCTCAGTTTATTGCTGCAGAGCAACCGTAAAATATCAATGCTGAGATTGAGGTAGCTTGTGAGTACCTGAATGCCTAAAGGACAACTTCCCACGTTTTAACAATCACCTTCTTGTTTCTAGTCTCTGTAAGAGTACTGACTTGGATGTGCCCCAACTTATTGTCTTGGTTCTGTTTTGTTTTTAATAGGGATTCAAATGCTGGCAAGAGTAAGGCTTGCTGACATTTGAAATGCAAGAGTAGACTTTTCTTGACCATCTAGATTGGGTTTCTCCATAAAAAGAAGAGTGATGGCAATGGGGAAGAATTTATGCCAAAAAGACCTAGCATTTATTTAAAAACCAGAGGGTGAATTGATCCCTATCAACTAAGAATTCACTTTAGAGACTGAACAACCCTAGGAATGTATTTGCTGAATGTTTTTAAAGATTTCTTTATAACCATAAAGATTATTATGGCATCATCATCTTTGTATCTGCCTACTCACCTTTGCAAAACAGGGATATGAAACCAGAATAGATTGTGCTTCATTCTGCATAATCGTTCCGAGCTGTGTGGGAGAGCTGTGTGTGTTCTTTCTTGCATATCTTTGTGGAAATATATTATAGTGATCCTGCTGGCCCGAAGAGTGGTGGGTGTTGTGCCATGTGGAGTTAGTAGTGTGTTTGTGGGAAGAAAAGCTGTAGGAGGCTGGTGTGATGTGTCGGGAACACACATCAGTGTATGAGTTAAGGATGAGTCAAGTGTGTACCTAACAGGCAGCAATATCTTTTACATGTGCTCAAGTGGGGCAAAATTTATCTCAGTATACCTTGAATTAGATTTGAGCCTGCCCATTGAAAAATCCAAGGAACCACTTCCAATGTTACCTTCACAGTTAAATATAAACCAAAGGTGGTCATGGTATCACAGGAGGGAACAATTTTCAGAGATATGGAAATACTGCACTTCCATCACTACCAAGGAATGAAAGCAAACTTTCTAATTTACCTCCAATTTAGACTCACTGCTGCATTTTAACATGCTGTGCACAAAAGAGCTTAAGTTAAAAAAAAAATAGAGACTAGAGAAGAAACTCAGAAGTTAGAATAGAATTATGTTCATCTTAAATGTTTAAAATTTGTTCTTAAGAATAGAATATGTCATGTGTGTTTAGATCAAAATATACGTTTTATTATTCATTACTACTAATAATGTTACTCTAAGTCTTTATCAATCAATGTATTGCACATTAATTGAGAGCCTATTAATTGCTGATAGGTGTACAAAGTGAAAAACGTATTCTTCTGGCCTCACATCCCACTCTAAATTAAATGCATTTTTAGTTTAGTTTTTGTTTTTGTTTTTGTTTTTTATTGCAACCAATGGACATCTCTATGCCTATATTTTACCCATATTATTAAAATTCTAGTTTTACCATCTGTTTCCACAACGAAACTGCAAACTTTTGAAAGGACAGATGATGTTATATTTTTGTTTGCAGTCACTCAATAAATATTGACAAACTGAGTTCATATAAAGTGAACGGGCAATAATTGAGGTACGTATAAAATACCATAAATGTAGAAAAAAGTGAGAGAAGGCAAGAAGGTGTCTAAATCATAGAAACCTGAGTCTTGATGGAGGAATAACATTTTGTAATATAGCTCTTGCAAATTGTTTGTCTTCCTGAAGTGCTATAGCATCAATTCCTACACCGATCCCCAACACATCTTACTCCTGTCTATAGTAAGAAGGTCTCTGGTAGTAGGCCTTCCTGGCTCCCCCATGGAGATGGTTTCCTGGACGGCAGTATGTAGCACTAAGTCAACACTGAAGAAAAATATAAAATGAAGCCAAATTCATTTTTCAGCCATCAGCCACATCAAAGAGATGTTTCATAGTAAAATGAAAATAAAATAAAATAAAATAACTTTCTAAACATTGAAACTCTAAGTAATAATATTTCCCTTCATTCATTCCCTTCATTCATTTGGCAAGTATATATTGTGTACCTACTGAGTACCGGGCACTATTCAAGATTTGGTGGGGAGTTCTTTTCAAACTCCTTTTATTACTTTCTGAGGGTGGAGACTGTGGGGCTGAGGGTGAAATACCTCACTCAAGACACTAAAGAAGATGCATTTCTCCCAGTTTTTAAGAAAAGAATTCTAAAAATTAGCCAAAATGATTTCAAAACAAAGAGAAACATTTAAGAGAAAATGTGTAGATGTTACAAATGTTTTCCCCTTGTTACAATTACTTAACCTGACTTGGGAGAAGGCGGGGAGAGATCTACAAATCTTGGTTAACTTATTAAGATCAGTAGTTTATTGATCTGCTCTAATTTAAAAGAATTATTTATTCTAATTCTGCTTTATTTAAAAGAAAAAGTGTAACTTTGAAGCATCAGAGAATCTCGGCATCCATAAGGAGCAACTCTCTGAGGTTCTCCCATAACTAGCCCTTATTTACAAGGACTCCTCAAAGTGACAATTCAATAAGCATGCTCATAAGAAAAATCCCAAAAGGACATGCACAAGAATTGTCTGTATCTCCTGGTGTCATCACAAATCGTATAGTGAACCATTCGAATAAGGTCAGTTTGAAACTTGTATGCAATCAATCCTTGTATAACTCTAAGGTTTGGACCAGTCATTGAATTTTACTTTATGCCTGGCATTCAAACAACCATTTCCAAGTAATCACTATGAGTTGTGCCTAGGAAGCTGAGCTGGATTACCTTTTGGCAACTCAGCAAGTCTCCCCTTTCTTTGCTCTCCCCTGTGTCATAGGAGCTGAAAGCCTGGGAACTACATTTCCCAGAATCTCTGGGCTAATTCCCACCAACGAGAGGCATTCATAGGAGATTTGGGATGAAGAAGGAAAGCAGAATAGTGTTCACAGAAGTGAGATTTTACAGAAGCCTTCTATGAGTTACTCACCTCAGTTCTGAAGCTGTGATCATCACCAAGTGCTTTACTGCAATTTTTAAAACTTCCAGAACAATCCAAAAGCAATGATACAATTTCCTTTTTCTATTTTAAATCCATCGATTAAGAAAGGTTTATTGAGTACCTCCTATAAGCCAGGTACTTGCAAGGCTCTGTTGATACAAAATCAAATAAACATTTCCCTGCCCCAAAGGAGCTTACTATAATTTTTATAACTATCTGACTACAACAAAAGACTCAAACCTGCGGAGATTGATTTTTCTCTCATTTGCAGATGGGGAGAAGAAGCAGCGCTGGTTTTGCTTTCACTGAATACTGAATGCAGCAATTTGATCCTGTAAAGTTGCCAAGGCAATGCCAACTGTCTGTGACAGCATATGGGGGTAGACAGACACTCACATACTCAGACACAGTGATTTTGTAATCACTCCTCCTTCATAAGATACCAAACTAAAAATAAAAGTTTTCATCAAGACTATATTTCATCATGTTAAAATAGCCTAATTTGCCAGGCTGTGGAGAATAGACGCCGAACCACTTCTGGCATTTTGAAATGTGATCTAAATGTATTAGAAGATGAAATTTCTTTTTCCTCATACACTTCAGTCTCTTCACTGAATAATATGAAAGGTAGAATAAAGAACAGGATAAGAATGTTTATCACATTCTTCATTCCTATATGCCTTAACGAACACCCACTTCCTTATATCAGCCTGGAGAAGACTATAATGAGGAAATGATGAATAAATCATTTAAGCCAAGTATCATTCTATATATAGTTTAAGTCATGATTTTAAAACTAAAGCACTTATAATCCCAAAATACTTTGGGCTGCATTCAGGGTGTCAATTTTACATTAAATTCAAACACAGGGTTGTTTTTATAAGAGATGAACTGAGATAGCACTGAACTTTTGATGTTGTCTTTTCACTGAAATCAGTGAAGAAGCCAAAAGGAAACAGAATAACTTGCTTTCCATTTTGTATTTTAGTCTCCACATTTCTCTTAACAAAAAAACCTTTTTCTTTTACCCTTATGACACTACTTAGTTAACGTGAATATTATATGAGGAATAATTCATTAGGTTAACAAGAGATTAACAATAATGTATTCGGGAGCACTTGATAATAAGGAAAACCAGGGCTCAAAATAATCTCAGCCAATATGAGCCAGTGACCTTTTCAGAACATAAACTTTCTCCCTATTAATGGCTCTGTGGATTCCCTACAGCCTTGTTCTAGCAAAACCCCAGCATTTTCTTTCTTCACCTTATTGAGAAGTACCAAAACAATCACCTTTTTAATTAAAAGGCAAAGCCATATATATTAGAAATCTCAAATATGTCATGGTGAAAATAAGTCATTAATAACAATTGGAAAATCTATCCAGGTCAAATAATAAGAAAGTTCCACTTTAAGTTATCTTAAAAGAAAACCTAATATTTTTGTAGAACAATATTTCTTGTATATGATTACAGTGGAAATATAACCACCAAAGTCAGAAATAGAAGAACCACTTCATGGCCATGGGATAGTTAAGAGTAATGTCACCATAGCCAGTGCCACTAGGGGCGGGTTTGGGATGTTAACCAAGGCAATTCACATCATGATGCTGCCAAAGAAGGCATCTGCCTTTAGTTTGATCCCCAAATGGAAAGTGACATTGCTTACTATGTGCCTGAAATAATGAATGAATGAATGAATATAATCCTCCTGATCAGTCCAAACGTACACAGGATACAGAAAACAACAACCCACACAAATGAAGGACAGCACACTCCAGTTAGAGACAGAGGCCATTGTCAAGTTCAATGATCGTAGACGTTCGCAGGAAATATCGGAGAGAATAAATGTCCATGGAAAACTTTTGATAAAAACTCGATGCTTGAAACAAAATATTATCAGAGTCAAGAAAATATTCTGAAAACTGAAAATAAGGGTGCTGAAATAATAGCATGGCCAGTTCAGAGAGAACCCTCAGCACACTGATTAATGCCCTGTTTCCCATCCGCTGGTGTTCATCAAATGCCTGAAGATTTTTTATTTTCAAAAATATAGATTTATTAACTTGGCAGGTATATTTTGCAAAAAATTTACAAATGATTTATCAGTAACCTCATTGCCAAAGTCCTTAGTTGGGAAGAACTGGAAGTTCATATTACAACCAACAAACTACCTTTATTGTTGTTGAATATGCGTGTGCTTAAGCTAATGCATTGTAAAATGATAATGTTCTCATTCCAGAGAGAAGATTCAATTGTATTTTTCTAATTCCTCATCATTTTATAACTGCTAAGCTGAAGAACTATATCAAGTATTGTTTTAAGTAGTTCCTGGTGTGATACAACTCTACCTGACAATTTCAGTAAAAATTTTCATATTTAGAGTGGTCAAAATGAGGTAAGCATCATCTCTTAGAGAATTCTGTCATAATAGTCTTATTTCTATCTAGGTGTGATATGTTACTAAAGAGAGAGTTTTTTCACTAGGGTCATAATATAATTCTGCTCTTAGGTACAATCCCATGCATTGTATTTAATTTGCGTAGACAAGATAATAATTATAATATAGCTTAGCCTGCTGTAACAGAGAGACACAAAAATAGGAGAGAAATTTATTTCTCTTTTAAGTAATAGCCTGAATACAAGCATTTTACTCTGGTACAGAGACTCTGTAGTATCTGGTATCCAGGTTTCTGCTGTCTTTTCCCAAATTTGTATAAGTAGTGAACTTTCTTCTACATGGTCATGATGGTTCATCGGCATCTAGTGAAGAGACATTGGGGAAAATAACATTATGTCCCCACCATTTAAGGGCACAATGTGGAAGGGGCAACCAGAATTTCTACTCATACTTTATTTAACAGAGATTGGTCATATGATCATATTTAGCTGCAAAGAGGACAGATGAGTTTATTCTTTGTTGTGAAAAGATACAGCTCAGCCAAAACTCAAGGTTTCTATTCTATGAGAGAGTAAGTAAGAAGAAATATTGAGAGGTATCTTTGTTTTGGTTTCCCCCAAAACAAATGCTAACACAAGGAGGTGATTTTAGATAGTGATATCAGGAAGCACAAATAAGAAAATGGGAAAAGAAGAAAATCCTAAAAGAATAGAGCATCAGTAAGCAAGTTAATCCTATGGGCCATGGGGTTCTAGTCCCCTGGGTACGGTTGGAGAGATGACATGAAACTTCCATCAGGATCATCCCATCTGAGAATGAGAAGCTGAGACATTTATTGAAGACCTGCATCCCCATTGAACATGGGTTGCCTCTAGGAATATTCACCATCTCATACATCTTGTTTGCTCATGTGCCACAGAACAAGCTAGCACCAGGCCAGAGAAAGCCCTCAGGCAAGAGGAAAAGAATCATAGTCACTTGAAGTAGGAAGCCAGTAGCACACTGGAAATTTCACTGCTAATCCAGGAAATCTGAGGTGGGTCACTAGGATATGGGACTCCAACACTGTCCATGACAGGCTAAAACTAGTATTCTTTGTGTTTCATTAAAATGACTTTTCTTAACTTAGAAAAGCTTTTCTCTTATTTCTTCTGTTCTTCTTAGTCAAATCCAACTATGTTTGACAATCATTTTATGAGAGCCAAAATTGCATTCTGTAATAGTTTTGAAAAAATAAGACAAGGATAGTTGTTTAAGAGTTAATATTCAATATCATGCCTCTATTACAGTAGTCCCAGCATTCTGAACTGTATGTGTTACTACTATGTTGTATCTCCCATCATTATAAAACACTTGAGGACAAGGCATTTGTCTTCTTACCTTTCTAGTCCTCATAGAGGCAAATCCATGCATTGTTCATAATGAATAGTCAGTTAAGGCTTGCTGAACTGAAAACAATCTCCCATTTCACTCACAAAGAATAATGGATAAAAAGATAAATAAAATAATAGATAAAAGATAAATCCCATCTCTGCAAAGAGAAGTCACTGGAGGTGAACAATAAAATAAAGAATAATAGTAATATAAGCATAGAGAAAATACTATTACTTGTACTAGTAATATAATAGAGAAAAAGTAACATTAAAAACTGAAGTGTTGGGGCCAGCCCAGTATCGTAGTGGTTAAGTTCACACGGTTTAGTGGTTAAGTTCACATGGTTAAGTGGTTAAGCTCTGGTTCAGCAGCCCAGGGTTTTGCAGGTTCAGATCCCAGGCGTGGACCTACCCATCACTTATCAAGCCATGCTGTGGCAAGCATCCCACATATAAAGTGGAGAAAAATGGGGACAGATGTTAGCCCAGGGCCAACCTTCCTCAGCAAAAACATAAATAAATAATAAAGTGTCTCCTGCTGAGTTTTATCATTCAGATACCACCCTAAAATGAGGTACTGATTAGGATTTGGTCTACATATGGACATGATATTTCTGGCCACTTCTTGAGAACAGGATGCAAGTCATTATCATCATGCAAAGACCAAAGATGTGGATTAATATTTAGCTTGGAATAAATTAGTTAGTGCCAGAAATTTACATATCCTCTACAGAATGTATTAATATATCATATCAGGATCTTACAAAAAAAAAATACTTCCCCTAAAGAATTCCATCAGAAGTAGGTCCACCTTGAGCTCTATTCAAATGTCATTAGCCCAAATAGCAAGATGAACATCTAGTCAGTTAAGTAATAGGACATCGTGGACCTGGAATAGTACCATATTCAAACTACAGTACCTATAAATGTCTAATTTTTTATATTTTTTCTAATCCTAAATTTGGCTGTTTTTCAACAGTATATGTTTTCATTTACATTCACATCTGATTAAGAAATATACTGTACTTTATTTACAATATGACTCTTGCCTGGAAGTTAACAAAATATACAGACTGGTCTCGTGATACACAGGAAAATAACTCTCATATACATATGCATATATATATATATATGTATCCTGAAATATTTATGGAAGAGTCTCCATTGGAATCACCTAAGGACCTTTTCAAAAATACCTAATGCCTAGGGCCCATTCCTAAGGAAAAGAATCAGAATCTCTGAGCTTGGGACATAGCAATTTTTTCCAAAGACTTCCCAGATTACTTCAGTTTTGCAGCCAAGGATGAGACCTATCAAATTGGACAGAAAAAATATATATATTGTTAAAGTAGCATTGTATCTCATTACAGTTATGTGGTAAAAGCATAAAGATGCAATTCTCTGACACAAGAGAATATTAAAGATCGAAATTTAGCATGCAAAATATCCTATGAAAAGGTAAAACATTAAGAGAAATAGTGTAATAATAGTTGCTTAAAGAGTAGATTTTCAATGTGCTGATCATTTTCCTTGAGTTATCTGTTATCCTCTAAATTGAAATATAAATAACTATCCTGCCTAGAGGGCTCTCAACGTATAAGAAGAGCTGCGCCGTCAAACTAGATAAGGTAACAGTTCTGAATAAGCAGTTTTCAGAAGCAGTGAAGTAAATTCAGTTACACCATACTCTCTCCCCTTCTTGCAGGAATACTCAAGGTTTTACTTAAGCAATCTAAAAATGAAAAATAAAAGTTGTAGATTAAAATCTTAATTAGCATTTATCTTGAAGATTTTTTCTTCTTTCAAGACCAATAATTATATTGAGTTTTAAATACTAAAAAATCTGTATAATCATTGTTTTTCATTTTATAAATATTTTTACTGTGTATCCATATAACTCAACTAAAATACATGTCTTTTACGTGTTTTACAATTAACCTTAACTCCTCATCCTATATGTAGCAGTAAATTATCTTAGAACTGAAAGGAACCTTCAGGTTCTCTCCTTATTTTCAGTTGAGGAAAAAGTCAAGGATCAAAATAACTTCCTCAAGTTTACACAGAATAGGAGTTCTCAACAAGGAGTCTCTCACACTATTGTCATTAGTAGTTTTGAAGCATATTGCAAGTAATAATTTATTAATAATAGAAAAAAAGTTTGTTAATTATTTTCAGTTTTCTAGAGCAAAGAGTTTCTAAGCTTATATCTACACTAAAATATTGCTCTCTCACCTGAATGTCAATATGCTAAGTGTAAGTGCAAAAGTATTAGATTTATAAGTAGGATGCTGAAAATTGTGTGTGAGCATGTATCACATAAGTAACTTTCATTTACTGTGTGCATTTTGATAAAACAAATCCACAGAAATGTTGAAAACCTCTAAAATAAAGAATTTGTTGTAGATTCAAGCTCAGAAGCTGAAGTTTCTGATTGTCTACTCAGTAATCTTTCTACTTTGACTAGTAATAGTCTGTATGTTTTAGTGCAGCATCTTAAATGTACCCCTGTAACAGAATGCTAAAATGGAAGCTTCAGCTGGGACTCTAAGATGAGAAGTGTCAAATACCAAAGTAAGATGCCAAACAAAAAACAAATCTCAGAGTAGGTGGTGAAGAACCTGTTGGATGACTCAGACTTCACTGACACTGAGAATATAAAAGGGTTTCAAGAGTTGTATAGAAAGGAAAACGGTTTTTATAAACAGGGTTTTTAAAAAGAGCTATAAGTCAAAAAAAAAAGAAGCCTGGAAATTGTCCTTTAGCATGGGTTGTGTCTATCAACTCATCACTTATTTACAATCTGCTGATCAAGTGGGCTGGACAATCTGCCACCAGAGCTCTCCCCACCGACCCCCAAACAAAGCTTTGAACTTGGATGCTCTGTGTTGGATTGACAGTCTGAAGGAAGGATCTTATCCCTTTACTATGGTGGATCAGTAGGAAATTTCCCTCTGAGCAGAGGCAGCAGTGCACCAAGCACAGCAGTAAATCTCTACTAAAATCCTCCTTTTTGATTGTTTTCTTTATTAGATAATAAAGACTATTTTATTGACTGTGCATTCAAGCTTCATGTAACATGTAATTTTGATATTCTTGTCGTCTAGGATATTAATGATTATTTTGAACGGGGCAGGGCTGAGGCACAGTCCTGTGGCACATTGTTAAAAAACATTAAAAATTCCTTCCAAGTTGTCCTGATATATTAATCATGTCCTCTAGGGAAAGCTTTTCAACTACCATATGTCATTGATTCTAAGACCTACATTTTTTCACATCTTAACATATCTGAAATCAGAATGGTATCTCATAATTACTATTGGCTGGGCAGTGGTCAACGGTGTAGTTTCTTTGCCAGCCCTTGGACTAACATCAAAATGAGTAACACAAAAACTTACAGAATGGGTGGCATCTGTTTGCTAGAAAGCTCTGGAGACAATAGTAACGGGCTATTTGATAACCACTGCATCACCAATTCTCTTAATGCCACAGAGGATAATGTTGTGTAGAAAAACATAGATCCCAATGACTGGGCTAGAACATGATTCAGAAGAGTCAGAATGTGAAGACATTTTAGAAATAACTGAAGAATTAATTACATTTAGGGTTTATTTTAATATTTACATGAGTGATATATGAAAACTCTGTCAAAAATTAGATTAAAACAGCTCTTTCAGTAAATATAATGTATTATTTCTAGGGAATAAAAAAACTGGTTTCATATTCATTGAAAATGCTTCAATTTTTTTTTTTGTGTTATAAAATGAAGAAACATACAATTAATGACATCTTAGGTTCATAACAGATTTATAATATAAAGGATTATATGTTAAAATCATGTTAATTATTATATCTTTATTAACATAATGTAATATATTATATATTACATAATAATTATATTACTAAAATTATTAACTGTTACATTAATTACATTATATATTTTATATAGTGGATGTTATAATATAATATAAATATTTATAAACAAGCTAACTGTACATTTCAATGAACTAGGAAAAGAAGAACAAACTAAGTCCAAAGTTATCAGAATGCAGGAAATAAAGATTAGAGCAGAAATAAACAAAATAGAGATTAGAAAAAAAATCAGTGAAATTTAGTTGTCTTTTTAAGACAACATAATTGATAAACCTCTGTCTAGACTATGAAAAAAAGAAGATTCAAATAAATCAAAAATGAAAGGGGAGACATTACAACTGATTGTACAGAAATGAAAAGAATTGTGAGAATACTGTGACAATTATAGTCAATAAATTGGATAACCTAGAAGAAATGGAAAATCCCTAGAAACATACCACCTACCAAGACTGAATCATGAAGAAATAGAAAATGTGAACAGATAAATAACAGGTAAGAAGATTAAATCAGTAATCAAAAACATCCCAACAAAGAAAAGCCCAGGACATGATCACTTCACTAGAGAGTTCTACCTAACATTTAAAGAAAGATTAGCTGCAATCCTTCACAATTCTTCCAAAAAAATTGAAGAGGAGGGAACACTTCCAAACTCATTTTATAAGGTTAGCATTACGCTGATACCAAACCCAGTCAAGGACACTAAAAGAAAAGAAAATTACAGGCCAATATCTCTGATGAACATAAATCCAAAAATCTTCAACAAAATACTAGCAAACTAAATTCAATAACATGTTAAAACGATCATACACCATGATCAAGTGAGATTTATCTCTGGGATGGAAGATAGTTCAACATATGAAATCAATAAATGTGATACACTATGTTAACAGACTGAAGGATAAAAATCATATGATCACCTCAATAGATGCACAAAAAGTATTTGACAAAATTCAACACCTTTTCATGATAAAAACTCTCAACAAACTAGAAATAGAAGATTACTTCAACATAATAAAAGCAATATGTGGCAAGCCACAACATCATACATGACAGTGAAAAGCTGAAAGCTTCTCCTCTAAGATTAGGAACAAGACAAGGATGCCCACTCTCACCACTTCTACTCAACATAGTACTGGAATTTCTAGCTATAGTGACTAGGTAAGAAAAAGAAATAAAAGGCATCAAAATTTGAAAGGAATAAGTAAAATTATCTGTTTGCAGATGACATGATCTTATATGTAGAAAACCCTAAAGAATTCACTAAAAACTATTAGAACTAATAATCATATTCAGCAAGTTGTCATGAAACAAAATCAACATACAAAAATCAGTTGCATGCCTGCCCACTAACAACTAACAATCTGAAAAGGAAATTAAGAAAACAAGCCCATTTACAACAGTATCAGAAAGAATAAAATACTTAGGTATAAAGTAAAATAAGGAGACAAAAGATTTAAACACTAAAAACTACAAAACACTGCTGAAAGAAATTTAAAAAGACACAAAACAAATAGAAAGACATCCTGTGATTATGGACTGGAAGACTTACTCTTATTAAAACGGTCATACTATCCAAAGTGACCTACAAATTCATTGCAGTCTCTATCATTATCTCGATGATATTTTTCACAGAAATAGAAAAGAAATCCTAAAATTCATAGGTAATCACAAAGAACCCCGAATAGCCAAAGCAATCCTGAGAAAGAAGAACAAAGCTGGAGGCATCACACTTCCTGATTTCAAAACATATTGCAAAGCTACAGTAATCAAAACAGCATGATACTGGCATAAAGACAGGCATATAGACCAATGGAACAGAATAGAGAGCTCAGCAATAAACCCATGTATATGTGGTCAAATGATCTTCAACAAGAGTAAAAAAGTCAAAACAACAGGAAAGGAAAGCCTCTTCAACAAATGGCCTTGGGAAAACTGGATATCCACATGCAAAAGAATGAAATTGGACACTTATCTTACACCACATACAAAAATCAGCTCAAAATTGATTAAAAACTTAAGACCTGAAACTATAAAACTCCTAGAAAAAAAGAAGAGAAAAAGCTTCATGACATTGGTTTTGGCAATGATTTCTTGGGTATGATACCAAGAGCACAGGTAACAAAAGTAAAAACAGACAAGTGGGACCACATCAAACTAAAAAGCTTCTTCACAGCAAAGGCAAGAAGCAACAGAATGAAAGCCAACCTACAGAATAGGAGAAAATATTTGCAAACCTTATATCTGATAAAAGGTTAATATTCAAAATGTATAAGGAACTCCTACAACTCAATTGTAAAAAAACACAAAACAAATATCCTGATTAAAAAATGGGCAAAGGACTTGAATAGACATTTCTCCAAAGAAGACATACAAATGGCTGACAGGTACATGAAAAGATGCTTAACATCACTAATCATCAAGGAAATGCAAATCAAAACTACAGTCAGATGTCACCTAATGCCTGCTAGGATGGCTGTCATAAAAAAAGAAAGGAAAATAAGTGTTGGCAAAGATGTAGAAAAATTGGAACATTTGTGCACTGTTGGTGGGAATATAAAATGGTACAGCTGTTATGGAAAATAGTATGGAAGTTCCTCAAAAAATTAAAAATAGAAGTACCATATGATTCAGCAATCCCACTTCTGAGTATTTATCCAAAAGAATTGAAAATAGATTCTCCATGAGATATTTGCACTCACTTTTCATTGCAGCATTACTCACAGTACCAAAGAGGTGGAAACAACCTAAATGCCCAAAAATGGATGACTGGATAAAGAAAACAATTTATTCATACACAATAGAATATTATTCATCTTTAACAAAGGAGGAAATCCTGTAATATGCTACAATATGGGTGAGACTCGAGGACGAAATAAACCAGTCACAAATGGAAAAATACAGCATGATTCCACCATCTAAAGTATTCAAGCTTATAGAAACTGAAAGTAGAATGCTGCCTGCCAGGGACTGCAGGTGGGGGTGTGTAGAAATGGGGAGTTGCTATTCAATAAGTGTAGAATTTCAGTCAAGCAAGATGAAAAAGTTCTAGGGATCTGCTGTACTACTATGTGCATATGGTTAACAATATTGCACTGGACACAAAAATTTGTTAAGAGAGTAGATTTCATGTTATGTGTTTTTTACCACAATAATACATAAATAAATTCTCTTGCCTAAATATCCCCATGTATAAAACAGGGTAAATGTTTTATCTATTCATCACAAATTTATTGTGAGGGTTAATTAATTTATACATATGGAATTCATAGAACAGTGCCTGGAATATTGTGCTGTTGTTTATTTTTCTATTTTGTGTGTGTGTGTGTGTGTGTGTGTGTGTGTGTGTGAGGAAGACCAGCCCTGAGCTAACATCTGTTGCTAATCCTCCTCTTTTTGCTGAGGAAGACTGGCCCTGGGCTAACATCCATGCCCATCTTCCTCTAATTTACATGTGGGACGCCGCCACAGCATGGCTGACAAGCAGTACATCAGCAGGAGCCCGGGATCCGAACCGGCGAACCCTGGGCTGCCAAGCGCGAACTAAACCGCTGCGCCACTGGGCCAGTCCCTGCTGTTGTTTATTTTTATACGAATTCATAAAAAATATATTGCTGATTTTTGTTGTCATATAAACAAATATTGATGCTTAATAAATCTCGATAATTGATGCACAATTATGAAGTGTCAAAAGATGTCAATAAAGCAAGTAATTGAGCCAAGCAGCAACACTGTTTATTAAACCAACAGTAAAATCCTCCAGTGGGGTAGTTGTTTGAAAGCTGCATGATGGTGTCTTGGTAGCCCATTGTATTTTTATCATTGTTAATCTTCTTTGAAAGCAACTGGTAAAAGATCTATGACTATTATTCATTATTTCCTCATACACTAACTTTCAGTTCGGTTTGTTTTCTCATATCTAACATCAATTTCTTTAATGACACCCAATAATAAACTGAATATATAAATACCATGCAACTGTGTAGCATTAACTGAGATTATACATAGCTGGTAAAGCGTGATCAAGAATACTTGGATTCTAGTCCTGGATTTCCCCTATTAGCTGTGCGACCCCAGGCTAATTTAATTTTCTCTGGACTCGCTTCTTTCTCTGAGAGGATGAGGATGGAAAACTGAGGTGCCTTCCAGGACTAGTGTTGTTTCCTAAGTAACCTGACTACCAGGCCTTCCTGCCTCTGCCTTACGGCGCATTTTCCTATACCATCACATTCAACACATAAAAGCCCTTCATTCCAAAGGCATGGAATGTATTTTTACTCAAGTTTCTGAAGATGGACAAAGGGAGACACATTGCATGACACAGAACAATATGCTCACCCTATGTTTGATTTCCAAAAATCTTTCTTCCCAAAACTCCCTTCAGGGCTTCAGCATTGGCTTTTATTGTTGCACACTCTTCAGACTCAGCTCAAGCACCCCTTCAAACTCTGCTGTATGTTATGCAGATTAATTTAACCTTTTTAGATTTCAATCAATTCTTTTTACCCATTATTCCAATCAGCCCCGCTGAGCAAAGTAGGCAAACACTGACAACTTAATTCTTTTTCTTTTATCTGTATGAAACTTTCAAATGCTGCCAAAAATTCTCCGTGTCCCAATTCTGATCCAATCATGCATAACATTGAGCATAATCCCAAGGAATATCTTTGAAAAGAGACCCACAGCTTTGGCAGTGCCAACAGTAACACTACTGCCAGACACAAGATGTGGAATTAAAATGGATGACACAATGCTTTTCCTCTGAGGCAAAAATGCTGGTGGTTGAGCGAGTACATTGCAGATCCCAGATCCTGGCTAAAAAATAGAAAATAATAAGTGAATTAGAGTTATACTTCTATTTGCAGCAGATTCTTCAATTGTGTTTTGGGCTCAAAATAAGATACAATCTTCTTCACCAAATTGCTTTAGATATAAGTTGCAAACTTTGTTACCAAATATCACATTAAGCAAATTACCAATACTTTCAAAAACAATCTTCCTATTCCTTTGGCTTCTTTTATTTGTATCTATTTACGTATTTATCTGAAAGTAAACTGTTTAGTTGTTATTACATGTACCTAGAGATATAGTATGTAAATGAGAAATCCCAATGATATGGAAAACTTAACTGACTAGAATCATTCAATCATGTTTTACAGAGTAAGACACTGAAATGATACAGAGATCTACCTAAAGTATAGCTTGACTGTTTAGTACTTCACCTTTCACCCTCACTGGCCAATTTGGTCAAAAAATGGTACTAGGTATAATACAAGATTCAAAGATCTTTTCAAGACTTTTGACATTTCTAGGCATTATTAATAGTAGCTTTAGTTGAATGTATAAATTTACCAAAATTGCTTCTCGATCATCATGGCTTCTCCTTTAGCAAACTGAGGAGCTATTTACAAATTTTTCTAAATTAAGTACTATTTTCTGTTCTATGCTTACAATTTCCGACGTCCAAAACAACATATGCCTCCCTCCTGCAGCGTGGCTTACTAACCAGAAACACACACACACACACACACACACGATCCAAGTCTCTATTCCCTCTTATTCGCTGGTAGCATGTCTCTTTTATGCACAATTCTTCTAATTTATTGTATTTCTAGGTAAAAGTCTCTATTAATCAACCAAAAGAAAAATGCCACATAGCTGTACCAGCATGCCAATTCTGATGTCCAATACTCCCAAGGCTCCATTCAAGTGAAACTATTCCACTCACAGCTCTGGATGAGAGGGTAGCCCTAGATGGCCATGACTTGTACGATTTGTCTTAGCTCCCTCTTGGCCAAATCAGAAACAGATAATTTAAGTTCAACAATAATCTATAGACTCTCCAGCAACACATGATGTTGCCTGCTATATCAAGGTAAGCTTAATTAAGCTCATTCTCTCTGGCATGTTGCCTTGGAGAGAACTGAGGGACCTAAAGCTGAACAATTGCATACAGATGATCAAGAAGATATAATCAAGGCTTAGAGGCAGGCAAGTCGAATCTGAGAAGGAGAAGTAACAGTGCCAAATTTATGAGGACACAGAAGCTGTGAGGTACTGAAAAGTTGAGTGGAGGAAAGGGAATGAAAACTGAGTCAAACGCAAAGGAACAGAAATAAGGAGAATAAATGAGTCAATTATTTGACACCAGACAGAAGATATATGCCCTCTCCTATTTGGACTGCTGCAATAGCATCCTAACTCTAGTCCTGTTGTTGTGATTTCCCACTAGGATCCATCCATTCTCTATACAACAGTGAGTGCAGTCTTTTAAATATGCATCCTATCACTTGACACCCTTGCTTGAAATCAACCAGCAAGGATTTGCCCTGAGCTAACATCTGTTGCCAATCCTCCTCTTTTGTATTCTTCTCCCCAAGGCCCCAGTACATTGTTGTATATTCTAGTGGTAGGTCCTTCTAGTTCTTCTATGTGAGCTGCCACCACAGCATGGCTACTGACAGTTGCGTGGTGTGTTTCCGCGCCTGGGAACTGAACCCAGGCCGCCGAAGCAGAGTGTGCCGAACTTTAACGGCTAGGCCATCAGGGCTGGTTCAAACATAAAGCTTTATAATATACTCTCACTTATATTAAGTAGCCTGCATAAATTTCTAATTCTTCTTAATAAAAGAAAAAACCTATAGGTGTAGCAGTAATGGCAGAGAAAAACTGACCATTTAAGCATGAAATGGCTCTACTTATTTCTTCACTAATCAAGAAAAAGTCCAAATAATTATATTTGGTTTTAGTCACTATTTTCCTGTCACACAAATTATTTCATCTAGTTAAGTTGTTCCTTAATATAAAAAATATGTTCATGTTAAAATTTTTGGAAAGTATAGAAAAAGTAAAAACCTACCATAATCTTACCACCCAGGGAAGATCACTGATAATGCTTTTTGCATGCATTTAAAATAAAAGTGAAATCAAAACCCACATAATTATTTGTAATCTGATTTTTCACTCATTAACATGTCAATATGTTATGATTTAAAACATAATTGTTTTAATATTCTCATACAACCTTTAAATATTCTTCTAAACCCTTTAAATATTCTTCTACACCCTTCTTTTTCATGTCTGCAAGTTTATTTCATATGATGTGAATAATTTCACGTAGTTTACCACTATGTTTTGCATTTAGATTAGTTGGAATATTCACAAATATAAATAATGCTGAGATGAACTTTCATAAAATTAAATTTTTATATACATCCACAGTTTTTCCTTAGGATAAATTCAGAGTTATTTTTGCCATGTATTTTTTGTCTTCTGAGTTACAATCACACAACAATAAAATACTAAAAATTGACAATCAAATTTAAATTGAACTATGCTTAATTTATCCTTCATAATTTATACTTAATTACACAATTGTACAATACTTCAGTTTGTTAAAAAAAACTGAGGTGGGAAAGAATATTTCTAGACATCATGAAATAGCTGGCTTTTTTTTTTTACAATATTGTAGAACAGTGCAGATACAAATGACGAGTTTAGATAGTAGGGGAGAAAGATATTGCCTCAAAATAAGCCCACAGAGAATATTAGTAGGAACCTAATGAGCTTTTTTAAATTGCTTGGGTTAAAAAAAAAAAAAAAAAACTACAGCGAGGAAAGAAATATGAAGTAAAGTTGCCAATCAGATGACAGATCGGCAAAATCGTTGTTTACAATCATTGATGCTTTTATGGTTTGTCCATCAACATATATTAAAAACAGTTTTATAAAAAAACTCTGAACGTTTTCACTGACTTGAGATCAGTGTCTATGTTTCTTTAATTTAAAGGACACAAGCCAGCGGAAAGGAAGAGGAGAATAGATGTGGAAAGACCCTGCCCTTTCCATACAGTTTTCAAAGACGTCCTTGGTTTGAAATCCACTGAACTGCCTCATGCACTAAGGAGATTAGGCCCTCCCTAGGAGGATAGGCCTTCCTTAATCAGAGATGACACAAAATTAAGACTTTTCAGGGAAAAACCCGCAGTAAAGGATAAGTATTCTGACAATGTCAGTGTGTGCAGACATCTCCTAATGCCACCAGGTAAAAAATAATCACCATCAGCAGTAGCCAGTGCTTATTCAGTTAGTCATGGACCTAAATGACCCTTACTCAGATTTCTGCCACAAGATTTACAGAGGGAAAGAAGATGAAATTCAGCTGAAAAAGAAAAGTCACTAAAAAGGAAAGACTCAAAATAGAATATGCAATCACTGATAATCAACGGTGCCCGAACTGCCAAATAGCAGTCGGTAGGCAGTGAACTTCTACATATTGTTTCAAATCTTGCTGTATTGTGAAAAACATTCTTTAGATATATAGATACTGTATGTATATAGTCAAACTTAGTGGTGTACTGAAGCCAGCACCACAGTCGATATTGACTATCTCTTCCTAACTCTGCCTCTTTAGTGGCATCAGCTTGGTGCCAACTGGAAATTGGCCATGGTGGAAGTATTTACATGGAAATTTCTTTTCTTCTTATTTCCCATAATGCTGGTTGCTAATTTACCAACACACTCTTGGAAATCTAATTGTATTTTTGTGAATTATATACTCATTATACAGACTGCCGATGAATAAAATAAAGTGTGAACAATAAAATAATTAATCGCAGGCTAAGCTGGCTACTGATGTTAATATTAGGTCCCCAAAGCAAATTTTCAATACAAACCCTTCAATATGAGCTAAAAGGGCAACTTGAGTTTTGCTTAGCTACATTGTCCGCTGGAATGATAATTTATAAATACAATTTTTATAATTATCTTATTTTACTGAGATATCTTTTACACAGAGTAAAATGCACAGCTCTTAATATAGCTCCATGAGTTTTAACACAGGCATAACCCATGCAACTACCAATGAAATCAAGATGTAGAACATTCCCTTCGCCTCTGAATGCTCCCTTATTACCTTTCCAGTCAAAAACGAAATCACCCCTCTACTTCCTGCCCAGTCATCCATAGTCGTGATTTCTAACAGTATAGATTGGTTTTATCTATTCTAGAACATCATCTAAACAGAATCATACTGTAAGTACACTTTTGTTTGACTTCTTTCACTCAAAATAATATTTCAAGATTCATCCTCGTGTTTTTTAGTGGTTTTTTCTTTTTTTAAAAAAACCATCTTTTTCTTGGAAATAATTTCAATTTACAGAAAATTTACAAGAATCAGAGTAATAGCACAAAAAACTGTACACCTCTTAGCCAGATTCACTTGTAGATAGCATTTACCTATTTGTTTCAACATTTGTGTGTACTTCTATAAACATTTCCATATACACCTTTTGTATAAAATATAAAATTTTATCAAACATTCGAGAAGTTACATGCCTCATGGCTCTTTAGCCATATATATTCGGTGGGCTACCTAAAATAGATATTATTTTACAAAACCACATTATATTCAGTAAATTTAACAACAGTAAGATTCTTTAATAAACTAAGATCCTTTAATAAACTTCTAATTTTGTCAGTAGACTCAAATTGTGTCCTCTATGTGATCTTTCTCTCCTGTAGAGGGTCCAATCTAAAATCAGACTTCTTTCTTTTTTATTGCAGAGAAGTATTCCTTTGTATGATAGATTGCAATATATAATTGCACATACATATATTTCATATATATTATAATCTTTATATATAATAAATTTTTATAATTATATATTATATAACATACAATATATTACATGTAATAAATATATTTATTTGCAATAAATAAAACATCATATTCTATCTTTGAATAATACTATACTTCTTGAGGTATATATTGTAAGAAACTTACAATATTATATTTCCATTTTCTTCTCTCATCCTTTGGCTCATATTTTCATACCTTTTACTTCTACATATGTTATAATCCCCACAATACTTTGCTGTTATTTGTGCTTTAAATAGTGAATTGTCTTTTAAAGAGTCTAAAATTATATGAAGATAGTTCTTATATTTACCTAAATATCTACCTTTTCCAACACTATTCATTCTTTTCTCTGGATTCAATTTTCCTTTCTGACATTTCTCTTTTCAGATTGATAAACACTATATAACATTCTTTGGAATGTGCTTTTATTCCTCAAATTTTATTTATCTTTATTTTTATCTTTATTTTGCCTTCACTTTTGAAAGATAATGTCACTAGATGTAAAGTTCTAGTTACACAGTTTTATTTTTCGTTTTAGCACTTTAAAGATGTCATTCAATTTTATTCTGGCTTCCTTTTTTTTTTTTTTTTTGCAGGGGAACATTCACCCTACGCTCAGATCTGTGCCAATCTTTCTCCTTTCCCCCCACCCACACAGCACCAGTACATAGTTGTGCGTATAGCTGTAAGTTTTTCTGGTTCTTCTATGTGAGCCACCACCAGAGCATGGCTACTGAGAGATGAGTGGTGTGGTTCTATGCCTAGGAACTGAACTCAGCCGTCGAAGTGGAGTGCACCAAACTTTAACTGCTAGGCCATCAGGGCTGGCTCCTTTTTATTCTTATGGCAAGTCAAACATGATTCGTATTTTTCCACTATAAGTAATACGTCCTTTATTCCTCTAGCTATTTTGAAGTGTTTCCCTATGTCTTTGGTCTTCAGCTATCTGAATATGACATTCCTACATATACCTTTCTGTGCGTTTATCTTACGTGACTTTGGCTGAGCTTCTTGAATCCGTGTGTTGTTATTCTTCAGATTTGTAAAATGTTTGGCCATTGAAAAAATTTTTTTCTGCCCCATTTCTCTTTCCTCCCTTTCTGGAATTCCAACTACATATACACTCAACCACTTGTTATTGTCCCACAGGCTACACAGGCACAGTTCATTATTTTTCAATATATTTTCTCTGGAAGCTTTCCAGGTAGTCTCATCATCAGTGTAGCGAGTTGCCTCCTAGCATATTTTGCCAGAATCAAAATGGACAGCTACCTAGAGAATTTCCCTGGAACTCCAGTGGATGTTTTCCTCCTCACCAGTCTTGGCCCGTGACACCTCAGCAAACCTCCTCTATCCAGTGTTCCACAGCCACATCCTTCCCATGAAGACTGAATCTCAGCACTATTGTGGGCAGTATCTCTTCCAAGTTTGTTCCTTGCTCGAGTATACTCCCTCAACCCTACGTATACTATTCCAGCAATGTCTAGGGTTCTCTTTACCCCCTCTTAGTAGTTAGTCCCATTTTACAATTTAGTAATTCTTTTCAAATTACTGGTATGGTTTCTGTCTCCTCGATGGACCCTGATATGTTTAAACAACCTCAATGCAACACAAATTACAATGTTTGAGAGAATCTTCTCAAATGATATGTAGTTAAATTCATTTCAATTTAGGGTTCTACAAGCTATGTTTGATACCTGAAATATCTACAAATGGAACCATAGCGAGAAATGTAGATTTAGTTAGGGTGGTGAAGTTAAGGAGACATTGGGAAACATTGTTCATCCTGAAGCCCACACATTCTTCAAAAGTAGGGTCTAAGAAATATAGCGCAGGTGTCAATGTGTGATGCTCCTCGTCATGGCATAACACTTGAGTTTTATTATGAGATTAAAAACAAAAAACTCTTTATATCATGTCACTCACTACAATCTGAAAATAGATGTTTCATCTGTCAATATAATTGAAAATAATATGAGGTCATTTAACAAGACATAATACAAAACTTTAAATTTGTATCCTATGATAAATGGACCTTCTAAGTGATTACTGATGCTTCTTTTTTAACCTGTGAACATGAGTTCAAATACTTCTTTCAAAGCCCGTTACTCTAAGTACCTGTGCTTTCCCCACATTTCCTTTCCCCAAACAGTTTCTTTTTTCCCTCCCTCTTAAGTCTCACTGTTGCTCTTTCTTTACACTCACTTGTAGTGGTGTTTGTTTTTCATTGTCACAGGTGGAGACTGGGAGCCTGGAAAACTGGTAAGTACTGGATTTTGTTTTACCCCCTGGGTATTCCGAGCAACTGATTCCTTTTCCACTGCTGAGAGGCACTGAAACTTGGGAGACCCGCTGCTGTTTGCTCTTCTTGAAGCTTATTGACTGTCAGCGTCTCGGGGAACCACCCGCAGCGGCCAGGGAATGTGATCTGGCTTCCACAGTTCCTAGTGAGAAAGTATTCATTTTTTCAGTGATAAAGTGTTTCCCTCTGGAATATTATTGAAACATCATTGCCACTGGCTATTGCTCTTCTCGGGAAAAGGAGATTTCTTTTAAGCAGTATATTGACTGATGTAGATAAGTAAGTTTGTTTTATCATTAAGGGACTCCATAGGGCTTGCAAACTCGTCTTTATCCAGAGTGATGGAAATAACGAATATTCCAATTGATGAGCATATAGATTCATTCCATTCAATTCAACAGGTATTCGTGAAGTATCTAGTAGATGTATAGAATCATGTTAACGCAGAAGTATTCATAATTTTAAAAATGTTAAGGCCCTGGAGCCAAACTTCCTGTATTTGAAATTTAACACTTCTATTTAATACAAGAGTTATATAGGTAGTCTTTCTAAGCCCCAAATTCCTCATGTGTAAGTAGAGATGATAATATCACCTACTTCATAGGAGAAATACATAAGATATTTCACATAGAATTATTTATAATTATTATCCTTTAACAGGTTTTTTAAATATTGGAGAATTGTATGAAATTTTGCCTGAACTCAAGAAGCTTGCAGAAAGCAAGAAATAGAATATATATAATAAATTGCCAGGTCTCATAAAATAAATTTTATAAATTACAGCACCACTAATATGTGTAATGATCATTTGGGAAATAGAGAGTCGTTTCCTAGAGTTTTTTGAGCAAGATTTAAGGAAAAAAATGAAAATATAAATAGGCATAAATTAAGTGCATAAATAAAAGCAGGGTATACAAAAATAATTAAAATATTTGATTCTTTTTTACATCTAAAAATTCCTCGTCTCTATAAGGATATATATGGATTTTGAAAATTAATAGCCTATCATCTATGAACTCATGTGCCCTAAAACTGATCAATTTTTGCAATATCATTAAAGAAGAAAGTGACAAAGTAAGAAAGACTTTGTCTCTCCTTTTTTAATGAACTCGTGTCACTACCTGGTAGCAGCGGAAAACTCCCTGAGTATATGGGTAAATATAAAAGAACACCAAATAATATGAGTTAAATGGTTGCAAAATACCTTTGCTAAACCATTACTATTTATGCTCTATTCACTGTGCTCTATTCACTGTGGTTTGCTTTCTTTTTATTTTTATAAGCCATAGAAGGAATCTCTCCCAACTGGACTAATTACACTATAACTATCTGCTTCACCCTTTCCTAAATTTTGGAAAACGGGACGTTCCCTGTCCAACTGTGGACAATTAGTAAACTAAAGTGAAATTAGAAGAAGATATGATTCATTTTTTTCCACTGGTGAAATTGCACCTTTCCTGATGATGTCTTATTAGTGGCTACTGCTGGTGTTAGGTGACCTTGGAAATACTATAATATATACACAGAATGATGCCAATTCAGAGGCAGTTCTGTCACCTGATACCTTCCTGGAGTACAGCTCCCTGAATGTCTTTTGGAAAACCACCCCACCTTCTTTCATGCAGTTTAGGATGGACAGCCAAATTTCTTTGGCCAAGGACTATGACCTAAATCAGGCCAATCAGAATCTCTCTCCTGGGTGTTTGTATCTTGAGCAGAATGATATGAGTTTAAAAAACAGTTGAAGTTGCCCCTTTTTGCTGCCATCGAGGTGTTGTAGTTGACTGTTCTTTACCATGTCTTCTCACAAGACTTTCAGGATCAAGAGATTGCTGAACAAGAAACAAAAGCAGAACCATCCTATCCCCCGATGGATTCAGATGAAAACTAGTAGTAAAATCATGTACAAAGATAAGAGGAGATATTGGAGAAGAACCAAGTTGGGTCTATAAGGAATTGAGCATGAGATAGTACACATATTTATGCTGTATCAAGGTCACTAGCATCTTACCATAACAAGCTGAAAAGGTCACCACTACCTGAACATTGGACATGTTTCTCTTTGTTTCTATGCTTTGTTGGTTCAGTAATATGTGAGACCTTTTGTTTGGGGGAAAAAAGAAAATAATTGAAGCTGCTCCAAAGAAAGGGACTGAAGGAGAATTTTCTGATACTTGATACTGCCTTAATTTCTCTTCTTCCCAAAGCTTGGTTGTTCAGCTTTTCTGTCAGTTTTGTAAGCTTCTCTGTGTATTTTTCACAAACTACTCTTTAACTTAAATTAGACGAGTCAATTTCAATTATTAGCAACCAGAGTCCTAACTGATGCACATCTGTACAAAGAATATTTCCAAGTGTTGACAGAAAGTAAAAGAAAGCATTCAGAACTTTTTCCAAGTTTTTTAATCCATGTCCAATAAAATGCAAACATGACAAAAAAAATGATTAAATCCTTTTTATGGCTACATAATAGAGAATATTCCATTGTATAGATGCACCACATTTTGTTTATCCATAAATTAGTTGATAAACATTTGGGTTGTTTCCACTTTTTGACTGTTATGAAGAATGCTGCTATGAATATTCATATTCAAATTTTTGTGTGGACTTATTTTCAGTTCTCTTGAGCCTATACCTGGGCGTGGAATCGCTGTGTCGTATGTTAACTCTATGTTTAATTTTTTTGTGTGTGTGAGGAAGACCAGCCCTGAGCTAACATCTGTTGCCAGTCCTCCTCTTTTTGCTGAGGAAGACTGGCCCTTGGCCAACATCCATGCCCATCTTCATCCACCTCACATGGGACGCTGCCACAGCATGGCCCGACAAGCGGTGCGTTGGTCCGCACCCATGATCTGAACCTGTGAACCCGGATCCACCAAAGTGGAGCACGCAAACTTAACTGTTACGCCACTGGACTGGCCCCTATATTTAATATTTTGAGGAGCTACCAAACTGTCTTCCAAAGTGGCTCTCAGGTCAATGTGAGTGGACAAATCCATCTCTGAAAATGATGCTTGCAAATGAGTTACTAGCGTGTCAAACTCTCTGTGATATATCTGACCCTAAAGGATTCCCAGAGGACAGCTGTAATGCTGCTAAAGTAACTCATTCCTTTTTCTGCACCTGTCAGGAGAGGACTTACTATTGAGAGACTGATATACTCTGTGATTGACCAAGTTCTCAAAACAATTTTCTCTTCTTCCTGTTATTGGTAGTTCTGAACGTTAGATATCTTTTTTTTCCCACGTAGTCAAGAGGTACCTAAGTATGTATGATTGCAAGTCAAAAAATAGGGGACAGAAATTAGGCATTGGCAGTTTATCCATTTTCATTCAAATTGCTAAGATAAATGCAGAATGAAAACAATAATCGAAGTCAAAATATTTCAGCGAAGAAATTTTGGCAGTTCAACTTGACAACAATTATTAATTAACCTGTTAAATTTTTCTGGACCATGCCAGCATTTGGGTTTTTTTTTTTAAACAAGTAAATTTATTATTGGCAGCAACTAAGTGGTGTTTATAGCATTTTTATCATGCAGTAGATTCCATCCATTATCTATGCTTTTCTGAGTTGTCCTACATGCAAGTGCATGTTCTAAATGTTGTCTGTCTTCTGCGCTGTTCTTGTACGTTTGCTGTTAAAATATATTAAACTATAAAAAAAGACATCAGTAGTTTTTTTATTTTACACCTTATGATATTTTTATAAGTTTTAACATTATGCATTTAAGCAATCAGAAATTTAGATTATAAATTATAATTGTATAGTCTGCCTACATTTTTAAGATGGACAATTTTATTGAATGACATTTAATATTCTCCTCTTCCCATATCTAGTACAACTTCAAGTACAAGGAGGTAACTCCTCCCAAAATTTTGTTGCTAGATAGTTTTGCATATATGTCATATCTAAATAAACTGTAAACTCCTTGGTTGTGGAGGCTGCAATGCCATGATGTAATACAATAATGAGAGCATAGAATTGGGTACAGGGCTGCAGAATCTGAAACCAGAGTCTGTTTCTTACCACCTGAGTAAATGTGGTCATGAACCCAAACTCTCTGACCTTCAGATTGCTCAATGATGTAAGGTATATAATGATACCTCCCTGAAAGAATTGTTGAGGAATTAAATGATATACGATGTATAAAAATCATCTGCACAGTGCTCAACAAAATGTGTGTTCTTTCCTTCTTTGGGTTTTGTAAACCTCAGGCCTTGGGGCAGTTCCTTGCATGGTAAACACTCAACACAGAATGTAGTGAGGATGATGTGGTATTACTATATAAATTTTGATCTTACAGGTGTGTGTCATCACTAGTTCTTTAGTAATTATTTTCTAATATATCCTCAAAGATATGGTAAATAGTTGTTCTATTTAATATATATATTCTGAAACTGTTAATGATTGAAGTCAGTGATCCTATGTCGAAAATATACTGTTTTTTGAGAAAAAAATATTCCTTTTCCCATCAAAATGTACAATATAACCATGATCGTTATTAGTGCTGGCCTCATAGTATTTTTTATTCTCCTCATGAGAACATGGTAAGATTGTACTTCCCTGCCTCTTAGAATTTAAATATGGCTGTTTTGGGCCAACCAATTGTAAGCAGAAGTGGTGTGAATCGCTTCCAGGCAGAAGCTTAAAGAGCTAACATGTAGTTTTCCGCATGCTCTTTCCCTCTGTCCTGACAACCAGCAGCGTTTTGGAGAGAGGTGGTTCTCAAGTGCTGCTTATGCCACCTCAGGGGATGTTAGGAAATGTCTGGAGACATTTTTTAATTGGCAAGACTGGGGAGGATGTTATCTGCATCTAGTGAGTAGAAGCCGTTTTGTGTTAAACATTCTACAATGCACAGAACAACCCCCACCTCTCCAATTCTGGAACAACAAAAAATTATCTAGCCCAAAATGTCAACAGTGCCACTGTTGAGAAACCTTGGCTTGGAGTAAAGATTTGGATGGTAGTCACTGGCTGTCCAGAAAAGGAGAGGAAGCATAAGCAAGAAATAAACCTTAGCTATTTCAGACCATTAAGAGTTTAAGACTGTGTGTTATCACACCACAGCCCAGCTTTTCCTAACCGACACATTTATTTTGCAATTTCAGTGAAATTAGAACACAATGCACTTCCCCAAGTAATGTTTAAATAATTTGGTTCTGATATTTCTGGATTTAATATCCATTGAGTATATGACTGCTGGGATTAAAATTGAGGTTGAAACTTGTTTAAAATGGATAATAAATTGATCAATTCAAATTTCAAGATAGTTTAGATTGTCTTTAAGGGAAATAATTATTCATGAGAAGCATCTGGTTTTAATGCCTAATGTCCGTGCTCTAAGAAACCCAACAATCCAGGAAAATGCTTGAAAAAAAAAGATTATGAAATTTGCTTTTAAAAATGTCTGCAGTTTACAAGTTTATTGAAAAAAATGAACTTTATATCATTTTTAGTTAAACTGTTTAATAATCCCTATTATTTTGCCATGAAATATTTTTATGCAGATATCAAAGTAATCTCAAAAAGACTATTTTGATTTATACATTTATGGAAGAAAAAAATAAGAAAATAGAACAAGAGTTTAATAAGAGATTTTTTTCTCTAAGAAGTATTTCTTTTAATGAAAAATATTAGTTTTGACATCAAGCAGATGTAAAACGCTTATGCAATTTTAGTTTGGTTTCAAAGTCACATACTTTCTCTCCCCAAGACATTTCTTATGATTCAATTTACTTTATCATTTATTACTTTGAATACCTGATATATTCACATAGTTCAAAGAATTAACAAGTATAAAAAGATAAACAATGAAAAGTTTTCCTCCCGGTCCAGGCCACCACATGTGACCACATAGATTGTGCATGGTGCAAGACTACTCATAAATGACACTGCCTGGAGCTGGACTTGCTGTCATACTATATCCAACCTCATCACACTAACCTCATTCAAAGTAACCCTGTTATTAGTTTCACATGGTTATGCATATATTCATTCCTTTATACATCCACATGCATATATAATATATGAATATTCATATGCAATATATGCATGCAAATATAGATACATAAATCTTTATGCATATGGAAACAAATGTGAATTAAAGTTTTTCCCCCCTTTTTACTGTTTCTATTACACTAAGCATATCTGTAGGCTAAAATGTAATCTCCATGTTCATCTACAATAGAGGGCTCTCAAAAAGACCAGACTGTTCTATGTGCCTTAGGTAAATAAACTGCAACAGTTAAAGCCATTATTTAACCAAAATGTGAAGTAAACGTAGTTTATGCTTGGCAATTCCCACCATCTAATTGCACAAACTGTTGTCCTTCTCTTTATACACATTTCCTCAGATAATCCATGTCTCCTGCTACTCAAAGGTTCTCATTTTCAAGTCTGCCATTTGGGGCACTACCCCTTGGTTGAGTTTTGCCCCTGCAACTTACCTGGTTGACATTGTTAGCACACACATCATATTCCCTCTGTTATATATCTGATGACCTAATGCCTAATAATGTGCCATTGATTGATAAATGCTTTTGAGTCTTATCCCTCAGAGAGAAATATATACTGTGAATTTTTTTTATTCTTGCTAAAATATTACGTGAGATTAAGTTCTAAAATGTTGAAAACATATGTTATGTTTGGAAACTTTTATTTAAAAGAGATTTGGAAAATTCTGTGTTGGCCATTATTAGAATCACAGTATTTAAATCTTTCCTTATAGATGTCAATGGAAATGACCTTTGAAATATTAAAATATGGGAAAATATGCATTAACCTTGGAAACGAAAAATGTGCTATCTATATACTAAGATGGCCAAGGTATTTCTGAATTATATAATGCAGATAGGCTCAGATTAGGAGCCGTAGAGGACCAACTGATCAGCTAAACTCTTGAGAAAGAGCTGTGTGCCCAGGAAATACATAAAGAAGGCCCTGAGACTACATCAAACTAAAAATATTCTGCACAACAAGAGAATAAATCAGGAAAATGAAAAGGCAACCTCTGAAATGGAGAAAATATTTGCAAACCATTTATCTGATAAGGTGTTAAAAACCAAAATATGTAAGGAACTCATACAACTCAATAGAAAAACAAACAAACAATCCAATTTTAAAAATGGGCAAAGGACTTGAATAAATATTTTTTCCAAAGAATACATACAAATGGCCAATAGGTACATGAAAAGATGCTCAACATCACTAATCATCAGGGAAATGAAAATCAAATCCACAATGAGGTATCACCTCACTTTTATTAGGCTGGCTATTATCAAAAAGACAAGAAGTAACAAGTGCTGGTGAGGACATGGAGAAATGGGACCCCTTGTGCACTGCAATTGATGGGATTGAAAATTGGTACAGCCATTAGGGAAAATAGTATGGAGGTTTCTCAAAAATTAAAAGTAGCGGCTGGCCCCATGGTGTAGTGGTTAAGTTCGGCACACTCTGCTTTGGCGGCCCAGGTTCTCAGGTTTGGATCTTGGGCATGGACCTACACCACTCGTCAGCCATGCTGTGGTGGCAACCAACATACAAAAAATAGAGGAATATTGGCGCAGTTGTTAGCTCAGGGCTAATTTTCCCTCAAGCCAAAAAAGAGGAAGATTGGCAATAGATGTTAGCTCAGCATGAATCTTCCTCAGCAAAAAAAAAATTAAAAGCAGAACTATCATATGACCCAGCAATCCCACTTCTGGGTGTATATCCAAAGGAGTTGAAATCACTATTTTGAGGAGATATTTGCACTCCCATGCTCATTGCAGCATTATTCACAGTGGCCAAGACATGGAAACCTAAGTGCGTATGGGTGGGTGAATGGATAAAGAAAATGTGGTATACATGTACAATGGAATAATGTAAAGCCATAAAAAAAGAAGGAAACCCTGCCTTTTGTGACAACATGGATGGACCTTGAGGTCATTATGCCAAGTGAAATAAGTCAGAGAAAGACAAATACTCTATGTTCTCTCTTATATGTGGAATCTGAAAAAGCCAAACTTACAGAAATAGAGAATAGAATGATGGTTACCAGAGGCTAGAGGGTGGGAGAAAGGGGGAGATGTTGGTGAAAGTATACAAACTTCCAGTTATAAGATGAATAAGTTCTGGGGATCTAATGTACAGCATGGTGACTATAATTAACATTACTTTACTATATACTGGAAAGGTGTTAAAAGAGTAGATCTTAAATATTATCACTACTAAAACAAATGGTAATTATGTGAGGGGATGGAAGTGTTAACCAACCTTATTGTGGTAATCATTTCACAATAAAACAGTGTATCAAAGCATCATGTTGTACACCTTAAACTTACGTGTGCTATATGTCAATAATATCTCAATAAAGCTGGGGGAAAACGAAGGCCCTGGGAAAAATACAATGGTACCGTCTAACTAAGATAGGTGAGGACCTTCATTTGTGATCAAAATAAACAATTATTACACAGAAAGCCAGTGATGCAATGAAATGATACCATGAGGAAGAAGAAATAATCCATCCTAAAGAATAATAAAATATATATATATATTTCTCTAAGTAGTAGATTATTGCAAGAAATTCTACTGTCAGAAAATATTTATTTTTCACCCTAGAAAGATTAAAAATATGCTATAGCAAAGTGTGGTTGAAAAAATATTTCACTTTCCACCTTAATAATGATTGTTTTTGTCTGTTCAACATGACTTACACACTTCATCCCCAAAATGACACATCTCAGAACAGCCGAAATACAACCTAAAAGAGTCATTTTATCTCTAAGTAATTTGAATTTTGAGCAGAATTGCATAGAGAATAAGTATGGTTGGAGCTGAGACAGTCTCTGATGACGAAGTTCTTGAATTTTTCAATGCTTAATTGCTTAGCTTGGCTTTCAATTTCCTAAATTAGCCCATGATCCTTTCAATGAGTCCCATTTTTGCTCATTAGATTCAATGTTTTTGGTTCCTAAAACAACAATAAACTTCACTGAATTTTTATACCATCAAAATCAAACACATCTTTGACATTAGAGCAAGTATTCATGAGAAAAAAAAAAAACAATATGAGATCTGGAAAAAGTTACAACAACATGAAAAACATGAGGTCAAAATTTAAAATATGATGTAGGCTTTGACAAACAAACTAATAACTGATGAAAATCTATTTAGTAAAAATGGAAGACTAATAGAATTCACCCACAATCCTGGGGATCATAAAGCAATAAAAAATAAATGAGTGTTATGGACTGAATGCTTGTGTCTCCCCATTTCTCCCAGTTCATATGTTGATGCCCTAACACCCAGTGTAGCTATATTTGAAGGTGGGGCCCGTAAGAAAGTAATTAAGTTTAAATGAGGTAATCAGGTTGGGACCCTGACCTCTTAGGATTAGTGTCCTTGTAAAAGGAGAAACCAGAGCGCTATCTTTCTTTATGTCTCTCCCTGCTGCCCATGCACCAAGGAGAGGCCAGGTGAGGACATAGGAGGCCACCATCTGCAAGCCAAGATGAGAGCCCTAACCAGAAACCAAACTTGCTAGAACATTGATCTTGGACTTCTAGTCTCCTGAAACGTGAGAAAATAAATTTCCCTCGTTTAAGCCCCCTATCATGTGGTATTTTGTTATGGCGCCTGAGTGGACTGACGCAAAGATGAAAGAAAAAGAGACTAGATCCAGGAAATTCAATCTACAGGAAAAAACAAGCTTAATGAATTTGTGAGACTATAAAGCAAACAGATCCAAAATAATAATCAAAGAAATAATGGATAGAAACATTCTTAAGCAAAAACAAATGTCAACTTGAATATTTAAAGAGTTCACAAAGTACCAAGAAAAAGTATATATATACATACATAAAAACAAATATTTTAATGAATAAAGAATATTTCTGTAAATATCAAGAGAAAAAAGCTACCTGCAAAGAAATTAAAAATGACACTGCATTCAAGTGTTTACTATACAATAATAATGGCAATAAGAATGGATTAATTAATGTCAGCAGTGTTGTGAAAAAAAATTATTGGCATTTAAGAGTGCTATATCACAATTCCTAACATTTTTGTAGGGAATATACTAGTCAAGTTGGGCTAAATGTTATAACTAAATACCTCAACATATCAATGGATTGACACAGTTAAGATTTATTTCTCACACATGTTACAATTCATCGTGGCTTGAGTAAGGGCCCCACCCTTTGTTGCATGCAATCATTTAGGGACTCAGTTTCCTTTGATGCTTCCAGCCCAGAAGAGACATATCATTCCCTCATAAACCATGGACGAGAACTGATGACATTGCCAGGCCTCAATGTAAGGGAATGGAAAACGTATTTAGCTGCATGTTCAGGTAAAAGAAATAAATCTGATAAACATCTAACACTTACCATCCAATAGAACTTTGTGTAATAATGGAAATGTTCTATTGCACTGTCTAATATGGTAGGCACTAGCCATATATGGCTGTTTAGCACTTGAAATGTGACTAGTGTGACCAAGAAAAGGAAATTTAATTCTAATTAATTTTATTGACTAGGTAAATAGCCACATGTGAGTGGTGACTCTCATACTGGAGAATGCAGAGCACCCATCTCTGCCACAGAGCAATAGGATATATGTTCAAGGATATTCATTGAGCATTACTGGTAATCATAAATATTTAAACACAAAACAACTATCAACCAATTTGAGAATTTGTGACATGACTCTCTCAGCAAATGGTTAAAAGAGCATCTGTTGGGGCCAGCCTGGGGGCGTAGTGGCTAAGTTCCCCTGCTCTGCTCCGGCTGTCCAGAGTTTGCGGGTTCAGATCTTGGATGCAGACCTACAGAACGCTCCTCAAGCCACACAGTGGTGTGTCCCACACACAAAATAGAGGAAGATTGACAGATGTTAGCTCAAGGCTAATCTTCTTCAGAAAAAAAAAAAAAAAGAGCATCTGTTGAATCTTACTGCTTAGTTTGGGGCCTGTGAAGGCTAGAAATTTAGGAGACTTGGTAGAAAATATCAGAGCAGGTTGGCTCCTCCTAAAACCTCACTGAGGTACTGCAAGAAGCACCATGCTCTGGTCTAAGGCAGCAGTTCTCAAAATGTGGTCAGCAACCAGCAGCAGCAGCTGCAGCAGCTGGGAACTTGCTGGAAGAGGAAATTCTCCAGCCCCACCCCAGACCTACTGAATCAGAAATTCTGGGGGTGGGGCAAGCAATCTGTGTTTAATAAGCCCTCCTGGTGATACTGACACATGCTAACATTTGAGAACCACTGATCTAAGACAGTAGTTCTCAACCCTAGTTGCTCATTAGAATTATCAAGGGAACTATAAAAAATAGGGTTGCCATGGCTCCATCCTCAGAGATTTTTATTTAATTGTTATGGGGTAGGGCCAAGTATTTTTAAAAGCTCCCTGGGTGAATCAAATGTACATACAGAAGTGAGAACCAAAACTGAGGTGACCCAAACTGAAAGCAGAAAAGGAAACAGAACGCAACTTTGTCGTGAAGGAAATTTTCCTGTCTGTCGTCCACAGCACAAAACTCCTGAAGGTCAGTCATGACTTTGGACACTTATAACAGCTGGATTCTCTGTACCATTTCAAATTTCATGTGGAAGGACAAGGAAGTAAGAATCCAAACAGAGGTAAGGACTGAGCCCTTTGTGGTGCCAGGAAAGTAGCAAAGTCTGAAACCCTGGCCCAGCCAGCTGTACAAGCCTCCTGACAGAGCCTCCCTGAGATGCACCCTGGGCCATTGTTCCCTCAGTCTCTCTGTGTGACCCAGCATTGCTCCCTGCTCTGAGGAAGAAGCTGGGCCCCATGCAGGACAAAGGGTCATGAGAATGGTCATGTGCACAGACTCAGGAACCAAACTGCCACAGCGGAACTCTGGCTCTGCCTCTTATCAGCAGCGTAACTTGAGAAAATAAGTGAACTCTTGCATGCCTCACTTTCCCTTCTCTAAAATGAGGGTAATACCTACCCACAGGGTTGCTGAGAAGGAAGAATGAATGAATTCATTGCTGAGACACTTAAAACAGTGCTTGGCACTTATTGTTAGACTTAGAAATAAGATTAAAAATAGTCCATGTTTGCTTGTTGCAAAGAAAAAAAAAGCCAAAAAGGCAGGTCAATGTTAAATGATCGTGAGCTAGGCATTAGTTACTAGCTACAAAATAATTATACATACATTGTCTATGATGTATAATTACATATATTATAGCATGTTACACATATGTTATTATACTATATACGGAGGCTATACTATATAACATATATAATTGTTATATAACATGTCTAATTATATATGTGTATACATATAGATAGATAAAATATTCCAGACACCATTCTAGAAAACTGCAATGAACAAAACAGAGAAAACCTTATAAGCAAGAGAGGGTACATTCTAGCATTTTAGTGGGGTGACAGAAAATGCACAAATTATATATAATATCAGGTAAATATAAGCACTATGAAGAATAACAAAACAACATAGGAATAGGAGGTGACATTTGAGGGGCAACTTGAAAGAAATGAGGAAAGTCATGTTCACACCTGGAGACAGAAAGATAGAGCTGGAGGGAAGAGCAATACAAAAGCCCTGGGGCAGTACAAGCTTCAGGGGTGTGATGAACAGCTAGATGGACTGAGCAAGGTGGAGCCCATTAGAGAATGAGGTTTCAGAGATGGTCATGGCTCAGACAACAGAGCCTTGCAGGATTTTGAATTTTATATTTAAATAATGAGAAGACAGGATTGTTTGAGCAGGGAAGTTTCCTTCATCTGATATACAACTATAAAATAAAATTTCTTCTAGCTGCTACATAGTAAATTTACTGTACTGACTGGATCAGTAGTAAAGGTGGGAAGCTAGTTATGAAGCTTTTGCATATTAAGCTTTTAGTTCAGCAAGAGATTATACCGGCTTGAACCAGGATGATGGCTGTGGAAGTGGTGACAAGTAGTCAGATTCAAAATAAACTTGGATTTGTGCATATGATGTATGAAAATATTTGGCCTGAGAAAATGGGTGAATCATAGGGACGGGTACTAAAACGTAAGAAGACCCACCGGTTTGGCCTTATTAAATTTGAATTTTCCACATCCAAGGAGGAGTTGGAAATGCAAGTCCAATGCTCAGGAAATGCAAGAGTGACAGCTAAAGATATTAACTGGGCTTTACAAATGTATTTAAATCCATGAAAATACATGAGATCACCCAGGAAGTAAGTGTAGATGGAGAAAAAAAATCTAATTGCCTGGCATCCAACCAGTTATTTAAAGGAAGTATTTGCCACCCTGGCCTGGCTATCAGAACCCTAAGACTACTTAATCCCTAAAGCAATTCCAAGATTTCTCAAACTCATATAAATAGGACAAGAACTTCCAAAGTGGTATTGTGCACAAATGGGAATCCTCCCAATATCCCTTTGAAAAATGATTATGGAGGACATTGGGTAAAGAAGGTTCCAACCACTCTCTCATAGGAAATCTGGAAAAATAGAATAAGATCTGTATTCTGGAGCTTTGGTCATTACACGTTGCCTTTTATTTTCCCTGTTTCTAAAAGAGAGGCCTAACTGTGTTTGTTTTGTCTTCCTGTTTTCATTTTAAAATGCATACGTTGAGGTGGTTTTATCACTTAGCCCATAAATGGTCAGATCATCTCATTCAGACCGATTAAGAGAACCGAACACAATTCAGAGATCCTAAATTCAGTAACTGAACAAGATTTCAGGTGGTGTCCTGATGGAAGAGAGTAAACATGTTTTCAGTTAGACATGAACTAATCGCCTTATCTTAGATATGGGCATGGTTGCAACTTTACATCTTGGTAAAAGACTGTAAATGCGTCTATCAAAGAGTTAAATGTAGTGGATAGTTTTTGGTTTTGCCTTTTTAGGAACTCCTCCCTCCCTCCCCTCCTCACTTTCCTTTTGGGAACTACTCCTTCAATTCAAAGGGATTCAATAACCCACCTTCTAGATTTAAAAGGTGGGCATATGATCCAGGTGTAGATTCATTTTGTCAGTTCACCTGTCCACAGTGATTGGCCCAGGCCCATTATAAGATCTAATACAATCCAAACAGATTCCTTCCCTGAGTTTTTTGTTTAAAACAAGTGGGCCTGCTTCCACTTGAGGTCATGAAGTATGAAGAATGTGGATTGGTGGCTGCTGGCAGCCATTGCCTTTCACTGCATATGGGAGAAAGCTGCCTGATGTAAGGGAAAACAAAGCCGAGCAGAGGTAACCCTAGATCAGAGGAAACTGGAGGGTCCCCTGATGGTGTCAGGCCTCTGGTTCTGGAGTCTGACATCTCCAGGTCTGTTCTCAACCCTCAAGCTCTTTCTTTGATTCTATGATCTTCCAATTTCATCACCTAATATATATCCTTACGTTAGTAGGTTTGAGTTGCATTTCTGGAAATTGTAACTAAAAATTTTAACTAATACAGGTTAATCTTAATTTTATACATCAATCTATACAAGTAACTTTAATTCTATATTGTTAATGCTGAATATATATTCATTTTATAATAAAAGTATTACTGGAAAAAAAATTAGTAAGGGAACCCACAGCGGTCACATTTATGTTGAAAGCCCTGAGGTAAGATTGCCATATAACTCATATGCCATGATCACAGAGACTGGAGAGGTGAGACACATTACAGAGTCAGGATGTAACCTTGACCTGGGATATCAGTCCTCTGATTGTATACCAAACCAGTATTTCCCAACTAGTAGCCCCAATATTCTTGTCTTGCATGAGGTTAAATGATACGCTACCAAAAATTATTTATTGGTCATTCAAGTTTGAAAAACAGAGTGAAACAAAGTTTAAACAAAGAAACAAGTTTCTTTCGTGTAACATTTCTCAAAGCTTCTAATTGCATTGTAATTCTTTGCCATGGTGTAGAGTAACCACAGCACCATCTTTTCACAGAAAGCCATATCATTTATTAACATCTCCACAGAACAGTTTGGGAAATACTGGACTGGTCTTATGTTGTAGATAGGGAAAATTGTCCTTAGGAATCTTATTCTTATTTGTTCTTATTTGAAGTCTTAGAAAGAAAGAAGAATGCGGCCGAAAGAAAATACCATTCTTCTGTGCAAAAACAGTTCCAGATAAGGATGCAAGCCAATTCAGCCCAGATGCCCAACATCCAGGTTGTTAAATCGAATCACACAGAAACAAAGCCCTAAACCAAATAAACAAATCTCTAGTGATAGAGCCATAGTGACTTTGACAGACAAATCTGGGAGTATTTATGAATAAAAGAAATTTCCTAGTTCCCAAAATGACTGCTATGCCTAGATTCAGCAGTCTATGGGTCCTAACTGATAGAATCAACACTGATAAATAGAAGTTTATTCAAGCTTTTTTAGGTGTTAAGAGTATCCTGATTGCTATATAGTTATGAAATGATAGTGATTTTTTGAGAAAATTGTGGTATCTTTAGCTTCTACATTAATCCTAAAATATAAAGGAATCATTTCCAGTTAAAAGATAAACTAAAAAGAGATTAAATCCTCTGCTCTCAAGGGTTAGGTTTAGTACCAGCCTGAAAGTATGAAAATAGAGTAACAGCCTTGAAAACCCTTGTGATCAGTCTTCTTCTAAGATAAAATGCACTGGTATTTTGCTAGTGATTGAGATTCAGGCCATTTCTTTATTTTATTTCAGCTCTGCCCAGTTTTTGAAAATGATGACTAGCATTTGAGAAAGGGAGAAAAAAATGAGGTGTACACTTAGAACTTGTAAGTGAAGGAATAAATTTGCCCTAAGATTCCAACTGACAAAATCCATGCAAAACAAATATCAGTAGCTTTGGTGGAAATAAACCTAGAAATTGTCCGTCCATATATGACTGTTGTGTATAAGAACAACAACAACAACAAAAAAAAAACCCTATCAAGTTGACCTAAGTGATATCTCAGGGAAGTTGGATTGTAATTTCCAATTTCAAAAAGTGGAAATCAAATACAATATTTAGAAAAAGATTTGATGAAGCGAAAGATGATAGCAGAAGATAGGAAAATTGCGCCAAATAAGGCTCAAGTCTCTAGTGTTTGAAAGTACTATGCAGGTAACTCACAAAATTGGGTAGCTATCACTCATCAGGGTTCACCATGGCCCAGAAGAAATATACCTCAAAATCATGTACTCTATTAGCTCTGAGTCATGCATAATAAGCCATTTTTGGATTACCACAATGACTTCCCACAGATAACAAGAGGTGGATAATCTAAATAGAAGCTAAAAAGCAATCCAGTGACTGGAAATGCCTGTTTCCTATGGTAATGTAACACGTTTCCCAGGCCACTCTAGTCCAGGGTATAAAATGCAGACAAATCAGCGGTGAATTTTACTTATTCTTGTTCTGACCTGCAGTTTTTCCAATTCTTAACAGAATCTTTTCCAGTTATATTGGGAAAGCCCCAACAGCTGTCTTCCTGTGCTCCTGAGCAATTCCACTCAGTAATAATGTGACAGCACCATTTGTATGTTTGCTTTGGTTTGCCTCCAGTCGTGACTAGGCTCATGAAAGGCAGGAAGGCACTTCACCACTCTCTTAGGTTGTGCTCCACAGAAGCAGAGCCTGAGCTGAAGATTCTTCTTTGAGTGGTATTTTGGGAGAGTGCTTTTATGAGAAGCTGGATGAGAGAACCAGGATAGAGCAGGGGGGAAAGCTAAGCAAGGATGTGTCTCAGCTGGAGACTCGCTTCCTTCTGAACCCACAGTGCAGTTCTGAAGTTTAAATTGCACCACAGAGATAGCCCCACCTTAAGGCAAGAAGCTGCCCTTTTGAACACCCTTGTCTCACAGTCATTGGCCAAGGTCTACTTGCAAGAGATGAGAGAGGTAGCTTCTGTTTGGCCAATAACAATTCTTGGGAGAAAAGGAGAGTTATGGGTAGTTATTAGCCAACATTCAGAGTAGCAGGAAGATGGGTGTATGTGATGGCAAAGGGACCTGGGTGAGGCAACAACACCCATTCCTTACATGGTTCTAATCCACTTGTTACATTAAATGTACTCCATCTGGGCCTGGCATCTCTAGGATTCTGGTTAGTCTCCTTTTCTGGGAAAACTTACAAGAGAAGAGTTAATGGGATGAACTGTCTCCCTTGCTGCTGCAGCTGGTCCTGAACCCATAACTGAATCATCTCCCTCTTCCACCACCCTTTCTAGGTTCTCTTTCTCATTCTCCAGTATTTCTGTTTGTCAGAATCTCTGGTTGCTTGTGAGATGACCATGAATGACCACCATCCCTGAGGACTGTAAGTCCCTGGTTATCATGCCTTTTTCAGACCATGGTTACTGTACTTTCCCATTTTCAGTTACAGCTGTAGAGATGCCCCAGAGTATAGTAGCGACTATGCCTCCTCATGATGATCAGAATCAATTATCCCTGCCAGTATGTTTGCCTCATTTCTTTGTTTACTGTTCTACCTCTACTGAGGTGTGCAAAAAAAAAAAAAAAAAAAAAACTCGGTACTATCTGTATATTTAAGTGTGGTGGGAATCTTATGGGTCCTCTAGTGGAAGTGACACCTTCTGCAAATCAGAATCTCAAGATCTATAGAGCCTAAAGTTGCAGGGATGGGAATCTCAAATTCCTAAATAGGTCACCAGTAGAAAAGATGGGCCACTCTTTTTTCTTAGACCCATGTATCCTGACTATTAGATACAGAGCTCCATACATTAGCCATTAATTTAAGATGTTCTAGAGGATAGCACCCAATCGTCTCAGGGATTCGTCTTCAAACTGAGTCTATCAGGCCAGAAGATTTTGGAGACTGTGCTATGTGGATTCCATGGTCGGAATCCATTGCTACCACTTTTTTCTATAAAATAAAGCCCTTGGTCCAAGGCAGTGTTCTACCAAATCCCATATTGTTAGATCAGACACCATGAGCCCTTAAATAATGTTGTGGACTGAGGTTCTGTAGGAAAGAGAGGAACATCCATATCTGGATCACATGTCAATCCCTGTCAGAAACGTTTCCTTTTCCTTGGTGTGTAGGGTCTGACATAAACCACTTGACACCAAGTCACTAGTTGGTCTCCTTGAAAAATGGTGCCATACTGGGGGTTCAATGTTATTCTTTGTTGGGGACAAGTTAAATATTCAGCCTTGATGAGAGGGAGCCCATGCCGTCAGGCCCATTCATAGCCTCCTTCACTGCCACCATAAGGTACAAGGACTGGCATGGCCAAGGACAGAGGCTGGCTGATATGTACTGTCAGAGACATTTTGCCCACTTGGTTTTTTAATGCCTCTTCTGCAGGGGATGCACCCTGGTGGGCATTCACATGCGATGTAAAGATGCTCACACTTTAAGCTACTCATGTGGGTTCATCCACACACCTCTTCCCCAGACCCTCTTGTCCCTAATCTTCCAATCTTGCTCCTTCCAAGCCACTGATCACAAGCTAAGCAATTTGACACTGCTCAGGCATCTGTACAAACACTTGTCTCAGACCATTACTCTCTTCACAAAGAGTAGATGGGATGCTACTCTTCAGAATGCAGTATTTTCTTTCAACCAATGGCAGTTATGTGGTGATGTGTCCCAGTAATTAGAATACATGGATCTGGTAACCAAGGGGTAGAAGTTGAAGTGACCTAAATAGGGAGTTTGCTTCCAGAAAGCAAAGAAAGGAGTTAACCTACTGGCAGTAATTGAACTTGATCATGAGCTATGGCTCATCTGCAGCTGCATATTAGGAATAATGAGGAATATGTTTGGCTGAGGGCAGTTCTACAGGTAAGGGAGCATCCATGTGTCAGAACTGGATAACACTTACAGCAACTAGGGGATGAGTGTCCTAACCAGTCAACAGGAGCTCAGAGAGGCACCAACAGCATCTACTACCACCACTGCTTCCAGCAGTTAGACAGAGAAAAACTGCTTTCCACAAGTTCATCCACTTCTGCCTGGTACAAAGTCTTCTGCTAGGTATTGTTACCATTTTGAGGGCATAGTACCACCATGCCTCTTCTAGGCAATGCTCCTGCCTCTGATATATCACCACTTCCACAGGGCACTGCCCCATCAGTGACCACCTCCACCTCCTTCTCTGGATCCTTTACAATCACCTCACCCAAACCTCCTCACTATGTACCATCAATTTTTAAGGAATAATTGATTCTTCTGACATTTACTGCTGCTCCCCACCAACAACACTGTTGATATATGGGAGATCTCGAAAAGACAAAGTTCCATCATGATCTTTGGCTACATGGGAGAGAATGTCTGTTCCCTTTTGTGTCACACTCTCTTAAAGGAGAACTTAAACAGCACCACCATGGTCCCCAGTGTTTTGCATTACTTACTCAAAGCTCTCTTAACCTAGGATTCAGATATGAGTTCATGGAAGGTAGGGTGGGGATTAATTTATGTGACTGATACCATGTTCTTCACAGAATCATTTCTCCCATTTGAGAACTGAGGATGAGCAGCTCCCTCTTAGGAGGTGTTCTTTCCTAGAAGTCTTCTCTGTCTCTCATACAAACAGGTTTCTAAAAGCCCTGCCTGCCCAGTCTCTGTCTGAGATTTCCTGATGTGTCTTAATCCCAAGAGGGAATATTGCTTAGACTTAAACCAAAACAGTATATACAATCATTTGTCAGATTGTATGTGTTCCAGTGTCTTCTAAATCTAAGTGTTTTATCTGCCTCCCCATGCCTGGTCAGAGACCCAGTGAAGACCAAGTTTACACCCTCAATCTTCATGAATTCACCTAGGTAATGCCATCCCATGACGCCTTTCTGGAGACTACAATCAAGGTTTCCCCTCAAGGCACCCTCACTTCATTATTGTCTCATTTCCTTCCCCAAACAATACATTTCTTCTCATTGTTTTTTTCTTTTTATTCTATTCATATGAAATACATTTTTATCATTTTTTTAATTTTATAACAGATGCAGATTATAAACAGCACCAATGATTCAGAAGCTCCTGAAAACAAAATCCAAAGGTTGTAAAACACATGCTGCATATGCTTTGTAAACATTTTCATTTTGTAATTGTCTCTGTGAAGATCTGAAATATTTGAATCATGCTTGAAGTTGATAGGCTCGAAACTGTTTTTTTGTTCTGCTTTTCAAATGTTAGATTTGCCATTACCTTATCTTTTTATATATAAAATCTTTAATAAAGATTAAAGCAATAAAGTAAATCAAGTAATAAATATAAATACTCTCTGGAAAAGAGACACAATTCATTTTTAGATGGCTCTAGGTATAAGACTTCCAGCAATTTGTTTTCAAATGCACAAATAGTATACTTTGATAAGCAACACAAGAAGAGTGTTTTCTCCTATCAAATCTTTGGTTTTTAACCTCATGATATATAGTATTCTTGTGACTGAAAAATCACTAAGTCTAAAAAGGAAAGAAAACAAGGTTAAATAATTTCCACTCACATTTCATCTCTCACCAGTTCGTTTAAAGATCAGAACATGTTTTTCTATAGAAGAATGCCATGAATATGGCTGGCTGCAAATAGAAGAGAGGGCTCGTGCTATTTTAGCATTTGCTTGAACCTGAGTTCTATTTACAACTCTGATTGACATTATCAGCTAGGACCAAACATTTCACCTATTCTTCCGGGAGTTTCTATATCTGTACTATCAAATAATAATTGCTGTGCTTAATTAAATGAGTAACAGAATGTTCTTGAAGTATGCTTGGTACTTTAGAAATGAAGAATGTATTTCTAGACACCCTGAAGCATAGCAGTATCAAGCACACATTCCACAGTCAAACCGCCTGAGCTCAAATAACAGCACCACTTGTGCAACTTGGAGCAAGTTATTTATCATTTCTCCACCTCACTTTCTTTATCTATAAAATAGGGATAATCTTAGTACTCATCTCATAGGGTGGTTGTGAGGATTCAAGCTGTCAACATCTATAAGGCTCTTAGAATAGTAGTTGACACATAGTAAATAATGTGTTTGTTAATGAACACTATTCAGGTAACTATCACAAAATTTAACACTGTTTAATTTATATACCTGTTGGGGGAGGGAGTCTAAGACAAGAAAGAAACAAATCATCATTCTTTAAAACAATACATAAAATGACATTCAATAACAGCAGAAACATAAAAAAGGTTTTTGTCAACTAGCAAGCCATCAAATAGAGTGTTTTTATATAGTGGAGAGAATGGTGTACCCAAAGTTTGTGACTTGCCTTAGATTTTAAAAACGTGGTTGAAATGATGAAAATCAAATCTTGTTTCTCACATCTTGTTTTTCAGGTTAGCATCAATTTAACTTTAAAAACACTGTAGAATTTTCAATTCTTAAATAATTTCAAAGCGGATAATAGGAAAATTCAGAATTTTAGAGATAAAAGAGTCTGAAATTTCACTGGTAGCAATGAATAGAGTTTAAAGGTTAACTTTTCTGTCTCCCTACTACCTAGGCATGTCAATGTGACTAAGTTTTGACAATTAATATCTAAGCATGAATGCTATGTGAGACTTTTAAGATGTTTGCTTAAAGAGACTCTTTTTTGCCCTTTCCTTCTCCTGTAATGGAGATATGATGGTGGGAGCTCCAACAGCCATATTTGTCTGTGAGGCAAACTTGGGAATGGCGGCCATGTGCTGAGGATGGTGGAGCAGAATATTAGAAGGAGGCTGGGGCGTTCATAACTGTGGAACTACCAAATCAGCCTGGAAAATCACCTACCTCTTGTCTCTAATTTTCAGAGAGAAATAAAATTTTACATTATTTAAATCAATGTTATTTTTATACTTTCTTTTATATGCAGCCAAATCTAATCTTAAATGAGGCCTATTCCCACACACAGGGCCTAAGCTGATTTGCCTCTTTCTTCTGCTCTGTGAAATGTGGAAAGATCTGAGACCCATGTTTTATGGAGAGGATAGGAGGGGGGTATATGAAATAAAGCAAGCATTATCCCACTACTTTGTTCGAAAAAATTTACCTTAGTAAAAAGAAGTATTCTAGTAATCCGGTTCAAGTTACCCAAATTCTCTGCATTGGAACTTAGGGCAAAATCAAATCAGAAAATTTTGTTTTTATTCCCTTTCTTCTTGGGGTTGGGCAGCAGGATTTGATATTTCTGGGCTTCTTGTCCATACGGTCATTTAACATCGCAGATGCCTCCTTCCTCTCCATAGCCCCAGAGTCCCCCCAGGAGCTTACTTGGAGCTGATGAGCGCCCTGGCAGCTAGGGAGCAAGGAGTGTCTCTGACAGCACTCACACACCAAAGACACAGCAGCCCCTTTAGTCATGAAAATTGGCCAAAAACCTTCCTTGCAGATGGCAATCTGTTATCAGAGAAGAAGCTATTTTTTAAATATTTATTTAGAGTGAAGCTTTAACTAGTTCAGCACTGAGCAAGAAGGCTGAGGGCATTTGTCTAATTTTATTTTCCCTTTATATGATACATAATAGTTTGCCGCCTGATATACTAATAATGGACAGGTCTCAAAAAGCCAGTGATTATAACAAGGAGTAGCTGCTTATTCAATAACCAGGACATTGCTTATTTTCTCCACTGAACAAGATTCACCTTGAGTGTGTGTTCCAGATAAATAATTTCCAAAACTTGGATGGGAATTATAGGTCTAATCAAGTATTTGGAACAGATACAGCTTGCCAGTTCTCTAAAAACATTGATTTTAAATATACCAAATATTGAGAATGCATGAGTACAGTTGGTCAATTCCTTATCAGAAACAATATTTCTTGTAATTTTATTTAGCAATAACTAACCTTATGGGATTCAGAAAATCCATCCATCTGTCACACAAAAGACTGTTTTTGTTGTTGTTTTCCTAGAGAAAGAAGTGGTGGGAGCTGGAAAGATAACGTTATTCCAAAGACATGAAAAGGTCAGGACTTATAGAGACTGACTTATTCAGAGACAGGATGTGACTGAATTAATCTCTCATGTTCATAATTCAGTTGGTTATGTAAGTACTCACTGGGCTTAATGGGATGTAGAAGTAACCCACCCTGAAAAATAATCTTTAAAAGGGCAGGTCATACATGGGAGAAACTCAAATTCTAATACAAGTGACCAAGAGATGGTCTCAAAAGAGGATAAATAAACTCATTTCCATGTCTAAAGCTGAGAGAAGAATGTGTTAATACTAGAGGGATGGTCTGCATGGAGTTTAGAAAGGCCAGCCCAAAGAAAGAAAAGTTGGCATATTTACATGGTGTTCCCCAGGGAAAATGGAAACTAGATCTGACTAGAGAAAGAATTCATTCTAGTCAATAAAGTGCATGCTCAAAAAAAAAAAAGTTTTTATCCTGTTCTCTTTAAAACTCAGTGCCCAAAGAACTAGCAAGTCAATATTACTAAAACAAAGAGGTAGGTGGGAGAAATGCAGCTTTTAATTTAATTTTATCCAAAGGATGCACCACTGCTTTGAACCACCATGGCTGAGTCATCCACATTAAAAGAATCTGAGGGCAAAATAATGACTAGAAATCAAAAAGATGTTTGGCAGGAGGAGAGTGAGAAGTATCTAAGCACAAAAGACAGGTAGAATGCAGAATATTTTCAATACAATTTTATCAGTATCTGCCTTCACCAAATCCCATTTCTATAATCTGGCCTGGATGAAGGAGAGAGATGTAATTCAAAGAATTATGAAGGGAGTGTCTTGTATATAAGAACATCCACTCACCCTCAAACCTATTGGGTCCCAATTCACGTATGAGACTATTAGAATATCAGTGTGTGTGTGTGTGTGTGTGTGTGTGTGTGTGTGTGTGTGTGTACCCATTTCCAAATTAGCAGGGGGAATGGATTGAGGATACAAGCCTCACCATAGCCAGGATGTAATTTCCCTCAAATATATCCACTCATGCCTATCATGGAAATATATAATTGCTTCTGTAGCAGCTTCTGAAGTATTCTGGTAGTGAGGAGGTTTGTAAGCATTGTGATCTTTAGATCTCATTATAAATTTCATAAATATCATATTAATTGATTGATTAATATTTACTTATGAGTTTACATCACGTGTGACCCTTACTAACTGGAAGTCACTGGAGGGCAGAGTCTGTCTCCTTCAATCTTCTGTCACCAGCTGTGGTAGGCAGACTAATGGCTGCCTGGAACCTGTGAATGTGTTATTTTACATAGCAAAAGGGACTTGACAGATGCGATCATCCTAGATTAAGCAGGTGGACCCTGTCTAATTACATAAGTCCTTAAAATTGGAGAACCTTTCCTGGTTCAGAAAGATGCAATAGAAGGAGGAGAAGATATTTGAAAGAGGGACTCAACCCACCATTGCTGGATTTGAAGATGGGAGAAGGAGGAGCCAAGGAATTGGGGAGGACTCCAGAAGCTGAGAATGGCCCTTAGCTGACAGTCAGCAAGAAAATGAAGATCTCAGTCCTACAACTGCTAGGAATTGAATTCTTCTAACAACTGGAATGAGCAAGGGAACATTTTCCCCAAGATTTCCTGCCAACACCTTGATTCTAGCCTAGTGAGACCCATATCAGGCTTCTGAATAAGTTTGTGTTCCTTTTAGCCTCTAAGTTTGTTGTAATTTATGATGACAGCAATAGAAAACTAATATACCAACATTTAACATTTTGTCTGACATATCAGAAGCATACAATACAAACTTTAAGTATGAGTCATTCTCTCATTAAAAATATAAGAAAACCTACTCAAGTCCCTTTACCTCCTAAATCTAACCAACATTTACTAGTGTTGTTCAGACACCAGAGTCAACAGATATTTTGTGGTGATGGGGGAGGGTTATAAAATATATTGAGAAAGACAAAGAGAGAAAATCCCCATTTAGTGATTCATAGTTCACACTAACATAGTAAAGACTCAAAGAAATCCTGCAAAAATAAACTTTACAAATTCTATTTGATTTTGCCTTTCTCAAATCCATGTGACCCCACAAGCTTTTTTTTCCCCACGTAAATTTTTTTTTAATATCCTCTGGAATAAAACAGGGACTATCGTCTTAAGCAAAACACTATCATTTGCCTGGCTTGAGTCTTTTCTCTCTCTCTTTTCTTTTTTTGCTGAGGAAGATTGGCCCTGAGCTAACATCGGTTGCCAATCTTCCTCTTTTACTTGAGAGTTATTGTCCCTGAGCTAACATCCATGCCAATCCTCCTCTACCTTGTATATGGGCCACCACCACAGCATGGCTTAATGAGCAGTGTATAGGTCCATGCCAGGGATCTGAACCCATGAACCCCAGGCTGCTGAAGCGGAGCACGCAAACTTAACCACTACGTCACCAGGCCAGCCCTGAGTCTTTTTTTTTTTATACTATAGGAGAATCAGTAAACCTTCTTAGTAGAAAGAATCATAAAATGATCAACATATTTAGCAATTATAAAGGCCATATGGTTACCAAGAATGCCAAAAGGATAATGTTCTAAAAGAGCAGACTTGAACATGGCATGTCCATTTGTTCTTTTAAGAATATCAAACTACAAACCATTTATCTTTAACTTTTCTTTAGTGACAGTTTTCTGTTTCTTTATATACGTGCAGAAATATTATAATATCAATAAGTTAAGCACTTATAAAAATCCATGTCTTTGGGGCCGGCCCTGTGGCATTGCAGTTAAGTTCGCACGTTCCACTTCAGCAGCTCAGGGCTCGCTGGTTTAGATCCTGGGCCGGACTGACTCACTGCTCATCAAGCCATGCTGAAGCAGCGTCCCACATAGAAGAGCTACAACTCTACAACTAGGATACACAACTATGTAATGGGGCTTTGGGGGGAAATAAGAAAAATCCATGTCTTTGATCTCATGATAATATTTTGTCAATAAAATGCCTAATTCTAAAAGATTGAGAATTTTATAACATCTCAAAAGATAATACTTAACCAAAAGCAACAGAAGATATTTTTATATTTTTTCTATTTCCATCTCTTCCAAGATGCCTAAGGATTTCTATTAGGAAAGAAGAATTAAACAATACAGACTCAAAATCTTACACTATTCTTAATAACTAAAACTTCAATTCATTTTTATTTTAACATTCATTCAACAAGTGGGGGCTGAACTTTAAATAATACAGTCATATGTCTCTTAACGACAGGGACACATTCTGAGAAATGTGTCATTAGGCAATCTCATCCTTGTACAAATATCATAGAATGTACTTACACAAACCTAGATGGTATAGGCTACTACACACCTAGGCTATTTGGTACTAATTTTATGGGACCACAGTTGTATATGCAGCTCGTCATTTACCGAAATGTCATTATGTGCATATGACTGTAAATCAGCTGGTCTATGCATTAGACTATTAAACGTTATTTTAATTTACTAAGTAATTTGAAGCCTAATGAATCAAACTGGAAATCATAAAGATGAAATTTAGTCTCTTCTATGATGTGCCTCTGTACAGTAGCCTTGCTTTCTTCTAAAGCAGATTAATATATTGGGAAAACAAAACTTCCAACTACAATTTATTTCTACAGTTGGACTCATTGAGATTGCAAAGCAAAAGACTTTTACTGTTCCAAAACTCAAAAGTTCACCTTGGCAACAAGTACATTAAAAATCTTCTATCAAACATTAAAGATAATAAACTTTTATTAAAGTCATTGTTACCAAAACCCCAGAATTCAAGCATTTCAATGTTATGATAGTAGCATTGGAAATGGTACCAAAAATACAATTTCACGTCAAAGAGAATACATATATATGTTCTATATTCCAACTAAAATGTGGCAATAGAAAAGAGTTTTCATTTTAAGTTAAAATTTTTCATCATGACTGCTACAATTTCAGCTTAGCCTGGAATTTCAGCCCTTCTTCTGACCACATTATTTAAAGTCTTGTCTTTGCATGTGAAATATATGAATTGTGACACAATCAATCCATTATTTAAGCCAGCATAACAGCTGATATCAACCACTGTGAGGCTGATGTAACGTACATCAATCATGAAAATGGCTAAAATGGATTGTTTTACCAGGGCCTGGTGTCATCATCAATAGCTACTGAAAGACATGGCTGATGGCGGAGACTTCAGTGATCTAAGTACTTTTGCATCCAGCCATGCACAAGCTAAAATTAATTGAATTGTGGGCTATGAGTAGATTTGGGTCATCCTGAAGAGACAGTTATTTTAAATATCCCAAAACATATTCTCTGAGCGATTGGAACGAACTCATATGGAAATAATTCTTTTTACAGACAAGAGAATTATTAGTCGAACAATCACTTTTACTTCTTGTCTCTTAGAATTTCTTTTTTCTTTTTACTGCTCCCCATGTGCCCCTGTACCACTAGATCTTCAGAGTAGTGACTAGAATCAGAAACAGAAATGATAGCTACAGTTTGAGAGTTTGTGTTCCAGACACAGTTCTAAGGACTTCACATATTTTACAAACTTAATCTGAACCACCACCCCTTTACAAATGAACAACATCATTAATCCTCAGGGAAAGGCAAATCAAAACCACAATGAGACATCACCTCACACCTGTTAGAATGGCTATTATTAGAAAGACAAGAAATAACAAGTGTTGGCAAGGATGTGGAGAAAAGGGAACACTTGTGCACTGTTGGGGGGAATGTAAATTGGTGCAGCCACTATGGGAAACAGTATGGAAATTCCTCAAAAAATTAAAAATAGGGGGACTCCCAGTGGTGCAGCGGTTTATTCCACGCTTGGCAGCCCAGGGTTCGCAAGTTCGGATCCCTTGGCGCCCGCTGACGCACTGCCTGTCATTCATGCTGTGGCAGCGTCCCATGTAAAGTGGAGGAAGATGGGCACGGATGTTAGCCCAGGGCCAGTCTTCCTTAGCAAAAAGGGGAGGATTGGCAACAGATGTTAGCTCAGGGCTGGCCTTCCCCACAAAAAAAAAAAAAAATTAAAAATAGAACTACCATATGATTCATCAATTCCACTTCTGGGTATTCATGCAAAGAAAATGAAAACACTAACTCAAAAAGATATATACACCCCTATGTTCATTGCAACATTATTTACAATAGTCAAGATATGGAAACAATGTAAATGTCCATCAATGGATGAATGGATAAAGAAAATGTTTATATATATACATATATATATACATACACACACAATGGGATATTATTCAGTCACAAAAAAGAATGAAATCTTGCTATTTGCAACAACCTGTATGGGCATTATGCTAAATGAAATAAGTCAGACAAAGACAAATATCATATGATCTCTCTTATATGTGGAATCTTAAAAAAATCCAAGCTCATACATACAGAAAACAGATTGGTGGTTGCCAGGGGCAGGGGGTGAGGGGTGGGAGAAATGGGTGAAGGGGTCAAAAGGTAAAAAAAATAGAGAAACCTCTAACATCTGCCTATAGCACTTGTGCTTAAAGTTTTTACCTCCCACATTACATATTTTCTTGAATATCTGTCCAAAAGAAATGCTAAAGGAGAAATAGGACTGAATTTCCTTTAGTCCTCCTCCTGACCTCCCAGGAGCCTGTGTAAGGTATAGATTCCGCCTAAGAGACCACCAAAAGGCATTCACTGCATTTGAATTTTAGCATCAAATATTGCTCTGAAGAGTAGACCAGGGGGTAGGTTGGCCACAAAAAAATAAATAAATAAATAAATAAAGGCCCTGAGGCACAGAGAGGTTCAATAAATTGACATTATTTGAAATCCAAACTTCAAATTCCATAGGCAATGTTTTTGTTTGTACATCAAAGTCTAGAGTCTATAGACCTCTCTGTCTTGAGTTTCAAAAAAGGGCTTTATTTTACTATCTTATCTGAAAAAAAAAAACTTAACCTTTCCTTTTAGGACATTTCAATTAATTTAAAAATATGCAAATTTGAAATACTATTAAAAGTTGTGTATCACTGTATGAGTATATCAATGTGGAGAGGTGGTCAGTGTGAGAGTTCAGAAATCAGACTACCTTGGTTAGAATTGGAACTCCACCATATACGACCTTTGCAACCTGGGGAAAATGAGTTGATCCCTCTCCATATTAGTTTCCTCATATGTCTCTTAAAATCTTGATACAGATGATTTAAGGATATGAAAAGGTTATCAGGCTTACCTTTTTAAAAGGAAAATCTCCCCTCTCTCAGAAAGTTTATATTCCAAACACACAAATAAGCTGAGTCACATATTTGACTGAGTCATTGAGAACACAACAGTCAAGGATGAATATTAGAATTGTCCTTCCATCTCCAGACTTTCTGCTCTACCTAAACAAGGCTGCATTTCAACAAGGCCCAGCATAGTGACCTCAGATACTATTTTCTGTTTTTCTTACTTGCATGAGAGGTAAGGATTGAACTACCTGTTCACTTTTAGGCAGGGCTTCCAGAACCTCATGGAAATTGGCTACAGCTGAGTGCTTAAGCCAATCAATCTTAGTGAAATGTGGAGGTGGTCTACTAGGCCACCAGTCCACTCACTAGTCCAGAAAAGCTGTCACAGGAATCTTGGAATGCATCCCCCCTGATTACATAAAGGGAGGGTCTGGTGCTCCCCTGCACCATGTTGGTGGAATAGACTGAAAACCAAAACTTACCATTTGTTGATGTTGCTATTGCATCCCAGCTCTTGATCATGCATGCCATGGGAGGGACTAATGATTTCCTAATCATGATATCTAACAGACCCAAGCCCTCAAGTCAGACTTCCGGTCTTGATAGATCTGGTTTGCTGTCCTTGAAGGTAATGGTCAACAATAGACCATTATGGTTCCAGTCTCTGAGAGTTTCCCCCCGAGAAATGGCTTCCAAAAGACCTGCTCTGTGTGTGTGGTCTTCATTCACTGTGTTTGCCTGACTTGCCCCGGCAGCTGAAGTACTATGAGCCTGTCTTTGTTTCTTGCAAGCTGAAAGTGCGCAACTTGGTTACTATTTTACATAGTTCAAATAGAATGAAATTTTCAGACATTTTTGATGAAAACACAGTTCTTGCCAAGAAAACAAATATTGGCAACAGAAGAGAAAGAGCTTAAGATTTTACTGGCAAAGTTTGATTTTAAGAACCTGAAATTTCTCTGGAGAAATGTTTAATATTTAGGATCTTTCACCAGAGAATAGCATATACCCTCTTTTACAAACTAGGAGGCAAAATGATATAGTCAAAAGAGCCCTGGATTAGAAGTCAATAGACATAGATTGCAGACCTGGCTCTGAAAACACATCAACTGTGTAACCTGGAGCAAGTCACTTAATCTTTCTGAAACAGTTGAAAAGAGACTTTGTAAGAGAAAGAGCAAGAATTGACATAGCAAATGAGGAGCATCTAAGTCACATGCATTCTGTGGCTTGAAACTGAGCCAGTAGAGCCACGTATTAAAACAGTCCTACATGGTCAAAGAGGGGCACCCAAACATTTGCATTTTGAAAGACCCATCAATTCATAAGTATAATGAAAATATTTATTTTATCATCAATACTTTAATGTCTGTATATCCAGTGCTGGATAAGAGAGTGGATGAGGACTGTATTATAACCTTCCCCTGACATATAGAGTATATCCAGGAACTTCATACAATAAAATTACTTTGGGATAAATAGAATTAGTACATTTTGAAAAGCATAAAGGCAAAGACAACAAATAGTCACTGCCTCTTCAATAATTACCTAACAGGCTTTGAGAAAATATTTAGATGCAGAGAACTTTTAAAATGTGTTCACTCAAAATGTAATAACACATTAAGGTCACTTGCCATTTTGTTTTTCTAAAGAAGTCAAAAGTGCTTTGCATGATTCCATTTATCCATTTCAAAGCTTTTATTTCCAATAAGGGAAGGAAAATGTCCAGATATAAAATAGCTAAGTTCACAAAAGATATTAACAAGTACTACCCAACATCAGGATTTTAAGAAGAAAACTCCCTGGAATACAGTCTTGGTTTGAGAATTTTTGTTTTTGGTTGTTTTTTGTACCTGCTCTTTGTTGGAGTTTTTTTTTTTTCTTTTGAGGAGAAATTTTTCCATCTTATCTATTTTCCAAATCCATGACTTGGAGTTCTTGTGAGTTAATATTTTTAATGTTTCATAATTATTAATAGCAAGTACTAAGTTGTTTTGGTTTCGGTTTAAGTTAGGAAATTTAGTTCTTTATTATTTATGTGACTAATATTGTCACAGAGCACTGTCTCCCAAGACGTGTATTAAGACATCTTGTTTTATTGGCATTCCAGATTTCCTCACTACTATTTGTCTTTTTTTTTTTTTCTAACCAAGAAGGTGGAGGGTGGAATGTAGACAATGGGAGCAGTGATAACGACCGTGGAGTGAGCAGGGAAGATGCCAGATGCATTTGAATATATGTGTGTGTTCTTGCAAACCTTTGCAGCTGCTCGTCGTCATCTCTTTTCTTCCTCAGTTTTCCTTTATCCAAATCCCATCGCTCTACCCGTCCTGGCAAGGTCACAGATGTTTCACAGACTGAGAAACATTGGGAAACAGGGCTGTATAGAAACACGAGTGTGGAGGAAAACAAAAACACACCCTGAGGAGCAGGACTACTGTCTTGTCTTGACAAGATGGTGGCAGCACAAATCGGTTCTGTGTATCTTAAAAGAACAATTCTACCAGTGTTCCAGAATAATGCTCTGTCTCTGCTTGGTATTAGCATATTATTTCCTGACAATATCCGGGTTGGTGCTCCTGGGCAGTAATTAAATGTTAGAAGTTCTAGATCTTTTAACCAAATTACACAATATTCCACAAATTTGCAAACAGTGTGAACTATGTTTTCGTATGGATTAAACTGAGCAGCATCTCTCCGGGGTCTTGTTTTAACTAACTTTTTGCCTTAATTCAAGAGTGATAGTTTTACATAGTTTTATCTTTAGTAGGAAGGCTATTTTATCCTAGGAAGACAACTAAGAAATGAATCACACAGTCCTTTATTTTGGAAGATATGACAATCATTCTAAATGCCTAATTCTGTACAAATGTATAGTAGAGTTCTCAGAAACATATTTATCTCTTTAGAAGCATGAGTTACTAGGTGAAAGATAAACACAATTTCAAAAACCCAGAGTGGATTCAGAACACAATAATTTATTTAAACTTAGAGCCTCTTCTTCCTATTTCTTTACTGGTCAATTCATTGGTTCATTATAAGAAATACTGAGCACATTTGTCCGCACGAGGAATTGTATTAGATGCTAAAAAGTAAGAAACTTGACCTTGCCTGTAAGCAAAAGCTTACAGTCTCCTAGGCTGTAAGATAGGTGACAATAACACAGATGACTATAACATGAGATATAATATGGATGTAGACACTAAAAACATTTTTTAAGTGACAAAGAAATGATTAAAGGAAACAGATGGGTCTGGAAATGTTGATATAATTATGGTATCGACAAGTAAGTAGTATAAAGTGTTCCAAACCGAGAAATGAATGAGCTAAAGCTCAGAAGCAGTAAAGGGTAGAGCACACTTATTCTACTGTGAGCCAGACACTGGGCTTAGCACTGACAATACAGTGATCAATATTAAGGAATTTCTACCTGATGGAGTTCACAGTCTGGTAACGATCCGGAAAGAACAAGTAGAGAAGTCTTGCTTGTAAGTCCAGTACCACCCAACAGAGTGACAAACTAAAGGATATTGAAAGTCAGGGAAAGGGTGTTATTCAATGAAATGCTGGGTGTGTGTGTGTGTACCCTCTTTAAGCAAGGGAAAGACATAATCATAATGGTGATTTAGGAAGATTAATTTGGTAGAAATAAATAATGTGGAGTTGGTAGAAAGGAAGTAACGAGTCCAGGGAGGAGTTTGCTTTTGAAAACCAAGTTCACTCTCTTTTTTTTAAATAAGGTTTGACTTTTTATCTCTCTCTCCCCTTTAATCTTCATGGTTTTTTTTCTTTTTTGTTTTTTAATGGGAGATGGATGAAGGTGAGCAGGGTCTCTTGCCCTTTCTTCACTCGCCACCTGCTTGGGTTTCTCTTATCATATACCTTACATGCTCTGTCTGCTGCTCCTCACCATTTATTCCTGCATTCATTATTTTTCTGTAATCTCTTTTGTCCCTGATGCCAACCCCAAGTACTCAAAAGCTGGTTGAATATATTGCTGCGCACTTTCAAACTCTGATCTTTAAGTTCTCATATGGATGCAAGTTTCATTCAGGTTGGCAGTTCAATTTATTATAAGCAGATTTTATACTGACAGAATCATATATTCTGGTCTCTTCATTTTAAAAAATATAAAAGAAAAGAAACTCTGATGCCTCAGATAAAAGGGCTGGCCAATTACAAGGTGGCATAGGACCAGATGTATGAGTGTGGAGGAGAAGGATCAGGAATCACAGTAGATAAGATGACAATGGGTCCCCAGTGTGGGACTATAGTTAAGAAAGGCAGCATGATCATGGGATACATGAGTACGGTCATAAACTGTGAGAGCCATACGGTCATCAGCATTAATCAGTCCCTGTCGATCTGGGCTGAGCACCAAAGGGACTGTGATGACAGGGCCTGCCTAAGGCACAATTGCAGGGTAAGCGAATTTGGCTTCAGCAGCTGTCAACCAAGCTTTTCCACACCCTGCTTATCCCACTGATGCCCACCCCTCCAGGCAGTTAGCACTCAGTACTGCCCCACGTGGCCCACCACCCTGGCACGGTCCCACACTCCCATACCAGCCATTCACTGCCTCTCTCTCTACCTCCTCAAAATGGAGATCAGGGCCTCAGAGCTCTGGTAAGAAAAAGAAGGTAGTTGTGTTTTCCAAGGAGGGCTCAGAATAAAAAGACATAAACCCTATGTAATGACTCTGCAGCGGTGTAATTTCAGACAGTACACTATATAGCAGAGAAATAGATTGGGATGGGGAGATGTAGTAAGGAAGGCTTTATATTTTCTTCTCCTATAAAAAATATTTACCAAAACCACATTATGCATGCAACTATCTACCATAATACATACATCTGGCATAAAATATTTTAGAATGGCTTTAGGTAATTAAATGAGTAAAAAAAATAACACCATTCATTTAATCCAAAAACACATTGCTCTGCACTTTTTCTTGCTGAATTTTAATCTATTTGTTTCTGACCAGTTTTTCAAGCTAATAAGGATAATTTAAATTCAGATTGTACTCTGCAGATACTGTACCAAATATCTAATAACCCTATGTGTCATAAGCAAACTATAAATATACATATATCTATCTATATATAGATAGATATGTGTGTATATATATATATTCTCCAGTTTGAAATTCAGGTTATTCACTAAAATATTTTAAAACGTTAAACCAAATTAGAAAGCAGTTGGTCTCACTCCTTTTTTCTAGACTGGAAGACAGGACTGTATATATTGAAACTCTCAAATTTCAAATCTCCCAAACCTTTTCTATATATCTCAGAATACAAAAAAGTCTTCAGAATGATATTTTGGAAGTTTTGATCAATAGGATGATTTCCAACACATCAAAAGAAAACAGCTGAAGAATAAGTCCTTTTAAACCCATGATCTTTAACAGGGGGCTCTATTTATTTATTTATTTTTGTGTGTGTGTGAGGAAGACCAGCCCTGAGCTAGCATCTCTTGCCAATCCTCCTCCCTTTGCTGAGGACAACTGGCCCCGGGCCAACATCCGTGCCCATCCTCCTCTACTTTATATGGGACGCCACCACAGCATGGCTTGATAAGCGGTGTATCGGTTGGTGCCCAGGATCCAAACCTGTGAACCCTGGGCTGCCAAAGTGGAGCGTGCAAACTTAACCACTATGCCACTGGGCCAGCCAACAGGGGGCTCTATTTAAAGCAGCTCATCACAAATAGTGTACTTTCATTATGTGTTCTTACTAATTAGAGTCAAAAATCTGCCCTCTAAACATGCACATTTATTCATTCATCCATTATGCAATTTTTTTTTAGTGTATCTATATGCCAGTATAAACAAGACCAACAAAGTCTTTGCTTTCACGGAATTTAAATTCTAGTTGAAGGGAAAAGACAATGAACAAATAAAATAGTATCCGATGAGGATGGGTGCCATGAAGAAAATAAAACATGGTGACAACGCATTGAGTGGATGATATGATGACACTTCAGATAGAAGGCCAGCAAAGGCCACTTGGAGGAAGTGACCCTTGAGCTGAGACTTGAATCCCATCAAGGATCTAGCCATGCATAGATATGAAGGAGGAGCATTCCAGGCTCAAGGAGGAGCAAATTCCAAGGCCCTAAAGGAGGAACAAGCTTAGAAGATTTGAACAAAAGAATGAAGGTTGATGTAGCCACAGTATAGTGACCCAGAAGGCAGGAGAAAGGCAGTCAGGCAGAAACGGGTACAGGCCAAATGATGTGGTACTTTGCAAGCCTAGGTCAAGAACTCAGACTTGATTCTGAGTCAAAGCAGAAGCTATTGGAGAGGGAAATTACTTTTTTTTTAAACGACGATTCTAGCTGCTCTGTGAGGGATAGATTGGAAGGGGACGAGTGTAGAAACAGGAGCAGTGGAGAGGCTGTTGCAGTTCTCGAGGACAGTGTCTGGGAGGCTCAGATTAGGGTAGTAGTAGTTGGGATGAGGAAAAATGAAAAATTCAGGCTGTATTTTGGTAGTAGAGTAAACAGAACTTGTTTCGTATTGGATGGGGGTTGGGGAGGAAAGAGAAGAGTCAGGTTTAACGCTAAATTCCAGTCAGGCAGTGGAATTTATATACTTGTGGAAATAGTAAAAAATTAAAGCTAGATGCATATTAAAATCACTAATTAAGCTAATCCTATTGGAAAAAGAATCTCCTTTTTTTAGTGCAGTAAAATTCAATTCAAAAATATTTGCTAAGAGCCTACTGTGTGCAAAGCACTTTGGTAAGACAGATAATACAAAAGATGCCATTCCTGCTCTTGGTGACTACTAAAAATAGAAGGCATAATTAACTAGAGAATTCATTTTTAGATAACACTTTCAAATCAAGTAAAACACTTATTGAATGCCTACCATGAGCACAGCACTGCTAAGAATAAAAGGTGGGTATACACAGGTGAACAAAATGTGCCACTGGCAGCAAGTAATTTAAAATGTAAATGAAAAACACAATTTCTCCTGGAATTAGCTACCAGAGATTGTAAAATATACATCTGTCCATTCTATCTTCAATAAGTTGGGAATCATCATTATATCACTTTTGAAATCCATCTCTATACTTGCCCAATGGCACCTAGTAGTCATATTCCTTTCCCTTTTTATATCAGGGCTCAGCAAAACACGCTGACGGGACTATAGCAATCAGCACGTTGTGTTTTACTTATCGTCATACTTTGCTTGGCTCATGCTGTTTTAGGTAGGGAAGCTGCACTGCTAAATTAAAAGTCTATGTACTCACAGCGAGTGGGTTCTGATGACCTAAATGATTGAAAGGAGAGTAATTTGCTATGCCATCTGAACCCCGAGTGTGCAGAGCGGAGTCATGCATGGGGCACAGCTCTGTGCTTCTCTGTGCATTCATGCGCTAGGATTTCCCATTCCACATAATTAGTCACTTTATATTAAAATAATTAATAAGAAAGGATTTTAGTATCTTGCGTGTTGCTAATGGTGTGTTGCCACTAGCATTAAAATGTTTCAAATGTATCTTTGGAATGTGAAAGCGTTTCAACCCAGCATCCTGCATTTTCAGGGCTGGGTGGGAGAATAGTGACAGAGGGTTTGTGTCTTTCAGAATGACTGAATTACCTCATCTGCTGCTTATAATTGTAGGTGTTAAATGCCAATAGTCTGTTTTCATTTCGAAGGGAAGTTTTGTATTATGTCAAAGTCAATGGTATGTTTATACTCAGGAGGTTTGTGGCAAAGGTTGGTAGAAATGCTTAAGGAGTGGAATTTTGACACATGGAAGCAATTGAAGGGCAAAACACAGAATCGTGTAGGTAAAAATCTACTCTCAGGGACTGCATACAGCTGATTTCTCTCTGAGTTCAGATGAGTACCTAGAGGCTGGGTCTGGCCCTCATAGTGATAAAAATAACATGTTCTCACACTCATGATGATAGACACCTGTTATTTAGACAATTTCTACCAACAGCAAAAAAAATAAAATAAAAAGCAAAAATCCTCATTGCCAGCACTTCCCTATTCACAGCTGCTTCCTTTCCATACTAATCACGGCAAAGCAGACAGCCATCTCAAAATTGACCAGAGAATGCAAATGGAAATAAAAATCTTCACTAAAGCATCTGAATATGATAACTGTCTGGCAACAGTGCTTAGGAAAGAGGGGAAATTTTAAAAGAAGAAACTAAACTGAAATGGAACCAGAAAGAGATAAAGTTCAACAAATTGGTAAGTCTGTCTTCAGATTCAAAGGTCCTATATATGTAGGAATATAAAGTAAAAGATATCTGAGCAGATATGTCTATCTTTTTCAAGATGACACTACTTTATTCACTTAACATTTAGAAACTCCTATCACGAGAAAGGAGAAATTATTTCTTCTGTTGGATTGGATTGGGCTTCATGGAAATGATAGCATTTGTTCTTAGTCTTAAAGAAGAACCAAAATCTTTGTGTAGGAGAAAGGTGGAAGATGATAATATTGAACTCACAGCTCTTTCTATCCTGTGGACAAGGAAAATTGATCCTGTTCTGGGGGATGTCTCAACCACGTTTGGGGAAGCCGCTTTCTAGACTCAAGGTTGGTCCTTTCTGCCGATAGAGCTGATCCAATCCCGACATCCACTGGCCGATTTTCCAGCTGCGCTTGCTTCCGAGTTATCTAGACCTGTGCCTTGTGGTTTAGGACAGGACGACTCAGAATCCTCCTGCCTTTCCTGAAATTGCCCAAGTTGAATTTAAAACAAAGCAGGTGCTCGGATATTCTGCTGTACTCCATTTTTCAAACATGCTTTGGCCAGCATGTGAGAATTTTAAACATTGTGGTTTCAATGCTCACATATTGGCTATCTTCCAGGACCCAGTTGTTGTTTGCACTGATCTTGTCCTGTCACTTGATATTCACCCAAGTGTAAAGAACCTGGTGTCACAGAAACATAGATGATGAGAGAAAATGACTACTTTGTGGATGTTTTGCTTAATATGGGTTTACTGAGTATTTGTAAAGGTAACTTGCAAACCAGAAATTTCTATACAAATGTAAGAGAGTGGTTGCAGTAACAGTATTATGCTGCTGGCCTTCCAAACGACACACTGACGTTGAGTTTATTTTCAGTGATGGCATCATTAGACAATACACATACCTCTACTTGGTGTTCATATGACTCACACCTAAACCCTGCCAGCCATGGGTGGAGCTTGGTTGCTGCAACTTCTAAGCATATTTGACTCACTGAGAACTAACTTACGAAGGTTGTAGTTGACAATATCAACGTAGATGCTGTCTTCACTGGACCACTCTCTAACATCAGCGAAGGGAGAAAGAGCTATGTGTTGGTGCTAGTTACAAGCTCACAGAATGTCAAAGGGACCTTAGACACTACATGGCTGGTAGATCCCAATATCCCGCATCACAAATTTTCTAAACATTGTGAGAGAAATTGGACATTTTCTGTACAATAATACCACATACGGACACAAAAGTGCTTCTTTGATTCTAATTGGCATTACAGAAATGTAATAGAGGAAAACAATAATGAATGAATTTTTTGTGAATTGTTGGAATCAGTTATTAACTAATAACAATTGCTTCTGAAACAAATCGAGTTACTAATTTTTTTAAAATCTCCTACTTTTCTCCTGCCTCACCCTCTTCCTAATCCATTCTCTATGCTGCTATCATTATGCCATTTCCCAAAAATCAAACCTGATCAAGAGCTTCCTTGTTTATATACCCCTTCACAGATTCTCATTCACCTAAGGGACGAAGCCCAAACTCCTTATCAGAGCACACAAGACATTCAGTGTCCAAGCCCAGCCTACCTTTCTAGCTCCAGTCTCATCTGGGTTCTCATTTCCTTCTACCCACTCATCCACCCACTCTTCTCAACCTCAAACCATACAAAATTGCATGACTTGCAGTTCCTCAAAAATGCCAGGATATTTCACGCTGCCTTGCCTTTACATACACTGCTTCTGCTGCCAGGCATGCTCTTTCCGTCCTTGTTTGCCTAGCAAACAAACACCTACTCATCTTTCAAAATTCAGCTCAAGCTTTATCTTTTCTATGAAGAGTTTCCAGATCCCTCTCTCCTGGATGTCCACCCAATGGAATTATCACTCTCTCATTTATGGTGGATGTATCATGGTACATCTAGCATAAGGCACACATCATTTGCAAGTCTGCTCTTGCACTCTCACTGTATTCTACCCCACTCCCCACCACTGTCTTGATTGTTCTAAGGTCAAGAAATGTACCATAATTATCTTAGGATCTCCAGTAGTAGCACCCTGTCATTCAGAGTTTGTGGAAGGAAGGAAGAAGGTAGAGAGGGAGAGATGGAAGGAAGCAAAGCCAGAAAGTCTTCTCTACTCTATTCAAAAATATATTTCACATGTAACAACATCTGGGCATCTCATCTGCTACCACCCTCATCTGAGCCACTGTCATCCATAATTCTGCAACAGCCTCTCTCTCTGGTCTTTTTACTTCCAATTTTGCCTTGCTTGGTCCAGTCTCTATACGGCTGCCAGAGTAATCTTTCTGAAAAGTATATCAGATTATATTACTTCTCTGATAAAAACTTCCAAGGCTTCGCATTAAAAAAAAAATCACATGCCAACTTACTTCTCCAATCTCTTCTTGCATGATTCTTCTCCTAATTCACTACCACCCAGAAGCACTGTTCTTATTCCTATCTCACCAAGACATCAAAGTTTTCCTCTCAGGGCCTTTGCATTTAATGGGTCAAGAATATTCTTCCCCAGATCTTCACATCATGCAGAGACAAGTTCAAGTATAAGTTCCTAAAAGAAGTCCTTCCTGACCACCCTGGTGTAGCCTCAATCCCATTCCGAATACTACAATTGTCTAAATGGAGTCTATCACTATTTAAGATTATCTCTTATTTGTTCACTTGTTTATTGCCCATGCCCCCCACTGGTAGAACAAAGAAGAGCTTTGTCTTCTTCAACACTCTGTTCCCAGGGCTTAGACAAAGTCAAGGAGCAGACTGCATCAGGAGGCACTTAATACATATTTGTTGAAAGGAGAGGAGAAAAATATTTGATATAGTCTTTTTCGTTCCCTAGTTCACTTACTCTCATTTTCCTAGATGACCATCTGGCAACTTTTCTTTCCTCAAATCTAAACTTCCTCCCCTAAATTGTCACTGTCTCCATTTGCTCCCAATCCCTAAGATCCATGCTCCAGCCTCCTCTGCTTCTCTGCCATCTGGGAACTGACCCCTAAAAATGTATAACCTAGGGAGCCTGCTGCCTGCTTTCCCAGAGTTTGCAGGGGAGCCTATGGCAGGATACAAAGGGCAAAAGCAAGAAGTCGTGATAGTTCCTTCCTGCTCCCTGCCTGCTGTGACTGTGGTTCTGCCAGGTGCTATATCCTTCCAAATCTACAGCTTCAGAAGGGCACCTCCTCCTCTTTCCACTGTCTCCTTCCCTTTCCTCTTGAGGCATGGGAGCAGAGCACCTTGCTGCTGGTGTTGGCCTCCATTGTGATTTCCTTAACTCTTCTAACACATTAGTAAGACTCTTGAACCAACTAAGTTGGATTCTATTTCCTTATATTTCCAGACTAATACATTCATCCTAAGCTGATGATATTGCTTTCCACTTTACTAAGAAAATTGGGACACTCAAAAGAGAATTCCCAAGACTTGCCCCACCACATCTATCTACCTACCACCATCTGTTTCGATAGCTTCTGACACCCTACCTGAGACTCTAGAGCTGCCTGTCTAATATTATAGCCACTAACCACATGTGGCCACTGAGCACTTGAATGTGGCTGGTATGACTGAAAAAGTAAGTGTTTAATTTTACTTAATGTAAATTTAAATTTATAATTAAATACTCAATTCAGTTATCGGCAAATTTTAAGTATGTTTGGAACACTTGTGCATATAAGTCTACTTTTTGAACAGTACATTTTTTGAAATATAAATACCAGTCAGGTATTTCTGATGAAAATTTTGTGACCAAATTGACATGTTCTGTAGATATAACATGCATACAGGATTTTAAATATCTACTACAAAATAAAGAATATAAAAGTCATTAATAATTTTATTTTAATACATGTTGAAATGATAATATTTTGAGTATGTTGGATAAATAAATATATAATCAAATTAATTCATCTGTTTATTTTTACTTTTTAAAATATAGCTACTAGAAAAATTAAATTACATATCTGGCTCATATTCTCTTTCTATTGCACAGCACTGCTCCAGATATACTCTCCATGCCTCTAATTTAAATTAATCTCTCACTTGTACACTAGCACATATCCCTCTCATCTACTCAAACACACCACTTATGCAATTCTCCCCTCTCTCTCCAAAATTATCAATTTCTCCTTTCAGTTGGATCCTTCCCATCCATACACAGACATGCTATTTTTTTTTTTCATCTTCAAAAAAATTATCTTCAGGGGTTGGCCTTGCGGTGTAGTGGTTGAGTTCAGCGCGCTCTGCTTCTGTGGCCCAGGTTTGCAGGTTCAGATCCCGGGTGTGGCCCTACACCATTCGTCAACCATGCTGAGGTGGCAACGCACATTTAAAAGAAAAAAAAGTAGAGGAAGACTGGCACAGATGTTAGCTCAGGGCTAATCTTCCTCAAGCAAAAAAAGAAGCAGGCTGGCAACAGATGTTAGCTCAGGGCAAATCTTCCTCACCAAAAAAAAAAAGAAAAAAATTATCTTCACCCTATTTCAACCACTGTTTTGCTACTCCTCTTAGCATCAAAATTCCTTGAAAGTGTTCTTGATATTCATGGTCTCCAATTCTATTCCTTCTTTTCTGTCTTAAACCAGTAAACTCCTTCACTGAAACTCCTCTTATCAAGGTTACCAGTCACTTCTACATTTCTCACCCATTTGTCTGTTCTAAGTCCTGATGTTAGTTGATCTACCAAATCCATTTTAAAAAGTTATTAGTTCCCTCTTTCTTGATATAATTTCTTCCTTCTAGTTTCCAGGACATCATACTCTTTCAGCTTTCCTCTGGTATCACTGATTGCTCCTTTTTGGTCTTTTTTTATTAATATTTCCTCAATTTCCAAACCTCTTAACATTGGAATGCTGCAGGATTCAGTCCTTGGTCTTCTTCTGTCTCTCTACTTTCATTCCTTTGGTGATTTATATCAAGTCTTGTGGCTTTACATAGCCTCTGTTTGCTAATAATTCTAAAATTTATACTTCAAGACCAGAAATAAGTCTGAATTCCTACTCATATATCTCACTACCTACTTGACATCTTAAACTTAAATTTTCCAAAACTGAACTTCAGTCTTTCTGATCTCCCTCCTTTGAGTTGTTTGGGCCCAAAATTTCAGAGTCATCCTTGATTTCTCTCTTGCTCTATTACACAACAGCACTCCAGTCAGGAAATTCTACAGGCTCCATCTTCAAAACACATCAAGAATTTGACCACTTTTCACCACCTACACTGTTACTGTACTGGTCCAAGCCCCTATCATCTCTTATGTGGATTATTGCAATAGCTTCCTAACAATTATCTCTGTTTCATCCTTTGTCCCCAACAGTCTATTCTTAACACAGCAGCCAAGGTAAGCATAATAACAAGGAAATCAGATCTTGTCTTTCCTCTGCTCAGGCAAGTTCAATGATTTACCATTTCATTTGGAGTAAAAACCAAACTCTTAACAACAGCCAACAAACCCCTGCATGATATGGCCAAGACAACGCTATGACCACATCTCCTATTATTTGCCAGTTTTCTCCCTCCACTTCAGACACACCAGCATCCAAGTTCTTTCTGGAGGACACCAGGCATTCTCCCTTCTTGGGTTTTTGCAATGGCTATTCCCTCTGCCTGGAACAATTTTCCTCCAGATATCCGTATGCTACTTCCTTTACGTCTTTCAAGTCTTTGCTTAGAACTCACCTTTCCTGTGAAGCCTAATCTGATTCCCTATTTTAAATTGTGACAATCACCCCAAATCCTATTCCCTTTACCCTGCTATTTTTGGTTGTCATCTCCTAGTACTTACTGCTTTCTTACCTATCATATGTTTTACTTATTTTTATGCTTATTTCTTTTATTTCACACTCCACTAGTATGTACACTCCAAAAGGGCAGAGGTTGTGTCTATTTCCTGTCTACCTAAAACAGTGCCTAGCACATAGGAGATATTCAAAAAGTATTTGTTGAATGATATGATAGCTCAACTCCTTCATTCAGTCTTAATTGTTCGTTCTTAAAGGCCATGTTTTCCAACGCAATCAAGGTCCTCATTTCCAGTTTAAGAAAAAATACATTCCAGACTCATCCTACTTAGCGTTAGATGTGCTTGAAAGTCCTGGTACCCAGAGATCATGGTATGAAGATGGCGGTGCTGTTTAAGTGTAAGAAGATAGAAGATAGGTGATCTATGGAGGGGCTGCAGCCTAACAGTCATTGCGAAGACCCACCAGTTTGCAACAGCAGCTCTTCATGAAGCCTGAGGCTTTCACTACAGAGTTAAAAGCTGCCTCTAATTTCCGCTAGTAAAGAAATGAAACAGAAGCATAGAATGCCCCATCTACAAGAGCCTGGGGATCATCTGGTCCAATTTCCCCTGCAGCTATTCAGTGGTAGAGCTTGAACTCGGGATACTTATCTCCTAATCCAGGGCTGTTCCCATCATCCTACACTGCCTCCTGTTATGTGCAGGTATATCCTTACACGCACGAACAGGAATTATAAATGCAGGCTGTTGTTAACTGACAAGAAGCTTGTGTTTGTTTATAATGCAGTTGTGAAGAAACTGCACAATTTCTCCTGGAAAAAATAACATTATGTCTCTAGGAAGCAAGCCCACATAAGTGCAATTTACCTAGAACTTAATCGAAGTGTGATATTAATAGTATCTCAGCAACCAATCACCATTTGTAGAAGCACCACTATGGGAAACAGTGCACAAGGTTTCAATTCATTATACTGAATACACCTCAGTGCCAGCTCCATAAAGAAGAAAACTGGCCAAAAAAGTTTCTGTTGTCTCTCCCCAGTGAAGATGGATCACATACAACAATGCAGTTGCTGGAATGGAAAGTGCAGCATTTCCTGAGAGTTGGGAAAATAGACTTTAATGGGTTTGCTATTAAGGTATCATTATTGGCAGAGTAATAGTTATTGTTTTCAGACTTAAGGTTTTAAATAAATGCTAAAGTTCTGCTTAAATTAATCAGTAATAGTGAGTACATAATATACTCATTCTCTATTATTTCAGCTTTTGTATGTGTAGTAGGCAGAATATTGCCCCCCCATATGTCCCCATCCTCATCCCCAGAACCTATGAACATGTACCTTAGATGGCAAAAGAGACTTTGCAGAGGTGACTAAGGTTAATGATCTTGAGATGGGAGATCATCCAAGATTATTCAAGTGGGCCCAATATAATCGCAGGTCCTTAAAGGATGAGAACTTTTTCCAACCCTAGTCAGAGAGGGAGATGAGACTATGGAAAGAAGTCAGAGAACTGAGATATAAAAAGGACTCTACCTATTAATGTTGGCTTTGAAGATGTTAGAAGGGGGCCACCAGCCAAAGAATGCAGGTGGCCTCTAGAAGCTGGAAAAGGCAAGGAAACAGATTCTCCCCTAGAGCCTACAGAAAGGACCACAGCCCTGCCAACCCTTTGGTTTTAGCCCAGGGAGACCCATGTCAGACTTCTGACCTGCAGGACTGTAAAATAATAAATTTGTATTGTTTTAAGCCACTAAATATGTGGTAATTTGTTATGGCAGTGATAGAAAACCAATATTGTATTCATTCAGAAATATTTTTCTCACTAACTATAACCCAGATATCAACTGGGATCTCCCTGTTTCTTAGAATCAAGATCAAAATCACCAGTCCATTGATTATAAGAATGAACCATTCCCCCAAGTTTAACTGGACTGCTAGGCTAGGAGTGATTGCCATGGTCATCGCCAACTCCATGCCTATTAAAATAATATAGGAACCATTTCATCATTTCTCTCATAGGCCCCCTTTTTATACAGCATACTCAAGTGGAATTTAGTTGTTGTCCTGTATTTCCCCCAAATTATTTGTGTGCATAAGATTTAACTGAAGACAGAAAATGTATGCTAGAGAAAAACCACATAAAAGCAAATGTTTTTTTAAAAAATTTCCTTTATCTTTTCTTCAGCCGAGAAATTTCAGAACCTAGCCCTTTTCCTCTTCCCTCAAATCCTATTGCAGAGTAGTTTGCGGCCTTTTCTCCTACTGAACCTTACAAGCCTCAAGTTTTGGCTCTCTTCTCCCCACCCAGTGGCTTATCAAGGATTTTCTCTAAACAAGACATGTCTTCCCCTAAGGGCTGTAACTAAGATAATTCATTTGTCACCCTTCTACATAAACCTTGACTATTTAACACATCCCCTTCTATAATCTATGTAAGGAAATAGTCTCCCTTTCCCACTCTTCCCCACCTATATACAACAAGAAAAACATTTTATGGCCACCTACCAGACCAGATAACCATTAATTCTAAGGGCATCGTGACCACCTTTCTCATGAAACAGTGAATAAAAAAGGAATGGTTAACTCTAAGCTTATTAGTAAATCAATTTCCTGTTGTGTTAACTTCACATACAAAAAATAAATGCAACTATATTAATCCCCAATATACAATTATGCTGCATTTGGTTTATAAAGCAACCCATCATTGATTTGCAGGAAAAAGAGGGAATTATCTTGACTATCAACTATGTGCCACACACTTTGCAGGTATCATCTAATTTAATCAACACAATGAATAAAAATTATCAAATAGTATTTGATACTACAAGCCTGCACAGCACACGTATTTTCTCTTTTTTTTTCAATAAATCTATGAGGTAGGTACTAATATCCTCATAATATGGATAAAGAATGTAAGTCATAAAAAGGTTACGTAATTTTCCCAGTGACAAAAAAGTGATGAAGCCAAGATTCATTCCTGGGATGTTTTACCCAAAGATAATCCTTCTACCCTGTAGGCTATCATACTGCACAGTCAGGTTACACAAAAGCAACCTGAAGTTCCAAGAATTCAGACAATTTCCCTAGAGTTCCACAACTAATGGCTAACTTTCCAAGCTCAGTCCACACAGCACACCAAATTTCATGCACTTTCCACTGCTCCCATAATCTACACAGGTTAAGCAACTTGCAACCCCCAAATAGACAAAAATTTGACTGAAAGATAATTATATTAACCCCTTTTTTTTCCTCCTCAGCTTTGATGCTAAGATATCCAAAACAAAGTTGATATATAAAATAATATTTTGGAGAGGCATACTTTTATGGAAAGAATAAAAACCTTGTAGTTGGAAAAAACCCAACTTCCTATTTAATACTTATATAGGATATTTCTCAAAGAATCCACAAGAAAATGAAGAAGTTTTGGCTCTAAGAAAACAAAAGTGTGCCTGGAAGTTTGGGGTAGAAGAAAATGTTTTTCACTAAATATACATTATAGCTTTAGAATTTTCTGTAATCGACCTATGTACTAATTACTGAAAAAAATTAATTAATTTTTAAACATATATTTAATGTAAAGTACCAAGGATTGTAAATGCATACAATAGGCACTTAGTAAGTGTCCTTTTTTTTTTTTTTTTTGGACACTGCTTACTTTCCATCAACCTCATTTCCATTTTCTGTTTGAGTCTGTGGAAGAACAGCTTAAGACCACTCAGTGGTTGTTCCTACCCATTCAGTGGCCCAAGCAGTGGGAGGTGCAGTCAGTCTTCAGTGGGGAACTGCTAAATCGGTGCACAGGGAAGCTACATGCCTTTGGACCAGTCTGTGACCTCAGGTTGAGTACAGTCATGCACGGGATAATGACATTTCAGTCAATGACAGACCACACGTATGATGCTGGTCCCATAAGATTAGTACCATATAGCCTAGGTGTGTAGTAGGCTATTCCACCTAGGTTTGTGTAAGTACGCTCTATGATGTTCACACAGCGACAAAATCACCTAACAATACACTTCTCAGAATACATCCCCGTCATTAAAAGATGCATGACTGTATCAGTAAATTCAGTAGCTGGAGCAGTTCCTTCACCCTAAATTTCCTCCTTGGTCACAGCCTTTTCAGCAGTGGCCTGCTCTGCCTTTCAATTGCTTCAGGATCCCCGTAGAAGTAGAGATCAGGCCTGACCTCCTGTGGGTGCTCTGGGAGATGGTGCCCTGCACACGCAGAACTTTCCGGGCCAGCATCCACCACATAAGACCCACTGAGTGAGCTCCCTTGTTGTTGCACAAGATGACAATGTCCACATGGTGCCGAAGAGAGTCTGAGTCACACAATAATGGTAGGCAGGTTAAATAAGATGCCTCTGTGAGAGGCTTGTGGTCAGTCCTGGGATCAGTAACCAGCAGGTCGCAGCTCTCGGAAGGCTGCTGGCATCTGGTTAGTGAAGCTTCCAGGAGTGACGTGACCTGCAACAGGAGTGGCTCTAGTGGCAGCAGCAAACTTCAGCACAGCTCGCTGGCCAGTATTCCTGAAGGATATGACACTGACATCAGCTGGATTTTCAATGGCAACAATGGCAGGAGCTGACAGCAGAAGTTTCTCCCAGGTTCTGTTCAGATTTATGATGCAGATGCCATCATTTTTCCTTTTGTAGATGTACCGTTCCATTTGCAAGTCAAAGTTGGTGCCACCTAAATGGGTCCCTGCTGCAAGGAATTTGAGGACATTCTCCTCCTTCATTTGCAGAACATCAAGGGCTCTGGACAACGTGAAATTTTCCCATTAATTTACAATAAGAACCCAGAACAATGCTGTACAGACATGTCTCTGGGTAGTGTGGAAAGCTTCTCTTTTTACTCAAAGATGGGAAATACCTCCAATATCAACAGGGTATGAAATTCCTGAGAAAGAATTGTTTTAGAGCCAAATAGTGCCTTCACTCCACAGATGCTGCTGCTTAACAAAAGTATGGTTTCCAATAGTTTTCTTCCCATACTTCAAAAAAGAGGTTATTTCTTAGGAATAGAGTTAAGAATGTAAAAGATACACTGGATCTTTATTTAAGGAGCCATACTAAACTTGACTTGGCTTAATAGATCTGGCTTACAAAATTCATAGAACAAGAAATGTTTTAATTGTAGACAAATTAATTCAGAACTTCAAGTTTTAAGTTGTATAATTAGTCTATAAAATTTTGCAGCTCTGATATACACGCTAACCAAAATAAAAGACAACACTAAAAAAACAAAAATGCAGGTTTAGTATATCCAATTATCCCTAGATTTTTCACACACACAAAATGAAAAATTGCTGTAATTGTCAGCATATTTCTAAGAGACATTTGCTGAGTTGTTAGTTCTTAGAACAGATTTTCTCCGGTCCGGTGGAAAAAAAAATGGTGAAGGTAGAAAAGCAGGGTAATAGGGTATCATTTGGTTCATTAAAAAAATATCACTGCTTCTACTTAAAACTAAGTTGAATTAGAGGTACTTTCAGAAAGAAAACAGAAAATATAAAGACTATGCTGCTCTGAAAAAATTTTCAAAGAGAGTACATGTCTACAAAGTCCTTGAAAAAAACCAGAGTAGTGAAGAGTTTAATATTATTTATTAGTCATATAGCATGTGGCCAATCACCCTAATTATGAAACAACCAATCCATGTTGATTCCTAAAGCGACAGTCTTTTCAAAGGCTAGGCAGCATCTAGTGTGTTGCTTATTCAGCAAATGTTTCTTGAATATTTTCTAAGTGTAAGGTATTATGCCAAGTGTTGTGAGTGATGGAATAACACACCATATCCAGTTCCTGATCACAATCACTAAGAAAGTAAACAGAATAGGACATTATTTTAGCTGAAATGCAACTTTTAAAACGTAGTAGAGCAGATAAGACATGTAAAATAATTATAATAAAAGACAGTATTTGAAAAGTGCCCAATGAGTACAACAAATACTCCTCAATAGATGCTCAAGAGAAGGTTGTGTCCAGATAAAAAGGGAAAGCTTAATAGAGGACAAGATATGAGGCAAAGCATCAATATCGTCGGGACTTCATCTGCTATCCCCTCTTGTGATATGATGGAAAAATCTTAGTCTTCAGAGTATGATCTGGCTAGGTTTGAATGTTAGTTCTGTTACCCGTACCTGTGCAAGAATGGGTCAATTTCTTATCCTCTGTGAACCCACTTCCTTATTTGTAAAGTAAGAGTAAACAATATCCATACACCTTTTAAAAATTTTTTAGGCATACAACTTTCCTCACTTGATCACTCCTTAGCCCTTAGCAGTCTGGTTTCATCCCACTCCTGATCACGGGAATCAACACTGCAACAGGCATCCCTTAATTACCACTGTATGATTATTAGGTCCAACTGAGGTCTTTTGACCATTATCTTAACCTCTCTGCTGCCTTTGACTCCCTTGATTAATCACTCCTTAAAATCCTTTCCTCCCAGGTCTTAACGACGTTACAGTTGCAGCTACTTTCCTCTGTAGAAGTATTTTTCAAACTGCAGGTCAAGACTCACTAGTGGACTCAATTAGTGGATCAACACCACAAATTTGTTTTTTTTTAATAAGATAAAATAGAACTGACTTAAAAACATCAAATATATCACACTAATGTTAAGTATTGTTTGGTGACATATTTGTTTCACGGGTGTGTGTGTGCACACGTGTGTGTTTAGATGGATTACTGTGCATTTGTATACCTAGCAAAAACATAAATTGTATTTCTCTTCACAAGTCATGGTGCAAGTTTTGCAAGTCATGGTTCTAGAGCCATTTCTTCTCAGTTTAATTTGCTAGTTCCTATTCTTACATCTTACATCTTACATCTTTGATATTGATTCTTTTTTCTCTTCTAACTATCTATAATCCTTAATTATGTCTTTGCCAGCTCTCTCTCCTGAACTTCACAACCAATTTTCAATATTACCACCTGATTTTTTGTAAATATCTAAACTCGTTATAAATTATTGATCATTTTAATCAAGTGACATGTAGAAAGTGATTATGTTAGCATGCTTTAGCTGACAAGAGTATCAAAGATAAGTTTGAAAAATAGAGACTGGGGCCAGCCCAGTGGCATAATGATTAAGTTCACATGCTCCACTCCAGTGGCCTGGGTTCACAGGTTCGAATCCCGGGCATGGACCCACACACCACTCATCAAGCCATGCTGTGGTGGCATCCCACATACAAAATAGAGGAAGATGGGCACAGGTGTTAGCTCAGGGCCAATCTTCCTCAAAAGAAAAAAAAAACAGAGAGAGACTGGAAGCAGGGAGATCAGTTAAAAAGTTTTTGCTGTGATCCAGGTTAAAGTGATTAGAGAATAAATGTTAGTTAGAGGTCACTGATGAGAAAAAAATAAGTTTAATAACAATTTCAGAAAGAAAAATATATATATGTATTAAGATTAAGGTGATACATGACAAATTTGACGCCAAGTTTAAAGAATTGGAAGATTAGACTATTTTTCCAAAGTTTTCAATTGGAAAATGAAAGCAATTTCAATAATAATAATCACCAGTGATAATAACGCCATGTTTATTTTATTTTTAACTTAGGCCACTAGCAGGATACTATGCTAAGTAGTTAAAAGGCTAAAATCTGTCCAGAAGTTCAGTCCATAACTTAGCTCCATGGAAATTTTGGTGTAATAAACACTATACATCTCTATTTAGGTTCAACTTTTCACAGAGTTAATAAAAAAATATACATATATATTCAGCAAAACTAACTCCTTGAAATTCTAGTGCTACTGAGCCCTTATATTTATACTTGTGTCATAGTCAAATCTATAAGTAAATACGTTATAATTTTGTAATTTTTTCAATAGTTCTTCACTCTGTAAATATTAGAGTAAAAAAAGAGAAATTTAAAATTCAAACTACTAGATTTATGTGTAAAGACATTTTTTCCAAGTGAGAACCACTTTATTTCATACTAAAATATCTCTTGCTCTTTTTAGGAATGGTTTAACTTTCAAATTATGTGTCAACAAAGAAATCTGTGATACTGTTATGGCAGATAATTGATTCCTTGTTTTCTCCCCTTCAACTAAACTTCGTAAAATGCCCCCAACCATATTTTAACAGTGTGATGACAGTTTAATTAGATCAAGACCTCAGCAAAGAAGAATCATAATGGAATTAAAGACAGTTATGTTTACAGTTTGAGGTTTTGCTACCATCTCTTCCAATGAGTCCAGCAGCTATGTAAAATAACTACCTAAAGTCAATGAGTGCTTATAAATTCATGTTTTTACTTCCCCACCAATAAAAGAACCAATGAGATAATACCCACCTATTAGTGCACAGCATCATTGAAAGAGAATTGAACTTGGAATCAGAAGACCCCTTTTAGGTGTGATTTTATCATTTGCTAGTGATTTGACCTTGAGGAAGTCACTATCTCTCTGAGGCTCAATTTTCTTTTTTGTGTGTGTGAGGAAGACTAGCCCTGAGCTAACATCCCCTTCCAATCCTCCTCTCTTTTTGCTGAGGAAGATTGGCCCTGGGCTAACTTCCATGCTCATCTTCCTCTATATGGGATGTCACCACAGCATGGCTTGACAAGCGGTGCGTCGGTCCGCACCTGGGATGCGAACCTGCGAACCCTAGGCCCAAAGTGGAGCCTGCAAACTTAACTGCTATGCCCCCAGGCCGGCCCCTCAATTTTCTTTTCATTTGTAAATAAAATTAATGAATTTTGCAATCTAGAAGGCACTGACACATAATGCACCTATGTAACAATATTCCTCCAGGTTTTCTGCTGAAATACTCTATGAAACAAGCCTAAGAAAGAGGAGACAGATAGTCTAGCACCTGAACAACCAGTTACAAGAAAGAAAGTCTAGGTTCAGAGAAGTTTACTTAGAAATGGTTCCTGTGTTAAAGGTGAAGGGAACATAGTCCACACAACAGCTCGAGGTACACAACGTCAATGAATGAGACAGGTTACAAAAAAAACGAGAGACAAAAAGAGGAATGGCGTTCACACAAATTCTTACATCATAATAACAGGATGCTACGTGCAAAAATGCAAAGCAAGCACATGAGAATATAATTGGTTTCACAAATAATGGGTGCTGCCAGTGGCATTGTTTCAATATGTAAGACTATGTACGCTTATTTGGAATCATTTAGTAAAATCCTGAGATTGTCACTCAAAGAGGAGGTAGACATAAAGTAGGAATGCTGTTGGTGTGTTTGTATACAAGAAGAATGGCATTACAACAATGCTAATGGAATATTATAAAAGAGTTGTACAAATTGTATCCATGGCTTGCTTTCTTATACTCCAGGTATGCATTGAGAAATGCAGAGTGGAGAACAAGCTGGAGCATAAAACACCCTGTTCTCAGGGGATCTTATATAGCACAAAACAGCAGAAAGTGCTCAGGAAGGGAGTAAATACATCAGCCTCTCAAAGATAGGAATAACCACTGGCACCAGGTCCATCATTCCCCAGAAACACTAGCCCAGAGGGAAGATACTTGCTGGTAGCGAGGTTCCCTAAGGAAATTTTTTTTTTTCTTTTCCTGAATGTATATCGTTAAACAATCTCATTCCACAAATGATGGGAGGTTGCTAAGCCCTGAAGAATTCTTAGAGAGGATAATTCTGCCAGTCTGTCTCTGATTCAAAAACACATATCCTTCCTATGGAACCAGATGCCTTTTATCAAGCACAGTATGTCTGGGAAATACAACTCAAAATTTCTTTTAACTACTTATTGAATGAGCTTGGCCTCAAAGCAAGCGTGATGAACAAGAAGCATGGCCAGTGGGCAAAAGGAAGAAACTAAGGCCATAAAAGAGAGATAACTGAAAACCAGTGACATTTCCTTAGGGCTTCCCTGCCCTAAGGAAATGGAAGGAAGCCCACTGAGTAGTGCCCAAAGAGCCCATGGTTTGTTTCAATAGCCACCAAAGACTGAGGAACTCCAGCCAGGCAAATGGGGACAAGAGCAAAGGTTCAAAGAAGCAGGCAAGCTTTGAAATCAGGTCTATGACAGGGTCCTGGTATTAGGCTATCAATTTAGAAGATACCAAACAGGTAATGACTATACTGGGAGCAAGATAGCTTCTTATGATATGGCAATACCAAAAGCTAGTCAAAGTGTTAGAGTTCTTTTTTAGGTAAGTAATTTAGGACAAGACTTAACTCCTGGAGAAAATGAGTATTTACCAGTACATGAAGGCAGAACTGATTAGGCCTATATGGAAGGTATAGACTGAGGAGACATATAGATCCAAGAAATTCATTTTAGATCAAATCCTGATTGAATAATATCAAAACTATTTCTAGACCTTATCACATTGGTGGGATCAAAACAACAAATGTGTTCCTAGTATTCAAGAGCGTGAGTTCAGGAACTAAGCCAGAATGAATCTTCACGTAAAGGGCAGGGAAGAACATAGCTGAGCATGAATGGAAGAGGCAAAAATTGCATCAGCCCACATATGTAACAAAACCTTCCTTGTTTTGTGTCAACAAGATCCTTCATTTCCCATCAACCTACATCCACAGGAAAAAGGAAAGTGATGGGATGAAAAATAGAAAATTCAGGTTGCCCATCTTCTCTATATTTTCCCACTAGAGATTTTTTTCCTAGATGAACTGAGTTTAGCCATTTAGGTTATGTCCCTGAATACATCAAGATCATTCCAGATTTTCACTAGTGATGTTTCTGTTATTTGTTTATCTTTCTTGTTAACAGACTGATTTCTATTTAGAAATATTTATAATCAACAATTTGGACTTTCAAAGGTAAATTCATAGCATTCATACTAAACTAAGTAGCACAGTTCTCCTTAAAACACAAATGAATTAAATATTATTTTTCATTTTGTAATTTAGAAAGTTAAATTATGAAAAAAGTTAACAACTTGGGACCATCTCTGGCTCTTGAGCCCTAAACACTGAAAAATTAAGTTAGCTGGACCCCCTTGTACTATCAAATTGTTGGCCTCTCAGGGGGCGTACCCATTGTTGATTGTTGTCATCCTTCTGGATTCTTCTTACTTTAATTCTATTCCTTCCAATTCTTCATTCCTGCTCTATTTTACTTCTATTACCTCATTTCCACCCCTTAAACTTTGGCATTTGGTCTCTACATTTTGATCCTTGGCTTATTTGCAAGGATTTTGACAATGATTCTCACTCCACCACCTCCTGCCCGCCCTCCAAGGCTCAATTTACATACATTAGATCATCCTTGTCATGGACTGAATGTTTGTTTCCCCCATCATTCATATGCTGAAGCCCTAACTCCCCAGTATGGCTGTATTTGGAGTAAGGAAGTAATTAAGGTTAAAGAGGTCATAAAGATGGGGCCCCGTTCTGATAGGATTAGTGTCCTTTTAAGAAGAAACAAGAGAGAGCTTACATGCTCTCTCTCTGCCCACACTCAGAGGAAAGGACACGTGCAGACATAGTGGCCATCTGCAAGCCAGGAGGAGAGCTCTCACCAGAAACTGACCCTGTCAGACCTTGATCTGGGACTTCTATCCTCCAGAACTGTGAGAAAATAAATTGTTATTGCTTAAACCACCCAGTCTATGGTATTCTGTTACGGCAACCTGAGTCAACTAAGACAGTCCTAGATTTGAAACCCTGTACCTAGACTCCTAACTGTCATACCACAATCTCCCCATTATGTTCTTCTTAAGCAAATCGGGGCGGGGGGTATCTACAGACAAAATGCAACTTAAAAACCATTCAATTACATGTATTTTCTTTATTACTAAAGGATGCCAGATTTTTGGGAAAATGCAATGCAAAGATCTATAATTAAAAAGTGAGAGGTTGCCCTCCTTCAACATTGCAGTCAGGAGTTAACACTATTAATAGTGTGACGTTTATCTTTCTAGACATATTTTTGAAAGTCAACAATTAAGTCAAGTAGATTTTAATAGTTTTCATAATCTTGTGCTTATCAGAATCATCAGAGGTACTGTATTACAATGTGGATTGTGACTCACCTTCAGAAATTCTGATTCAGTAAATCTCGGGTGTGATGGAGGAATCTGCATTTCAAGCATCCAAGTAATTCTGACAATGTACTCCAAGACCACATTTGGTCAAGCCTTACTTTAAATATTCTAGTTATTGGTCTGTGTTTTTATTAGTACTACTACACATTTTAATGTTGTTCAGTTACATGCATTTTCACCATTTCTCAAAAATGTGTTCATTTGATGACTTTCATAATATATTATTTGTGTAACAGTCTCTAAACATTTATATTTCCCTTCAGAAAAATAGAAAATCATGTTTTAATTGAGCTGCGACCTTGGATGAAGGCCTACTAGAACTCATAGGAAAAGGTGTTTCTCTGTTTTATTTTCCTTTTTATTAGTTTACAGTCACCAATTACTCATTTATTCCCACATTTTATGGTTGAACTAATTTGATCCCATAATCTCAAGGTATTCATAAAGACAGAGAGATTAGGCAAGATAATAGGCAACCAAATGCACTTTTTTCTCCTCTGATGAAATTTAAACTAGAGCTATTGAAGTTCATTGTAAATTGCCAGTGATAAAGAAAAAACTCACCAGAAATTCATTTTATTGACAAGGAATAGACAAATAAGAAACACGATGCTCCCTTGTAGTCACCATTAACACTTTTAAAGCAATTAAAAAATAGTCCATTAAAGACTACAGGTGATTTGTAATGTGAGTTGGACATTGTTGTCACAGGGGTCAGTCAAGATAGATTTTCATTCAATTACCTACACATCTTGCCTCCCCAAGGATACTTGAAGGAGTCATCTGTACCAAAGTCTTCAGTGATTTTTAACTTGAAGTTCATTAGCTCAATGGCAGATTGATGTATTGCACTTAAAATACACTCAAATGTCATCTTTTCAAAAATCTACTAATACAGACTTAAACAATGGAGTTAAATTCAATCATTCAATTTAGCTTTTGGTTCTTCGGAGAAACTACATTCCTTTATCAAATTCAAGCTGCAAGGCTGCCAGAAAAGGTGTTAATCATGTCATTTGCTACCATTAATGTAAGCTTTGTTTTTATCCAGTTCTCTGCTCAACTTCCCTCTGCATCAACTTTTTTTTTTAGCCAGAGCCTTCCACTGTATAATTACTTCCTAAGAGTAACTTCTGTGCATTGGGAAGTGTATTAAACAACCAACAAATAAATATTTATTGAATGTCAACCACGTGCCTGAAAGAAGACCTGTGTCCTTTACTCAGAATTTATCATTTTATTGGCAAAATATGATTTACATACATGACATGATTAAATGGCCATAAAATAAAATAAACTGTTAAATTATGTGGCTGAAAGAAATATATGCTCCACAAGTTCAACAATAGGAAGAGGGTCAGAGGATTTAAGCTGGGCTCTAAGCAAAGAGCAAGGTTTTGGAAGAAGAAGAGAAAAACGAAAACCATTACAAAAAGACTGAAAATGATATGAGCACTGGAGGTCGGCTCAGAAGCAAGGAGTGAAGTAGAGTGAACCACCAGCCTGCCTGGATTGGAAGCTTCATGTTGGGAAACAGTAGGAGATAAGACAGACTGACTAAAATAAGAATAACATGTATTAGACTGTCCTGCTGGAAAAACAAAACAGAAGATCAAAGACTATCTCTGATCTCTAAAAGTTTACATTCCTTAGAGAAAAATAATATTCTAAGAAGAATATTACATCCTTGCTTCTTTGAGCTGTTCACCTACAGATATTTTTTCTGCACTTAAATTTGATTCAATTTCTACCCTCACTTGATTTGCAGGATACCAGAGAAGCATTTAAACTCAATTTTGATTGTTTAAGCCTATCTCCTTCTTTATAGGTTAGGAAGGGATGGATTCAACTCTATATAATTAATCACTGACTGGACTTTATTATAACAGCCAGACACTTGTTAGGGCCCAGATTCTGCATTATTTTAGGTATAGAATAATTCCCTGTGAGAATTATGAATTGGGAATTATAACAAAGAGAAATTTAATTGAAAATATCTCGATCATACTTTAAATGAACTTACCATGCAAAGAGTGTAATATTTTCTGAAGTTGGGATTTGACCATCAATTCTTCCTTACCTAGAAAGTTGGAAAATCTCTTCCCTCCAATTTTTTTCACTGTCCTCTTTTTGAAAGTAAGACATGATTTATTGTTCTTTGCTTCTCTGCTCTTCTATTTTCTTTCTTGGTGCAATGTAGGGGTTTGCAGAGACCCTTGACAGTGATGCATAGTCTAGTTAATCCAGACATTTGGGCTTTGTGACCTCCCTAAGAATCCCAGTCACCCCGAGTCTCACTCTCCTTCACACTCTCTCGTATTATTCTCATTCTGTGTACATAAGTGTTTGGTAAAAGTGTTGGTTGCCAATTTAAACTATTTATTGTCTTCGTTGCTTCAGCTGCTGCTGGATTTCTGAACTTAATCTGCCAATAACTTCCATGAAACACATGCTCACTGCAGTTTTCATTGTGGTTGCCCGTTGCTGAACTCTTTGTGTACATTTGCAATTCATTGTGTTACCCCCTTAGTGCTGTTTCTGGCATCTGCCCTAACTGCTGGATTTTCGGGTAGAGAGAGGTTCAGCAATTCTCTTTACAAACTCTCTGCCCAGTGGGAGGTGTTATTATTTGACTTTATTTGGAGAAATTGGCTATTCCCCCAGGAAATCGAATAAAACCCCTGTCTTTTATACTTCCTCATTTTCTCAGTCTTACGAGAGTCAAAAGGTATTTCACCCAGGAGCTATGAGGATAGCAGGAACATATTTTGTTGATTTTATTTTAAACCCCAGATTTTCCACTAAATGTGGGTATAAAATCCAGCTTCACAGAGTTAAGAGCTAGCCAATAGCTAATGTCACCTGAGCACCTCAGTGCCAAATTGTATGCTAAATATTTTACACAATTTATTTCAATTAATTTCCAAAACAAACCTATGAAATAAATACTATTATTCCCCTTATTCAGATAAGTAAACTAAAGTTTAAAAATTTAAAGATATTTTCCCAAGTTAACAAAATCTGACATTAAAATATAGGTAGGTGTGGGTAGTAAAGAAACAACCAGATGCCAATTTCTTTGCTTCTATATTTCATGGCCTCTCAGCCTATCAGCAACACTGAGAAAAGAATCAATTTAGAATGAGATCATGATCTCCCTGTCCATGACCATTATTTTTCAAAAGACAGGTAGCATTGTGAGAACCTAGCACAGGAAGAAAATAATGCACTTTACATTATGCACGTATATTAATTAGAATTGGTACAACGATTTTCACAAATAGAACTAAGCCTAGCTCAAACATAATGGAAGTTCATGTCTCATTCAAATATCAGTGAAGGGAGAAGAGCTTAGGTCAGCAGGGTAGTTCTCCTTGATGATGTTATTCAGGGACCCAGACTCACAGGGCTTGGTCATTTACAACATACGGTTTCCAATGTCCCTCTGGCCACCTCTGATTATCACCATTTCAGCCCAAAGAAAAGTGAGAGAGGACATGAGCAGACATGTCTAGAGGTTTTTATACCAGCCTCAGAAGTGACCCACATGACTTTTACTCATATAGAAGAACCCCGGAACCACTGGAAGTCCAGAACACTGGACTCCACCTAAATGCAAGGGGAGTGGGGAACATCATGTAGCTGGCTAGCCATATGTCCAGCACCTCAATTACAATGAATAAAGGGGGAGTAGTTTCTGTGGGACAGTTAGCCATCTCCACCACAGTCTACCTCTCTGACCATCAAATATCTATACACAGATAAAATAGACTCTTTCCCTCCCCAAGGAGACAATTCAATGTCTTATCCAGTTGCTGCATCCAGTCCAAAGTCAGGTATCTCTGGAATGTGAAGTTTCTCCACCAGGGCTGGATATTTTTTCTTTGTAGTACAGAGACCTGTAATGAAGCTTATCTGCCCTAGCCCCAATCAATATACGTTGATGGAGCAAGATAACCACAATAAAAATACCTGTTAAAAAGGAGAAGCATATGTGGAGAAGCAGAAACTCTTTCACCACTGGTAGGAATACAAAGTAGTAAAGCCACTTTGGAAGAGAGTTTAGCAGTTTCTTAATGAAACTAAACATACTCTTACCACATGATCCAGCAATCATGTTCCTTGGTATTTACCCCAGTGAGATGAAAACTTATGTCCACATAAAAACCTGCACATGAATAATTCATAATTGCCAAAACCTGGAAACAACCAAGATGTCCTTCAATAGATGAATGGCTAAATAAACTGGGGTGCAACCCTACAATGGAATATTATCCAGTGATTTTAAAAAAGTAACTAGCAATGCATGAAAAGATATGGAAAAAACTTAAATGCAGATTGCTAAGTGAAAAAAGATGATCTGAAAAGGCTACATGCTGTACAACCACGACTAAATGATTTTCTGGAAAAGGCAAAACCATGGTGACAGCAAAAAATTTAGTGGTTACCAGGGGCTAGGGTGGGGTGGGGGTGGGACAAGGTTTGAGGAGGAAGGGGGAGATGAACTGGTGGAGCATGGGGAATTTTTAGGGCAGTGAAACTATTCTGTATAATATTAAAATGGTGACTATATGTCACAGATTTGTCAAAATCCACAGAATGTACAACACAATGAGTGAGCTCTAATGTAAACTATGGAATTGAGTTAATAATTTATCAATATTGGTTCAGCAATGTAACAAATGTACCACACATTTGGAAGTGTTAATAATGGGGGAAACTGAGGGGAAGGTGTTAGTTGGAGTGAGGGAGAACATAGGAACTCTCTGTGCTTTCCACTCAATTTTTTCATCAACCTAAAACTGCTCAAAAAACGTCTATTAACTTTTAAAAAAGAGAGGACTTGGAAAAAATTCAGCAATCATAGTCCATTGGAACAATGCACTCCTGCTGGCCTGGTAAGGTGTAACACTCTGTCCTGGTAGTAGAGGGGATCCCCAGATTAGGCGTGATTCTGCTCCCTAAGAGAAGCCTCCGTGTCCATGATTCTCAGAGGCCAATGAACTTGCCTTCTGAGAGGTTCCTTCTCTGCCATCCTCCATGGCATATCCGTAATGAGCATTGAGTGTATTCCCTCCTTACAGGTCAGAGAGTCAAAAGCTTTCTCAGGTGAGGCTCGTGATCCTCCGGCAATTCCCTCACAACTAAGAAGGTTTTCGGTCTATTTATTTCCCGTCCCTTCCAAGTGCCAGTGGGCACACCCAAAATAATTTCTTAGACATAATTCTTCAATCTGTTCTTTATTCAACTTCCCTGCAGTGTGTGTGTGTGTGTGTGTGTGCATGTGTCTGTGTGTGTGAACTTAATGACAGCTACCTTGAGTGCAGCTAAAACACTTGGGTGGGAAGATATCACTCTTCATCTGATTTGGGCTGCAAGGCTAAGTACCTCAATTTAACTTGGACATCCTATTGGGCCTTTGCATTTGAAGCCTTTTTAAATTGTATTTTTTGTTTGGGTTTCAGAAGCAGTTAGCTTTTCCAACCCCATGAGGCCCTTCATCTGTGAATTCTCTCTTTCTCCTTCAATCTCTGTGCACAAACCAGCCAATTCTTATAATACCTTACTTCAAGCAATGAAGAGCAGCCAACATGTATAAACATTCTGGCTCTTTCCAACCACTATACCTAACACTGTATGAGCATGTGGTCTGCATTCCAAGTTATAGTTGGAGATAATTTTAATAAGTGTCAATGTTTTGCCATGATATCATGTATTTCTCCAACTTTTCAGCCCATGACACCACTGCCCAAACATTAATTTCTGGATTGGTTACAATAGATATATCAGTTGAAACAAATGTCAAAAAATTCAGTGGTTTAAAAATACATCTTTCTCACATAAAAGTCAGAGTAGGGGTTCCAGGCCAACCCTAGCTTTTCTCCATGCAACCATTCAGGGACTAGTCTGATGACTCTGCCATTTTCAACACATATGAGTTTCAAGATCTCTCTGGTTGTTGTCATGCTAGTTGGGCAGAAGGAGAAAAGAGCATGGCAAAATGCTCAGGAGGATTATAGGCCAGGCTTGCAAGTGGAACACATCACTTCCACCCACATTCCATCAGAGACAACTCAGTCGTCTGGCAATATCTAACTGCAAAGAAAGCTGGTTAATGGAGGGTAGCTGACCAACCATTTGCCAAACACTTCCATTCCAATAGAAAATGGGAGAATACGTTTTAACAGGCAGCAATGTTGGCCAAATCACAATCACCTTAGCCCCACTCCAGCCTAATTTCATGGGATAGTGCCTGATTTATCCCCCAGCGTACACCACCACACAGGAGGGTGCCAACCCACCTCCATGTCTGGACGCCCAAAGAGTCCTTTGGTCAGAGCAAAAGAACAATTCCCCTTCCACCTCACTTACAAGTTCATCTTCTAATTTTCTGTCCCAGAATCTTCCACTACTCAAGATGGATATGAGTGGGAAAGTCACTTCAAGAAAAATTCCCTTCCAGGAACAGGCAAACACATCAGAGTACAGCAGTGCATATTACTATATCCATCTGGGCCCATCACGTGTAGAACCAACAACCATTTCCATGTTGCACTTGCAGCCCTGTACTCACACACGGTCCTCCGCAACAGGCAAGGATCAGACTTGGAGGTCATTCTGCTGCCTTCTGTCCTAACAGAGTCCCCATATCTCCAGGGAGAACAAAATCCATTTACTGGCAAAGTGTGGTCTCAATTCAGGCAAAAAAAATGAACTATTTATTTTAAAAAACAGTGATATTCTCAGAGACATCATTATCACTAATATTAAGCCACTTACTAGACGTGAGAAGCCATTCAAAGAGGTTTACTTGTATTGCTTTATTTATTCTTCCCAAATAGTATTGTCCCCATTTTGCTGAGGAGGAAACTGAGGCTGGGAGAGGCTCACTAGCTTGCACAAGCAGAGGTAAAGTCATACACCAGCAAACAGCACACTTAGCTTCAGAGTCCAAAATGTTTTCATTCGGGTGAATAATTACATCACATTTTTCTCCAAGAACAATGCATAATTCATAAGTGATTCTTGCTTTACTTACGTGCGACTAAAGGCCCATTCAGGAGGTTTTCCCAGAGTGAAGAAACAATCAGCTCCAAAGGAACATTTAAGTCTTTACCCGTTAAAGAAGCTGCCTGTAGCTTTTATACGGCAGTTTTTACAGCTTCTACCTATCAAGATTTCAGAACACACTGTTAGAAAACCTTGTAAGTGTAAAGAGTTGCTCAGAAGCAATCTTAGCCTCATCTCATTTAACAGTTGGGTTATCTAAAGCTGTTTGTTCTACGTGCACACTCACCAAGCAACCTTCTGATTATGAATTGGCTTCCCATGTGGTTCCGCAACAGGGAAAGAAAAGAACGTGCTGATCAAAAGGATTTTAGAGTATTTACGGCTCCTGTGACAATACTTTCTCATGACAAATTAATAAGTGGCTTAGATTATAATGCGACTTCCCCTGCGCGTTGCCAAGAGAGAAAACAGCAATGATCATGCAAACTCAGGTGTTCTCACCATGCAATAATTAAATTTATCATTGAAATTAATAAGTTGATATTCTGGGATCTAGGAAAAAGGATGGAACACAGAAACTAGAAAGCCTCCTGGGCTATTTTGTTTGTTTCAGAGATACTAGGCTAATAGTAAAAGATGAAAAGACCGGAAAAGAAGATCAATGAGAAAAATTAAATTGTGCAAAATTCAAATTTGATACGGATGTTGATAAGGAGGAACTATAGGATTTTAAGGAAGATGGGGATTTGGTCAGACCAAGAGAGTATATTTTATAATTTTACATCACACACAAAAAAATCTTTAGAAAGTAATCCATCAGAAATTATTTTAAAATTTCCTTTATGGTATTACTCAGACCCAGGCACTAAGAAGAATGAAGAAATTGAACTCAACTGAAATCGGTGCAGGGGGAGAAACTGAAGAAGCAAAGGCTAATATAAGATTTCATGTTTGAGAGCTATGGGAAATGGGTGTGACTCCAACAATGATGAAAAAGTCAAATGGGAAAAAAAAGTTTTTGTTTCCTGAAAAATGTGTCTTCCTCTGTTCACATATTGATGGAGTTTATTCTGACAAATGTCTGTTGAACACCCGTATAAGCCCCGTACTGTACTGGTGCTGGGTAAAATATAAGAGAAAAATTAAAATGGTTCCAATCTATATGAAACTTTAAATATTATTGAATAAATAAGACAAATATACATAAATAGTTTCACAACAACAAGACTGTAAAAATGAGTGGTAAAGATTGCAAACTCATTAGATATTCGGAAAAGAGAGACAACAAAGCAAAGTAAAGTTGGGAGAAAAATTCGTGAAGGAAAGAACATTGTCTATGAGCACTTCACGGAAGCTTTTAGGCATCAGCATCACAAGATAAAAAAGCTAAATCATGTAGCAGTCACAGAGGAAAGCTTTGGAACCATTATAGCCTGCTCCCCTTCCCAGCAAAATATAACATATATATATATATAACTCTTCTCAAAATCATTGTGAATTAAAAAGTTCTATGACTAAGAAGTGGCGTTAAGTGACTGGATACTCTGTCAGATGTGTTTTGGTGACCCTTGATGATTGAAAGTTTGAGGATGGTTATACTGGGTTCCAAATTGCTAAAATACACACACACACACACACACACACACACACACACACACACACACACACACACTCCTTTGGAAAATCAAATAAAAACCCTACAGCACAGGTGGTAACGTAGCAGCCCTCCTCGGTATATTTCGATCGTCTGCCCAAATGGGACCAATGGAGTCATTTAATATTTTTAATTGGTTTCCAACATCTAAAAATCAGAATGCCTCAGCTGAAAATTCAGATTCCCTGTTTTCGCATTTAAAAAAGATGAAGATCTGATAACACTATATCCGTATTCTCACATGTAACCAATTTATTCTTTTATTCATCAAATCTTCCCTGAATTCTGACCGCGGGCCAGGCACTGTTAGATTTACTAGGAATATACCAGAGAACAACAGGGAAAAAAAGAAGAAGGGAAAAGAAAGGAAAGATTCCCTGATTTCATGGAGATTATTTCAGCAGAAGCTACTTGCGCTAAGTAGCAGCTGCCCATTTCAAACAGATATGCAGCCTCCATTGTCCTATAACCCTCTGGTTTCTAGTTGGAGACAGAGAGACAGAAATTTCGGAGAAAAGTTCGAAATAAATTAGACCATGCCTCTAATAATGAACTAAAATGAAATACTGAAATCCCCTCACATTAAGCATATCATGATTTCAGTATTCTTCATTCAAGATTGGCTGTTGGGTGGGCAGGGGGAGGGCATGAGGGAGAGGGGTGCAGGTGTTGTTGGAGGGGACCAGCAGTCTCTGGCATCAGGGAGCGTGCTCAGCTGCCCACAGGCACCACTCTGATGGATGGGGTTAGGTGGGAAGGAGGCACAGGCAACCCTAAACGAATGGGGGATGGGCTTCAGTGGATGCCCCAGCCTCCCCATCAACCTTGTCTTCCAGTGGGACATGCTGAGAGTTTCTAAGAGGGCCGCCATTCAGGGGGAGTCAGTGCACCTTCTGTTACCTTGTTACCTTCCCTGTCTCATCTCCCCACTTCACGTTTGACTAGAAAATCACTTCCCAATAACTACTTTCACCAAGGCTGTGTCTCAGGTGCTTGTGTTCACTGTTTTTGTTCTTTTGGTTTGCCTTCCATTCTTGTTTTTTGGTTGTTTTTTAGGGGTGGGGGGGTGCAGAAACTAAGGCGGTGTCACAAGAAGAGGTTACATGCTTGGGCTCAGGACCATGACTTTATAGCCGCTCAGGATTCCTCTTTCCTTCTTTTGCTCATCCTGTCTCCCCCATGCCTTCCCCGGGGCAGCAAACAAATCCCTTATCCTCTAACGTGCAGAGCAGTCCCGTTCACATCCTGCACATTCAGAATCCTCTTCTACTCACAGATATTTATAAGGCTTTACTCAAATAAATATACATTCTTTCTTAGGAGGGTTTGAATGCCAATTGTTAATTATTTCTCCCATTTCACTACAAATATTAATTGCATAAAGATAGAAGGAAATAAAAAATATACAGCTTGCACCTCACGCTAAGGGGTTGAATCTTAGAAAAGATAGATTTTAAACTAGATAACCTTGTGGATGATGCAGGGGGAGACCACCAAGTCAGATTTCAAAGAACTTTGTGATTAGAATCACTTCTAAATGAAAATGAGTATAGAGTTAGGACTCAAACTGGAAAAGAACTTACTTGAACACTGACGAAAAGGTAGAAAATAACTTAGCCTTTCACCGGATTGAAATGAAGCATAGACAAATGATTGCATGGTTCAAATTACAGGATAAACCAGCCTTTCTAAGGAGGAAAATAAAAGAGAACCTGAAAAATGCTGTACTGAGCTTATTGAACAAAGTCAGACAGTATAGTCCTAATTCACCAATTTCTCTCTATTCGACAATTGTGAGTGGACCTCGAGATTCATCACACTGAGGTAAAAAATAATAGTTTGTGCATTTTCAATAGCTTGCTAGAAGTGTTTAATTGCAGATGTTACTGGGAGGGAAGGAATTCCTGCGGGAAAAAAAAGTCAAGGGGAGTTATGATTCCTCCTCCTAAACCTCACTTACATTGCCTGCCCCACTCCCATGCCTTTCTGGGTGGCAAGAGAACAAAAGTGTTCAAATAAGAGATGGTAAAGGAATCTTTTTCCTGAGGACTGTGCTGAAGCCCATGTTTTATTGGGGGTTGGGGAGTGGCTGTGGTATATAGTGAGCAAAGAAGAAGGAGCTACTTTTAAAGATAGGGCCCACCCACATATGTCAAGATTGTTAAGAAGAGTGCTATCTGAAATGCAGCGTATTTATTTGCTCTGAAAACACTTTTAATGACTACTTGACAGGCAATAATTATCTAGTTATGTCTAGAAACCTTGTGAATTTCATTATGGGCATTAAAAAAACATGCAATAAAAAAGAATGGATGAGATTTGCTTGCCACTTCTAGAAAGATTACTAAGCCTCAGTGCAGATAAACAGCCAGTTACTTTGATGAAAAGAAAAAATCAACATCATTGTGTACCTGGACTAATCTAATTAATACGGTTGAAAAGATAGATTTAGAAACTCCCTAAGTACAGCCTAACACCTATGAATTTTGTATATATTATGCCAATAATACAGGTGCATTTTGCAAACTTTGCCAAAACAAAAGAAATGTTAAAAAACACCCTTGAGCCAGCCCTGATGGCCTAGTGGTTAAAGTTTGGCGCTCTCACTGCTTCCGTGGCCCAGGTTCATTTCCTGGTTGCAGAAACATACCACCTGTCTGTCAGTCGCCATGCTGTGGTGGTGACTCACAAAAAACAACTAGAAGGATTTACAAATAAGATATACAACCATGCACTGGGCTTTAGGGAGGAAAAAAAAAAGAGTAAGATTGGCAAGAGATGTTAGCTCAGGGCAAATCTTTCCCAGCAAAAAATGAAAAGAACCACTCTTACCTTTTTGGCGTAAAGCCTTCCAGATTTCTTCTTATGAAGACTAAAGAAGCCCAGTCCTTTCCAAGAGCCACATCTCAATGGCTGACATGACCAGTAAATCAGCTATGCAAGACAAAACTGTGGAAACAATCTTGACCATCTCCATCTTTCTTCCCTCATGTCAAATCCATCTCCAAATTCTGTCAATTTACTTCCTAGAGAATCTATTTACTTCTCTCCATATCCACTGGCACCATCCTTATCCAAGTTGTTGTCATCTCCTACCTGAAATACCGCAATAGTTTTCTAATTTCTGATTTCCTCAACCACATTCCCATCCCTGTTTTCAATGTCAGAGCAATGTTTTAAAAATATCAATCTGATCATTTTGTCCTCCAACTTAAAAGATTTAATGGCTTTCCAATGCTATAAGATAGAAGACAAATTTTCTTAGTATAGCCTACAAGACTTTTCAAGGTCTGTCTCCCGTTTATGACTCTAGCTGCATCTGGAATTGCATTCTCGTTTGCTCACTGTCCTTAGCGACACTAGAAGTAACATCCAGTTAGTACCATGCAAACTCCAACCAGATTCAGATACTGCTCATTCTAAAGTATCCCTTTTTTATTACCATCTTAATTGCTATATTTGGGAGTGCAGAAATCCTCAGCTTACAACAGTTCGATGATCCATGTTCGATGATCCTTCTGGAATTAATTAGATTCAAAGAATTTATCAAGACAAATTTATATACCATATTAGAAATATTCTACTTTTATCTAAGAATAAAGAAGCCTTAAAGTGATGGTACTCAAATCAAAATAACAACATCTTAGAATGTTATTTCTTTTTGTTGATAAAAGTTTTATATGTATAATAAATAAACTTCAACAACATATAACTAATTTTAAGGTAGTAAGCAACAGTAAAAAGTCACAAAATAGACTAATTTACAATGCATTTGAAATCGCTTTAAACTTCCATATTATTCAATTAAAAAGAAATATTTATACATTTTATCATCAATAAGATTATATCAAGGTAGATAAAAATTTGAATAGTCTAAACACCTTAAAGTATGTTCTAAAATGCTAATACTCTGACTAGAAATGAAACCAAGGTTAAAACACAAATCAAAACACAACCTGAATGTTCTTGGAGAAAAATAAAATGCCTTTTGAAATTTGAATTTGCACACTAAGGCAAGCAATCATATACAATATTGGAAAATCAAAGCTATCAAGCAAGAAAAAAGCTTTCCATTTAGAAATAATACTTCAGAATGTAATAGAATTTAAAAGAACACTTTCAAGGTTGTTAGGTCATTTTTGTGTCCTCTCTCAAGAGTTATATTGTGAGACTCTTTCCCAAAGAAATACAGACATTTTCTTCCCAATTTATTTTTCCTTTAGTAGGAGAAGAACAGAGAGGCAAGAAAAGCCAGATTGTCCTACAATTTTTTCCAGAAACACACCATTACACCTGTTCTTCAATTCCTCTTTACAATAGAAAAATCTAGCAAGTAAGTTGCTGCTCATTTTTAATCTAAAAACATTCTGCATGGTGGATTCTTGCAGCAAAACTGAATTAGATGGAGTAAGTATTGAATGGTAGAAGGAATTATCAATGTACTTGCAAAACTTTAATATATTTATCAATGTTTATTGGCATTTTTTGTTCAAGGTAAATAAAAAGACTACACATTTCTACATGTTAATGATAATTAAATACATGAAATAAAGTGTAACATGTATTAAGAAATGGGACATGAACAACACAAGTCCAAGAAAAAATGTCCTTACTAAATAAAGATACATCATCTTCAGGCTTGCTTAGTCTGACCTCTTTGTATAAGCCAAATGTAAAAATTGTTTGTATAAGAGAAACTAACAAATATTCCTATTTGTTTGATATTCCTATTTGAGGTGTAAAAACTCAATTCAGAGTCAGAAACCATTCTAGTGCTAGTCCTGTCTCAGCCACTCACTATTTAAAACCCTAACACCCTGAATCTAAGATGTCTAACCCAAAAAGTGAAGGACTCTGATTAATTTCTCAATTTATATGATAATATCTTGATATAATATTTTGTTAAGACCATTTTTCTAGGTGGCATGTGCTCTGTATTTAAAGACTAGTGAAAATGGAAAATTATAAATATTTGTAACTAAAAAGAGAATCTATTAAATTGAAAAACTTCATAAAGTTACGTTTATAGTTATGTTTTTGACTCATCTGGAATAAAAATTTATGTATTTGAGAGTAAAAAGAAATCTCCCTCTTGAACATAATAAAGATTTAAGCACAACACATGGTTTTATCATTTTGGGTTTTTGTTTGTTTTTATTTTACTATAAACTTATAGCAAATATTCAGCTATTTTGACAATGAACTAACTAGTTACATCTTTTTGTTATAAGCTTCACAAATAAAAGTTAGGCTTTGTGGCCTGTACCACTCAGTTATTCTTGTTACTTAAATGTCCTTTTTTGTTAATACATATAAATCAAAAAATAACATGGTTATTTTTTCTTTTAAAAAAATGCTGAAATTTTACCAAATGGTAGACTCTATGTTCTGTAGTTCCAAAATTCTTATATAAAATTTTCCTCAATCATATGAATCTTTGGTAATATTACATGTTTTTCACAGGGAGATAGTTATTTTATAATGTAAGGAAATCAGAGCTATAGGTCATTCATTTAGACAGTGCAGCATGATCAGTGTTTTGGGTAACCTAGACTGGTTTAAGATTGATTATTCCTTTTCTTCTTTCAGCAAAACAATTTGGTCTAGTAGACCAGCATAGAGCATCTTAAGTCTAGGTCAAAAGGGATAACCCGCTGATAAGAAAGGATCTTAAGGCCCTGTTAAAACCTTTATACCTACTGTGACAGTCAGCCTCCAAGATGGCCCCAAAAGATCCCTACTTCCTGTGGGACCTGGCCTTGTATAGCCCCTGCCACATTGACTAGAGTTGATATATGTGTCCAATAGGGTATTAAGGATATGATACAGTGTGAATTCCAAGTCTAGGTGATAAAACACAGTGGCTTCTGTCTTACACTCTCTCTTGGATTGCTTACTTTGTGAGAAGCTGGCTGCCACGTTGTGAGGATATACATGCACCCCTATGAAGAGGTCCATATGGAGAAAAGTGAAGCATCCTGCCAACAGCCAGTAAGGAGCTAAGACCTTCTCCAGACAGCAGTGATATTGAATGAATTATCTTGAAAGTGGATCCTCCAGCCCCTGTCAAACCTTCAGATACATACAACCGCCACTGACATCTTTTTTTTTTTTTTTTGTGGGGAAGACAAGCCCTGAGCTAACATCTGTTGCCAATCCTCCCCTTTTTGCTGAGGAAGACTGGCCCTGAGCTAACATCGTGCCCATCTTCCTCCACTTTATATGGGACGCCGCCACAGCATGGCCGACAGGCAGTGCGTCGGCGGGCGCCCGGGATCCGAACTCGCGAACCCCGGGCTGCCAAGCGCGGACTAAACCGCTGCGCCACCGGGCGGCCCCGCCACTGACATCTTGATAGCAACCTCTCGAGAGACCCATCACCAGGACCACCCAACTAAACTGCCCCCAGATTCCTGACTCTCAGAACTCTGAGATAATAAATGTTTATAGTTTTAATTAGCTAATTTAGGGGATAATTTGTCACATAGCAATAGGTAACTAATGCAACACTAAGAACCTTTGATCTTTTATTTTAAAAAAAAAGCATTTTGTCATCACTACCTCAGCATACACACATGCGTGCGTGCGCACACACACAAATGCACTCACATGCTCTTGTACATATACAAATGGAAAACATATTCCAAAACTTATTTTTTCTACCCCAAATGCACTCAGAAAATATTTACCTTCTTTATATAATTTCCTCTTAGTTACTTTCATTACACATTAAAACTTGCTATAATTTTAAGATACCTTAAAATTATCGCATCTGTAAGTCCAGAATTAATTTTACTTTTTAAATATCTTTGTATTATATGAAACAAATTTAATCTAAAATTTAGCAACCACTTACCAAGAATAATAAGCCTGAACTCTATTACATAAGAACATCATTAAAAAATAAACCATTTCACTCTCACAGACACTTGGTGTTCCCATGACTAAGACAGTTTATGCTACCAACAGAGACTTTCTTATTTTGGCATACATAAAGGTAGTCTCCAGAACCACAAAAAACTTTGCACCTGACACTAAACATGTAAGTTTGCCATCAGCACACAATGCTTCTTGGCTAAGGCCTTTACCGTATTCATAAACAAATTCATAAGCGTTGATTGCTTTGCTGCTTCAGCTGGTTTTTCTGCCTGCCACAAAGAATCCAAAGTGCAACATCTTGAAGACATCCCTTATATTTAACACCACAGGAGACCACTTTTGCACTCCCAATTTGTTGTGATTTTTTTTTGAAGTAGGTGCACTACAGATTGGATAAGCATGCAAGGGTTGTTTGTTTCCCACAAACTGGCCATCTTGCTGTGAGGAAAGGGAAGCTCCCATCACAAGCTTCTGCAGAAATGCACTGATTGGCACTCGGCTGACTCGATCTTAAGCACAGCCAGCAGAAGCCTGATTGTAATTATTCTTGTTCCTGCTCTCTGTGTATACATCAGGTGCAGCAGGGCTCTCAGGGATGTGCTGTTTAGTATCAAAACCCAACAGAGTTGGAGAGTTCCCCTTACTCATTCACTGGTAGGCAAGGAAGCACATTTAACATGGCTAAGTTGTTTGCAAGCCAAGTCAAACATAGCAGGGCTCACGATCGCAGCCTAGCCAAGTGCTCATAGTGGGTGGTCAAAGCACATTTGTCTAATTTAATTGAATGATCACAGAGACCTTTAAACTAAACTGGAGCTTTAAAAACTTTCCATTATAGGCGCCAGCTTTTAACACTAAAATATGGTGGCAGATTCATGTTCTCAGAATGTGATTACCAGGGTCTTTCTGGAAACTTCTTGTGGTGTAGACTAGAATTAGTATATATGACCAGTGTGGTCACAATGGAAGCTTCTGCCATAATTTTCTAGCCCTCCTAGAGAGGTAATGAACCATCCAGTGTCCTTTTAATGAATCCATTCTCTTTTACAATTATGCAGAGTTATTTTCTGTTTCTTACAACTGAGAATCTTAACTGACACAAGTCCTTTAAAGAATATATTCCAGATTTAGAAGCTTTTAGGCAACAAAAAAAGAGAGAGAAAAAAACTTATGGAATCAAACTAGAACTGGCAAACACATCATGACATTAAAATATGACGTTTCAGCATAATATTATTTTTAAATGACATAACACTAAAAAAGTAAGACAAACATAATTTCTGACTTTAAAATCCTTTAGATTTATCATATTTAGTTTCATGGCGAAGATAACCATTTTTCATAGTGAAAAGAGTACTCCACAAGCATTTGGGAATCACTGCTTTAGACCATTCACCTCCAAGTATATTCCTAACCACTCTTCTCACTATGCCTCATAAACTACCATTTTATTTCATCGTTATTATCCCCCAACTTGTCTCCTTTCGTTCTTATGTAATGACATTGTAATTAATTTAAATAACTTATCAGTCTATGGATAAACTAGGTTGGGAAAAATGGTTTAAAAAGAAATAGATCCTGAAATTGAGCTATAGAGGCAACACAATCTCTATCAAAACCCCAACTGGCTTTTTTGTAGAAATTGACAAGCTGATCCTAAAACTCATAAGGAAATGCAAGGAACCAGAATAATCTAGATAGATAGATAGATATAGATAGATAGATAGATAGATAGATAGATAGATAGATAGATAGATAGATAGATAGGTCTATATATATCGAAAAACTACAAAGCTGGAGAATTTCCACTCCCTGATTTCAAAATTTACTAGAAAGCCACAGTAAACAATACCATGTGGTATCAACATAAGTGTATACATAGAGAATAACAAAATAAAATTGGTAGTTCACAAATAAACCCATACGTTTATGGTCAATTGATTTCCTACCAGGCAATTAAATGAAGAAAGAATGCTTTTTTCAACAAATGTTGCTGGGACAACTGTATAGCCACATTCAAAAGAATGAAGTTGGAAATGTATCTCACACTATATACAAAAATGAATTCAAATGGATCAAAGACCTAAATGTAAAAGCTAAAACTATAAAACTCTCAGAAGAAAACATAGGTGTAAATCTTTGTGACCTTGTATTAGGCAATGATACTCTAAGGTATGACACCAAAACACAGAAAAAACAGATAAATTGGACTTCATCAAAATTTAAAACTTTCACGTTTCAAATGCTACTATCAAGAAAGTGAAAAGACAATACACAAAATGGGAGAAAACTTTTGCAAATTATATGTATGATAATGGTCTATAATCCAGAACATAAAAATACTGTTACCATTCAACAATAAAAAGTCAAATAACCCAATTTAAAAAATGGGCAAAGGAATTGAATAACCATTACTTCAAAGAAGATATATAAACGGCCAATATGCACATAAAAAGAGACTAAGCCGCATTAGTCACTAGGGAAATGCAAATCACAACTAAAATGGGATACCACTTCACACCCACTAGGATGATTACAATAAAAATGACAGACAATAAAAATGTTGATGAGGTTGTGGAGAAATTGGAATCCACAAACACTGCTGGTAAGAATGTAAAATGGTGTGGTTACTTTGAAAAACAGTTGGCCAGTTGCACAAAAGATTAAATATAGAATTACAATATGACTCACTCTGGAAGGGAATTGTAAGGTGATGTGACTTTTCTACATAGTACTGGGGTGTTAGATACACGACTATATGCATTTGCCAAGACGCATAGAATTATACACAACAAAGACTTAACTTCCCTGTTTGCAAATTTTAAAAAATCAACCAGCTTGTCAGGGGATTGCAGGATGAAATGCAGACTGTGACCAAAAAAATCTTATTACATTACAAATATATGACATAACTTCACTGAAGGAGGTGAGGGGAAAAAAGAGCTGACCTAAATAACTTTAAAACAATTTCTTGGCTGGATACCATAAGGCTAAAGACAAAAAGAACTATACACAACCACTATTGTCTTGTTGGTAAATTTGTCTCACACGGGGGTATGGATTAACAATTCTAAAACTACTTTACATGCATCTAGGGTTGAACACATAATTAAATAAATTGTACATAATGGGACCTAGTTTCTCACTGCCAGAGAAAGAAGTTACAAATAAGCAAGGAAGAAAGGCTACAATGAAACTTATGGTGCTGAGTTAGTTTCAGAGATATCAGTATGAACTTATGAACTTTATTTTAATATAGATACAGATAGACAGATTCAGTAATGTATATATGTGTGTATACATGGGTTAGTATACATACATGTATTTCCTAGCTTTGCCAGCTAAGGACCTAAAAACTGACATCCAATGGCAATAAACATACCTCACACCCAGATCTTGGCTTCCAAATACCTAATTCCAAAAAGAAGTAGGGTTCCTTCAAGAAATGACTTATTCTAAGGTTGAAACTAAGAAAATGCAAGATGAGCCTGGAGCATCTGATGGTATGAGAGAGTAAGAAAGGGCTCAAGAAAAGGAGAAGATTTAGGGGCCCCTGTCAAAGGGATACAGCAGTGAAACAGAAAGAGCTCCCAATGGCCAAAGATGTAACAATTTCTGCAACACAATAAAGATCATATTGAATTATAAACCCAGGAATATAATAAATATTCACCCATCCATGCTGATATAAATAATTGAATAAAGAAATAAATATGGAGAAGGAACAAATCTCTTTAAAGAAGAATTGCAATGAATAAATGCAGAAGGAATGAAGGAAACAGAACACTACACTAATAATTGCTGCAGGCAAAGTCCACTGACAAATGCTCAAACTAGTAAGTAGAAGCTTTAAGAGAAACAGAATGTTTGCAAAGCTTCAAAGTATCTCCCCAAGAGTATTTATTAATAATTGTGGTGATTTTTACCATGTGTCCACAAATTCGTTGCTACTCCTCCCCCCAGATAGTGAAATATAATTCCCTTCCCCTTGAGTCTAGGTTGGTTTTAGTGATGTGCATGTAACAAGGGAATTACAGTAACTTTACAGTGGAGAGATTTGTCAGATACCACCTTAAGTGGTATATTAGTTTTTGAAGGTTATGGTAACAAAGTAACACAAACTCAGTGACTTAAGGCAACAGAAACTTCTCTCACGGTGCTGGAGGCTAATAATCTGAAATTAAGTGTTGGCAGGGCCATGCTTCCTAGGAAGGCTCTAGAGAATAATTCCTCCTTCCCTCTTCTAGCTTCTGATGGTTACTGCCAATGTTTGGCATTCCTTGGCTTCATTCCAATCTCTGCTTCTGTCTTCCTTCGGCCTTCTTCCCTGCCTATCCGTGTCTGTTTCCAAATTTCCCTCTTAAAAGGACAACAGTCGTTGGATTTAGGGTCCAACCTAATCTAGCTTGACTTCTTCTTGATTTGATCACATCTACAAAGACCTTTACAAATAAGGTGACATTTTCAGGTTGTAGGTGGACATGAATTTTGGGAGACGCCATTCAGCTTACTACAACTGATCAAGATTAACACCAACAGTAAAAGTTGCACTGATATCATCTTCCCATTGGTTTTATAAGAGCTGATTTAATGTCTTTGCAGACAATTCTAGCATCTTGGGGTTGGTTTTGTTGATCATCTTTTCCATGTGAGTTGTGATTTTCCTGGGTCTTCATATGCTAAGTAATTTTGGATTTTACTCTGGACATTTTGAATATTATGTTATGAGACTTTGGCGCTTATTTAAATACTATGGCTAATGTTGATGTTTTGGTTTTAGCAAGTAATCAACTCCATTGGGTACAGGTTTCAAGAACTCAGCCACATGCCATAGGTTGTGGTTTCATTTTCACTTCTACTTTTAAAGCCTTTACAGCACTATTTGGATCTGTCCTGTGTGTGTGCCACTCACTGTTCAGCCTGGAGTAAGGGTCTATCTCTTAGTTCAGTTCTCAAAGTCATTGGTATACTAGTTAGGATCACATCCATGGATATACATCTCAGGGGTGATCCCAAGAGTTCAAAACAAGTTTATGTAGGGTGCTTTTTCAAACCCCTTCCTCTCTGTGGTTTCCCTTGTGCTTTCCAGTTCCCTTGGTCTCCCCTTTTCAGTCCTCCATCCAGAAAACCGGGGCCATATTTACCTCACTCTGCCACACACTTCCTGCATAGGGAATGGAGTCATGGTAGGGTGGAGAGAGACGAAAAGTAACAAAGGTTTACCCTACCCTCTTGGAAGCGCAGTCCCTCTGACCAAAGAGGAAGTTTCCCCTCCCTTTCAGTTTTAGGCCCATGCTATCACCACTATCGCTACCAGATCTCCTTCCTGCTCGTCAACCATAAAACAGAGTGCTTCTCCTGGAGCCTTTTGTCTTTGCTGATGTCCACTTCTGGGTTTCAGATTGCCATGAGTGCAGGCTAGGAAATAATGGAAAAAAATGGTAAACTCACTACCAGTCCAGTGTCACTAAAATTTTTTGGTCTTTTTTTGCTACTATTTACTTTTCAGAGTCCTCAGATCACTGCTTCATAAATTTTGTCCAACTTTTTTAGCTCATTCAGTAGGAGAGACAGGGTAAACTATGCTTATTCCTTTTACCTGGAACCAGAAGCACCATAAGGGAAATAAACTAGAGATAAAAAACAGAAAGATATCAGGACAATCTCCAAATATTTGGAAGTCAAACAACATATTCTAAATAAACAGCGTGCATCAAGGGACATTATAATTTATTTTGAACTAAATGAAAATACAACACATCAAAATTTGAGGAAAAACAGCTAAAGCAGTGCTTAGAGTGAAAACTATGCCATTAGATATTCATTTTAGAAAAGAAGATATAAAATCTATAAACTAAACTTTGAAGGGTAGCAGACTATTTCTCTCCAAAATATGCCACTTTAGCATATTGATTATTTTGAGCTGTTGGGCCTTGAAATACAGCAAATGCAGGGAGAAACTGTCTGAACTCACCTAATCTGCCTAAAGACAGATCTTCCAACATGAACTCAATTGTCATAAATCCCCTCCCTGGGAGTTTCATCAACCAGGGAAGATTGACTTTATCACAGGAGAGGAGAGTAGAAGTTGACACCACACCCAGACAAACTTTGTCACAAACTATCACACCTCCCACCTATTCTTCTAAAGGTCCATTCATCTCTCTTAAAAATCATTTGCTCTCCACTAAAAGTCCTACATTCCCCTACCCTTCCCCTATTAAGATGGTACTTAAACCTGAATTCTAAGCCACTTCTTCGAGTTACTCATTTTTCCCTAGGTATCGCCCACATACATGAGGTATACATGTCAAAAACTTCTGTTTGTTTTTCTCGTGTTAATCTGTCTTTCATTAAAGGGATCTCAGCTAAGAACTCAGAACGGTAGGGGGAATATTATTTTTCCTCCCCCACAGTTTCCACTTTCAGAAATTGAATAAATAAAAGCTAAATAAACCCAAAGCGAGGGGAAGGAAGGAGATAATAAAGACAAAACAGAAATCAATTAAAATTAAAACAGAAGAAAAATGATAGAGAAAAATCAATGAAACCAAATGTTTCTCTTTGAAAAGATATGTAAGCCAAACTACTTGTTGTTTGGATCAACATGATGATAGTAGAGATGGTGAGAAGCAGTCATATTCTGGATATATGTTGATGATAGAGACTATAGAATTTTTGATATATTAGCAGAAGACTGTGAGAAAAAGAATCAGGGATGTCTTCAAGGGTTTTGGCCTAAGCAACTAGAAGAGTACATTTGCAATGTACTGAGAAAAGGAAGATTGAAGAAGGAGCAGGTTTGGAAGGTATACCAGTCAGGATTTGTTTTTTTCCGCAGAGGAACACATATATAAACATAACACATAGCAGAGGAACACATATATAAGCAACTTTAAAATTACATAAGCTTATTTATATCTCAAGTAAAACAAGTCTGGAGATAGACAACCGAAAATATCATTGGGAGACTGAAGTTTGTGTATTTATGCTTTGCTATTCCTGACATATGTTTTCCATGCTCAATGTCACCTATTGTCCAGATGAGACCTAATCCAGCAATACGTGCACATTCAAGCTGGAAAAAGAAAGTCAGGCTTTCATGAAGGGAGTCCTTTCAACTGTGTCAGCTCTCTTTAAGCAGCCACACAGCAAGTTCCATGTAACAGATCCATTGCTACCACATTGGTTAGAATTAGTTTGCATAACAACCCCTATTGCAACGAAGGCTAGGCAATGTGTTAAGTGATAGTGGGCATTGATGTATCGAACTAAAATCAGGGCTCCAGAGGACACAGTGTAAGAATTTTGTTGAATGAGAAGAAGATGGAGATTAGGAGATATGCAGAGCCATGTGGAGATGAAATATGGCAATGAGAAAATCATGGGAATTTTTTGATAGATGTGACAGATGTACACGGTGGTATAGGACATAATGGCGTGGAGAGCAGCTTAAGAAACGCTAACCATTCCTAGTATGAGGAATGGATGAAGATGATCCAATAGCAGTATTTGAGAGATCCAGCCTATTCAAAAAGCCAGTCAGATGATCACAAACGTTTTGAAAGAAAATTTAGGCATTATTGAACAGGATAGAAATAAGAAAAAACAGGCAAAAAAACGGTTCAAAGTGGAAGACAGCAGGTAGAACCTAGAAAAAAGATCTGAAGAGGACAGCAGCAAAGAAATTTTCACAGAGCGCTTATAAACTAAGGTGTGGGGGAGAAGGGAAAGGGTAACAGTAATGTGTACTAAAAATGTGGTGACTGATTGCTGCAAATCTAATTTCTCTTATAGAACAGCTACTATAAACGATCCACGGTGCAGATGGGGCAGTGTTGTATCTTTATTGTTAATTATTGCTAATTACCAATTATTGGTAGCATTGGTAATTATTTAAGGTATTTTGATCAAGTGTTTTAGCAAAAGAAAAAATCATTACATTCACTTTCTTTAGAAGGCATTGGGTTTGGGGTTTTTTTCAACCACCAAGTTAAGAGGGAAAAAAAAATCTTTCTTTTTTTGTCACTCTGTTTAAATGGAAATACCACTGACACTTAACTGTTACAAACCAATGCCAACTATCTACAAAGTCTTTGCTTTTATTAATGTAACAAGTAATATGGAAAGGATGTTATATGTGTAAGTGGTACTTCATTGGAACAATATATTTTTGTTTAGTACATAAGATTGGAAAATATTAACATTTTACTGATTGTATCATTAAGAATTATCTCATTGAAGTCTAGCTCATTTCCTCATCCATACCAAAGAGGAGGGAATGTCTAAGAGGAAATCCATATGGAAGTAAGAGAATATAAGAAAATAACTGGACAATCTTTTTTATGATTATTTCCTACCATTATTTAAATCCACCCATATAACAACTGTAAACCACCCCCTTCCTTTCCTTCCTTTCTTTTTTTTAAAGACTCTTACCCTACTTGAAAAAAAATCCAAAATATTTCACTTACAACTATATACCTTGACCCAACACTATAGAAATACCTAAGTTTTCACTAGTAACTTCCTTTCCCTTCTATTCAAACTAAGTTGCTGGGGAAATTACTTCTTGTACGTTTGAAAATTATTGCGAATATCAACAATCGACTCAGTAACTACTGGAATGATTGTTTGATTTAAATCTAAACTATTCTATTGGTTCTAAATGAATCCAGGATGGTAACAGTTTTATAAAGACAAAGACTTTAAAAGATAATACTTTCACACTTTCATGACCTAAAAACTGTCCTCAAGAACCTTCCACCAAAGGTGTTTCATCCCACAGTTACATGTCCCTTTCTATAAATGAAGAAGTGAGTCTCTGTAATATAAACAAAAGGGAAACATGTAATAACACTTGAGCAATGTATTGGAAAGGAAACTACCCTTTAGAGATAATGGATCTATTCTCTGCTCCATGCATGGATGCAACTCTCATTAACGCTAATGGAAATTACGCATGAGCATTGGGAAAATATACCTGGTATAATGGATTTCCAAAATGGGTAATGGCATCTAATCTATTCCTGGCAGAGTTGCATCTTTATGCAGCCAAAAAAAGTACTCCTGAAATTTGGGGATCGAGATAAGCATTTAAGTAAAGAATTTTAAAGTGCTAACAAACTCTGAGAACACAGCAGCAGCTTTGCATTTTTCTTCACTCTTGAAAAACTCCTTCCAGTCACTTTGATTACTTCTCTCCTGCCATTTCAAAGCAATGATGTCACCTAATCAATTAAATAAGATAATTTAGAATGCACTGACACAAAGTTAGCGCTCAGAAAAGTTTGTCTTCCCAATCGCATTTGGATATTCTGTATAGGTAATTGTCATGATAGTAGCTATCAATAATCCAGAAATCTTTTTTCTCTGACTTCAAAGGTTCCTGATTACAGATTATCTGTTGATGTTTTGGTAGCTAAAGTTACTAAAGAAGCTTTTTTACTGTAGAATTTTTTTTAATTAGATAGTCACAACATCCAAGCAAATGGAATTTTTTATTAAGCAAATTATAGCTATAATTTATTGAAAATAATCAGGTTAGCTATTAATATAATATTCCAATAAAGATCAAAATATCTGTTGGAAACCGGGCAGTTTTGTTAAACCTTTGCCTAAATGTCTTCCATGATTTGTCAGAGATGTAATGTCAGTGTAGGGCACCAGTACTTATGTTCAGAAACACTCCAGAACAGCCTTTCTATACAGCTGGCCTGTGTTCAACCATATGACAGAGAATAGCTAATTGTTTGGAATAAGCTACTTCGCAGTTCATGGTCTCAGTTTTTGTTTAAGCTGTTAATTACTCAGTTTATCTAAATGAGGAGTTCCTATCCATTTCAAGTATTGATATTTTAGCAGTTTTCTCTTATCTTTCCTTTGCAATTTTTTTCTACTAAAATTCTCAGAAGCTTCCTTGTCACATTTCTTGCTTCTTGTTCAATAATGGGAACTGCTCGTGATCAACATGTAAATCTCTGTCTCTCTTTCTCTTCCTTTTGCCTTTTGCTTTCCTTTGTCAACTCTGCATAAGGCATAGCATTTCTCCTCTCCTCCTCCCATCTAACAGGGTGGAACAAGTTAATTCTCTTGAAGTTTTCAAGAATAGTATGTGAGATAGAAACCAAACTGGCTTAATGCTGACATAAACATCTTCATATTTTCCGTGATAATCACTTATATAAATATACTACTGAAATGTTTTGAGAAAGATTGAAGCCAGGCCTTTTTTTTTTTTCTTTCTTTCTTTCCTTGAGCCAATGCCAGCAGCTGCTACCTCCAGAAGTATTTTTTTTAGGAAGATTGGTCCTGTGCTAACATCTGTTGCCAATCTCTCTCTTTTTCTTTTCTCCCCAAAGCCCCAGTACCTAGTTGTATATCATAGCTGTACAGTTGTAGCTCTTCCATGTGGGACACTGCCTCAGCATGGCTTGATGAGCAATGAATAGGTCCGCGCCCAGCATCTGAACTGGCGAACCCCGGGCCGCCAAAGTGGAACAAGCGAACTTAACTGCTACACCACCGGGTCAGCCTGAAGCCATGCCTTTTGAGAGCTACAATTTGAGAGAGGAGGAAAAAATAGAGAAAGGTACTGACAAAGAGTCTGGAAACAGCATAGATCAAACCAGTAGTGAAGGGAGCTAGCAAGAATAGAACTAACACAATTGGAAATTTCCTGTATGCCTGACACTTTAAATATTCAGTATTACTGCCGTATATTTAGTATCATCCAAAGAGACTAAAGCTTAGAGAGATTTAGTAAATTTACCAAAGATACACATGTTATAAATACTATATGTATATTTGACTCCAAAGCTCCCGAACTTTCCACAGCTAGACAAGGCTACCTCATTAATAAAATGGAATTTTATTTAGCCAACATTCCCTATCCCCTGAGTAGATCATTCAAGCCATCAAATTAGAAAGTTTTTGGTCTCCTACAAAACTTCCAACTATATGTACCCCAAACCACATGATCTATACACTAGAAAACACTTCTAATTTTCAGAAGTCTATAATGGCCAAATTATTTCAATTTCTTATTGCATGTATATTGCTGTTAATTTCAAATATAATATCTTTTCAAGGGCATGTTTTTCCATTTTGATTCAGAACAGTATTTGTTCCCTGAGTTCCTCATGTAAAATGAGGATAACCTGCCCTCCACCCTTATACATTTGTTGAAAGATAAAATTTATGCAAAATAATCCTATCTAGTGACATCAGCTATTTTGCAATTTTTCTGTTCCATGACCTAAAATAATACTTTGCACATAATAATTCTAAGTAAACATTGAATGGATGACCTCCTTCAATACAGCTCCAAAGAAGAAACACTATATAAACCATTACCTGTTATTATAATTAAAAGAATCCATTTTTAGTGTTCTAAAAACAATATGCTTTAAACAGGTGACTATCATTCTCTCTACCATTTTCTTTATTTACATCTATTAATCTTCAATTAAAAGAAGCAATGTGGCATAATAGAAAAAATCATGGGAAATCCCAAAAAGTACATGTTAAAATCCCAAAAACGCTTGCTATAAATTTAATGGTCTTTATCAAAGGTTAAATAATGTGTTTGTGTTTCAGTCTCCACAGCTGCAACATTGGAGCTGAATATTTACCCTATTGATTTGTTAAGATGAAAAGGCACTGTACCTGTTAAATAACATGCACAAAATAAATTACTGTTACTTTATCATCATCACCATCAGCAGTATTCAAGTCAATACAATGAGGTTAGAAAGAATTACTTCACAATCTAGCATTTATATGCACAATTTACTAAAACGTGTTTTTTATGTTGTGAACAATACCCGCTAATTGATGGGCATTAAGTTAATTAGGGTACACAAAGCACTAATTGCAGGGAACAGAAAAGACTCCCTCACAAAAGAGAATGACTGTGATGTCATCTATCAGAGAGTATGAGTTCTATCAGCACCACATGACACTTTTTTTTCTCTGCAAAATCTAAAATTTTACCCCCAAATGAAAATTTGTGCCCTTGGAAGCTTAAACTAATCAAAAAGTTTTCTTTCTTTCTTCCTTCCTTTGCTCCTTCCTTCCTTCTTTCCTTCCTTCCTTTCTTTCTTTCTTTATCTTTCCTCAATTCCAAAAATTTAAAGTTCATTCAATATTCCAAGAAAATAAAACAATTTGCTGGCTTTCTCCCTTATTTTATTGTTTTCTTCTTCGATCCCTTTACCCAAACTCTTATATTCCAGTTCCTTTATTTCCAAGAAAGTCTCACAAACTCATTCACTCTGGAATATAAAAATATAAAGACCAGATTAGAATTGCAGTATTATTTATGGAAAGGAGAAACATGTTATTTTACATTTGGTTTAAACCAAAGTAACTAAATCACCTAACAAGCACTTCCAAGTACGAAAATCTGGCCCCCCAAAATCTGACTGATTCACGGGTGGCCTCTTTGCTGAATTTTCATAGGATCTCTACAAAGTCCCAAAATGTTGACTCAACACTTAGAGAAAAAATATAACTGTCAAAAGCAAAATAGAAGCACTAAATGCACAGGAAATCAGCTATGTAACTTGTTAAGCACACATTATAAATTTATGTGTGCTTCTTATCAAAGTAGAGTATTGAATATTAATAATGGGTAAAAAGATCCTAAATACTATTTTGTGGAAATATCTACCACAACCACAGCAAGTTATTTATGTCCCCTTTCCAACATCTTCTCTTTGTTCATGTTCTACCTATTTCTCCTAAAAATAAGAACATTAGCTATATCTGCTTAGGAGTTGGAAAAAAGAATACTCAACCTTCCATCTTGGTCCATATTTACCAATGTATTATATTTTCGCGTTTACTGTATCAAACAATATTCCAGTCAACACCTTAGCCGTATGCCGTTCAATCTTTGATTAGTGTGACGGAATTCCAAGTATGCCTTAAGAATTGCCTTCTGGTCTATTCCGAACCCACCTTATACCATGTCATGTTTTTTCAAGGAGTCTGAATAGCTAAACCTTAAATTTAACAGACTAAAGCAATGCTTGTATTAACAACACATACTGAGAAAAATGAACTCAAGTAAGAATAAAGATTGACTCTGTAAATTGGAACACATAAAACTCAAAACACAAAAAAGAATGGAGTTACATTAAAATAAGTATAATTTAAAAGTCAAATTTAAATATATGCAGAAAGCATATGAAATTGTGTATATTTTAGCCATCAAGAACAGACAATATTATTTGCCTCAAAATTCTTAAGTTTCTTTAATGAAATAATATAATGTTTAAAATATGGAGAAAACCACTGTAAAAACTAAGTAGTGTTACTATGGCAACAGAAAACCATTCAACTAGTCTTAGGCACTAAGAACAGTGATAATGGATTCTCACTCCATGAGAAATAATATTAAAGAGAGATATGCAATATACTAGTTACACTTTTGACCTAATAAATATTTCACTAATATTTAAAAGCACATTTAGTATAGAAACATTATGTTCTGAGTCTTTGGAAATACATTTTTTAAAAATTAAGAAAACAAGCTGTAATTCTGAAGACAACCTATGATGCCTCTTGGGATAAAGACGGTACATCAAATAAATTGATTTCTTTTATTGCTTCATTCAACATATATTTATTAGACTTCTACTATGTTCTGGCACTGTGATAGGTACTGTGGATAAAATAGTAAAGACAACAACACAAATCCTATTATCCTGGAGAGAAAGTGAAGTGGGAAAAAAGATACTAATCATTTAATCATTTATATATAGTTATATATAAGCATAAGAACTTTGCATATGTTTTCCCTGCTGTCAGAGGCAATGGATAGAAAGAGGAACAGGGAAAGAATTCCTGACAGAGGGAGAATGTATGATGAATTCTAGAATCTGTTAAAAAAAAAGTCCAGTTGGGGCCCAACCCCACAGGATCTTATAGACCACATAAGGCTTTGGTCTTTAGTCTAAAGGCAATAGAAAACTATTGAAGTGCTAATCAGAGAAATGAAAGGGTCATATTTTCATCTCAGAGAAAATTAAATTTCAGACTACATTGCTCAGCTTTGCTGTGGAAACCAACATAAAAGCTTATAAAACAACAAAAGGTTTTTATGTGAATGGCTGCTAGTCAGTAGCAGCTCAGTTCTGGGTGCCAAACTACACTTCTGCTCCCCAAGATTTTTTCATTTTCAGATCAGGCTGAGGAAGTAGCTCCTCTTTGGGACATGCTTTTCTCATGGCACATCAAAAAGAGCTCCCAGCCATGTTGTCACAAATGGCAAGATTTTGTCTTTTTTTGAAGGCTTAGTAGTATTCAATTTTGTATATATATATCATATCTTCTTTATTCATTCATCCGTCAATGGGCACTTAGGTTGTTTCCAAGTCTTGGCTATTGTAAATAATGCTGCAATGAACATAGGGGTTCATTTGGTGGTTGCCAGAGGGGAAGGGGGTAGGGGCAGGGCAAAAGGGGTAAAGGGGGACATTTGTACGGTGACGGACGGAAACTAGACTTTTGGTGGTAAACATGATGTAGTCTACACAGAAGTTAAAATACAGTGATGTACACCTGAAATTTAATAATATTATAAACCAATGTCATCTCAATTTAAAAAAGATCTTTTTTGCTACAATTCCATTGGCCTCCACAAGTCGCATGGCCAAGACTGACCAAGTGGTCAGAAAGTATACTTTACCTAATGAGAATCAAGGCACGCCATATGGCAAGAAGATGGGAAGGGAGATGTATAATTCTGCATTTAAGAAGGGAAAGAATAGTTAGGAACAATAAACAATCTGCCACAGAGAATTTTCTAAGTTACCCATGTTTAAATATACTTTTGTGACTCTAATAAATAAAAGTATAAGATGATATAGCAAGGTCATATCATTCTTAAAATCACCTTGCTTGTTACTTAGGTATAAGGAGACAGGTGGCAGATTTATCATGAAGGAAGCATTTAGAGGAGCTGTTCAAGGATGACTACTTCAAGCAATAATTTGAAGGCCTATTACAACCTCATAAAATATGTATATTCCAATAAAAAGAAAACAAAATTAAAAATCATCTCAGCTAATAGATTTCAAAGCCTGTATTTGTGACTCATATGTATTTATTATTTTATTTCATCTCCATTAAACAATCTAATTTTAAAGATTTCATGACCAGAATGTTAGGGCTTATCTCTAGTTATTGGCGTCCATACACATCAAAAATATACATAGCACTATTTCATGTAAATAAGCATTAAAACTTAGCCAACCACTTCCTATAAAATAAATGCAATTAATTCATGAACATAGTGGGAGCAATGGTTTGGCACATAAAATATGAATCATATTTTATTTGAGAATTGATAGTTAATTTCATCAGCGATAGATAACCAAAATCTGTACACTGACTAAGGTAATAACTTCTTCATTTTGTACTTTTTAATGATGAGGGAATTTCTAAACTTGTAAACAATTCTTTGCCACTAAAAACTTTGCCTAGTGATCTGGCCTAGTGGGAATTTCACCAGGCTGTCTAGAAATTTGCCTGATCAAAGTGTCCCCAAGCTCAGGAATTTTAATATTCCAAAAACAAGTATTTTATTCATACTAATATATACTAATTTTCATAAGTATTATTTCATGAAAGTTTATTTTCATTAAGTATATCCTTTTAAAAATGACTCATTTCAGCTATTTACAACAATACAAATTTATTGTCTCACATTTTCCTTGGGTCAGGAATCTAAATATGAGGTAGCTGGCTCCTCTGCCCGGGGTCTTACCAGGCTGAAATCAGGTGGCAACCAGGACTGTAATCTGACCTTGGACTCAAGGTCCTCTTCCAGACTTACTGGTTGTTGGCAGAATTCAGTTCCTTGAGGCTGTAGGGATCGAAGTCTCCATTTTCTTGCTAGCTGGAGGTCAGGAATGCTCTCAACTCCTAGAGGCCACTCTCAGAACCTTGCACAACACCCCCCACCCCCATACTATGTTCAAGACATGGTAATTTGCTTCTTCAAGGACGGCAGGAGAATCCACTGTTTGATTATCCGACATTTTTTAAGGGCTCAACTGATTATATTAGGCTCACTCAGGAAAATCTCCCTTTTGATTAATTCAAAGTCAACTGTTCAGGGACCTTATTTATATCTGCAGAATCCCTTTTGCTGTGTAAGATCACATAATTACAGCAATGATATCCCACTACATTCATAGGTCCTATCCACGCTCAAGGGGAGGGGAAGGAAGCTTTAGGTCCATCTTAGAATTCTGCCTACCACAAGTGGTTACACATTTTTTACACCTGGCCCTGGTGACTCACTCAACAATGTAAAATTGTAGAAATACAAATTCAACTCTACACGATTAGTTATAAGTGCAATTTGACAATCGACATGCCTGGAAGGTGCCCGAGGAAAAAAAATCTCACACTATATACCATGTTGTGATACCTCTATAATTAAAAATTCACTTTATATAAACACATGTTTAAACTTAAAATAATTTTACTATAAATAGTGAGTGAACCTGAGAGGTCCAAAAGGGAACTAAGATGGGTTCCTTAATGATTCCACTCCCACAAATTCCTCCAATTCAATCCTTTCCTTATTCCCTTCTTCTAGGGATGATCCTGCATGAACATCAACATGGAAAATCTCCCCTGGGAACCTCAAAAGATATGGAATTAGTAAAAACCATCACCCCAGGGTAATCTGGGTTCCTGAAAACTGTGATCTTGATTGTCAGTAATCAAGCAAACAAATCAATAAGAGAGAGAGAGAATATCGTCTGGCGACCCTAATCTTACCCCAACCAACGTAAATCCTGAAATTTGTGTTTTAAACTGAATGCTCATCAAATTCCAAAAGTTATATTTTTGCTTTAAATTTTTCTTTGCTTTAAATTCTTAGGGTAGCCATATTCAAAAAATATGTACATATTTGAACCAATTTTTTTTCATTAATTCAGAGTTTGTGACAAACTGAATATCTGAGGGTGGAAATTGATAAATATTAAATGATGAAGGAAATCATTGCCTTTTAATATAAGTAGAAAAGTTCTAAGGCTAATAGGGGATAAAAATCTAGACATCGCTGGAGTTGCCATTTATTAGTAAAAAAATCATCTAATTTCAGCATGGTACAAATTATAGTATAAATATTTAATTGTTTATCAAAACTATTCAAGGGAGAGATGGGTTTTTAGGTACATTCTGCAGGCAGGCATAAAGAAGTGCTGAATTATCCAATTCAATTAGAATTTGAAAGCTGCACACTTTGAAATTCAAGGTCAGTTTAAGTGGATTGATATTTATCTTATTATTTTTCTATGATACTTTTTATTGTTTATAAGCTTCCTTCACTTTTTTATATGTTTTATCCTATTATGAAATATGTAATTCAGATTTGAAAATATGGAGATATAAACTATAGTTTTATTATGCTGAACATATTCAAAATAGAGAAATTAATCAAAACATAACTTAAAAATATAAGAACATTCTACCCTACAGGCTGGCAAAAATATGAAAAATGGATAGCAAAATACACTGAAATCTCACTATAACACTTTAATCCTAAGAAGAAATCAGCAGAAAGAAGTTAATCTTTCATTTTTCCAGAGGAGTTTGGAAGGTAAAGCTAGTAAAAGGATTTCAACTCTAAGATGTTCTCTTGCTCTGATCCCTTGAGGACTGTATTATAGAAAGATTTCACAGTATCCCTTCAACCATCAATTAAATGAACAGATATTTAAAGATTCATTAATTTATTCATAATTCTGAAAATGTTTTTAATCAGCTCTTTCTACAAACCATTTAAACATCATTCTACTATATAAGATAAGAGCAAAAACTAAGACAATACTAAAAGTCAAATCATCTTCTTAATTTTTTTTTTCTTCATAAATTTTCTTCCATAAAGTTGACCTTTTTTGGTAACCACCACAACAATCAAGCTCCAGAATAGTTCCATTATTCCCCCAAAAACTCCTTCAGGTTATCCTTTGTAGTCACAGCATGCCCCACCCCTGGCAAGTACTAATCTCTTCTGCTCAGTATACTTTGTCTTTTCCAGAATGTCATCTAAATGAAATATATAGTATGTAACCATTAAATGTGTAATGTTGTATGTAGGTACAAACAATGGGCACGCACACAAATAAAAACCTTAATATAATCATGTAGAGTTCATTAAAGTAACTTTATGGAAATATAACTTAGACTTCTGACCACAGGCATGGAATCAAAGACAAAACTAGTTTTATAATATATGAAGTCAGAATGAAAGGCTAGAAATGGTGCATTCCATCACCAGACAAGGACAGGAAAATGGAAAGCTGTCCCCAAATTCACCTCTCGGAAGTATTTATCTTTTAATTATGTCCTACAACTTGAGAATTTATTTAAGCTGGCTACACCCATTTCCCCCTTTGGAATATGGGGCTACTCTACATCCACCTGTTAGGGTCAGTTAATTTGTAAAAGAGCTCCATCAGCTTTGAGCAAAAGCTCCTTTCCATTTATTAAGGCATCAGAGAGTGGCCATCTGTTAATTGCTAATCCATTTCTCACTTGGAACAATGAGACAACACAAAGGCATTATTTATACAGCATATTAAACTACTGCTTTTTTTAATATAAACGGATATTTCTATAATGATGAGGGATAAGATTTCCCCTAAGAATTGATCCCTTATTTGTGAACTTGTTTTCTCTAGTCCAGTTTTTGGAGAAAAAAATAATGGACAGAGGAAAAAAGTCTTTCAAACGGTTTTTGATTCATCTTTATAAATGGATTGAAGATCACGGGTATAATAATTTATAATAAAGAACAACTCCATAAATATTAGTTTATGATGGAAAATGCATAAGTTTATATCAATTAAGAGATTGTCTTATTAGCTAGGGCTTTCAAATAGCAAAGTGATGGTGTAGACAACACTAAATAAAATTATTGCAACTGGCTGGGGCTGTCACACCTAGAAAGTGATAAAGTCCCATATTTTCATTAGAATTTCTAGTATTTGTTTGGATGGATGGTTTTGGTGACAACTTTGAAGCTCTAACTTCAACTCTAAGTTATTCTTTTAATAAGTTATAAGTTATCTTCTAATAAGAAAGGTAAAGAAGAAAACTTCCAAAGTGTTTGATGGAGATAAGGATCCCTATCCATTACACATGCATGTTTAAAAAAATTCAGGGATCGGAAAAAAGAAATAAATATTAATTTCAATTTGTGTTTCCTATTAGCTGTCAGTTTCTCTTTCCTAATATAATAGAGAACTTCAAAATCCATCAGTCATCTTCATTTATAAATTGGTGCGAATATACGGATTCATGTAAACTTCACTACCGTGAACGGTTGCAAAGTATTAACAATGAAAGTTGCTCTCATAAATAATAAAATAGTAAAGTTTTGTCTTGAAATACTATGTTTTGATCATTGCAGATTAGAGAGCTGCCACACAGAATTACACAAGGCTAAAACTGGGCCCACAGTCTCCAAGGCCTTGGGAAATAGCTATTTTCAAAATAAATCTCAAAATAATATTTTTATTTTGTTCTTGTGCACTACATACTCATGCTACAGCTGGTTCATCTCTCCACTGAGGACAATTAGACAATTCACGTTTTTTCCTCTATTGGATATTCTATTCCATAAGCTACTTAGAAGTCATAGTCAACAACCGTAAACATTTATTGAGCCTCAACTATGTGTCAAGTGCTTTATTAATCACATTATAAAAGAAGAGAGTCACTCCAAAGCAAACATACCCAGTTAGATTCCCTACTTCCAATCCCTCTGAGGACTGTATCTATCCAACCAGTTGGGGCATTCATTCGCAAGAAATAGAATCTGTACCAGGTCAGATTTTGTGCTGCTGCAAATATGATAAAGAAGAGTCAGCATTGCATCTGGGGAGCAGCTAAGGATTAGTAATCTGGGTGGGCAATCAAGTAGAGGTCGGGGGTAAGGGCTTGGGCTAGGAGCTCATAGGTCAGAAAGATAACATTGGAATGGAATGGGAATATAACAAAGGAGGACTTGATTTGATCTGCTGAAGAGGAAAGAAGGACCAATCCCACACAAAAGCGTGAAGTAGTGTGTATATAGTGTCTACCACTCCACTTTGCACTCTCTTGGCCTCCATGGAAAAATAGTTACTTTTCACTTAGTTCATGTAACTAGCTGTTCTCTATCCATCCACTAAGAAAATTTGTTCTTGAAAAGGATATAGCTTCCTTCACTGTAAGGGGTAAAATACAACCCTTCAAATTCTACTGCATTTGTCAAGCACTAGAGAAGAGTCAGCTAAAAGATAAGAATCAATGTATTATGTAAACTGCACCTGCAGTTGAGCCTGCCACCTCAAGGTCTGCCTTTGCCCTTCCCTTAAAGGAAAAAAAAATGTTTAATCTAACTCTGGGCAGCCCTTTCTCCTTTTGGGGATTTGGAATCATGGGAAGAGGAAATAAGCAAGAGCCAACTACTCCAGGGAAAAATAGATGCTTAATTATTATTCTCTGGTTATTTCAGTTTTATCTCTGACTTATTTTGGGGTTTTGGCCCTATTAAGCTGATTTTGCATCTAGTCTCTGCAAACTCATAAAAGCAAATAATAGATGACAGCTTAAGCAATGATTCATGACCTGAGTTTTTCTCCAAGCCCACACTCTAGCCTGGCTTATCTTACTACAGTCTCCTGGTTCCAAATTCCTAATTTTTTATAGTAATTACAGTACTCTCCTTCAAATTTCACGCACCTTGCTCTGGTTTGCTGATAGACTAGCATTTTGGACGCTGGTGATTGTCTACTATTTTTTGGTGTTATCTGTGGGCAGCAAAAGGTTAACTCAGTAGGACTGAGTTACTCAAACCCAGCACATTCCAAAGAAAGGCCTGTCTTCAGGATTGACCCTTGGCTGGCTCCTGCGAGATAGTCTCTGAAACCCCCTACCCTAAAAAAGGTGCTTTTGTTAAAAGAAGAGAGGTGTGATGGACAGACCAAAAATAAATACCCATGACAGAGTGCCATTTAAGGTTTTTACAATCAAATCTGTGCTTAGTTTTTGCTTTGTCTCCCACCACTCCTTGCTCACCACCCAACTTTGTATCCATCTTTAGTTACAAAAGGTTACACACTATTGTACAATCATATGCTGCCATGCCTCTATCCTGTATTTGGAAGATCTTTCCTCCTCCTCCTCTCTGCCTTTTCAAGTCTTATTTACCGTTCAAGACTCAGTTTAAATGTAACTTTTTTGATGACATCTGTCATAATCCACTAGTCAGAATCAATTCTTCATTTTGTGCTAATTTAGACACTCAGTTTACCCTTTTATTATGAATTTACAATCTTAGAGTTAGTTGTGCGTATGTGTGTCCATCAGCAGGTTAAAGAACAGGAAAAACAATGTCAATTATTTCTATATCCTCTAATTGGGAGTGGTGCCCATGAGTAGCTGTGTTTGTGGCCCCTCCATAATTTTTTCACTGCTCCCTACTTCTACTCTATCAATTTGTGGAAGATAATTTACTTACTTAGAAATGTGAGTAAAAAGCATAATTGTTATCCAAAAACAATGTCAAGACAAATCTTCTCACCTCACCTTCCCAGCAGACTGCAACCAATATACACAACCTATATGAATTTTTTGGAATCACTTTGAATCTTAGTGCTTTGATCAGAATAAACAGTAAATACTTGAATTGAATTTGATTGAAGTGAAAAACTACCCAGTATCTCTTTAAATATTCTCACTGGCCAACAACTCATCATTCCACTAGTTAGATGACGACTTGTTGAAAATTAAGGTTTTTAGGTAATAAATGTTAGTGCAAGATTGTAGGATGAGAGCATGTATAAGTACAGAAGTGGATTTAAACTGGATACATTATATAAAATACAGAATTATTTTATGTGCATGTCTAAATAAATATCAGAAAGAATTAATCATTACTCATGATTAAATGGATCATAAATCATACACAAACAAATTACAAAGGTCATTTTTTTAAACATAGCACATTCATAATCAACATGATTAGTTCTATGACCATACCTATTGCTGTCTTTTTAAAGAACTGTCACTACTGGATCACAACCAAATTTGTCAGCTGAATTCCAGCTGCAGAATTCGTGTTTCCCATAACTATACAAGAGGGAAAAGTAGCACAGCCTCATTTTCAAGTCCTAGGTTGAGACCACAGTGTCAACTGGAAAATGATAAACTTTAACTTTTTAAATGAGTTCCTTTTTTGTGGAAATCACTTAGAAAGAATAAATATGAAACCAGTGATAGTGTATTTTCTGCTACATTTTAGACTTCACCCAAAGCTAAAAAGACTGACTATAGTATTATAAAAAAATTTTCCTGCCTATAGATAGTGCATATAGCTGTCTAAAATAATCTCACTAGAGCACTATACATATAATTGCAGATTCCCATAATATAAATATTCAGTATAAAGCAAAAATATCACATAAGAATTTTAAATTTAATGGTTTAAACCATCGATTTTTGCCTGTACTTTCATATATTTTTTCCAAAAGCTGAAATGTATCTTATGACATAATAAGGGACAACATTTTCTGGTAAACATCTAATTGGGATTTTATTTTATCTTTTTTTAACTTTTAAGTTCAGTCCTAGAACTGAAGACCTTTTTTCCATGTTATACATTTGTTCATCTTTTTTTAACTTCAGGTTTTTTGGTTTTTTTGTTTTCTGAGGAAGATTTGCCCTGAGCTAGCATCTGTTGCCAATCTTCCTCTTTCTGCTTGAGGAAGATTCACCCTGAGCTAACATCTGTGCCAATTTTCCTCTATTTTGTACATGGGTCACTGCCACAGCATGGCAGCTGATGAGCGGTGTAGGTCTGTGCCCAGGAACCAAACCCAGGCTGCTGAAGGGGAGTACGCTGAACTTAACCACTAGGCCACAGGGCCAGCCCTCTTAACTTCAGTTTTAAAAAATTAAACAATAATGCTTGATGTTTAAGTATGTAGATGCAAAACATGGCATTAAGATCTTCAATGCATGTGCCTACTATACCTTCCTAGCTAAACTTTTTTCTACAATAACAGGATGATTTACTTATGTTGACCTTCTCAGGTTGCTGAATAGTCCAATAACAATGTCTTTCACTTACTGATGTCATGTATTAGTCACAGCACCAAACATGGCATATACTCTAATAAATCAGCATAGGAGAATGGTTTAGACATGTAGATATTTACAATCACTTCGTAGTTATGTAGCCATGACAAGCTACTCAAACCCCTTTGTGCCTCCTTTTCCTCATGTATGATTTGGTGGTAATAATAGTACTTAACTCACAGAGTTTTTATGAGCATGAAATTAGTTAATATATGAAAAGTGCTAGACAACTTGTGAGTGCTCAATAAGAGTTAATTGGTGTTTTAGTCCTAGTTTTGTCACTAAATACTGTGGAGCATCAGGCAAATCATTTACTCTCTTCCATCAAATGAAGATAATAACATCTTCCTTAACTAGTTACTAAGGTTACTGTAAATGCAAAGTTAAAAGAAAATTAGTAATTTACATATTAAGTTAAAACAATCTTTTTAATATAAGTGATCAGTCTTAAAGGAGATGGAGTAAATAGAGTTAAAGATGTGCTGAAAGTAAATATAATAGTAAATGGGAGATATGGGACTAAAAAAAGAGAGAGAGAAGAAAAGAAAAGAAACCAAAATGTTGTCAGTTCCTGAACTGGGAATTCTATAAACACTGACAAGAATGTGTGACACGTACAGGCCAAAACCAATAATGTTTATAAAACACAGAAACCTGGAAAATATTATGGATTTCTCATGATAGAGCAACTGTGGAAAATGCAACATGGTAAGTACTTAATAAATGTTAGTTATTATGAATATATATCTTCAGAACAATCTTACATTGTGTGTATTTTTATCTCCAATTTACTAATTAGAAAACAGAAGTTCAGAAAATTTAAGCAAATTACCCAAGGTCTAGAACAATGCAAGAGTTGAGAATCAGACTCAAGTCCTCTGCCGATAAAGCCTGTGTTCCTTCTAAGATAATAAACTGCCTCTCAATTCCATGAAATCTCTTCTCGTAAGTCAGTCTGAAGCAGTGATAGCAACCTAGGCTGAAACAGCCAACACTTATTGTCCAACACTTTAGAAAGATTGTTTCTTTTTCATTAAAGAAGAAGTGGAACGTATGGTTCAGGTGGCCAGACACATAAGTGGTAATAGCTTCATCAATATCCTAGAGGAAGAAGTTGAATAATTAATTCACACGAAAAAACATTAGCAATGTGAGAGTGAAAAGAATTGACATAATCTTTTATGGGTTTGTATAAGGTCAACTATGTGTACTATATTTTATTTTACTATGTTGCACACATTGAATTGTGTACAGAATTTCAAGGATAGTTGTGCCATGTGCAGTTTTAACCTTTCCTGTTGGCCTTAGAACCTGACCTTACAGTCCCACCCACTGATGAAGAGCAAATTTAGTCTATTCTCCTTATATGACACTCTGCTTTTTATATTCCCTACATGAGTGAGGGTAGACTAACTACTGTAGTCCACAAATGTCAAAATTTCAGTAGCTTAACAGAGTAAACATTTATTTCTCATTCAAAAATGCCTAAAATGGGTTTTCCTAATTAGTGAGTGCCTCTCCTTCAAGCTGTGATTCAGGGACGTAGGCCTCTTGCATATTGTGAAGGTGATCTCTCATCTTCATCACTTGGCTTCTGAGATCTATGGACCATCTGCAACAAAGGGAAGAGCAGGAAAAAAAATCATACATGGCAAGTTTTATAGATGTGACCTGGAAGTCTGCAGAGTTTATAGCATATCTACTGTATATACATTGTACCTTGTATACATCACAATGTGTATACAATATACATTCCTTTGGCTAGAAGGCAGTCACATAGTTACACCTATCTACAAGGGAGGATGAGAAAGATAATCTAGCTCTGTACACAGGAAGATTTGGTAACAAACTAGCCAGTCTGAGACATAGTCTCTCGACCTGAAGATGATGTCTCATTCTAGAGTTCCACATATCCAAATGCTTCAAGGACCATTCCAAACGCAACCTTCCTAAGAAGTTTTCTGGGTTCTCCTAACACAGACTTGATTTCTGCCACATGTGAACCGTTAAACAAGTTTGTAGGGTTTCCGTTTTGTTTTGTTTTTTCATGGCTCTTAAGGAATTTACCTTAAAGGCAAAATAGAGATAAGAATATGATTCAGGAGACAACATCACACGTTCAAATGCCAACATCCTTACTTATTGACCTCATGACCTTGGAAAGTTGTTTTAACTCTCTGACTTAGTTTCCTTGCCTATAAACAACACTCACCTCACAGTGTGGTTAAAGGTCCAATTGGTTCAATATATAATATATAATTGGTTTGTGTGCATATATATATAAAGCTCTTAGAAGAAACCCTGGCACATGGTCAGTACTGGATAAATGTTATCCATTATCTTAAATCTGTTACTTATTATCCATTATCTTATCTGATTACTTTTACTAAACTATAAACCTGAGGACATAATCATGCCTTACTCACTTTGGGATCCTATGTATTCTTTCTATAGTACCTTAGGAATATTAGACAATCAAATATTTGTTGAATTACGCTAGTAATTTCTTTCTTAGTTTTTAATAAAGACTTTATATGCACTGTCATTTTTATATGACAAAAATGATAATACATTAAAACAAAATATATAATGATGCTTCACATTCAATTGCAAATATTAAAACATATTTATAATTTTTCCCATTACTTGACACAGTTTAGTACGTAAACGTCCGCTTAAATGTAAAGGGTGGTATTTATGATTGAATTTTACCCTATGTGCCCTTTATATTAATGTAAACTCTTGAACAGTGACCAAAAATCATTACAGCTTGATGTCTTTTCAGTGGCCAGAATGAAATGAATTGGTCTCGGTCCAATTGCTAGTGGACAAGTGTCTAAATCAAAAACACCACCACAATTAGCATTACTTTAGTTAATAGTTTTAACCACTAAGGTCAAGGATAAAATGAATAATAAAATTTGAACTAACCTTGCAGTGCAAGTTGTAACTCCTTTCAAAATAGAGTTTGGATAAATGAAAATGAATGTCTGCTAACTAGTTAATTTCAGAAGAAAAGGAATTTCAATGAGGCTGACTAGGAAGTTATGGAATTTTATGAAACCAAATTTTCTATAATAGTCATTCCTTTTCACAAATAGCCTTAAAAAGTTTTCTTCATGAAAAATTAAATTTCTACCAAAATTAACATGAATCTTCAACTTACTATTAATTTTGCAAGTACAGTTGAGAATTTAAATATAAGCATATTTATTTCATTCCCAAGTCACAATGTAGAAAACTCACTGGTAAATTCCTAAAAACCAGGAGAAACACAAATATTTCCTAGCGTCTTTACAGAAAGGTAGAAGAAATAAAATCTCTGAATTCAAAGAACTTCATCAAAGGACTTCAAAGTACAAAGGCTAAAAGTGTTTCTAGTAGCAAAAAGGTAAAACCTAAATATTTGTTCCTTCACAGAACTATGGGATTCTCTACATTTTAAGGGAGTGTATACATTTCATTTTTACATATGAGATAATTAAGGTTCTTATAAACTGAGTTCATTTACCCAGAGTTACACAGTGATCTCCACTCTTCATGTAGCACTTAGGGTCTACCATAAAAGATTATGCACACGTAAGACAAATTAAAAATTTTTATTTACACATGCACGTAGATATGTATGTGTTCAACATTGTTCAAAGCACTGAGAAAAACATTAATGAGCAGAATAAGCAAAACTCCTTGCTTTCATGAAATGTACATTCTTTGTGATGAGAGAAAGAAAATAAATCAAAAATATACTTAATAATGCAATAGTACAAGGTCAGGGAAATCAGTTTGGGAGATGGTATATTAGTTTGCTAGGGCTGCCATAACAAAGTATCACAGGCTGGGTAGCCTAAACAACAGGTATCTATTTTCTCACAGTTCTGAAGGCTGGAAGTCCAAGGTAAACGTGTTGGCAGTGTTAGTTTCTTCTGAAGACTGTAAGGGAAAGATCTGTTTTTAGGCCTCTCTCTTTGATTTGGTCATCTATTTCCTACTTCTTCACATCATCTTCTCCTCTGTGCATGCATGTGCGTCCAGATTTCCTCTTCTTATAAGGACACCAGTCATACTGGATTAGGGCTCACATTAATGACTTCATTATAACTTAATTACCTCTTTAAAGATCCTATCTTCAAACACAGTCACATTCTGAAGTACTAGTGATTAGGATTTCAACATAAAAATTTTGAGGGGCTCACATTTCAGCCCATAACAGGAAGGGGAGTGATATTGAAATTTTAAATGGAGTGATCAAGTTGGGTTTCAATGAAATGGTGATGTTTGGGCAAAAGCATGAAGAAGATAATTTACAAAACAAAACAACTTAAGTTGTAACTTTGTAAAAAAAAGTTGCTAATAAAAACCAAATTTGTAATAACAAAAAACAATTATAGATAACTAAGGTAAGGACAAAGTGGTTGCATAGAACCCAGGAAAAGACCCTGGCTTGGCTTCAGGTAGGCCCTAAAATCAAAGCCCAGAAAGCCTCCTCCAAGAATCTAAGCAATGCTATGTCTGCCCATCGCTTGTCTCTGCTGCTCTCTGCACACCTGCTTCATTCTCTTCCTGTCGACCTCCTTTTTCTACTTGTAGGACCACATAGATGACGAAGGTTCTCCATGGTTCGCTGTTAATATATATCCCATTTTCAGCTAGTTGTAAAGACTTATTAGACATTCCTGAATGCTAATTCCAAATTCCCAGGAGAGAGAGTCTGATCAGCCCAGTCGACTGTGGACAAAGACCTAGGATCGTGTAGAACAAAGATAGCCGCCCAGGATCCTTCCTCTCCGTGGAAGATAGGTGAGGGTACAGCTGGTGGGCTAAGTAAATGCCTCCAAAATAGTCTGATAGACAGTAGTTCTCTTTGGCTATTAGATAGCACATTTTTTAGAAACTTCATTGTTTCAGTCCTTCTTCCTTTTTACGCTCCTACAATTCCCTATTCAAAAGTTACCAATTTTCGGGGGCCAGTCCTGTGGCCAGTGGTTAAATACGAGGGCTCCACTTCCAGGGCCCGGGGTTTGCAGGTTCGGATCTTGGATGTGAACCCACACACCACTTATCAAGCCATGCTGTGGTAGGCATCCCACATACAAAGTAGAGGAAGTTGGGCACAGATGTTAGCCCAGGGCCAGTCTTCCTCAGCAAAAAGAGGAAGATTGGCAACAGATGTTAGCTCAGGGCTAATCTTCCTCCCCAAACAAAAAAAAGTTACCAATTTTCTGTCAATTGCTCTGAGCATTTCTTCTCTGATGTGGAAAGTGGAAAGAGTACAGGAAAGGGAGTCATAAAAATTAGGTGAGATCCTAAATTTCACATTATATAGCCCATGATCTTGAACATGCTATTTTGTACTTCTCATTTAGAAAAGGCATATATAATGTTCTTATCTCACTGTAGTGTGATTGCTTATTTAGTTAAATCCCCAACTGCTTATTCAAAATTCATTTAAAAATATGTTTATTAATTCCTCACTATGGGCCAGGCACTCTGATAAAACAGGGTGTCCAAAGGAGGGAGGGGGGAGGGAGACCTGACACCTTATGTGTACTTAGGAATTGCTATGGATTGAATGTTTGTGTGCCCCCCAAATTCACATGTCAAAATCCTAACTCTCGAGTGGTAGTATTATGAGGTGAGCCCTTTGGGAGGTGATTAGTTCATGAGGGAAGAACCCTTATGAATGAGATTATTGCCCTATAAAAGAGACTGAGAAAGCTCCCTCACCCCTTTCTGTCATGTGAGGTTATATTGAGAAGAAGGCTATCAGTGAGGAAGGCTCTCACCAGACTCCAAATTGGCCAACACCATGATCTTGGACTTTCCAGCCACCAGAACCGTGAGAAATAAAGGTTGTTTATAAGCCACCCAGTTATGGTATTTTTGGTATAGCAGTCTGAACAGACTAAAGCATGAATTATTACCATCTGTAATTTAAAATTCCAATCTGCTTTATGATAACCTTGACCCATCTCAGTAAAGATTGTAGCAAGGTCCTCCCAAGAAAGAGACTTAGAGAAAATGGAGATGGAAACTATACGTTTCTAGAGGACAGGAACTGAATCTTGCTGTCTTAAATACTCAAGACTTCATACATTTTAAAAAGACTAGTGACTTTTTAAAGCATGTTCCCCATTCTCATATCTTACATCTATAAACAACTCTTAAAGAGGGAAATTTCAGGCTAGATGGATAACAAGGTGATTTCATTACAGGCTAGTGAGAGATAAACCAATATGAAGATTAGGAGGATGAGATAATTATGAAATAAAGGCATTGTGGTTGTCACATACTATTCGTATCATAGAATCTTTTAAATCTCAAAAGATGTTCTATCTCCTTTTAGCTCTATATGGATTACCAAAAATTTCACGTACGGTTATGGTTTTGTTTTATTTTACCTCTAATTTCAGCCTCTAACCTCAATGTCCATATCTCCCAAATGTAAACAATCCATGAAGAGCTATACAATTTAGGGTTATTAATTAGAATAAAGTTGGCAGTTTGACTGCAGAGTTCAGCCTGTTTTCTTGTGATTCTTTAATGCGGTTGACTGCCTGCAAACATTTAAATGATTCCCCTGCCACTTGTCTATGTATTTAAGCAAATAGACTATTACAAGAACAAAGACCTACTTGGTTTTTCTAATTTGGTGGAGGGTAAAAGAAGGCTTTCACAGCTTTGTTTTATTTCTAAACTCATTTAGCACCAAGTGCATATCCACTTCGACTTTTTTGGAAGAGGTTCATTATGAAAATGGTCTAATAACGAGTAGTTGGACCTAGAGTTTTTACCCATCCCTAAATGAGCCCAAGCTTGTTTCTCATCATTTCTTTCTTTCATCATTATGTTCTCTTTCAGCCCATTCTGTGGTCTCCTCCTAAACATACTCTCTTTTGTACTGTGTTTCCTTTGTGAATACCTCATTATATGTAGTAATTTCTATTGTAGGTCTACAATGTAAATTCAGCAGTTGATCTCTAGCTGTCCACTTTTCTTAAATAACTCACTGACAATTTACAGTATAGGTGCTTACTCAAAATCTTATTACTCATATTAGGGAAATAAGTAAATAAGCCATTAAGTAAATAAGAATATAAAATATAAACATTTTGTGCCTTGGAGATTGAGCAATGCCCAAGCTAAAGGCTTACATGAAGATAGGTTTTTGAGAATGTGATTCCAGGAAGCAGATCTGAGAGGCAGGGACAGGAAACATGGAAGAAGGCAAAACAACGTAAGATTGCAGAATCTTAAAAACTAAGGGTCAGGACACCAGCTCCTTTACTTCTTTGTAGGTGGGACTTTTTTGTAGTGTCCTGAAACTGTCTTGTGTGGGCTCCCAAGTGCTGATTGATAATGTTCAAGATTTTTGCAAGTTGGTTTTCAAACTGCTGGTAGTTTGAAATTGGCCATGGTGGTGGTATTTATGGTATGTAAATCAGCAAACACTTCCCATCAGGGCGTTTATTTTTTCCCCCATGAACACTACTCATGTGAACCTTTTTCTCTTCCATCAGGGTCCACAGATTACAATGACATGTTTTGTCAATAAATTTTAATTGGAACACAGCCACACCCTTTCGTTTATGTATTATCTATGGCTGCTTTTGCACTGCAAAGTCAGATTTGTGTAGTTGGGACACAGATCATATGCCCTACAAACCCTAAAATATTTACTATATGGTTCTTTACAGAAAAAGTTTGTCAAGCCCTGTGTTGAACTATGCTGAGTGAATTTTCTGCTGTGGTAAAACAGATCCCTATAGCAAGATCATTCCATTTATCGCTTTGCCTTTGTTTATCAATATAATAAAGGGACTACCCTCACTCTTCTCTGAGTAAGGTTTATGCATAACTGTCCCAATCCTTGTGTTCTGCTCCCCATATGTAGGTACATTTCTTGGCTCCCTAAATTTATCTGGCAGTTATAGAAAGATTTTAAACAGTAGCAGATTTTAAGTTCCCAGACCCTGGTAATAACCACATCCTAGAAAAACAGTGTAGCAAAATTTCCTTTGCCTCTTTTCCCTACCACTGTGTATATCAGTTTCTCCCTTGTGTAGCTCCTGGCTTAACCTCTTAACGTCTCCATCTTGGCCTTCAGTTTTGCATAATCCAAAGTCCCCACTACTCCTTCCATTGACTTCAGTGTGTCTGATCAAAGAGCCATGGGGCAACTTTGATCTTCATAACAGTGATCTTAAGACTCTGCTTCTTGACTTGTTTTCTAGGTCTTCGTTGAGCTCCATTTTCCCATCATTCACCACTAAGATAAAATGTGCATAGCTCATATGGACGTAAAGCAATAATATATAAAGCTTCTCCTTGATTCTTAGGTTTTTCCTACATTTATTATTCTCAAGGAATTTTTGAAATGTTATTTAATTCAATATTTGTATAACTATATTTATTTTTAAGGTACAGCTGCTCTTTTCTGTATTTGACCATTTCACTTATTAACTGTTAATCCCAATACAATCATAATGGCTGATCAGAATTTAATGAAATTCAAAAACATGGGAAAACTCTTAAAGAATTAGATGCCAAATATAACTTATGCTGTGATCAAAATCCATTACATTTTTTAAAGCATATTTTGAAATTATCTTTATCTAAAATGCAGCCATAAAGACCAAAACTAAAAACACAATTTTTAAATTTCTTTTTTCTAAGATTCTAAATATCGGAAGAGTGCCACCTCCTTATACTTACCAGGGAAAGAAAAAAAGTTGAGTTAGTTTTGCTTTCATCATCAAAGCAGATTTTAGGTGTTGTATTTGTCAAGAATCTTGCAATGAATGAAATCCTTAAACCAAATTAAGCAAAATGGAAATAAGTACAGAGGTGAAAGCTGTATATACTTGGCTAGATCCAAGAGTTTCTCTCTCTCTCTCATCTCTCTCTCTCTCTCTTTCTGTCTCTATCTCTAGTCTCTGCTTCTCCTCTGTTGGCTTTATTCTCAGGCAGACTCTCTATACATAGCAAAAACGATGTTCTATAACAGCTTTAAGCTTACATGTTACCTGGTAAGTGCTGAAAAGAGCCTATTTACTTATAGGCTTACTAATAGCTCAAAATAATGTGTCCTGGAAGGACTTTGATAATCTCAGCCGATAGGACACATTCATCTTTTCCAGACCTGATCAATGTGCCCAGAGAAAATGATACACTGTGACTGGCCAGTGCTGGATCACAAGCTCCTACTTGTCGTATTTAAGGGGAAGGCACATATAAGCTTCAAATAATAATGGATTCTGTTAAAAAACATAAAGAGCAGAAGAAGAAAAAGAGGGTCATTGTATCTACCAGTGTCTTCGCTATGGGCTATAAATAGCTTCTTGTTCCTAATGTGAAAATTCCCTCTATGAGGAAGGTGTGCACTGACATGAAATATAGCTAAAAATTGAGCACTATTGCTCTTTCTAAATGGGCTTGATCCATTTCAGATGAAAGAATAACGAATAAGTGGATGAATGAATGAGTGATTAAGCATGGACTCATCTCCTCTGTCCGGGGTAATTCCTACATTCAAGAACTTCAAGGTCAAAGTGACCATTTGCCAATTCTTGAAAGAGGTGTAATCAACTGAGACAGCTTAGGCCTGGGGAAATGGCCAGGTTTGAACTCAACAGCAAAGTTCTCAACAACACGTACTTTAATGTCTTTCTTCAAATATCCCTTTAAAGACAAGGAAGTCAGTATCTGATGCCTCACTTGAAACTTGTGAATCCCTAGATTTTGTAAATTGCCTCACTTTTCAATAACTTTAAATCCCAAGCTTTCAGCTGAAAGTACTTATGTCTGCTGTTTGGTATAAAATCATTTTTAATTTAGAAGGAAGCTTCATAAGGATTGTGAATGAGATTCTTTGGTACTTTTAAAGGCCCTAGAGATTATTTGCTATGATTTCAAATTCAAAGTGTAAGACTTTGTTTCTTGATATGTATAAGAAGCCATTTTTCTCTGTTTCTGTCTAAGACATAAAGAAAAATAGTATATTCTGTGGAAAGAGGCAAAAGTGGAGGAAGAGTAGAGAATGCAGCAGAGATGCTTAAATGACCACATGAGCAAATATTTTACATTTGATGGATGTTTACATATTATCATTTTGGAGTTAGTTTGCTCCTGTGTGAAGCGAAAAGGGAAGATAATGTTATCTTTATTTAACAAATCAGTAACTGGAAAATTAGAAAGTTAAGGCACTAGGGCAAGTTCATGAATCAAGTTAATACTTGAGTTCAGCCTATGATATGGAGCAAGATTATAATTACAGTGAAGTTTTCTAATCTCCTTCACTTATTATTAAATTATGTTTGATCAGAAACACCACCCCTTTAGCATCTTTTTTCTTTATTTTGGAATAGGGATTAAATAGTACCCACCTACTGAATTCATCATGAAGAAAAGGAAAGAATGCACGAACAGCACTGTTCAATAGGGAGTGTCTGTTTTGCAGCCTCTTCGGCAGCTCTGACTTCAGTGTGCCAACCTGCCTCATTTTAGAAAATGTTTGCCTAGAAAAGGCAGAGCAAAAGTGGAAAATAACCATATGTAGAACTTGCTGAGATGTAAGAAGAGAAGCACTAGAAAAAACTTTGTCTGACAATTCACTCTGCAGACCAACAAGAAGTGTTACCGGTTGAGAAGGGATTGATTACTATGAGAGAAAGGGCTTGGGGCTCAAGATGGTGAAGTCACACAGGGTAAGATGGGCAGGAAGGGCAAGTATGAATACTGAGTGCCATTTCCCCTTAAGACATTGCAGGAGGATGACTGAAAATGAGCTAGGACCTATCCTGGCCAATACAAAGAAAGTTTGACTGTCTCATAAAAACTTTCTGTATTGAAATGCCAGTTTTAAGGACTAAAACACTAAGGTACAAATTTTAAGGAATAAAATGCTGGTGATATTGGTGTATTTTTCTTATGCTAGTTGCTTGATATTTATAGACCTTTAATATTTGCAACCAAAAAGCTGCCACTGACATTTATATTAGGTGTGAGGAGAAACTGTGTAAGCTAGGTGTTGTAAGGTCTGGATTAGCAATTTAGACAATTTTTCAGAGTCCTTCCAGGCTCATAAGGGTTACAACTTTCTACTTCATTTAATTCTCAGTGAATATGGACTTTAGATTCATTCTAGTTCTCATGAGTCAAAAATCCTTCCACTTCAAAAAGAAAATACAGACATTTTAAATGTTTCTTAGAGTTTAGTCACATGATGCTCTTGCTCTAACTGGAAAACATTTTAATATGGTAAATAAAACGAACATGATAATATTTGTATTTTGATAGCAGGTAAACAAGTTATTTACCTAAACAAGAGTATATACCTCTGAACTGAGAGGTAAGAAGTAGTTTCTCAAAATGTTCTCAAAATCAAAAATAGTCATTTGGAAGAAAATATAACTGAAGAACTGAAACATATTTCTGATATCTGTTATTATTATTTGAAAGAAATTGTTGGATTCCTCGTTCCTTTAATTCTTGATAAGGTAATGAATTCAAATGAATTCAAATATGCAAATGTTCCTAGCATTTGCACACATCCAAGTCCCATCCATCACAATAATGCTATCTTTGCTCCTTCAGCTTCTCCCCACCAAACATCCCACCTTGTGCAATCCAGTTGTTTTGAGCTGCAGAGTCTGATATTGCGCATATAAAGAAAAGAGGTGAGAAATAGGAGAAGAAAAATCTGCCACAAGAGGCCAAATAGATACATGTAATAAACCTGAGGGGAAAAAAAGAAAAGAAGTCACATGGGCTCGAGTAGCATGAGGAGAGAGGGGTATTTTTTCATGTTTGGATGGTGTAAGTAACTGAAACCGGAGTGAGAAAGGACTGTGATGGGTATTGAGTTTTCATTAGAGGGAGATTTATCATTCAAACACTGGATTTTTCTGGACACATGGGTCCAGGAATCAAAAGATATATTTGGAGGGCTCATCTAAGATTTTGAAATATCCTGGGATAAAAACTAGAAATGCTAGGGATTTAGAATGATGATACAATCAAGTTTCTCTGAATTAGAAAGTCAAAGAACCATTATGAGCATGATAACACAATGAAGTCAGGGGCACAGCATTGAGATAAATATCTTTTCAGACGTGGATATACCAGCCATAGATCCAAACAAACGGAGCCCTGCATAGTCCACTACATTGAGGAAACTAAAAATGTTCTCTTAAGAAGTGTTGAAATAGAATGAGTCTTTGCCCACTCATTGACATACACATCCACACATACCACATTCAGTTTCTTAAGAAATGTACATCCTCATTGGAAGTAAAGAAGAGTTCCAAGTTCACCTTGCATGGGTAAGTGATGGATTCTTCCCATCTCCCTGTGATCAAAACCAAATCTTTGTGGGAGTTGGTGTTAACAGGGAACTTAGAATTAAAAGAACTTTTTAATTTTCTGTGTAAGGTATTTGCCAAAGGAAATTGGAAAATAGGTGAGAAATAATATTTTACAAAGTGAATAAGATGTTGAGCTATAACTGGAATATACCACAGACATTGACTAGAAACGTAAAAGATTACAGGCAGAGAAAAGCCTCCACTTAAATTAATCTTCAAGCCTTGCATTGGGATGTAAAGCTGGAAAGAACAGTATTTCTATAAAGACACTAACTCACTGAGCTAGAATTGGGGTTGGCAAACTATTGCCTAGGGGCCAAATCTGGCCCACTACATGTGTTTTTTATCCTTCACAGAATGGTTTTTATTTTTTATTTATTTTGTGTGTGTGTGTGTGTGAGGAAGACCAGCCCTGAGCTAACATCCATTGCTAATCCTCCTCTTTTTGCTGAGGAAGACTGGCCCTGGGCTAACATCCGTGCCCATCTTCCTCTCCTTTATATGGGACGCCGCCACAGCATGGCTGACAGGCAGTGCGTCGGTGGGCGCCTGGGATCCGAACTCGCGAACCCCGGGCTGCCAAGCGCGGACGAAACCGCTGCGCCACCAGGCGGCCCCTGGTTTTTATTTTTTAAGTGGTTGGAAAAAATATCAAAAGAACAACTATATTTGGTGACATGTGACAATTATATGAAATTCAAATTTTAGTGTCCATAGTAAAGTTTTATTGTGGCATAGTCACACTCACTCATTTACATATTGTCCATGACTTCTGTCCCACTACAAGGCCAGAGTTGAGAAGTTGGAACAGAGACCATAAGTGGCCTGTAAAGCCTGAAATTCTTACCATGTCCCTTTACAGAAAAAGTTTGCCAACCATTGTACTAAGAATATAACAGAACAGAAGACACCTCTGCCTCTGCCAATTTCACAAATGTACATTAAAACCAGGATAAAGGTATTCTGTCTCAAGGATAGGCTGTATTAACACTAGTGGACAGTTTCACAAGGGACAGTAGAACAAGACATGGAGGCTCAGAAGTAAGTTAAAATGGAAGTGATTTGGAGTAAAGAATTCAAAAGCTCTCTTGGAATCCATGGTTCTTTCAGAATCTCCCAGATTCTCGCTGTTGATGAAACAAAGCAGAGCTGAAGAGGAAAATGAGGACAAATGAGAAGCTGTCAGGAAATCAGATCAACTAAAGACATTCAAACTGAGATACAGGGATGAATCTGATAAACCAGAAGGGATATACGTTTCTCTGCCTTTAAAAGACGAAAGATCCCAGAGGGCTGAAATGAACAGATTCCCCTTCTTAATCAGTGGACTAAACTGATTACAGGTTATGGATGGACCTGAGAAAAATCACCATGCTCACGTGGATATCCATGCAGAACTCAGCTGGGGTAGAACAGGTTACACATTTGCTTTGATTTCGGCAAAGAAGAACATCTTTCAGTGGTAAACAACTATTAATATTATTATAAAGGAAACAATTATTTTGTCAAACTTCTGTTCAATGACACGTGGAAAGTGAGGGAAATAAATGGTAAGTTGCCTTCCCCCAGCCTAAAGTTAGAGGGACTATGATGAACCCAATGAGGCTCTGCTTGGGGTGTTTCTGGAGTTTTTCCAGGTGAATTACACAACACTCACCAAGCTCTCCACCTCCCTTGCCTCCAGTAAAAGAATGTGTGATAGATTGTCAATAAAAGGATCATCTGAAAGCCCCATATCAATATTGGATTTACTTTTGAAGATTGACCAGGGTTAATGTGTTAAAAGGGTGAAAATTTTAACTCATAAATTTCCCAGTCTTTTTACCTCATTAAATGAAGAGAATGTACTCTTTCTCTATTTAGTTTCTCCCTGACAGTGACTCTTTTACCAAGTGTGTCTTTGTCAGAATATCATGATACAGAATCAGATAATAGGCAGAGAGAAAGAAGAAAGAAGTACATGGAGTACGGAAAGATCTTTTGCGAGACAGTAAGATTATTTACATAATGAAAGTAATTAGAGATTGGAAAATAAAGACACGAAAAATCTGCATTGAATGGGACATATTGAAAAGGGGAGGGGGGTTATTATCACTTATTTGCACTCAGATATATTTTGAGGCATTAGTTTTAGATAAAGACAGACTCCAAAGCAATAGGGAGTAGAAGAGAATTGGAGAGAAGAGAAGAAAGAAAATGAAGAGTCCCAGAATTTGAATATCAGAAATATCATTACATTAAGGTGCCTGCATACCTATTTCAATATGACCATGAATAACATGAGATCTGGAGTTATAGGATTCATAAAGTTTATTATATATTTTTATTGTGTAGAGCACACATTCAATAGGTGATTCCTACATTAGATCCTTTATTTGGAATAGTACTTCATTCAAAGGAGTGAATCAGATTTGCGGCCCAGGTGAATGGCCATAGAATTTTACTGCACCCTAAAGATTTTTGGTTGCCCTGCTTTAGCAAGCCATCTTGGACATCCCTTTGCTTTCTATATAAGTGTTGACAAGTTAAATTATTTTTCTATAATTTTTCCCTCTAATTTGCAAACATGTAGCCATAAATCTCATTTTTGAGGTGATAAATGACTATTCACTTTTCTAGAAGGACAATATACTCAAGTTTCTCTACTCGAGACTATCTTGACAGGATATTTGCTCTAATGCTCTAAAAGGATGATAAATATAATCAATGCACAGTGAAATATTTATATGCACAATTCCGTTTCTAATGCATTTTCAAAATATCTATTAGCTCCACTTCAGCAAAAGTTTAAATCTTTGTATTTCTCTAATCAGACAAAGGGTATGTCACAAAATCTTTTAACTGTAAAGGACTAGCACCTTTTGGGTGGCATTTTAATACATTGGTGCAGCAGCCTGACAAAATTGTCTCCAATTAGACCTCCCACAAGTGAGAAAATAATTGATGCTCAAAGATTGAACACTTTTTTTTCCACCTGGAAATTACTGTTTTAAGAAGTGTCTTTTAGAGATATCCTGCTACTGAATAGTAAGGGTTAATATAAATGAAGAGCAAACATATCAAAGAGAATGACTTTTGATGAATGGCAATTAATCCTCCACTGAAGAGAATTATTATGTCAAAGAATTCAGCAAAACGGATCCAAATGCAGTCATTCAATTCAACAATCATTTATTGAGTGACTTCTTTATGAAAGGCAATGTACTAGGTGTTGGGGTACAAAGATGAGAAAAGCACAAGCTAATGTGAAATAAATATGTCATTTGGGCCCATAATCGCAATGTGGTGTAGAGTTACCATGTGCTATTGGAGAGGGAGAAAAATTATGCTGACTCATGGATTGAGGACTTCATGCCCCATGTAGGTTTAAGCCGGGACTTTGAGGATTGTAACTAGTGGGAAAATGTGGGGGAAAAAATTGAGCAAAAGTATAAAAACTCACAGGGTATGACATAGGGAATAGAGGTATGAATAGAGTAGAGGAACAATTCAAAAGACACTTCAGAGGTGGAATTAATAGGGCATAAGGCATAATGGCATAAGATTAGGGTGAGAGTCAAGGTTGGAAAGTTCCCTTTAGGTACATCTTCCTGCGAAGTTGTGTCCCTAAGTGAGCTGAAAATTCAGGATAAAAGGCACGTTTTTAGGGTAAGGAAACCAATTCTGTTTTGAACATATTATACTTGGGGTAACTATGAGACATACAACTAGAAATATCCAGCAAGCAGTTTAAAATTCTAGTCTCTGGAACACAGAAGAAGCTTCAATCAATTATTCATTCAATGAATAGATATTGAGTACCCATAATATATCAGGCACTGTAGTGGAAACAGAGACTATAAAAATTAGTCAACATGACCAATTAGAGGCTTCCAATCTAACGGTGCAGTTAGACCTGTAAACACACAGCTACAAATCAATGTAAAATGTGGTTTCCTTAAAAATGAAAAAACAAGAGTCATGCACAAAAGGTTGTAGAAGGAAAGGGAGGAGACGGGAGATGTACAACTCTACCTGAAAAGAAGGGAAGGCTGGTTTCGGGATTAAGACAGGGCTAACTCTAGGAAAGTCTGACCATGTCATCTCCTTCTTTTTGGCCAGCACTCTTTATATACCCGGTTACATCCTGCTGAGACTTCAGCAGCGGTACCACTCCAAGGGAATGCTCCTGCATTTAAAATATTTCGGTATCCATCTTTATCTGAACGTCTGCGCCTACCATTTTTCATCTGCAGTGAAAAGTTTTCTCATAAGACTAAGGTAGGTAATAGGATATTGAAGGTATATATTATTTCTAGTATAGGGTTCCACCCCCCGAACTCAAAACTTGTACATACAACTGTATACTCATTATCTTTACTTGGTCCCAAACTTATGATATTCAGAACAAATCTACTGATAGACCTCCCTCCCTCTCACCCTGCATAACCACTTGCTTCTCTCTCAAGATTCCTCATCTCAGTAAATGGCACTTTGGTTTTTCTGGTCATTCAGCCAAAAAATGTTGGAATCTGTTTTCTCACATTCCCACATCCTAAATGGTCTTTCTGATCCTGCCCTGACTCTCAGGGCAGCAGTTAGAGTGATTTTTAAAAAAAGTCTGACTCAGGGCTGGCCCGGTGGCATAGGCGTTAAGTTTGTGTGCTCCCCTTCAGGGGCGTCCCGGGGTTCGCAGGTTTGAATCCCAGGTGCAGACAGATGCACCACTTGTCAGCCGTGCTGTGGCAATGCCCCATATAAAGAGAGGAAGATGGGCATGGATGTTAGCCCAGGCTGGTCTTCCTCAGCAAAAAGAGGAGGATTAGCAGCAGATGTTAGCTCAGGGCTGGTCTTCCTCACACACACACACACACACACACACACACACACACACACACACACACACACAAATCTGATCTAGTCGTTCTTCAGTTTTAGCTTTCTAACTTTCTCAGAGTAAAAGCCAAAACCCTTACAATATAATATAGGGTCCTAAAGACCTTTCTCATTTTTCCCACTTGAATCACTCCAGGCAGACACTCACAATTCTCTGTTATCTCTCAAATACAACAGGCATATTCCCACCTCAGGGCCTTTGTACTTGCTGTTTCCTCTGCATCAAATGATCTTTCCCCAGACAACCCTGTACTTGCTCTCTCACCTCATTCAAGTCTTTACTTCAGTTTCTTGTTTTCAGCAGAGCCTACTGTGATCACGTTACCTAAAAGTTTAACATACTTCCTCACACGTACACACATGCGTATACTTCTACTTTTTCTTTGTTCTATTTTACTTTTTAATACTCTCCACTAGAATGTAACTTCCATGAGGTGGGGGTTTTTGTCCATTTTTTTTTCACTACTATATCCTCTGTACCAAAATAGTGCCAGACGCATAGGAGATGACCAATAAATCCGTCAAATTAATACATTAAAGCTGAATGAATTATAACCTCTGAATAACTGCGAAATATATTCCTTTAATGGGAAGAGAGGAAGGAAGGAAGGTAGAAAGGAAGGAAGGAAGAAAGGGAGGGAGGGAGGAAGGGAGAGAGGGAGGGAGGAGGTAAGGAATGGAAAGGGAGGGCGGAATGGGGGAGCGGGTGCGGAAGAGGGGAAGAAGAAGAGATAAAAAGGGAAAGAACAAAGAGAGGGAAAATAGGCAACGCATTTTCCAAGACTGTTTACAGAGTTTCCTTGCAAGATGCCCTGCTCACATTAGGAGAGTCTTACTCTCAGATCTTCCTGTCAGAGCTTAAACTGAATACAGGACTGCATTATCAGAAATGTTGACATTCAAGAAAGAATCCATATATGATAAAAAAGGAATCCAAGGGGCAAATTTTGCTTAGGATCAGTTACCTCCTCTGTAACATTGGACTTTTCCCAATTACTAATTTGAAGTAATCACTCTCTTTTCTGGGTTCTTAACATTATTTTGTATATTTTCATCTCTTACAGTACTGCTGGAAGCCAGAATAACGTACTATATATTTTCAATTGCTTATACCTGACTGGGAAATAAAGAGGGCAACAATAGTGCCCCATTTCTCTTTGATCCCCGGTCTAGCAGGCTACCTGTCACATGTTAAGTGTTTAATAAATGTTTACTGAACTTAATCATGTGGAGAATAGAGAAGTATAAATTTTGAATGAGTGATAAAATAAAAATATACATTTTTTTCTTGGTTCTATGTAGCCATGCCCCTAGGTTCTCAGTCTTCCAGGTCACCCTTCAACCTACCCTTAAATTCAAACATTATTCACCTGGAGCCTGTACCTCGATGACTCCAAGGAATCGAGTCCTTTCCAGCAGTACTTCTGACATTTATTCTTCATGTCCTCTGACCAGTGAATACCTATTACCTCCACTATAAAATACACATACTAACCTCTCCCTTTATCCTTTAAACATTCTAAGAGTTTAGAGATGATATAATAAAAATTAAAATTAATCCTCATGTCTGAAAGATCTCTCCTTACTCCATGTCCCTAGTGGCTGTCCTCCCCCTTCACCCAGATTTGTAACCCTGGATCTAGGGCTCACTTCTTAAACTAGAGTCTCCTTCTTAAATTCTCTCTTTACTAAGTCTCTAGACTCCACATCTGGTCTGAGTCCTCAGATAACATAATAATTATCTGTATAGAGATATCCCTACCTAAAACAATTCCATTATAAAACAGATTGTTTAGCATCCCAGCCGGAAACACCTGCTTTTGGATTATTCTCAATTTGTGAGTCTCTATAGAAACAAGGAAAATTTTTTTTTTTTGGTATTTACCTAATATCTGCACAACTATAAAGACTCTTAAAAGTGTTACCTTCCAGAAACAAGGGAGAGTCCACCACCAAAAACTTACAGCTTCTATCCTTAGAGCTATTGAGAGCTCAGAAATATCTGAGTTCAGTCTCAAAACAGTAGATTAAATAAATTAATGTAAGCACAGCAATTAAAATTATGGCATGTAAAATAGTAATAAGCATTGGGGACTGTATAACTTAGTGTCGAAGAAAGTGGGACCATTTATAAATATCCTCAGACATTTAGAAACTCATTCTGGGTCCTGGAATTATTGCAGTGAAACACCTAAAACAATTTTTGAAAATAAATAAACTTTTTTGACCACTTATGTTATAAGGATATAAAGCTAAGTGTCCAATGAATGAATAGTGATAATTTAAAGTTTGAACTGAATTTGTTTTCCTAAAATTTCCATTTATCAAAACTTTCAGTTAAATAATAATTGTTTGGATTATATTTGCAAATTCATGCTCATACTTTTAGCCAGCTGCTTTGCTTAAACATATTTGAATCTTCACAGCCATTCAAGGTTGGTCTTACTTTCCTATTTTTACAGGTGAGCACAGGTAAGAAAACAGATTCAATGGCTCTGCAGCTCATCCTCTCAGTCCACTATACCACACTGCTCCAAAGAGAGCGAATACAGTAATACTTCTCTGATCTTTTCAATATTGAAGAATCCCTCGAAGTTAAGAACAACACAAAGGATAGCCTGAAGATATTTATTGCAGTGCAAACACATACTAATTGTGACTAGGAGACATTTTTATTATTCATCAATATTTCCCTTATCTTTGAAACTGTGCTTAGACATATACTTAAAAAGCAAGTGAATGCTAAAATTTTCTAACCCAGTCTGTCATTTGAATGATCTCTTGCCTGATCTTTTAAAACACATTTACAAATATGTTTTTACATTAACAAAACATAATATTTATACTTTTTCTCGAATATATTTAAGACATATCTGTATTCATGAAGATAGTTCTTATTACATTCTCACTAAAAGTAAAGAAGGCCTCTCATTATTTCTGCAGAGATTTTTGTAGGGAATGAGGGAAAAAGGATGGGATAATTTGAAGATTTTTACATTACAAAGGTCATTCACAGAGCAAAGATTAAGAACCTCTGTAAAACAAAATTCAAAATGAAATCTTTCTTGAGATCTGAAGATAAATAAGAATGCATTGTCTAAAATAACTAACAGACTAGTATGCACAGGTGGTACTTAATAAATACTATTTTAATACCATGATTTGTAATGAACTTAAATGAGGCTTGCTGCAGAATATGAGCGATTTTCATATGTACCTGATTACAGCATTGTCACCTAAATGCCTTACTTTAAGGTTTATAAAGCATCTTTTTAAAAAATTTTTTTCATGCTGTACAAGTGTTGCTTCTACAGTGTAGTCAAGTGCTAACAGGATTCAATAATTAATTTATTGATTTTTTTTTTAATTGCCCAGCTGCATGTAGGCATTTGGTGTATATTTCTATGAATAGTTAAATACAATACAAAAATCAGATTCTTGAGTTAGTACACTAATAATGGATATTAGCTATTACTATCATTGCAGACTTAAATTTATTAATATTCAAATAAAAAGAAAAAGTATTAATCAAAATTCCCCGTTCTGGTTAAGAGAAATTTATTGACATTTAGTAATTAGTGGGCCATAATTTTATTTTTCTCAATAAACAAAATATTTTGTGTGAGTATAGTTTCTTATATCCCCCAGTGTTTTAAAACATATTTTACATAAAATAAAATAATAAAAGATATGACAACAATCAAGTTGAAATCAAATATAAAATCATTTCGGAAATCATAATAACAAATGTAAGCCAGTAATATGTGGGTTTATAGTAAATATTATGAAATAGTTAGATTACAGATTTGTTCATATATATGAACTATTAGCCTTTGCCCATAAAACATGCCAATATTTTCTCATCTTACACCTACTATTGAATATTACAGACAAGTCTCCTGAAATGGGGTAAAATGAACTCTTTCTGCCAACGCTTCCTTTATTAGTAGTCATTAAAATGAAACAAACCTGTAAAACATTTAGGATCTGAGCTTTAGACATCACTATGAATTACCTTTTCTGAATTTTGGACCCTTTGAATAATTCAACACTTGTATATTTTCAAGGTTGGTCGGTATAAAATTTCACTTTGGTATGTGAATGTTTTTTATTTCTGGACTAGATCTTAAACTGTGTACTACAAGTGTATACTAAAAATGACTTAGCAAAGCAAATAATACTGAAGCTTCTAGCTTCCCCAATTCTAATTGCTAGCTTGAAGAATGACTAATAAACACTAAATAAATGAGAGAATATCCAAGAAATATATTACCCACATTTATCATGATTAAATATGGTTTATGGTTTACATAACTCTCAACATGTGAGATGCCTGGGGCTTGCAGTCTACTTTATTTTACGGTAGCCAAGGTGAAGAAAGAAATGACATTTTCATTGGCCTGAGCCCCTGTCCAACACTTAGGAAAAGAATATTTCCTTGGATTCAGCTTTATACAGATGAAAGAGGATGAGCTTTGGAATTGACAGATCTTTGTTTCAATTCTGCTCCTGCCCCCTTGTTAGCTTTTGGAAATTAAACAAGTTACTTAATTTGTTTGAACCTGAGTTTCTTTATCTGTAAAGTGATATACGTGTAGGTATTCCTACCTATATAGGAATAGGTATAATATATTTAAAGCTCTTGACCCTTAGTAGGCATTAACTAGATGGTAGATATTATTGGATGGCCTGGCCCTCCCCTGGCAAGTCTTCTATTCAGTGGTTCAAAAGAGTTAATTAACAGAAAACAACATTAATCAACGGTAAATCTGAGGTATGTATAAAATGACCAAACCTAAATTCATAGTATACTCGACCTCTTGGAATCAAATCCCGCAACGAACATTTCTCATCTTGCTAATACATGAGCGTGATGAATTTCTCAACAGTTGCTTTCATAGTGAGCCCTGCCAGATCTTGTGATGGATGTGACTCTTGCTTAGGCACTCAAGACAGTATTGCCTGGAACACATTTCAGGCTCAGATGAGGGAAGCCTCTATTTACTGATTGCATTGCTAGACACGTTGTTCCCTCCTCCTTGCTCATGAAAATTAGAAAAGGTGATGCATGTGTAAGTGTATTTCTCCTTTCCAGCCTTTTCTGTCACAAATGCCACTCTTTACCTTCCCTTTCAAGGCAAATCATTGTTTTCCTCAATGCTTTTCTTTTACATACTGGAGGTATATGTGACTATTTCTTTCTTGGTCTTTATCTCCTATTCGGAGTTCATTTTCCAGATTGAGGATCCATACAAGAGAACTACAGAATTTCTAGGGAACATCATGAAAGCACTTATTGAAATTATGTAAGATACATGTTATTGCTAAATCTGACTCACTGAGATTCAGTTAAAAGGTCAATTCCACCATTAAAGTTTCCCTAATCAACCAGCTCTCCTCTGAACTCCAATAGAAATTTATAACACTTTCAGTTCATGTCCTACTTGGCCTCATATTATAGTTTTGTATGTACACGGCTTCAGTTTTTTTTTTTAAGCACCTGGGAACAGCATGAGGGAGAAGAAAGAGCTTGGACTTTGTGTCACACAAACTCAGGTTGAAATTCCAGCCTCACAATTACTAACTGCATGACCTTAAAATAGTTACCTCAATCTTGTCTCAATTGCTTACTTACCATATGACATTCAACCTCTCTGTTAATATACAAGTATTGTGATGAATAGATCAGATATTTCATGTTAAGTGTTTAGAATAGTTACTGATACATGGTAAGTGAATTAAAATATTAACTTTTATGGTAATAAAAATTATATTGTAAAATTATTATTATTAAACTGTGCAAATTTTAATTTTCACAATATGTATAATCATACTTTCTTTTCAGGGAAATCATATGAGTTAAATGTGATATTTTATAAAAAGAATACCTGGAATATTTTCTGACACCTAATGTGTATTTTGTAAGTATTGGTCTATCTTCTACCCCAAACCTAATTAAAATCTAATTTTCTTCAGAACAGATGGAATGTTTTACTCAGTTTTGAAAAGTCCAAATCTTTTTTGTACATAATTGTATCTCATAAATGTTTTTTGAATTAAATTAAATCAAATAGAATTGTATTGAATAGCATTCTACGAAATAAATTTTTGCTGGGGGAGCTGGTTTTTCCCAGCAATCTTCAGTGGTTTCTCATTTCTGATTTTGAGAATTTGAAGTTTCTGACAAATAGTCCTAACATGTACTATCAGTATGTAAATGATTTGAAGAACTCCCCCCTTTCTCCAGACATCTGGAGAAATCTATCTTATTCTTAGATATAATGAAGAAAATCTGTTGAAATTCAAAGAGAATTTAAATGAAAAATATGCTATATACTATACACCAAAATCCAGAAAGACCTAAAGGAAAAATGAAAAGTTTGTGTCACTATCAAGTGAAGAAACTTTAATCCATTTAACAAATAATTGTTAAATGCATATTATATTTACTTTGGGTCTAGACATTGTGGGCAACAAAGACATATAAGAAACTATCATTTTACATTTTTAATAGGTAACAGTATTTTAAGTGAAATAAGACATGCATGGTAGACATGGACCAAAGTACTCCAAGAATTCTGAAAACAAGGGTATTTCTAGCTGAAAAATGAGAAAAGACTGAAACAGGTGGTATCTGAGCTAAGCCTTAAAGGAGGCATAAATGTGTTAATAAGTCAAGGTGGAGAGAAGAGTACAATCAGACTCTCAAGAGCGAAGATGGTTGTAGGGGTTGAATTATGTCCTGAAAAAGACATGTGCAAGTCTTAACCCCTGGTACCTGTGAATGTGACCTTATTTGGAAATAGGATTTTTGCAGATGTAATCAAGTTAAGATGAAGTCATTAGATTAGGGGGGCCCTATATCCAATGGCTGGTATCCCTATAAGGAGAGGAAGATTTGGAGACACACAAACACACACAGGGAAGAAAGCCTTGTGACTATGGAAGCAGAGATTGGAATGATGCAGCTGCAAGCCAAGGAACATCAAGGATTGCCTGCAACCACCAGAAGCAAAGAAGAGCAAGAAAACATTCTTCCCTAGAGCCTTCAGGCGGAGCTTGGCCATGCGAACACCTTGATTTCAGACTTCTAGCCTTCAGATCTGTGAGACAACAAATTTCTGTTCTTTTAAGTCACCAAGCTGTAGTAATTTGTTATGGCAGCCCTAAGAAACTAATACAATGATCAAAAAAGATGTTTTCCACAAGTTTACCTCATCTGTTGGAGTAGGCTTGATTGAAAAGAATTTAAGCTTTAATCCTAATTTAAATCCTGACTGTGCCATTTTTATTACATGTGTAGCATTGGGTAAATTAATTAACTTCTTGTAGCCTCAATTTCACTATAATAAGGATATGATGATACTTACAAGTTTTTAAATTTTTTCATGGATCAGTTGAGACAAAGTATATATGTTATGTGATACATAGCAGATATTTAATCAACATTAACAGTGACAATGTTGCTAGTGATGACTTTTATAAAGGGCCCACTGCTGATTGCAATTACCAAAAGCACTGATGGTGTCATGGTAATAAAATAGATAACCCCAGACTTTAAATTATCCCTTTTTTCAATTTACTTAAGATTTCAAGGATCTAACATGTACCTGTGACTTTTAAGAATCTTGAAAAGTCAATTTTTTGTTTGGAAATAAGCAAGTCACTTGCTACACCAGAATTTTTTTTTCTTTTTTGTGTGTAATTATAAGTGATACAGTTGACTCTGAGCATCATGTTTGATTGACATTGGGTAATAGTCAGATGATAGGGTTAAATAAACAAATATGTTATTTAACAGACCTGGATCAGCAATATGTTGGCATTATATTAAATAGAATTAGATATGGTATTAGATATTGACATGTTTCTTGGTACTGTGTACAAGTGTGTGACTTGAGGAATCACAGAGTCTTTGCTTTGTTCAGAAGACAAACAGTACCATATGGTTTGTCCACGATTCTTAAAATGAGGGTTCGGAGGTGTGTATACCTGTGCCAGGTGATACCTGACATCTCCACAGGATAAGCAGTGCATATATTCCTATGGGCTAAAATATAGAGAGACTTTAGAAAGGGAATTAGATGTGTAATATCAAAGCAAGCACAGCAATGAACAAATAGTTAACAACACAGATTCTAAACCCAGAGAGCCTCAGTTCATCCTACTTGGCCAAGCATTAACTTTATGACCTTGGGCAAGTTTCTTAACCTCTGTGGGCCTCAATTTTCCTCATCTAGAAAGTGGGAATAATTACTGGTATAATAGTATAACATTTGCTGTAATTATTAATTGAGCTAATACACGTAAACCACTTAAAAGAATAGTGCCTGACACCAGAGTTGGATTTACCACGAAGGTATAAATCTTAGCATTAGGTATGTTCTCTTGCATCGCTCATTCCAAGCCTTAGGAGGCACCCTTGCAATGTTTTTATAGGCTCACATCTTTTTGTAAGTATGCAAAAATCAGACCTTTATCCACAATCACTTAAGACAGCTGTCTCTTTCCATTCTGATTCCCTCTTCATCAGCTTTCTTTCATGACAAGTGAATTGGAGTGGCCCTGGGCATTCAGACCCAGCTAAGGGTAAGCTGAGTTTGGGAGATGTTGAGTTTAGGTTTAGTAGGATAATTTGCATATATAGTTAAGATATTACTGGCTATCTTAATGAAGGAATGCACTCCAGGATTACTCCTAGCCTACTGCTGATTTGCCCAGTGTAAGACATGAAGGTACAGTGCAAGAGGATGTATTGCAAGGTGAACTTGTCCTGTAGCACCTGGCAGTGGAAGTATGTGTAGTTGAGAAGAATTTGAAATGTATGCAGCTGGAAGCTAGTTTCTAGAAAATTCTTCCAAGTCTTATAGCTTATCCATGAAATAAAGTTAGTAAAGATTTTCCCAAATTTGAAAACACTTCAAAAAAAGTACATGACATTATAAATAAGAATTGTGATGCTGAAAGAAGTTTTTTAAATATCAGTATTATTAAAACAAATAATAACCAATCAGTTAGGCTAGAAGGAAGACTATATTATCTTTCTTTTCTTGCTATAGAAAATGATATTGTATAATACATTTCATATGAAGAAGCAATCAAAGAGTATGAAGACAAAAGAAAAGGAAAAGAAAGTAGTATTGAGGTGGGTTGTGCATTTAATTAATAAAGATATTTTATGTTTTCTGGATTTATGATCATTGTGGTATTTTTTGTAATATTTTTTCTCATTCTAAATAAATGTTCACTTACATACTTAATTTTATATACATAATTTTATACTTGCTTTCTTAATGAGCCAACAAAATTTTATAAGCTTCCAAATCTATAAAATTTGGATAGGCCCCTGCCCAGTTTATATTAAGTGATAAAACCACAAAGCAATTAAAAAGTGTATGTGAGTATATATAAATACAAGTAAATAAATACATACATAAATACATGTGAATGTTTAAAATGCCTGACTTTTAAATGTAAGACTGAGAGTCCAAAGAAATTTACAGCTCACAGAGAGAGAGAGATCAGACCCTCGACCACTGCCATGTATAATTTTGAGATCCACTGTTTCACTGAAGCCCTTCAGCAGACATTTATTGAGCTCCCACTAAGTGTTGACTGGAATACAAATTGAACACTTCACTGTCTCCACCATCAAAGAGCAGAATTATCCTCATGTTATCTCCAGGAGAAATTAATTAATAACACCAAGGAAGAGACATTATATAGGCCCAAGCAATTAGAATGTAAAATATTTCCGGATATTACTAAGTGAAAACAGTGTTTCAGCAATGATGTATGACAAGCCAAAAAAATGGCTCAGAAGAAAACAGTGAAATGAGAAAAATGGACATAGGTGCTTTCCCTTTTATGTAACTGATATTACCCTGGAAATTCAAAATCCAATTTTTATAAAATCACTAGTGGAGCTATTCTTCAACATAATATAGAAAATCCTTTTTTAAAATAAAGATTCATTTTAATTATTTTTGAAAGAAGCTAAAAAATAGCCAAGTGACAAAAGTAGGAGATTGGACTGAAAACATGGGAGCAAGGGTAGTAAATTATATAAATGGAAAAGCTTTGATAAATTAACATAGAGAAGTAAAAAGAATAGCATAGGAATCAATCGTAACATCTTACTGGGTCCTTCATCAATTAATGGGTTAAATAAAATCTTTGACACATGTTCCTTTTACATTTCCATGGAAGTCTTAATTTTTATTTATTTATTATTATTTTTTTTTTTCTGAGGAAGATTTGCCCTGAGTTAACATCTATGGCCAATTTTCCTCTGTTTTGTATGTGAGCCACCACCATTGAGGAGTGGTGTTGGTCTGCACCTGGGAACTATAGCTGGGCCGCTGAAGCAGAGCATGCTGACCTTAACCACTAGCCCACTGGGGCTGGCCCAAGAATCTTCATTTTGTACTCTGAAAGACTGCCCACCAAGATGCCCAATGGTTTCACATGACAGAGACTGGTAAAATGTGTTGCCAGATGATTGCATACCTAATGATGGCTTGAGCCCAGGCGTATCTCTTGTTGAACTCCCAGAGGTGAATTACAAGCATTGACAGAACTTAATTTTTCTGACCCTCTATTTCTCTAGCTATTCTTATTCTGCTGACTTTGAGTTTTGTTTTAGTTTTTGGTTTCCACACAGCAGATAAATTATTACCCATTGGGGGCAGCAATAATTGAGAGTTTAATTTTATGGTTTGATCCGTCTGTGTTTCTGAAAATAGATTATAGAGATCTATTTTCTGTTGGATGAGAGCTGACAGAGAATCTTGTTTGTTTGTCTTCTTTAATTTGTTTGCTTATTTTGAGCTTAAATAATTTAAGAATGTCATGCCCACTGGAAAGGATAACAACTCTTTTGTATATGAATTTCTGAGGTGCTGTATTTTGTGTCTTCTGTGTCTCTTTACTTGTGGTTAAAATTGTAGATATTATGCTGTAAACTCTCTATGTGTCTCCATGTCTATGTTTCTGCAGTTCAAAAGGCCTTTATTTTCTGTTACATTAGTGTGAAATATTTTTCTATTTCCAGGGAATCTTAATAATTAGATTATACATTACTTAAAGGAGCTCTGTCCTGATTAGTTTATAGAGATAAATAAGTGAATATCTAAATCAGATATTCCTAAAATTCCTGAAGAGTAAGCAAATTTAACTTCTATTATTAAATGTACTAGACTTTAAAAAAAAGTTTTCTTACAGAAACTGACTCAGAAATATTTTAAGAATCCAAGTTTATATACTTAAGGTACACTTAAAGTATTAGAATTTGGTAAACCTAAGATAAATCTCTGGCAAACAAGACTAGTTTAATAAGTTTGGTTTAATAAAAACAACTATGCCTTTTCTCCGACATAGTTTTCAAGTTTTCTCTGTTTTAAGTATAATACAAGCACACATTTTATTCTACTTGGGTTTGCTTTTCCTAAACAAATTTCACTTTTTTTGACTGATCAAATGAGCTAACTTTACTCCTACAAAATGTTTAAGATTATGAAAATGTAGATTTGTGTTTAACTAAATTGAATCATTGTTCTGACACTTCTGATTTCAACTGAGTTATATTTTGTAGTATGTCAGCTTAAAGATAATTTCCAAAATCTTTGAAGGTAATTTAAAACCTTGGATTGATATTAAATTGAGTTAAATAGTGGATAATCATTGATAGCAAATTAATTTGGAAGATAGACTACTGAAACACCTAAAGCATTGATTAATACTCATAACTTAAACATAATTTAACATAACTTAAACTTTACTAACTTTTCTATGCTATAAAGATGCTATATCTTGAAGTAATGCTACTGAATGTTCATTTTAGCCACTTTAAGAAATTGTAAAAGGGAATGTGTGGCTATCGAATACTTTATTATGTGTTTATTTTCACTAGCTTTGCTAATTTGTTAAAATGCTTGAATAAGACAGAGTTCTCTATTATTCACTCTCCCACTCACCCAGTTTTCTCTGTGAAATAGAAGTTAGTTACTTTTGTTAAAATTTATCATTAATATGAGTAGTTGAGACCACACAATATAGTGAGAACTCAACTTTTTTCTTTGTTAAGTAAAAAGAGCAATGTGTTCCAAAGCAGGAGTTCTCAAACTTTTTGGTTTTGGATGCCTTCACATTCTTAGAAATTATTGAGGACCCCCAAGCACCTGTATTTATGTGAATTATAGTTACCAATGCTCACCATATTAGAAATTAAAACTGATTTTTTAAATATTCATTTTTTAATTTATTTGAAGAGAGTAATGATGAATACATTGCATGTTGACATAAATAGCATCTTAATATAATTATGAAATGATGTTTTACCTGGTGGATTCCCTAAGAGCCATCTTAAAGTAATGTGTTAGTTCTAGAATATGAAAAAGCATAATAAAGAACAAAATTTGTAAGGCAAATTTTATTTTTCTTGGATTATGATACCTGAGTCTGAAAAGAAGCTCTGAAATATGTTAAAATTTCAGCAGTTTCTTCATCCTGATTGGCTCGCTTCCTTAGTTTACTGATTAATACCTTCGCCTACAATATGAAAGGTAATTCTTTACCTTCTGTGTAATCTGCCTACATTGTAAAATTCTGTGTTTTACCAGGATAATTTTCTGTGCTTTATGTTAACTTTATTATATCCTTGATTATTTAAGGGGAAAAAAGGGCAGAAACAAAAGTCGTCACTTTTCAAAGAATTAAGCTTCCTTACAACCCAACCATTTAATGTTTTTAAATGCTTTATTTTCACTTTAATTAAATGGTTACCCAAGTACTGTTTCTCAGGTACCCATGATCTTATCTAAATCCATGTCCAAATCTGTCCTGAAAACTGTTTTGAGTTTTACCTCTCAAAAGTCATATCTTACCACCGAAAAATAAGATAAAACTTTCAGGATATTTTTACATCTAAGACTATTACACTATACCAGAGGATGCCTGGGAAATCGCAAAGGCTTTTTCTTTCATTTCTTCGAAAGAGATGCTAGAAGTATCTAATTAGGTTTGTTTGATGAGTTGCATGGGAAGAATTATCAAATCAGAAGAGACACTCAGCCTTCCTCAGGTTAAACTGATATAGGTAAAATGTTATTAATGTAAACATTCCAGAAATTTCTTGCTTTATGAGAAGTCTTTGTTAATGCCCTTGCTTTCAATAATATGTTTTAACCTCAGGGAAAACATTGATCAAAACTTTTATGAAGTAGTTTTTTCAAGTTTTCCTTTCTTTTTCAGGTGCTTTATCTGGTAATACTTTATCTAATAATAGTTTTGCTTTATGGTAGTGCTTTGATAGTGCTTTATCTAATAATATTAGTCAATAACAATAGAATGTTATCAGCCATAGTTTCAGTTATTACTTAAAATGTTCATAGGCCACTGCTTTATGTCTTTAATTTGAATCTACCATCTTCTAAGCCAGTGGTTCTTAAACTGTGATAAACATCAGACTAACTTATGGAGTTTTATAAAAGTACAGACATGTAGGTCCTACTCCAGAGGTTACGTGATATTTTTGGTCTACTCTTGATATGTATCTTATGTTTCATGATCATTATATATTATATCTCGAGATTTTTTTCTTCTATAAAAAAAACTCCAATCATTTTTTAAAAATCAGATAAAACAGTACTGACTTTTTTAAAAACAGAAACGGTCAGTGTCCTTCAACAAAGAAGGACAGTCTTAAAGGCTTGTGGAAAAGGACTGTACCTCAAACTATTGATACATCAATGAATGGAATGTTGGATACATGCTGCTGACCTGACATTGTTTAGACCACTCTTAGACTGTACAGTGGACTAAGTCAGAATTTCCAGAACTTTTCAGTCGAGAAGCAAATGGCTTCATGAAAATTCTAACTCAATGTCCAACAGAACAATAATTAATTACATAGGACTGAATGAATTTTTGAGGAAATTTTTAATGTGTTTTGTTTAGGGCGGAATATTATTAATATTACTTTAACACTCTATTTCCTGAACATATAAGAAAGAACTTTCTCTTTGTTAACTTTTCTGAAACCCAGAACAATTGAGTAAACTCTGCTTTTGTAAATTGAAATGAAAATTTCTAAATGATATCTAATTCCCATTGATCACCAAATTCAGAAATTCTTATTACTTCTCTTTACTTTTTATGGCAGTATAGTTATTTGCATAGGTTTGATAGGAATGTCTCCCTTTATATCAGGATATAATAAAATAAAATGATTGCACAACCATGGCCTTATCTCTAGTATCAAATTTAAGAACAATGCTTATTTAATCAGATATGACAAGCCGCTTTTGAGAATCAAATGCTGGCTTTATTATGGGGACAATGTTTACAAAACCCTCCCAAGGAAACTGCCTGATACCTGGTTTTCGGGGTCCAGTCTTGCAGGTAGTAAGGAGGGTTACTTCCCATTAGGTCAAGAAAGAACCTTAGAAAATTTGGAGCACCATGAGAAGAGAGAAAAATCACCCAAATTTAGAGCTACTGCAGGTAAAATATGGAGGGAGTACCTTGGGCTTCATTTCCTCACCTTGCGATAGTAAATAATAAAAGTTTTGATAAGCTAAATCTGAGGTTACTTATGAAAATTTCCAAACAGAAGTTAACCTTTTGGTATTTGCAATTGTTAAATATTATATGTCTCTTGATTTGCAAAAAGTTTAAGAAGGCCTATATGGTAAATTAATATTCAACCAGCACCTATGTAAATAATCAGGCCAAACCTAGTGAGAGCAGCCTTATTTTGTAATCGAGAAAATCTTTCTCTGAGATTATCACAGTTACAAGGTAAAGAGAGACTGTCAGAAAAAAATGTGAAAGACTTTGAAAGGTACCAAAAAGATTGCTAGATTTCTTCAGTGGAAAACTATGTATTTTCTAGAACACACCCTTCCAGAGTATCTGACTCAACGGGGTTTGCACTTTTCATTGTCTTTGACCAATTTTATAGTTTTGTAAATTGTAGAAAATCAAAATAATGTGAATGATTCTTGACAATGGAAGTGCAAATTGTGTTCAGTTGAATGAAATTGATTATTGATCTGTGGATATTAACTAATTTTGCCAGTTTTGCATCTATTAAGCAAATTTATTTGAACGTTCACCATGGGCCTATATAGGTGTCTGCTCTTTGGATTCTCCAACAAACTGGTTGTAACATCTTACTGGTTCCCTCATTACTTGATGAATTATATGGAATTTTTGACATGCATTCACTCAAAACATGAGAAACAGGTTATGATAAGTAAAATACTTGAATAAGTAGAAGGAGAGTAAATATACTGAACAAGTGGGAGGAGGATAAATATACCTCCACAGGTTCCAGATAAAGCATCTTAAATAAATTTAAAAGATAAAATGTATAATTAAGCCTAAATTTTGATCTCATGAATGCTATGAAGAGAGAAGCCATTAAAGAAAAAGCTTAGATTTTAAAGTTTTATGTCAGTGCATTTTATGTATCTTATTTTCTATAACACTGGTTGGCCTATCTCTCAGAAACTATTTTTATGAGCACTATTCAGTCACATAGTTTCATTGATTTAAATTGGTTAAAAGGCACAACGGTTGCATTTCTGAAGCAGTGCAAAAGTTCCGTCACCTAAAAAATGGTATCTCTGAAATGAGAAAAACTGAATTCTATACAACGAGCAGTGCACCCTTGAAGATAGATTTCTAGAAACTGACAATTTGTTTAACCCATAAAATTTCATACCCCTGCTCTTGCTTATCAGTGTCATGAAAATAACGCAGAGACCATCTACGGTCTTAAGGAAACTTATGCTAAAACACCCTTTATCAAAGTAGTAATAAGAAATACTAGTTTTAAAGAATGTTGATAAATATTTCATGCAAAAGAGATTCAGTGTCAATTAAAATTGGGAAAGAAGATTCTCAGTGTAAATTAGCATAGTAGAAGATCTGTGCGCTCCTACCATTAAAAATCGTACCTGTGAAACTTTAATTAAAACAAAGTTTTCCAAACCTTTGTGAGCATTTCCCCCACAAATACCAATTAATAGCACATGGAATAGTATTTCTCAAAACAATAGTTTAGGGTATGCTGTACTATGTCATGAATCATAGTTTAGATTGTCAGTAAACTCTCAATAAATCCTTTAAAATAAGATATTTTTAATGATCGCAATTATAAATGCTTATATGATAGAAAGAAGTATAAATATAGGCAAGAACAAATGGAAATACAAGTCACACGTAATTCCATCATGTAGCGGTAACTACTTTTAACCCTTCCTGTCATTTTTGTATGCATTAGTAAGTACTTTCACTTTTATAAAAAAAGGAATCATATTGCATGTTCTTTTCTATAGCCTGCATTTTTCATTAGACGTATTACATACATTTCTAGGCTGTCAAAAATTCTACAACACAGTTTTGGATGGCTTCATGAAATTCTGTTTATGAATGTACTGTAATTTTTTAAACAAATCTTATCAATAGGCATTTAAGTTGGTTTCAGTTTTTCACTATCATAAATTCTGCCATGGATACCCTTATGGCTATATCTTGGGTTCATCTATAATTACTTCTTTAGAATAAATTTCTAATCCAGACATAGTGGATCAAAGAGTATGTAAAATTCTACTGCTTTTGATCTATATAAGTGTCTGGCCTCCAATCTCAGTTGGCTTCTCCAAGCTGCAGACCTGTATTATGTTTGTATTTTAGTATCAGCTCTCTTTCTAGTTTCTGAAGATATTTAAAATCATGACCACTCTCTTCAAACCATCAAGTATATTCAGTTGACTCTACATCCTTCTTTGGAGAAAAAATAGAACACACCAGAGAAGAATTGTCTTAACTTCCTTACCTAAAATAATTCTACATACTTAATTGCATTACTGTCTATTCTTTTCACCTTCCCTCAGATTAAAATGTAAATGTTTGTCCTGCATATTGGATTCCATCCTTTTGGGTTTCTCAGGAAACCTTCAGGTTCACTCAGTTGCCTGTTTTCTATTCTGCGTCATGAGCCTTTCCTTCTCTACTGATTCCCTCGTAACACATTCCCCCATAAAACAACTCAGTGCCACAGTCTCCAGCTACTACCTTACACTTCTCCACAGTCAAACTTCATCAAATTTTTGTCTCTGCTTTCCATCTTCATTTCCTCACCTCCGCTTGCAGCTCATTGCACCACATGTCTGACCCTCCTCCATCTCTTACACTGTCATGTTTTTGCTGATAATTCTAATGGAAACTTGTCATTTGGTCCTTACTTTATTTGCCCTTGCTGCAACATTTAACACTTTGATTGCTCTTTCTTTGAAACCTTCACTTTCTCCAGTTTCATGAAAGCATACTCTTCTGTTACTTCTACCATGCTTCTCTTACTCTACCCATGCTTTAAAGTTAACTATTTGTCAAATACTGCACTAGGATTTTTTCTTGTCTTCTCTTTATTTTTTTTTCTCTCCCATACCACATACACTTTCTAGGAACTATCATCCACATTCATGTGTTTATGATCAATCTCATCTCTATGCTGTGCTACAGTCCTAAGTATCTAACAATTTCCAGGTACCAGCTATAACTTTAACCAAGTTACTTAAGCTTTCTCAACCTTGTTTTCTCATCTGTAAAATGAGAATAAAGATTGTCTATCTGCCGTGGGTCACCCTGTACAGCATCAGTGAGATAATTTAAATATTTTAGTACAGTACCTGGCGAAAAGCAAGTGCTTAAATAAGTACCCTTTATTCCTAATCTCTAGTGTATTTAAAATAATTTTGGACAAAACATTACAAAATTCAGGTAATTAAGAGGAAGAAAGTCCTTGGTAAATAAGAAATTAAGACAAAAATAACTGATGGACATGTACACAAAAGACTACATTAGTTAAGGTGGCGCTAGCCGTAATAACAGATGGACCTGAAATTTCAATGGCTTAACACAATAGAATTTTATTTTTCACTCACTTAAAATACAATAGGTGGGTCAGAAGCTTTGCCCATTAATTTATTCAGGGACTCAGACTGATGCAGATTTGGTATGCATATAATCTGCCTTCCAGGATTTTGCAGCTGGTATTTTTGCCAAATATTTTGCCACTGCATATCTTGGGTCTCAATCTTTCCAGCCTCTGACACAAATTTTCTTGCCATCCACTGACTTCCTACTAAGCCATGAAGTATCTTTTAGTTTTTTCTTTTGTTAGAGGTCCTACTCACTTCTAATGACAATTTGAATATTAGTTATAATAACACAAGCTGCCGAAGAGATAAATGTCAAAATCTCAGTGGCTTAACACATTGACAATACAAAATTAACATCGTTCATATAATATCTTCTTCAATATCATGATAAACTGTAAGCCAAGAAACATATTAGTTCTAGCATTGTAAGTAATTAGTAATCAGCCGTATGACTTTGGTGAAGTTATTTCTCTTTTTCTGGTCTCACATTTTATATATGCAAAATAAGGGGTGTGGTCATGGAATAAATGCTCTCTAAGATTCCTTCAACTCTATAATTTGGTTAGCTTATCATAACAGGATATTCATAACTATCATAGAAACCAACAGGATAAGAAAAATGTGTGTGTTTAGGATCAGCGCTAAACATTTAAGTATTTATGAAGGCAAGAAGGATTAGCAAGCCACAATAACTATAACTTAACAAACATCCTTCAGGACATCTATGGTAAACAGTCTCTAGAATGTCCCTAGTGATCCCACATCTTGGTATTCACATCCCTGTATAATCTCCTCTGAGTGTGAGGCTAGATGTAGTGACTTTCTCCTAAGAAATAGAATATGGAAAAAGTAAAAAGAAATCACTTCTGAGATTAGGTTACCAAAAAACTATGACTTCCATTTCTCTCTCTCTCTCTCTCATCCTCTTTCTCGTAATCCTTCACTGTAAGGGAAGAAAGCTGCCATGTTTAAGGGTCCTAGCAGAGGCAGGGCCTGCAGTCAATGGTCAGCAAGGACCTAAGGTCTGCCAACATCCACATGAGTGAGCTTGGAGTCAGATCCTCCCTCACTTGAGCCTTGAAATGACCTCAGCTCCAGTTAATAACCTTACTGCACCCATGTGACATAGCATGAGACAGAGAACCTGGGTGAGCTGGGCTCAAATTCCCAAGCCACAGGAACTGTGAGATAATTAATATGTGTTGTTTTAAGCCTCTATGTTTTGGGTTAATTTCTTACACAGCAATAGATAAATAATGAAATACCTGATCAGTAAACAGCAAGGACATCATTCTTTCAAAAACTGCTATTCTGATGTAGAATAACTCACTTTTGGAAAAAGAAGCAGAAAAAAAGTTTTACTTGGATTTCTTCTTGTATTTTCACTTTGGCTAGGCTCAGTTCCTGCCCCAAAAAAGCACAGGACTGCAAAATCAGGGATTTTCCTCTCTTCTATTTTGCCTTTTCAGTTCTTAGAATATTTAAATTGTACCTGGCTGTCCCTTATCCCTCTCCATGATAATACATTTAATAGTTCCTAACGGATTATCTTTTCCATTAACTTTCAAAAATATTTTAAACAATACTTTTATTATATAAGTAAAATTCTTATTGATCATAGAAAATCTAGAAAACACAGAAAGAAAAATAAAAATCACCTGTAGTTGCAAAACTCAGAGATCTATCACATTAACATTTTGATGTATATCCTTCAAGCAGCTATCTTATAGTTACTTAGGTACTCTGGTTTTAAACAATTTAGGAATAATCACATTTATATATATTTATATATATATATCATATTTATATATGATATATATTTATAAATCATATTTATATATATATATAGTGCTTTCTATGTGCCAAGTATTTTTCTAAGCACTTCATATGTATTAACTTATTTAATTCACAAGGACCCTCCATTATTGCCACTGTTACAGATAAGTAAACCGAGGCCCTAATGTAAACTATATCTACATTAACATATATTGTTTTTCTTACTGAGCATAATGATCTAAAACTTACTAGATTGTAACTTCTTAACACATCATTAAGCATATCTCACTTGTTTACTTTTTAATAAAAACCTTCTAGTGACGTACTTTGTCACACTCAGAAGTTTGGGTAAATGATGAAAGAATAGTAAAACGCCTGAGAAATCTTCAATCACTGCTTTTAAAACACACACACACATTTCTTTCATCTCTGCATAAGGCTAGTCCAGAGGTCAGCACTTCTCAGAAGTTACCCTCGGGTCCAGCTGCTGGAGAAGAGCATAGATCTGTGTTAATGTCTCACGCAGTGTGGTCAGGATGAAAGGGTCCATTCTGAGGTATCTACAGACTCCTTCCTCTAACACCGTAAGTTACATCTCCCTACACTTTAGGAGATCTGGAGAACACGTGGGCATAATGTCCTTATTAAGTTCAGAGAATAATAGAGGAGCCAAAAGGTGATTTAAAACCTAGGACACAGCATATTAGAACTCTGGTATTCATTTCAACTGCCAGACTCAAGAATCAGTGGAATGTCAAATCAAGCTGCATTTTACAAAACCTGCGACATCTCTACATTGAGTGAAAGTTGCTGAATACACTTATTATATTGTACTCCATACATTGAGATTAAACATTAAATACATATGATGTATTTAACACTTTGTGGTTATCATATCTTTGCCACCTTGATTCCTGGATGATACAAGGAAAAGTTCGCTCTTTTTATTACCTATAAACCTAAACAAATATACAAAATATATAGAATTAAATAATCTCTCAAATATGCTATAGCAATTACATGAAGTATTACTATAGTGACTATACATTGTATATGTAACTATACGTTACTATAGTTTGACCAGTATGGCTGTCCTTTCAAATTTAATCTTCATGAAAAAGAAGCTTGTCTGTCTTGTACACCACTTTATCCTCTAGAATAACTTTGTGCCAGACACATATATTATATGTATGTATTCACTTACTAAATACATATGACTGCATACTGTTTACAAGGAAATGAGTTACAGAGAGGCTAAGTAACTTATTCAGGTTCACATAGGTAGCATACATTGGTTTGAATTCAAGATTATTCCTAAAAGAATCCATCACCACCACCACCACCACCACGTGAAAAGGAAAAGGTCACAGTAACAGCTAGTGCTCTGGAACTCACACAAATCCCTAGGTCTACCCCAGGAGTGTGTCACTAGGAAACGTTGTCAGTCACGGAATCTGAGTCACTGTCAAGATCCATATCTCTATCTGCATATATTACAGGTATTTTTGTCTCCAGCATAGATGGTGACTGGTAAAGAATAGACTTTGTGTCTTGATCATATTTGTTACATGGAGCTAGTACAGTGCCTCGTACACAGTAGAGAACAGGTCAAGTTCTAATGAATTGAATCAGAGAAGGACAATATGTTAGTTGCACAACTGACTTGTAGAAATGAATATCGCTTGTATTGGACGAGGCAGAATATAAATATATACACACAAATTTATGTACACATACAGACAGACAGGTTGATCTAATCTACAGTTAACATAGCATTAAACCCCAAATGAAACTAAGGGACTATAAAGTGATGTCTGCATCCAACTTTTAATAGAGATGCAAGAATTTAAAACCACACCAGATTATCCAAAAGCAAAAAGAATACCTGCAGTGGGATAAAGTTGGCAGTGATGGGCATGAATCTCAACCTAGGCACAGGGCTGAGGGGTAAAAGGCATCTTGAAAGGAAAATAGGGGGAAAGTCAGCCAAATAAAATACAGGACAGATAACAGGAACAGGTCTGGATAAGCGGTTAGCATTAATATAAATACGCACCAGCACCTCTTACTGGAGTTTCTTAATACTATTAATATGCATATGTGTGTGTACATATATATGTGTATACATACAAGTTTGTGTGCAGACATATACATACTAACAGACGGATGGACAGAGAGGCTCACGTTCGGCATTGGGGCTGTCTGGCCAAGGGTAACAAGACCCCCTATATGGATCTGGCATTCAGAAGGAGGGCTCCAATCTGGGAAGAAGACAGGCTGTAGAAAAGTTTGCCAAATAAAGAAGTGCTTCATTCCTAGAGGAAATGAAATATCAAAACTTGTGAAGCACAAAAGAGTAAAGCAGCTGCCCTAGCTACTCCAAGTTGGATACAGAGTAAGAACTTGTTCAGTAAATCAAGACAGAAGTCATTGACTTAAACTGATGAAAACAGGGCAGAGCCAGACTTGAAGCAAAATTGATGCAATGCTGAATTTTCCCACTTCTCTTTCCTACTCTTTGAGTCTCTTACTCATCTTTTTTCTCTTTTTCTTCCTTACCTTCAACAGGGAAAGGAAGTATCTCACAAATTAAGGTCACACATGACAAAACCGTAACATCATTTAAACAATGACAACAGGCAAGCAATGATGGGAACAATAATAACCTCAGACAACCAGGGAAACTATTGCTATTGTGCACAAAACCAAATGCTTATCTTTCACGCATTCAAATCAAAAGGGGAACATAATAGGATATATCACTCTCAATAGCTAATAAGGTAGAAAAAACAAATCAGCAGGAAAGAAATATTTCCCTAGCTCTGAAATCTGAGAAGAGACAGTTCATGGATCTACACTGGGACTTTTTTGAATCACACAGATAGTATTGTAATAAGGTCTTTCAGGAGGGTAAGGAAAAAGAAGATATAAAGAAAAAGAAACTTTGGATAAATAATAAATTAATAGAAATGAGACAGAAAATACTCAAGAATGCAAGTGAAGATGAGACTTCTAAAAGACTAAAGGAGACAGGCAGAAATAAATAATCACAAAAGGTAAAGAAGCACAAAGAAGATAAAAGTGGTGGAATCCTTTTCACAATTAACCTAGACATGACAAAATACAGATGTTAAAATAATATAAAATCTGATGGACCAATATGTGTCACTGTAAAATGTTTATATTTTCCCTAGGAATGTATTAATCATTTTCATATAGGTCTCTCTGGCAGAAATCATTATGATTTGGATTTCTTGTTTTAATGCAGTGGCTGCTGAATGAAAAATTTAAGCTATTTTATAAAAATTCATTATGTTATCATATTTCAATATCTTGCTTTAAAAGCTTGCTCCATTGCTACATGCCATATTAGTATATAGAGTTGATCTTGTGCTCATGTGAAGATGCAGGAGAAAGGACGTGGATTTTGGAATTAGGTATGTTTAGGTCTGAATTTAACTCTTCAACTTATTGATTGTTTGACTTGAGCAAGTTAGTCAGCTCTTGGCCTTTTTTATTTATAATATGAAGTAAATAAGTCCTATATCTCTGAGTTGTTTTTATTATTAAGTGAGATGATGTATCTAATGTCCCCAGCAAGTTTCTAGGTAACTATTAGATAAATAATGGGTCTATCCTCTGCTCTGCTCTGATGGGGTTGGGACTTCATATCTTAAATAGGTAAATGAAATATGTACATGTCAGGTAGTAAAAAAGAAAACCTCAGAGGAAAGAATTTCCAAAATATTTACACAATAAAAACAACCTTAAGAAAATAACCCTATGTCTATAGTTTTTAAATTGTTTCACATTCAACAGTTCATTCATTGAATGTCTATTCAATATGAAAAGTATCATGCTGGGTAATATATGAAATAAAATAAATTGTACATGCTTCTGCAACAGTGTAATGGAGGACAGACATATGTAACTAAATATTATTAGTCAAGTTCTGGGGAAAACACATGAGACTGTGGAAGATAGCACAAATGGATAATTTCACAGTAGTTCCAGAAAAGGTAAGGAGATAACCATGACGATTCCTGATCAGCTGTACATTTAACTATTCTGCATATTATTAAATGTATGCATCAGTATAGTGATTTTTGCCTCCCCTGAAATAACATTTCCTCCCAAAAAGATTTCAGTGGTCACATTTTATGCTAAGAAATTCATAAGTACCAGGATTCTTAGTACAAAATAAGTGATATTTATACTGCTGCAAGTTTTACTTCAGTTTTCCCAAATCAAATTGAAGGTCTGGTCTCTCCTTTTCTAATAAATACAAATCAAATTTAGTCATTCTCCTATCCTTGCTCTACCACCTGAGACCCACCAGTTTTCATACAGTTTTTTTTTTTTATTTTCATTAAAACAAATCTCTGTAATATGGCAACCACACTAGTTTAGTTCTATAAAATTATTTTAAGGTTTTCCCTGATTTATTTTGTTACTTAGAAGATATTTCAATATTATGGTTTATCTCAAGGTACTAGCAACAATTTTTCTTATAATTTTTGAAGGAAGTTTTTTTAAAGTTCGAAAACATGTTTCTCATAATATTTGTAATAACTTCCTGACATAGAACTCCCCAGTGCACCAAGGTGGGCTACAGAAAAGTAATTCCACCAGCTCACTTACCATCAGCTTCCCATGGTTCCCAAGAGTTGTGTGAGGCTGGAGTCCTGTGGTTAGTTCAAAGGTTGGTTGGCCTATTGCAGAATTATTCTCGAAGTTTTAAGTGTTGAAGTGGAAATAACAGCACATTCTAGGTTAGGCCACACAAACCTATTTCACTAAGGGAATGGAAAACTAATTCTAATGGAAAATCAAAATGATCTTTTTAGCCATTCATACGCTCAGCAAATATTTACTGAACATTGCTATATGCCAGGCCCTGTTTTACTTGCTGGGGAAATATCAATGAGCAAAACAGATAAAAGTCCTCATCCAAGAGCCTACATTCTGATGGGGAGGGAGTTATAAACCAGGGCCAATTTATCCATTAGGCACAGAGCCTAAGGCCCATGATACTTCTAGGTGCCCACAAAATGTTTTAATTTTAATTTCTTTTAAAACCAGAAGAAAAAACATGAATATTATAATAATGTAACCATCCTGGATTATATTTTTCCTTATACCAATGCAGTCATAAAATATAATTTTAAGTGCTTTTATGGAGGGAGGGGCCCATTAAGGCAAAAGTGCCTTGAGACCATGGAAGCCATATTGTAGCCCTGTAATAAACCCAATGAATAAGTAAACTACATGGTATATTAGAAGGTAAGAAGCTCTGTGGAGGAACAAAAATGAAGTGTGATAGAGTGTGGGATAAGGTTGTTTGTAATTTTTAGTAGAGTGTTAGAGAAAGCATCACTGAGAGGCAACATTTGTGCACAGACTGGAAGGAGGTTAGGTAAAGAGCTGTGCAAATCTCTAGGTGAAGAGCACTCTAGGTGTAAAGATCAGCAGATGTGAAGCCCTGAGATAAGGGTGTGCCAGGCACGTGGAAGGAGCAGTAGGGAGGCCATTATGGCTGCAGGAAAGTGATCTCTGGGGAGAGAAGCTGAAGAACAGGCCATGGAGGACTCAGGGGTCAGACAGTATAGTGCTTTGCAGGCCATTTCAGGTTTATGCTGAGTGATATAGGGAGCAACTGGAGGATTTGGGGTAGGGTCACTGTTATGAGTTGAACTGTGCACCCCAAAAAGTTATGTTGATGTCTTACTCCCAGGTACCTGTGAGAACGACCTTATTTAGAAATAGGGTCTTTGTCGATATAATCAAGTTAAGATGAGGTTGTTAAGGTGTGCCCTAACCCAATATTACCAGTGTCCTTGTAAGAATGGGGAAACACCATGTAAAGACAGAGGCACACAGGGAGAAGGCCATGTCACAACAGAGGCTGAATTTGGAGTGATGAGCTGCAAACAGAGGAATGCCAAGGATTGACGGCCACCATCAGAGCCCAGGAAGAGGCAAGAAAGGATTCTATCAAGTCTCAAGGGGAACACAGCTCTGCTGACATCTTGATTTCCAACTTCTAGCAGAACTGTGAGACAATAGATTTCTGTTGTTCTAAGCCACCCAGTTTGTGGTACTTTGTTGCAGTAGCTCTAGGAAACTAATATAGCCACTTTGTTCTGACAGTATCTCTCTGGCTGAGTGTTGAGAATAAACCACAGTAAGGGCAAGGGTAGGAGCTAGGAGGCTTTCTTAGGTGAAGTGTACTGGAAAGCAGATTCTACAACAGAGAACAAACAGGAGGTTTATCCAGGAGTGCTCTCAGGAACAATACAGAGTGGGCATGGGGAGGTGGGGGAATGAGGGACTCAGAACAGAGCAGAGGGAAAAGCGGAATTGCAGCAGAGCCTTCAGACAATCCAGTGCAGGCTCACTGAACCTGGAATTGTCTTTCAGAGTCATCTTTAAGAAGGAAATGAGCCTACTGTAAGTACGCCTGTGAAGAATAGGTATTGCATGTGGGCTGATCTCCAGGGAGGGAACATCATCTTGAGTAAGACATCTCCCTCAGCAGAGGGAGGGAAATACTTGAGGAAATCGTATGTGATCAGCCTACATTCCTCAAGCTGTGGAAATGAATACTTCGGTCCTGGGGAGAAGGAATATATAAGATGTTTCATAGATCTCTGAAAGAGGAAATTTTATTTATAGAGGAGAAATTCAAAGAGCATGGGAAAACATGGGTGTTAGAGCACAGCACACGGAATTCTGTGGTGTGTGTAAATGGTGTAGTTGTGTGTGTGTCCTAGCAAGTATCTTCCATTTGGATAGCACTCTAAATTTATAATATACTTAATTTGGTGGCCAGGATAACCTTGCAATGTAGGTAGGATGGATATTTTAATATGCCAATTTTACTGATAGGGAAAATAAAGCCTAGAAATATCAAGTGACTTGCCCAATACACAGTGAGTTAGTGGTAAGGACAAGACTGAAAATATGGTCTTCTGAATCTATGTCCTGAGCTCTTTGTACCCTGTCATATGGCCTAGATATTACTTCAATTATGTGGCAATGATTGGCTCCATAATTCTGTATATTCTTTTATACTTCATTATTTCAGAACTACCAAGAGAGCGTGTGGCAAGAACTGCATAGTTGTTTATCAAACTCACATCAATTTCTTCCTAGATTGTCAACCTCCGTTACAGTTAGGTGTAGTCATATGACTGAGTTCTTGTGAATGGAGTCTGAGAGGAAGTGATAAGGATCATGCAGGCCCATAAGTAAAATGCTAAGAAATCATCCGTCTCTCTGTTCCCCCCTGGTCTGCTTAGTGCAACCTCAAAAGCTAAGTGTTAAAGATGGAGGAATCTCTATTAGCCTGGATTTCTGAATGTCTGGAAGGAAGAAAGATACTGATATATCACCCTGCCTCCAAGTTAGAGTCCTGAACCAGGATTATCTTAACCTTTAGAGAGTTAGAAACACTGTTTGCATACCTTAGTGTAAGATGTACAGTATATATTTGGAGGTTTATTTCATAACATTTCACAAAAGCATAACTAATATATCTTATTTGAATCTAATATTGAATATCTTAAGGTAAGAATACGCCAAGTTGTTGGCATGTATATGTGTAATATTTTCACCATTTGTGAGATAAATTGGAAGAAAATTATTATTCTATTTTTCTAATTGTTAAAATCCTGAGAGACAGCTTGGAATAATATAAACAAACGAACAAACAAATAAATAAAAGCAAGCTTCAGATTTACACCATTCTAACTTGAAAGCACACCAGAGAAGGAGGGAACATTTCTCTATTCCTGTGTTCATATTAAAAAAAAAAAATCACAGGGAAGGACTCTGAATAGCCTGGCTTCTATTATGTGGCCATCTATAACAAATCACTCGGGTAGAGCTGGTTACAATATTTGATTTGGCCTGGATCATTTGCCTTCCCTATGTGGGCTGGATACCACAGTGGATTGATCGTTGTCAATGTATAAAGTGAAGAGGAGAAGAGCACCCAAGAAACAAGCACGCTATTTCCAGAAATGGGAATTAAGAAATGAGCAGACAAAATCCATTGATAACTACTAGAAGGTTGTTTGCTTCATCAACAAGGAGAATGTACTGTAACACCACAAGGGCTGTTTTCTAGAGACTAAGACTAAGCTGGATCTCAGGAAAGAAATAGAATCTGGGTCCAGAAAGCCATCCAAAACCTCTCTCTGCATTTTATCTAGGCTCTTCTCTTTGCAGGTGTTTCATCCTTCTTTCTGCAAATTAGCATTTTCTTCACTTCTGCTGGGTAGCTAAAAGCAAGTTCAACTGATGATAGAATAGTCCACATCTCCCAACAAGGGTAAGCCACCTCTGATTCTTGAATTAATATGACAGGGAAGAGAGGGCCACACCACAGCTTGGTGGCCTATTCAGAGGAAGAAACAATGACTCTCTCAACCCCAATTCCAGTTTCCATGGGAAGAAAACTTGATTAGCCTGCTAATCAAGCAACTTACTTCCTCCCCTCCCTGATCCAATGAATCGTAGCCAAGGAGAAAGGTTCTCACTGTAAAGACTTGCTTTTAGCATCTCCACCAATGTAGGCAGAAGGTTAGTAAGATAAACTTGTCTAAATGGTGTACTCTACTGAATGTTCAGCCTTGAGAAATTTATTATACTGTCTGAATCTTAGTATCATTATTAATAAAGTGGTAACATTACCTATGTTGCTGGTTTCTTGGGAGCATTAGGCCTAGTCCATAGAAAGTGATGCTCATTACTTTAAAGGTGCTGTAGTCTAAAATTAATCCACAGAAAAAAATTAGTCATACTTTATTTATTTTGAACAACAAATATTGTCTCCCGGCTTGGTAAATAATTAGATAATTTCCAAGCTCTATTCCAGTTCCTTAATGCCAGTGATTTTTTTCCAGTTGATTCTAAACCATTCGCCAAAAAAAAAGAAAATCAAATGTACTTTAGAAGCAAGAGATTTGCTAATATCTTAAGGCTACTCCAAAGCATGCCGTAGTATAAAATGATTTCAAAAGTGAATGAGTGACTCAGAATAGAGCAGAGGGAAAAGTGGAACTGCAGTAGAGCCCTCAGACAATCTAATGTGGACACAGTTGATTTGGTCAATGGCAGCCTCCCCTAGTCAAGGTGACTAATTTGAATTTGATAGCCCCCACTTAGAGGTATAACTTCTATTAATATAAAATCTTAATAGAATGATAGATATATTAATATTAATCAGACATAGTTTAATAGATACATCTTATACGTTTTATAATACATATTATATATAACACTTGCCTAATATAGAATATATATTATATAACACTTGAATGAATTATTTCATTCACCAAATATTTATTGAATATCTACTATGGGCCTGAACACTGTATTTCCAAGTAGGCAATAACCATTATTTTTCCTACCACTCTTCATTTTACTTTTGTAAGAAAAGAGGTGAGGTGTATGATTGAAGCAGACACCAGAAATGAGAAAACCATCTAAGTGGGAGTACTGCAAAAATAACGTGACCAACATTCCCAGAAGAATAATGCAATACGCCTTCTGTGAGCTCAGCTTTCAGGAAAGCCCAGTAGGCAATCTTAAGGGGAACCTAATTTCCTAGATACCACTCCAACACAGATTGCATGTTAACACCATGACAATATGTCCATACAGAATTTTCCCCTAGTGTACATCTTATTTGGGAGTTTAGATATAGATGCAAAATAAAAGGGAATTTCTGATTAACGCTAGCAGTATTTTCAAAATCTGATTGCATTCTTCTGGAAAATATTACACTAAGTGAAGTTTAGACGGCACCATATAGCAGAAAATGTGGCCATGAATAGTTACTGAGCCTCCTCCACAATCAGAGATGCATTGAGACCTTTGTGTAGTATAGTCTGAAAAATTTGGGGGAAGGATTCTGATTAGCCAAGCTTGGTGCAGCTTCCCTTGCCTGTACCAATCAACCACGGCCAATGGACAGGGCCAAACAGTATGGACATAGCCGCCTCATACATACATGGAATCACTCTCAGAGAAGGGGGAGTAACTATGAGTCAGGTATCTATTAGTGTGTCTAATATAGTCTTCAAGGAGCAGGGCTGAGGAACAGAGCCCAGCAGAGTGGCAATGTTTTACAAAAGAGCAAAAAATCTATTTCCTTCCTTTCCAGGCCATGACAGTCATTACTGACTACAGACATGTGTCGCTTAACCATGGGGATGCATTCTGAGAAATGTGTCATTAGACAATTTCATCATTGTGTGGACATCATGGAGTGCACTCACACAAACCTAGATAGTATAGCCCACTACACACCTAGGCCACATGGTGCTAACCTTATAGGACCACTGAAGTACATGCAGTCCATTGTTGACCAAAACAACCTTATGCGGTGCATGAATTTATCTCTGGTTGACCATGATACTTTCATTTGTAAAGTACAAGCACATTTGCCTTTATAAAAGGGAGACCTTAAGAAAACAGTGTTGAATTTCTGAATATTTTCATATTTCTAGAGTCTAGTATCTAGACACTGATGTGATGCTTTTAAGGCAACTATGTTTATATGAGTGCTGAGTACTTCTGCAAGAGCCAGTGTTCCATCACTAACATTTATAGTAAGTGGCTGAAAGCATTTGATGTTGAACCTAATTTGGAGTTATGAAAGGTAATTTAATTATGAGATCTAAGACAAGGTAGCTGGGAAAGTTACAGGAAAAAAAAAGAAGCTTGTTGCTCCTTTTAGTCATTCAGAACTGGCATGTATGTATGCAAATATTAGAGAACTTATGGTAGAGAGTTTTAAGGAGACTCTTCTATTGGGAAGAAAAAAGTCGGGATCTGGAAAAAGTTAACCACTTAATTAGTTTTAAAAAATATATAGATCTAGATTTACCTTATCTAGATCTACAGATAAGTTTCCAGATCATTAAGAATACAGAATACACAGATCCTCTTTTGGATTGAAAAAGAATAAGGGTGAATTGCTTAAAGCAAGGAGAGAATAGACAATATCAAATTAACAAGGCAATATAATCTAAGTGAGATTTTACAATCTTTTAAAATGGTCCTTTGATGTATATTCTAGGGAACAGAGAGCATCACTTAATTCTTCTTAGAATTAAGCTATCCTATAGGGCAGTCAAATATGTTGTGCGAGTCCATGTAATCTATATTTGAGTCATTATTCTAATGAACACAAGACTCCTTAGAATTCTAATTATGCCATGGCATACTGGAATCTGAGTGCTATGCTTTGCTGTCTGCTTTGCAGACATGCTTTAACCCTGATTACCTTGATTTATCAGTGTTTCTAGGCCCAGTAGCATTTAAGATAGTAACTGTCTGCTGATACCTGATTGAGTATTAGAGAGTATTTTTCCTGATGGCAAAAGCTCAGTAATTTGAAATCTTGTGAAAGTTTACATCTGGTTGAAGTAGAAGGTCATTTCATGTGAAGGTGGTATTGTCTAGTGTCTGAATTAGTTATTCATTTGGTTACTGAAACCCTAAGGTATGCAAAGCTCAGCCCAGGTTGGTTGGTGCAGAATGTTAAGTCATAGGCTGAGGAAGAGCTAAGTCATGCAAGAATGGACACATGACTGCCTGGAATAGGCAATGTCTCCCATTAGCCTTGTAGCTAAGTGTTACCATCTCACCATTTCTGAGGGTGAAATGAAAGGGGAAATGGTGTGTGCAACTTTAGGAAAATGTCCTTGGGGGTGAGTATGCCTTTCTCTTTCTCCTTTTCTTCTCTGCTCCTGCAATGTAGGCATAATGGCTAGAACTGGAATTGTGAATAAAGGCCAAAGGTAAACTGAGCAAGAAGAAAAAGAAAGTATCTGTTTTACTTTGGGATGCTTTGGGGGGCCATAACAGCCCTGGATTACCAACTGCTAGACTTTCGCTTGAAAAAGAAACAAACTTTTATCTTGTTTAAGTCATCGTTGTTTTGTGTTTCTGTTGCTCGCAGCCAAAATGAATCCTAACTAATACAGAATGTATGGATCATTTTAAAAAATATTATTTGCTTTAACCAATTACTAACTGAAAAACTACCAATTCCAATCAGATAAGAGGACTTTTACGGAGTATGAAAAAACAAGATCATTTTGAATATATACAAACCTTACATACTCACTCCCCTTATATAACAATTATGACTGAGATGAATATCATTGTACAAAATCCTTGTCCATATCTCTGTTTATTTCTAGAGAAGTGATATTTGTGAATAGAAACACTGGATTAATGACATATATATTCTATTAGGCAGTTGATACATATTGTCAACTTTCTTTCCAGAAAAATTGGGCCAATGTACATCAGTAGCATAGAGGCATGCCTATCTCAACATACTTTCATTAGAGTTTAGTAGTAGGGCACTGTTACTTTGCACCTAATTTCATGGGGGAAACATGAAACATGACAGATCTGATAACTGTATATATTTTTATGTATTGGATTTGTATGTGCAGAGCATATTTCCTTACATTTACTAGAGATTTGCATTTATTCTGTGAACAGATTATCCATGTTCTTTTCCTAACTTTCATGCTGTTGGAGATCTTAGTGTATTTCTTATCAATTTGAAAAGAGTCCTTTGATCAGAAAATTTTAATAGTTATTAAAAATATCTTAATTGTGTTTATCCCGTTTGATTGGATATTCAGCTTTTTTAATTTTGGGGGGATTCTTTTTCATTTGGTAAATATTGACTTTTTTTGAATTGTAATGGAGTTGAAGCCAATAGTGCTTTTTCAAAAACCACTCTAGCGCAGAGAGCTACCTTGTATAATAGCATCTTTGCTCAAACATCATCTGCGATGCTATCTTATCCCTGAGAAGAAGGTGTTAAATCTAGTTGTGTAGCAAAGAGGGCACAGGATTTACTTGATTTTATTTTTGTGGAAGGTTCACCTTAGAAAAATGTTGGCAAGAGTCATGGATTTCCTGGCAATGGAATGGGACGCTTTATATCTTAAATCAAATATAGAAGACTATGCCCATCAGATTAAAAATGATTTGGAAACATGAAGTTTGAGCCTAAAATACAGGTAGCTGCTGTAAAAATTGTTCCCTTGACCTTTGATCAAATTATATAAACAGTTAACCTATTCTCTTCCTTTCCTTTAACCATCAGTTATTTTTACCTGCTTCTTTTCCTTTTTGTTTCTTTCTCCCTCATTATTCTGTTTGTAATTTTGTTTATTTGTGGTCAACTCCTCTTTGGTGAATACTTTCAATTACTTATTTAACTTAATATGCTTACTTTTCAGTTAATATGTTTCATATTCAAGTATTTACTTAATATACTTAGCTTTCAGTTAATGTTTCTTATTTTGATAAATATATTAATTCAATTTTGAAATTTCATGCCTTTCCCATATCCTTCCAGACCTGTCAAGTTGTGATAAGGTTGATTCTAAAAACTGGTCTATAGGTACTGTTTACTTGTATTTGTGCTGCTCCCACTAATAACATTTAATATCTATACAGTACCTTTCATTGTACATTCTATTATTTTATTACTTTTCTACATATATTCATTTGGGAGATGAATTGAATAGTTTCCATTTTGCCTCCTTTACAAATAACAACCTCTTGTCACAATTGGCTAGAGTCTACTCTTTCCAAAATTAAGTAACAAGCGACTCCAGATGTCAGTTTATATTTTCTTTAAGTACTTAGGGGAGTTCACAGATGCCCTGTATTAGGCAAATTCAAGTAGCCTCACTTGAGCCTGTGAACATCGAGTTGGTTAGAATTCAGCAATATCATTAAATCCTCCTTCCATGTTTAAAAAAATGGAATTACAATGTGCAAAGTACTGTGGATACAGAGTAATCTTGTGTTATACAGATGATTAAAGTTTGGCATTTGCATTCAAGGAAGATCCTATAATCTGAGGAGGCATATAGACAAGTGACTAATTATTTTAAAAGAAAAAGAAAAAGGCAGAATGAAATAGGTGTTATTGTAGAGATACCATCAAAGTGCTATGCGATTATAATGGAAGGGGTGATTATTTCGACTGAGGTTGGTGAGAAAAGGCTTCTTGGACCACTTGACACTGAAACTGAGCTTTGAAGAATGAATGAGATTTTGATAGTCACTTACAATGGGTATGGTCTTTTAATTTTAATGAGAGTTTAAATTCTTCAGATGTGCAGGGGTTGCTGTTACCTCCCTAAGAGCTCTGGAAGGGCACTAGATCATTCTGAATATACACAATTTGGATATAATGTACTTGTTTTATCTATATAATAAATCTTAGTTTCTCTCATAATCTTAACTAGAATTTACTGATATAGAAAATAACACCTCAGCCATTTCAAATCATGAAATTTTAGAGCAGGAGAAGACCTCAGAAATTACCTACTTAACCATCTCATTTACAAAGAAGTCACAAAGGGGTTCAGTAATTGACCAAGGTCACTCAGTTAATCTGAGCAGACTTTTCCTCTATCCGAAGGCATTGCTTTGGAATCGGCACCTTTCTGTATCCATTATGGTAATTTTTATTGATGTTGTGAAATAAAATCATTGATTCCTCACGTCCTATTATCAGAGAAGGATACTTTAAAGTCTGCAATGAACTTGCACGTTGAGGTAAGTTTGAAGGTACACAAATGGACCAAAGGCAGAAAACGCATTGGGACTCGGTACCTGCATAATGAAAATGTGGAATAATTTGCACCTCAAAAGAGAGACACTGGCAGGACTTTCAATCTGACGTCGTTTACTCACCTGGGGTGCAGTGCAGGAGGAAGAGAGGAGGGGAGAGAGAGAAAAGGGAAGGGAGGTGGAGAGAGGGGGAGAGAGAGAGAGAGATTGGGAGAGAAGCGTGCCTCAAAGCCGCAAGGAGAGGTACCCTTTGTTTGACGAACCCTGAAAGGGAAGCCTCTTGTAGCAGCCCTCTCGTTCCCACCTCCAATCGTTTGCCGAGCTGCTAGGTGGAGCCCGCGCGGCGGAGCCCGAACGTACTCCAGATCCGGGTTTTGCCTGCCACCCCCTTCCCCCGGCGCGAGCCCCCTCCACGGCTCTCAGCGCTCACAGCGCTCGCCCGCCCGCGGTTCATTCTGGCCTCGGCTAAGGCCCCGGCAGCGTCCGCCGCGCAGGCTGCACGGCCCCGGCGCACCGCGCTCCGATCGGCTCTCGGCGCGTCTCCCGGTCGCCTGCTCGCCCGGCACCGCTCGCCCCAGTTCCCAGGAGCGGGGATGCAGATGCTGCCGCTGGTCCGGGTGGGCGCCGCCGCTGCCGCTGCTGGCTTTTCCCGGACTGCTCGTTGCCTCCTCTCCGGCAGCTGCTGCTGCTGCCGCCTGTGACTCGCCCCCTCCCCTTTCTTTCTTCTCTTTTTGCCTCCGTCCTCTTTCTCCGGCTGTGCGGACGCGCGGGTTGCACGGTTTGCTTTGGCAGGAGCTCGCTCGTGTGTGCGCGTGTGTGAGTGTGCGTGTCTGGAGAGCGCCAGAGCCTTGCTCGCTCTCGGGGAATCGAAGAAGAGAAAGAACCGAAGAGGCGGCGGCGGCGCGGAGCCCGGGGCCGCGCGATGAAGCTCCCACATGCCCGCAGCTGCCCGGCCCGGCCGGCGAGCTAATCAGCCACCCCCCGGGCTCGGGGCTCCGCGGCCCCCGGGACGCAGCCCTCGGCGGCCCGGCGCCCGCGCTGCCCGCGCGCCCCCGCTGTGCACCGGAGAAGGAGTTTGCGTGGCCCTCGCTCCGGCTCTCGGCGCAGGTTGCGGGCGCGAGAGGAGACCCTCGGCGGGGAGAGAACCTCGGGAAGAGGAGGAGGAGGGTTTGGCGGAGAAGAAGCCAACCCTGGCCCTCGCGGCTCCCCCTACCTATTCCATCGCTCCCGCTCCCAGGCGGAAAGGGGAGGACGAGGAAGAAGAAGAAAAAGAAAGAGAAGGGGGTGGGGTGGGAGAACTGGATATAAAGATCGGCTGGGGGGATGGTGGAAGATTTTTGGTCTCTTCAGCAGCGTCTTTCCTTGAGCGGCAGCAGCAGCAGCAGCAGGAGGAGAAGCAGCCCCAGCTATGACTGCCGCATGTTAATAGCTGCCGCTTGGGTCCCTCGGCTGCTGCTGGAGACAGAGCCTGACTCTGAAGTTGTGCAACTGTGGACTGGGAGAGACATTTGAACCCTCCTCTCTCTTTCCTCCGTTTTTACCCTCTTGCTGTGTGTGAAGCGAGGAAACGTAAAGAAAGACAAGCATTTGGTTCTTTTTTTTTTCTTCCCCTTTCTCCATGGCTGTGTAGCAGAAGAAAGAGGGAAGGAGAGACTTTTTGTTGTTTCCGTAGCTGGGGTCTCCACCCTCCTGCTGCCTTCTCTGCGCTTTGGTTATCATTCTTTGCCGCCTGTGGTGGGGGTGTCTTCGCTGGGGCCGGTCGGTCTTTTGCCCCGGGCTCCTTGGCTGGATTGTGGAAACTGCACCCGGCTGCAGGTTGTTGAACAACTGATGGGACGATCTCGGGGACCGGCGGTTACAAAAGGTAATTTATTCTTCTCACTCTTTCCAATAGTGGTGGCCCTGGTCCGGCTCAGGCGGCGGCGTCCGCGGGGCGGGCAACCGAGGGGGTGCAGGATTCACGCACACTCACCCTCCCACTAGCACAGTCGCCCTCACACACACTCATCCGATCGTGATGCGGGGCGGGAAGGGAGCCTCCTGGCTGGTGGGCGCTGGGGTTTGGCACGGGTTCGAGGTTTTTCCAGCTATTGGGCGATTTGGCGGCTGGGAGGGATGAAGGGGAGAGAAGACCGGGTGCATTCGCAGTCCAACACCCTGGGGAATAGGAACGATTTCCACTCCCGGAATTTTCCCTCCTCTCTCACCCCAGTGTCATCCCCTGGTGGGGGCTGAAAGCAGACCAGGGGGCGCCTTCTTTCCGCCGGCCCGGAGCTGGTGCGGATGGAGGCGGGAGCGGGCTGGTGGACCCACAGGGACTGGGTGAGGAGCTGGGCTCTGGGGTGATGGGGACTGCGGGGCTGCGAGCCCGCCGCGATCCTCCCTGGACGCCTGCCTGGAGCATCCATGCTGGCCGCGTTTGCCCAGGTCGCGCCCCTGAGTCGTGGAGCAGTGCTGCCTCTCAGCACCCCGCCCGTTGTGTCCCCTTCACGGCAGTTTGGTTTAGACCTGCTTGCCCAGGCTTTGTTAGGCGGTTTTGGCTGAAGAACGCTGCCACTTTCGTGGGTGGCCCGGGGCGGCGCGGTGTTGGGAGTGGGCACGGAGCAGGGGGCGGTGTTGCACGAATCGAGACAGCCGGGGCTCCGGGGCGGGGTGGGCAGAGTATTGGTGGCCGCGGTCGGCTGGGTTACAGGTAGGAGAGCAGGCGCCCGGCGCTTCTCATAGGAGAAGAGAAGGCTGGGGGCTGCGGCGGAGCGTGGGTGCTGCCGCGCCCCCGCCACTGGTCCCATGTCGGAGTTCAAGGGCTAAGCCTGCCAGGCCCCCCAGGACTATAGGTGGGTGGGTGTGTATGTGGGGAGGGGCGAGCTCCGCTACCAGGGTTAGTTGGCGGCGGGGTCGGCGTGTGCGTGTCTGTGTGCGCGCGTTCGTGAGCTCGGGGGATGGCCGGGAGATATTTGCGGGGATGGCAGAACTGATGCCACTTGAGCTGAGCTTGCTTATCGAAATCGCCTGGAATCCGCTTAACTGGAAAATCTGGTTTTAGGAGGCCGCGGGGGGCCCCATAGGGGTTGCGAGGAAACCTCATTGTGTCCCTTTCCCCCAGTGGGGAGCACCTCCGCAACATGCGTGCGGCGCTTGAGAGTCTCTGGTGCAGCGCTCGACGCACCCCAGATTGGCCCTGAGGAGGACCAAGGGATAGAGTAGTCGTCTCTCCGGCAGGTTGCAATAACCGAGTCAACCGGCATAAACCCTGGTCCCTGGAATTGTCTGGCCACTTTCCTCGCTCCGATAGAAGCGTGCACTGCTTTATTTATAGCCAGAGATATCATAGCAATTGGGCGAACTCGAGGCGTGCGAGCCACCTCTGGGTGTCTCCTCCCCGTGCCTGTGTGTGATCCTGCCTGCGGTAGTTAGAGCACATTGTAAACAACGGTGTAAGCAGCCCTGCCACAGTCTCCTTTAGAGCCGAAGCTAGAGCCTGTTGTGTTTACTTTCCTGGGTGGATTACTCATTAGGAAGTATAAGCTTTCTTGCACCTCTGATTTTACATCCTTCCAGCCAGCTGCCGGGGAAATGAGGAGACGCACAGACTCTGGCAGGAAGGAAAAATTGCCTTCTGTGTTTTGCACTGAAGTAAATAGGCGGTCTGCTAGTTTAGTGTCATATGGGCTATCAACACTAAAGAATGTCGTTGTAGAATCTACAAAGAAACACTTCTTCAGTAATTTTTCATTTGGAGAATGTTCTTTATTTCCCTAGCAGATTAAACAGAATTTAGTCAGATTTCCTGGTATATTTTTCAAGCTGTAGTGGTACTCAATGACCTGGAGTTCTGGCGCCCAATTTGTCTGTATGTGGATTAAAGAGAGAATTGTCAGTTCTATAGTATCACCTAAAGAGTTTTCCAGATAATTTGTGTGGGAGTTGAAAGGATATTTGTGTTGAAATATCTCTCAGCTTTGTTTCACTCAATCTTTTTTTTTTTGTAACCAAAGCAAGGGTTAAAAATGTACGAAGATTAACGGTTTTAAAAAGTTGAAAAGATAAACTGCTTTTCAGTTTCAATAATTAGAAGATATTTAATTCCGTAGTTGTAGATTAGCTTTGATTGCTTTGGTGTTTGTTGCAAATGGCTGTGTTCTATTTTGTTTAAAAAAGTATGTAAAATGGTACTTTGTTTCTAGGTCCTATAATTTCTAGTTTTTTTTTTTTTTTTTTTAAGATCTTGAAAAAGCTTAGGTTGCAAGAAAAATAATACTGAATCTTTGATGTCTGATTTTGGTTGTTATATTTTTATGAGATATTGCTAGTGGCGCTCATCTTAATAGAAAACAGAGAATTGTTACTTAATTCATGAAAATCTACCTTGCTGTATTTGTTTCATTTCTAGAGGGTGTGTGTTAAAGTCTTTACACTTGCAAATATTTCTGAAGATTAGAGAATACCGGTCCTCTCGTTTTAGAAGATCTAATCGCAGTGACTCCCAGTCCTTCCATTAGAAGATTTGATCAGATCTGTTCTGTGTTTCCCAGCAGCATGTGTTTGCTAGCAGTCATACATTCCACAGGTCCTGATGTCATTAGAACTCTGTCTGTCAGTGTATTGTGCTGTCTTTAGCTGAAGGTGAATGTGTCCGAGTGCTTGAATGCTATTCTGTAGCACTTAGCACTAAATGTCCAATAACCTGCTCTATTGGTGTATATAGTTGACTGGGCTATTTCTGTAACCTCGAAGGAGGAGGAATGATTCGTATAAAGGTTTGTGTGAACTATTTAAATTTTTTAGATAGACTGCATCAGACATCCCTGGCCTGAAGAGTGATAAGCCAGCAGGTGATTTGCCTGATGGGTAAATGCTTTTGATGTCTCATTCTACGTTGCTCGGTGTGATTATCCTTCAGATTGAGAGCTCTCCTCGAAAATATGAATGGAAGGTCTTTTAGAAATGATTTTCTTAATAATGATCTTCTTACAGCTTGAAGATTTCAATATTCCTTTCCACAGGGAATAATAGCGAGTATGAGACTTACTGGCTCTGGCTACTGTGCCTGGCGTTGTTTCTAGTCGTTAGGAAAGGCAGAATTTTTATGGACTTGATTTACCTTTGATTACATGGTGAGCTATAGCTAAGGAAATCCTAAAAGAAAATAAAAAAGATTATAAAATCAAAAGGATTGGAGTTAGCCAAATAATATAATGCTAAACTGAATTGTTTTTCACATTTTATTTGGACCACTTTGCTGGTTGAAACTCTTTTTGAAAAGGGCTGCCAAGGAGTGACAGTTATCCTTAGAAGTGGGGCATTTTTTGCCCAGAAATCATCAAGGAAAACTGATGGTGACTTTTGTATTTAAGAACAGAGAGTGATTTTGAGAAATGCTCTGCAGCCTTAATTTAGCATGATGTGAATGGGCAGAACAGTTGGAGTTAGAGGGAGAGGATCTTCCCTTAAATTTTGCAAATGGCTGTTTTCCCTTTGATTTCTTAAGATTTGCATTATATTCAAAATATGCATTTGCTCATAGAGGAAGGAACCCTAAAGATGAGGCTATATTGTAATTTAGCATTTGTTTGCCTTCAAGGACATATTTACACTTAGATTACTATTGCATGTATGTCTTTTTCTTTTATGCAAATGCATTTCTTTATAGAATAACCTATTTTATAATAAAATATAAAGTAAAATATTCAAATATGTGTAAGGTCCTCCTGCCATTTTCCCTTTGTTATCTCTCTGTGTGTGTGTGTTATTGGCAGTTTGAGAAAGTAGTGTGAGCATGCCTCTAGATAGCATTTATGAGTCCTAAGATGTGCATATTTTCCCCCAAACTTTTTAATGTTGTTACCCTGGTCTGAGTGTCTATATGGCCCAATAAAATTAACTCTACCACTGCATAAATAACAGGTGTAATTTTTTTCCCTTAAAATAGTGAAGTACACTCATACACTCACAAATACAAAATATATTTTAAAAAATTAGCCATCCTACTCTTAATTAATTGAAATTCTCCAGTTGTTTTAGGCAGTGGGTGAAAGGGAAGTGTTCTTCCTATATTTGATCAGAACAGATTGTATAGATCTTAATAATTTATGTCTTGCTTATGTCTTATTGACACTTAAAACAAGAATTTAATATTATTGTATGAATTTTTTCATAAGAGTGATTACATATACATATTAGAAGAAGTTAACATTTGGTCCATATTATTCAAGAATTTAAATAGAATATTGTTGGTGGTAATCCTATTAATTATGAAAATTATCTCTGAGATGGAAAATTAAATCACCCAACCGAATATTTCTGTCTGATAAAACTTTGATGTCAGTTATTTTGTAGAGCACACAATCCTCCCTTCTCAAAGTGTGTTCTGGGGAAACTTGTGGGTCTCTGAGACCCTTTCTGTCTCTGAAGAGAAACATTTTCAAAATAATGTTAAGATGTATTTGCCCTTCACTCTTATACTGTAACAAGTGTACAGCAGAGTTTTCCAGAACGTACACGATATGTGATGACATCATCGCTCTGATGGCATATGGTGTGTGTGCTTGTGTATTCTTGTGGTTTAAAATTTTCCCACTTTAACTATTAATACATAAATATTGATAGTTATAACCAACAGAATCAAAAATTGCTTTAGATCATTAATTTTTAAGCATGTAAAAGGGTCCTGGATCAGAGAGTCTGAGAACCGCTGCTGTTGACTTTTCCAAGATCTGCCTCCTTGTATTCACAAGTGTCACCCCATCTGACCATATAAGGAGCCATTGAGGGTGAGAAAACAAGTACATTGTTCAAGCTTTAGAAAGACACAAGCAGGTTGGATATTTTATTAGTTATTTGACATTTTCGTTATTCTCTTCCCAATGTAGAAAGCTTGTTTTTAGTTTTTTGGTCCCCAGTTAGTGAAATGGAAACTTTAAAGCTGCAGGTCTCCAGCCTGATCTGGTGACGGTTGCAAAGGAGCTACTGGGAAAATTTAAAAGCAAGACATAGGTCTTGAAATTCTGTTATCTAGAGAGGCAGAATGGGGTAGTGGTGAAGAGAAGGGATTCTGGTGCGTTTGCCTAGGTTTGATAAATTATTTGACTTGGGCAAGATATTAGATCTCTCTATGCCTCAATTTCCTGATATGTTTTAAAGGGTATAACAATTGTACCTAATTCATAGGTTGTTGTGAACATTCAATGGGAAAATATACGCAAAGTGCTTAAAACAGTTCCAGGCACATAATTACAGGGTTGCAACTATTTGCTGCTGTAATTGTTATTATTTTCATTATTATTATTTACTAGGTCTCGTGAGGGTCCCAGGAAACATCAGTCAACTCCCCATGTGATTCAGATATGCAATTGTGTTTCACCTCATTGCTTTAGAGCATGTCTTAAAATGCTATTAAATTAGAAAATTTCATATAAAAGATAATCTTGGCTTTATTTTGCCCTCCCACTTTAAAACTCATGAAGACTTATTGGGTTTTTTTTTTATAGGAAGAATTAATAAAACACCTTTCATCGCTTGGGCTAAGTTTGAAGTAGGGTAGAGTATGAATGCCCAATTAAATCGAGATTTCAAAGACCCTAATTGAATATTTATGCATCTTGGGAATTATTAGGGAGGAAATCACTTTGCTGAAGTGATATCAAGACGACTCACTACACTCTTAGTCTGTTAATCACTATCTAAGCATCACAACAGGCCGTTTTCAGTGAAAAGGATCCTTTGGGTAATTATATTCTTGTGGTTCAGTTTGTTTGTGAGTGATAATATGCATAAGGAGTAACGGAAGCTCCACATAGAGATTAGTTTTACTAGATGCTAAAGTTTAACTGGTGAACTGTAATACTTCTGAATGGCACTTTGACATCTACTGAAAACTTTATAGATACGTTTATAAATTATATACATTTTGGGGGGTATATTCCATGGCTAGTGTAATTTCTGACCTAGGCCTGCCACTATGAAATTAGTTCTGTAGACTTATCTTCTCCGGTACTTTGGTTAAGCCTGATTTAGTGTTGTAGAAACTAAATTATACTCCTTAGATGGGCATAGTCCCTGGGCACTGTCCCTAATGATGGAATTCTCAGAAATGGCCTTTGGATTGAGAGACACTTGAATACAATCCCAATTTCACAACTTTCTAGCTCTCATCTCTATCTGTAAAATAAAGGTAATAAAATCTACTTTGCTGGTTTGAAATGAGGAATAGGAAGTAAATAGAAAAGTACCTGATGGAGGGAGCATTTAATGAATGGTACCTATTATTATTAGTCATAGTATTACTAGAAATATCCTTAAGTACCATTATTAAGAAAATTTAGCTAAATCAAGTATCATTTTCTTAATTGAAGAGTTCTTGATGAGCTATAAAAATCAATAGCATTTTCTTAAGGAGTCGAGAAAGGTTTCACAGGTCTTTTTGTCTCTCTCATGTTCTTTCCCTCTTTCCTTTTTTGACCTTTTATTAAATACCTATTTCTGAGCTCTTCCTCTTAATCTTAAAATATTATGCTCTGTTACTAATTCCCCACCAAAAATCATAATCCTGACAGGAAAATATTTTTGACAGCCACCAAGTGCCATGTCTGAAGATTGACTTTAAATCAGGTATAAAATGAAAGTAGCAATTTAACTTAAGACATTTTCAATTAAACTCTTGATCATCTTCCACATGGCTTCAGCAGCTCTTTAAGCTTTAACTGCATTAGAATTTTCTCCAATGTTGTAACCAAATTATCATAAACTTCCAAGATCTAAGGATTCCCATACTTTTAAAAGATTTATAATCCCAAAGTTCAGGTCCTCATAAGATTGCCATAATGCAGATGATCCCTTAAAATTCAGATCCCAAAATTGCTTTGAAAACTAGAAGTATGGAAATGGTCATAAATAAGTCCAAATTTTAGAATTAACATCTGTATTTCAGTGACAATTGCCAATAAGAGAAGTTATTACAGTGTGTGACTTTTGCCTATAACTACCCAGCAGAAAGAGTATGACATGGTAGGTGGTAAAAATGAATGAAAAAATAAGCTGCACATTGGACAGCTGACTTGCTAAATCATACCAGACTTAAGTGTTTTAAAGTATGACTGAAGAAAATGAAAGCCAAGTAGAAACGACACCCCTTTCTGTTTGATCAGCTTGTGTTGGTGTTGATGCGTCCCGCAGAGGCAGAGTGTGTTACTATTCAAGACAGCCCCAGTGGCTCCACAGTAGCCCAAGCCCGTGAGAATAGGGGAGAGACTCAAGCCCAGTTTTTGATGTTCTGCATGGGTGGGTAACCTGAATACTAAAATGCATTCCATTGACAGCTGAGCCTGTAAGAGGTTTTTCAACAGTCTCCTGTTTTATTTTGTTTTGGTTTGCTTTTTTCCCCTTTTCCTTTTCTCAAAACCCTTCCAAATACTTTTGGATAAGAGGAAGTGGTCCTGACTGATGGTCATCTTTTTGAGAGGAGATTTTATTTCTGGCAAGAATGGAAGGGCTCAACTAGTTTACATTTATGTCTTTTGTTTTTTCAAATTTTCAGTGTTCTTGATTTGTCAGTGGGTGATGGTTATTGTTTGAACCTTGATTTGGAATACTGATCATGACTTCAAGGAGCGGACAAAGAGTCTATTGAGAAATAGTTTTGTGTTAACGTGAAGCATGTGCATATCTGTAGACTTTCTTTTTTATATTGGCTTTAACTGTTCAGTTGAATTTGCCTATTGAGTTTTAATCATATTATTAACTATAGTTGACTGTGGAAGAAGAGGTTAGGCAACCGTTGTCTTTTAAAATAATACACAATCGTTTTTTCAATTTTAGGCATTTTCAGTTAAATTTCACTTGAATTTTCAATTTTAATGTATGACAGTTAAATATTTTACACTCATTCCAAAATGCTGCATATTTTATGATATATCTCAGTTGTCATGTGGACTTAAATTCAACTCAGAAGATTTAGTAGAATGGGTGAATTCATTCTTTCTCTTTTAATTGCAAAGATCCCTCCAACTAGCTTTAGGCTGAAATGATTAATTTTGTGGGAGGTTATTGTGTGTATCAGGTAAAGAATCCTGGGGAAGGATGGAGATTTACCTAGCCATCAGAAAGAATTAGCACCTTGAATCCTGTTAGGATTCTGCTCCAGTTGCATGCCCCTACCCAGACTACCACATTTCCTTCTCTCTGCCTACTGGATTCTTTCCCTTTTACCATAGCCTACATTAGGTAACCAGCTGTAGATCTATCTACTATCACCAGCTTAGTGGAGTCGGTAGGATATTGCAGTTCCTCTGTGGATGGACAAATAGCTTGAAGAAGGAAATGCCCAATTAAGAGAGAGGTCTTGTCCACAGAAAAAGGCAGAGGGGTTGATAAAACCTGAATGTCTACTACAGTGATTCTTTGTTAACTGAGACAGATCAGGCATTAGGAGAATTGGTTAGGAAAAACATTAAAAATAGGTTTACTCTTTTTCTTTAAGTGGCCAAAGTGATCTTGGAAAATGGTTCCCTAGTCACTTGATCCAGACAGCCCAATAAAAAGATGCAAATCTTCAGGTTCAAGAATGAAACTGCCCAAGTTATCAAGGCTAAGTATATCAGAAAAGCCACCAGATATCTGAAAGATGTCATTTACATAAGTACCGTATGCCATTCCATCATACCATGGTGGAGTTGCCATCATACAGTGCCAAACAGGGGCACTGGACACAGTTTTGGTGGCACACTGAGTGCTGAATTTTTGCCACTCGTGCATAAAAATGCTGATCATATAGGTTTAAATGTAGATTATTTAGGCATTGACTACATCCAGATGAACAAAACCGCCAAGATATGCCATCCGACACAGAACTCATGGTTGAATTAAGTTCTCCCCAGCCACATTTAAGATGGTCCTTACTGAAAAGGAACAAATTGCTCGTAAACTCAAAGTGGAGATTGCGGAGAAGAAAAAGTTATCCCAGAAGAAACGGAAGAAACAGAAACTAATGGCATGGGAATAATAAATACAGCATAAAAGAAATGCAAATAGAAGTAAAAGCAGAAAAAATGGGTTTGCAGATATGAATCCATCCAGCTGCTTGAGGCATTTAATTATTTTACACTTGCTAGTGTACTCGTTATGTGATGGTAATGATGGGCATATATGTTTATTCAAGTAAACCTTATATTTAGAGGCAGAATATTCAAAAGTACAAGTAGGATATTTCAAGTAATTTTGTATGGATAACTTTATTACCTGCCTGCAGAATCCAATGAAAATAAACTTCAACCTATCCAGTAATATTATTGACATGAGAGACATCTAATGTAGATCCATTATTGCGAAAACTCAAGTCTGGGTAGTGTTAATGCTCACACTTGACCAGCTGAAGTAAAATGGTGCTATGGAGGTATTATTTGTAGAAGTTGGGAAACCTCCTACATTTATTGTTTTTTATTTTTTCTTTGTTCAAAACAGAAAGTTGTGTTGACTTGTCATTTTTAAGTACCAACTTAATATAAATAGTAACATAAGATAATTTGGGAGAACTTTTAAAGGTTAGTAGAAACCTTAATTAGAAGAACTCCTCTGTACCTTCTTTATTGCTGCTAATCCTTGAAGAAGAAAGAGCCCTAAAAATTAGTAGGCTGTCAATGTTGTATTTTTATGACTTGACATTATTAAGCAAACTTTGGGAGTATTTCTTTTTTTGGTGCATTTGATTAAATGTGTGATCTTATCTTGGTGAAATAGCCTGCTGGGCTGCAGACAGTAGTGTTCAGAAATGAAATTTGCTTAGAGCCTCTGAGCAGACATTTATTCAATGAGACCTTTCTTGAATAATGGATGATGGTGAGATTGCAGTAGTGTGTATGTGTGTTTTCTTCCTTGAATATAAGGGGTGTTGAGATAGAGCAACAATGACAAAAAAGTAATGGGATATGAAAGAAAGCATTAGATGTATAAGTGAGAAACTAACCTAGTTTATTACAAATGAAGAAACTATCTATATGAAGGATTCATAGTGTCAGTGTCACAGGACGGTATGCTAGTCCATCTGCTTTGTTTCAGTAATCTTGCTGTGTTACTTCCCTTCCTGCTACTTTCTTTTAGCTTGGTAGATGTTATTCTGGAATTTTTGCTACTATCCCAATGTATATCATTTATGTATGCTCTTTCGATTCTATTTGGGTGCCAATAGTAGGTGAATTTTGATTCCCATTCATTCTTCCCGGTGAGGCTTATTCTACATTCTGAACGATCATATTTAAAAAATTTTTTTTTCTGATTACAGTACATGCCCATGTTGAATTCTTGTGAAATACAGAGATATATAAAGTCAAAACAGAAATTATCCAATATATCATAAGGTGGTGGTACATCACGGTGTTCACAGAGATTATTACACAAATATTTTTAGCCTGATGGTCCTTGTATTTTATCCATGTTTCATCTGTGTTTTCTATGTGCATGTGTGTTTGTTTTAGTAGAATTGAGATTAAACAATACATACAGTTTGTATAATTCTCTTCAATTTCCCAGTGCCGTTAATTTTTTTGGAAGCATCATTTTTAATATTCTAAAATGTTTCATAGTATGAATACACTATGATTTATTTAAACATTTCCTTATTCATGTGGGTTGTCATATTTTCCTAGGATAAGTAATGTAAAGCTTGGCCCATTCTCTGATGATTTCTGTAGCACAGATTCCTTGAAGTACAATTTCCGGGACAAAGACTGTTTGACTTTTACTACTTGGTTACAGTGATCTGCATGCATCGTTGTCCTCTGTGTATAACTGGCCTTCCTTTTTGGAAATTCTTAAGAATTGCTCACTCTCAGCTGTGTATAGTTAGTAGTTACTAACTCTCAGTTATGTATGGTTATTAAAGTTAGTAATATGTCAACTGTTTGGTAATTCTTAAGAATTACTAACTCTCATATATTTCAATGTATAAAAGCTGACGTCAGTACAATAGTCAGTAATAAAAAAATGAAATTTACTGGCTATTAACATTTAAATAGGACTGTGCCTAATGTATTTGAATTTAACATAATATTAAAACAAAACTGTACAATGAAACTGATTTATGAAGATCTAAGAAGTCCACCATTCGCTTTATGTCCCCCTAAAACTTCTTAGTTTCGTTCTCTGCTCTGAATGGACCTCTTATCTCTTAAGTTCATCTAAAACATCAACTTAACAAAGTTCTTTACCAAATCTCTTATGAGAAAAGAAAATTGGTGGGCTTGGTTTGGGCTATTCTAAAATTTAAGTATGAAAAGTAGGAGTAAATTGTCAGTAAACACTTTTATAGTAATTGAAGGTTATCTATAAAAGGAGAGAGAGATCAGTAAAGAAAAGTAAACAGAACATTATGACTCAAAATTAGTAAAAATGGACTCCAGTTTTGGTAGGTGTAAGTTCAGCTAGAGATCTGTCCATAGGAATAAGAATGAGGTACTAAATATGAGGCATTACGGTAGTACTAAAGTCAAATGGAAGAGGAAAACAGCAGGACATAATGCAACTTTTTATCATTTTTACAATAATACCAATGCCTACTGAATTTGATTGCATTAATTCATTTTTTAGTTAGAGGGACTAACAGTTCTACTTGAAGTAGCATCTTTGTGACTTCTGCTTCCAATCATAAAGGCGTATGTTTAAGGTACATTTCTAGCAGTCAGATTGGAAACCAATTCTCACTTCACTTTCTATATTTCTTTAAATCTGCACCAGAACATATTTATGGACAGAGTTTAATGTTTGATTAATAAATGAATGAATAACTGCATGAATGTGCTTTATGGACCTAGAAGAAACAACAGAACGTGAAAGCAGTTTTTGAAGTTATTGTTGCAAGATAAATCAAGTGCCATGGAAAATTGCTCTGTACCTGCATGTGGAATAATAAAGGCATAGAAGGAATCTTAAAAGTCACACTCTTGCACATTCTGTTTCCTCAAAAAAAGAAAAAATTAAATTGTTGATTAGCAAGTCCCTATTTGCTTAATCAATGGGTATAAAGTTTCAGTTATACAAGATGAGTAAGTTCTAGAAATCTGCTATACAACTTTGTGCCTATAGTTAACACTACTATATCGTACACTTAAAAATCTGTTAAGAGGGTAGATCTCATGTTAAGTGTTCTTACCACAATAAAAATAAAAATTAAAAAAAATTGTCATCAAGAATTGAAGTGACTTGCCCAAAGTGACATGGCTGGTTTATAGCATATGCTGCCTCTATCAAGGAATTTCTCAGCCTTGCACTTGAGAATTCTCATTTCTGATTTCAGGCATGGCGTTGTCTCTATGTAGCTGTATCCCATTGATCATACAACTTCTCTAGGTCTATTTCATCTGTAAATAGGGGATAGGACTGTGGGTTCTTTCTAAAACGTCCATGAGATAAAATAAAAAGGTAAAGTTCATTAGAATAGAATACCTTTGCTTGCAGTTAATTTTGCAAAAAAACTTAATCGGTAGTTGATTTTATAAGAATTTTCACATTACATCCTTCTTGAAGAGCTAAGGTACAATATTGCATGTGGTAACAACATATTTTAAAACGATAAAATAGGTTAGACATTCTTTTGTGAATGTTTAAAAAGAAAATGACGTAATGAAGATATCTTACATTCTTTAAAAATGTTAAGGAATTGAATAAGTTTCTCTCACTCATGTTACATTTCTCTACTATTAAGGATACTAATGTTTTCTTTACCAGTAAATCATTTTAGGATTTGGTATAGGATTTGATATATAGTTTCTTATATCAGCTTTCTTTCCCTTATGTTTACAGATCAAATAAATTCTACATCCAGAGCTTTGGGCCCACGGGACTATTATCTTATGTCAAGGGAATTTCAATATCTCTTCATTTATAAAGCGACAGTGTATATAGTAAATATATTGAATATCAAATACAGTGTACCCCTTTCACTTTTTTTCCATGTGGCTGAATTTGTTTACATTTATTACAAATTATTTTAAGGTTTAAGCGTTAACTTTCATTTAGTTCTATATTAATCAAGTGGTCTTTACTGACAGTAATAAATTCACATGTATAGAAATACAAAATGCAGTCATAAGATGTATATTCAAGAGAAGCAAAGAAAGTAAATGAAAGTAAAAAGAGAGCATAAGCTTGGGAGTCAGAAATGCATGATTTCCAATCCTGTATCTGGATGACCCTGGAAAAGTTGCTCAACCTTTCTATTCCTCAGTTTCTTCATGTGTAAAATGGGGATCAAAATAATACTTCCCTTTCAGAGTTGTTGTGAGGATTAAAGGAGATGATGTATATAAACACATAGCACACTAATAGCTTTTATTGTTTGTGTTAATTTTTTCATCTGTTGTTGAAGCTGATGTCTTCTCCTAAGTGGGCCTCTCAATTGTTCTGCTTTTTTCTGCAGTTCTCGAAAGACCGGCTTCATTAAGTCATTAATTTTGTCATTCACTATGTATTTGTTAGCACCTACTGTCTGCATGATGCTGAGGATATGGAGCATAATATGGCAGAAAGAGCCTCTGACTTCATAGCACTTGCAAAATCATGGAAATCAAGAGGTATTAAGCAATGTAGTTATCATTAATTATTTAGTTAAAACTGTGGTAAGTGCTACAAAGGTCAAGTCTGGGATGCTACGACAGTTACAGCAGCAGGATCAGACCTTGTCTAAGTTGGGGAGGTGAGTAGGATCTGGAAAGACTGCAGAGCAGGTGACGTTTGAACTGAGATATGAAGGTTGAGTAAGCAGCCCTGGAGAATGTGCTGGTTCACTGCTCCTTTCACATTCTGTCATCAGAAGAGCTCATCACAGACCCAAGCATGTTCTAGTGGAGGAGGTTAGTAGAGCTGAGTAAAGGGAAGAAAATTCAGCACAGTTGCCTTGATTTGGCAATAGGGACAACACACCTGAATTTTTCATTTTATAGAGAAAGTGAGTTAACATAGAAAATGTTTTAATTTCAGTTGTCTGTAATATTAAATTTCAGAATGTCATAAACTATCTATTGACTGTGTAGAATGGTCAGGCATTATAGATTTGAGATGAGGAGAATACTTGGGATCTATGTGATACTGAAAGCAAGATTTCCTAGATAAGCTTTGGAGATGTGGAACTGTGTGTTTGTCACTGGGCTGGAGTTTTACTCCAGAAGGTTGGTATCTATTCATCCTTTTCCTAACTTCCCCCCACTCTCACTGGCTTATTAAGTGTCTGGTGTCTTTTGGTCCTGAGGAATTCTGTGGAAATGGAGGAACGAGCTTTAGGAATACCATTGCTAAAGTTGGCAGTGCTATGGTTATGACTCTTGACTTGTCAAAGAACAGCAGTAAAATATCAATCTGGAAAACAGTTGTTAAGAGAAATATGGTATTATCATTTAGTAAAGATGGTAGACTTTATCATCTCTCCACTGCTAGGTTTAAGCTTATTATTTAAAATTTTGGAGGTTTTCCACAGTATGTGATGATAAAACCAATTTTGTTGTTATTTAGAACAAACCATTGAATGCTAATAAAATAATGTTAAAGTATGTTCTATAAAACAAATGATATTCGTTTTTAAGAGTCTACAGGCAAAAGGATAAATAAGTGTGGTTTAAGAAATTTATCTTAGTGAAATAAAAAGTTTAACAGAGGGAAAATACTATAGTAAGAAGATAGTAAATATGGTATCATTAATCTTTTTCATCCATTTGTCAACAAATATTTATTGTGTGCTTCCTCTGTGACAAAATTAAACACGCTTGTGATAGAGATTAGAAAAGGGGAACTAGGTACTGAGTTTTATAACATTTGACCCAGGGATCTCAGGCGCTCCAGATGAGAGGTGTTCTCATCCTGCCAAGCCCTGGAGGATATGTAGGGATTGGCCAAGCAGACAGCCTTCCTGAAGAAGGAAACCTGTTTCAAGGCCAAGAGTAAGAAGGAGCTCGGTTCATGTGAAAAAGTCAGAGAAGGTCCTAGTAGCTGGAACACAAGGATTGAGAGAGGAAGTGACATGAAATCTGGCTAGGGACGTAAATGGGTGTCCAGAATTTGCAGTGTTTTTTTAAGGTTAAGTATTTTGGACTTTATCTTAGGAGCAATGGGAAGTCATTAAAGGTTTTAAGCAGGGCAGTAACAAGATCAGATTTTCATTTTACGAAGATCATGTTGGCTGTTCTGTGTAGAGGTAATTGGAGGAGGCATCAAGAGGAGATGTGGAGAGACCAGTTAGATGAGAGTCCAAGTTTCTGCCATGCCCCTTCGCAGCTGGGAAGTGTAGGACAGAGCTTGCCTCTTTCTGGCCTCAACTGATTCATGCATAAAGAAGGGGTTTGTATTAAATAATGTCCCTTTCAACTCTAATATGCTGTACTCTAACTTGATTATAAAGATATGGGGGAACTAAGTGATGGTGATCATTGTTTAAATCATTTTATTTGAACTTGTTATTAACTTTTACTGATCTGCCTGTTAATACACTATAATACTGCTGTATCCAATTATTTAATCAGATTTATTTTTTTACTGAAAGTTAGAAATCCATTTCTTGGAGACCTATAATATAACGAGATTTTTTTATATGTTTGTATTTTAAATGCGACATAAAAATCATAAAGTCACACATTGGAACTACATTTAATTTAGTTAAGAGGGTTCAAACCACAAAGTTCTTTCATTTTGGTCAAAGTGATTTATTTACAAATCCTCATTATTGAAGTCATTCAGAGGAATTCCTATTGTAATATACCCGTAAAGACAACAGTACATGTTTCTTACAACACTACAGTGGTCTGATAGTCTGAGTGACAAATGCAAAGGAGTTGACTGTGTATTGTTTAAGAACTTCTAAGACATTTTGCCTGTCTTTAATTAATAATTTAAATATTTTATTTCCCCCCTGTGTTCTGTCCTCTAATTCCCTGTAGCCTTTTCTTATATCTCTTGTATGGCATTTATGACATTCTACCATGGCTTTTGATTATTTCTCTTCTTGTTTTGTATTTCCTCTATGGAAATATAAATGCACTGAAGGCTGGGGCTGCTTTTTGTCTTGTAACCTGGAGAACCTGATTGCTTAAATGAGGTTTGTGTTTTATGTTGATAGGTTGATTTTTTTAAAGATGAGGGTGTAGTGATGTTAGATAAAACATCATGCATGAAATGCATCTTGTATGACTTAAAAAATTAATAGCACAGACTCTGATAACTTGGCTGTGTCCATGACACGGTGATTGAGAACATGGGCTTCAGGGTCAGATGACTCTGAGCCTAAACCTTGGAACTACTCTATAGCAGCTGTGTGACTTTGGGTCATTTTCTGAGCCTCAGTTTACTCTGCGTCATTAGGCTAAGGATATCTGTTTCACACTGGGATTGTGAGAATTAACTTAGTTCCTGTAATATAATGCATTGCCGTAAGGTTTGGTTATTATGAGAGTCAGATGGGAAAAATAGGTGCTGTCATCCTTGCTTCATGTGGCAAGAAGGAGTGGAACACAGTGATTCAAGCCATCTCTTTTTTTCATTTTGCTCTCAAATTTTTTGCAAGATTGACATCACGTTTTATATCTGTTGCCTTCACTCTTGATGGCCTTCCATTTGGAATCATTTTGTCATGTTGCTTCATGTACACCGCACTACCTTTTTTATCTCTGACTTATTCTGAAAGGGATGATTATCTAGCAATTTATGAGGTACAAATGGAAGCCTGAACACTTGCAGGTCCTGTCAGATAAGAATGCCTTTATTACTTATTTCTGATACATTCTGCAGACATATATAGCTAATATATAGAGACTATCAAATACAGTTTGTATACTTAGTATTCAGGGCAGACATAGTCTTCCCCTTTCCCCAATGTACATTTCCCCCTAAATCAACCATTTTTAGGAAGAAAATTGGCTATTTTAAAAGTGACAACTTAAGAAAATAGTATTACTGTCACAAATAACTGTTACAGAGTACAGGGTATAAGCTCTGAGTCCTCTGTCTTGTATAAACTTCTCTCATGTTGAATGGAATACAGTTTCATAACAACAATGAGGAGTTATAATTAGGTAATACTTAGCAAATTTATTGGTGGCTTTGAGAAGAAAAAAATACAGTTGACATGCATAATAACAACAGCATATTTTTCAAAAATATTTTGAAGCCACGTATTCTGAAAGCAATTGCAGGTGTGTATGAACTAGGACATGATGCCCTTTATACTTGGCCTGTGAGAACTTGCTCTTCGAAGGTAGGCTTGTAATATGATGTCAATATTTGTGTCCTCTTGAAGAATTGCTATTTCAATATAAGGTATTCTCTGTTCTCTAATTGTAGTATGGAGAAGAGATACAATTTTAAATCTTTCTTGACAGCTGAAAGGACTTTTGGAAAGAACATAAAAACCCTTAAATTCTTGTTCTGGGTAATCAAATATCTGATTTTACTTATAAACCTAACTTCTCTAAAAGTGAATTAGTAATTTTTCCATGAGTTTTTGAGTCTCTTGTTGGAATTAATATTTTCTTCCATAATCAAATTGTTTTATTATTTATTTTTTTCCTGAATGTTGTATTAAAAAGAACTGTGACACAGAGTGTGACATAGTTAAACGTATTAAAAAAAACACTTTGAATAATTTTGGGTAATTGTAACAAACCAGATGTTGCTGAGTTCTTATTTAATCAGAAATAAAAAATATTCCCAATATAGTTTTGTCTGGCTGTCACCTTAGATAAATGAATCCATTTCAGTCAGCATGCTCCTAGTGAAAAAGGGATGGGATATAATAACATTTTTCTAGCTACATTTGTTGAAAATAAATATTAATCTTCTATGTGGTTAAAACCATGCTGTGCCAATTCCATCATAACTATAATTGCAGAGAAGCCTTTTAGATTTTTCATTTTTATGCATTTTACTTCTTTTTATCCTTCTGGAGGCATTGAGTTAAAGTCTACTTTTCATTTAGATTATGCACCCATGTAGATTTGTGTTAATTTTATATTATCTTGAGGCTAACATGTTAAGACACTATTGACTAGTTTATTCTCCAAATATAATGCTGTGACATGGTCAAGATTTTTTTTTTTCCTCCTAAATCTAAACCTCTATCTTTACCTTTCTTTTCAATCTGTTCTACTTCACGGGAGAATTTTAAATATTAAAATGGTGCATAAAGTAAAACACTAAAGGAAAACAAAACCCACACAACAAAACAAAATAAAATAAAGCATAAGGCCAAAGAAAATGTTAATTTCAAGCTCCATTAGAAATGCCAGTGAGAAGAATGGCAGGAAAGCATAATTGGTACAGGGACCAAATTGGTAAGGAATGAGTTTACATATCTAGTCTCTTATTGTGCAGTCAAGAAAGGTAGAAGGAAAACTCAGACTGTAAAGTGAATAATTTCCTCTTAAGACAATATCAACAACATCACTTTTCCCTACTAATAAAAGTTTTAAAATTAGATTTATATTCTGTCTTAGGGGCCTCCAATATTGTTGTATACAAGGAGTTATAGTAAGGTATTTGATATTATGATTGTAATGTTGATTTTTGTCAAATGTATGGACAGCTTATAGGGAAAATTGTTAGCGTAGTAGAAAACCACTGTGAGCTGTAATAATTACCAGGGCTAATTGATTGTTCCAGTTTATGTGGATGTATGTGTAGGCTATTTATTGAGGAAATACAGAAAATGAAGATTGAAATTGGAATTTTATTTCCCCCCCTAAGAGTAATTCTTAAGGATGAGTCTCAGATTTTTTTCTTGAAAGTCAGATTCTCTTTCTCATCTCAGTTTTATTCATGTCCTCTTCAGAAAGCAAGTTTTTAAAAGGTTCTTCTTAGTTGGTGGATAGAAAATTGGTTGGAAGCATTTCACAAAATTCTCTTTGGAGAGAAATTAGAATGCTGAGGAGAGGGAAATCATTGATATAGTTTTATCTCCTCTTGCCTTTATTATGGCATTTTGAGGAAAGAGTAGAAAGCACATTTAATGGTCTCTCTGCAGTTATGGACACTACGTACAATATGAGCAGTGAAAAGAAAGTGATGCAAAATTGTCCTTTTATGGGTTTCTCATTGGCCTTCTTGCTTCAGTGACTTGATGAATGAGAAGTAAAACAATGCTCTTAGCTTCTCCTGGAACACAGTGGTTTTGAATGTAGGTGTAGAACCAGATTGGTGAGTGGTGGTGTCAGTCAAATGCCTCTACTTGTGTTGAAGATTTATATGTCAACATTGTGGGTGTTTTGCCCACACACTATGGGGTAACAACCCATAGTTGAATTTTATTTTTTCCTGCGGTGTTGAGGGTGTGTGTCTGAGTGTGACTTAGTGATTGTTTGGGCAGAAGAGGTAGGTCATTTTGAGTTACCTTGTTGTTCTTCCATTTGGCTAGTTTCTGTCTGCCTAGATATGTCTTGTGAAGCACAATAGAAACAACAGTTTAGAAAGCAAGCGATTAGTTTCCCAGGGCAAAATACTAATAGATTCCAGACTTTAAATGTATGATTTGTGGACGTTTCCAGATATTACATTCAGAAATGTAAGTTCACAAAGTACTAGGTAAGTGTCTTTATATTTGCTAACTTCTCATTTTAAGTTCTTGATGCATTGCTTAATTAGTCAATACTTTTTCTACTCATAAAATTACTATAATGGTAAATTAAAACTTATTTGGGGGATAATTTTTAAAAATAATACTTTAATTTTGATTTCCAAAGATAATCTTTTTGTATACATCAGTGGGGTCTCCAAGTCAGATCTGATGAAAATTTCACATTCATAACTACCTTTATCATTACTCTTCCAGCTTTCAGAAACCTTTAAATCTGTTTATTTATATAGCTGTAATTTTTTGGGTGGATGTATAACTATCTAAAGGGTGTTTATGTGCCTTTCTTTGGTTCTTTATTGACATTAAAATGTATGCTACATGATTGGGGAAGCCACTCTTTTATTCTTGTAAAACATTACATTTTTGTTATAGTAGTGGTCAGAAACTTCTAATGTATGAGTTTATTTTGGTCCACAAATTAAAAGTTTCCAAATGAGAAATTTTTTGCTTCTTACTAAAGCACTGTGTGTTTGTAATTCTTTTAACCGAAGGAGAAAAAAATGGACTGGGTTTCCTGATTTTCTCTGGAGGAAATAAAAGTTGTGTTATAGACCTTACATTTTTTAAGGCTGGGAAAATAGTATATGTCTGGGGAATGGTGATGTTTAAAATGTGTGAGAAGAGGTTTAACAATTCACAGTGGTCACTCAGAGGTGCAGAAATGAACACACAGCTGCTTGTCTGAGGGCACCGCCCTGAGTCCCCTGCAGCCCTGGTCTAGCTCAGCCGCCTGGCTAGCTTCTGTGCCATCCTAGGCTCACAGTCATTTAGGAATCCTTGGCAAGGCACCTGAGTGTGGAACGGTGGACTCCAGGAGTCTGTAAGCACCGCCCCACTGCCTTCTCCGACTAGACAGTGACACAAGCGTTTCTAATGTCTTCTGTAAGACTGGTAGAGCTTGAAACAGTCTGTGCAAAAAGGGAGGGTCCTCCTGTTCATTCAACTTCCTGTTCTGAACGTCACAGTAGCCACTCCTCCCTGCACGGACCCCCCGCCCCCCAACATTGTGGAGAGTTGAAGAGGGCAAAGTGCCTCTCTCTCATGCTCTATTCACTCTGTTCTCCAGTCCTCTCACTTCTAGTCCAGAATCTGCTTTGTATGTTATCCCTTGGCAAAGGGAGGGGAAAAAAATCGGTTTTATCGTTTCACCCTGAGGTTGTAACTCATTTCTGGAATTTAGCAGTTTGCACTCTGGTGCTTTCAGCTCAGCTGCCTGAGCTGAAGGTAGAGCAGAAGGCAGTCCACTGATCGCAGGAACTGGGAACAGCCACGTTCCTTGAGTATCATAATGTGACATGTGCCATTTCCTAGATGGTACTGTGGGCTAGTTAGTTCCCAACCAAACCCACCTTCCTGGAGTTGATGGCCCCACGGTTAAAGGGCTATGTATATAAGACTGAACATTTTAAAAACATGCCCTTTTATGTAGCTACTGGGCCAATATATGGCCTTCTCATTTCTTCTCTTCCAGTCTCTCTGCTGATAGGGACATTCTCCTTTCTGTCTCATCCTCTTCAAAACTCAGTGCTGTCCTGGGGGCATACCATATAATATCATTTAACTATCAAATAATGTGATTCATTTTGCAAGGTGTGTGAAATCATTCCCAATACTACAGTCAAGGTTTATCTGGGCAGATAATTACAAATACCACCTCATTATTTATTCACTTTAGCAAAATACAGATTACTATATTTCAGCAGGCATTTGTGTAATTGGCATCTCTATTTTTACTTCCTTCTGCTCTTTTAGTGGTATCCAGTTTAATTCCAGGGCTCAGCTTACTTCATTCCTAGAGAAGCAAGTTCCTTTCTTCTGAGCCCTGGTCAGCAGTCAAAACTGTTCTTTCAGTGACACAGTTCTAGCTCATCAAGTTCTTTGGATTTGGTTCTATGTGTGTTTTCTTACCTGGCTCATGTTCAGAGTGAAAATACAGTAACTATTTCCCTAGTCTCCCTTGATATCTTTTCCATCAATGCCTTTTACTTTTCTATTCTCTGAATTCCTTTCCTAAAAGCTCCCAAGTTCTCATTTCTTCTGTAACAACCTCTCAGAGTGCTCTCCACCCCCAATCCTTGTCTCCCCAAGAATTACCATCTAGACTTTATGATGACTCATCTTGGGTTACAGGTGAGTCACTTTTGTCAAGCTTAGATTTAGTTCTCTGTACTTTCTTTCAGTTCAAATATTAGCATAAACATTAACATTTCTAAACCTGATTACAATTATCATGCTTCCCATCAGACATTAGCACAACCCTTCTTCCCAGCTTAGAGAGGAGTGTCTCAGAATCTATAGTTATTCGAGTGGCTGAGATTAATGACCACTTCTTTAAAAGAAAACACTGTGAGTTTATTTTAGCTGTAACTAGACGATCTTTAGAATTAACAGCAAATAAATCATTTCATTTTGAAGTGTGGGAGACAAGAAACATCTTTTTTTTTGAAATGTCGCATTGCATTGCACAATGTCAGAAATCTCTTGTTTTCTGTGCATGTGTGATTATTTTAACTTTAGGGTCGTTAGCTGAGATTTTGATGAGCGTGTATAGCAGAAGAACATTCATTTTATGAGACTCTTTTCAGATTCTTAACCTTAGGTGAAATGCAAATGCCACTACTGAGGTGAATAATCTCTGAATTACAAAGTAGAATATATTTTATCTTTGTTTACTGGCCTTACTTTATGGGCAGATGGAGGAGGTGAAAATCCTGAGAGGTTTCTGCTTCTACTTCGAATTGCCTAGCAAACTACTTGAGGGACAGCTCAGGTGGGAATGTGGCATAAAGTTGTAATTTCACCCCACTCTGGAGATATTTAGGTGTTAGTTGAAGAAAACTAATGGAAAATGGATACTCTACAGAATACAGCTTTTTTCTTCTATCTCCAGAATAAATAAAGGTGTATGAAAGTGGAGCCTCATTATCTTCGTAAACTGAGATATTTAAACTCTCAATGAGGGGGGAACAGACAAGATATCCTACTGAGAAACCATATTTGACCTCTTTTAGATATTTAGAAGTAGATTATTTTACTAATCTGTGCTTTGGGAGTAAGTTACATGTCTAAATAATCATAAAATCTATTTTAAATTTTGTTCTCTGGAGCCTAACATGAATTACAGTGCCCAGCACATAATACATGCTTCATCATTGCATATTGCATGAATGAAGGGGTAAAGCTTTGTTTTGCCTTCACAAAGATGTTTGCAAAAAATGACTTGGGGAATTTTTGCCTTTTCTTCTGGTGACACATTTTTCCCATAAAGTGTTTCTTATCTCTCAGAATTATATTACAGTCATAATGGGAAAGAATGATCCGTTTTCTAATTCTTTCCTTGGCTGAGCTGAGTCTTGGAATTTTATAACTAATGAAATACAGTGTTTTTCTTCTCAAGTTCAAATGTAGCACTTAGATTTTCATTCAAGGATCTCTCTTTGTAAAACCATTCCTTTGTCAAAAATCAAAGGTTAATAAGCCTTAATTGTTAAACACAGTCAGTAGAAGCTGTGATATGCTGATTTTCTAAAGCTTTGAATATTTCAAATGGTCATCATTTGATGTTTTGTGACATCTGGACTGCTCACCAAGCTACTAAAAAATTTCATGTTAAAAGAACTGGGGATTTTTTAAAATGTTTTATTTTGAATTAATTTTCAACTTAGAGAAAAGTTGTAAAAATCGTACAAAGAGTTCCCATATACTCCTTAATCAGCTTCGCCTAATGTTATCATTTACATAACTGCTCTGATCTGAATGTCTCCCCTACAAATTCATATGTTGAAATTCCAATGCCCAATGTGATGGTATTAGGAGGTGGGGCCTTTGGAAGGTACTTAGGTTGTGAACGTGGTGCACTCATGAATGGGATTAGTGCCCTTATAAAAGAGACCCCACAGAGCTCCCTAGGGCCTTCTGCCACCTGAGGACACAGTGAAAAGCTGGCCATCTATGAACCAGGAAGCCCTACCAAACACTGAATCTGTGGCTCCATGATCTCACACTTTCAGCCTCCAGATCTGTGAGAGAGAAATTTCTATTGTTTATAAGCCACCCACTCTCTGGTATCTTGTTATAGCAGTCAGAACAGACCAAGACAACAACTATGGTTCAATTATCAAAATCTGGAAATTAGCATTGGTGTAAGACCATTAACTAAATTCTGAATTGCAGATCTTGTTCAAATTTCACCAGTTTTTCCACTAATGTACTAAGGATATTTTTAAATGTGGAGTAACTTGTAGTTGGAGCTATGTAAGATTGAAAATTTTTGCCATTATTTACTTTTTGAAAATAGTAATGACAGACCTTTGACAAACCTCTTTTAAAACATGATGCTGAGAATGGTGTGCCTTTTTTCTCATCCTGAAGTACGTATTTGGATGCTAGCATATGAGAAAAGGAATATAATTACTATTTTAGGAAATCATTAAATGTTAGTGATGTTACCATTTTATTTGTATCTCCATTTAAATGATCTTTTCCAAAGCATGATGAATTCTGTATTTCCAAGTGGTTGTGGATATAGAATCAAGTTACATATTCTATTTTGATGTTTAGATCTGTACTACTAAAAAACTTACACACTTCATCAGTCTCATCGCTCATAATAACCTCTGTTCTTATAGAAGACAGCAAGTGGTAAAATGTAAATGTTCCAGGCTAATAGAGGACTGAGAGGAACTTTAAGCATAGCAAATCTTGAGAGAGGAAAATTTGGATTATTTGTAAAAGACCAACAACCCATTATGTGGAGAAATTTGTCTTTATGTCTAATTGTATGCTGCAGCATAAATTAAATCCCTCTTATTTTGTCAACAGCAGTTAATAGATTTTCAGCTCATTGAGTGTAGGTTCATTTCTTATTTATCTTTACATGCTTCAGCTGAGCATGGTGTCTGACACGTGTACAGACACAATAAATGTCTGTTTACCTGAGGGAGACTGTAATGTACAGGAACAGTGTGGGATTTAGAGGCCTGCTCTCTTATCTTCTAGTTTGTAGGCCCGGTCCCTAACCATTTGAAGGTCATCTCCAGTACATTCCTCAGTCTCACCCAGTCGTTATACTGCCAGCTGTTTGCCCAGGAACCTCAGCATTTCATGTGTTGGTGTCCTTGCTTATGTGCTTATTGGGGCCTTGTTTATCTGTTTATGAATAATGAGCAATTTTAAATGGCCTATGCCAAGTGAGTTGTGTTGATAGTAAATTTTTAAAGTCAGTCTTTCAAATAGTTATTAAGAAGGCAATGAAAAGAATTACTTTGGTAACCCAATATGGGCATTATTAGTTTCATAATATTGTTTTGAGAAAACGTGAATTTTTGGCTACTGAGGATTTTTTAGGTTTGAATTTTAGTGTATTATACCTCTTGATCTTCAGATTAGCCCTGGAAGTTTTGCTTTTTTTTACTTAATTTTTTTTCTTTCAACCATATATGTGGTGGTTTTAATTTTGTAAATGTATGAAAAACAGCCAGGCTGACATCAAATGACTTTATGAATCAAAAATCTAGAATGTATTTTTAAAAAATTTCTTTTAGTGTCTGATCTTTGAATGTTTCTATCCATGAGGGCTAAATAACGTCTGGAAGTCAGAATGCCTTGAGTTCGGGATGTGGCTCTAGCTGTTACTAGCTGTGTGACATTGGCATGTTCCTGGGTCTCTTGGAAATCGGGGATACTAAATAGTACTTACATCAGTAGTGTTAAGATTAATGAGATAATTTATGTAAAGCACACAGCACAGTGTTTGGTCCATAATAAGGACTTAATGAATATTAATTATTATAATTCTTTAAAGAAAGTATTTCAGGATTTTAAACTACAGTATGCCATATATTTTGAGAGAATATTAAGGATAAATTAGCAGAAGTATCGTTGCTGAGTAATTAGAAGTTACATCGTTAAAACTCTTATCACTTAATTTTGGTGTTTGTTATTTTCATTTTAGATAAAGGAGAGATTTGTTAATTCTATTTTGAATGATTTAGAGATTATCATAATAGGTAAATGCTTTATCAAAATATGGGCAGATGATCAGGCAACCATACCAGTGCTAGGAGGGAATAAAGAGAAGTAGAGAGATGGGAATAAATTAGGAGTGATATGACAATAAGAAAAGAAGAAAACTATAAAATAATGGTGACTTTAATAAATTTTCCTCTTACTGCCATAGTAGTAAAAATACTACCATGGAGACGTTTGTGTTTTACTAGGCTCCTAGAGTAAGAATATTGTTAAATCCAACAAAGTAAAAATTCAAATGAGATGATGCAAATATGCCTAAAGACATTTAACCAAATAGAGCTTTATTTTTTTCATGCAACAGTAAATCCAGAGGTGAGTAGTCCAACACTAGTGTAGCAGGTTGGTGATGATAATAAGACCCGAAACTTCTTTTGCTTTCTGGTCCATTAGCCTTATCTTCTATCATATGTGTCCTCATGGTCACAACGTGGATGCTTCACTTTCAGCCCCTTACATTCCAGGCATTCACATCAACCATGTGAAGCAGGAGAAAAAGTTTTTGGGAGGGGTTGGAACCAGTATTGGGAGAGGAAAACTCTCCTAGGGCCACCCCTTGCTACAAGGGTGTCTGAGGAAACAAGTCATTTTTAAATAAGCACATTCCTACCCTGAACAAAAGTAACATTCTGTTACGTAGGGCAAGGGGGATGAATGATAAGCAACTGGTACTGTCTACAAAAGCCCTTAGTACAGTTCTTGGCACCTGGTGAGTCTTCCATGTCTGGTAGCCGTTCTACTGTTGTTATTATTGTTACTATACTGCATTTGAGTTCTTTTAGATTGTCAAAATTAGTCCCAGTTTCATTGAAATGAAACAGTAGTTAGTAGAACTCACAAACATTCTAAATGTTGCAGCCTTTCCCTATCATTTCTGAATTTGTAATGTGGGGTTAATTGCATAAGTTGTTAAGAATTGTTAATGAGAGAGATTTTTTTCCGATTTGTTTAAGCCTTCATCCCCAGTGTGTTTCTTTTATTTGCATGTTATGTTTACAAAACATGCATATTACTGTTTATCCCAACCACCTGTCACACGAGGTTTATAGTAGTACAGATTTATTTATTCATTAAACAAAATATTTACTGTGCAGTATTACAAGTTTGTATCCCGATATGCCTAATAATATCTTGAGGCTTATCAAACTTCCAGATCAGTCTCAAAGATTTTAGTCTTAGATAAAAGAGAACAGCCTCTTGGGGAAAAATACTGGTAAGAACTAGGCAGGGTGGCTTGGGCCCCGACAGGCAGGCAGCCAGTCCACGCAGGTGTTTATTGCACTAGATAAGGAAACTGAGGTAAAGGCCCAGTTGTGTGGAGTTGCCCAACACAGGATTGTTAGAAAGATCTCTCTGAGAAGATGGTCACAGCAGTGTACAGGGCTGGACCCAGATGTGCCAAATAAGCAGTTTGTGGCAATGAAAGAAAATCCACATGACTCCAGTGGGTGGACTTAAGCTGTTGTTATATTGCAGTCTTCTCTGGCAATTGGGTGGGGCAGAAACTGAAGTTGGAAGATGTCCTGTGATTCCAGGTGAGAGGGTTTGAAGAAGGAAGAGGCCAACAGCTGACTAGTGATTCACACAGGGAAATAATTCATGGAGGTTGTTGGGGGTGGGGGGAATGCAAAAAACAACCTCCCAGTGTTGGTCTTTATCCTTTCCTTTCTTCGGGAATACTGTACTTTCCTTCCATCTCCCCGGCCTTCTCTCTTCACCAGGCTATTTCAGGTTTATCGTTTAGGGCTCAGATTAGACATTGCCTCTCTCAAATCTGGATAAGGTTGTCCTTCTCTGTGTTGTCTTAGCAACTGTACTTCCTCTGCCACGGTGCTTATCAGGGCTTTTTGTAACTGTGTATCTAATCTACTTGCTCTATTTCCCGTGAATAGTATCCGTGTTCTTCATTTTATCCTCTGGGCCTAGCCACCTGCCTGGCACATGGTAAATGATAAATGTAAATGAATCAGAGGTATTCATGGTCTCAGATATCTGCACTGTAACTTACAGTACCTGGGTAGGAGTGTGTTTGAGTGTATAACACTGAGGAGGTGATTATGACGGTGACATACTACTGCAATGCCAGCGTGAGACCACTAGCTTGGAATAAGGAAATGCAGGCAACACTGTTTGAGAGAAGCTTTACTCGACAGATAGATGAGGAAAATTGTAGAGATATGACCTTGTGCAAGTACTTAACCTCCCAGAGTCCCCGTTTCCTAATCTGACAACAGTCAAGAGAGTGGTCATATCTTCCTCCTGGGATTGGTATCAGGATTAAATGTGATGATGTGTGAAGCACCCAGAATCAGGCTTGTTATAGAGTAAGTGATCAAATCTTTTTTATACATATTCTGTTATACTTATTGTATATTCTTGTCTGGATTTAAAGAGATAGAATATTGATTCTGGAGGCTGTTTGCTTAGATTTGATTTTGAGTTCTACCAGATACTAGCAATGTCACTTTGGAAGAGTAAGTTTATTTATCTTTGAATTGGGGTAATGATACACCTGCCTCACAGGGCTGTTGTAAGGATTAAATGGCACTTAGAAAATGTGCTTTAAGATACTTAGTTATTATTATAGGTAAAGACACTCAAAATATTATGTTAAGAAACAGGCCCTCACCTTTCATCAGGACACTTACAAGAATATAGGCAGAGGGGCATGCTATATTGTGGAACTGATACCAGCACCAGGACTTACCCAAAGTTGTAATCAGTCTAGAAGGTTTGAAGCTTCTTTCTCAGCTTGAATGTGGACAGTGACGATGCCTCAGTAGTTCTATAACATAGCTTTGTTGTAGAATTATGTACTTGAGTCTTTATTATTGCAGACTTGTAAAACAGATTTACTTATTTTCTAATTAGTACTAAAATTAGTGCTAAAATGGAAAAACTATTATCTAGTTTACTTGAATATATTAATGAAAATGTAATAATAATAATAATAATAATAAAACCTTATATGTAAGGTTTTAAACTTAAGTTTTGTTTAAGTGCTTCCACACACATACTTTCACTTAGAACCATACCATCTATTTAGGCAATTTTGAGTGATTGAAGTGATAATAGGTTAAATTCCTGCATGTTTTCTTTTTAAAATTAACCTTCTTTCTTTATTTTACTGTCTTGTGCTTCTGGCTTCTCTCTTTTTAAGGCCATTGCTCCCTCCATACCACCTGCATTTTATACCATATACTACTTTTATATTTTTTCCTTCTTTCATCATTTTAGATGCAAGATGTGCTAGCTGTTCTTCCTGGGCTATACTGCTAAAATAATACAATGTTTGTATTTTTTGAGATGGACAAAATATTACATTTACCATTCAAATCCTTCATTTTATAGATCAAGAAGTTGAAGTTGTTGGAAGGTTAAAATAGGTTATCAGAATACTCATAGAGGAAGAAACAACAATAATGAAGTTAGCACAAAAGCCACTGTGTCCCCTGGCTCAGTCGAGGAGACCCTCTGGTCGTGCCATCTCTGCTGTGGGAGGCAGAAGGCTATTTAGACTGGAGTTGATGAGCCCCGGAGGAGGATATTGAGGAGAGTTCTCGGGGTGGTCCAGACAATATATGAGAAGAGAGAATGAGGTTAGTTCCTGTGGTGCTGACCGTGGGAATGTTCCAGTGTTACAAGTATCACATTCATCATAGATTCCTGTAATGCTTATTAACCAGTGATTAAGAGAAACAGGTGAATTTAAATTATGTATTCAGCATTCAACAAATGCACATTTGAGTACCTATTCAAAACCAGGCATTGGTCTGGTTACTTGTAATCATAAATGAACAACAGACAAAGATCCCTGTCCTTGTGGAACATTTCTCTAGAGGGGAGAATATATATATAATGCATGGTAAACTTAATAAATGTGTAAATTATATTGCCTTTTGGAAGGTAATAAGTGCTATAGAAAAAAGAAGCAGAGCAGGCTAAGGGGATTGGAGTGACAGGTTTGGGGAATGGAAGGCTGGTTGTTGTATTCATAGGAGGTCAGGGTAGGCCTCACTGAGAAAGTCACATTTGAACAAAGACTTGAAGGATGTCAGAATATATAAGGAAGTTTAATGTAAATTTCTATACAGCTTTTAATTATATAGAAATTAGAAAATCAATAAGGAAATGAAAATTCATTATTTGTTACCTCTATGTTTTGGACATTGTGACACATAATTCATAGCTCTAGATGTGAATCCTGTTCTATAGATAAATAGTAGAATTTCAAGGACATTTGTTAGGGAAAACTTTAATTTACTAGTAAGGAGCAAGGCAACTTTTACTGATAGAATGAGGATGATAGATACAAATGACCTGCTTAGGCTAAGAATTTTAGCATCCTCTGTAGTCACACACTGAGAACAGTCTCTTTGGGAAGAAAAGATTTTTCCTTTTGAAAAATTAAATTTTCTTGAATTTTATAGTAAGTTCATTATATTTTACAATGTGTCTGGTATAATCGTTAATTAATATATTTTAGTTATATTTGAATCAATTTTGATACCAGTTGCATATGAATGCGTTACGTTATCTAAGTGAATACAGGGCTTGACCTTAATGTTCACATCACATTTAAATTGTTTCCTTGACACTGGAAGTTATAGAATGTCAGAACTGTTTGCTAATAACTCTGAGCTACATAGCCACGTATTCAGCATTCCCAGCCTAAGAACATAACCACTATATTGTTAGTGTAGGGATTTATTATTAGGGTGAGCTAAAACTACTAAGTAATTCAAAAGGGCTGGTATGGTAAACTATGAGTCCTGTTCATAGTGGTGAGTGTAGATGGAAAAGCTTCCTAATTTGTGACAGAGAAGAATATTGTAATACACTTTGTTCTAAATTCTTGTGGAAGTTGTGGTTTGGCCCATCTAAACTGGCAAGATAAGAATTGTCTGTTGACTCTTAACTGGGAAGAGAACTCTGCAATTTCAGTAATCATACTCTGGTTTTAAAACATATTGTGAATCAGGTCAGTCAACGTAGAAGCTGAAATTGGTTTCCTAAGACTACCTTAGGTATTGAATCAGTGTGGCACTGAACTGAATATTGTGCTGTATGGTGTGGCAGAAAGAGTATGAACTTTTGAATAAATTTGCCGTATGTGTGTATTGGTGTGCTTTTTAGGAAAAGTCAGGAGGAATTGTGAGGATCAAAGCTAGAGAGGTAGGTAGGAGCTGAATCCTGTGCCCTGACACTCCGATAAAGAGTTTGGACTTCCCTGCAGTTAGCGGGTGTGGGGTATGGAGGGAGAGCTTGGGTCTTAGAAGGGAGGCCAGTTGGATGCCTCTTGGAAATATGTTAAGGACCTAACCAGGCAGTAGACACAGGAATGGTGAGAAGTTTACTGATGTATGAGGTTCTTAGGAAGTCAAATATTCAGGAGTCGATGATTAAATTATAGGTGGGCAGTAAGAGAGAAGAAGTCTAGGTTGATTTACATATTGCTTTCACTTGGGGGATGGAGAAGATGGTGATGTCATTTTATGGTCTTAGAAGACCATGAAAAAAATTGGTGGGAAAGATACTGCATTCAGTATAGCACATTTATTTTCCTTACATGTGGATATGGGCTGGTTATACAGTTCTGGAGCTAAGGGAAGGATTTGGACTAGAGATAGAGATTTTTGCATCTTTGAGTGGAAGTTGAAGCCAAGGTTATGGATTAAATTACTAGGAGGAGGCATAAAAGTGTGGGAGTAGAATATGGCCAAGGATAAAGCCATGGGGAACTCGACCAGTGAAGGATAGAAACTAGAAAAGAGAAACAAGAAGAAATGGTCAAAGAGCTGGGAAGGGAAACACTTCAATTTAAAAATGGAAGCAAAGAAAGAGTGTTTCAGAAGTTCTTGTTCAAATGTAATTAGTGACCTTTTCCACAGTCAACTTAGTGAAAGCTGGTGTTGCCTGAAAGATGACTGCAATGGTTGGTGATTGAATGAGGGGGAGAAAGAACAGACAGCAAGTGTAAATTATTTCCCCATTTGTTGGGAAAGGAAAGAGAAAATTTTGGCAGTGTCCAAAGGAGAATTATAGACAGTTGTGAGGGTTGGTTTCTATTTGTTTGCTGTCTTGCCCACTTGCACTTTCAAGATGTGAAAGGCTGGAACGTGATTCTGAGTTTAGAAGTCAGGCAGAAGTGAAAATGCTAGCGAAGAAAGACTGACAACAGAGCGAGGTCCCAGAAGAGATGGAAGGGGAGTCCCAGCGTGCTCCCCTGCATGTGGAGATGACAGTACCTTCCTTATGGCTATAAGGAATACATGAGAGAATGTGCTCTCATTTATCTGGTCAAGTGCCTAGTGGTAATAGGCATTCAGTAAATGTTAGGTCCATTCAGCCTCCAAATCCTCACTCCAAAAATGTGCCTTGCTGACCTACACTTTGCCCTAGTGTGTATTAAATGAAAGTATTCAACTACTCTATGTGTTTACTTACCCCACATTTATGATAATTAAAATGTTGAACTAGTTGCTCTCAAATTCTTTGTGTGTGTGTGAGAGAGAGAGAGAGAGAGGAAGATTAGCCCTGAGCTAACATCCGTTGCCAATCCTCCTCTTTTTGCTGAGGAAGACCGGCCCTGGGCTAACATCCATGCCCATCCTCCTCTACTTTATATGGGACGCCCCCACAGCATGGCTTGACAAGCAGTGCGTCTGTGCGGGCCCGGGATACAAACCAGTGAGCCCTGGGCCACCGAAGCACTGTGCGCGAACTTAACCACTATGCCAATAGGCCGGTCCCTGATCTCTCATTCTTAATTGCAATCTAAACCTATGATTTGGCTAATTTTTTAAGTACCAAATCTTTTCTGGCAATGTCATTAATTGCATAAAGCTTTACAAATATAATGCTTATAGTTCCCAATGATAGTGCAGTGTGTTAGAGCTTGTGGACCAAAAGTTGCTTACAGAAGTGAGAAAGAAGGGGAAAAAAAATTCCTCAGACGGGGAGATGAGCACAGAATGAATAAAGCATAGGTGTGTGAAGCCATCTCAAAGTGACTGAATTGCTCCCTGGCCTGAAGCTCTTTGCTAGGACTAGGTTGAAGTATTACTAGATCTGATGAAATGTGTCCCTCAGGGGAAGAGCTGGTTAACCGTGAATATACAGAACAGAAATCCTGCTTCCTTTGGTAAGACCATCACTTTTGACTATCTTTAAATACTTGAGTCAGTAGATTCCTCTTGTTCTGATTCCTTGTTTGACTTCCCCTGAAGTCTGCCTTTAGGGAGAGAGTGGATTGATGGATGAGACCTCTAGTATCCTGGTCCCTGTGAAGATTATTTCTCCTTGTAAATTAATAAATTGACATTCTGTTTATGCATATCACTCTCTGTGGACTCGGATATAGTGAGTCTGCTCTTGAGAGATCATTTTTTTTCTAGAAGTGCAGCCTTCAACAATGTTTCTAAGCCTGTGAGAGTGAATTCTTCTCTCTGGAATGTGGTCAATGAGGAGACGCCCTGTAGCTTTTTCTTTGGTGAACAACACATCAGCCATTTTTCTACTCAATGCATCATGGAGATAAAAATTTATGCCATTCAAAGCTCTTCTTGTTTATTCTTTGTAGTTTTTGCTACATATGAATTTTATTCTAATAAAGGTTTTTAGGGGTTATACATATGAAATAAATTTTTTATGAGCATGCATCAATATTATGATAGCAAGCTATTTTTAGTGATTTTTAGCCCCTATAAGTGGAGGTCAGTGTAAGATACATAGGTTTGTGTTCTCTGTCTTATTAAGTTTAAGGAAAACATGATCAATTCTAGTAATAATTCCTTTGAATTACAATCGTCACATGAAGTTGTTTTGGAAAAAGTGTTATTTATTTCATAATTCAATAAAGTGAATTAGAACTAAGTTTCCTGAGTGTGGTATATATCAAAAGTCTTTGTCTGCTTGATGAAATCATTATTGTAAATCTGTCTAGGCCTGCATTCTTCCAATCTTTTTAGATAAACAAGGCTATGAATTTGACTTTCTATTTCAGATGTTACTACATTAATATATTTTGCACTCCATGTGAATTTACATATAATTCTTTACTCGTTTATTTTTCAAAATGAAAAGAAACTTTATTTTCTCATTTATGGTGGAGTTCCATCTGAGTTTCTAGTTTTATATTTTACTTTATTGTTGCTGCTGACTAGTAAGAAATCACTTGTTTATTTTCCCTAAAGTATTTTCTTTTAATGCATGGGCAATAAGATTCTGAAAATGTTAGGAATCCTTATATTTTCCAAGTATATATTCATCGTGCTGCCAGAAATTTTATGTATACTAAATTTTTCAAATTTGAGAAACTGAAAGCATTACATAAAATGTTTTGTATAGCTTGCCATCTCTTTTCTATACGTATGTCACAGTTTTTAGTTTTGCAGGATGGGTTTCTATTGGTCATTTAAATATTCTTTTGGCTAACAGAGCCAGGTTACCTGCATTTTGCTTCACAGAGAAAAGTCGTGTTAGTCTCTAGTTTTTGACACAGGGAGGAGCACCAAATGAGATGGAAGAGTTCACCACTAACAAAATCCCAGAATCTTTTGTCTGTGACAACTTCATGAGTGAAGCCGAGGTACATGCTATTTTTTTCTTTGACCTGAAGTATAACCCCAGGCTGCACTTGAGATGTTCTGAATATTGATTAAGATCATAAAAAAAGACCTATCAGTTAGCTTAAAAGAGCAAAAAAATAGCTGTAAAATAATTAATGCAGCCGAGCTTTTCTGCAGTTATTAGTATTCTGGAAATATCTAAGTTGCGTTAGCTTTTTGAAAACTCTGCAACATCTCTTTTTCAAATCTGGTCAGTAATCACATCTCTAGTGCATTAAATGTAAAACAAGTCTCTTTAAGAGCCAGATGATACTGTGATGTTGCATATAAAAACAATATATAGTGAAATGGTTAGGGTGAAATATGGAAACATAGTAAAATATGTTTCTGAGTAATTTCTGTAACAGTGTGAATTGGTGTTGCTGAGGCACATAAATTGACGCTCACTCTTGTGCACTCCTGAGTTGGTGCTGAAGGCCGACAGCTTTCTCCTTTCATCTGATTGATTTTGAATTTTTCAAACTGATTAATGTTTTCATTTGAATCGTAATGCTGACTTTGCAGAAGATGTGATCTTTTAATTAGCAGATGCTGAGATTAGCATTAGGGCTGAACAGTAATTAGCATTTGTTCTTATAGTACAAGAGCACAAACTAAGTGGTGCAGCAAATAGAGCTATGTGTCTTCTTTATATTAGCTCTTTAGATCTTCTTTAAGAAAGGGGTTAAAAATTATTGAAATACTTAATCACTGTTGCACTGAAAACATTTAAACAAATTGAAGATTCACTTCAGAGAAAAATGTTTTCAGTTCCCTTATACTATCCATATAGATGTGGGATTCTGTTTTCAAGGTTTACCTAAATATTTTATAATGGACCTTAATGGACCTTAAACGTTAGTTAGTGGAAAGGGTATATTCTTTTTTATATTTATGTGTGTGTACATATGCACATGGGTAATTATCTGAAAAAGTCCAGAGTCTTGGTTTCCAGAGTGTGCTTATTTAACACCCACTCTATTTCCAAAGCTGTTTTGAGAATCAGCTTAAAATCGATGAGCCCCAACTAGAGGCAGGAGAGTGAGGGGGTTAGGAATTGGGGTTTGGGTTCAGGCAAACCTAGATTCAGGTTCTGCTATGCCACTTCCTAGGGCATGTTATTTGACAGTTCATTTCTCAGTGTCCTTATCTGTAACATGGAGATTGTATTAGAATTATTGTGAAGATTAAAACTGATATTTTACATAAAATGTTGTGTACGTTAAATCATAAATGTATGTTTTTAAAAACCCACTGCGTATTTCAAGTAAAACTTATTCTTTTTATGAACTGCATTTAATAAAACACTGAAAAATGATTTATTTTACTTTAGGTGAGCTTAGCACAGAAAATAATTATTAAACACCTATAGAGTAACTAATCCCCCTTAAAATAAATATATTCTCTTATGCGAGACAGGCGGGCTTTTCACGCTATCTTGTGAGCGGCGTGTATGCCTCTGCCTCCTCTCCAGAAAGCCTCGTCCAGTCAGTCATTGTGTCTCTCTTTGCTCTTCAGATAGGAATTCTTACAGGTGGGTTGAGGTGTCCTTTCTAAAACTGCTGCAGAGCAATGGCTGTTTCTGTTTTTGTTTTTTGATTTAAATGGTTTCCACAACAAATGGTAGGGAAAAAAGTCAAAGCATGAATGATGACATATTCATCTAAATCCAAGGCAGTTTGTCGACATACACAATGTAGGCTACCTTTTTAGGTTGAAGGTAGAGAATGGGGTGATATTTTATAGGGCTGCTAGACAGGTGGCTGAGCGCTTAAAGTATATCCAACTTCGGCATGATGAGACTAGCCAATAGCATTTAAAGAGGAAATTATTGCTGATTTCTAGTGCCTGGAGAGGCATGTTCCTTTATAGATTTTTTTTTTTTTAAACTAGTGGTGGCATTTTAAATAGACCCAGAATAAGTGCATTTACATTTGTTACTATGGATGTTCCTCTCTCCCAGGAGACATCAGACAGAACACTTCAACTCTGAGTGAACAGAATAATTGATGGTCTAAATCTCTGTCCCCACCATTTGCTGCCTGCCCACTTAGATACACACACAGAGAGTAACAAATGAGTCAAAGTAAATTTCCAGAAAAAAAGCCAAAAAAAAAAGCAGCAGCAGCAAGGTATAATGCTTTATTTCTATGAGAGTTTAAGTGGTGCTTGAATGTAATGCAATTTTTACGTGAAGAGAAGATGAGAAAATAAGATTTTCTTTTATTTCAGGGTGTCATTTCCATTGAAAATAGGTAAAACAAAATATGCCATTGAAGTAGGAGAGTCGTTACTTTTAAATTAGAAAATAGTTGAGAAACACGTTCTTGAGAAAGAACTGACTGTTGTAAGTTCATAAACTGAAATGTCTATTTACTTGAGTGTGTATTTAGTTGAATATCAACAGATAATAAGGCCATTGATTATTTGGCACCCACTTCAGTTTTCAGACCTAATTAGTTTGGGTATTTTCCAAATTGATCTTGCAAGATTTCCTTATCTGCCCATCTCTAAGCAGGACTTTATGTTCACAAGTATAATATAAAGAAAAGTCCATCTTTCTTTCCAATAAAGTAGAGCTTACTTGAACATATATAAAACAGATGTAAAGGTCTTTATCTGTAATTTTTTTTTTTTACTGTTTTAGTGCTGAAGTAAAATTTAGTTGAATAGGTGGCAGTTTTCTATGTTTACTAACTTCATATTTAATTAGCAAATTTTAGGAAAGTTTGATGGATAGATAGAGCTATATACAGATATTTTGATAGGGATATATTCATGAGCTATAGCAGGGTCTTCATAAGTGTTCCTTTCTTTCTAAACACTTGCCAAAAGATGTAATTTTTTTGTTCATGCATTTACTTGTTTAAGTTTTATGAGAGATAAATCTAATTTATCGTGTTCATTACAATTTATCCATAGTACATGCTTGACAAATATTTATTGAATGAATTAATGAAAGGTTTTGTTAAAACTAATGATAGGTATGATTTTAGTGGATATTGTATCTATGCATAATATATAATACTTATTGAACATTTACTGTTTGGTCTTTGCATCCATTATTTTGTTTACATCATATGAATTATGTTCTGTTATACTTATTTTTAGATGAAAAAAACTATTTTTAAACACACACGTCCATGCAAGATGTATATAGTGAGAGTATAAATCTTCGATAATTTCTAGGAATAATTTGATAAATTACTTAATGGAGCAAATATAGCTCGTCTTGGGCTTTAAAGGATAGAGATGAATAAAGTGATAGAATGGTTCAATAAAGATGACAGACATTTATAATAGTTTTTATAAATGTCTAGGGTAAAGGTTTTGGAAGAGGCTGTGTGGTTCAAGATAGATTCCAAAAGACCTTGAACAACAGGCATAGGATTTTTCACTTTATCAGGAAATTGGACTGATATGTAAATTCTTGAATTAGACATCAGTATGTTGAAACTGCTTTTATTGATACCCATTTTAGCCAGATTAATCTGTAAGTATCTTGGAAATGCTTTTGAAGGAGATTACTATTTTATTTTTTTTGGTGAGGAAGACCAGCCCTGAGCTAACATCCGTTGCCAATCCTGCTCTTTTTTGCTGAGGAAGACTGGCCCTGGGCTAACATCTGTGCCCATCTTCCTTTACTTTATATGCAATGCCACCACGGCATGGCTGACTAGCAGTGTCGGGGCCAAACCTGTGAACCCTGGGCTGCCAAAACGTGACCTAAGCCACTGTGCCACTGGGCCGGCCCCGAAGGAGATTGCTTTTTTAATTTTTAAGATAGATATTATAAAGGAAATGTTTTTTTAAAAAATGTACTTTCTACATTTGATTTTCATAAAAATTTGTAAGTTACTTATAAGCATAATCTGTAATTTGAATTGGAAGTGATCTCTCTTCCATCCTTGTCCTTCTTTAACCTGGATCTTTCTGAGATTTTTAGTAAGCATCATCATAATTATACATATTATATATATTTTGGTTATATAAGGATAATGTATAGACTTTTTTACTTAGGAGCACAAAAATACAATTAGATATACCATTTACTCTTATAATAGTTTGAATTTTATATTCCCTTATTTTGCTTAACAATGTACTATTTGAGAGAAGTATGTTTTATATTTCATAATATATAAACATTAAAATTATTAAATTTGTTATGGTATGTAGCATGATTTGGATATCAAAATATGTCTGATCATGTAACTTCATGCTCACGTCTCTCACCTTACCCCTCTTTTCTTGGGCAACAGCTAGTCATGATTTTATTTGCTTGATTATCTAACTCTTTGCAACAGTTTTAACCTCAATGAGGATGGGGACTGTGTCTATTATGTTGCACTGCTGTACCTCCAATCCCTGCCGAAGACCACGCATTTAGTCAGTGTTCAGTAAATATTTGTTAAATGAGGTGAATGAATGTCCTCTAGACCGATGAAGCTGTGATTCAATGTTTTTTAAACACATATGATTGTTAATTGCCACAAGGAAACCTGTGTATAACTAGCTATTAGACCGCCTCTGCAATTTTCCTTTCTTTCTTTATTCTGTTATCTCATACATTGATTTATATCTGAATCAAAGGGCATTTGCATTATTTTAAACATTAACTCTCTTATCTATATGTAAGCATAAAATTAGGATTAATGTTTGAAATCCTAAGAAAAACCAGGGCCTGGGTTTATCAGTGAGGAGCTTTCCAGTGAAACAGTTGCATGCATTTTTTATGAACATTAGAACCAGCAGTGCAGAAAATACATAGAAATTCCCAGTGCACAAGTTATCAATGCCTGAAGGCTGCTGGCTAACAGTTTCCCCTCAACTGTTTAGGAATGGGCTCTTATTTGTTGGGTAAATAGGATATACGAGATGATTCCTTTTTTCAGACTGTCATTCTCTTCATACTTCATACTTCACACATCCTTTTAATATTTTAACATTAAGGAATGTATGAAAATTTTGGAATTTAATTTGATTTCACAAACAATTATTCAACAGTTTTGCACAAGGCACTTTTTAAAGGGCATACCGATCGATAATGAATTGTCTCTGGCTTTACTTGTCTCTTACGTATCTTGTGAACCAGTCAGGAAATAGGACAAGTGCTGTAAGCAAACTACAGGGTGCCATGGGAACATTGAGGAGAAACAATTTCAACAAGGGACTCAGTTGAATGTTCACTGAAATAGGTGCTGTTAGACATGAACATTTAAAGATAAGTAGAATTTCAGGAGGTGAATTGTTAAGAACACCGTGACCCCACTGTGTGTTTGGTATAGGAAGTTGAATTTCAAACCAAATGGGAAATAAACACAAGCGTCATATAGAAATCAAACTGCCTACTTTATTATTGGTAGATCTCAGTTAGAAACCGTAGTCTGGACCTGCAGCCAAATGGTTTTTTCACATACTTCTCCCCTAGAGTTAAACTTATCCAGACCAAAGGAGAAAAGAGACCTGGGTCATGGGCGAACTGTGACTTTTTACACCTTTCTCTTGCTAAACTGAAGAATATAGATGTCAATGACAGACTCTCAAGGTCCTTCTCATGTAATCTCTGCTTCTCCTGTGGGCAGCAGTGCCTAAGGAATGAAGCAACGGTGTAGTGTATTTTTCTCTTGGGAGTAGAAGTTTCTGCATGAGAGAGGGGATTAGGGTTCCCCCAACAGAATATATCTTAATAGAAACTGGCTTAAGTTTTACATGACACATACTTATAATATTTAAATAAAGCTTTTTTAGTTCTAATATTGCCTTTTCTTTCAAGTCATCATTTTGTTTTGAAGGAAAACTATTTAATATCCATTCTAGTTCCTCTTCCTTCAAAGACATTTAAGGAGTCATGTTTGTATTAGTGGAAATCCTTGGCAAATAGTATTAAAAGTCTATTATGTCTGATTTGTGAATGAAGCCCAAGGTTGATTTTTAATACTGTCATCATAAAATAAGTTAAAGGACATTATTTCACTATGGAATCTAATAAAGCTAACCGCACTCTTATGATTGATTTAAATTCAGTTTTACTTTACTACTAAAATATTTTAATGAAATACTTTTTTTTTCTATAGTGAAGGTAAATTTGTATTGGCAACTTTAGATACAATTCACTGATAGAATGCAAAGATTAGAATCATTTGTTGCTATCCAGATCTACCTAACTCTCCCAACCTGTCATATTTTATAAAGTAAATATTTGTGGTTTATGGAGTTCAGTGTGGACCTTTGGCTGTGAAAGTTTATTAGCTGCCTCCATTTACACTGATTTATGCAGTAGTAAATATGGTGAAAGACGAGGGATTATGTTTTACTGATCAGAAAACAGATTGACAATTAGACTTGTTTCAGGTCATCTATTCTCTGGGGAATTTTTTCCTTATAAAAATGTTTTAATGATATAAATGCCCATTTGATAGAACAGAAATAAAAGTCACTTAAATAGTATTAAAGAGTTGCAGAAGTTGTTTTTCTTTCTCTGTGAGCCCTAAATAACTATACAAGTAATAAACAAACATAAAACTGATGTTTCTCTTTCTCTCTTTAGATATATGCACGTGTAAATATATGTATGACATATCCTCTTATATTATGTGAGTTTAAATCTATAATACTGAGAGAATAAAACTAGCATTTAATCTTTTTGGGTTATTGTGCAATAACAAAATAAACTCATAAAATATAGCCAAATAAACCCCATTCTTGGATTTCTTGCTATGGAGTGGATGTACCCTGAGTTGGTAATTGGGAACACACAGATGGAATCAGCCCCTTAAAAACAGTCTCGAACCCGGTAGAACGTATGGACTTTGGCAGAGATACAATGATATTAGGAATATTGAACAGTGGCTGGAGAAGTAGGCAGCCTAATAATCTTCACCTAAATATTTGCACTTAATGCTGTGATATGGCTTCACTGCACGACTTCTGTTTCGTCTTTCTGCTTTTCTACTCTTTTATTTCCACCACTCATCTTGGCTTATTATGTCATATACTGGGTGTATTTTCTTTTAAACAACAGATCGTTTGGTTAGAGAGAAGTGAAGGGTTTACTAGAAGAGGCACTCTGCACATAAGCCTCTCCTTTCCCCTACTCTTCTGCAGGTACTGGTGTGAAGAACTGGGCTGCAGACTGGTGAGTGGGTTGGGCAGTGGTCAATGGAGAGACAGCACTCTGGGCGTTCTGTCTTTCTCTCGTTCCCTCTTGTCCTCTTCTCTCAGAAGCACATTCAGTTTTGCTCTCCTTACTTCTGCTTTCTTTGCCAGACTGTCAAGGACAGCTGAAGAAGAATCAGATAGTCTTGTGGATCAGTGCTATTACACATGTAAGGTTTTCAGCCTTAGCCAAACCTTGAGTACTGCTCAGCAAATCCTTTCACTTGTTTCCCAGTCAGCTCCCTTTCTCATCTATCATCTCTTTGTATTTGCATGTGCTATTCTTTTCCTGAAATATATTTTTAAAAAGCTCATCTTCTGATAAACCCTAGTCATCCTTCAAGACCAGCTGGAATGTTACCTCAGTTTATGAAGCCCATCTTTCTCCTGTGCCTTCCTCCTGCCTACTTCCCATGTCTTGTGCCAGCAGTTACTTTCTTTCTTTTGTTCACTTTTTAGCGTATCACAAGTAGCATTGCTGTTAGTGTTTATGCCTTTCTCTCCCACGTGCAATTAATAGAGGCCGTGTCCATGCTTCATTAACTGTTGTTTAACCCAGTGTATGGCACATGGTTGACATCAGTATAGATTTGCTAAGTAAATTGATGCCTGTGAATATGTCGTCAGTCTCAAAATGCAGTCTGCTGGAAAAGCCAGAGTAGTCATCTTCTTAACAACTGTCACAAATATCTTCCTACTTATAATTATCATACTTTCTTTAAACCTATCACTAGATAGCATTAAGTGGTAAACAGATGGAAGGGTGAGGAAATATCTCAAAAGTTTAAATATTCCTGCTTTCAGATAGGGCAATAAAATACCTTCAGGTAGATATTTTTTTTTTGGTTTGTTTTTAACAAGGTTTCTCAGATTCTAGGCTCCTTAATTTCTGTGAGTAGTTCCTGCCACAGTTTGTTAGCATCGGTATGCTACCACTTGCATGAGCTTTCTGTGTGTTTCTTTTGCATCCTCATCACCTCTTCTCTTTGCTACTCTCTGTTGCCTCCTAACTATGGCTCTCTTCTACATAAAATCTACAACTTCTTTCCGATCTTATTGTCGTCAGCCACCTGCCGGCTGTTGAGGCAACAGCTGATTTTTGTTACAGAGTGAAAGGGTGGGGCCATTGGTTCACAGCTGCCAAGCTTCTGGTTCTTTCCCCTCACCACCTTGAAAACCCAAGTCCCTTAGTATATAAAATAGCCCAGCTGCTATCTATCTTGTAACAGGTGATCAGGGAAGAGTTTTCTGTAGGATGATTAATAGTGGGACTAGTTCTGGGGAGGCTAGGTGGTACCTGACAGCACTTATATCAAGCATCGAGGCTGAGTTCAGTCATTGTCATATTGCTGCACCCTGGGACTCTTAAAGGGTATTATTTTATGAAAAAGTTCACAAACCTTCGGGACCTAATTATTTGCATGTGCCCAAAGTTGTTTAGTTTTGCCATACTTTTAAACTTAAATATGTATTTAGGTTGGAACTTGGCAGTATTGGCTTTGAAGGCATTCCAGTCTGATGCGAATTTTACTTGTTTTCATTTGTCTTATTTTTGTCATGTAATTATTTTATTGTATTTTTTGTCCAGAACAAATGAAGATTCACTATGCCCTAAATTACAAATTTATGTTGGTAACCCTTTTCCTGTATAATATTTTAACTAAAATAAGGTTTGAATATATGTAATATATATTTTTTAGTAATGGATCAGGATTGGGATGAATGCTTTTTGCTAGGATTACCTATTGTGTGGCTTAATATTTATCATGTGCTTACAGGAAAGATACTCAATTTACAATATGTAAGACATCACAAATTGATTGATACTACTAATAGATTATCTTTCAAGCAAACACTAGAAGTAATAATATAACAATGTGTGATTGAGATTTTTTTTAAAAAGGAAATACAAAATAATTTTATTTCTGTACATTTTAGTTTCAGACATCATGAGCATAATGACTTTCAAAGCATGATGAAAAGCAATCATTTTTAGTTTTAGCTAAATTCATTTTGCCATTCATTTAACATACTATGCTTACTGAGTTCTTATAATGTTCCAAACATTGAGTTTCATCCTTGGGATAGAGAGGTGAGTACAGCATACAAAGAGCCTTCATTGTATTCTGTTGCAATTCAGGGGTACTTTTATAAATAGAAATCTTGCCTGTACACTCTCTCCTATAGGCAGACCAAGATGTATATGGCAATTTGTGTGTTTTAAATTCTATAAAATGTTTAGCTCTTTTCTAAAGGTTCACAAGGCATTCACTATGTTTTTTTTTTGGTGAGGAATATTGTCCCTGAGGTAACGTCTGTTGCCAATCTTCCTCTTTTTGCTTGAGGAAGATGGTCCCTGAGCTAACATCTGTGCCAGTCCTCCTCTATTTTGTATGTGGGATGCCGCCACAGCATGGTTTGATGAGCAGTGTGTAGGTCCACGCTCAGGATCCAAACACGAGAACCCAAGGCCACTGAAGCGGAGTGTGTGAACTTAGCAACTACACCACTGGGCCGGCCCCAAGGCATTCGCTTTTTGATAGAACAAATTGTAAAACTTGGGTAGGTTTTTAAATACTTTATCTGCATAGTTTGTAGTGGGAGTTAAAAGTATTTTAAAGAGTGTATTTTTCCCCCACACTTCCCACCGATTGCTATAATTCACAGTTGTCCATTTCCCTGCCCCAGAATGGTATTTAAGTATTAACTCTTTTCTGGCAAATTTCAGTCAGTTGCAGGGGTTTCTAGTTGAGTAACAGAAGAATAATTCTGTTATCATTTACATTCTGTGTATTTTTATATTTTTAATGTATTTAAACATAAAAAATCAAATTGCATTCTCCCAACCTCCTTGCAATTTAAGTATACCAGAAATTATTATTCCCCTTTCTTAGATAATAAAATGATTCTCAAAGATGTCAACAACAATAATAATAATAGCAATCATTTATAGATCAGGAACAAATATTTGTCAAGGACAATACCAGGAACTATACATTATAGGAGCCATGGAAGTTATGCATTATTAACTTCTTTTTATATAAAAGTTGAGAAAATTGAAGTTCAGGCATGGTAAATGCCTTCCCTATTTCCTGGCTACATCAGGATTTGAACCCAGATCTAACTCCTTGGAGTATCTTTCTGCCATACCATTGTGTCCTTGCATGAATTAACCAAAGTCCTTCAGCCAGTTATTATCAAAGCCAGAATATCCAGATCTTTTGGAACATAATCTGGTGCATCATTCAAAAATTGTATATTGCGTGCTGACTCTCTTCCCTTGATTATGTTTCCTTGTTCATAGAGTTAATAGCCAAGAAACTGATTTGAGTTCTCAGTTTATTAGTAAGACTTTAAAGAAACATGATACCATTCAAAGCAAAGTTAGTTTGATTTATGTTTTAGAGCTATTCCATTTACTGCAGATATCCCCACAAGGAGAGTGTAGTAACTTAGTTTGAATGCCATTTAAAAGTGTTAGAGGAGGGGGCCGGCCTGGTGGCATAGTGGTTAAGGTCACGTGCTCTGCTTTGGTGGCCTGTGGTTTGCAGGTTAGGATCCTGAGCATGGACTTACACACCGCTCATCTAGCCATGCTGTGGCGGTGTCCCACATATAAAAAGAGGAAGTTTGGCACAGATGTTAGCTCAGGGCCAATCTTCCTCAAGCACAAAGAGGAAGATTGGCAATAGACAATAGCTCAGGGCCAATCTTCCTCACCAAAAAAAAAAAAAAAAGAAAAGAAAAGTTTTAGAGGGGCAAACTGCTGTGAAATGCAATGTTGACTCACTGAATTGAAACATTTTCATACTTGTCTTTGCTTCTTTAGCAGTTACCTCAAGTGCTACTCTAGAGTAAATTTTTTTGTCATTCTTATAGATTTTTAGATTTCTAAAGCAGACCCATGGTAAGTTGTTGAAGTGCTTCATTTCGGAAAGTTACATATGCCTAGGCATGCTCTAAATTGAAAAGATAAATTAAATGACTACTTATGTAACATTTCTTTCCAAATGTTGAGTTTGATTTCCATTATTTACAAAGGAAGTCATCAGTGATTTTATTTCCCTTGCCTTAGTCCATTTATTGTTTGTTTAAAGTCTTTTAAAAAACAAATTTCACTGCTATTTTATAATCAGTTGACTAAGCAGCAAATACTGGGTTAATATTTAAAATATTGATTGTTTTACTTTTTGGTATAATTTGATCTGCAACAAAATCTAATCTGATGTGATCTGTTTGTGGGTTGATAACAAGTGGGCTGAAATGGTTAACAGCTAAAGCATCTAAAATGAGCTATCTTGTATTTGTCTAAAATACTCACTCTTCCTTGAGACACTAACCAATTTTTCTTTTAACAGCACATCTAATCAATTTCAAAGTGAAGGAAAATAAAGCCTGAGCCAGGTTTGAAAATTATTCCTCCTTGAAATGTTCTGAGTGGTGGAATTTATTTTACAGTTGTAGCAAAGCAGCCTTCTAGACTGAAAAGAAGGGGATGAATAGTGTCTAAATCTGCTTTAGGAGAGAGCTTGTTTATCGAGCTACACCTCATTTTCCTTTATCTGTCACTGCCTAAATAATAGGTAGAATTTCTTGGTTGGTTGTATTCTACGTGCACAGCATAAAGCTTAAAGTCAACTAACTGTAGCATTTCTGAGTCTTCCTTAAGCTCTCTTTTTCTTGCTAAGCTCCCTTCCCCATCTCACCTTCCTGCCTGCAATATGATCCAAACAGAATTACGCAGTTTAGACAATTATAGTCTCCAGTGTCTATCTTTAAATTTGTACATTCAGTCTTGAAATGAAGAATAGGTCCTTTGCAGGATGAAATAGAAGTTGCAGTGAGGTAGACTATTAGGTATAAATTGATTTTTTTTTTTTTTTAGGAGCTTTCAACATTTTGTTTGGCAACATTTTTCTGTAAAGGTGATACATAAGAAAGGATTAGCCGTGTTGAACATCATTTATCAGAAAGTTCAACATATTAGGGGCTTAAACAGTATAGAAATTTATTTCTCTCTCTTGCAAAATAGGTTTATTAGTAGGCAGTGCATGGCTGTGTTGTCTCGATGATCTTCAGAAACCAAGTTTTCTGCTTCCTTCAACATTTTGGCTCTGCCTTTCTCAGGATGACCTTATGTTACAACATGGCTTCTGGAGCTGTTGCTATCTCATCTGCATTCCATATTGCAGGAAGGAAGGAAGCAAATCGGGGAGGACAAAAGGAATGCATTTTCCAGCTGTATCAGCAGCCTTCCAGGAAATTCCACACAACATTTAAATATATCATTAGCCAGAACTTATTAACATGGCCACATCTAGCTGAAAGGGTGGCTGGGAAACTCAGTTTTTAATGGAGGGCATTGCCCCATTAAATAAAATAAAGACAAAAAGAGAGAATGGAGTTTACGTGCAGCAAGCAGTCACTGTCAGTGTTCATATGCATGATGGTTACTTCTGCAATTTTCAGTTTCGTCATCTGTAAAATGGGCAAAAGAGTATCTCCCCCATGGTGTTTGTATGAGGGTTAAGGGGATACTGCATGAATGATACTTAGTCTTGGAACACAGTAAACATTGTCATGGTTGCTTTTCGATTCTCATTTTCCTTATCATTATTGTAACATTAGAGCAGCGGGAAGTCTCACGGCTTTATGGACACTTATGATGTGATGATCCACATTAGCTTGTGAATTATTTCACTTTCGGGACTAATATGTGCTTTGTTTGCAGTTGGTGTCTCCTTGTATTGTCTCTCCTCTGTAATGCCTTACACGGCGTGCGTTCATTCTATCTGCATGCCCTATATATAACTGAGAACCGGGGATTATTTGCTCTTTGAAGTGGAAAAGGATTAGCCACAGCAGTGATTAATCTGTTCTGAAATTTGGGGGACTACAGAGTTCACGGAAACAATCAGTCTACCTAAAGAAGCTGCCTGCTCCTTAGCAAAGGGCACTGCATGGGGTCGGAAAAGAGGGGCAGCCTTGGGCAAGTCACATGGCTGTTCTCCTTGTCAAGGGAGCGATTGGATTGGCTGACCTCTGAAGTCCTTCTTACTTCTTAAATAATGTGACTGTAGGCATCCCATTCTCTTCAGATCTTTTCAGACCAGTTAGGTTCTTGCGGTGTTTGCTACCTTTTATATGAAGATGGATAGTGAGGGGCTGATCTGGTGGGCTTTAAGGGGCCCTTACAATTGCACACCATTGCCTTTTCCTGCCTGACAGACTAACTTCTTTGTTTTCCTCTCTTGAGTTATAAGAATTGCAGATGATTCCGATTTGAACTACTCCAATACTGCTGAGTATCAAACAGTTTAGTGTGATACTTAACATTTTTTTCTTGTTGTAAAATGGCTATAGGATTAGACGTTATTTTCCTTTACAACAATACATTTTTGACATGTACTTTTATGAAAGTAACTGGACTTCTTCTTCTCCCCCATGAGCAGTGCATTACTAGTAACTGAGTTCTCCCCAATAACTCCAGGTAAATGCTTGTTCTGGTATTTGTTAGTTCTGTGTCTTTGGGGAGATTACTTACACTCTCAAAGACTTAGTTTTCTCATCTGTAGAAATGGGATTATTTATTATACTTGTTTTAGAGGTCTATGAGGGAGAATTAAATAAAATCATGAATGTGAAGTATTAGCAGTATACCTGGAGCAAGAGATTATTACAATTATTATTTTATTACCAGTACTACTACAGTTACCATTATGGAAATGGACTTAGATAACTGGCTAATTTAACCAGGGTGATGGTTCATTTATCTATTGCTGCCTAACAAACTAGGTCAAATCTAGCCCCATGAAACAACTACCATTTTATTATGTGCACAAATTATGTGGGCAGAATTCTGACAGGGCATAGAGTTGACAGCTTGTCTTGCCCCACAGTTGTCTAGGGCCTCAGTAGGGAAGATTCCAAAGGCTGGGGGTGCCTCAGGTCCAAGGCCTGCATCAACTGAAGACCCCTTCACTCACATGTCTTGTTTCTGGGCTGTGGTGACTTGAAGGCTGTGTCCAGCTGGACTATTGACTAGAGAACCTACACATGGCCTCTCCATGTGGCTTGGATGTCTCCCAGCATGACAGCTGTGTTTGGAGGGAGAACATTCAGAGATTGAGTGTTCCAAAGGACCAAGGGGAAGCTGCATGGCATTTTATGACCTTGCTTCAGAAGGCACATAACATCACTTCTGCCACATTCTGTTAGTTGAAGCATTCACAAGCCCTCCCAGTTTCAAGAGGAGGGGACATAGACCTTACGTGTCATTGGAAGGAGTGTCAAGGAACTTGGGGCCATCTTCAGTGCCCTACTGCTTCTTGTAGAAAGATGAAAGGTGACAAGGAATAAATGTGATTTGGTTTGAAAATAGTTTTTCTGTAAATTATTTTGAAAAGTAACTCTAATCTGTCACCATCTAATAAGGGCAGGCAGTTAAAGGTTTTCATCAAAGGATTTCATTAAAATCACTGTAAATGTAACCGTAGCTTTTAATCCTGCTCATCTTGGACTTTTACACTCTCAACTCAGGATAAATCTTTCTTTTCAAAAGTTTAAAAGTCATTATAGTTCTCAAGCAGGCATACTTTATTGTTCTCATATAGAAATTTTCTCTCCCTAAGGTTTTTATGAAGATTAAATTGCCTATTTTTAAAATGCTTAGAACAGTACCAGGTATACCTTAAGTCCAATATGTGTTCATTAAATTAAAAAAAAAATGCCTGTAAACCCCTTTTAAAGTGCCATAAGGAATAATAGGAAGTAAATTATTCTTAAGTCAATATAATATTTACCAATATTGTACCATTAAGATTATCACTACAATATTTTGTCAAAAGATTTGAAAAACAAAAGTGATTTTGGTAATTTGTTTTAAAGTTCAAAATTCATTGTCAACAAAATAGTGATTCAAACTTTTTAATGACAGTGAATGGATATTCTTCTTTTTAAGGACTATAGTTACAATTATATTTCAGATGTGAATGTCTCATTAATTTTCCAAATTGATCTCTGTTATTTATTTGGAAGCAACAGCATATCTTCAAACTCAGTCAATAGCTCACTTGTTCAGATTGTTGTATTTTGGATCATTTCTTATTTATAATTCAGTTGTCTCAAATTAAATGAACATTTTTCTTGAGGAGCAGTGGTTAATGATGCCATTCTAAATTTATTAAAAGCAAAAAGGAAATATATTTACATCTAGATGACCATACTTTCTTCTGTTCCCTATCAAGCCTGCTAGTTCATTTTTATTTATAGGGATCTCATACTAGGAGCATTTTGGGTAGGTAGGACTCTTAAAATTATTTGAACCGCCAGGGTAAATATTCCTTCTGTTGATGCTTTTCCCCTCTGAGTGAGGTGAGGTTCAAGTGTGTCAGGCATATTTTTATAGTTACTCATTCTCAGTCTAAGCCAGTTATATGAGCAACTCTGACAGTTAACTTTGTAAATCATTCAGGAATCTGACCGCTTTCTCAAGACATACCTGGGCCTTGAGGCAGGAGTCTACAGGTGATTGCCCCTGGATGTTTGCCTAAAGATGATTTAGAAAATTGGTTGGAAGCTTTGCTCTTCCCCAGCTATCAAAAATTAACCTGCCAGAAATTTGCAGACACAGCAACGTTATGTTAATGATTCTGACTCATGCACAAGACTTTTTTTTTTTTAAAAGCTGGCTGTTTGAAATTCCAAAGATTCAGCATTCATTACTTGGTAATTTACTTTTGTATTTGTGCTATGAATAGGACGTTTGTCATCAGCCTCCTTGACTGTCTCGAACCTCTAGGGTGTTGACTCGGTATATTTTTTGGAGGCAGATAACCAGCGTTCTCTTACTCCAGTGGTGAACGTGGTTCTCATTTGCTGGGGAAAAAGAGAAGAAAATCTTTGAGCCAAAGACTTAACTCCAAGAGGGACTGTTGTCTGGTTTCCAAACAGGCCAGGGAATACATTGTGCTGTGGGATCCCCGTGGGTATTCATTAAAGCATCCTAACTGGGTCACAGGGGTGAGAGCCCGGAGAGCTGAGGGGGCCTCGTTCCTCACTGTACACAACTTTGTTTATATGTTCAGTTTCACTCATATAGGCGTGTATTTATGATATAGTATATAGTCACAGCCTTTTTATAAATTTATAAATTACTAAGTTCATTTCTAGAATTATCTACCTTATAATTAATATGCTTTGAAATTTTACGTTAAATTCCTATTATACGTTATTCGTTAACGTTATACGTATTATATTATACGTGAAATTATACGTTAATTATACATTATAAAAATACATATAAATTATACGTTAAATTCTTACAACTGTGAGGATTGAACCAGATGATCTCCAAAGGCTTTCGCAGCTTTAAATTCCTGTGATTCTGTAACCCTAATTACTTTTGTAAAATTAAGCCTCCAGTTTCATTTTTTACCTTTGCTTAATGCTAAGTGTAAATATTATCCTGATCAAAGTGCTGTGCAAACAATCAAGTCGCATTATCAGTATTAATGGTTGAGAAAAGGAAAGTTCTGTACCTTTAGCTTTTCCCATTTGAACCACTACTCAATCTCCTTGTGCATTTTTTTCTTTCAAGTTATGGGAGTCTATTTACATTCGGAATCTTTGGGTTGAGTCACTGTGCGTAAGAAGCGTTCACTCTTCTGTCCCCCATTCACTCTAGTCATGTAGAAGTGTGGTTCAGTCCTTTGGAACTTTGAAAACGGGGATCCTAAACTCAGAAGCTTGAGGGGCCAAGCAGATATCCTTCATGAGTTAGGCATATATTGTGTAAGTGTGGCCGGATCCTCAGATTATTTTTCAAGAAACCAGAAATCCAGATTTTTATTGTTAATTATTCCACCTTAGTGCTGCTTGAAATTATTTTAAAACTCTGAAAAAAATAAGAGAATAAAAGTGATTTGACTGCAAGACCAGGTGTACTAGTTCTTTAACCTCTGCTTTAAAACCGGGCGTGCTCTTCAGCTTCCTGCTGATAGATCTTCTGTTGTGAATCATTTCCCCAGTCAGACCCCTCCACTTGGGGCTCTCCACTCCTCACTGCTGTGTTGTGCAAGTGTGAACTTGCTGGAAACTATAATTATCCCTGGACTTTGACAAATGTTCCTCAGTAGTAGTTACCATGCCTATTAAGTTCCTGAACAAATTTCTATCTCCCGAACTAATACCATGTTGACAGGCATCCAGAAATGATGCTGACCCTCTGGTTATCCACACACACAAAACTCTTCCTTTTTACCACTTTTCTTTCTTTCTTGCGGATCAGCCCAGAACTGTTTACATGTTTTCTGATTTCTTCTTCACCTTTCTGAGTCTGCTCTTGATTCAGTGCACATTTTAGAACCAGTGGTTTCCTTCATTCTTATTATCTTTTCATTTCTGTCATAATATGCCCCTTCCTACCACTTTTAACACTCCTGCACTTTTTACATTAATGGAAAGAATGGGATGGATAATGTACACAAAGTAATTCAAATTGTAGCATAAATATAGCGACCACACAGTTGATTAAAGAACAATGCTGTGGGCTGGTATTAGAATGACAACGCCTGACTGCGAAATCCATTTGTTGTTGGCAGTCAGGGTTGATATCCCGTTGTTCTTGAACATGGACTTGCTCACTTCTATGAAATTTTAAAGTGGCAAGTTCTCAAGAAAAGAGCTTCTATTCTGAAGTAGCTCTTATAGCACAGAAGTTATGGTATATATACACAGACTGGTGCACTAGAGTTCCTGAAATGATTCAGCTGGTCGTCTTATGAAATGGATTTTGGATTCCTTGTACTATACATCAGTTTGATTTTATTTCACTATTTCCCATTGTGTGGACAAGACTGTCATGCATGATCTCGCCAGTTGCCCTGTTGAAACCAGTTAAATTCTCTCTTCTGCATTTCTCTGCCGTTCATGTCTGTTTTGTTCTGAAAGCCTGATGCTATAGTTACAGATGCCATTTTTGATTATGTATTCTGAAGGAGACATGCATTATTGTCTTGTGTTGTCTGAGGATCTATTAAATGCATTTATTTTTCACAACAATGTTCCGAAGAGGTGCTATTATTACTGTTTTACAGAGGGGAAGCCAGATCATGTGGGTGGTAAATTATTTCTAGGCAATTGAACACAGAAGTCTCACTCAAAACCATTGCACTGTACTGTCTGTCGCTCATTCCTTCATTTCAGATAACTCATGGTTAGTGTAGTGAGGTTAGCTCCCAGTAAACAATAAATCCTTTTCTAGCACTATACAAATCAATACCTAATAAGTTGTTATGGAAGCTTTTTAAAGAATAATGTAAAACTCTTCTGTCGATATTTTGAAGAATTACTGCTCTCCTCTTTTGCAAACTGAAAATGCTTTTGTCTGTCTGCCTGAGGTCTTCTGGTCCCTCTCCAATCTTTTAAGTTCCTTCAAAGGTTATTGCAGTTGTTGGATCTGTTTGGCAAGTCCTCTCAAAAAATCTGGTCCTTAGTCAGATGGTCCGGGAGGTTGGAATACTTTTCCAGTAACTGAGTGTTTCTCAAAACACATTTTATATTGAGCTTCACTTTTCCTTCTGACCAGTTTTTCTTCTGCTCTTTTCAGTCAAGTGGTCATTCTCTTTGACAGAGAGCTCTGAGACAGAATGAACATTAGCTGGTTGGCTATCTTTTAATCATTGTTTACTTTTTTATACCATTAATCTCAAAATGTATGCCTTTTCCTTCCTTGTTTGTAGGTATTTGCGTATTGCTTTCAATTATTGCAGCATTGGTATTTAGCTGGTAGAGAATGTAAAAGTAAATCAGAAGTTATCTTTTCTGCAAAGCTGAGTAGATTTTATGATAGCTCCAAGAGTTTTCTCTGAGCTGGTACCAATAATTACCGACATTTTTTTTTTCTCTGCGTGAGCCAGTAGAAGGACTTGACATTTTCAGGAACATCATTTATATCTTTCAAGGTAAATCTTCAAAGGTTAGCTTCTTTTGTATGTTTGTTTATTTGTTTTGTGTGAAGAAGTATTGTGAGTTATTGTACACCAAATCAAACACAGGAAGCACATTTTTACTTTGCTTTGCCAATGATTCACTTTATGCTAATTTTTACCTTCCATCAAGTATAATCTAGAAACAAACTTAGTTTATAAACTCTAAGGATGATTGAAGACATCCAGAATAGAATCACATTTTTAAAATGCAAAGCCAGTTAAATTTGTAGTGCATTTGACTATCTGTAATCTCATATCCTGTCATTTGTACTTATGGAAAAAGAATCTGTTCCTTTGAAAAACTAAATTTAATATTTTTCCTATTAAAAATCCTAACATTTTTGTGATTCCGTTTCTTATTATGCTTGAGGTCTTTTATACACCCACATACAAAATCAAATTTTACCATGAATTGAAACATGAAAATCGTAACAGTGTTTCCCAACTGACCACAAAAGCATACTGAAAAAGTCTTAATGTACATTCCACAAAGCCAATGACAAATCTTGCACATAGTTCATAGAGTTGGTTTCATTGTAAAATATAATCAATACTTTTTTACTTCACCTTCCAATATCTAGAATTCCTCAGGATTGAAATGTGGTATTTCTATTAGATCCATATTCCTAAGTCTACCCCAACATATTTGCCCTCCTATGGATAATATCATTGTAGTCTGTGATAGATCACAATGTCAAGAAACTGATCTTGGGCCAATTTTTAACTCTGTTGGAAGAAATACAAAGTTCTATTTGCTTCCAAATTTTGGGGAGAAGAAAAAAGACAGTTATTCAAAACAATAGTTTTAATATTTATTCATGGTATCTAATTAGTGCTGTTTATTACTGTTATTTTTAAAACCATTATAATTCTTTGGTGGCAAGTTTATATTTTGTGGGCCAGTGAACCTATTTGTTTTAAGTTCGCAGACCAGGTGTGTATTAGAAAAGGTCAAGGTTCTTTGAACTTGGTATTGGACACACCAAATAGAGTAGCTCAAGGAAGACTTTAAATGTATATTGTGAGTACCATTTTTAAAAGATGGAGATAAGTATCAGAATTCAACTAAAAAAGCCCACTATTGATGTATTTTGGTATGTATGCAAAGAATCCCCAAATGTGAGGACACATTTTGCTTTACAAGCCACCATGGTTTTGGTACTAATGATTACTTTTCCATTTATACTAGAATCCTCTCGATGTATAGCTCTTGCAATATTCAGGACCCACGAGGACCCCCTGGGATGTGTAACCATGTAACATATGTGACATCATCATAAGGTGGTTCATGGGGCCTTAGGATTAAATTTTTGATCTACTCCCCTGGGATGTGTGACTTTGGGGATGTTACTTTCCTCTCTGATCTCTTTCATTCTTTGTAGAAGGGCGGTAGAAATAGTACCTGCCTCCTGATTGTTCTGTTTTATTAAATAACATAATGTGTATAAAGTACTTAGTTCTGTATCAGGCACATAGTAAGTACTCAATCTATGTTATTGAAATCACTTTATTGTCATGGACACTCCTGAGATGGTGTCTAACGGAAGAGTATACCTAGAGTACTATTCGTACTCATCCCTGGTAGTCCCTAAAACTATAACATCATTGTGTCTATAAACAATGGATAAGTTAACTACCTCAGCAATAATCACATATTATTTGTATATATCTTAAAGTACCTCAGTTTTAGGAAGTATAATTAGGTAATATTGAATATTGCAAGTGCAATAAAAATAGTCCTCATATACTTTGCTTTCTTAAATTCCATATCCAAGATAAGAAGATATTAAATTGGCCATTCCTTTCTGTCTTTCCAAGATTTTACCGCATTCCCATATTTGCCTCATTAACCTTAATATCACTTCAGGCACACTTCTCTATCAACTGAGCTTATCTCAAAACTAATTCATGATATATTCCAATAAAATCTTTCATCAGCATCTTCTCATTGTCACCATATTAATTATTTTTTTAATCAGGACAAATGTTATGACATTTTAATAGAAGACCATCACTACTCAGAACTGGTCAGGCTTCTTCCTAAATCTAAGCAAGTAAGTGAAGGAATTTTTCTCACAGCCTAGAGTCTTTGCAGTTTTATCCTCAGTGTTTGTACCGCATGAAGTGTCACTGAGCTGCAGGTTTGTCCTTGTCTCTCACTGACATGATGAGATAAGGAAGAAAACAACAGTGCTGGCTTTTTGCATCTTTCTCTTGTACTTTTTCTTTGAACATGTTTATATTCTAAAATACTCACTTTCATTGGAAATCTATGAGATTCTATTATAGAGTGATGCAAATCAATGCAGACTCAAATAGGTTACCAAGATATATGCCAGTGACAGATTAGATTTCCTTGTTTCTACAATTTCAAAAATCATTACTTATGATTCAATTTAGGACACATTTGAATAAATACTTGATATCTAACACTGTGCTAGAGGCTTCAGGGATTCCTAAAGAAGTATGAAAATCGTTCTTACAATCAAGAAACTTAAGAATTTCATTGGTGTTTATGAGACGTGTGTGATTAAATGTCAAAATATATGATGCACATACTAGATATTAATACCTTATGAGGTCAGAGTCCGAAGAGATGAGAATGATTCGGATATTTGAAGATGGTTTCATCGAATATTGAACCTGTAAAGATATGAAACATTTGAAGAGTATTGGGAACCTAATAATGGTTAGGTTCTTTTATATGTATGGATGAGAGAGCACATAGATAAAGGCTCACATGAACTATATAAATTTTAATATCTTCTACCAAAGCATTTAGCCAACAGCCGTTTATAGGAAGAGCTAAAAGTATACATTTCTGTCTATTCTTTTCCCTGGGCATTGCTTGATTTACTTGTTAATAAATAATGAAATGACTAGAGAAAGTGTAATGTAGTACAGTTCATGTCAGAAGTAGCATGTAATGGTAAGAAAAAAGGTTTTGGTGTAGATGATGTGGTTTTGATTCTTATTTTTGAAATTTACTGCCTGTCTGATTTTGGAAAAGTTATTTAATATCACTAAGTCTCATTTTTTTCATCCGTTAATATGTATTTCTGAGTGATTGTGAGAATTAAATAAGTGAAAAGTGTTTTCAGAGTGTCTGGCATAGAATACACCTCAATACACACAAATTTAACTCTGACTTGAATTAAGAGACTTGTTTAGGAACTTTGTAATCTTATGCAACTGAATATACTTTCTTCATCTGTATCAAGAGAAAAATATCAATTTACCAATGTGTTTTTAAGGATTTAAACAATTGGTATTTTGAAATCGACCGTGATGTGTGTATGGTGGTGGTGGGGTGTTTGCCGTGAAAATTGACACACACTACAAATCAGAATCTTTTTTTTTTCAAGAGCTGGTTTATAAGCAGAGTGCTGGATAAAAGAGAAATGATTAAAGACTCACAGTAATGTATGATACAAAACATAATACAGTGTTTGAATATAGTATTTACAAGGACGTCGGAACCAGCCAGGGAGGTCAAGGAGAGCATCTTCTTTGAAAAGCAGTAACATCTAAATTGAGTTCTGAAAGACCTTAGGATTTGCCATGCAAATTGTGAGGACAAAAGTATTTGTGGCAGAAGGAAACAACGTATGTGAGGGTCCAAAGCTAAGAGAGGATTGTTCTTTCAAGCAACTGAGTTCAGTGGAGCTAGATGTTAGACTCTTGGGGGAGATACAGATGTTAAAGAAAGATGAGGTTGAAGATGTAAAACAGAGATCAGGGAAGGGCTTAGTAAGCCATGGTTAGAAGGTTCGACTTGCAACATTCTTCCACGTTGAAGGAATCAAGACTTATCTATGAGGGTCATCTTTAATATGCAACACTTATAAAAATTTTACTTTTTAGCAGTGCCATAGAGCCTGGAAAATCTGTGGTCATTCATAGCCATCTATGTGGTGTGGTCATTCAACCATCCAAGACTGCATAATTATACTCTTTTTTTGTGAGGAAGATTAGCCCTGAGCTAACATCCGTTGCCAATCTTCCTCTACTTTATATGGGACGCTGCCACAGCATGGCCTGACAAGCCGTGCCTCGGTCGGTGCCCAGGATCCGAAGCTGCTAACCCTGGGCTGCCAGAGGCACGGAGCACACAAACTTAACTGCTACACCACCGGGCCGGCCCCACATTTTTCTTTCTTATGTATTATGTATATTATCTTTTAATGAAGGCCTTTATGAAATTCAGTTGCTGAGTATCTGAATTTTGCTGATAATAGTAACTCAAAATTAGAAACTAAAGTGAGCTTGGTGTGACTTTCATAGGAATCACCCCTTTCCTCTCTAAGTGCTCATTCTGTTTTATAGCTGTTTTAGTTCTACCGGGAAGAAACATTAACCCATCATTTTGTTATTTCTAGATTCCACTCATTTGAAAGAATTCGAGCAAGATTTGCTTTCACATTCTCTGAACAGTAATATGAGTAATAACCACTGTCAGATCATTGACTAACCTGGGCTGCTGCTTGTCTGAGCCAGCTTCCTGAACTTATTTCACATACCTTCCTTGGTTTCTTCCCATCACCTTTATTTTAGGTGCCAGTTTCCTCTTAATCATATTTGTTCTATCATTACTATTCAGAGATTTACCTTGATTGAGAAAAGAGAAGGAAGGCCAGCCTGGTGGCGTAGTGGTTAAGTTCATGCATTCTGCTTCAGCGGCCCAGGGTTCGCTGGTTGGGATTCTGGGTGTGGACCTACTCACCACTCATGAAGCCATGCTCAGGCAGTGTCCTATATAGAATAGCTACAACTCTACAACTATGATGTACAACCATGTACTGGGGGAGAGAAAAAGAAAAAGAGGAAGATTGGCAACAGATGTGAGCGCAGGGCCAATCCTCCTCAAAAAAAAAAAAGAGAAGGAAAATAGAAATTGAGCACTTGTTTCCTCTCTCTAATTTTGTCCTACTTCATACAGTGCCACCTATTTACCAAGAATCATAGACTCCTTATGTCCTTATTTTTGAATAATGACAAGTTCATTATTTTTGTCCTGCAATGCGCTACCACCACTCTTAAAAACTTAACCATGAAAGGATATATTTTTAAAAAATATTTCTGGACAAACTACCAGCACCTCAGGTCTCACTAGTGCAAGAGAAGATTTATAAAATAGTGCCCAGATGTATTAGGAACTATGCAGATTTAGATGAGTTTAGACTCCAGTACAAAGGTGAAAATTTTACATTTTGAGATTTCTGACAATTGTTGAATGCAATCTTGATATATTTAGTCATTAGAAAGATAATGAATTGCTAAATTAAAAAGTTAGGCAAAAGTAAAATCATTGCAGAAACAATTGATCCTCAATTTGCTTTATGCTGTATTACTTCCTAAATATAATACATACCATTTCATTAACATTATTAGATGAAAATAATTGGAATGAGATTAACAATGTGTAAAAAATTATTTAATAGAAATTGAGCTTTGTAGTAGATCCCCCTAATTTTCCCAGAAAGAAGGAATTTAAAATAATGTATTAATTCACTTTGGCATTTAAAAAAAACATTAGGCTATTCCTAAGGGGGAAGAACCTGGTGATTGGGGTTTAGTCCTTTTAATATTAGCTGTAATGGAATATAAGTTATAAAGCAGTTGTCTTTGTGTCTAGTACATTAAAAAAAGGCCCTGGAAAAATCTGATCTCTATGAATTTTTGTGTATAATTCTAACCCTTCATTTTGCTTGAAGAGTAAATACTTCTAAATCTTTCCCATTTGGATGGCATGGCTGTCTACTGTGAGGTGCCAGAAAAAGCCTTAAAAGGTATGTGTTGTGCTGCTAGTCATCTAATGAGGCATTCAGTGCAACGTGATTATGACTCTGTTACTTGGCCATTGAAACTATGGACACTCGTTTCTCAAATGAATCAAAAAAGTTTCCAGGGCCAGGGAGATGTAAGTACTGAAATAGTGAAGAACAAACTTGCCATAAAGAGGAAGTGACTGGCCAACAGCAGACATAATGTAGAGAGCTTCCTGGTGTGGATAAAACAGGCCATATTTGTTTAACCATTTAGAGTAGATTTTTTCTTATGTATTTCAGGTTAATTTTGACATTGTTTGAAATAAATGGAAATCATTTTGAGAAAGACTTATTGGTATCCTTGATTGTCTGTGTGGTGTCTGCATGAAAGAAGAAACAACTGGATTTCAGGAAGTTTCCATAATAGTTACAGAAGCAATCAAACTGGCCACTATTGAGAATTAGTGCTCCACAAATAATGTGGTTGGATTCTAACTTTGATTTTATTCAGTCTAATAATAAGTATTGCTCTATAGATAATTGTTGATGGTTGCAGACTCTGATTTCATTCAATTAAGCTGGTAACCTTTTTAAGAAACTGCCTGGGAGAAAGCCAAGAATTCCAGTCAACTGATTTCTAGGGGAACTGAATTGAAATTGTCTTCGCCTAGAAAATGTTCCATGTAGGCCACAGCTGTGTTAATTAACCTTTTCCTTAAACTACACTCTCCACACAGAACTCCAAATGGGCAAATATAGCAAAGGACCATGTTATCTGGATTCAGATTTTGCTCAGAGTGATTATAAAATTGGAAAGACATTGTAAAATATGTTTGAGACATAGAGTAAGTGTATGAAGGATGCTCTGTCTTTTTAAATCACATCAAAATTCAGATTCTCCCTACTTCCCTTTCTTCCTTTCTAAAAATCACTGATGTATATATTCAACAAAAGCAAAAGCAATGTGCATTACACAAAGATTTGCTTTCTTTATGTCAAATTGTGAATCTATAATGATAAATATTGTTCTTCCAATATTAGGAACCTTGGTCAAACATACTTTTTCCTAATGAAATGGAGAATTATCAGAGTTGTATAATTGACCTATGACCAGTACTGCAAGTACTGAAATTTTGTTGTTTGTCTTTGGGCTCTCCAGAATGAGAGAGGAAAAAAACACATTGTGTTGCAAGTATACACTATGTCTGGAAAGAAAAAAAAGTTTCCTTAAATAAACAAAGCCTTTTGAGTAAGTACCAGTACAAGCTAGGAAGGCCAAGGTGATAGGTCCCAGTAACCACATATGTCAACAAAGGGTATCTTACGTTTCATGGATACAGCCAGTCATCTGTAAAGCTGTTCTGTTGATCATGCTAGTAAGAGGCAAGAAAGTATTAGTGGAATTTCACAACGACCCATCTCTACCTGGGAAAGGTGGGAAGACAAAATGATAAACTCTTCAAAACATGCTCATTTGAATGATCAGTAGTAGGTGTTATCTTTATGTACAGAATATTTGAGCTAATTTATTAATTGCATCGGCTTGATTAATATTTCTATATTTCTGGGAAATTAGAATCTGCCAAAGAGCAACTTGCTAAAAACCATTCATGACATTGCCACAGATACTGGATTTTAAGAAGTGAAGCTTCATCATTTGCTGATGACCTTTATTCATTGTGTTCGCAATTTGGGAGATTATTTCCAAGGTGGTTTTGATTGACTGACTTTTTCCTGGCTCCCTGGCAGGGTTGGCATATACATGATGATTCTAGGCTGGATCTTCTAGGATTTATGTCTACCCTGTGATAGCAGCAGTTGTCCCCTCTCTCCCCAGGCTAAACGAAAGGAGAAGAGTAGTTAATAAGGTGGCTTTGAACAGTGAAAGAAGAATGCAGTGATATACCTCAGGTTGTAAACAACCTCTAATCTCTGTGGGCTAAAGCTCTAAGTAATATAAGTGAAAAAAGTATAACATCAGGAGTTTTTTTATAGGAGGAAAACGTGAGATAATTGGCTAAAATGGACAAGTTTTAAAATTTACTATCTTTGAACAATGATGAAAAGTGCTGAATCAAACTGGCTTTTGAATAAAAGCAATATAACATACTGTGGAGGTCATTCAGTTGCCAAATGTTGGAGGTTGTGGCACACACAGTAAGATAATGTGAAAAATTAGCTCTAATCTAAGATTTTGACCTTCAATGCTGTTTCATTCAAAGTTAAGAGAGATTAACCTAAAAAAAATAATGATGTTCAAAATGTGCATTTTGAAATTCATCTTTTCTTTAGTCCTTGCAAAAACACATACATTGATATCCATGCACGCAGATATTTGGGGAAAATTATCCACAGTGGTGTAAGTTTAATAAGGAATTCTGATATATTAACTTTTGAATTTTACATCCTTTAATCTTGATATATTTCCAGAATTCTTTTTCACGCAGTTACAATTTGATAAATTTAACAGTAATTTGTGCCATTTCAGGTGAGATTTTTATTTTTGAGGTGAGTCTAACAGTGGTTCATTTTCAGAGAGCTTCTCTGGGTTTCCTCCTTTATGTCTCTTTCAGTCACCCTGTGCAACTATATCCTCAGGGTGTTTCTGACCTTGAACTTGGTTCTCCGTTTCATGGTCTTTCTGGCTTGGGACTACTTAGAGCTCTGTTTTCCAGGCTTTCTGTGTGCTTCACTACTATATTACCTTTTCCAGTGTGTTTGGGGATACTTTAGAAAGATTAAATTGTGCTCATACATATTCATGAGGCAGAATAAAGAGCTGACTCTTATTTGGGGAGACTTTTTTAGAGAGTAGGGATTCTAGACCCTTAAGACCATGCCATTTAATTTTAACATTATTTCTACTTCGAATAGAAATATATACAGAAATAGAAGTAGAAAGAGATTCGTCATATATTGCTTTGATTCACTAAATCATTACTGGATGTTTTTGGATAGAATTTGTGGACGGCAATGTTCTGCAGTGGATCCCTTATTGAGATTTGTGGTACATATATCTTTACAGACTATTATAAAAATATAGGGATAAGAATTTTCAGGAAGTAATTTTTCTGATCTAGTCATTAAGAATTTAATGCTCATTCTTATAGAATGAAAATGGCTCTGTATGTAAGAAAAATCTAATCATTCCAAGAATATTTTATGGCTGACTCAAAAATCATTTTGATCCAAATTATGGTAGTTCAGTAATTAAAGTAAGCCATGGACTAATGTCAGTGCCTTTGTTCTTTAACAATAAATTCACAGGAACATTATTGAAGTAAGGCAGCGGCGAGTTAGTGTTCAGAATTGTATTTTCAGTAAGGAAAATGTGCTGAACTATTGCTAAAAAATGAATTTTAACTTAGTTTTGAATAGTTTTTTTGCAAATATTCTTAATTTAGTGTAAGTATTATACTTTGTCTAAGTATTATAATACTGAGCCTAATAGTAATTTTGAGGTATTGAATGCCATATTTTAAAATATTTTTAAGAGATTTAAGCAGACTCAAACAAGTTACATAAATGAAAGCAGTTACAGTTCTAGTTGGAAAATGAAGCTTTCAACTGTGTTGGCATATATTTATAATAACCTTTTCTAAAAACAAAATAAATGTCTTATATAGTAAATTACTGGCATATGATATTTAAGGGGCATCAATCAGCATTTTCTTATTTTCAGCGAGGATCACAGCTGCAATTTAGCATGAATTAAAGTCTCTGTCCCCTCCCCCTCAAATGATTTATATGTTTTAAGTAAGAGTTACACAGAGAGAGTACTTGTAACACCACTGTACCATCATTGATCTCAGAGACTGGCCAACCTGCAGGCACCTTCCCATTTTCCACTGCTACATCAGCCCTGGAGTGTTGAGGAGGCCCAGATTTGATTGATTTGCACCCAGAGTGTCAGTTTTCTCATTCTTCTGAGTTTAGCTTACCTAAAATCTACCCTCAACATTCCAGCACAGACTAGAAAGAACATTTAAAGTGAGTTGACGTTGTGAGGTTGGTAAATGAAGATGCTATCCCTCTCTTAATATCATGGTTCAATAAGAAGAAAAACAAAGGGGCCTTCTTTTCTCATTCTCTCTTTCATGTTCTGGCTCATAAAACCTGTGAGCTACCCAATTAAAAGGCAGGGTGTACATGGACTGAATCTCTGTGTCTATTTCAGAGAGGGCATCATCTGTCTCAAATTGGAATAGGGTATGGGACATTTTAGTTGTCTTTACTTTTTAATTTCCATATTTTGATTAAAGTATTATAATTATACAGTAAGTAGTGCACCCCTATCTACAAGGAGGTGTATTATGAAATGTTATTAAAAATACAAAATCCTAATCAAGTAAGTTTTGTGGAAATATATGAAGATGATCTTAGTCTAGAATATTGGCAAGAAAAAATTGATAACTGACCTTAAAAGTTATATGCCACATATTATGGTCCATGTGAATGTATGATTGATTTTTTGAAACATGGATTCACTTTTTAGAGAGTCCATAAAATTTATTTTGCTTTTGTTATGAATCCAGTGTATTAGCTGATCAAAATGAAAAAAGTATAGGTAGTTTAGGGGAAAAAAGTATGTCTTCGTAAGTTAATAATGCTTCAGTTCTTTTGAAAGTTATTTGTATTTTGAGTGGGCACAAATTGAAGTCACAGGCCCTAATGATATTCCAAATTGAAATCATTACAGCTTTTCTCTCCTGAATTCATTTTTTTCCCCTCTATGTAGAGGCAGAATGTGAAACTTCATCTCAAGAATAGTTACTGCTTTTACTTGCTGATTAATCTAAGTCTACATCTTATTATTATAGCCTAAGGTCTAATAAAATATATGAGAATTTATTGGACTGAGTCATTTTTTTGAGCTAAATTCTATGATTTGAGGAAGATGTTCATATATCTTAATTTCCTTTGGAAATGCCGTATGAAATATTTAACATCGAGTTGCTAGCATACCTTTTTAGTGCTAATAACCTACTCCAAAGAGAAAGAAATGGCCTTCTTTTTCATTTTATTCCAGTTGTGTCTGACATATTAAAATATGACACATATTTGCAAAAAAGACATTATGTAAAATTAAATGTTAAACCTGTAATATATCATTTATTAATTGGGCAAGATAATTTCTTGAGAAACACTACTACTATACTATAGAATATATATGATCGAGTTTTTCAGATGGCAAAAACTGTGTTAATTCTTTAAAACTAAGGACATTTATTTGGAGAGCACTCTTGTGAAAACCAATAATTTTGTCAACTCATTCATTATTTGCCCTTTATACTTAGAGCTTGAAGAAGTGAATGGTAAGTGATAGTATATCCACTGTTTCTTGGGCTTTCAGATAGTAAGTTGTTCAATTAAATATTCTTGTTAGGTCAGACATAATGGATTCTTGTTGTTACTTTAGTATTTATTCAATGAAAGGGATCAATATTTTGGGCCCCAAGGGAGCTACACTGATAAGAGACTCTGCAGTAAGTGTCTCTGTTCATTATAATCTTTTGGCTGGCAGGTGTAGTGTCTGCTGTATGACTAATTTTAATTAGAACATCAAGGTGGAACGAGAATCCAGATGTTATTTTTCTCCTTTTTTAATAGCACATACGCTTTGTTAGTGCATTTTCCATTCCCCTTCTCCCTGTTCTCTTGCATCTGCTCTTTTTATAAGGGATTCCTAAAAGAGAATTTGAGAACAATGGGTCTGATTTCGAGAGAGTTCATGCACTTGAACTCTGTACGGAACCCATTTATTTCAAGTTTGAATAGATTAAATCTTATCGTGGTGGTGTACAGACTGGTTGTACTAGATAGGTAGAGAAATAACCATTCTTCATTTATCATAGTCACCTTTGCCAAGTTTTAAATGTATCTGTATTTAAATTTAATGAAACTGATTTGTGCTTTTTCTGAAGCATGGCATTAAATAAAGCCATAATAAAACCTATTTTGCTTTGCTACTTCAAGCACTTTCCAAATATGGACTAATGCTCTATTCAAGTAATAATGTCATTTGCAGAACAAGCTGTCAGATTCGACCAGCTCTAAATTTGGCTAGAGCCATTATTTAAAAAATTAAGCCAAAATGCAAGTCCTTGCTGTTCCTCAGCAAAACCCTACCCAGACCGTCACATTTAATCTAATAGATGATTTATTAACTTGCCATCTAATTCATCTGAGTAAAAGATTTAAATGAGATCATCGATTTGAGAGCTGGCAGGAACCTTTACAAATAATGTAGTTCTGCTCTCTTGTTTTACAGATGGAGAAACTGAGACCAAGAGAAATTAAGTGGCATGGACAAAGTCACATATCAAATTATTGCCAGAAAAACCAATTCCCCCAACTTCCAGTTTTCTTTTCAAAATATCACGTGAAAGAGATTTGTTGCTGTTTAAAAGAAACAGTAATTGTTTAAAATGTATTTATGTAAACCATCCCAATTTACTTAGAATGATCAGAGTACAAATAATTTAGACTTGTAGAGCTTCCCAAAACAATTACATTCAAAGGTCAGAATATGTAAAGGTTAAATGTAGAGGCTCAGGAATAACAGTTACAGCCTCTAAGCCTCAACTTAAAGTTGTAGACTCCTGAGTGCAGGGACCCTGTCTACTTCTGCTTTCATAAAAGAAAACCTTAAAGGTTAAAGTACTCACCGAATATTGCATGACTGATGAAGTTCCATAGAGGGTGGGAAATTGAGAAAATTTTACATGTGACTAACACCAATATTTCCCATACTGGAATCATATTATTTGCATTACTTTTCAGTTAATATTCTTAATAAGAAAAAATCTGTTTATTTGAGATTAAACAGTCCTGGAAGCACATCTCTGTCTAATCATGAAGATCATCCTAAGTATCTTAGGAGAGTGCCAATTACAGTAGGTTTGACGTTGCATATAAGGTAACACATATCAGCGGAAAGTGTAAAATACAGAGGCAATTGGACAGGTTGTAAGGAAACTATTGTTATCAGAAGCATGTTTTTATTATTGCTGCCAATAGGCAGATGAAATATAAGAATGGCTAAGAAATGCAGAATATCCTAAACACCTGCCCTGTATAGCAGCTAATACAGTAAAAAAAAGCAAGCATTTCCCTAAAAATGGAGCCCAGCCCTTGCCAGCTTGAAACACCTGATTTCCTTCTTAGGACTTTCCTGATCAGTTTCTTCTTTGTCTATAGTCATGTTGAGACTTAAGTTTGGAAAACCTGATGCTGGTGGTTTCCAGATTCTTTTCACATCAGGCATGTAAAAAATGATAATATTTGCATGGTACACTCATTTCTAGAAAACTCTTGTCTTGTGATAATAAACTGAGGAAAGCTGTGTTAAAAGAAAAAGCAGAAAAACAATAGCAGTTACTGAATGTCTCTTGTATGAGAGCAATATAAGAGACCTTCTCTTAGAAAGTGTTAAAAGATAGGTCTTGGTGTTCTTTTTCTAAAATATTGACACTCAGGGAAATATAGCTAAGAAGTCATAGAACCAGAATTAAAATCCAGGCCTTTAGAGTCCAAGTCAGGACGATAAACTCAAACGCCTTCAGGAGCTAGGAAAGTAAAGTGAAACTGTGAAATTTATATGTGTTGTAAATCTTTGCTCTTCACTATTGTATTGCATTGAATGTCTGAGCCCTTGCCCTGCAAGATTTGACAGAATTGAATGTTACCCAGTTTTTCAAATATCTCATCTCACCTGAGCTTATGCTATGGCATTAAGGAATATAATTACCTTGGAGCTTTTGGTGTCTCAGAATAAGAGTATTGATTGGTTTTTTAGAGTTTTAGATCTTAAATGGGAAAATTTTGCAAAATGAAATCTATCTTGTGTCCATAGTAGTTTTATGCACATCAGTGTGAAGCAGGTCTTTGTAAGATTGATTTTGTGGCATCTAAGAAAAAAAATGTAAACTACTGAAAGCTGCAGTGAATGAGGAAACAGAGAAGCTTACTTCTCTTCTGAACTCTTTGCTGAAGGCAGCAGTGTCCCAGAGCTCACTAATTTACGGAAGAGTATTCACTGCTTCTGAGCTTCAGATTATTCAGAAGAAGCATTCATGGCCAGCCCAGAATTATTGTGTAGGTGACCTTTCTCAGGACTGGGACAGAGGAAAACGTCACTTATTATTGGAAGAGGTAGATTTTTAGATGGCATGAACCTCTCTAGCTTCTATTTGAGCTAAATGGTAGAAGGGTTTCCTTTTCATAAATGTTCATTCTCATTAGAGAATGAATGGGTGATATATAGTTCCATCTAATTCTAGATTCTTGCTGTTCATTTGTGTGATGTTTAATGCAAAGCAAGCAGGAAGAAAATGGTGTGTCCATTGAACAAAGAACCCTTCAGTATATATTAAATTTACCATTAGAGGTGAAAGATCCGTTGTTTTTTTAAGTGCTGGATCTTTGTGAGGTCTTCAGATAACAGAATGAATTAGTCAATTCCATGTAATGTGGATATTTAGGAATTATTTAGAACATCTCATTTCTGTAAGTTATGGTAAAACATTCTCTAAAACACAAAAACGTTTTACTTTCTCATACAAATTAGTGCTTATACTAAAGCAGAGCTTCTACAGAATTTTAAAAACAGATATGGTTTCATGATACTGAGTTTTAAATTTTTGTGTGTCCATTTTATGGATTTTAATGATACACTTTTAAAATTTTAATTAAAAAATCTATGTTCAGAAACATGAATATGTTCAGAGGTCATGTTTTTAAAATAAGCGAAGAAAGTGAATCTAAAAAAAGGGGGAATAGGGTAATATCTTACATTTTCCAAATAAAATTAAGGGTAATTTGTTACGATTAATATTGCATTCAGTTACATAAATCAAATATCTGTGTAAGCCCTGCTTTCTATATAATGAGGACTATAGATAGATTTTACTTTTTGAGCATCCTTTTTAAATTAAAAAAAAAATGCAGTCACGATTTTCATTAAGTGGAAATGCCCTATCATAATAGTTCCCCAGACCTCTTGGATACACTGCTAGTGAGAATAGTAGTGTCGTGGTTTCTACAAAGACTCCACAATGTGATGCTAACGAAAACCAACACTAATTCTGCTGCTTTATTGACATATGTAAAATTTAGAATGAAAAGTAGATTTTGAGTGAACTTAATTGTCAATAATATTAAATTTATTTTGATATTTGTGGAAAAGAATCTTCATTTAAAGTAAAATTTACTGAGATTCTAGGGGCCAGCCCAGTGGTGTAGCGGTTAAGTTTGCTCGCTCTGCTTTGGCGGCCCAGGGTCTCAGGTTTGGATCCCTGGTGTGGACTGATGCACCACTTGTGAAGCCATGCTGTGGCACTGTTCCCTATAAAGTAGAGGAAGATGGGCACGGATGTTAGCCCAGGGCCAGTCTTCCTCAGCAAAAAGAGGAGGATTGGTAGCAGATGTTAGCTTGGGGCTGATCTTCCTCACACACACACACAAAATTTACTGAGATTCTGTATAATCAAATGTCTATTAAAGAGCATTCAGATTGCTGCATAAAATATATTCTGCATAGATAGTAAGTTGGAGATACATAACCTGCTTTCAACTGTTATGTGGGAGTGATGTACTATATGATTCCATGGATTCTATGTCAGACTGCCTGGATAGGCTTCCCTCTTCTCCTTGCTAGCTTCGTGACTTTGGTAAGGTACTTACACTCTCTAAGTCTCCATATCCTCATCTGTAAACAGGGGATAATGATAAAATCTATATTTTGTTTTAGGGGTGGAATGAGACAGTGTATGTAAATGCTTAATGCAATTTCTGGCATATGTGTTAGCTCACTCACGACCAGATTTTAGTTTACTGTGTTGAATTTGTTTGATTTGGAAAGGAAAATACATATTTAAATAAGACCACTGTCATTAGTCTGAGGCTCTCTTTTCCTAAGTGTGGTATTTGAAGGAAGTTGTGCAATATAGTGCCTTTCTGTAGCTGGCAGAGGCAAGTCACCACTAAGATGCCCTGTCCTTGATATGGAGAAAGCTGGCCTAATGTCTTCCACTACGTGTGAGGGGCATAGTCAGCTCCCTTGGCCCAGTGTGCCAATCCACCCAGCCATTTCTGCAGAGCTTTACACAGGTCTTGTCCTTTCTGAAAAATAGGCTTGTATGGAAAGGCCTTGTGGCGTATTTCATGGCATTGAATTGCTACCATCTGTTTGTTAGCGAATGTTAAAAGACAAAAAAAAAAAAAAAAAGAAAAAAAGAAATGGCATTACAAAATGGAAGCATCATAAAAACTGTGGTAAAATTTTTGTTTATAACCCACCCCCCACCCTCCACCATGTGGCACATGAGAGGAGAATGGCTTCCATACTCACTGTTTCAAATTTACCAATTCACAGCTGTTATAATAAAAACATTTAGAGGTTTTAATGAACACTTTCTCTGTTAACTAACATCTGTCCCCCCAAATGGAATCTGTGGTGCAAGTCTTAATGGCACTTTATGTTATTTACCTAATATATATTTTAATAGGTATTTAAAAAAATATTTCTTCTCGCAGTGATATCTGTTCCTAGGCATAAATGAATGCCGTTTTAAGAGAAATCGATATAGTAAATGTTAATGGTTTGAACAACTGTGAAAATTCTGACTTTTTCAATAAATAATGTGTTGCCTTCAGCGATCTCCGTTACAATAAAGGATGCTAAAATGACCTTTATCTTTTTAATAAAAGGTGAATCAACGTAATAAATGAGCAAAGAATTAAGACGCCGTAAAGTGCATATGTAGCAGTATTAGAGGAAGAAGCTGCTGCAATTTGAATAGCTTTGGCAAGAAAAAGTTAGCTAAAGTGTGGCAGTCTGAGAAATATTTGATGACAGAGTCCTGGCATGAGTAGTTTTTTCATACCTTTCAACATGAAGAATCCCTAACAGTTTAATGAGCAAATATAAAAGTGATAAATGTTAACATTATTATAGAAACCACGGGAGAGACTGCCACCTCCAGTATGAAATTGAGGAGTTCCAAATTGTATTCCATTAATGGAAGACAAGAAGAATATGTTATGATTTTTAAACTGTGTTGGCCCCGTGTTGAAGACATCTAATTCCCCTGACGCTGAATTTCTGTGAGGGCAAGACTGTGCTGTGTTCAGCAGCGTACACCCCCAGTATGTAGTCTGTAACTCCTCAGTCAATGTGTTCGATGAATGACTACATTTATCAGAATGAGTGATTTAAAAATAACCTGTTTAGGGTTCATAATGTGTCTTCTGTAAATGTTTATTTGGTTATCCGAGGCAGTGTGTGAGTCTGTAAAGAACACTAGGTGGATGCTTAGAAATGTGCTCCTGGCTTTGCCAAAACTAACTAGTTTTGTGACCTTGGTCAAGTCACTTTCTGAGCTTCACTCTCCTTTCTGGAAAACAGTGGTCTGGAATTGCAACGGAGGGCACTTTTAGTCTTAAACTTTATAAAGAGGATAGATTCAACCTACTATACTGTTCCCAGACAGTACCTATGTAATGTCCACTCTACTGGGACAAAGTGATTATTCTCTGCTGTCAGTATTGCCTGCTGTACTATTTAAACCTGTACTTCACTCCCTTATATTATCAGATAATGATCTCTTCCATTACACCATAAGTTTATCTGAGATTAGGAATCTTGCCTTTATCAACTTTGAATGGTGCCTGTCATAGTGCATTTTTATTCCTGACAAAATGCTTTCTTCAAGAACAATGAAAAGGTACCTTTTAGTAATAACTCCATTTCCAAGAGCATCTGACTACTGTGGTAGCTGAGGGTATTTGCTTTTATTTTAATAGGATGTGCATGCGCGAGTTCACGTTGATAAGGAGTACACTATCCTGTCAAAGTGTCTCTGGAGGGAAGCACTGGGCCTCCGGTTTTTTGTTTTCTCCAGGAATCTCAGAATGTCCTGCACGATCTATCCAGTCTGCAGAGTTTGTCTCTCAGTGTTCTTTAAAAATTTGGATTAGCTGGCTTTAGAAGGAGCATGCATTTTTTAGTTTACCATAGCTCTCACTGCTTCCCATTGCTTTTCCCCAGCCCACTTGACTCATTTACATAACCCTCCTGGTTCCTGCAGGCCCTTGAGTGTGACCTGTGTCTAGACAGATCAGACTGGGTGTTCTGTTACTTACATATCTGAAATGAAAGTGATGTCTGTTGGCCTCAGGGGAGACCCTGTTGAATCTATTTATTGTCTTAAAAATAGAAGTAGAAAACTAAATAAAGGTTAAAGAAGTAGACATTTGTGACTCTTCTTTTTCTTTCTTTTTTTTTTAAACATTAGATCTGAGACTGTACCACAGGTCAAAGACAGATGTTAGGGAAAAGACAATAAGCTGGCATCAGAGTTCATGACATGGGCCAAAAGCAGAAAGATAGGAGAGTTATTCTGGCAAAATGAGGGGTAGGTACCTGGGCGCAAAGACTGAAACAAAAGAAGTTGATTGTCCTAGTCAGCAAACTAATCCTTTAAATAAAGGTCACGCTGCTGGGCAGAAAGGAATATATTAAATTTTTTTCAACATCTTCAAATGTTGCTGTCCACAAAAGGGAGGGTTCTTTCCCCTCCATGACTCCAGAGCTTGCCTTCCATTAAAGGCACGTCATCCATAAGTCTAGATGTTTTTTTTTTTTGTGGGGAAGACCAGCCCTGAGCTAACATCCGTCGCCAATCCTCCCCTTTTTGTTGAGGAAGACTGGCCCTGGGCTAACATCGTGCCCATCTTCCTCCACTTTATATGGGACGCCGCCACGGCATGGCTGACAGGCAGTGCGTCGGCGGGCGCCCGGGATCCGAACCAGCGAACCCTGGGCTGCCAAGCGCGGACTAAACCGCTGCGCCACCGGGCTGGCCCCAAAGTCTAAGTGTTTTTAAGCCATTTGTGTTTCTAGTTTATACAACTTCTTGGGTTCATACATGTAATGGTTGCAGTCTAGAGAGTAAGTCTTTTTATTTGTTGTATATTTACCTCTTTCAAACTTAAAAGAATAGCATTCAATTCTGCTATGTATGTATGGATTTAGTGAATGTCTATTCCCAGCAGGCATGATTTTATTACCGATTTTGATTTTATTTATTTTTTGTTTCCAGCTTTCTGGGCTATAAAGTACTTATTCTTTAGTGGAGTTTCCACAGGTGTGTTTAATCATTTCGTATTACAAATTTTAGAATTTCTCGTTCATTTCTAATGCGTTTTCATCAGCTTCGCTGGTAATGGATAACTGAGCTTCCTTATGTAGGTTTGCCTATTTTCCTTATTTAGTCAGTCTTCCCATTTTTTGTTTTTTGTTTTTTGCAAGCTGGTATATTAGTAAGAAGACAGCTAAAATTAGAAAAGTCAGCATTTTAATTCTTTTTTTCTAAAAATTTTTAACTGTGAAATCTTAGGCCTATTACTTAACTCTCTTAAATTACAGTGCACTCCTCTGTAAAATAGTGATAATACCCAATATGCATAATAGATACTGTTATGAGAATCAAATTATTAATTTGTGAAAGAAACTGGAAATTTCATACTGAACAAGTTTAAACTTTTATTTCCTTCTAATTGTACCTATTAGAAAAGAAATCCCCCAGCTTTTATTTATTCTTAAAAATAGTGTCTGGACTTTCGGCAAGTTTTTTGGATGGTTTCTCGCTACCTTTGGGTGGAGTTTATAATATATACATTATACTCCCTCAAACGTTACTGGGCCAACGACCTGATTTCAGGTTCTGACTCTGCCATAAAGTAGATGTGCAATTTTGGAAAAATAAGTCATTTTACCACTTGAGCGTCAAGTTCCAGATTTTGTGGATGATAACATAGGCCTGACTAAGTTACATGGACTAGAGTTATTCATGTGAATCCTAAAGTACTTCAGAAAATGGTTGATAGTGCTTTATTTTGATGAAAGCAGGTAACATAGAAAGTACCTACCGTATGGCGTGATCCAGGAAGACACACACCAATATTAGCTTTATTTCCCCTTCTCATTTGGTTATGGCATATTTATTTACTTTGAATACCAGTTTTTGGTCAAAGTTCCAGTTACTTAGATAGTCAACATCTTGGCATAACACTGACTAGAATCCAGAATCTCAACTCACAAGGATATAGTGGAAAGAACATTTGAATAGGAGTCTCAAGATCTTAATTCCAGTCCTGGAGCCACACCTCACCAGCTGTGTTGTTCAGAACAATTTACTTAACCTCCCTGAAAACCACCTGTCTCATGTATAAAAATGGGATAATAATATCTATCCCACGTACCAGCAAAGACTGGTGTGAGGATCAAGTAAATTAATACATGTGAAAATGTATCGTAAGCTCTATTGCACTATAAACATAAATGATGCTATTGTTCGTATTAGGCCAAACAATGCAGATATTAGGGGGGACACTTCACAAGAAGACAGATAGACCCTCAGACCTGTAGAAGAAGCAGTAATGGCCTAATCCCCTGAGGGAAGCCAGCCAAGAATTTATACCTGCTGGGTAAATTCTCACTTCTAAGGCTTTGTGACTGAGCAGTCAACAATTTCCAAAGGGCTGGTCAGGAAATTAAGAGAACAGTTTAAAGTAAAATTGGGTAATGTTTCCCTGGATCTTTATACCTGAAATTGTTCAACTGAGACACAGCTGATCCTTTCATTTTTTTTTAAACTATTATACCTGGGTTTGGCTGCCTGTAGTTATGGCATGAATCATGTTTATATTCTGAAAAGATGGTCTCTTTCATCTGCCCTTTCTCTTGCCCTCCAACATGCAGCTAAGATCTAAAAGTATTTTTTTTTCTCAAGGGGATTTTCTCTTCAGATCAAAACTCTGGAGTTCTGAGCAAAGATAATTAATGAGCTAGTAACAAATTGAATTTTAGCTTTTCTAAGACTATTAAAATATTTCTTATGGTATTTCTGGTAGTCTTCAGGGTTGAAAATAAGAAATGTAACATCAAATGGCAAAATATCTTAGAAAACATTGCAGTGAAATTTTAAACTGAAAAAGAAACACTTCATTGGTAAGAAATAGTTTAGAGTACATATAGTTTTGAGTACAGTAGCAAAGCCTAATTGATATCACAGGTTTTGTATGTTTTGCATACAGACATGCCAACTCTTAATTCAAGTTGAACAAAACTCCTTTAATAATAAAGTCCTTTTGTGGCTACAATTTGTGGCTTAAACATATCATTGCTCCATGTCTGTTCATGATCATAAAGAGAAAAATATTTCAGACTCCAGCAGATTGTGTCTGTCTAGACTGGTTTCAAAAAGGATATTGCATTATTTGATAATGGAAGTTGTACTATTTCAGCTTAGAGGCAGCTCCTTTTAAAATATAGATCTATTTGGACTGGATCTTGAAGCCAAAAAGTATCACTTCTGAAACTTAGTTTACTTGTATGTCACTAAACTGCTGTATCAAAAACTGGGTATTCATTGACATTTCTGAGTGGTATTTTGTGTGTGTGTGTTTATTAGGTGAAAATGTTTGTTTTCCTGAACAAAATTCGTTGTCTTCTGTCAGCCAGCTGACTGCCTTCCCGGTCATCCATTTGGAATATATTTACTGAGCACCTTAGACAAATGATATAACAAGAGAGACTGTTGAGAGTGTGATCCAGGAAAGCATCTTTGAATAGATAGCATTTAAGCTCAGGCCTAAAACATTAGAGCTAGCCCTTCATCTGTCTAAGGCTGGACGTTAGGATATGTAAAGTCACATCTGTGATTCTGTGTGTGGATGAGAAATATAATAATCTCCAATGACTGGCTTTACCATGTTTGTTCATGGCTTTATTTTCCAGTTTGAGGACTTGCCAGGTTTTCTGCTGCAGTTGTTTTTTCTTCCTTTTCCATCTATTATTTATTGTATCCCCCACCCTCCCCACCCCCTACCTGTCCTTGCCCCATGACAAAAGCACTTGGGTTTAGGAGATTGATGTCAAATTGTTACCAAGCCCCAAGGGACCAGTGACCTGCAAGTGAGTCCTCTTGCCCAGAGCTGTCCATGCCAATAGAATGAGACCTCATTTGGAATAGCAGAGGAGAAACGTTATTCATTGATCAATGGATGGAGGAGGCAGAGCTTATGCTCTAAAACACCTTCTCCTCAAGGGAAGGTGAGCAGGGTTCTTATGGGATGTGAAGGGGGAGGGGTCCCCGCATCATCGCTCGGGGTGGGAGTATTTGGGGCATGTGCAGATCTTCCCTTCTTGCACATGGCACCTTTTGCACACGGCACCTTTTGCACACGTTTGCTTTTGTGCATGGCACCCTATAGCCATCTTGGACCTTTCAGGTTTGGACTGGTTCTATCATTTGGCCACCTGGCATTGTTCTGTCTTGGTTCCTATAAGCAAGCACAACTTAAAAACAAAGAATTAGACATGGAAAATGTTTTAGGGTCTTCCCTAGGTGACAAAATGTGTTGTTCTTAATATTGGTTTTGTTAATAAATGTGTGATTATGGCCAAGTCATTTAACCTCTTTGGGCCAAAGTTTCTTCATCTGTAAAGTGAGGATAATTATGTGTTGTAACTGAGACAGGCAGGTTAGCAGAGGGATCTGGCACCACAAGGGAACAGGAGGGTCATGCAGGGTGGGGGAATATTGTTAGGACATTGCTAAAATATAGTTCTGCATTATAGCTTAAGATAGCTTAGGTAACTGTAAGTTTCCAGAACCTCTTTTGACTCTGTAGGAGGACCGAACTGCTTGAGTTATGGAAGGTGCAGCCCTGTCGTTCTTCCCCTGGCTGCTGCTCTGACTCACAGCTGCCTTCGCTTTTACTTCTGCCCTGTGCAGAAAGACCCCCTACCCAGAGCAGGAATATAAAAGATGCAATGGCAAAACTGCTCTGCTCTGCTCCTCCCTTGGGGTGTGCCCACTCTGTCTATGGAGCGTATCTTTCTAATAAACCCCTTGCTCTTTGTACTTGTCCTTGCTGTGACAGCTCCTCCCTTGGAGTGTGCCCACTCTGTCTATGGAGTGTGTCTTTCTAATAAACTTCTTACTCTTCGTACCCATCCTTGCTGTTCTGTAAATTCTTTTACAGCGTGACATCGAGCAACCTGGACCCGCAGTGTGGTAACAGTAACTACTTCATGGGTACTAGAAGGTGATTAATATTTTGGTATTAAGTGCACTGATACATATGAAGGGACTCTGAGAAATATAAACTATGTTGGGAATATAATGTGTTGTGGTGCCTTCACCTCAGGAGAGGCTGACACTATTAGAGGAAATACAAATAAATCCTAGTCAATTTATTGCTCTCTAAAAGAGGTTTGTGTTTAAGGTATGGTTTCCCATCCCTGCACTTAATATACTGTGTTGCCCTTAATTACACCATGTTATTTTGGGAGACATTAATAGGCATTAAATATTGGATAATATTAAATTAAAATCCCCCCTCCCAAATTATAGCTTTTTATTATCTGAGTTTATTTTTCCTGAGAAAATTATTTCAGAGTAGATTGGCTTTCTAAATTACAGAGTTGTTCTTGCTTAATGATTGGAAAAAAGAGGGGTATCGTAATCCTTTTTGAAGGGAAATAGACAACCACAGAAGTCCGTGTAAAGATGTATATTTTAATAGCAAGATATCAGAATCAATTTATATGTCTAAAAAATGAGATTAATTAAATATATTGTTATAGATTTACTTAGTGGAATGCTTTGCAACAATTGAAACTGTTGATGCAAACTGTACACTTATTGACCTGGAAAATGGCTGTAATATTTTACTGAATAAGAAAGATGGGTCATATAATATGATCTACTTTTGTAATAAAACATATTGATAGAGAGAATGTAGAAAATTCTCGAATACTATACAGCAAAATGTTTTTATTTAAGGCTTCTAGTAATTTCTGATATTTTTCATTTTATTTATGCCTTTATATATGTCTAGAATTTAGAAAGTTAGAAAGTACTACTTAGTATCAGACAAAGCAATAAAGCTATTTTCAGTTTAAAAAAAAGAGATAAGATTGTTTGAATGACATTGCCTAAATGGAGTGCAGTTCTAAAGACTGGTATGATTATGATATTAAAAAGCAGCTTTTTAGCTATATCCATTGCCACTATTATTTTTAATCTTTTCACATATAAGCTTCCATTTGTTATGAATCCGGCAACATTTCTCTGATCTCACCTTTTGACACCTCAAGAATAAAATCTCTTGCACATAAAATTGTCTTCTAATGAGGAACTAAATATTTTAAGAGGACTTACATACTTGGAGGTAGCTATATGTTTTTGCAGTTAGAAGTTGTTAACCATTAAGAATATCTATGGGGACTTGATTCCTGGATGAAGCATTAAGTTACAAACAGGTGTGGAAAAGAAGGCAGGATTTAGACTTCAGAATCTTGCGACTGAAGTGCTCCTTCCCTTTGATTAATTTCTAAAAGCCTTAAGGCCAAGAAAGCAAAGGCCGGCAAGAATAGGGTGAAGTCATTGTGTAGAATTTCATTTTTAGATCAGGGTATATTGGCTGACCTTGACTGAGCATTGGTTGTTGGTCTGGCAACAGTCTTCTTGTGCAGCATTCCATTTCTTTTAACTGACAGAACCATAACACTGACTTAGGAAAAAAAATTTTTAGTAGGAAGTATTAGATTAGAAAAGTAGGTATTTTTCAAGGTTTAGAAAATCTTTTCAGTTTATTATTGTCAGTATTATCTTTCTAGAGTCACCAATGTGAATGTATCTTTGAACCTGTCTGTTTTGTTTCTCTGCACTGGGAAGTCACTTGGCCCTTCGTCTCTAGGTCGTCTAACTCTGGGAACTATATCCAACCTATTTTTCATTTTGCTCTCTGGACTCTCAATAGGGTGAGTGCTGCTTTTGCTTGTCTTCCTAGGATGGAACATTATAATAAAGTAGAATATGAAGTGATAACTTCAGTCTCCTCTAATCATTCATTGAGATGAAACTTGGGAATAATTTGCATATCTTGAAGTTCTAAGTAGAAGGCTTCTTGAGTAGTCTGTAAAGAATGCCATTTATATGCCTTCATTCTTTCTCTGAAGTACTGGCAGTTGATGATAGAATTTTTCAGTTCAAGAGGATTAAAAAATATAAGTCTCATAGTTTTAAATACTGTTTAATGGCTACTTTCAAGATCAAATTCAGGACTCTATAATGAGGTTTTACATCACATTTAAAATCCACATATGGTTATTAAATTGATTGGTTGGTAATCATTTTAATATTCATATAGGATGATTTTGTGTGGGGTATTTTGCACATGTGGTTCTGTAGCATAGTAGACAGTTAACTTTGGGAGTTAGGAAATTAGATTCATAATTTTGAATTCATAACATTTTACGAGTTTTTTGAATAATTTTTTGGATGATTTGTGGCTTCCTTAAAGAGATCCTGACACTTTTTATAGTTAATATAGTCAGTTCTTTTTTAGTTCCTATACTTATACATCTTTTTTAATCTTATCTCACACTGCCTAGATCTGTTTATTGAGGGTAAATATTGGTCATAGATTTAAAATAAATAGCATTGATACAAATACAAATCTGAAATTCCACAGTAATTGAGATTTGATATTGATCTTAGACTCACAATTATTGAAAGAATAGTTGAAACCTGTTGCCTAGAGTGTGACAACCAGTAGTTATTTCATTCACTCACTATTACTTGGCAGACTCAGAGTTTTTGTTATCCATTGAAAGACTTCAAATAGGAAGAACTTCCTCTTAATGTGAAACATCAATTTTCATACTGGAGATCAAGTCTTTTTTGTTTAATCATGGCCCAGCTACTTTTTTTAATCTACACAGTTCTTCCTTTGTAATATATTCTTATGCCAAAAAGAGTCCTAACAGAGGGTTATGTTTTAAGTAACCAGTTACACTTTCTCTGAGTCTTCAATAAGGCCACCGATAATTGTATCACACAGTGCCTAATGTAATTTGGAAAAAGAAAAGTATTCCCTTCTGTTCCCCTTGTGTTTATGTTTTCTTTGCAAGTTAAGCAACACATATATCACTTGAATATATCAGCACTCAGTAGCCTTCCTGCTTATGATAACTATGGCTACTACCACTGGCTTGATGGCTAGAACTTAGCTTCCCCAGAAATTGCCCCTTAGGAAATGAAGTTTTTCAGGGAGCTGTCTTCAACTGTGATCATGAATAGGCTCCTCGGATTCTTCAATTCCAGCTTTTTCTTTCTTTACCTTTTCTTTCCTTTTGCAACAGCTGTCTCCGGCACTGATGACTTTAATGAGATTTGCCCTGGCCTCTACCCTCGGCTCTGCTGATCACACGCACTGTCACCTCTCTGGTCAAGGAAATGAGAGACACTGCTCTCTCTATCTGCATCTAACTTTCAGAAATGGTACAGTCTTTCTTCAGTTCTCCAAAATACAGTAGAGATCAGACTCCAGTGGTTCAGACTTTACTGGTGAAGTTCAAGGAAAACAAAGAAAAAAATAATACATATAATTTATAAATGTTAACGAGATCTCAAAAGCTTAAGTTTGTCCTCAGGGTCTTCTAGCACCTTATCTTTCTCCAAATGCCTGGGACAGCCTATTCTACCAAATGGAGTACTTCAAGCACCTCCCTGCCTCTATGTTCTGGCCCAAATTTGAGAGGGCCACGCCCTGATGTTAATCTCTCCTGATGTTGAAATGATTCATAGTGTTAAGGTTCACAGTCCAGAGCATATCCCTCCATTTAGTCTTAGAACTATATAACCATACCTGCTTGCATCCACAGTCACCAGGCTGTGGTCTTGACCCCAGTACATAGTGGAACCCAGTGCATTCTGAATTGTTTTATCCTTGATAAAATAACCTGCCCATCTCAGTGTCTTTCTATGGATTCATTAATTGACGTGAAATGACACTTAACCAGATCTCCTGCAAACAACTGCTCAAACAAGCAATGATTTTCAGTCATAGCGTTCTCCAGAAGTAACAAAACAACATAACATTGTAATACATTTATAGAGTATTGACTCACTTAAAAGATACAAACAACTTCCTTAACCATTGAGACCATTCACTCCCCCTCTGAAATATCTGCATCAGGTGATTGATTCCACTGCTTTTAGGTCTTCCACAAGAAAGAATGGGCAGTTGTTTGCTTTATAATAGCCTAATAGGGCCAGAGTCTATACCCACAGGTACAGAAAATTATATGGCATATTTAAATGAAAGCTCGGTGCCTACCCTTTACCAAGGCATCTCACCACATATTATTTGAACTGCATATGAATGATGGATCCAGAGATATATCTTTTCTCTCTCTAAAAATTATGCAGAGTTTTAAAATTTATTAATCAGTGTTTTTGACCACTAAAAAATTGGAGGTTCATATTTTTAAAAATATTATTTTTGTTTAGTTAATGTGGAGAATTTAAAAGTCCGTAACTGATTGCTGTTAACTAAACTTTGCCTAGTTGTGAAAATAATTGGAGGGACATATCCAAAATTTTAGCATTGGTGCGTTCATTTATCGTATTGTGCAATGGAAGAATTCTCCTTGAAATAGTTGTATGCTTTCCTTAACACCTAAACAAATGGTGAAATTACATCATATTGGGGTGGAGTGGGAAATCAAATTGGATAAAATATCAGCTTATGTGAATTGACAGATACTATTTGTGCTTTTTTTCTTTCCTCCTTTCCTCTATCCCTTCCTCTTTTCCTTCAGGATATCTTTCCTTCCCCTCTTAGTTCTCTTTATTTTTTTTGTGTATTTTACCAACAGCTTTGTTTAATCTTTCTATAATAAATTAATGTCCAAAAAATATGTATTTGTGAGATGTGTGGCTACAGGTAGTTGTGTGTGGTTTCTGGCAATGAAAGAGAAACTACTTAATCTGTAGTGAAAGGGAGAAACAGAGCCCTGGCTTTATATAGTATAATGCTGGGATACCACACATTAAAAGACCACATCTCCAGATGCTAACTACAATGGAAGGTTTTATTACCTGCACTGATTAAATCAACCTTAAAAGAATAAATTATGGATTTATCTTACTAAGTAAAAATACAGAATATTTATCAACAAACAGGAGAACAGATATATATGGTTTTAGTTCTCATTTCTGGGATACTACTGTGTTATATATAAGAGAGACAGAGTGAGGTATAGATGTGTATATTTCTTATAATTTATTTGTCCATCGCTAGAAATAGTTAAGTAATTTTCCTGATCTTAAACTTGAGAAAATATATTTTCTAAAATATAAAATGTTTATCAATACTTTTTTCAGTTTCCTTGACGATGCACCTAGGTTTCTGATGAGTGCACTGACTTGACCCTCATGTATTTAAGTTTTCATTGAGCAGCATTGTCCCACGGTCACACACTGAAAATCCCAATGTCGGTGTCTTGCTCAGTGCTGTTCTGTGCCACTTGATAAACTCTGTGCTCAGGTATGGTGAAGCGGGACAGTCATTCCTTCTTGTAAATAAAGGAAAACATGTGTTTTCTAACCTCAATTTTAACCTTTTCTGGCTTTAGTTAGGGATTTAAAGGAATCCAATTTGGAGCCTGGCATTAGATTAGAAATTGTTGTAGATTTTGTGAAATGCTTTGTCCTTTTGGTGCTCTCCCTACATTCCAGTGAACTTGAATTCATTTAATATAGTACCATTAAGAATAGAGAGGGGGCTAGTCCCTCTTAGTAAATTAAAAAAAAAAATCATTTGCTTTTACTTGACAGCTTTGACCTGGGTTTCTACTTTGCCTTTCCTTTTCCTTTTTCTTTTTTTCTCGAATTCCTGTGTAGGAGGACTACAGAAGAGTGTTTAATTCCCTAAGAATTCTTTAGAAAAGGGAACCTAGATCTTAAATATATTAAAATACTTTGATTTATTCTGCTGTAAAATTAATCCTCTTTGTGGTCAACTATTTTACAGTATCTTGACATGGGGATATATAGTGTGTTTTTAAAAATACAATTATTTGGAACTTGATTTATCTTTTTGGCTCAAATATTTGAACCCATAGAATATTTCACATGGATTGCAATGCCAGATTCATGTCATCCTCAGGAAACAATGAAGTTTGTTTTTTGTTTAGAGTAAGGAGTAACTTGTTTGGTATTTTTTTCAACAATTAAGATTTTCACTTTCTCATGAAGGCTAGCTAGCATTGACAATGAAGAATTTTAAAGATTGTTTGATTTTTGAGTCTTTTTTTTTTGAAGTAAAATTTAAAAGTTTTTTCCAGAATATTTTAGAGCATTTGAGTTGGTGACAGAAGTCATTAAGTGAGAGAAGATAAATTCAGTCTGACACTTTAAGATAGTATCTGTGTAACTAAGGCAAAGGGTGAATTATATATAATTACCCAGTAAACTGGGAAACTATGCAAATAGTTAAATATAATAATTCAAGTCTGACATGAATTTTTCCCTCTTTTGTGCAGCCAGATAAACCTTGTGGATAGTTGTAAATTCTTATGTAAATTCATCGTATTCACTGAATTTTTTTAAATAGTATCTTCTTTCTAGAGGTCCTAATTTGAATAAGGTAAGAAGAGAGGGGGGAAAACCCAAAACTACACACACACACACACACACACACACACACACACAGACACACAGACACACACTATCTAGATGTGTAATGTTGGGAATAATATTTCTTTTAAAATTATAAAATCCGTCATTTTTCTTTTGAAATAGAGGTCGCTAGTTTTGTGCACATTTCCTTTTTTTTCAAATTTTATCCTCTTATTTTTGGTAAGCAGGATATCTGTATTCTTTAGTAATTATAAAGGTCAAAGGCCTTTCTCAATTTGTAAGAAGAAAAGTAGTGTCCAGCTTTACTGTCACTGACTCATGTTTAATGATTCAACATCACCAACGAATATGGGGCTCTCTATAGTAGGGCTTCTCAGTGTGTAGAAGAGACCACATTCTCTGTACATGAGTAGAAAATACATTTGAACACATCTTGGTAGAAAGAGTCCAAGTACGAAATGTTTATAGGTATTGTGTCATCTCATAGAAGTGTAGTAGTGTAGAAGTTGCACCTTGATGACCATTTGCCCCCTTGAACATCTTAGGATTTTAATAAAAGACAGCTACTAATGCAGTCTTCTTCTATGCTGTGGTCTTGAGTCCAAGAGTATAAATACATTTGATGATGTTGTTAAGGTGACACATCCTGTTCCAACATATTGACATTTCCATTTTAATGCATTGTATCTATCTGGTAAGGATAACTTGAATGCTCTCTGGAAAAGTTAAAAAAATTACCTGAAAAGAAAAAATGATCACTCTAAGGGATTAGAGGTAATTTAACTTATTATTTTTTTCTGTGCTGTAGGAAAAGAATTGTTTGAATAAATGTTACTGTTTTGTGTACATTCACTAAACTGTGCATGAATTTTGTAAGCAGCTTTCTGAGTGGTGATCAGAAGCATTGAAATATGGGCTATGCTTGTCTGACATTTTTTAAAGGTACTGTTTATAGCTCTACATCTTTAGAAGAAATTGATAATATAGGATTATGGATTCAGATTTTTGATAACTTGAGAAAAACTTATCCTTGGGGCATAATACCTATGTTTTGATATATAACATTAGCAAGCTAGAACAAATTGTTTAATATTTGTTCAATTGTTGAGATAAGTTTTGAGATGTTATAGTTGAAGACAGTGATGATTATTTTAGGGACAGACAAAAATCTGACCCAGATGACTTAACAAATATGTGAATGTATTGATTTTACTAATGAGTTGCAAGGGTATATCTGTCTTCAAGCAACGGCTTTAAACAAGATTCAAGAAGTGTGATCAGGACCAGATTCCTCTTTCTCCATTTCTTGGTCCTGCTTTCTCAGTGTTGACTAGTGATCCAAAGATGCTGGCCACAAGCTCCAGGACTACATGCTTTTCTCTTTAAAATTCTGATAAGAAGGAGAAAAGTCTGTCTCTCATACTGCTTTATAAATGTCCCCGGATCAATGCTATTGGCTCTGACTGGCTTGATTTGGAGAGTATACCTATCTAATCATCTGTAGGCAATGAGGATGGCATGTACTGATTGGTTTATGTCAAAGAAGGCTGATGTCTAGATGCATGTTAGACCAATTTCACATTGCTGGGAAATTTGGGGTACTATTTAGAAAAGATAATGGATACATGGGTGGCAACTAACAGATGTAGTAAGTGTGTCTCATTTTTGGATCTCATGGACACTGACACTATTGATGGATTGAGAGGGACTTAGCATAAGTTTTTATGCTTTTGGACACTGACACTCACCCCCTCCCCTTATTTTTAGGATCTTTCACCAAGTAAATACTGCTCCTTCACTGAATCATTTAGGAGCTTTTGGCTCTACGTAACAGAAGGCCAAGCTAGTGGTGGCCTTAAAACTAAAAGGACACTTGCTTACTTAATAGGAATTCCTAAAGAAGGGTGGTACCTGTAGTGGTTTAGTTTTGCAACTGAATCATCAAGGATCCATTCTCTTTTCAACATCTTTGGTGTGTAGTTTTGTTAACTGGGTAGCAAGATGTTTTTCAGATATCTTGGCATCAATTTCTGACATAATAGCTTTCAAAGACAGAAGTATGGTGGATAGAACTGATATTTTTCTGAAGTCACCCAGCAAACCCCCCCTTACATATCATTAGCTAGAAATAGGACACATAATCATTCCCAGCTTTTTGGGGCCGGCCGGTGGCGCAGCAGTTTAGTCCGCGTTTGCCAGCCCGGGGTTCGTGGGTTCGGATCCCGGGCGCCTGCCGACGCACTGCTTGTCAGCCATGCTGTGGGGGCGTCCCATATAAAGTAGAGGAAGATGGGCACGGATGCTAGCCCAGGGCCAGTCTTCCTCACCAAAAACAAAAAAATTTCCTAGCTTTCAAACAGAATGGTAAATATCAGGATTTTCAATACCTATCATAGGGACTGTGCCATGTAGAATGTGACTGAGAATAGTCGTGTGGCCAATGTCTTCCACAACTGCTTAAAGTAAATGAGAGACATCTCCTTTTGTTTTGCGTCGAGGCATTGGAAGAGGCCAGTACCATGTTGAAGATGTTGTATTGAGATCCACTTTTTGTGGTTTAGTTCTTGTGCTTTTTTCAATGGTTCTGAATTTTTAGCATCATGCCATTGTAATAAAATATTTAATATAATAGAAGCTGGTTATGCTAAACTTGTTATCCTCAATGCTTCTTCAACCACGGTAGTGAAAACAGGGTGGGTCAAAATAAATAATGCAAAAAAAGTAAAATTATACATATTTATGCATATATACAACATCAAATATTATATATAGCTGGATATGTGTGCATAGTATCATGCATTGTAGAGGAATACATTTCCATGATTAGCACAGCTGAGGAATTCTAGCAATTTAAAATAGCTTCATTATATTTTCCTTTTATTTCCCAATTTCCAAACTTCTTTCCTTTCGTAGGCTCAAACAGGTACTGCTATCTTTCCATTCAAATTATATGATCAGTGTAGTCTTTTAGCAAGAAATACTTTAGATCTATTTTCACCCATAGTAAATATTAGCATCTTTTCAGAGAAATGCTTATTATATTTTGCACCGTCTTTCTCTTTTTCTCACTTTATGTCTGACTAATAAGATACTTATTGTTATGACATAAACAATTTTGTTTCACTGGTCACTTTCAGTATTAGAAGTCTGTTAACATGCTGCATAGTAAATTATAGGGATATATATTATGGCAATAATTATCTTTTTGGCATGGTCATAATTTATATATAGTAAGGTACCCATGTAGAGATAAGTACTAACGTAATAGTTTTTGTCTCATGCTACCAGAATCAGAACTTGTAAATCAATTTTTTTTCAAGCTTTTGAAGTAGTCAAATATTTTGTGTTGATATACCAAAGATTCTCTCTGTGATTGTTATTTTTGTTCAGGTGGATACATTTTTCAAAAAGAAAGAAAGAAAGGCAAATTGAGTGGTTCCAATATAATGTAAGGAGGCAGTAGTAGGATACTGAAGACGTAATGTCTAGGCTGATAACCCAGCTCACCAGTATGAGCTGTGTGACCCTGGATCACTTACCTTAGCTCTTTGGTCCTTGGGTTACTTTTCTATAAAATGACTGTTAACAACGATTAAATGAAATTATCTGTGTAAGCACTTAGCATAGTGCTTAAAATATGGTAAGCACTTAGTAACTGTTAGCTCTTGTCATTATCATTTAGTTTGTAAACTTTGAAAGTGATACTGAAAATTATATTTTGAAAAATGGAAAACAAACAAAACATACCTCCTCTCCTATTACCAAAGAAGTATTGTGGATCTTCGTGTGTCCATTAAATATTAGATCATACTTATAAAAATATTCAGACACTCATTAGGTTCCATAATTATATTTGATCATTAAATTACATTGATTAGTACCACATTTCTTGAATGCATCTATCCTTATCAGCCACAGGTTTTGTAATTTTTATACAATTTATCTGAGATGAATTTAGAGTAGATGACCTTTTGGAGTTGTCATTCCTATATTATCAGAACACTCAGTTAATTTGGCTAATAAAAATTAAAATAGTTAATTATAAAATTCAGCATTCTAATTATATGTTACTGTCATATAATTAAAATTTTAATGTATCGACATATTCTGTCTCCCTATTTATCTATCTGTGTTTATACACACACACATGGGCACACAATGTTAAGGAATATAGGACTGTATTTAAGTTATTTTCGTTCTCATATATGATTTGATTTACAATGAGTTGGGCCTTGACCAACTTGACCATTGATTAATTTCATTTTTCTCCAGTTGTAAATCTGTAGCACATTATTTTTTTAGCTCTAGAAGCTATATTTCTAAATATAAATAATGCAATATATTATCAGTACTACATAGTGTAAATCAATGAGCTTTTAAAAATGTGAATGCTTGATTTTTTAGGATGGACTGCTACGTTTCCTTTAAGTCACTTAGTGTTACTAGTGAAAATTCTGATCTTGACTGAAAGGGGAGGTGAGAATATGGTGAAAAAAAGATCATTGCCCGTGCCATTGTGTTTCCTTTTAAATGAGAACTGGGCTATTTTGCATTTCAAAAGCCTAGGATTTTACCTGGGTTAATATACATGTGTGTATGTGTGTGTGTGTGTGTGTATTTGAGTAAATGAACGAATGGTTTAATACAGAGGCCAAACTGTAACTTCTCATGAAAGATGTTTATTTGCCCTTATACTATTTGCAGTATATTAAAAAAATGACTACTATTGAGACAGGAATACAAAATGGAGATGTAATAAGAATAACATAATGACCATTTTCAAATTATTGGAAAAGATTTTGTTTCTTTTCCATTTAATCTGCATTCTTTAGGCTAAGTCTTTCTTTTTATGGTATGATAATTTTTGCTAGTTGAAAATACACTGCTTTCCTTGTTTTTTTTTGCTGAGCAAGATTCACCCTGAACTAACATCTGTCACCAGTCTTCCTCTTTTTTTGCTTCAGGAAATTAGCCCTGAGCTAATATCTGTGCCACTCTTCCTCTATTTTGTATGTGGGCCACTCCCACAGCATGGCTGATGACTGGTGTAGGTCTCTGACTGGGATCTGAACCTGTGAAACTAGGCTGCTGAATCAGCACGTGTCAAACTTAACCACTATGCCATGGGGCTGGTCCCATGCTTTTCTTTATTGAAAACATCAATTTTAAGGTCTGATGTAAAAAAATGGGAGTTGTAATCACCATTAATTTTTAAATAATGCAACTAAGAAAGGAGGAGCAAATATTGTACCCATTAGAGTAGAGTAAATGAGATGGAAATGGTGTTTCTTTGATGTCTGTTGACTGATATAAGTTCGTAGGGTCAAAAGTATAGAGCCACAATTAATACTGAAGTCAGCATGAACTTCAGTAAACAAACAGGTTACAATTTATAGAGAGGCTAAAATCTCTTCATAGTTAAAACAACCTTAAAGCTTACTGAAATATACTCATTTTTCATTAAGGCTGAAGTGTGAAATACCATTCTGGGAAAGAAAGTAAATTTACTTTGGTTTGTTTATTTCAGTGAGAAAGTCTTCTAAATCTGATGACAAAAAGGAAGATAATAACATAAAACAATCTCTGGGAGTTTTGGGGCTGTAGTTATAAGACTAGTTAACATTTACTACAGGTTATGTGGACGGCACTAATAGTGTTTGGGAATCAGATTGTTGTTCCACTAGATAGCAAGCTTCTACATGTTTGTAATTATCTTTTGTTTATATAGAAACATGCTTGTGTATGTACGTGTAGCTGTTCCATAATTTGAACATTTTTTTTAAACTGTGAATTTTAAGACTGCCCACAGCATAGTCCATTCATCACTGTGTCATACATCCAACACGTGGTGGTATTGGAGTGAATAACACAAATGGCAGAGTCTGCCTGGGGGCTTTTCTTCCTTAATGCCAAAGTTAGAAACTTGGAGTCAAGGAGAGACAATTCGGAAAGCTGGGAGGTAGCTGGAAGGCAGGAAGTAATCTAGTTTACAAAGGTGGAGAGTTTTAGATGCTTTTCTATGTTCTCTTAGATGCCTATTCTCAATATGCTCCCCTTTCTTCAGACTGCACTGCTGGGAAGGCAAATAGAACCTTCTTGACCAACAAACTAAGAATCACTTTAATAAAATGTGTACCTGAGTGGCTTGACTATATCTTCTGACCTGTAATTTCCTAAGATCACCTGTCCAATCTGAGGCCCCAATGGAACAGTAAGGAGGGATTTCACAGACCATTCAGGTGAACCATCTTTGCTTCCTCTGTTGCAGTCCCGTGTCCAGCTAGTTATCAGACATGGAACACGTGCCTCAGTAGAGCAGGGATGAGCAGGAGACCGAGTTGGTGAACTGCTGAGACACATTGTGTAGCAGCTGGAGGTTTTGTGAAGTGGAAGACACCAAAGTCAAGCTCAAATGCTGGTTATATTGAGGGGAAAAGAGCTGACTCATCAGAAGGAAGAGTGCAGACACCTGGAGTGGAGTGAATGGTTGCATTCTCCTCCTCTTGTCTTTTAATTCTTTATTACCATAGCACTCGGAAAGGGATCTGCATAAAACATGTTTTCTGCTAGGGTTATATTAAATATGCTGAATAAAGCCTTCTTGATTTCACCTGCAAACCAAATGATTTAAAGCAGTTGCTCAGACATTTCTAATGGATTTATTTTCGTTTCCTCACAATGATATTAAAACTCTACCTTTTCCTGTAAATGGAAGTATATCAATAGCTGAGGTGCTCAGAATTTAGACTTATGACTTATTTTATTTGTTATGATATAGACAGTTGTGCTGAATATAATATAGGAAAACACCTAACCTATGTGTTCTGCAGCACAGCCACATTTGTTAATCAGAAATTGATAGACTCAGGTAAGAATGTTCTAATTAGTGATATATTGGTTGATAATACCTAGTAGAAAGGGACCGGATAGAGAAGCATATTCTGTTGGTTCCAAATATTTGTTTACTCACTTTTTAACAAGGAAATCTAGATTCAAATGTGTTAATAAGAATCTAGATCTAGTGGGCAGTAAACATCAAGGAGGGGTCAACCAATGTGGGATTAATTTTAAATCTTAGCTCTGAGCTTCCTAGTTGTGTTACTCGAGCAAGTAACTAAATCTCTTTCCGAAGTTTCTCCACCTCATTGATATGAAAAGCTCTCTTCTGGTTTTGAAGGATAAAATAGGTAATGAACTTGAGTTTTGCACAGTGACTGGAACCTACTATCATTTATCTATTCCAAGACCTACTTTATATTCGTATTTTAACGTGTCTGAAATTGGATGGATCATAATAATCAATAGTCTATCAATTTAATTGGCAACATGCTTTTTTCCTTAATGTTACATAAAATTATGTTCTTATAATCAGAGGCATCTTATATTTGTTGAAATATGGTTTGTAAAATGGCATATAAAATAACATTTGCCCTTTAGTGAGAGGTGTCAATATCTTATGAATATGGGGATAGGTGCTCCCTAATTGTTAGTTCCTTTTCCTTTTCTGGGGAGCTATTTTTGATGTTGTCAGCCTTTGTTTAATACTAATGGCTGTCTAAATCTCAATCTAGACTCCTTTTGTGGTTTTCAAATTAAATAAATAAACATATAAAAATTATTTTTGATTAATAAAATATAGACCTCATAAATATAAAAACAAGTAATAAAAGTACTGAAATTTTGGTAACTGAACATAAGTTAATAATTCCTATGATTTGCCTAATCTGTTTCCATACCTCACCAGTGTCCTATAAAACAATGGATCTTGATATAATATATAGGGGTTAAAAAAAAAGACTCCAGTATGGCATTGATAGTATATGTTATGTGTTTTTAAATGGACATTTCTATAGCTTCTCATCTAAGATAAACTGGATTTTGTGGCTGTATAGTGTGGTGTTTACATTTATATGTGCAGTACAAAAAGAATATTGTGAAATTGAGGCTAATTTTTCTGATAAGAAACAAAAGCAAAGCTGGCTTGATAACACTTTTTTCTGCTGCTTCGGCAAATTATGCAATGAGGGAGACTTGTGTTAGAGTGCAGTGATGAAAAATCAGAACCAGAACATGACAGGCTGAGAGTCACAGGAAATGAAACAGAAGGTAGGGTGACTCTTTACTCAGAGCAAATCTCTCAGGTTAACTGAAAGTCTGGGGCTGGGAACAAAGACAGACTCATTGCCCTTTCATAGTAAATGTCTGCAAACCTAGTCACGAGAGAACTTTTGACGGCCTGAAGTGCCTTTCAGCAGATTTGTAAATTCAGTAGATATATGAAATAAAAATCAGCAGTTGGGAGTCAGTGCCTAGCCTTATATTTTGATAGATAAATTGCTTAAGGATTTAAAATCCATCCATAGTAAGGAGGATACGTACTGGATTAGAATTAAGGGATTTATCTGGTCTTCTTTTCCCAGAAAACCAAGATTACTTCATGTCAAAACAGTGTCTTGAGAAAGTGTAAATAGCGAAAGGCTTTACTTGAAACTTCATTTGGAGATGAAGACTCTCATATTTCCAAAATATATTATCATTATAAGATATGATTTTGTGTACCTTTATTTCTGAAAGTAAGTAGCTTGCTTTTCACAAAGCAAAACTTGTTAAATTGTGTTTATAAAATATTACTTTGTGAAAGCAGCAGTGCTCAAATATATAATTTATGTCTATTCTTTGACTCATTACTTTAAAGTTACTTTAATTATATCTCCGTAATTAAAAATACATTACTATGATATATTCGGCATATCCATACTATTTGAAAACTATCACCAAAGTGTTTCAAAAAGGTAAGATCACTTTTATAGCAGTTGGCATTCCCCCTACACCTCTGTAAGAAACTGTAAACAACATAGAACAATAGATCAGTGTATAGCAGAGTAGTTGAGAATTACATTATTGTCCAAGTTATTATCTTTCTTATTTGTAATCAGTGAGCCTGTTTTTGACTCTCATATTGTCTGTTGTGCTTTTGGTTATATAAGTAACAGTTTATTTTAAAATTGTTCTGTTTTATTTTCTGGATAAACTGGAAAATTCTGATTGTTGAGTGGCTACATTGAAAACCATTGCTGAATAGATACCAGAGATGTTTCCAGAAAAGGGTGTCCTTTTTTTGATGTCTCTTCAATTGCATTGAATAGACTGCCATCTAATCAGTTTGTATCTTATATAAGGTATGCTAAATTGCAGATTTCAAGCCTTTGTCAGTGGAATGAGGATGTTTATATGTACCTTGGAAAACTGTGGAAAAACAAAAACACTGAACGTTGATTTCTGATTTATTAATAGTGATGATAAAAGTTTGCTGCATTTTTAGTTTCTACCTTGAATTTTTGTAGAGCTTTATGGTACAGTTCTTTCCCCTTGTTTTTTGCTTGAGTCATATCCCTTTAATTGAAGGCACAAAGTATCCTGGGGAAAAGGAGGGCTTTTGAGAAACAGAACTCACTAAATCCTCACTTTATTTTTTACCTTAGTCAGATTACCCCATTATGTCATTTCTGATGTGGGGGTGTAAGGGAGGAAAAATAATTTTCCCTCTAATAAAAGCTAGATTAACAAGAGATAAACAGAAGTTTATTAAGATGTATCCCTCATGTATACATGAGAGATACTCAGGGAACAATGAGTAACTCCCGAAGGTGGCTAAGAATTCAGTCTTAAATACAACCTTATTAGAGAAAGGGTAGGGGGATGTAGATCTTAGGAGAGGATAAATGATTTTTAGGAAAGATGAATAGATGGGAGGTATGATAGTTTGTGACAAACTTTGTCTGGGTGTGGTGTCAACTTCTACTCTCTGCTCCTGTGATAAGTATCAATCTTCCTGGTTGATGAAACTTCCAGGGAAGGAATTTATGATGGTGCGTTCCTTTTGGAGGCTCTGTCTTTAGGTAGATGAGGCGAGTTCAGAGACAGCCTCTCTCTTGCATTTGCTGTTTTTCATGTGCCTGCAGCTCAAAATAATCAGTATTTCAAAGCAGCATATTTTGGAGTGAGATGTCCTGAACTCCTACAGTCATATTTTTGGGGTGACATATTCATCTACCTTTTGAGGGTTTGTTTTAATTATCTCAAGAGATTCTTGTGAGGGTTAGATAAGACACCCTCTGGAATAGTACTTAGTATTCATATCACCACCTCTACCTCCACCACCACCACCACCACTACCACCTCCACCACCTCCACCACCTCCACCACCTCCACCTCCACCTCCACCACCTCCACCTCCACCTCCACCACCACCACCACCACCACCACCACCACCACCACCACCACCACCACTTCTACCTCTACCATCTCCACCACCACCACTGTCTAATAGAACATTTATCTTTGCCAGGCTTTCTGTTATGTGTTTTACTTGCAGAATCTTGTATAATCCTCCAAATAGCCATTTCACATGTAAGGAAACTGAGGTATAAGAATAATCAGCTCCTCAAGGTTACATAGCTAGTACATATTATAGCCAAGGATTCCAGCTGGTTTTTTTTTCTTTTTAACGATTTATGATACTTTGTTACAAACCACTTTGAGTATATGTTTTAATTGAATATTTTTGAATTAATCATTAACCTGTCCATGCAAAAGTTACTTAAATGGTTGCTATTTCTATGTGCCTCTCCCTCTATATTTTTTGCAAAAAGCCTGAAGATATTAAGGAAGCTGTCATGAGGATATCATAATAATATTAAGGGGCATAGAATCAGATTAATTCCATTTATACCATGTTAACCAGCCTACATTTGTGATCCTTCCACTTGGGCACACAAGCTGCTTGCTGAATTGTGCTGGTAGAGATAACCCTTAATTCCTCTGTATCCTGTTTTTGAATCATTTCATTAAACAAAAGCTTTTGAGTCTTCTTTTGTTGCCGAGAACAAATGGTTAGATTTTAGGAACTGTAGCTACTTTTGTTATTCACAAATTCCAGAGCCTTTCAAAATTTATCATTCACATTCTCAGCTCTGCACACAATCAGTCATTATGTCAGCAGCTGCCCAGGGAGCCGCACTTCAATTCATTCAGCCAAATAATAACCATCAGGACAACCACTGCTACATTAAAAATAATAGTAAAATTAAATTCTGAAATAGCAGAGTTCTTTACTTCTGCAGTTAAAAATTAATTACTTATATTCAGTAGAAATCCCATTGTACATTTTGACAGGTAGAGAAAAGCAATATCTGTGTTAAAAATTAAATTGATTAGATTGATATGTTTTAATAATAGAAAAGGTTATAAAGGGTTCCATTTCCAAATAAATGTCTTCAAATGATTTATTACAGGCTACCATAACTTAATCAGGTGTCGGCTTTTGTTTTTGTAGTTCAGTGAATGAGCAATCAACAATCTGTAACCATTTGAGTAATTATAAGTTTTGAAATTACGTTAATGTACAAATATCATGAGTCCACTTTTCTACATTAGAGATAAAAAGGACATTACATACTGAACATTTAGCTTGCTTTTGAATATGTGATATATTTCTGATTAAATTGGAAAATAATTATTTTTAATTACAATTTGATTGTTCCCCTCCATCTTCCTTCCAACCTGCCCGTCCTCCCCATTTTTTCTCCCCCGCTTTTCTGTGATGTGTCAGCTCTGGCATTCAATGGCATATCATTGAAATAACGCTTCATATATTACAATCAAACTATAAATATAAATATTAATTTATACAGCATCGTAGTGAGGCTATGTCAGGGACACACTTTCATAGAAGTCTTTTGTGTAATGTCAGGATCTCATTATTTTAAGTGTCCTTGATCATATTCTTCCCTACTAGTGTCTTAAATAAAAGACCATGTGTTTGTCAGTATCCTCACTTAATTTCCTTCTTATTCTAAAAATAAAGGAAATGAGATGTAACTGCTGACTCAGATTATCAGTTTGCTTTGACATCACATGGAATTAGAGACATCAATCTATGTGCAATGTTGCCACCTTCTGCTGAACACTTTTTGTCTTTGAAAAGATCTGTTTTACTTTTGGAGTCAGTATCAACTTGAACAAATGAAGGGCTTTGTGTGAAGAAATTCAGTTTTGGTTAAAAGAAAAAAAGGTGTATATGTCAGATGGTCTGAAGATTCATTTTCTTTTTCCTCTGATATCTGGGAGGGCTGTTGTTAAGGATCTAGGGAACTCTCTTTAAAGATTTATGTTGTATATTTTCTCAATTACATTTATTGACAAAAGCTTAATAATAACAGTTCACTGTTCCTTAGAAAATCCAAAGTAAGAGAGATGTTTCCTTAAAAGGTTACCAAGTAAATTTTGGTGTTTATAGTAGAGAATGTATGTGGCATCCTTGATTATTATTTTTATTTTTACATTTCAAGTTTTCACTTATTGTCTTATTTATCATCAAATATTAAGATCCAGTTTTCTTTTTTTAGACAAGCATAGCAGCATGCTGAGGAGTGGTTTTTTTTTTTTACAGGTTTAAGGATATATTTAGTTTACACATTAATAATGGGTAGTTATCACAATTTTGTTATATTTATTTAAATGAAAGAAAGAACTTGAAATTTAACAACTTCTTAAAAGGCGTGTTCACTGAGAACTCATTCTCCTATATAACGCCAGTATCTTATTTCCATGTAATCCCAGGTTAGTGGCGTCATGGCCTTCATTCAGTGTTTCAATGCAAATGTTTCTAAAGGGTCACTATGATTTTGCAAATACTTTAAAATGTGCCAAACAACTCTGCATGTTCTACATGCATAAATCTTCCAAACAAATCTGATACAGAATTTATATGAAACTGGAATGGGCCAGTCTAATGAATGCCAAGCTTAATGTACAATCTATTTTTTGAATAAATCATACAGGAAAATTGCAGAGTGTGTAAATTACATAGCCATCATAAATCAATATCCTTTAGATTGCTCTGCCTTAGATAAGGGGTGGCACTGCAGAGGCCATGACATACTTGAAAGTGAATGAGAGGAAAGCAGTTAAAGTGAGAGAGGAACACCCATTAAGGAAAAGAAATGCTCAGAAAATTATTATAAAAGTTGAGTACACAAATTATACATCCTTGGGCAGTGGTTATTTTATGCAGAGTGCATGGATGAGTGAGATGGCTCATGTTGTTTTTCACTATGTGAGTGCTGCAGGACTAAGTTAAGGAGTTTGAACTGTTCCTGCTAATTCGCCCTAATGCTTAAGAATGAGTTCTCTAAATTGTAGCATTGTTGAAGTAGTTCCATAATAAAGATTTTGAACTCACTGATAAAGCTGCAGATCATGGTTCCTGTTCTAATCTTAATTTTGGTGTAAAAGAACTAACTTTCCTGAAGGATATGGGTAATTTTTAAAAAATATTTCACTGTGGACCATTTAATCATTTTATTATAAAAACATACTTGCCATACATTTTACATTTGTATTGGCTAAATGAAGAAAAATATTAGCCCAAAATGAAAAGATTGTGAGTTTAAAATATAACTTTTAAAACTATTGTCTATACTGGCAAAACGAGTTTTATGAGGAGATGTGAACACTTTTTAAAAAAGCCTTTTCACAGGATTACATTAACTGCCAGGAAGTTTTGCCAAACAGATTTTAAGGGGAAAATCAGGCTATCCGAACTGTCCAAATGTTTTCTCACGTTTCAAACAAGCAGCTGCTGGGAGTTCCTGCCAGTAGTAAACCTTTCAGGCAGAATGTGAGCAGCTGCCAATCTTGTGTCAATATTTTAAATTCACTTACAATCATCTTAAACTGGTGTAAAAATTTCTCTTTCCCCCAAAAGGGCTAACAGATAACTTTTTTTGATGCTTTGCTTCCTTTTACTCCCCTAGTGGTGAAATAGCCAAATAAGCAATTTTGGTAGGGAAAGAGAGATTTCTTTGAATATTAGGAGTAAGAACAAATTGAAATTTGTCTGTTGATGAGGACAAATCTGAAATAACAACAAAAATGTGAAAAAAACATTTATCTATGAATAGTTCAGCAATTACTTGTGTAACGAATTTATTTATTTAGTGTTTATTGCTAGAGCTTTTTTTTTTTTTAAAGAAAGTCCAGAATTTGACCTTCAGAAACTTATAGATCAAAATTGGCAAAGGCAAGAAATATATGCCTGGAAATCAGTTTGAAGGTATCTATTAAATTTAAACACTGGAGAATAATTATCTTGATTTGACTTTTAGATTACAACGTAAGATTATATCATAATCCATGTTCTAAAGAGTGTTCTTTAAGGCAGATGAGAGTCAAAAGTACATGGTATTATACTGCAGATGTAAATTTAGAGGAAAAAATTGGCAGAAGACTGCTTGAGACCAAATTGGATGAATCTTTGTTTCCTAGAGTAGGAGGACCTTGGATTTTATTAAAAGGGTGATGATGGGTAATAGCAGGGTGAGAATGATGAAGGAAAGAGATGAGGGAACAGTAAGATGAGGATGATGCATAGGGCTGCTGGTTTGCTTGGAAAGTGATAATTTGCAAAGTTAAAGACAGTGAAGGCCACTAGTGGAGATTTTGAAGCAAAAGCTTCAAAAATCCATCTCCTCGTGTGTTTTTATCTAACAAATAGGTATTGGGAATTTTTTATTGAAAGTTGAACAGTTTATGGAACGGAGCATTATTTACTTCTTGAACAACCTTTCACTTTCTCTCTCTTTTTTTTTTTGCTTGGTACTGAAAAAAATTTCTTTAGTCTTGGATATTTTTTAAAAAGATTTAATTTCACCTCTAAAGATTCATGAAGTTTTTATTATTCAGGTTCAAAAACTGCTAATATATATCATTGTGCATATTAATAATGTTTACAAAATATTCACGAAACAAAATCCTAACTCATTATTCATGATAGATTATGAGATATAACTGCAAGATAATGTGAATTTAAAAACCAAACTGCCAGAATTAGTGCAATTAATGCAAATAAGGCAACCTTTTAAAGTATTTATTTTGGAAAACTGTGTACATTCTAGTGATAAGGATATTGCTGAATCATTTTTGAAACTTCTCATGGGATTGTCTTTATAATCAGTAACGGATAAGAAAGTAATTCTTACTGTTTTGCCAAATACTGTATGAACTATTTCTTTCTGTCATTTCACTTACCTGTCTTGGCTCAAACTGTATTTTGACTTTTTAAAATCTACTCCTGAAAGTTAGCAATATGCTGTTAAATATAATATGGACCGCATTGGTACCCCCAAAGATTAGTGAATTAATCAAGATGAAAATGAAGTCTAACAAAGGGGCTAGATTCAAAGAGGGGTTTCCAATTTATATTTTATTAACCAGTGGAAAATTTGCTGTGTTATTGCATGCATTTTTAAGTGACTTACAAAGAAGCACATTCTTTAGGATGTGTAAGTTCTAATAAACTTTAAATAAGTTACATTATTTTATAATATCAACTCATGTGACTCTCCTAATTGATGACTCTTGTTTGTGGAGTTAATATACCAGACATTTGCTTCTTGGATGAGAACCTTGGATACTAATTACATAGTAGTCAGAGTCTCAGACTCTGGGAGATAGGGTATCTACTTTGAAAGCCCAGCTTCAGCCTTTACTAGCTGTGTGCTCTTAGAGGGAAAAAAATCACTACACCTTCCTGTAACTCAGTTTGCTCATCTGTCAATTGGGAATGATAATAATGTCTCCCTTATAGGTTTTAAAAATTAATGACTTAGTGCATGTGAAGTGCTTAGAATGGTGCCCAGCACATGAAAAATGTTATTTAAGTATTGACGGTTATTAAGGTGATACTGATAAATTTGGATTTATGCAGTCTTTTTTGCCTCACTACCAAATTTGATATTAAATCGTCCTGTTTGTGATTCTTTTTTTTTTTTTTTTTTTGGTGAGGAATATTAGCCCTGAGCTAACATCTCTTGCAATCCTCTTGCTTTTGCTGAGGAAGACTGGCCCTGGGCTAACATCCGTGCTCATCTTCTTCTACTTTATATGTAAATGAGTCTGTGTTCTTAAACATACGTGGTGAATTTTATGAATGGTTTCACAGACTGCCTAGTAGAGTTTGGTTCCCTCATTTAGTTTAATAAATACTAAAGAATACATATGAATTTTGGATGGTTACATAAAACATGGATTTGACAGATACAGATATATTAAACCTTGCAAAAATCACAATTTAAAGAAATGTATATATTCAAAGACAACACAGAACCTCTGCTCTATTCACAAGGCATCGTGTTCAGTATTAGGAAAGGATAATAGATAGCTTGTTTCTGCAAGGGTGTGAACGAGTTCCTTCTCTGCCTTGGGTAGCAGCTGTGGCTGCTGTGCACAGATGTGACACACTCTCCAGGTAAATGAGAGCTACAATGTTGTTTGTGTAGCCGCTGCGGATAATTGTAGAATATTTGTGCTGCAGCCCCCCTACCTTGCACTTCTGCTGCATTCATGGTAGTAAAGACTTTGTTGTGCGATTGGTTTTGCCTTCAGGTAATTGATTCAGTCCTTGTTTCTCATTTTGTAGTGAAATGCGTTTGATTTTAATCCAATAGTTGTGCAACTCTAAAGGGAATACCCACCGTACTATTGTAGATGAAAGGCTGTCTGTGCACTTCAGGTCATGAGGCTTCTAGCTTGTTTGTTTATGTTATTGGGGAAAGTGATTAAATACCCTGCCCTGCCTTTGGGTAATGCTACTGGAAAACAAACTCCTGAATGGCAACAGGCAGTGAGGAGGACTTTCTTTAAGTTCTTTTTTAAGCTTTATACCTGAGGTTTTTTTTACTACGTGTATTCTCACACTTATTAGTGTGTGTTTTTCAGCTTTTGCATGCTTATTGTTCCTCTCCTACTCTCGTGTTTGTTATAATTTTCAGATTTTCATTTCAGGAGAAGTTAATTGTGTGTGTCGTGTATGTGTGTGGCTTCCTTGTAATAACATATTTCTGTGGTTCTGATTATATCTGTTTTACCAAGCTCCAAAGGGCCCTGGGATAACTTCTCTTGGGTGTCTTCTCATTGCTTTAAATCTTATAGATGAGCGTCACTAATACAGTTGGCCCTGTGTATCCGCGGAGGATACGTGCGCTGTTTTTAGAATCTGAGGTTGGTTGAGTCCGCGGGTGCGGAACCTGCGGATAAGGAGTGCCTACTAATGGACTTGAGCATCCTCGGGTTTTAGTATCCGAGGGGGTCCTGGAAACAATCCCCCCCGATACATAGAGAGGACTGTATAGTGAATGCTTACTGAAATCCCAGGGCATTATGGACCTTTGATGGGAAGGCTCTTCCCATCTTAAGATAAGCATCACCTGAAGTAATTCTGACAGTCCTGAAAGTGAATCATTTAGACAGTGCAACACTAGTGGCTGCCTTACAGTCCTTTGTCTTTGGATACTTCTACTCAGATGTAGGCAAAAAAAGCAGAGTTCTGGGTCACATTTATAACTCGTTAAATTATAAGACAAGATTGGATTATTAAATTGTGGAGACAAGATTGGATTGTTGAAAATCAAACAACTAGTGTTTGGTTATCCGTCATAAGCCTTGTGCCTTGCCTAAACCATTTGCAGAAATAATTTGAAGCAGTTAATTCTTTGAAACAGCAGATTTTGTAAATGATTTTCTTCCAACTATTTTACTTTACGTGTAGAATAAAGAAGATTTATTTTTGTTACAACACTTCAATTGTGAATGTCTTCCTTGGAAAAATGAGTTAGTCTAGATCTGGGCTTTCAGTAGTAGGTCACATGTATCAGAATTTCTACATTATTCTATTGTTACAGAATTTACATACCATCTTGTACTCCTTCCAAGGAGAGTTCAAGTTTGAAGTACCAAAACAACTGTGTTACATATGGTGGTGTAGAGTGGATTATAAAATCAATGAGGCTTCTGTTTAGATAAGTATGTGTTGTTGGTGTAGAAAACACTAGAGTTGGTATGGTTTGGGGCAGACTCTTATTAAAAGGTTAGCTTTTATTCAACCTCAGTGATTTTTTTTTTTTTTTTTGTGAGAAAGGCTAGCCCTGAGCTAACATCTGTTGCCAATCCTTCTCTTTTTTTGCTGAGAAAGACTGGCCCTGGGCTAAAATCTGTGCCCATCTTCCTCTACTTTATATGGGACGCCGCCACAGTATGGCTGACAAGCAGTGAGTCAGCCTGCGCCCGGGTTCCGAACCTGTGAACTCTGGGCTGCCAAAGCACGAATTTAGCTGCTATGCCACCGGGCCGGCCCCAGTTTCAGTGATTGTTGCCTTGAGGAAATGTGAGTTCAGTCTTACCAGATCTTCTGATTGTTTAAAGAGAAGTAGGGCATCTAGATTTCCATGTGAATTTCCTAGTTTTCAAATATTCCTTAAGAGTTTAAACTTTTTTCTAAAATTATTTAATAATAAATAGTTCAAAGAAAAAAAGATGTGCGGTATCTTTCCATAAAGCCTTTGGTTTTCTAACTCTCAGTTTAGCCTGTGTTTTAAAAAATTGAGACATAATTAACATTAAATAATATGCACACTTCTGAAGTGTTCTCTTCATGATTTTTGACAGTTGTATGCAACTGTGTAACTACCACCTGAAACAACATTTAGAACATTCTCATCACCCCTGAAATTTCCCTGGTGCATCTTTCCAATCATTCCCTGTCCCTCACTTGTATAACCATTTTCTAGAACTTTGTTTTAAAGGGCAAAGATATTCTGTCTTTACAGGATGAAGCCCAAGGTTATAGCTACCACGGGCATCCTCCTGCTATAAAGAAAACAAATAAGCTCATTCTTTTGGTTAAGGAAAGGAGGGAAGGGAAACAATATTTGTGTAATGCTTACTCTGTGCTAGCCACTTTATTTCCGTTATTAAATCCCTGTGTGCAAAAGTTCTGCAGTTTGTAAAGCATCATTTTCCAGATGCGGGGACTGAGGCTTATAATGAAAAAGTGACTTGCCCAATGTCCAACAAGTAGCGGCTAAGGTGAGAATGAAAAACCAGAACCATCATTTTAAAGACTGTTTTTCTACTACTGTAAGCCTAGAAATATATTTTTGAAAATATAATGATGATGAAAAGTGGTCGTATATGATGATTACCACATGATGACAATATCTGAAACATCTTGATCTTTTATTAATTGCCTAAGACCATTCTGAGACACTATTTCCAACTTCACATTCAAATTTATGAGGTAGTATTTCTATTCCTCTTTCACAAATTAGGAAAATAAGCATGAGAGATATTAAGTACCTTGCTCAAATTCACATATTAAATAAATCATGGAGCTGGAATTTAAACAAGGGTCTTTAAAGACTACTTTTTATAAAACTATTTTGTTATATTTTAGTGTGGTTACTGATTTTGATTTTGAAAGAAAACTCTTCTTGATGAGTTAATTCTTTGACAAATATGTTCATGAATTACAGATATCAATTAATGAATATGAAGTATGAAAGCATGCAAACAATACAGATGTTTCAAAAAAATACTTTTTTTTTTTGTGAGGAAGATTAGCCCTGAGCTAACATCTGTTGCCAATCCTCCTCTTTTTTGCTGAGGAAGATTGACTCTGAGCTAACATTTGTGCCCAATTTCCTCTATCTTATGTGGGATGCCCGCCACAGCATGGCTTGATAAAGCAGTGCATAGGTCTGTGCCTGGGATCCGAACCTGCAAACCCTGGGCTGCTGAAGCAGAGCACATGAACTTAACCACTATACCACTGGGGTGGCCTCTGAAGATAATATTTTTTTAAAACTCCAATAAAGTGCAATTTAGGTCTACAGCATATTGTACTGAAGGGTAAGTTCTATAGTCCACACATTGGATCATTAGCAATTTAATTTTTTGTCCCATTGGTTGGCGGTTGAATAGTACAAATTGATCACACCTTTTCTTGTGTTTCATTTCTGAACCAATTGGGAAATTAAGATCAAACTGGTATTTTTAAAATTGTCAAGGCTGACTCAGAGAATATAGCTTGGGTGAAAAAGCAGGGTTTCCAGTTGTATTCCACTGAAATGCTCTCACTTACTCATTTGTAGAGGGAGAAGCTGGTGAATCAAAATCTCCCTTAAAACAAGTGTAAAATTGTCCTGGTGACTTCCTACTTGGAAGAAAAGGATGCTTACGGGCATGCTGGTCCATGAAAAAGGGAAAGAACCCAAGAGGGCCCTACATAGGAGCAGTGACTCTCCCACATTAACCCTGCCAAAATTGAGTATGACTCACTGAAAACTAGCCTGGTACCCATTCGTCCTCTCCTTTGGGGGGATCAGATACAAATGGAGAGAGAACAGGATCTCTCCTCTATCACTGCTCCTGAGAGGGGAAGGATGGTGGAGGAACACTGGTACTTCCTTAGAAGGGTGGCAGTGAAAAGAGAGGGAGGGAGAAAAGGGTCCCATCTATGTTAAGTGTTGCTTATGTTTTCATATCCCTTGAGATTTCAGTGAGTGACAGTAAAATGCTTGTGTATTCATACTTCAGTGTTTTCAAGACTTCTTAGGGGACACTTACTGTGCTTATCCTGTTGCTATTGTGTGCATTCACCCTGGCACCATAACTGCATTTGAAATTCACAATAAAATAAAAACCATTAGTGAAGGCATCAGTCGGTAATACAAATAAGGTCTACAAAACTTGTACTTTAATTAAAAATGGGGCCTGATGAAAATGAAAGATTAATGGAGTCATAAAGTAGAAAACATTAAAATGTGTATGTAAAACTGAATGGAATAGTAGTTCTGAAGATCTACCTTGTCTTAAAAGGGTCTCTGAAACTTTCCTCTCATCATTAGATTGCAATTCTGAAGGTCATGAAGCCAGTGAAATAGGAATTTGCACAATCAACATTACCAAATTGATGATAGAGTGTTATAGTTTACTGTCTTATTTAAAAAGACAGTACGATGGAAAACAATACTGTTTTGCCTTTCCATTTTAGTTTTCTTTTCTTTACAAGAAAGTAAAATATATTTTTTGTCTGGCAAGTTCTTCAATTACATTTTTGCTGCACATGTAGACAAAAGAATACTCCTTCAAATTATGAGGCTTCAAAGTAAAGAGATCAAAATTTATTTTGAATCATGAAAATGTAAAGCTTTAAATGTTGCTTATTTCTAATTGATTTTGCAGAAGGGAGAAAAATGTGAAGGAAGAAAGGAAATCACATCTGTCAATTACTTTTCTGGAAATCTATTTGAATTCGGTAAATTAAAAAATGACTCGGTCTACTGTGTAGTTCAATATCTGAGGTCAGGACATCTGGTACCCCTAATTTGGCTCTGCCACAGTTGTACAGTGGGTATTTGGGTCAAATCATTTTAACACCTTTCTTTTTTTTGTTTCCACCAAGCCTCTACAAATTAAAATGCAGGAGAGTAATCACTGGGGTATGTTACTAGCATCTTATCTACTCGTTGTCTATGTGTGAAAATTAGCAAGACAATTACTTCCACCATAATACTTCCTTATTGCTATGTAGCAATGATCATTTATCGTACTGAGAAAATCTCATTCTAGTGTACACAACTTTCCTAATAAATCACGTGTAGCATAGCAGTGTCTTTGGATAAGAAGAACAAACTCATGCTTTAAAGAGGTTAGAATGAAAATAATGGTAGATTGCTGATAATTCACTGGTTCAGAGTATTGGTTTTTAGGTGTTTTCACCAGTGGACCTACGGTAGATGGACATTCTCCACAAAAACTTCACTACCACAATCTTCCATCCCTCAAAAATGAAAGATATGATTTGGTTGTCCCATAAATCATCTTTCCAAGAAAGCGAGCTGTTCTTGCAATAGGATGGCAGATGGAGCAGCTTTTTACCAGTGGGGGGTTTTGTTCTTTGCTGCCAAGGATATTGAGGAAAGAAGGAATTATGCTAATTTATCTGTTTTTCTCCTTTGCAAGCAACTTTACATGTATAAGGCACTCACTCATTTTGGGATCTGAGTTATTTTTTGGCATTTGGCACAAATCGTGTGCTGAATGGATATGCACTGTTTAACCTGTAAACCTTAGATATGAACGCAGTCTACTGTTAAAGGGTCTTCTGCTTGTTGAATTTCAAAAAGTCACGGGAAGGTTAAGGTCTAAAAAACATTCCAGGTAGTGTCTCTTGCTGCCCAGTTTCTAAGATCATGTACAGTATGTGAAAGCTCTTAGAAAAGTAGAGATTTTCTTTCTCCTGGCCAACACCTAATATATAAGAATATATAAAATGGACCAACTCTCATTCTGATTAGCCATTCAAAGACTATTTATTAAAAGACCAGGTTTGTAGAGGAATAGAGTGCTTAGGCTCTTGGTAAACTGTACCTGTGGTATTGGCTCCTGATATATGTACAGATAGTTTTGCTCTCTCCTGCCTTTATACAATGGCTGATTAAATGCAGAATCTGTTTTCTCTCTGTGAAGAACAACACTGGTTTTCCATTCTTTGACAAGGGCGTGGGTTATTCCAGGGTATAGTCAAGTGATCAATCCATCGGGACACATAATTATATCCTGCTCTTTGGTGACTTCAAAGAGAATATTTTGCGAGGATTATTAGTTTTCTCAAGCAGTCACACGTGTATTGAAATTGCAAGATCAAATCCAAAAGCCTTTTGAGCTTTTTTGGAATAAAGATAGCATGTGAAAATGATGAGCATCCTCATTACAATTACTACTTTCTAAGAAACCCTTTTTCCATGCCCTCTAAGATTATTTTTTTTGAGTTCCTTTGTTCCCTTTTCTTTCATCTGCTGCTTTTTACTTGTCCCACTTCAGGGGGGGATAATTGAATCACCTCAGGTTGAGTGCTTGTGGACCCTACAAATTTAATGCCTCTAAATAAATTATGCATGTTCTACAGGAGTTAGAAAGAGTGGAATGGGTATATTCCAGTCTAGGTTGAGATTTCAGATGGGAAGTTAATATCTTAGGTGTCTTGTATTATTTTGATAGAGAAGGAATAAAAACAGATATCCAGATCCTAGGCAAAGGCATTCTACTTTGTGCCAAATTTGAAGTTTAGGTAAAATAAGTGTTTGTTCTGAGTTTCTCATCCTGACTACTGAATGATGCTGACAAAAAAACAAAAACAAAAAACAACCTACTATTTTTAGTGTAATATTAAGAATAGTATAGGTTATGTTGCAATGACAAGTAAAGGTTTTAACACTATAAAGATTTGTTTCTTGCTTGAATCCAGTGCATATCAGATTTTTGGGAACTTCTTTTCTAAATCATGATATGCAGACCCAGGTTGCTTCCATTTTGTTATTCCTTCTAAAATATATGGCTTCTAAAGTTGCTGTGGTAGTATAAAGACAGCTGGTAGGCCAGAAGATGTATTTTAATGGCCAGGTCTGCCCACAATTCATAATCCAGAGACACTTGCCTTGCAACCTCACCACAAGGAGACCTGGGAAAAGTAGTCTTTTTGTATGTACGTCCAGGAAGAGGTAACAATGTGGTGAATAGGCTTCATTGTCTCTGCCCATAGTTAGTGCTCCTGTAAACTCATGACACAACCTGTGCTTTTGCCCTCAGAGCCACTTTCAAATCATGGTACTTAGACTTAGACACCTTATTTATCTTAGTGTTCATGAAACATTAAATATTTAGAAAGAGAAGACCGAAGTTGGAAGACTGACAATACCCAATTTCAAGATTTGGTGTAAAGCTACAGTATTAAGACAGTATAGTATTGGTGAAAGAGTAGACAAATTCTTTTTGTCAAAAGATCAATGGAATAGAAAAAAGAAATAGACTCACACAAATAGAGTTAACTCATCATCCAAAAAGGGAGCAAAGGCAATTTAACGGAGGAAGGTACTGCAACAACTGGATATCCACATGCAAAATATGTGAAACTTGAAACAGAACTTAAACCTTTTACAAACATTAAAAAATAGATCAAACACCTAAATGTAAAACACAAAACTGTAAACCTCTTAGAAGATTACATAGGATAAATTCTAGGTGACCTTGAATTTGGTGAAGACTTTATACAACAAAAGCAGAGTCTATGAAAGAAAAACATTGATAAGTAGGACTTCATTAAAATTATGAACTTCTGCCCTGTGAAAGACATTGTTTGTTTTTTTTTTTTTGAGGAAGATTAGCCCTTAGGTAACATCCACTGCCAATTCCCCCCCTCTTTTTTTTTTGCTGAGGAAGATTAGCCCTAAGCTAACATCTGTGCCCATCTTCCTCTACTTTATGTGGGATGCCTGCCACAGCACGGCTTGGTAACGGGTGTGAAGATCTGTGCCCGGGATCCCACCCTGCGAACCCTGGGCCACCATAGTGGAGCACACGAACTTAACCACTATGCCATTGAGCGGGCCTCTGTGAAAGACACTGTTAAGAGAAATGAAGAGAGAAGTCATATCTGGGAGAATATCTGCAAAACACATGTCTAATAAAAGTCTCTCACCTAATATATACAAAGAACTCTTAAAATACAACAATAAGAAAGCAAATAATCCAGTTAAAAAGCAGGCAAAACAATAGACAACTCACCAAAGATACACAGTTGACAAATAAGCACATGAAAATATGCTCAGCATCATTTGTCACTAGGGAAGTGTAAATTAAAACAACACGATAGCACTGTGCACCTATTAGAGTGACTAAAATCCAAAACACTAACTACACCAAATGTTGGCAAAGATACGGAGCAAGAGGAGCCCTCATTCATTGCTCATGGGAACGCAAAATGATACGACTTTGGAAGACAGTTGGCAGTTTTTTTTTTACAGTACCCTTACCATATGATCCAGCAATCATGCTCTTTGGTATTTGCCCAAATGAGTTGAAAACATATGTACACTCAAAAACCTGTACACAAAGGTTTATAGACACTTCTTTCATAACCGCTAAAACTTGGAAGATGTCCTTCAATAGGTGCATGAATAAACACACTGCGGTACATCCAGATGATAAAATATTAGTCACAGATAAAAAGAAATGAGCTATCAAGGGATGAAAAGAGCATGGAGGAAACTTAAATGCATGTTGCCTGGTGAAGAAGCCAGTCTGATTCTATATGGTATGATTCCAACTATATGACATTTTTGAAAAGGCAAAACTTTAGAGGCAATTAAAAGATCAGTGATTGCCAGGGACTCAGGAGAATGGGAGAAAGATGAACATGTGGAGCACAGGGGAATTTTAGGGCAGTGAAACTATTTTGTAGGATACTGTAATGTTGAATAATGTCACTATACATTTGTTAGAACTCATAGAATGCACAACACAAAGAACAAATCCTAATGTAAACTATAGCCTTTAGTTAATAATAAGATATCAATATTGGTTCATCAACTGTAACAAAGGTACCACACACTAATGCAAGATGTAATAATAGGGGAAACTGTGTGCGCAGGTTTTGGGGGGGTGAGGTGTTACATGAGAACTCTATACTTTGTGCTCAATTTTTCTGGTAAACTTAACAGTTCTGTAAAAATAAAGTCTAAATGTTATCAGTCATGTCTCCCAACTCTAAAAGATGAACTTGTCTTTTTGTTTGTTGAGTATGAACCCACCTAGCACATATTAACTTTGTGTTCTTGGCCTGTATCCACCTTTTGCCGTGTAGTGTACTCATGGCAGTTTATCTCTCCTGCTTGGTGGAGGTGAGGACTTGCCCACCCCGTTAGCTCCTTGAAAAGTATTAATTTTGCAGTAGATTCTGATCAGCTTACTCAAGCACTGGGTTCTCAACTAGAAGCAGTTTTGGTCTGTAGGACACATTTGACAATGTCTGGAAACATTGTTTTGGTTGTCACAATTGAGGTAGGGGGGGCGTGTGTGCTACTGGAATCTAGTCAGTAGAGGTCAGGGATGCTGCTAAACATTCTGTAATGCACAGGACGGCCCCGCACAATGAAACAATATTTACTCCCAAATGTCAGTAGTACTATGGTTAAGAGATCCTGCTTCGCTTTATCATTTTTCACGCTTTGTTGGAAATGGAATCTATTATCTAATCATGTACATCACTCATTCATTCAGTCATTGGGTACTTACTGGATAACTACTATAATAAGAAATTGTAATTAATGTTTTTGTGTGTGAATACATACGTGGGGACTTGATCTAACCTGGGGTATCAGGGAAGTCGACCTAAAGAGAAGATACTTAAGCTGAGATTTGAAGGATAAGTGATATTGAAAGTTCTAAGAGAGGAATGGGGAAGGGTATGGAGAAGGAATAGTATTCAAAGCAGAGCTAACACTCATTGAGACTGGTAAGAATCAGGTCAGACTTCTCAGGAGGAACTGCTCAATTTTTGCCCAAGATCTTAACTCATAGGTGCCTTGTCCCTGCATCCCCTTCCTGACTTCTGATCTGATATCTAGTCCCATGGTTAACTACAGACTGTAAGTGTTTGATTCTCTACCCCAATTCCAGGACACAGAACTAATGACTGTGCTTTGTAGGTCCCCCAAACCACTCACAGCAGTCAAGTAGAAGTTCTGATGTCCTTCCTAGACCAGTCACAAATACCATGATGGTAAGCCTCAGGATATTAGGCAAGGGCTCTATATAAAGCCCTTGTCTGTGAGAGCAGAACTAAGCCTCCAATGACAGTGTTACAAAGTGTAGCTCAAGTGATCTCAGTGGAGAAGGAGGGGCTGCAGAGGAAGGAGCCAGACTGGACTTGATTTTAAGTCTTGATTGTATAGATTTAACAGGACTCTTCCTCTTACCAGCAACTTCTGAAAACCATGAAAGAAGGTTAGGGACCCAGAGACATAATGGGAGCCATACTTGGTTGAGTTTTGTGGGGTTTTTGACTGCTGTTTTCTAAATCCCCACAAAACCATTTTCAGATCTATCTCAGTCTTAGATAGTAAAGAGTTCTCAAGATGACACTACTTCTTGGCAGCAACTTAAATGCCAAATGAACTTATAGAATAAATTTGCCTTCTTTTCTCCCCATTTTCCAGATATGTATAATGTGTAAAAATATAGTCCAGAAGTATCATATTTTACTCTTTCATTCATAGATATTTATTGAGCACCTACTATTTGCCAAAACTGTTTGAGGCACTGGCATATGACAGTAAATGAAAATTGATCCCTGCTCTTATGAAATAGTTCTACCTGAGGGAGACAGGCAATGAAAAAAATTATAAATAAGTTACTAAATAGAATAATTCCAGATAGTGTTAAAATACAATTAAAATAGTAGAAGGTAAGGGAATGTCGAGTGATCTGGGAATGAGGCTCACTTCGGCTCCACCAAGGAGTAAGATTTGGGATGAGACCCAAATGTTAAGAAAGAAGAAGGCTCTTGATATGGGGGAAAAGCAAATGCCAGAATCCTGAAACACAAGCAAATCTGGTTTATTTCAGGGACAGAAAAGGCCACTTTGACCAGCATTTAGTGTGTAGGCAAAGTGGGGTAAAATATAAAGCTAGAAAGGTAAGTAGGGTCTAAATTATGCAGGGTCCTAAAATGCCACAGTAAGAAATTTGGATTTTCTACTGCTTTCTTGCACATCATTTTGGAGAGTTATAAGAAGGAAGAATGACATATCTGATTTACACTGTAAAAGATCAGTTTGGTTACTGGATGGATAATGAACTGTTGGGAGTCAGTGGGGGTAAGCATAGAAGGCAGTTACAAGGCCTTTGCAGTTTTCTAGGTGAGAGAGAATGGTAAGTTGCTAGGGTTGTAGTAGTGAACTATAAAAAGAGCTAATTTGATTCAGGAAATGATTTGGAGTTTTCTATTCAGTTCTATGTCATTTTCATGTTTTTAGGACTGTTTACCTTGGGATCATTTAAAATATTTGAGTACATTTTTTGCCAACATATGAAGCATCTGATATATAATGTGGCATGCATGCTCTCTCTCTCTCTCTTTCTCTCCTTGTATTTCTGGCAACTGTGTAAAGGCAAGTAGAACATTTTAGGCTATTTTTCTAATGTCTCTATTTCAAGATGCATTTTGTTAAAGATAGTAAAATTCCTGATAATACAGAAATTGAACTTTGTAAGTTGACTTCTTTTGAGGTTTTTCCTAAGGCTTTGAGACTTTTAAGCTTCCACCCAGACTTACCTTTTGGGGTTTTTATTATCTAGAAGGGTCTAAGAGAGAATAAAACTTGAAACTTGTAGAAATGAAAGCACTATTGATTTCTAAATTCCCTTACAGCTCTGAAAACTTTGGTTACTTTCTGATTGTGTGATTGTTTTGTTATAAGCCACGAGGCTGGATTATATGTTCTTTAAGCACATTAGTACATTTCTTAGAAATAAATCTGGGAGAGGATCTGGCCGCCCAATATGCTTGGTACTGGTCCTTTTAAAGAAGTAGCAATTATTTTAAGTTTTTAAAATAGAAAGCAGATTTTTGGTGGAACCATATGCAAGTACCCTAGTAGATTGTAAGGCACTTTTGACCCAAAGATTAATAGGACCCTTACAAAGGCTTTTTACCATGTCATAATTCAAAGAGTGGTTAGAGTACATTCGTTATGTACTGCCAGGATTCTTACGGGGTTTACGGGAGGGCTGGAAATGGATCTCTCTACATCAAAAGCTATTAACTTGTTTTTTCTTTCTTGCATAAGGCATTCATTAGTAGGCTTTTCTTTATGTATTGGGTTTAGTATATTTTTGAAGGGCACAGTAAAGAATGAATTGTGAAATGTGAATGCAGATTAGCAGAGAGTGAAGTAGCTTATTTCTCAATCATATTTTTTAATTGATGAAGGAAAGGCAGAAGTGAAGATTGTAGCTTGTATCCTTATAGAGTAACCAGAGCCTATATCAGCCTTTCAAACTGCCACACTGACCGTTTTTTTTTTTATATATAGGTTTAAAGAATGTGTTTTCTTTTCTATGCAGAGGAAGATTCGCCCTAAGCTAACATTTGTTGCCAGCGTTCCTCCTTTTTTTCCCCTTCCTCCCCTGCTCAAAGCCCTGGTACGTAGTTGTGCATGGTTGTAAGTTCTTGTGGTTCTTCTATGTGAGCCTCTGCCACAGCATGGCTACTGACAGACGAGTGGTGTGGTTCTGCACCCAGGAACCGAACCGCGGGCCACCAAAGCGAGGTGCGCCCAACTTTAACTGCTAAGCTATCAGGGCTGGCTGCCACACTGACAGTTTTAATAGCAAAATATCTTCTTAAAACCTTTTTGTTCTTCTCCACCCTGACTTTACATAAACTCAAAAAGAAACTATTAGTTTTGTGCATTATAAAAACAAAATTAATAGGAAATTATTGTAAATATACGATTTTTTCTAATTCAATCTACTTAACTTTGGAAGAAGATTGTTATAAGCACCACTAGGCAAGGAGACTCAAGGTAATGGATTTTAGCTCTGCTTTTGCTAAGGGGCCAAAATTTTACCTTCTCAGAACTCCAGTTCCCCCAGCAGCAAAAAGGCCATAGTATTTGCTTTGCCTTTATGTGAAGATTATTTTGAGAATCAAATGAGGTAATGCTTGGAAAAGTTTGTGAATTGTGAAGTAGTGTAATATCATTATAGTTCTCTTGATTTGAGTGATCACTCCCTTTCAGAAGAATTAACTACACATGCTGTCTGCTGAAATCTGTCACGCTGTTCTGTGGAATTAGCCTGTGCTAGTCTACAAAATGACATAGGCACTATGAATGTAGTCTTTAAATAAGTGTCATCAGAGTCCCTTATCAGGATAATAGCTCTGAATCACCCCAATACACTACAACTACAATTATAGTGCATACCACAGTTTTGCCCCATTCCAAACCCTGTAACATTTTGTAAATTTGAAAACTCCCTCAGTTAAATTTTCTATGTGTTTTTTTTCTTGGCACATTTAATATTCCAGAGAGTTTAAAATATTTTAAATAGAATTATTATGTTGACAGTCACCATGCTAATTAAATCTCATATTTATTTAGCAATTATTAGTTGTCAGATATTTGGCAAGTTCTATAAATTATTTCTCTGATTTAATTCTTATAGCAGTCTTGCATTATTATGACCATTTTAGTTAAAAGAAAACTGAAACTTAGAGATATTAAGTAACTTGTCCAGGTGACAACTGGTAAATGGTATAATAAGAACCAGGCTGTTTGGTTTTAAAACATGCACTGAAATACTACCTTATACTACCTTCCCAAGGTCATTTTTTTGGTGAAAAAAAATCTTAAGAAAAATTTTGGATAGAAATGTAGCATTTTCAGAAACTCAGAAAACACCACTCAAGGAAAACACATGACAATCTTTTACTTTTGCTTCATTCTGGGGAAAGAAAATTTCAGCCTTCTCTACAACCACTTGGAGTAAATTACTAAGTAATTTGATAAAAATCTTCATATCACTATTACTTTCTGTCCCAAATGCCCAGGATATTTAAAATTTTTCTTTATTTTTTATTCAGTTAAGAACCCTTGGTATATTTACATGTTTACACTTAGAGTACAGAAAAGAATGGGAATGTCTGACTAATTTCTAAAAATTGACTTTAACATGTTGTATCAGTCTAGAAATTCTTCTCCGTTCTCTCATGTGTTGCAGTTGATGAGCAATTCTGAATACGCAAAGCCTATAACCTTTAGAATCAGTGAACGTAGGTTCAATCCCAATTCACTATTTGCAGGACTAATGTATTCAGTGTATTCCACTGAGCTCGTTTGATCATACGTAAAATGAGAATAACTATTAATAAAGTTTTTGTAATCTGTTTGAGAGTGCTTTGTAAATTATCAAATGCTATATAAATAATTTAATTATATTATTATGCAATAAACTATAGATGCCAGCAATTGAATAGGTAAGATGCTCATGCCTGTGTAACTCTTAAATTTAAAGCTACTAAAATGTACATGTGCTTTGAAGAATTGTTTCTCCTTTGCTATGGACTGAATTACATTGGCATAGATAGGGAGAAGCACCTGGGTAATATAATCCGTTAAATCATACATGAAATAGAATGTTAAATTCTGAAAGTCTCAGATAATAACATTATCATAGTACGAAGAGTTCTTATTGTGTGGAACTCTGACTTTACAGATTACTTTACTGAATGAATTGCTTAAAAATAGTGTATACAAAATTTATAACAGATTTTGTAATGTTATTTTTATTTATGTTGTAGTGCAATATTTGGATATTAACTTATGCTCATATAACTAAGGCAGAAGTCCTATTGAATGTGACTGAGTAGAAAGCACAACAGAAAACTAACGCTTTGAGAGTGGCATGTGAATTCTCATTTTACAGGGTTTTTCTTTTTCTATATTTTTCATTTAACAAATATTTGTTGAGCATGTATGAATACTAATTCTAGGTGTCAAAAAGAAGATAACAAAATAGGGTTCTCCCCCATGCATCTTATATTCTAGCTTTTTTTTTTTTCCAAATAACATGATAATTCTTTACCTTTCCTGGTAATTTTATGGTAGTATTCTTTTTTTACTGGATATATGAAATAAATTAGAGAGGTAAAAGTATATTTAATATAATAAATTATTATGTAAAAAGTTAATTTTGAACTAATAGGATTAAATAGCTTACTGTGAAATAGTAACAGGGGTCATTGAGTGAATAAAAAGCTGTTGAATACTTGCATATTGCTGAGAATTATCTCCCTTTAAGAATAGTGGAAACTTTTACATAGAAAAGTATAACTTCCATATAAGAAATTAAGAAATAGGGCTACAGGGAATTGGGGCCTAGAGAGTTAAATTGTTTGCCTGTGGATGTGCAGATGAGGAAGCAGGAATCTCAGCTGAGACTGGAAACCAGGTGTATTTCATTCCAACAAAAATACTCTTAACCCAAATGAAACTTGCATCTTGTTTTGTAAGTTACTCATTCTCTTGAGTGAGATGCTTCTAGTGTCTGAATACTGTTAATATGCAGTGTGTTAGGAGGAATTTAAAATCTTTTTTGGCCACATTGTTTGTATGTATTATCACACAGAAGGAGTCCTCTGACCTCAGAACCATTATACCCTATTGGAATCCACATGCAGGTAATAAAACAGACTCATTTTTCTACATCTCAATGGAGATTCTCAGAAATATATGATTTGCATATAGGTTTCAAATGAGCACTTAAATATTTGAGAATAGTATAGGGGAATAAACATTTATTACTTGTTTCATTGTTGTAGAAAAAATATATCCTCTATGAACTAGTTTTTAATCATGAAATTTAATTTTGAATCTCCATAGGCATGAAATGATTTTCGGTAGTTGAAATTTACTTGTAACTTTTTCTCCTTAATTTTCACATACATGGAAAAAATTTGCCACTGTAAAAAAAAAAAGCTTATTTTGTTAGTCTGAAAAATGCTACATATTAAACAAGATCTTATAATAGGCATTTCTTGAGATCTTATCAGTAAGCATTACTATTTGCTATGTGCTGGTGTAAGAGGATGAATTAGCCAGTCTTTTTCCTCAGGACCTAAATATTTAGAGGTATATTCACTTTGTTTAAATGTTGTCTGAGACACAGAGGGAGATATCTGGTCATTTGCTATGTTTTATTAGATATTTTCAATAGAGAAAGTATTTATAATCATAACTATTCATTTAATTGGCTTTTTAAAGCCATTATAAAAGAAATCAAGAAAAATTTAGGTAGCAAACTAATATTACTGCTAATAGTAGCTACGATTACCTGTTTAATGTAGCAAAATCCATGACCTTTTATTAGATTTTATTTAGCAGAATTTAAAGTATGAGTTGTTTTGGCAGTGTTATTGATCTCTAGCTATCCAATTATTCTAGTCAAAAATGTAATTAGATAAAAAATTCAAAGATTGATATTAGAATATATCTAGTCGAGAATGGTCTAAGAATTGGTATTACCTGAGAAAGATATTTTTTTTTGCCAAACTATTTTCATATTTTATACAATAAGGTCTAAATTCAAATGTGAGTTTAAATTTATATGAACCGAACTTTGAAAAATATGTAAAACAGAAATTTGAAGAAATAAGGCACAAAAACATATTTAATACCCTTTTTGTAGTGACGGTTATCCACAGTCAACAGAAAGCTATAGAGTTATAGTAGCATATTTTGGTAAGCACAAGACTATTAAGCCATCTAATAGCAATTTTTTTCAGTGAAATCTCTAATTAAAATATTTGGAAGAGTTTCTCTATGAGGTTCGTATTAATGGGAACAGAACCATCGTAATTAAAATTTACCACTAAACTATTTAGTTTTTGCTTTGAAGATAAAACAACTAGTATTAGGGGAAAGAATGCCATATTATGAGTTTAAGAATGGTGAATGGGAAAAGCTGGAATTTAAGAGGGGTGAACCGGAAAAGCTAGATCTGTGTTGGAAAATTTAAAATTTCCTTTCTTTTGGGGAGCTTTTGCTCAGATGCTTTGGGGTAAATTTTCAGTGCCGTGTGTGTTCAGATTGAGCCATGCCACTTGCATTGAGGTTAATGGGAATCTCGGGGCTAAAGCTGCTCATGCTGTGCTGAAAATGTACCCCTTGATGTTTGAGTCGTTTTTTGGTTATCATAGATGCTAAAATAGAATTGTTATGGTCCACAGTATAAATATATATTTAGACAGTTTTAAAAATATTTATCCGACATAGGGTTATACGAATGGTTATATAGAGCTCAAATCTAATACACTACCTTTAATATTGAAAATAGTGGTGTTCAATGAACTAAACTATACATTTTACTTCAAAAAAGACAGAGACGCTATGCTCGACTTTGACTTCATTTTACTCCTTGCTATGATTCTTGAAAGAAGCCACTGTGACACAAAGTGAGACCACCCAATGGACTTGTTAATGTAATACCATATGTTAGAACTATTCTTAGAGCTTCCCTCTTTTTCTCCGTTGTCCTTTAAGAACATGCAAGCCTTCAAAAACATTCTGTCTAGTGTAAGCCACACGTTGAGTTTTGCTCATTTTTCCTCCTTCATCTTTCTGGTTGAGGCAAAGTACATAAATATATTCTGTAAACTGTGCTTCTATCTTGTTTTCTTTTTCTAGTTTGTTACAAGTAGATGGTTTGTTATTAAAATACTTGGCCATTGCATCTTTTTAAAATGTTTCATTTAGAGAAATGCAAACCTATTGTAAAGATAATTTATTAGAAATTTACTGTATTATATGTTGTTTCTGGATGGTATTATTATAGAAACCTGTGACCATTATATAACTATTATAAATAGTCAACAAAAAATAATTTTTGATAATTGAAGAATGATGATCAGAAACATTTCTTACCTAGTACTTTCTAGTTGGCAGCGTCCAAGTAAGAAAGATCCTAAGTTTTGCTTTGATTGTTAGTATTTTGTATTTGTTTTAAGAAACTTTGATATAGGAAGTTTCAGAAGAAATACAAGAAGGAAATATAATCTGAAAATATATCTATATTATGTGAGATAGAATATCATCGTGATATATTTAAATTAAGGAAAAGGATATTATTGAAGGTATCTTTTTGACTTTGGTGAAGAAGCATAGAATAATTCCAGAACAGGCCTAATTTACGAAGTTTACCTTTTCCCATGTCAAGAACACTTTCTCTTTCATTAGTTTATTGATGTCATTGACTATTACTATCTGAAGTTAAAGCACCAGTAGATACTCTCCAAGACAGAAAGATGAATAAAGCTCTTAGAATTGGAGAGATATTGCACATTTAAGAGAGATGAAAACTAGTTTGGACTTCTTGAGTTCAAAATGCCTCTAGATGCCATAAGGAAGTACGTTCTAGTCAGATTAAAATTGGAAGTCTGTAGCTTGGGAGAGAAGTCAATTCAAAGGATGGATTTTGGAGTCATGAGCATAGAGGTCATAGCTGAAACTCTAGGATTGGAGTAGATCACTAAAGAAAAGCAAGTAGAATAAGAGGTAAAAAGTCTGTAGAAATGATACAAATAAAGAGAAAGAGAGCCAAAGAGACTTTGAAGAGTTAGAAAGAGATTGTGAAAATGATAGACAAGGAAGAAATCATTTTAAGAAAGATGAAGTGATCAAATATGTAATGTTCCATAATGTTATTGGCATATCGACTGAGAAAAGGCAATTTAATTTATTAATCTGTGAATATGTTCAGTAGTTTCAAAGAGGTGGAACTTGAGCTCTAAAATAGTGAGGTATTAATGGAAAATGAAGAAATGGAAGCTGCCAGTAAAACTGTCAAAAATAATTTCAAGAAATTGGCCTTGAAAGAAGGAATCAAGTGCAGTAGTGGTGTGAAAGGGAGCGGGAGTTAAGGGAGGATATTTTGCTGTTGATTTATTTCTTTTGGGTGGGCAAGGTTTGCATACATTTTTCACTAGGAAGATGTGTTAATTTATAGTCCAAACTGGTCACTTCTGACAGTGAAAAGGGACTGTTTTTACTGTCCTGTATTTACTCCAGGACAATAGGCATACACTGGGTCTGTGCCAAGCAAACTAGGATATAATAGATACCCTATTTATAGGTTGAGGGAATTAAGCCTAGTAATTTTTAACTCTAATCTGTTGGGTGGACAGACTAGGGTATCATAGAAAGCTTTTAGGTTTCTGGATGATATAGAGAGCAGAAACACTGCAACATTTGTTCCTCAGATAATTGAGTCCAGTGATGCTTTCCCAATGATTGGCCATAATGCAGAGGCAAAACTTGTAAGGTCTATGCCAATTGTTTCATTATATATTAAAGAGTATCTGCCTCGCAATGAAAGGGAAAGACAAACACAACAGATGACTTTCTGAACAATTTTTACATAGGCATGTGTCCACAGCATATAAAAGAATATGACAAAGACGATACCATCCATTATAAGAGAAAATAGCCAGAATTACAGGATTTTTCTTTTTTTTTGTTGGAGTTCAGGATAATTTTTTTGAGATATATCAAATGGGGCCATCTAAGGTTTAGCTGAAACTTTATTTGTGTCTTTTAAGTCATTTTTTTTTCCTAAAGTAGAATATTTTCTTGATAAATATGATAGGAGTGTTCGTGATACGATTGGCCTCTTTTTATACTAAGGGGTCTCTTTAGGTTTGGTTTGTTACACTATTGAATTCTCCTGGTCCTCCTCCTGCCTTATTGTGTACTGTTCTCCATAGTCCCTCAAGCTGAAAATTGATCTCCAGTCAATAGTATGCAGTGATTCGACCTGCTCCGTAATCAGTCCCGCTCTGTGAATGAAATTCATCATAGGAGACTTGATTACTATCTCTGTTGGGACTGACCTGGCTGAAAGGGCTGTCAAGCTGCCTGAAATTTGGATGCTTTGGACGATTGCCATAGGAATTCTTTGCTCACCGAAAGAACTAAATTGAGCAGAGAGGAAGGACTGGTGTTTATTGATTTCTTTTTCTCCTTTGCTTCTGAGCAGCTAGAGGACAGGATGCAAATTTAAAAACTATACCTTTAGCATTTAAGTAAAATACTCCTCTACCCTTGCAAATCTTCCTGATGTAATTTCAAATAACTTTATAAAACAAAACAAGTTTTATAATTGAAAAAAGAAACATATTTAGCTAGCTAATAGAAACTCCAAGGAATCTTTGACAGTATTGTGTCATTGCTTGTACATGATCTTGAAAGCTGAGAAGAATGTCAGTTTCCTTCCTATAGGGATCAAACCATCCTTTGTTTGAAATGAAAAGTCAGTCCTTTGATGTTTCACTGAGGCTTTTTTTTCTTTTGCTCTCTTTGTTTCAATTCTGATTTGTTTTAAATGTAGAAATTTGATTTTTCCTGCTTTATAAAAAAAAAAAGATAGATGCTCAATGAAAAGCCAACAATACAGAAAATTATAGAAGAGAATAAAATCACTTATCTCTACAAAAATAAATTTTGTTAAATTTACGTCACTATCTTTTCAGATTTCTCATTGTGTGCATATATTGAATTGATGGTGTTCTGTAAACTGTTTTTCTTTACTCAACAATAGGTCATGACCATTTTCTAAGAAAATCAATGTAGGTCTTTGTTCTCTTTTTACGACTGTACAGGATGCAGTTGTTTAACGGATTTTCTAATGGTGGGCATATGGAGGTGTTTCCGGTTTTCTAACATCATAAGCAGGGCAGAAGAAGAACTTTGTCTTATTCAGAGATTATTTGGTGTCAGGAGAGAGCTATTCAGGTTGTCAGAGCACATAGGGATGGGTTATAAGGGTACAGACATACCTCAGAGAACCCCAGGATATTCATTGGAGTTGGGCCTCCTTTCGGGCCTGGAATCAAGAAATAAATTGGGGTCACTTTTGGGCACCTTTCATTGTCTTAGTCTTTGCATCTGGGTATTTAGTGAAAAATGGCTGCTCCATTCCTCCATGTCCTCACAATTTAAAGTTGACTAAAGTTTTCATTTTTATTTCCAAATTCCATGGAGAGAAACAGTATTTGGTCAGCAGGGGTCAGGTGGCTCCTGCTTTTCTAATCAGTTGGGTTCAAGTCCCTGCCCATTCAGCAGGGACCATGGAGATGATAATATGTGTGCTGGTTTTCTAAAGAGAGGGAGTGATTAAGAAGAGAATACTTCTGCATGTATTTTTATGCTCATCTGACTGTAACTCTAGGATAAATACCTGTAAGCAAAATTTGAAGATAAAAAGTACATATTGCACATTTTAACATATCCAGCCAACTCAATTACCAGAAAGGTTTTTCCGGTAGACACTCTTTCCAACAGTACCAGAGATGCTTTTTTGCCTCGATGTTTACACCAACAATACTTAGTTGCCAGTCTTTTAATTTTGAACCTATATCATAGCCAAAAAATTATGACCAATTACGTTTCAACAAAACTTATTTAAAAGTGAAGTTAAAAATATTTTACATATTTTTCCCAGTGTTTTTTCCTTCTACTTAAATTTTCATAGACTAAATATTCTATGATCATTTTTTGCTCAGTTTTTAGGAGCTTGTCCTTAATATATGAATTGTTAATACTCTGTCCATTATTATAAATTATTTTCTCACTTATTCTTTCAACCTTATTGATGATGGTTTTGCTATACAGATTTTACATTTTTATTTAGTCACTTATTAAGTATTGTGGGATTTTGGGTTTCAGGAATATACATTCTAAATAAAACTAACTTTTGCTGTAAATAATAGTTTCTAATATTGCTAGTACAGATATAAAAATGTATATAATTACTTGCAGAGTTTAGTCATTTTTCTAAATTGAATGCATGCATTGCAATTTCAAATCAGTCTTTTCTTTCCTGATTTGGGGAAATGTGAGCATAAACTTTGAAGCTCTCTAATGATCCTGTTAATAAAAAAGGTGGGCACATTCACTGTTCTACAGGAATGGGCAAGTCTTTTAGGTATTGTGGCTTCATTTCATCTACTGTAAAACAAGGCAGTTGAAACTGGAATTTCTACAAATGTGTATTGAGCATCCGTAATTTATCAGGCTATTTACATGTACTCTTTATTCATCATTTCAACACTGTAAGATAGGTATTGTTGCCTGCATTTTATGTATGGATAATCTGAGCTTCAGAGAAATGAACTAAACTTTCTTGATAACATGCAGTTAGTATATAATAGAACAGAAATGTGAATTTAGTTGTGTCAGAATTTAAGACCATAATTTCCTTGATTATATCATATATTAAAGTGATACAGACCCTGTGCTGTAGAAACTTGGTTTCTAATTGGGAAGAGGATGTATTTAATTGTTATTTGCAATCCAGACCAATGATTCTTAACTAGAATGGTACCACCCCTGAAGCATTTGAAAACATGTAAGGACATTTTGATTTGTTACGTTGACTGGGAGTTGCCACTGGCATTTAGTGATTGGGGCACAGGAATGTTAAACATTTGGCAATGCCTACTTCAGGCCCCTAGAACAAAGAATTTTTCCCCACATTTGCCATTCGTGCCCCCATTGAGAAACACCATTTTTTCTGTGATATCCATGAGAGCAGGGGACATTTCTTCTTGTATTACTACAGCCTAGTACAATGCCTTTTAGCTTTAGTCTCTTATTACATGTGCTGAGAATTTCCTACAGTCATAGCCACAAATAGGAGCCGTCATACAAATAGCACAATAGCTATTGCCACCATTTACCATCTAACCCAGAATTTCAATACTAGGCACATTTGTTTACTTACAGAATATCCAAGGCCTTTATGGTGTTATAGAATGTACGTCATAACCTGCTCCTATGATCTGACTTTTCCCTGTCAGAATATTTCACCAATTACCTCCTTCCTCACACTTATATTCTGTTAATAGTGAACTACCAAAAGAACCCTGCTTTCATGCTCTTTCATGTTGCTTTCTCTTGAGTCTTGTTCTTTTCTTTAGTAGGAATGCCATTCCTATTTTTCTTTACCTTAGTAGATCTAATCCACTTTGCATTATTCAGTTCGGGTATATTTTCCTGGAGGTCTTCCCTGAAGCCTGAGGGGTGGGGGGTAAGTGTTCCTCCACTGCAACTGCAGAGCATCCTGTTCATATTGCTTTTAAGGCATTTGCCACTGAATTGTATTTCAGTTTACGGTTCTTGTTTCCTCTCTATCCTGTAAGCTCCCTAAAGATAAGGGACTATGTTTATTTCAGTAGGTAAAAGATTGTAGAGTACTTTCCCTATAGTTGGAGTTTAATGGATGTTTGAACTGTTCTTGATGAATATACCACCAAGGTAACAACCTTGAGAGCAGTTTTGGAACAAGCTGTCTTTGCACCAAGTCAAACTATCCAAACATTGGATTATGTCTTGGCATTCTTTTCATTGGAATGAACCTTGTAAAATCTTGGTATATGTTCTCTTCACAAAAAAGATATTTATATGGCTTTAAATTCATCATGGATTTCTAAATCTATCATCAAGTTTGGCAGGAGACATGTTGTTTGGCTAAGTAAGGCAAAATTTTTGTTAAAATTTACTCTCTGCAAAAACTTCATTCCAAAAAATTTAAATCATTTGCTTTAAATAAGCAATTTAATCAAAGTAGAAGATAATCACATATACTTTGCAAGTAAAGTAGGAACAGAAATTAACACCCATGAAGAGGAGAGAACACTTGGAAATTTATTAGTGACTTCTATTTCTATTTTGCACTACCATCATAAATTGACTTAAAAGCAAACTATATCTTGATTAAATCCCCAAAAGAAAAGCTTTAGTGGGCCTGTGCCACTATTAAGAGTGCAAATATTTGAAATTCAAAAGTACAAGAAGTCATTGACAAATGAAATTCTTGGATAATTAAGTATTCTGATTTAAAGGAGCCTCAGATTTTAAAAGTGTGAACTAGTTACCTCAATTTTTCAGTTGTATTACAAATATCTCTAATATGCTTTAGCGCATTAATTTAAAGTAGAACATTATAAAAATAATATATGCTCTTTGATATAGGATCTTCTAGTGCCTGAGGATCATTTTTGAAATGTGAAGTTGCTAATTGTAATTGTGGGTTATGAGTGAAATTATGTGACATGTCTCCTGAGTCCAGAGTCTACTCTGGGTAATAGTGTTTTAAGAATAATAATTTATAACTTGTTTTCTTCTGATGTATCTCTTTTTCTTAAAAACTACATACAGTAAAAAAGAGTTTAACTTAGTTGGGTTTTTTTGGGGGGTAATTAAGGTTTAATGTGTCTGTGAAGTATAAGCTCATTTGCTTATCAATCCTAATGACCAAAAGGAACTATAGAACATTAGTTCAAATAAGTAAATGTGTAGAGGTTGACAGAAAAAATAAAAATATCACTTTAATGAGTGAAGTGCACTTTCCTATTATGAAATATATCTGAGCTTGCTTTTAGCTTATAAATAATATATATACTTATATAATGTAGTGAGGAAAATCAAATTATTCCATAATTCTATTGAAAATGGCATATTATATTCTACTTTTTATATAATTAATTTTAATTGAAAAAATATTCATAAGCCTCAGTGAAAATAAAACCGTCACCTCAAACTTTGTGGATTTTGTCTTGAAAAAACACACTCTTATATGTTAGGTCAAGGTTAAAGAATTTATTGTCTTGGAAGGCTCTGACAGTTGGGTTGCTGGCATGGTGAAAAAATTCATATTCCGTTAATGGGTGAACTTCTCACCCGTGTGATAAATAGTATGCTTTACAAAGAAGTAAAATGATGAGATTTATTTCCTCTGCTGTGGGGAAATGAGGCAAGGTGCATATGGCTATCTTTTCTTAAAAAGCTGTCTTCTTACCAATAAACCACAGGTAAAAATGGCTTGTTTGAGTCCAAGTCCTAAGCACATGAAAACATATATTAAAACTTTATTTTCTTTGGATTTTTTTGTGAATTAAATTAAAAAGAACATTGTGAAATTTTAACTCTGGTGTAAACAATGGTAATATTGCTGACAGAACTAATATCTTTATTATAAACTAGCTATGTATATAAGGCTTTATCACATAGACCTGTAATGACTCGGGGGCATGATTTGAACTCAGGAACTTTTGAATCCTTATAATTATGAACTAGTGGAATTCTTTATTTAGTGTTTTATTGTTCAGGGTACAAGTAAAACATCACAAAATATATAGTATAATATCCTGGGAATGTACTAAATTAAGTTGCCTTAATTTTATTTGAGAGTGTCACTTATATGGTGTTTCTGCATTTCTGGATATGTTCAATTCTTATTTAAATTTTCAATTTTATTGAACTTCCTGACCTTAGTGTTACTAAGACATCCTTCAATGTAAAAATTTATTTGCAAAAAATATTAAAAAATACATTTTCCATGGTTTGCAGATAGTTTAAATTTATTTATTTATCTGAGCATTAATATAGATTTTCTGGAACAGTGGGGAAGGGGGAGAGAAGTTCCACCCTTGGCACTTTTTATAAATTACTACCCTCCCTCTGGTGTCATCAGAAAAGAAACTCTGAGAAAAATACTGTGTGGTGGAGAGATATTAATTACTTTTAGCAAAGTTTAAAAGGGTCTATCTGGCATGAAATAAAAGTAAAAGGAAGCATTTGAAAATTGGGATTGGATACTTAATGCTTTCAAAGAAAAAAACAGAGTGGTCCCTATCAAGAGTGCCATGACTAAATGTTGTCTGGGGCAACCTTCCTTGCCTCATATAAACTGATCAGTTCCCACAGGTCTAGAAAATGTGCCTTAGAAGCAGGGTTTCTCTAGCCATAGGTTTGGATGCTGAGAAAACTTACACAGATGTCTCCACTGGGTTTTACTTCGTTAATCTCTTTTTTTTTGGTTAGGAACAACAAACATGAATGCAATATTGTATTATAAATAATTTTAAAAGACTCCTAGACAAGAGTATAAAATGTCTTTTTTGAATTCAGTTGAGTTAGGTTTGTGAGACAGCTTTTGTAGGATTATTCTGTTCATCATATTGGATTTAGAAAGATTTGTCATCCTACTAGATTAAATGGGGACAAAATCTAGTCTTAAGTTGTATCCTACCATGATACTGAATAAAATTTCTCAAATTTGTATGGTAGATACAATATTTACTTCCTCATTAAACATAAAAGAATGATTATTAGAATCCATGACAATTGAATTAACTTTCCCTTTTAAAAACACATTTATAAACTAATTATATTTATGAAAAGTAAAATGATTTCTGCTTTTTCTTGGAAGAGCTTACTTAAAATAATAGAACTAGTTTATGAAAGATGAATAAAATGTTGAGTAAATACTGGTTGTCTGTTTTTTGTTTGAAGGGAAGACGATGAAACGAACCTGATGTCTTAAGGAGAATTTGTGTCTGGGGTTAGGAGGATGGTCTTGTCTCATATAAATGGGAATACTTAGAAAAGCAGGACTTAATGCATAGATTCCTTTTCATTCTGTGTTACTCTTAAAATTATTCAACTTTTAAAGAAATATCATTACTGTTTAAGATTATCCCTGTAATGAGAAATCACAGCATGCATCTTGAAAAATGGTCCTACTTCATCTTTTCCCGTTCATCTCCTAGTGCAATTATAAATGCAGGAGTGCAGTGTATGGCTATTCAGGTCAAAACCTCTTTCAGGACTGATGTTCCTGTTATACAGTTTATCCATCTATTAACATCCTGGAATGTCAAAAGCTTCATTTTTAAGAGTAGAATGCCAGTTTCTTTTTTACTTAGAGTAATTTACCCAGCACAAAAGAAAGAGATTTGACAGTTGTAGTTGTCAGGGCAAAGACTGGCTAATGATTTGAGGAAATAGGAGTAAATGTTGAAATATGTATCTGGGTGCCCAAAGTTTATGTGTTTCTAGGACAATGCATGAGGTAGAATGAAAGCATAGATCAGAAAGATCCATGCATGTGTATTAAAAAAGCTGCATCTGATTTCTAAATTTCAGGTTTTTGACAAATATTTCTTCATTCCTGTAAACTCTTATTTTAAACTCTTAAGTGACTTTTGTACTGCAACCCAGTGTATTGTTGTGATTGCATGAAAGTAAAGAAGTTTTCAGTTAACTGTTGTTTCCATCTAAATATGTGAAACTGTGATTAAATGCTTTTTATTGATAATTAGAATTTTATTTATTGTAAGCATATTAATAATTAGGAAACCAAGGATGTCATATATATGTGGAAAAGATGTTGGGTGGAGAACAATGATTATATATATTAATAATATACAATATTTAAGATGTATTCTATGAGTACTTGTAATATATAAAATGCATAATATACATTGGTATATAAAATAAAAATATAGTATAAAAGTACTATAAATATGAATGTATTAACTTAATTGTGGTAATCATTTCACAGTGTATGCATATATTAAATCATTATGTCGTACACCTTTAAAAAATGAAAAAAATACTATAAATAGTTTTCAGATCAGTGAAAGACTACACAAGCCACACACTTCTTAAGTTGGCAGTCAAAGCCAAAAATAAGCTTCCCCTCAAACCTCTCTGAAAATTCTCCTTTTGTGAGTGAATGGATTGGGGTGATAATTTTTAATTTTTCTTTCCATTTCAAAAATGAGCTGGACCTGAGGAATGATTCGGTTGTTATCCACACTCCCTATGGATTGAAAATACCTTCCCACGTGCCCAAGTTGTGGGATTTGGCTGAGTCTGTGCAGTCCTGTAAGGTCTGTGAAGCTGGGCTTCTGTTCCTTTCTTATTTTCGTCCTCTGGGTGGGACCATGCTGTCTTGAGAAGGTCTGTCTGTTTAGACTTTTCCCCTCTAAAAGCAAAGTAAAGAGCATGCGGGGTAGCAGGTTATTTTGGTGGCTTGTTTCCCTCAGTGTGTAAGTGTGTGGGGAGGTGTGAGGCTGGAAATTGGACTCATTATGTCTTTCAGTTTATTCGTTTGTTGGCCCCTGTCAACCTGCCAGCCCTCTCTGTGGGATAACTGCCCTTCGTACAATAATCTGCCAACATTCATGGTGGTTGCATTCACTGTACCCATTCTACTGTGGAACTCCATTACGACTGGGGTTTGAATGCAAAGCTTCATGATATCTGGGTATAAACAGTGTGCTGAGCCACAAAGGCATCCTTTGTATTTCTTAGTCTTATAATCCCTTTAAAAACAAAACAAAAACTAGCTTTGAAGAGGGGGTTTTTCTGGAAATACGAAGGAAAATACAGCAGTCACCACTCTGTTCCATACTTTCATAATGTGGTGTTTGGGGCGTGGGGGAAGTTTCTAATTTTAAAACCTGATTTGTTTCTTAGGCTAAAGTGGGCTACATTTGAGGCAAATTTTCTACCTGTGGAGGTGTGGGTGAATTGGCCTTTGTTTTCTTGCAGTTACCTTGCCTGGCAGGTGGCCACATTGATTATTCTTGGCATGTGCTTTAGACCTGCATCTCTGATCCTTGTAAGCTCCTGCTTTGTCCACAGCAGTCCTGTAGAATTCTTAACCCTGAACTCTCTTCTCAGAGGAAGACATGCCTCTGACCTCTTTACAGTTATCTCCTCTGAGTCCCTTTTGTTTATTCTCTCGTCTGTGGCTGTGTGAGATGGCTTTGAGAATAAAAATGACAGAATCTTCAATCAGCAGACAACTGACAAATACAAACTAAACAGGGAAGGTTTGTTTTCCTTCCCTCCACACCCCCACCCGTTACTTTAGAGACAGAATTCAGGCCCTGATTTATGAAGAAATGCTCCAGCAAACTAAGACAAATGCTGTGCCTCTGTATTTTGTCCTTCCCTTCCCCTACTTGGGGGCTTGCACAGGCTTTGTGATGGTCAAGGACCATTGTGAAGGTCTTTTCCTCTTTCCTGTCTTGTTTTTGTTAAAATATTTGACTCAGATGGAAATGATATGTTCACTCATTTTGAAAAATCAGTGTAAACTCATATTTAAATTATCACATTAAAATATTGAGCGCTGGATGAGTACTCTGCTTCACATGTGTTTTCTCATTTAACTGATGAACTTATATATGACCGTCCAAGTCAGTGCTTCCTTTGGAGAGTCTTTGTTTTTTTAAGACACATAAGTCTATTCATATTATTGTACCTTGGTTGTTTGGGCAGAGCATTGACCTGCATAAGTTCTTGTATATACTCTTATATGTACACACACACACACACACACACACACACACACACACACACCCACACACTAAAGATAGCCTGCTAATATCTTAATAAGTACAGATGGATACAAGGCAGGTTCTAGGCCTTTTAGCTACTGTAAAAGAAAAAAAAAACTTTATTTGTGGTCTCTCTAACACTGAGTTTTGATAACATCTTCAGGACTTTAAGGACTTCCATGACAACACAGAATGGAGGAAAACTGGCTTTCTGTTCTTCATGTTTGTAGGTGGTTCTCAAAGTTTAGTGTGCCCATAATTCACTGGTATTTGTGTATGTGTGAGAGAGAGAGAGAGAGAAGAGATTGATTTGCTTTAGCAGGTATTGTTGTGGCACAGAGATTTGCATGTTAAATAAACATTTTGATTTTCATATAAGAAGCTCAGAAACAATAGTTTGAGGATCACTGAGAAAAGTCATTATATGTAGCATGTAATGTTATAAATGTGTCATTCTGTATGAGGCTCTGCTCATCAGCTGAGCTGATTTAACTACTCATTTCTATATTTGATTACCAGAAGAACATTTTATATATACTCTCATTTTGGTATATATGTGTTTAAATATTGTACAGAGAGTGCCATATAGTTTTCCATTCATCATTCAAAAACTATTGAATAACTAGTGAGTGAAAGTCAGTGTGTAAATCGTAATGAACATTTCATAACAACGTGCATTATTGTAGTCTTGTGACAAATTTTAGGTAAACTAAAAGAATGTAACAGTATTATGAAAGTATTTTACATTCGATAGAGCGTATCGAGGAATGCCATTTCCCTGTGTCAACAAACTTGATGCATGATCATTCCATGTTTAACACATACACTGTAATTCCTAATCCATGCCACTGCTCTTATTAGTGAGTTCTGATGGTAATAATGGGGAGATTTTAAAATTCTTCTCAGAGGCCCAACAATATAGAACTTAAGTGCTTTCTCATCAGACTGACTCTAGCAGTGGTTGATTCAAGCTCACTCTTTTCTAGTGTTTGCACAGGATACTTCACTTCTCAGTAGTTCCTATTAAACAATTCCAGGAATAGTCCTAACTCATAGGTTTATTTACTTATTTAAAATTAAAAAAAAAATTATTGAGGTCATAATAGTTTATAACATTGTGAAATTTCAGTTGTACATTATTATTTGTCAGTCACCATATATATGTGCCCCTTTACCCCTTATGCCCACCCCCACCCGCCTTCCACTCTGGTAACCACTAATCTGTTCTCTTTGTCCATGTATTTGTTTATCTTCACTTCACATATGAGTGAAATCACACGGTGTTTGTCTTTCTCTGTCTGGCTTATTTCGCTTACATAATACCCTCAAGTTCCATCCATGTTGTTGCAAATGGGATGACTTTGTCTTTTTTATGGCTGAGTAGTATTCCATTGTGTGTGTGCATATATATAATCTCACATCTTCTTTATCCATTCATCAGTTGATGGGCCCTTGGGTTGCTTCCACATCTTGGCTATTGTGAATATTGCTGTGATGAACATAGGGGTGCATAAGTCTCTTTGAATTGTTGATTTCAAGTTCTTTGGATAAATACCCAGTAGTGAGATAGCTGGGTCATACGGTATTTCTACTTTTAATTTTCTGAGAAATCTCCATCCTGTTTTCCATAGTGGCTGCACCAGTTTGTGTTCCCACGAGCAGCATATGAGGGTTCCCTTTTCTCTACAACCTCTCTAACATTTGTTGTTTTTTGTCTTGGTAACTATAGCCATTCTAAAAGGTGTAAGGTGACATCTTATTGTAGTTTTGATTTGAATTTACCTGATGATTAGTGATGTTGAACATCTTTTCATGTGCCTGTTGGTCATCTGTGTATCTTCTTTGGAAAAATGTCTGTTCACATCCTCTGCTCATTTTTTGATCAGGTTGTTTGTTTTTTTGTTGTTGAGTTGTATGAGTTCTTCATATATGGGGGGTTAACCCCTTGTGGGATATATGATTTGCAAATATTTTCTCCCAGTCGGTGGATTGTCTTTTTGTTTTGTTAGCAGTTTCCTTTGCCTTGCAGAAGCTCTTTAGTCTGATGAAGTCCCATTTGTTTATTTTTTCTTTTGCTTCCCTTGCCCAAGTAGACATGGTATTCGAAAAGATCCTTCTAAGATCGATGTCAAAGAGTGTAGTGCCTATATTTTCTTCTAGGAGTTTTATGGTTTCACGTCTTATCATAGGTTTATTTTGAGGCTTGATGAAAACATATATGCACAAGCCCTTAGGACAATGCTTCCCACATACTAAACCTTCCATAAATGTTTAATTAGGTGGTCAGAAGTGTCAAGGAAGCACTTACAGTCTACAGATTTGTTGATTGTAGGTATCAGCACAGTTTTGTTTTATTTACATGTTTATTAAACTCAACAGTACAGGTAGATTAGCTTATTTTATACTAAAAGAGATCTGAGAGATTTTTAAATAAACACCCGTGCCACCAGCTTTCATTTCAGAAACTCAGGCAAATGTATACAGAATAATCAATGAACTGGCATTACCTGATTTGGTTTATTTGATCAGGGTATAGAGTACACATCTTCTTGCCTCACCTTACTTTGGAATATTAAATTATGATCCCTTATCTCGCAGAGGTTGAGTTCATTGTCATGAAATACCACTCATTTGATAATCGTTGACACCAAGTGAGAGACTTTGTGTGTATTTTAAATATTAGAAGGAATATGAAATTTCTTTTATACTAAATTTATAAAATAATTTTTTCTTTGAATTTGTTCTTGTAACAACATACAGCTACACAGATATTTAAATAGCCTTGTAACTAAAATTGTCTGGCCCTTTGTATACTAATATAAATCGGCAAAGATGGTTCTATAGTTTGGCAGTGGTTCTGCATGATGATGGAGCCCAGGGGACAATCTTCAGTCTCTTGGTCCTTGGGTTTGTGAAGCTCAGGTGTTTTGGAGCTAGTCTGTTGCCAACTGGCCTATCTCAGAGGAGGCAGTCTGGCAGTAACTCTTCAGGTAGAGAGAAGTAGTCAAATTGGTCAGAATAACTGAAAAACAATATTATTGGAATCCCCATTCAGGATGATTCCTTTTCAACCGGCCCTGGCTGCCATGTAAAGAGGAGTGCAAAGTTGGGTGGGGTATCTAATGAGCTTATTCTGCACTTCATGAAGTACTCTATCTCAAGACACAGTGCTTGATTTTGGCAGCTGTGATGTGGTTATTAGGCTTGTATTTTAGACAGGACATGCATCAGAGCCATCATCCCACAGATTCAAACTAAATTGGACATTTTGCTCTAGGGAATAATTCTGCTGTACTCACATCTGACTGCTTGCTGTTTACCAGAGGATGGCCCGACTGGCCCTATTAATCCTCATTTTAATGTCCAGTCCAAAATATCACCTTCTCAGTGAATCCTTTCTCATGTCCCCTTTCCCACCATATTTTCCACGGGCTTCTCTCGCTTACGACAATTAGTGATTTCTAATTTTTTGTTTCACTTTTGGAGGGCAGGGAGAGTAAGAGGGACATTATCATACTGTCTGTTTCTGTATAGCTTTATTTTTTCAAGTCCCCCGTATAATGTCGGGCACATACTAAGTGTTTAATAAAAGTGGAATGAATGAACGTATCAGTTGGGCACTCCTTTGTAAGGTGGACTTTAATATGGTATCACTGGTCATGAGCAAACAAGGTTGCTATTGTCCAGTTTAACTAAATGTAATTTATACCAATCCATCTCTCTTAAGCTATTTATCTTGCTCTGGAATAGTACGACTCATCTGGAGAGTTCTGCTCAGATTTCTCCTTTAAAGACCCTTCTATAAAGCTGTTTTTCACTAGTATTTAGCAACAATAGTAATAATAAATATGATATATCAAGAGCCAGAGGACTTTCCTTAGGTTTGTTTGTTGGTTTTTATAGTTTTCATTTTCTCTCCTCTCCAGAAGTATGTCTGTGTGCACGGTGGGAGTGGGGTGTGCAGTGGTGGCTGTTATATTACTTTGAGGAACCGTGATAACTTTGAAGGTAAAGACAGTTTTAATAACAATTCTTTTAAAATAGTTTGCTTTAAATGCAACCTCTTAGATCCAGTTGTGGTAATGCAACATTGAGGTTTTCCAAATGTATGTATATGTTTTATTTGTCATTTTTTTCTTTGGTATAATGAGTTGTGTGTGGACTTTTTTGTTCTTGTTATTGCAAAACCATTTTGTTCAATGTGTAATCTATTAAAATCAATATAATTTTCAGGAATAGCTAAGTTTATGTTTTCAAAACTATTAATCTATAGAGATATTTAACAGGGGGATGTTACTTAATATTTCCTTTAGGTAAATTTTATTTTAATATATCATTACAAAAATCATTTATGAATTCTTATAAAAAATCAAAGACTACAGAAGTGTTTTAAGTTAAAAGTATAAATCTCCAACTCTTCTCACTGCCCATAAGTAAATAGGGTAAATGATTTAGTATGTATTTTTCTAGACTTTTTCTCTGTATAAATACAGAGTCATAAATAGGATAGTGTATTTATATATGCAGTATATGTGTAGGCATGTATATGGTATATACATATAAAATACTTATTTAAAAATAGAAATATGGTTGTTATGCAGAATGTTCTTTCAGATATTTTTGTCAGTTCAAGACTTATCTTAGAAATCTTTCTCTGTGTATATAGGTTTATTTCTTTCCTTTTTCTTTTTTTTTTGATGAGGAAGATTGGCCCTGAGCTAACATCCATTGCCAATCTTCCTCTTTTTGCTGAGGAAGATTAGCCCTGAGCTAACACCTGTGCCTATCCTCCTCTACTGTTTTTGTATATGGGATGCTGCCACAGCATGGCTTGATGAGCGGTGCGTAAGTCTGCTCCGAGGATCTGAACGTGCAGCTCTGCTAGCTGAAGCAGAGCATACGAAGTTAACCACTACACCACCAGGCCAGCCCCCTATTTCTTTCCTTTTTATTAGTTCTGTAGTAGTCCTTTATATACCAGGTCTACAATTTACTTATTGAATCCCCTCTACTTGGACTTTTTCATTGTTTTCTGTTTTTTCGTGCTTTGAATATAGCTGCAGCAGACATCATGGGCATACTTATTGGCACATTGATGCAGGTATTTGGGGAGACTATATTTGTAAAAGTGGAATTATGGGAAATTAGGAAATATATAATAAATGTTTTGCTAAATATTGTCAAAACATTCTCTAAAATGTGGGAGCGTTTTCCTATACATGGTTATTTTAAATCAAGATCTTGATATTTTAGGCAAATACTTTTTTCTGATAATAAAATAATGCATATTCACTGTTGAAATTTTAGAATTATTGAAATGTTAAAGAATAAGTAAAAACTTTATGATCTTACCATCTAGAGGCAATCACTGTTGCTATTTTGGTAGGTTTACTTCCAATCTACATTCTCCCATGTATAAGTTTTACTTTGTTTATATCTCATAATTTTATATTCTGATTTTCTTACTTGGCATTATAGCATAGACATTTATATCTGTATCATTAGAGACACCGAAACACCAATATACTGATTACCTAATAGTGTATTGTATAGCACTAGCATGATACTTTAACTGTATGTCTTTATTTTGATACTTAATATGTTTCCATTTTCAGCAATCATAAACAATAAGGTAAGAAGTATCTCTCATGTAAAGCTTTCTCTGTATTTCAAATTAGTCTCTTAGGGCTAATATTAATATTTAAATTTATTAAATTTAATTTATTAAAAGTTATATATTAAATTATTATATTAAAAGTTATATAATATCGGGTTAAATAATAGTATTATTTTAATGGATCTTGATATCCTTTGCTAAATTATTTCCCACAAAGAATGTACCAATTGGAATTGCTCCTGTAGGATTTAAGTATGCCTATTTCAGCATTCCTATGCTGCTGTGGAAGGGTTTTTATGAAGCTTTGAGGGCTACAATCCATTTTACTCCTTTGAGTCCCAGAGTATTATCTTATTTGTTAAAGGCACTTCTTGATACTTTTGGCTTTAAATTTACAACGAGGGATAAACATCTTGAGCCAGCCAGTTTGCCAAAATTATTAGCTCAGGAATGTTTACTTATTGTGTAGTTTTACGTGCATTCTGGGTGTAACCAGTGATAAACTATTGAATAATGTAAATATTTAATAGTGATAATGAAAACTAGGCTTTCTCTGGAGAAACGCCAGATACATAAAGTTTCCTTTCTACTTTTTATATCTCTGGGTGATCCCTTAGGAGACTATGTCTTTTGCATCCATTTCTCACACACCCTGAGTACCTCAGAGTAGGAAAGGGGGGTCAGTGTCTTCTTTGGTTGCCATATTCTTTTTCATAATTATCCTGCTTTTGTGACAAGCCATATTCTTTTGAGACTCTTGCCACTTGGCTTTACCACCTCTTCCCCTTTTATTACTGACATGATTGATTGCCTTCTCATTTTCTCATTCAGGGAACATTTTAGGGTCTATTTCATAGCTTTCCTCTCACTAAATCCTTAACCTTGTTTTCACTGAATTCAAACTGTCATGACTTTAACACATCTTAGTTTTGAGGCCTAACCATCTCTTATAACAACTTTACCCATCTGCCACGATTATCCTAAATTTTATCATCACTAGATATTTCAGCTTTCCAAACCACAAAAATCAGACCCAACTGTTTGACTGTATTCTACTATTCTTTCAACTTTCTCAGGTACTCTCATAGCATCAATACCACACTGATCATTGATTTTCTTCCTTATCTATGTTAGATTCCTGGATCATCATTTTTCTTACAGCCTTGCAAATACTCTCAAAAACCTTGTTCCTTCTTCTTCCATCACACCAGCCTGGCAAGATGCCTTACATATGTCAGAAGTGATGTGTTGGAAGGACCTGGCCAGGTCAGGCTCTAGTCCTTGCTGTCATGCTGACTAGCAATATAACCTTGGCAAGTCACTTTACTAATCTAGGCTATATAAATTGTAGTGTTTGGACTAGATCATCATTTTTTAAAATATAATAGATGCTAGACCCAGATGTTACATGACAAAAAAAAAAAGGAGTTCCACAGACAAATGAGTTTGGCAAACACAGCATGTTATTCCCTTTTACAAATTCACTGTGTGTAATAACATCTTAAAGGCTCTTAGAATTCCTATAAGAAGAAAAAAATGATTTAAAATTATTTAAAGTTAGTCTCACACACTTCAAACCTGCAGAAGTTTGGTTCAATTGAACACACTTTGGGAAATACTGGACCTGATTATCTTTGGCATTATTTATTTTCAATCTTTAATTTCATGATTCTGTAATACACTGTATGTGCTTATTCAGTCACTAAGAATATCTAGGATAGATACACTTCAGCATCTTCATAAATCAGTGAGATTGATTTATGCTACGTATCACCCACAAATAAAATAGTGCATTGACAGTGGTCCTTCTTTAAGAAGTATTCTTTTGAGATCAGCAGTATTTTATATGCTATATCAGAGAGAGAGAGAAACAATTCTTATGATTTATTAACTGCAGCGTGGCAAGTAATCCCTTATTCCACAGTCATCACTCAGTGAAAATGAAGGTTTCTTTAAGACCTTTCTTCAAAGTCACTTAAATGAAAAAGTAGATAGAATTTCTTTTTTCGGAAATGTGTATATGGAAGAATTGCCAATACTTGCTTTGCATAATTTAGTGATTCTGATAGATTGCTTAAGTACAAGTTAAACAGACACATGCAAGTACAGGATTGTAAAGTTCAAAGGAAATGCAAACTTGATTAACAAAAGTCACTGTCAGAGACTAATTGTAATTCTGCACCATAAGAATCCTTGAATAATGTCCCCTAAAAGGTCAGCCTAAAGTTTTGCTTCTCTCTACTGTTCCCTTGAACAGAATTTTCACAATTTAGGTGTTTCCTGGCATCATTAAAAGTCAAGAGAGCTATAGGCATCATTTTTTAAATTTCTTTTATGAGTTAAAGCAACATGAGATTGGTGAGAATAATAGTTGAGCATTTTCTGGTCATTAAGTAATAAAGAGATTTAACTTATAATTAAGTCAGCTAAGTATCTCTGTAAATTGTACACATCATTTTTTGTTTGCATGTTTCATTGTCTTCATTTTATTTTTTGAGAAAAGATTGCTAAATTTGATCTTTTTTCATACACTAAGTTAGCATATTAAAGATTCATGCCAGTGTTATTAGTTATGCATTTTAAAATAATTATGTTGGTTTTATTATAAATATGGGATAAAATTTCCCAAGAGCACAGCAGAAATAATGAATTAGTACTTAGACATTTTTCTAGCTCTAATGATTAAATGATTGCTTCAATAGTGTAATTTTTCAACTCTACATAATTAATGACTCTGAATAAGCAATTAACTTATGTTTAATTTTGATAACTGTTATGATTAAATAATTACATATTTTGTTATTTCTAAAAATTAATTGTTTTATTGGCTTTGATGTTGACTGAGTTCTCACTCTTAATTTATTGATTTTTGTTTTTAGGAAACGTTTTCTAAGTCAAACAAAAAGGCCATGTTGATAGCAGGCAAAATCTCTACGTGTTTATTGCATGGGCAAGAATAAAAACTGTGGTCCAAATACAAGGGCAGTTATGTACATTACTAACTGCTTCAAGAACTGTACCTAGAGGATGGTTATTGTTGATACTTTCTGAAAGGAAGCTTTCTGGTGCATATTACACTTTTCTGTCTTTTTTGTCCCCTTATAAAATGTTTATCATTTTATTAATGACTTGAAGAAAGACATCAAAGGGAATTTCTCCATATTTGCAGAGGATACTTATTTAGTAGCAAAATATTACATTACAGAAATAAATTCCCAAATTGGTCTATGTGGGCTATAAAGTTTGCAGGGGTTGAAGAAGAGGTTTATGGCATTTTACTTTCTTCTATTCAAGAAACCATCTGAGGAATTACTATGTTGGGATAAAGCTGGTTTGGAGCCGCTCCGTGTGGCTAAGACTGAGGGGTTTTTATTCATTTGTGAAACCTGAGTGAGGGCTTATTACATGCTAGGCTCAGCTGCTCCTGGCCCGCAAGGCACTTATGGTAACAGCTGAAATTGATATACACAAATTAGTGAAATTCAATAGTATAGATGCTCTGGCAGAAGTAGCAGGTTTGCAGAGGAACAAAATTAAACTCATTTAAACCACAGACCTCACTTCGGAAGTTTGAGGTTTCAGTTAGCTTACCACAATTTGACACTGTGGTGGTGTCATAGTGACAATTATATTATCCAGAATAAGGCGGTTATACCTAGTATTGAACAGAAAGAAACTTAACAATTAGGGCCATTCTTAGAGGCCCTAATTATGAAAAACTATGATGGTGAAGAGGTTCCAGGCTATGCTATATAAAGAAAGACTGTTTAGCCTAAGGAAAAGAATACTTGGGGGCATGACAGCTTTGTATAGATGTCTGCAGATGCTATAATTCATTCTCTTACTATTCTATGACCTCCTATAAGTGTCCAGAATGTTTGTGAGAGTTAATGCAACTTTCAGAGTACCCTAAATTACGTACAGGGAGAATATTAGGAACTTTAAGCTTCTCCATTGGTATGTGGGGCTTCCCTAGATTTATAATGAGGAAAATTGTTTTAAACTCTATGTGCCAAAGTGAAAATTTCCAGCTTTAGGGGGAAAAAAAAAAGAGGTATAGTTTTTTTTTTTCCCTGCTGCCAAGTAGGAAGGTATATTAAACTTGATCACCCTTAGTGACTAAGTCACTTCCTATAGCTGTAGGAAGTTGCATTAGGTCTTTCAGGCCAGCAGGTAACATTTAATGCATTCTTGAAATTATAAAGCTCATTGTGTTATTAATACACCATTCTGGTTTTCAGTATATAACTCATAAATACTTAGTATGATGTTTTGAACTATAAATCCTACTGTATGATGCCTGAAATCACCAAAAATGAAGAAAACCAATGCAATGTATGCCCATGTTAAACCCCCTGATCCATAAAGTCCTAGTGAAAGTAATGACTCTATTCAAATGAAAGCATCTATCACAGTGATTTGCTTTTTATTAAGTTAGATACTAGAAAATCTTGCATGTTCTGTGAGAAAAAGTGTTGAAGATTTTGTACTGTGCTCAAAACCAGAATCAAAAGAGAAGGATACACCAGTTTGATCCATAGTATCTTTCTTCACTAACCCATATTTTGTACATCTTATATCTGGAGAATTTGCATTTATTTTATCATGGTAAAAAAGTAATCTTGAGATACTTGTTAAAAATATTACTGGAAAATTTATATCTTTATTCTTTCTGTATCTATCTAGACAGGCTATATTCAGAGTTTTTTCTTCTCATTTCTCCAGATAAACTCTGTTAGTGAATTATTTTACCCCTAATAGATTATTTCTTGTCCATCAGTTTTTAAAGACAGACAAGCTGACATTAATATTCCTTATCCTCTAAAATCGCTGGAGAGCACTCAGATCATTTTAGCACTTTTTGTAAACTTGTCCTAAAAGCAAATATTATTGAAAAAATAGAAAATGTGGATTACCAAAAAGAAGAAACCAAGTCACATCAAATCCCAATACCCAGAGACACTTTTTATTCCCATGTGCACATATGAATGTTTTTAATCAAAATGATCATAATGATTATTTTCCTGTGTAGTGGGTTCTTTATTTTGCATGTATTCATGTCATATAATTTGAAATTATCAGGAGGGTAATTTTTGAATGTATTGAGACAGTTGTTAATGTTTTCATCTTTTTATTTTAAAAAGTCCCAACTTGCTCTTTTAACATTCTGTAGTTATTCTTCCCTGGATACTTCAATGAGATCATGTAATAAATATTCTTTATTATTACAAAGCAGAGTTATGGGAAAAAAACATGGCATATTCAAATAAGTATCCTAGTAGTACTGCCAGACTAAATGTATTTTCTTAAAATACATTAACAAAACTTACACTCTTTGGAACATGGAAGCATAATTCTCAAATTAAACTTTTACAAGGCAGAATTAGGGTTGTTTAATGGGTGAAAATAAATTTCTATAATACAGAAAGCTTAACTGTGAGAAAAGGACTAGTCAAAGGTCTAAAATATGGTAGATATAATAAAGAATTAAAGAACCTTAGTAAATCATGACTGTGCCATTTTATTAGACATTGTTTCATAAACTGGAAGAGCTGACAATCTGATAAATCTGCCTTTTAATATTCAGTGGTTGATTGTTTAAATAAATTATTCCTTTGTCTTCTACTGCAGTAGTTAGCTAAATCTGTCTTAAGGAATGTGGGGATTTGCAGTCAGGGCAAAGTAATAATGTGAATGTAAGTAAAAAATTCTGGACTGAAAAAGTAAAAACTATTATTTTAACCAAGTTTTTGGTATAATTTCAGAAGAGAATTTTGAAGTGAAGCTGAAGGGGTTGGGAGGGTAATTATTTAAGATTTATATACTTAACTCCCTTAAAATATTTATATTATTTCTGTAAGAATTGATTACGGTTGGATGATAAGTAAATAAAGTTTTTGTGATGTCACTAGATATGTGTAAAATGGCAGTGCTATTTCTTAAAATAACGGAACATTTTGAATCTTGTAAAGTAAACTTATAATAAACAGGCTTTTGTTTTGGTATTTGGAGATGTGTGCCATCAATATGTGGATTCCTTTCCTCCACAACTTTTAAACATTTAAAAAGTATTCTCCGAATAGCAGAAAACAATAGGAATTTTTAAACATTTTTATGCCACTGATGTTTTTTATGATGTTTTTACTTTGAAGGTAATTAAGCATTTGGTTATTGTTTTTCTGTGAGTGATTATAGAAAATATATCATAGCAATAACAACCCATGGTTATTATAACAGTGAATCTTTTCTTCCTAAAATGCTGCACCACAATTCTCTGTATTCTCTCTATATAAGGCTCACCATACTATGAAACACAGTGTCCCTTTATAAACTTTGATCAAGTCCAGACTCCCAGCTGCATCACACGCAAGGCTATAACTGCTTACCTCTTTTACCATCTGTTAAATGGCATAATATTAGTACCTGTCTTATAACTTGTAGTGAGGTTCAAATGACATAACGCTTAACAAATGCCAGTACCTTTACATAAAGCAAGCACTCAGAAAAATGTTAGATGTCATTATTTTCCATTCAACTGTGGGGTCAATAGGGCTTTGTTCTCTGTAATATTTATCCATGGCTCCTAAAATTGTGCCTTGCCCACAGTCAATATTTGTTAAATGAATCAGTAAATGAATGTTTCATAGATGGTATTTTCACACTACACCTTGCTCCTATTCATTGTTGAGTTAGCCACTGAAAACATAAACATGCATTACTTCTTCCATTTATTTTACAAATATTTATTGAGTAATCACTCAGAACCAGGACATTCTCTTGAGGTTGTCAGTAGGTTAGGATATATTTAGTTATTTTAAAAGTTAATTAATTTCACAGATGCATACTGAGTACTTACTATGTATGGGCCAGGTGTCCTGGACAATGTTTCAGAAGGAGCTCAGATTGGAAATAGAGAAATGAGTTCAAACACAATGCTGACACCAATTAGAGAAAATAATTTGAGGTCCTCACGTTCATGGAGCATGAACGCACAGGTGTAATACTTTCAGTTCAGTTAGTACAGCTATCATTGTCTTTTTGGATTTTGAATAGTACACTGAAGAGTAATTATGAAGTAGAGAGTGTAATTTTTGTGAAAAGGTATGCCTTTCCCAAAATATTCTGTTGGAGTATTTTCGTTCTGTTAGACAAATCTAGACCTTTATAATAACTGTCCTGTCAGAAGTATAAAATTAAGAGCCCAGATGCAGTGCTCTTTCTATTATCCCTAATTACTGCTTTAGTACATTCAGGTACCTAATGGTTTGAGTGATAAATTATGAACTGAAAATATTCAATGTCTGTTAGTTCCCACGCTTGGAGCTCAACATGACTAGAAAGGAACTGAGTCTCTCCATCTATTTGACCCTGGTTCAAAAATCCCAAGAAAGGAATCTTTCAGGTTTACCGACTGTAGCTTAGGAAGACAGGTGCTAGCACTTCCTAGAAGAAGGAGTTGGCTGCTATTCTGAGCAAAGTGATCCATTTTGTCTAGGTTATCTGAGATGAAGTCTAAGATAGGTCACTAAAGTTATGTTTCTAAAGTCTAAGATATAGATATAACTGAAGTCTAAGTTATCATTTATTTGCTTTGAGTAAGTAAATAAGTCTGTTTATATGTAATTTATTTATGTATATATTTATATGTGTGTGCATATGTATATATATGATATGTCCGTATGACTATATACACGTAAATGCACATATATAAAATATATCACACTGTGCTGTTCTACACGTTTTCTATTTTTAATGCATTTTAAGTTCGTTATGAGTTGTTTGCATGAAAAACATGGTAAAAAGCCATTACGTTATTTAGACACTTATACACATGTGGATAAAAATATCATGTAAAATGACCGATAGTATGTTCTCATTTTCATCCCAAGGAGGTGTCTTAATAGGTCGCTTTAGCTTTCAAAACATTTTCATATAAATGTCTGTATTTACCTATATATTTTCTAATCAATTATGTATAATTTCCAAAGTTAATCACTTATAACTTTGAAGACAAAAGGGAAGCAGCTTATTTTGTTTTCTCATACATCATCTTAATGTTAATATTTGGTTTTGATATCAAATTTGTTAAAGGATAAGAGTCAAAGAAGGAATTTGATAAGTGACATTACTGGACATAAGTAATTTATATTAATTTATGTTGTAGATAGAAATGTCAAACTTTGTGTTGTCATAGTGATTTAGGAAGTTGTGATTCTTTTGGCAGGTGTATTGAAAGAAATGAAAAACTTGAAAATTACTAATGATTAGATCAACAAAGAAGTCTGAAAAAAATGTTGTATAGTTCAAAAATGCTAATCAGCGGTTGTGGTATATTAATAATCTAGTTGAAGTGTAGGAAGTGAGGAGAGTAAAGGGTAGGAGGTGGTGGTGGTAATGCCCAAATGTTGATGATTAGAGAAAGGTTATACAAGGCTCCTCTCCTCCCACATGCCCCTTCTTCCCCTGTTGTACTTCCCAACATAAATCCCTTTGGAAGTTAAGAAGAATGTTAAAATAAACCAGAGAGAAAGATTAATTAAGTGATTAACAGTGTTTGAGGATACCTTTAGTGAGAAAGGAAGGGGCAGATGCCTCTAGAATAGCCTACTATTCGCCACACAAAGTATGTGCTCAATAAATATTTGTTGATGGAGTGATTAGGATGCCTGAGGTTTCCTGTATGACTTGTGATTCTATCATATAAAAGTACCAGCTATGTCACCCTAACCTTGGAGAAAGCAATACTTTTTTCGTCTTTTGTTCACTCTATACTACAAAGTCCATTTCTGGAAATGCAAATCAAAACTACAATGAGGTATCCCCTCACACCTGTTAGAATGGTTATTATCAAAAAGACAAAAAATAACAAGTGTTGGCAAGGATTTGGAGAAAAGGGAGCCCTTGTGCACTGTTGGTGGGAATGAAAATTGGTGCAGCCACGATGGAAAATAGAATGGAGGTTCCTCAAAAAATTAAGAATAGAACTACCATATGATCCAGCAATTCCACTTCTAGGTATTTATCCGATGAAAAGAAAAATGCTTACTCGAAAAGATATATGCACCCCCTTGTCCCTTGCAGCATTATTTACAATAGCCAAGATATGGAAGCAACCTAAGTGTCCATTAATGGAGGAATGGATAAAGAAGATGTGATATATATACACAATGGAATATTATTCAGCCAAAAAATATTTAAATCTTTCCATTTGTGACAACATGGATGGACCTTGAGGGCATTATGCTAAGTGAAATCAGTCATACAGAGAAAGACAAATACCACGTGATCTCACTTATATGTGGAATCTAAAGCCAAAAAACAAAACAACAACCAAGCTCATAGATACAGAGAACAGATTGGTGATTGTCAGAGGCCAGGGGGTGGAGGGTGAAATGAGTGAAGGGTGTCAAAAGGTACAAACTTCCAGTTATAAAATAAGTAAGTCATGGGGATTTAATGTACAGTATGGAGACTATACTTAATAATATTATATTGCATATTTGAAAGTTGCTAAGAGAGTAAATCTTGAAAGTTCTTATCACAATCAAACAATTCTGTAACTCTGGATGGTGATGGATGTTAACTAGATTTATTGTGGTGATCATTTCACAATATATACAAATATCTAATCATGTTGTACACCTAAAACTAGTATAATGTTGTGTGTGAATTTTATCTCAATTAAAAAAATAAACTAGTTGAGATTAAAGGTTCTAGGTAGTTTCACCTTGGGCATCTTTGCCGCTAACATCTTTGCCGCGAGCATTTTTGCCGCATAAGTGATGGTTGTAAGGCAATTTTGCTGTAAAACATACAAGAACTGGTTGACGATTTAGTTTCATTTTTCCATTGATGAGTTAATCAATCAACCACCTTTGGCAGAGTCCGTGTATTTAAGCTAGTTGTCAGTTCGGTTTCCATTCACGATGTTCTCACAGTACTTATTCTCATTTTTATATTAAATAAATCCTAATCCCTCATAACGGTCTGGAAGTGTGAAATAAGGGAGTGTAAAGCCAGATATTGCATACTATACTAGAAAATTGTCACATATCAATTTGTAAATCCTTTGGTGAGAACAGTAATCCGTCCCACATTTCCCATAACTTTGGAACATGTATCCATGGATGTGTGATAATATGCCAAGAATGAACAACACAACAAACAGTGTTTTTATAACACAATACAAAGCTCACTTACAAATATGCATCCTAGTCTTTGGAATCTGATGATACTTGTGATACGTCTTGAAAGACTTGGTAGACAAGTGCCTAGGTACAATCCACAAAATCAAATCAGTTATTATTTTTATATTCATTATGTTCAAAATGTTCATTATGTCCATTCTAATGTCCTTCTTTTATTTTTTGTTATCGTTTATGGCAAAATCGCCTTATGGCCAGTTAGTTATGTGGCGAAAATGTTTGTGGCAAAAATGTTTGCTGCAAAGATACTTGCAGAGAAACTACTGTACACAGAAATTAACATAAGGAAGGCGAAACTTTAAAATACTCCACTGTGGGAGAGGGTCTCTTCTAGATTAAAAGATCTGGCTTTTCTAGATTAAAAGATCATTAAGAACCATATTTAAATACTGGATGTAAACCTTCATTATATCCTTTTCGAACAAATCGGCGGTAAAACACAGGAATTGGGTAGTGGGTGATATTAAGTAATTATTAAATCAGGTGTGAAAATAGAAGAGTGGTTAAATAGAAAACATCCTTATTTTTTAGACATGAATACTAAAGTATGTAGGAGTGAAATGTTATTATGAGTGTAATTTAATTTAAAATACTTCAGCCTCCACCCACTCCCCAAAAGAAGCAAAGAGGGAAAAATTTTTAGCAGTTTTTATTTGTAGATGATGGGTATAAATGCATTCTTTGCATTTTCTCTTAACTTTTCTTAATGGAATTAATTTTTTTAGGTAATAAAGTTTACCTGTACAGTTTCCCACCTTTCTAATACTACAAATGGGTTTAATAGTCTCATTTTCATTTTTCCAGGTAGAACCGACACCCAGACGTTCTTTGTATTTGTGTCTCTCTTCTTTTCTTTCAGAAACATATAGTATATAAATAATGACTGTAATACCAAATATTTATTGGTTGCCATGTACGGTCTAAGTGATTGATTTGTGTTAACTCTTTTAATCCTCACAACAACTCTATGATATGGGTAATGATATGTTCCCTTTTCATATGGGAATAAAGTGAGATATAGAGAAGTTAAGTGGCTTGTCTTAGGTCTCACGGCTAGTAACTGAAGGATCAGGGGATCCTTGGCAACTTAGCTACATTGCTCATGCTATTAACCACTAAACTATGCTGCTTCTATAAAATAGTTTATTCTGATTATCTGGAAGTTCTAAATAAATTACATTACAATATAAAATGGACTTAGAAAAAAGTCATCTAAGGAAAAATTATATTAGGGGCACTACAAATAATTATAGGAATGAAAGAAGGCTTAATTTGAGAAGAGATTTTAGTGGCTGAGGTTATTTATTTGGGAAATGGACCACTATGGCATATATTACATACTTCACATAAAGTCCTCTATTACCCAGAGATGGGAAGACTTTTTCTTGGTGCTGTAGTGACCCAAATAGAATACAGACTGAACTCTGACTCGATAAGCTATTGTAAGATATATAAAATTTTCAAAATTATTAATCAGGAATGTGAATGATCTGCCCATTACCTCTGGGTTCAGAGAGGCCAGGACAGTGGGTTCTGAGGAAATTAGCATGATTTATTAGTAGTTCCAAGTCGTATTCATTTCAATTTATCAGCACGACCTTGCTAAGACTCTGTAAAAGCTTCTAGTGTTCACCTTGAGTCTCTGCTCTGCCTTAGTTTGAACAGTGGTGTAGTTTTATGGCCTCTTTTCTCTTTTCAGTTTATACTTGCTGGAGCAAGTCAGTGTCTGGTTTCAACTTTTCCTTCCGTCACCGTCTGAATTGATCGGAATATTTAAGGTCAATGGACCAGAATAATTTGTCCTTGGCCCTTTATTGAGGTCCCTAAAAGTAAAAATATAAAGACTAGATTCATTTTATGAAATAGGAATATAGAGACTTCTTTTCTAATACCAATCCTTTATGCTTGATGGGTGACATTAGATGAAACACAACTAAGTTTCAACATTCTCATTTTAAAATTCGGTAGAATGAAATGCAATCTGTTTACTGATGACAAATGTTGTAAGACTCAACTAAGATAAAATATTTTCATCACCTGTAAACTAATTCCACATCTGTGTGCATTATATTATTATGATGATGTTTTATTTTTGTTAATATTCTTCCATTAATTTTACTTTAAGCCTCTTCTGAAAAGGCTTCCCTCTCAGAAATGTGTCTTTTACTCTCAGAATATGTATATGTATGCATAGCCCATCTTTTTTGATAATTTCTTAGTTCTTCAATAATAATAATGCATTATTCACCCCAAAGAAATTGAGTTAGCTCCTTTTATGTATAAGCATAGCTATTGTACTTGGTTTAAAAGTAGTTTCCAAGTTCTCAAGTGAAGGTCCATATCTAAATACGGAAACCTCTATTTTATCTATCTTTCCAAAATTGGTAATTTGAAAATTAAGTTGGTATTTTTAATCTCTGGAGGATATGTGACTAAGCCCTTTGTGGCCATGTCTATTTAGACAAAATGTGCCTTGGCAGTCACAGCAGACATTGACCCACTCTCTCCTTAAGACATTTATGTATATGTAGTGTTTAGTTGCTGACCATTTCACCTCTCAGCACTGCTATACTAACCTTCCTATGGGAGTTAATGTAATTAGCAGAGAAGAAAAGAAATGGCGGTTTTTCAATAAATGTTGGTTAAATGAATGAATAATAAATTAATGTTTCAAGGCAAGTCTTTTGGCTTCCGAGATAATGTTCATGGTGATATTCAAGTTTTGATGTGTAATACTGAATCTATTCATTAATGTGGTATTAATTTGGTTCCTTTTATTAATTTAAAATTTAGTAATAATTTATTATTTGATCCACATAAATATATATATGGATGCTATTTCTATAGGGAAACTTTGACACTAGATCCTTATATATAGGATGTGATATCTATGACTAGTAGATAGAGAAAATCATACAAATTTGACCACAGTTTTGTTTGTCATCTGTGATAAATGCCTTTTTTTCCCCCCAAAGTGGAAGAACATAAAAGCTTTTGCCACTACTTACGCACATTACTTCACTACTAGTATTCTCACTGATGTTGGAAATGAGTGCATTTAAGCCTCAAGAAATATGTTATGTAGAATTCTTTTCTGTGGAACACTTAGGGCTACATCAGATGTACTGTCTTCCGGTACTTCATTAGTGAAATGGAATGTTGTTTCTGTTAATGCAGTAAAAATGATTCCACGTGTTAAGACGAAGAATCCAAGATTATTTTTTCTCAAAAGAGGAAAACAATTCAGTTATGTAACTAATGACCATATGCAATAGCTTTTTTATTTCCATAATACTAATCATAGTTTTTATTTCATTTTTGTAAGCATTTTGTAATACTCTAATGAAGCAAACACAACTCATTCCAGGGGGTATTTGACAAGGTCATTGCATTAAATAGCTTCTTTAGTTTGTGCTTCTTAATTTTCTTTGCTTGGTCTCATTTCAAATTAAAAACAAACATTAAATTTGCCTTGCAGTTTCTCTTCATAAACAAAATGACTTGTAAATGCATTTTTATCATTTATCATAGACAGGAAAAAGATAAGTATAAAAAAATAACCATTTAAAACACCATGACTGCAAAGTCCTGTCCCAAACAGGTTGTTTTATTCTGTTTGACACAAGTTGTCAAAACATTGGGCACTTTTTCCTCACTGAACACTTCGGGCTGTATCTTAACTTCCTCACTGGAGTTTGGCAACTTGCTGATACAATTTACTGACAAAATATAGTGCTTTATTTATTTATTTTTCAATGAAATGTTGGTCACATTATGTGTGCAAAGATGATTGAATTAATCAATTAAATTGGCATTAATTTTAAATCCAGTCATCATAAATTCAGTTCATTATCCATTGGCATTAGGGAATTTTAAAGTTTATTTTATCGTGTTGATCTGGGGAAAGTAATGACCCATAACCTTCTTTTATCAAATAATTACATTTTCTGATTTTACAATATGAATGTACTAAATTAATTGCTTATTAAAGGCTAATATATATTTCAGTTTGCATATGATATTAATTAAAATAGTAGCTTGGAAAAAGAAACTTCTAAGGGTGTGAATTCCAGTATAATTAGAATTAATGCAGTAGAATTTTTTGAGTTATATTGAATGATAATAGTAGAGCATGTTGGTGTTTTTCAATTATCATATTAATGAGTGTCTGTTAAGGAACAAATACAGAAAGGAGGAAAATAAGAACTTTTCACTTACAAGGTCACCAAATTTTAAAAATATTTAATACATTTTATTTTACTTTTTTATACTTATTTTTAAAACATAATTATAATATTACATATATCTACCTTGGTTTCCTGCTTTTTTCATTTCTCATTATAACTATTTTTAAGACTATTTTACATGTTTTACATTGAGGATGATTTCATTTAGACATCAAAAACCACATTTTTGGTAGCAATTTGGTATTAATATCTGGGGAGCTTCTTGATAAAAATATACAGATATGACAGTTTTCAGACACACATGATGAAAGTTGTCTAAAACTAATAAACACGTTGTTCTGTTTGGAAAAAAAGCAAAAATCAAATAAGAATCCAAGGAAATAATATTTAATATATACAAAATGGAGCATTTCTAAGAAAAAAGTTACCCTAAAATCAGGAGCAATCACTTATATGATATGTGAAGGAAACTGCAGTATTGCTCATGGTTAAGGTACAAACCTTGGAACCAGAATAATTAATTTTGAGTAATTTACTTAGCTTCAGTATTCTCATAAAGAGTTATGCATAGCTATGAAGGTGAAAGCTACTGATAGAATTTTCCTCCTTCTATCCTCTTTTAAACCCGTAACTAATCAGGCTTTAATCCTGAACATTCTACCCAAACTTTTCTCTTCTGTGTTCATGTTGTGAAATCAAGAGATTAATTTTTACTTTTCCATCTTGATCTTTCAGCAGCCTTTAATATAGTCACTCTGTCCTTGAAACACTTTTTTTCAACTGTCTTCCAGATCACCCCACTTTCCAAGTTTCCCTTTTATTTTTCTGGCATATCCCTTAATTTTTTTCAGTGGTTTCTTTCATCCTCCCCAGTCTATAATTCTTGGAGATTCACAGAGCTCAGTCTTTGCTTCTTTTCTGTTTCTGTCTACATTCATTTTCTTGGTGATGTCTTCTAGTTAGCATTAAATATTATCTTTATGCTCGTTATTTCTGATTTTTTTATCCCTGGCCCAAACATTTACACCAACTCTAGGCTCACATATGTAGCTACTTTCTCAAACATCTCCACAGGGATTTGTAATAGATACCTCCAATTCAATGTACAAAACTAAGCTTTTACTCTCTCCCCACATACCTAAAATGACATTTTCCTGAAGCCTTTACAGTGTCAAAACTGGCAACTCCTTTTTTACAGTTGAAATTGTAAAAGACACATTGACTTCTCTTTTCTCACACTTCATACACAATTCCCAAGCAAACCCTATTGGCTCTACCTTGTATACATTGACAGTGCCACTGTTTGTCACTGTTTACATTGCCACCAGCTAAACCACATTGCCTCTAAACCACCACCCGTACTCACCTGGATTATTGTCATATCTTTCTGACTAGTCTACCTGGCCCCCTATAACCTGTTCCCAACATAGCAGCCAGACTCATCATTTTAAAATATGTCATATCATTTTACTCTGCTCAAAATTTTCCAGTAGCTTTCTATTTCATAGAAGAAAAGACAGAGTGGGAGTAATAGCTTGTACCAGAATTAGGACTTAGCCCTATTACCTGTCTGATTCTTCCTACCATTCTTCCCCTCCGTCACTCTGCTGCAGCCCCTTAGCTTCCTTGTTGCTCTTTGAACATCCTTTTCAGCTCTTGCCTGAGGGCCTGTGCATTGTTCCCTCTGCCTAGAATGCTGTAGGTACCCACATAGCTTCCTACCTCGTTCCATCAGGTTTTTACTCCAATGGCATCTTCTCAGTGAAGGATTCTTTTGTCATATTCTCTAAAAATTTAAAATCCTTACACACTTTTATCACTGCACACTGTGAAACATACTATATATTTCACTTAGCATGTTGTGTTATCTAAGCTCTTTGAAGTTAGAAATATTTGTTTTGTTCATTTCTTCATTCCCAGTACCTAGGAAAAATGCTTCGCACATAGAGGAAGCTCAATAAATTTGTTGAGTTATTAAATATTTATTGAATGAATGAATTTTAAATCACTTAGTACATATTCAGTTGATAGTATGTACTATGGTCGTGTTATTGTTTTCATTATTATACACAGTATTATATATATTACTGATTAGTCCTTAACTGTAGTATTGGTTTTCCACCTTGACTGTATTTCTATGGGAGAAATATCTCCTAAATTACTTGCCTGTGCCCTCCTATCCATGGAGAGAGGCATAGGAGGGAGGGTATTTGTTTCTTTTATTCAACAAAATGTATCAGAGGTAGGACACACAGAGATCCCTGAGAGGGATGTCATAAGAAAATAGTGAATACTTGAGGTGGACTTGGGGGCTACACAGTTCTATGATGTGATTTTAAAGATTATAAATATTTCTCAGATAACTCTGAATACAGTTTATAATATTCAATTCAATGTAAAAAGAGCTATTTATTAGAAGTAGGAGTCCTAATAGTAACTAAAATTATTAGAAAAGATAATATATGTGAAATTCCTAAAGAAACTGAGATTTTTCAGCCTGAAGAAAAGAAGAGAAATTACAAGTTTTAAGTATATGACAGAAGGCATTGACCAAATAGTTTCTAGAGCTACCGAAAACAGAACAAAAGAAATTAAGAAATGGTCTTTGGTCCAAACTGTAAAAATTTCTTACAAGTTAGAGTTATTAAATATAAGGATGTGTTAATAATAAAATTATCTTTACATGATAGTTTTTTTAAAAAAGAAAACCTCTTCCTGGAATAGATCTATAAACTAAACTCTTAAGAGGGATTTGGATTTAAGTGCATAAAAATCGCTGTTGGAAGCAACATATTTCAATAAACTTTTCTCTCATACAGTAACAAATAGGGAAGGCTAAAATCTTTCAGACATTGAATGAGCCTCTTTCTGTCATATACTAAATACTAGAGATACAATATTTTTGAGTATATGATTACTTTCAAATAGCTCTTCCCCTAGAGGATGACAATGTCATATAATAGTAATAATTATAATAGCAGCTAAAATTTATCTGTCAGGCTCTTTTAGTGAGCATGTGCCTGTGTTATCTATTTAGTTCTCCAAACAATACTTTGAGGTAGATGTTATTTTTATATTCATATTACCAATGAAGACACTGAGGCTAGGTGGTACTGCAACCCACCAAAGACCATGAATCTAGTAAGTAGGAGACCCAAATATGAGCCCAGGGCTCCTAACCCCTGTTCTGTTCTTTCCAACAGACCATAGAACGTTGTGTGCTGTGCATGATGTGGGGAGCACAGCTGGTTGGGTTGAGTCCTTTACCAGCCCTGTGACTTCCTGTGACTTTTTAAATGTCTTTGTCCTTGATTTCTTGCATTTATAAAGTGGGGATAATTTTATTACCTATGTCATTTGTGAGGTGATTCACATATAGAAACAGTGGCTAGCATATAGCAAATATTCAGTAAGAGTGAGGGATCAGAGAATAATAGGTACCTGTTATGAGAAGAGAGAAGGAAGCTTTGTTCTGATGATTGCATGATTGTAAAAAGCGTTTATTGAAATATCTACTTTTGATTTGAGCCTTGAAGTATAAATAGCATTAAACCAGTCAAAGAAAGTGGAGAGCAAAATGAAGTGGTTAAGAGCATGGGCTTTGGGGTTAAATGGGCTTGATTTCTAGTCCAGTCACTGCCAATTACTAACAAATTTCTAGGGCCTCCGTCGCTGCATCTTAAAATCAAGACAGCTGCTCTCACGATGTTGTGATTAGGTGGGTCACTGTATGCAAAAGTGCTTAGAACAGGGCCTAGCGAAGGTCAGGTGAGCTATTGTTATTATGAATTTACCTGTGTTTTAGGACAGATACTCTGGAAGCAATAAACAGTATGAATTGGCAGAAAAAGAATAAGAGACACAGAAGACTATGATAGACTTCTGCAAGTTAAAATTAACAAAAAAGTTATAAATGTTATTAAGAATACCACAGTTTAGTGTTTTTTTAGAAATAAGCATAAATTATGAAACATACATACATATTCAATCATAAAATTGAAGAAAAATATCCAGAAACAACTAAAGGAGTTATGAAATTAACTGAGTGAGCTGAAGTAGAGAAGTTATCTGAGGAAGGAATGTATTTTCTTTTATGATGCAAGTATATATTTGAAAATACTGTTTTTATTATATATACCTAAAATAAATAAATATGTAAGAAAAAATGATTACTTCCTAGACACTTCTGCTATAATATATCCCAGTCTCTTGTTAATGTCTTTTTTTTAAAGCTTCATATAACCTTTTAGTAATGAAAATCTTATCCTCCTATATTTAAATTCAGAGTCTAACATATTGACACGAGCGTCCCATGACTAGCCCTTAACTGCCTTTTCCCTGAGAGTAAGTTCTATATTATTGATGCAACTGTCTAGCTTGAGGAATCTGAAATAACTCTTTTAGAAGTCTATGTTGAATGCCTGTGGTACTAGAATGGCAGCTTCTCTGCTGAAGTAGTTGGTTGGTGTGAGTAGCATTTGTCCTCTCATTAGTTTTAGAGGAGATTATTGTGACAATCATCATGTAAGCTTTGTGGTGCTCTTAGAGATGTCCTAGCTTCCTGCTTCTGTGAGGGGACTTTTCTGTTTCAATTGTTGAAACAATTATTGGATTTTGTGTGTGCGTGTGTGTGAGGAAGATTGGCCCTAAGCTAACATCCATTGCCAATCTTCTTCTTTTTGCTGAGCAAGATTAGCTCTGAGCTAGCATCTGTACCTGTCTTCCTCTATTTTGTATGTGGCATGCTGCCTCAGCATGGCTTGATGAATGGTACGTAGGTCTGTGCCTGGAATCTGAACCCGAGAACCCCGGGCCACTAAGGCAGAGTGCATGAACTTAACCACTATGTCACCGGGCTGGCCCCACAATTATTGTATTTTTTTTTTTTTTTTGTGAGGAAGACTAGCCCTGAGCTAACATCCATGGCCAATCCTCCTCTTTTTGCTGAGGAAGACTGGCCCTGGGCTAACATCCGTGCCCATCTTCCTCTACTTTATATGGGACGCCGCCACGGCATGGCTGACGAGCAGTGGATCGGCGGGCGCCCGAGATCTGAACCTGCGAACCCCGGGCTGCCAAGCGCGGACTAAACCGCTGCGTCACCGGGCGCCTCACAATTATTGTATTTTTAATTCATTGTATTGTATTGTTGAAAATTATTGTATTCTTTCTAAAGCTATAGGAGAAAGTTAGTAGCATAAACTTAACTAATGAAGTAACTAAATTAATGAGTTAATTAAATGATTAAATGATTAATATAAACTTGATAGGAAACAAAAACAAGAACATAATTTCATTTAAAATTTTACATGATACATTCTTACCACAAAAGACTTGATGATGTAAATTTAAGTATTTTATGATGGGTATAATGCAAAATATCATCAGAAGCGATTATATATTGTTCTTTTTTGTTTATTAATAAAGAATGCACTGATACCTATACTTCATTTTGTCAGGATTCCTAAGACAAAGGCTCCAATTTAAAAAAATCAATTGAATTAAAAGCTAGCAATATTTAGCTATTTAGAATTTTTTTAATGTTTGAATATATTTGCTCTTTGTTTACTCTGCCTAATTTTTTTTGGTAATGATACTTATTGAAATACCTAGAGTTGTGAGCATGTAAATTATGGTGCTCCACTTAATATTAGCATGTTGTTTATTTCTGTACTTTTTGAATATTATAGATATATATTGTCTTATGACTCTGCCATTTAGTAACTCTCTCATGTTGAGAATATTTTACATTCTCTGTGCTGCAGATTCATCATTTGTTGAATGATGATAAAGTTATTACTTTATAAGTTATGATTTTTAAAACCATATGCACGTAAAACATCAAGTGTAACATTTACCGCCTTAATAGCTAAAAAAAAAATGTGCTTATTACGTGCTAGAGACATTTCTAGGTTTTTCACATGGATTACTTCTTTTATTCTCAATAACTCTTTAAGAAAGCTCATAGTCCCAATTTTATAGATGAGCAAATTGGGGCAGACAATTTAACTAACTTAAGTTCATGCAGCTAGAGTCAGAGTTAGAATTTGTAATCAAGCAATGGGTTGTTCACTATTTTTACATATACATTTTATATGTTATATGCATAATTTGTGATAAATAATTGAAGGAGTGGTCAAACCACTCAATAAGTGGTATATCTCGTCTTCTATGGGTTTATCGCGTAGTGGATGATATATGAAGTGTGAAATATTGAGTACATGAGGCAAGATTATGTTATGTTTGTCTTGCATGAAAACCTATTGTGCATCTCCATTGCTTTCCATTCTTTTTTTAATAAACAAAGTATTTACCTCATGTTTTTTGAGTATTTGCACAACTGTTTTCTCCACAGGGTGTTAAGCTTCTTATTTATTTTTGTATCACACATATTAGTACAGTGTCTACAGCACACTAGATTTCAAATAAATGTTGTAGGATGAGTTAATGAACAAATAAATGAAGCTATTAACATAGGTGGTTAATCAGAGAAAGACATTCTAAACGTGATTCAACGTATGTACAAACGGGTTGGAGTTAGAGATGAGGACAGGGCATTTGAGAGATCACCAAAATTCAGTAATAACAGTAATGGTTACTGAAATGTGACCTGCGGTGGTCTTTTCTCTTCAATAGTAACCATACCTTAATGTCTTCATCAGGTTTTGAACATCTGTGTTGTGCATGATATTGTAATAGATGTAATAAAGAGTAATTCGGCATTCGTGTTCTTAAAACTGTTCTAGCAGTTATGACAAATTTACTTTAGCCTTAGGTTGAATCTAGAGGGAACATTTAGCCGTAGGATATTGTCTAAATGACCAAAAAAAAAAAAGTGCTTATCTGGTAAAGGGAATGGAAGATGTGATGGGTATTGCAGGCTAATATCATTATGCCCAAGCCATAAAACAATGGTTACGACATTATGACTGTCATGCAGATGCTACTGCCTAGATATCCTCCTAACTGAAGTTGGTTGCTCTAAACAGAAAATAAAAAAAAGGAAACTTACCGTTGAGTTTACTTGACTACCTGACTTTGGAGATGACAGTGCCGAAAAAACACACCAAACTTCAATACAGTCTACCACTCAGAAGTTTAACTGATCTTTTAACATAAAATCTAATTTTCTTTAGCTCTGCAGAAACTGCTGTAGGGCCCAATAGTTTGGGAAATGGAAAAGGCGTAGAGGAGACTCTCAGCAAACACTAGTTGATGCTCAAGATCGTTTGAGCTAAACTATCTCGAGGAGACTTACATCATACATATATTGGGGGTAAGGGAAACTATCCTCCTTGGTGCCGTCCTTGCTCTGCATTTTCGGGTGGTCCAGGCGTCATTCACAGGGGGGCTGTTGCATGTTAGGAGCTCTCAGCTCTTGGATCAGCAGAAGTTTTGAGGGATGCTTCGTGGCAGCAAATCTCAACTTGCTTCTGCTTCAAAACTCAAAAGCAATTTTTAGAATTCCTCAAGGTCTGCAGCATGTTGTTTTCCTGCTTGAAGTGTATGGAACTAAAGAACACCAATTAGTATCCTTAGAAGCTGCAAATGTTAACCAAAAGATTGATTTTCCTTATCGTTTCTTTCTATCTCAAATAACAGAAAAATGCATTTCTACTTTGTACAGTTGGAATGCTATGTAATGCCTGTAACATTTTCAACATATAGTGAATGTAGGTTGATGAGAATAATGACGAAAGGAGGAAAGATGATATTTATAGGGTTTAGAAAAGCTGTTATCTTAATTCTGTTGTGAGGCTTACTTTCTCAACAAATTACGCTATTAGATAACACATTTGAACTAGGGTTTACAATTTACAATTTGATGATATGCTAGTTACTTCCCCTGAAAATAGGGTAGTAGTTTTAAGGGGAAAATAAAGACATGTTTTTTTTAAAAAGAAATGGTTGCTTTATTTTAAAACAATTCTTCTCCTTCCAATATATATAGAGTCACTAGAGATGCTGAATATGTTCTAGATCTCTATAAAGCCACAATTTTATGGAACGTTTAAGTGGCAGTACTTTGGCTAGCTTCACCATCAGCCTCATAAACATCAGTGTCTATTGACACATTATAAAGGCATAAGTGGAACACAGCCTGGCATGCTGCTGTCTGTGCTGAGTTTTAATAGTGCATCTGTGTCATTTTTCCTAGTGGAAAATAACAGGATGTCGCCTTGTAATTTTTTTTACTACTATGTAATAAAATATAGCCATAATAAATAGCATCTAAGCAAATAAAGCACATTTGGACTGAATCCATTTTGCCTTCATCACTTAATATAGCTCAGGCTTTTAAGTAGTTGTGTATCCTAAATTGGCTTAATTAGATCAAGTTGCATTTGACTTTCTTTTACTGCAGTGAAGTAGAGAAAGATTTTATTTTTATTTGCTGTTTAATATTTAGGTAATATTTTCAGTATATTTGCCTCTGTTCTCCAGTGTTATTAACACAGTTTGTCCAGATTGCAGTCTAAATTGTGCTTTAAATTAGTAGACCTGTTAAGCTATTTTTGCTGTTGTGTTGTTATTGTTGCTATTGTTATTCTTATCCTGAATGCTGATAATTAAATAGTTCCAAACCAAGAGTGTTGTACATTGTTGAGTATTTGCACAATTGGCTGTGAGTGTCCTGGGAGCAGGAATAATGTTTAATTTAGTTTTGTGGTTCTGTTAGCTAGCCTAGCTCCAGGTTTACTGTGGCTTTATTTATTGGATTGATTATTGAATAAAAATAACTATAAACAGTTTTCTTACTTGAAATTTATGTATATAACAGGTTTGCTTTTTAAATGTATTTTAAATTTTCATTCATTTTAATAGAAAGAAGGTTAAAGTTACAAGTTGAAATATAGCATTTAAAAGCTGTTGCTTACTAGTAGAAATTTTGCCAAGCGTTAGAAGAAACAAAATGGATTTTGGGGGTGAAAAAATGATCTCAGCCAACTTTTTCTAATCTCTTTTCTGCTGCTCTTCCAGAAATACCTCATTCATTGATCTTGATTTTTGTCTGTAATAATCATAGCATGCTATTCTTACAGTTATAATAGCATATAATAATCATGTAAGAGAAGATGGACATATGACTATTTTCTATAAAGCATGGTCATTTAGTTTTAAATACTATCTTGAAGGAATAAGAGACATATGAAACTTTTTTTTTCATTTATAGTTATAGATAAAGTTATATTTGCATATTTTATCCCATATGAATTTGAAAATTTAACTTTTTTAAGGGGAAAAGTAGGAAAAAACCAAAAATGTATTCTTACTTTATTAGTATTTCCTTTATATCTCTTGAATGCATACTTTAAAGTGAATTGGTTATATTCAGTAATAGTGTAAGCTAAATTCCATACCAAATAAATTTAAAAAAACCTCAATATTTTAATTCAAGTAAGTAATCTCCCTTGTTTAATGTTCCTTGACTTGTTATTCTGAAAAATACTGTTTCAGTTTGATAGACCTCACTTTTTAAAGAGTTGTGTTGGTAACTTGTAGGCAACATTTATTATTTTTAAGAGATCTGTGAATAAATATGCTTTTCCTCCCCTAAAAACCAATTAATTAAAAAATTCTAGTGGATATTATTTAGAAGGAGTGATATGAATTTTCTCCCTCATGGATATGTGATACCTGAATAACTTAAAATGTGGGTTTATGTTCTCTTCTTTCTCTATATATGTAATATAGAAATAAAATAGATGTGCTTACAAGTAATGTCCTCAAAAGGGGTGGGTAAAAGACACAAACATATACATATCCTTTACACTTGATCAAGGGTGTTAACTTTTTTTTTTTGGTGAGGAAGATTGGCCCTGAAATAACATCTGTTGTCAGTCCTCTTCTTTTCACTTGAGGAAGACTGGCCCTGAGCTAACATCTATGGCAATCTTCCCCTATTTTGTTTGTGGGTCACCACCGCAGCATGGCTTGATGAGTGGTGTAGGTCCGCACCCGGGATCTGAACGCATGAACACCAGGCCGCTGAAGTAGAGTGCACGAAACTTAACCACTATGCCCCTGGGCCGGCCCCAAGGGTATTAACTTTTAATTGTCTATAATACTAGGATAATTTGACCTTATTGCTTTATGATTAGTTTGAATTGTACATGAGTAAAACTTCAGTTATATAGAATCTTGTTTGGGTGGGGGTTCTTTGGGTAGAGAAAAATTTCTGAAAAATTGAGGCAAACATCACACAATTCAAGTGGCAATACTCCAGATGTTTGACATTTTGAATAAAAACTGTTTCCAAAGCTCTTTCTAGGTAGTTTTCCCCAGAGCTTTGGGTATTTGTGGTGGTTGTTAGTCTGTCAGTATGCTGCCTCTGCTTCTGCTGATTTCTATTTGTTAGGAAGTTATAGACAAAAAGAATAACTAAGTCTTGATTGAGGGCCTCTTCGTGAGTCGAGTGCATTGAGTTTTGGTGCAGTGTGACTTTGTTTTTTAAATATATTTTTTGATTTAGGACTATGCACTGTATGTTAGATTGGTCTGATTCTGGTGGAGTCTCAGATAAGAGACTTATTACTGTGAAATATAAAGCACACCATTTTAAAGATCTCAGTACTGAAGATTTTCTGCTTGAAATCTTATACAAAGTGAGAAATAAAGCTTCAGGCAATGAACTCCAGGCAATGTAAGAATGGGACAGAAAAAAGATGAGAAAGCAGAATAGCAATGCGATGGAAATCTGATATTTGATATGTAAGCTAATCCTTCTTAGTCCTCCAGCCAGATGTTTTTTTCACTTGTGCAGAATCATTTCTTTATTTCCTTCCTTCTGCTTTTTAATCCCACACCCTCCCCCCTGCACAGTTGGAACATCCCCAAAAGACTTTGGCAGAGGTCACTTCTCAGAAGCTTTTTAAACTTTAGTTAGAATACATTTATTGATTTTTTTAATGACCAGAGGAATGAGGATTTTTGGAAAAAGCTCATCTGAGATTCAGTGTCTGGCTCTGGCAATCCAAGTTCTTTTAGATCTTTGGGACCACTTCATTAGACACCAGGTTCTCAGCTTTAGTAAAACTTAGTGAGGATCTGGCATATTGGATTTTTCTTGGAATTGATATCAACTGACAATTTTGCCTCATAGATATTGGAGTTAAAAGTTATTTTTCTAGACCTGACAGTCAGAAACTGCATAAGTGTGTAAATATGCAGTTACTGTTTTTTAAAAAATTCAATCATGAGTCTGTAGAAAATATTTGGTAGCATGCATTGGCGCAATAACTTTTCTTAGGCTATTTTCCCTGTATGGAATAGTTTGAGATTAAACTATTTTACTTGTCTAAGTTAGCCATGAAGGGAAAGTACATTTTTTTAAACTAAAAACCTGATAATTAAGGATAGGATAATCTTTAAAGAAAAAGATCTTTTTGTATTTCAGCATTTCTGTTTCAATGCATTTTTAGTTTCTTGTTTAAACTTTGAACATGAAATAAAACATGATAAGATATCTTACATTGATAATTCTGAGATAATTCTCATATGAATCAGGAAGTGTACTTCCCTAAGTTATTCTGGTTGATATTGTCCTAGCACCCATGTTTCAGGTTAGGCTCTGGTGTCTGTTTGGCTGATGTCAAAGGAAATGAGATGGAGCGATTGCAGAGCGTTTAAAAAATATACATTGAAAGCTGATTATTATGCATTGCATTTCAAAATTATTTAAGGGTCATTTAAATAGCAAATATCTCTAATACATTCAAAGTGAGTTAATTAATATGCAACCTTTCAAAAATACATCTGTTGTCAGAAAAGTTAACGTAGTTAAAATGTCCATACTAGAGCAATCTCCAGATTCAGTGCAATCCCAATAAAGTCCCAACAATATTTTTCATGGAAATAGAACAAAGAATCCTAAAATTTATATGGAACAACAAAAAAAGACCCTGAATAGCCAAAGCAGTCCTGAGAAGCATCACACTCCTTGATTTCAAAGTATACTCCAAAGCTGTAGTAATCAAAACAGCATGGTACTGGCAGAAAAAACAGACACACAGATCAATGGAACAGAATTAAGAGCCCAGAAATAAACACACACTTGTGTGGACAGCTAATTTTTGACAAAGGAGCCAAGAACATACAATGGAGTAAGGAAAGTCTCTTCAATAAATTGTGTTGGGAAAACTGGACAGCCACATGCAAAAGAATGAAAGTAGACCATTATTTTACATCATACACAAAAATTAACTCAAAATGGATTAAAGACTTGAATGTAAGACCTGAAACTCTAAAACTCCTTGGAGAAAACATAGACAGTATGCTCTTTGACATCAGTTTCAGCAATATCTTTTTAAATATCTCCTCAGGCAAGGGAAACAAAAGCAAAAATAAACAAATGGGACTGCATCAAACTATAAAGCCTCTGCATGGCAAAAGAAGTCATCCATGACACAAAAAGACAACCTACCAATTGGGATAAGATATTTGCAAGTCATATATCTGATAAGGGATTAATATCCAAATTACATGAATAACTCATGTAACTCAACAACAAAAAGGCAAACAACTCAATTAAAAATGGGCAGAGGGTCTGAACAGACATTTTTGTGTGTGTGTGAGGAAGATTAGCCCTTAGCTAACATCTGTGCCCATCCTCCTCTACTTTATGTGGGTTGCCTGCCACAGCATGGCTTGATAAGCAGTGCGTAGCTCTGTGCCTGGGATCCAAACCTGCGAACCCTGGGCCACTGCAGTGGAGCGTACAAACTTAACCACTATGCCACTGGGCATCCCTGAACAGACATTTTTACAAAGAAGATATACAGATGACCAACAGGAGCACGAAAAGATGTTTAACACCACTAATTATTAGGGAAATGTAAATCAAAACCACAATGAGATATCACCTCAGGCCTGTCAGAATGGCTGTCATTAAAAAGACAAAGAAATAAGTGTTGGTGAGGATGTGAATAAAAGGGAACCCTTGTACACTGCTGGTAAGGAATGTAAGCTGGTGCAGCCACTATGGAAAACAATATACAGATCCCTCAAAAAATTAAAGAAGGATGGATAAAGAAGACACACACACACACACACACACACACACACACACACACACACACACAATGGAATACTACTCAGCCATAAAAAAGATGAAATATTGCCATTTGTGGCAACATGGATGGACCTTGAGGGTATTATGCTAAGCAATATAAGTCAGATGGAGAAAGTCAAATATCATATGATTTCACTCATGTGAAAGATAAAACAACAACAAACACATAGATACAGAGAAGAGATTGGTGGTTGTCAGAGGGGAAGGGGGATTGGGTTAGGATGAAAGGGGTAAAGGGGCTCATTTGTATAGTGATGGATGGCAACTAGACTTTTGGTGGTGAACATGATGCAGTGTATACAGAAGGCAAAATATAATGATGTCCACCTGAAATTTATATAATGTTATAAACTATTACCTCAATTAAAAAAAATAAAAACAAACATACATCTATTATAAAGAATGAGGTAACTGTATTTTTTCTCTTTGTATATCCACTGTAAAAAAAGGAAACGTGTGAGCTTTAAATTACATATTCAAATAAACAATAGCAATCAGTGTCATTTGGATGATGTATATTTTGAAAATTAATTCAATAAAATTTATGAATTGTAATTTCCTATTTTAACAGGAATTTTGAGACTACGTTTTTCCTTCTTAACCCCTCTGTATTTTGAAAAATATTAATTATCCACAATTCACTATATTGCTACTGAAGTTGAAAGAAATGCATGTTGATCTATATAATCCTCTTAACAAAACTTCTTAAATACTAAATTATTGTTATATTTTTATTACTTATAAAGCAAACTGTTCAAATTATTTTGAACAGTTTTGTCATAGAACATATAAATGTGTGTACTTTTTAGAAATTATTATTTCATTATTAAAGTAATAGGGTGGATTTCAGTGTGTTCTACCAGAAAATGATTATTTAGAAGTATAGAGAGTAGGCACATTTTATTATACGTGGAAGAAGCTTGATAACTCCTGTTACTATAGAATTTGGAAACCATGATTAGGATTCAAATATGTTATGTGTAATTATAGTCATAATGTAGCCATTTTTGAGGAGTAAAAATACAGATTAAGTAGAATGATTGCTTTTTATATTGATAACTTGAAAGTTATTTCTCAAGAGGAGAAAGAAAAAACATACATTGCTGATGAAAGAATCTTTCTGCAAGGCCACCAAGTCAGCAATGGGCTGCTGACTACTTGTAATGCAGAAGTGTTAAAAGGAGAGCAGGAAACCCTTCTGCTCCCAGCCGTTAATCCATTTTGCCCACATAGAATCTTCATTATGTACTGAATCCTTTTCTAGCTACTTTATTGGTTCTAGCCTTCAATAGTTACATTTGTTGTATATTGTATCATCTTTTCTCCCATTATAGGAAGCTTCTCATTTTCCTATATGTGGTAGAATGCTAGAACTCCTTCTGATGGTGAATTATTCACAGCAGGTCACATTTCTCCCTATTACACCATCGGGCGATAGCTGAATACTCCCTTACATAGGAACAAGCTAAAGCATCTGTGAATTACTCTTAGGCTAAACTCAAAGAAAGAGGTGCTTCTGGGTATGAAAGCTTTGGGTGGTTCTGGATACCTGAGAGAGAATAATGTCCTTGCCTGTTAGTATCGTTATAAATGCTGAAAGAGTACAGCAGAAACAGACCCCTGGAAGAATTACCACTCAAGTACAGTATCTTAGCCGAGTATCTGCTGGGATGAGAGTTCGGTGTTATATATGCTCTGGACTTCTGATTAACTGATTGATCAGGACATTGCCATTTCTATGAGGGCAGAAACAATCTCTGTGTAATTAAATTGCAAACTAAAGCAAATAAGTTAAAGGCCTAATCTTTGGTTTTGATTTTAATAAATAAAAACTCTTCTCTCTGAGGGCAAGAACTTTGACTGTATATACTGCTCTAATAAGTATTTCACGGGCCTGGGTATATTGTAGATACTGATTAAGGGTCCTTCCCTTCCCTAGCTTGTCCTATCCTACTGTTTCCTGTCCTATCCTATCTTATCTTCTCTACACAAGCAGGCAAACTGACTGTCACCATAATAAATTTATTCCCTTATCTTGCATTAATTATAACTTATTTTGATATTTATCTAAACAAAATGTAGGAAGTTCAGCCTTTTATTAGTGAAAATGTTGTATAATGTATTGATTAAACTTTGAGGATTATTCTCTGTTTTGGATTATCTCCAGTCCTTTTTCTCTAATAATTAATTATAAGTTGTGCAGGCACTGTATATTGTTTATATCCATTATAGATTTTTTGGCTGTTCCAAAAAACATCAATTACATTTTTTCAGTGGGGAGGAAAGTTAAGAGTAATTTATTCTTTTTATTTATTTGTGTTTTTATTGAGGTAACATTGGTTTATAACATTATATAAATTTCAGGTGGACATCATTATATTTTGATTTCTGTGTAGACTATATCATGCTCACCACCCAAAGACTAATTACAATCTGTCATTGTGAAAAATACCCTTTTATTCCTTAGAATAACTTATTCTAATTATCATGTTAAAGATGATGATACTAAGGGTTAGAAAAGGTAAGGGATTTTTCATAATGTAAAATAAATAACTACTGGGAGTTTTTCATTTTCACATTGGTCTTCAGGTCAACATAATACATTCTTTCCTTTATTATTCCGCCTCCTTTTGTTTTGCTTAATTTGCATTTAGTTTGCTCTTCTTTTCTTGCTTGTTTAAGGTGGAAGCTTTGTTTATTGATTTGAGAACTTTCTAATATAGGTGTTTAAAGCTATGAATTTGCTTTTAAACACTGCTTTAGCTGCATTCAATAAATTTTGATATGCTATGCTAGAGTTCCTTCAGCTGAAAATATTTTATAATTTCTCTTGAGATTTCTTCTTTGCATGGAATATATAGAATTTTTTTTTTAAATTTCCAAATATTTAGGGATATCCAAAATCTTTTCCTTTTTTTTTAAATTTTGAATTTAATTCTGTTTTGATTAGACAACTCACTTTGTATGATTTCAGTCCTTTTAAATTTATAAAGATTTGTTTCATGACCTAAAAGTCTAGATGGAGATGGAGGATAGATGGCAGAATTTCCAGGCAAAAATGCTACAGAATTCCCACTGTTCTTAACCAAAAGTAAAGCAGCTTCTCAGGCATAAACACTTAATTTGTTGGATGACTTGTTAATTTCCATAGTCTTAAAACAGTTGTTTTTGACAATTTTGTACAGTTTTATCATTGATTTAAAATTCTGCCCTAAGGTATTCTCCTTCATACAATGGCTTACATTCCTAGGACCCGTGAACAATCACATGTGGAAAGTATGGTGCATTTAGGACTAAATTTCGTATTCCCTATTTAAAATGCACTAATAGTTTAGAAATGTGTTTGTACTCAAAGTGTTGAGGGTAATTTCATGAGAGCTTGAGACCTTAGCATAGTGTTAACATGGTATTAAAGCATAAGTGTAGAGAAGTGCCAAGAGCATTTTTGGTACAGGGGATTACATTAACAGTCCTGTTGATCTGGAATAATGTGTTTGAGGAGCCAGTCAGCAACACAAGCTGGCTGATGTGGAAATTCTATTTGGTACAGTAGAGCAGTGTCAAAAAGATGTTTGTAATAGAAAAGAATGTTTTTATCCTATAAAAAGTATGGAAAGCCAGACTCTATGGAAAGCAATAGAGTACTTTTATGGATTACTGAGCAGAAAATTATCATGAGGAAAATGAGGTGTCAGATTATTCTGGCAACTGTGTACAAGGTAGCTTTGAGAGGGCATAGAATGGTGCTATAAGAATACCAAGGTGCTATGCAATATGTCAGGTATGGGGGACAGTGGTGACATGGTGTAGTGGCAGGCAGCCAAACTAAATGTAACGTGTCTTGGAATCTCGTCTTGGCACTATCACGTGATACCCATGATAATCTTTATTAGTTGCAGCTTTCTAATCTGCAAAGTAGGAAAAATTCCTTCTCTGCCTACTTCACATGGCTGTGAAGATTATGGTATTGGAAATAGAGATGAAAAATAAATCTGAAAACTCTATAGGGAGAAATATATGTTAGCATGATGATTGTTATCAATGAGAAATGAAAGTAGAAGATATTTGAAGATAACCCATAGACTAGAAGATTGAGAGACTGAAAGGGGGTAGTCGCAAAAATGATTTGAACATCATGAGTAACCATTTGAAGGCCTAGTTGAAGATGTGGAGGTAGAATGTCATAAATGCAATTAATGTGTCTAACTATAGAGCTTTGTCTCATATTTTCTTATTTAACTTTTAAATAATTTGAAATGATAGATATGAAGGCTATATACTTCTTTTTAAAGATAATAAAATTGTGGCACCCAATATTTAACTATTTGTTTAGTTCTAAAAATGATTTAAGGACTCTCATAGACAAAAAACCCAAAAACCAAAAAAACTGCCTTTGAAGATTTCTCTAATTCATTGCATTTTTTTTTTTTTTTTTTTGTGGGGAAGACCAGCCCTGAGCTAACATCTGCTGCTAATCCTCCTCTTTTTGCTGAGAAAGACTGGCCCTGGGCTAACATCCGTGCCCATCTTCCTCCACTTTATATGGGACGCCGCCACGGCATGGCTAACAGGCAGTGCGTCGGCGGGCGCCCGGGATCCGAACCCGCGAACCCCGGGCTGCCAAGCGCGGACTAAACCGCTGTGCCACCGGGCGGCCCTTCATTGCATTTTTAATCTCCATTCTTACTGACCTTTTGAAAAATATCACTGTCATCTTAGACTGCAAACCCATCTTTTAATTGACACCAGAATGATCTTTTTAAAATGTTTGTTCATGTCACTTCTTCCTTGCCTCATGAACCATTACTAGACAGTTCAGTCGGAGATGTCAAATAATTTTGGAATTAATGCCACACAGACTAAGACAATAAAATATCTTTTGATCTTAATTTCAGACTAATTTTTACTGGGATTTCCTGGAATCTCATTTAAATATCAGAATGTGAAGGTGCCTTCCAATAGTAATCAGTGGTATGAAATTCTGAGATGATTATTTCCTGAAATTCACTTAAAGAAGCTGATTTTCCTTTTATAAAATATAGACAGTAGTAATCAGTGCAGTGCTGTTGGAGAAGCTTGAGGGAATAGGCTCTGAATTTGGACTACTTGCATTCAAATTCTAGATTTGCTGCTCAATATCTCAGAATATTTATTTGTAAAATTAAGTAGGTAATATTCATACAAACCTCAGAGGATTTTTAGAAAGGTTAAATGAGAATATAAATAAAATATTTAAAACCTTTAACAAAATTTTAATGTTAAATGAGAATATAAAGTTTTCAAAAATAGAAAGTGTTTAAAATTTTAAAATATTTAAAAAAGTGTCTGAAGAATATAAAGTCTCTCTCTCTCTCTCATTTTGTTCTTACTCTTCAACTAGAATGTAAATGTAAACTTGATGACTGCTATCTTTGTCTGTCCAGCTCTCTCCTGAGTCCACAACACCTAGAACGGTGCCTGGGCACTAAGGAAATATTTGATGAAGGAATGAATGAATGAAGTTGCTATGCTTTTTAAACTTGCTATTTCAGGATTAGAAAATTTACCTTGAATGTTCATCTTTATTATATATTCCTGTTTTTTTTTTAAACCTGATGAATCAAACCTTATTGTTATTTTATTTTCTATTTTGATGCCTTATATATGTGTTTGTTTACAAGGTTTTATCTAAAGCATAGATTAATTTAACTTTTAATTTTTAATTAAAGCAATTTAGTACTCCTATCCAAAGTATTTCCATCTAATTCGCAAGACCCAGAGTGAATTGCTTGTTACGTCACTTTTGAACAGTAGTGAAAATATATTTGTATGGATTCATTTTGAAATGAAACAATCACATTTTTATATCCTCCATTGAGTGCTTTCCTTTGAAGTATCACATTGGTCATAAATAAGCTAGTATCTCCTTTTTAAAATCCCGTTTAGATCAAGTTTACTAATTAGAAAAGAAATTCAGCCTTATTACTTTATACTGGTGGGACAGTATCACTTGATATGACACCTTTTCCTGCCCTTCTCTGGTTTTCTAGTCCTTTCGCCTGTCCACTCCCTTTTTCCTTCCCTGTGTTTTACCTCAGCCCTGGCCTTCTTCCTCTTATGGAGGCTATGACCCTGTATAAGCAAGCTTATCCTTTCCTGAGTCATCTATAACTCTTAAGTGCCTTAAGTGTCTGTAATTGAGTGACACACTGTAGACACTGAATAACCAAACTGTAAATTGGAGGTTCTCTGTTCTTCTGTACAAAAAGAAAAAGGAAAAATATTTCTAAAGATAGTTATGTAAACAAATTTACTTTGTTGACATATATAATGGTGCATTTTTGGTTTTGGTCTCAATTTATGTGAGGCCAATACAGACAATTTCCAATAAATAATTTTAATTTTTTAACTAAAAAAATTGAATATTTTGATCACCGTCAGCATTTTTGAGACCCTATTAGATGCTTAGTTCCTTAGGGAGGGATAGTGCAAAGTGAGGAAGTAGTCACAGTTGCTGATCTCAAGCAATTCACGTTATAAGCAATTTATATCATAAGCAGGGTTCAGCAAAATAGAAGAATATACAAAGAGATATGGGAGCATCAGGGAAGATATGATTGGATCTGTCTGTGGTGGAGTGGCTCTGGTGATATCAGGGAGAACTTGTAGAATAAGTCATGTTTGGATTCAGAATGTTTTTCCTAAATGGAAGAAAAAAGATGAAGAGTGAGGATATTTGTTGGAGAGCCTGTGCTGTCATTACCCGTGATTGTTCAGATATGTAGAATATTTGCAAGATGCAATATGGTTGTTCTTTAAAACCCAGGGAAAAGTACCTGTGTAAACAGCCAATAATTATTGAAGGAACATGCTTGATTTGTTGAAAGAATGGTTGTGCAGGGAAATTTCAAGGAGTTGATAAAAAAATTGCTTTTACTTGCCATTTTTATATGGACTTGGATTGCTCTTGTGGTACAAAATTTCACTAATTGGCTAAATATGGGTGGGCACTCACTAGAAAAAATACAGTGAGTTCCATTGCTCTAATATTTTAAGATCTTCAAAGAAAATATAATGCTTTGTTAGTGTATATTTTCAACTAATTTATTTTCCTATATATCTGATGGTAATCAGTAGTAATTCTGTAAAGGAGAACTCAATTTTAATTTTATGGTAATGACTTTCTGCTCATATCTAAGTCCTTATTCATTTGGGGACAAGAGTCTACGATAGATAATGGATTTTGTCTTTGTTTCGGCATGTATATGATTACTTAGCCTTTTGCTAATAGCATAATACTCCTAATAGCATAATAAATACTGAATATCATGATAATTAACTAATGCAGCTGATGCTTGTATAAAGCACTTAAATGGACTAACTAGATAGAAAGTTCAAAAATTGGTATGACCAGTTGAAGAACCATTAGAAAACTTTGAAATCCCAAAGAAAATACTTTGAAGGGCATTACTTCTTTTCTTGTGAAATGTCTGACATGTTGATATTAGTTTAATAATAAAAGAAATAGAAAATATTATGGCAATGTAAAGAAAATGAAGATGAAGAACTGTAAATCTACCATCTAAGTAAACTCTTATATTTTTGTCTATCCCTTTCTAATATTTTTAAAATCTGAATTTGTTTAAATTATTGTCTCTGTGTATATACATAAATACACAGAAAGTGTGTATGTGTGTGTTTGTCCATGTATGTATAATTAAGTAGGAAGATATGCTAAGGTGTTTCTCATTTTTTTTTTTTCTGCAGTAGTTCTAATGGTACAAGTGATCAAACATATCCTAGGATCTTAGCTAGAAGAGCTTGTTGCAAGAAACCAGAAAAGTTCTTGGAAAACTCAGGATTTATTTTAAAAATTTGCCTGTTCTTTTAAGTAGGAAAATATTTAAATTCCATACCTACCAAATTCATTAACTTTTCCCAGTGGACATTATAGTAAATTAGATGGTGTGGGAATATGTGTCACAGGTAAATTGAATTTTGTTTTTATACCACAGTTCTGCTGCTATACCCCTAGCATTGTGAATAAGAAACATATAAGTCTACTCAACTAGTTCTACAACTATAACCATAAAATAAAGTATATGTTTTTTCTCATCATCTAATTAAATTTTTTTTTTTTTACAGAAATGTTTAAATGTTCAGTAAATCGGAGGAAACAACTATGGATTTTTAGCAACTGAAGAGCAAATTAAGGTAATTATTAGATTATTATTGCCAAGCATAATTGTTAGTAATTTCAAAGTGTATTTAATATGCATATATTCAAGTTAGTATATGCTTTTATGAGTATCATATTGAAAATTCAGCATATTGTTTAATGAGTTACTAGAATGGAATTTTAAATATTTTTGGAAAATAAGTTGACATTTCTTGTGAACGAATATGTAAATAATATAGTTCAAAGTATTTGCTGTTGTGAGGAAGTATACTCCAGCTGTATGAAAAATAAATGGGCTACTAAAAATAAGTAATTTTAGGATCTCTCTACCTCTTTCAAGAGGCATGTAGCTATATTACTGTCTTAATTATATAATGGAATAACTGTTCAGAATTTTTTAATTGGTATGTGTATACCAACAAATTTATTAGAGTCATTTTTGTTTAATTCACTCCATTTGCTCTCAATTACATATCCGTGATGGTGAATATGAATATTAGGAAATAAAATATATTCCTTTTATAACACTAAGAAGTTTAATATAAAGCAAATTATTTTCAAAAGTAATGTTTTTATTTATCACAAATATATTTATGGAGTACATAATAAAAGACTTCAAGGAGTATAACCTTAGGCCAGTGCACATAATTGCATCTTCTTCAGCAAATCATTTGAAGGCAAAACAGGACTTTATATTAATCAAACAGTAATATTGGAATATCCTTTCTTTTTGAAGTTAATTTCTATAAAATGACTTTGTAACATCTAGAATGTAAGTTATTATAAATATACAGCCTAAAAGTAAAAGTATCAACTTTCTTAGTTTTCTTCATATTAAAATAATTCATGTTCACTTAATTTTGAATTGTTGATATAATTGGTATGTATTATAAATTATTAGAAATCTATTCAAAGATTCTGTATTTTTCTTTTTACTGTAACTTAAGACTATAAAAACATTGCACTCACCTATGTAGGCACTGAATTTTCCAATTGATATTCCTTCTTTTAGATATTTTTGCCTTAATTTCTTTGTCACTGCTTTCTTCTGCACATTCATTCACTATGCAAACAATTAATATTATTCCTGTTTTCCAGAGTAGATATGATTGAATTTCCTTTATTTGTACTTATTAGCTTATCTATACATTAATGTATAAATTTTGCAGACATCCTTTGACTGACTTGAATATGAAATGGGTTTTTTGGAACTTAGTGAAATGTATAAATTAAATTAACAAAAACAGGCTGATTGAATCATCTTTTTTAAAATTAAACTGAGCAAGACTTAGATGTGCTTGCTCTGGAGAAATTAAACACCAGTGGGAAAGATATGACGCTCTATAGGAATCATCTTATACATTTTAAAGAGTCACTGACAAACTGCTAAGGAAACCAAAGTAGGAGCAGGTCACTTTTGCTGGAAGCTCTTGAAACCTTCATTGAAGTTGTGAAATTCACTGAGGGGTTGTTGAGGCAGGGAAGGTGAGGTTATGCATGCGAGGCCAACAGAATAGCTTGTGAAAGGGTACATAAAGGAGCAAGGGGTGGCCACTGAAGGGTTGATATTTCCAGTGTGGTGAAGAATTACACACGTGGAAGGACAATGTTAGGAGATGAGTCTGGAAAAGTACGGTTTGGAACAGCCTGTGCAATATCATGTTTGCCATTAAAGCTTAATTTTCCAGCCTAGATGTCTCTAGAGTGATTAAAGGTATCCCTGGGGTTGTGAGAAGAAAATTTCAGAACCTCTCTTGATGTTTTATTTTCATGAAGAAATATAAGAAATAATTAAGACCTTATAATATTTAATATAATGACTACTACGGGACCTCAAATATGAACTTTCTGGAGGAATCATAGGGATTTATACAGTGTTAAGTGATTGACAGTGTTTGCTTCCTTGTTTTTTAATTGAGGTATAATACATGTACCATAAATTCCCTTTTAAAGTCTACAATTTAGTGCTTTCTAGTATATTCACAAAATTCTGTAACTATCTCTACTATCTAATATAGAATCTTTTTATCATTTCTAAAAGAAACCTTGTAGCCCTGAGCAGTTACTCTCCATTTCCCCCTTACCCTGTCCCCTGGCAATCAATAATATCCTTTCTGCCTCTATGGATTTACTATATAAATGGAATCGTACAATATATGGCCTTTTATATCTGCCCTTCTTAACATAACGTTTTTAAGTTTCATCTTTTTGTGTGAATCAAGACTTAATTTCTCTTTATATCTGAATAATATTCCATTGTATGGATATATTACATTTCATTTATCCATTCATTAGTTGATGGGCATTGGGTTTTTTAATACTTTTGGCTATTTTTAATAATGCTGCTATGAATATTCATGTACACGTTTTTGTGTAGGCATATGTGTTCATTTCTCTTGGATATATACTTGAGGTGGAATTGCTGGGTCATATGGTAGTTGTATGTTTTACCTTTTTTTTTTTTCGGTGAGGAGGGGCCCTGAGTCAATATCCATTGCCAATCTTCCTCTTTTTGCTTGAGGAAGATTGTCCCTGAGCTAACATCTGTGCTGATCTTCCTCTATTTTGTATGTGGGATGCCACTGTAGTATGGCTTGATGAGCGGTGTGTATGTCCGCACCTGGGATCCAAACCTGCGAACCCCGGGCTGCAGAAGCAGAGCAGGCAAAGCTAAACCGCTACACCACCAGGCCGGCCTTGTATGTTTTACCTTTTGAGGAACTTCCAAACTGCTACCCAAAGTGGCTGCTCCATTTTACGTTCCCACCAGAAATGTATGAATGTTCCAATTTCACAAAATCCTTGCCAAAAGTTATTATTGTCGTTCTGATTATAGCCATCCTAATGGATGTCAGGTGGTATCTCATTGAATTTTGATGGCAGCGTTTGTTTTTGTTTTCTTTCTTTTTTTTTTAATTGATGTCTTAGTTTATAACACTGTGGGGTTTTAGTTGTACATTTTTGTTTGTCCATCACCTTGTGGATGTAACCCTTCACCCCTTGTGCCCCCCTACCCCCCTTCCCCTTGGTAACCACCAATCAGTTCTCTCTGTCCGTGTGTTCACTTATATTCCATATATGAGTGAGTTCATGCAGTGTCTGTCCTTCTCTCTCTGGCTTATTTCACTTAACATAATACCCTCTAGGTCCCTCCATGTTGTTGCAAATGGGACAATTGTGTCTTTTCTTATGGCTGAGTAGTATTCCATTGTATGTATATACCACATCTTCTTTAACCAATCTTCAGTTGAGGGACACTTGGGTTGCTTCCACTTCTTGGCTATAGTGAATAATATTGATGGCAGCGTTTGTTTTTAAGAGTATTCTAGTGTACTGATGTCACGTGTGTTTGGATAAGTTCATTAATTCTCAATTTTTAACTAGGCCTCATATTTAGACAATTGACTTTATGAAGTGTTACATAAAAATTATTTGATTAATACTGCCCAAGTCAACAATTAAAAAAAAATGACAGAGCTGACATTTTCCCTACTCCTATTATAGGGTAGTTTACAGATTCATTATATGATTAAACATTGATAATTTACTCAGATTTATTAAAAATTGCTCAAAACTTAAAATAGTCAAGAAGACTACAAAATAGGGATTTATCTCTCTTATACTATAAGTGATGAAACTTGTTCTAAGAACACATTTTGTCTTGAGGTGTAGGTTAATGATAGTACACAGCATCATTAATAGCAAGACTTTTAATAACTTAACATCTGGAACACAAATGCAAAGCTCTCTGGGGTTTTCAGCAGTGTTTAAAGTCATGCTCCATCTAGTCATTTACAAATTTTCACTAAACTTTATGATAAATGTTTAGAAGCCTTATTTGAGATTTCCTGCAGGGAAGGAAAAAAATCATTAGAGAAACTCTAGTTCCTCCTGCTGTGGTAAAAATGTCTGAAATCACACAAGAAAAATTATATGGCAGCAAATAAAAATGTATTACTTTGCCAGCAAATACTATTGGAAGATGACATTGAAAATATTGCTTTAATCAGAAAAAAATATTAGAACAAATTATGTAGTATGAGATGTTCACTTTACATTTGGGCAAAATATATGTATTTTTAACGTGTTAATTTATGATATTTGCTAGATGTTTTTGAAATCAGGTTTATTGTATAATGTACATATACTAAACTCTCTTTAACGTACAATTTTGTTTTGACAAACACATAAAGTTGTGTAAGTATCACCCAAATCAAGATATGGAATGTATCCATCACCCCAAGAGGAATTCTCTCGTGCCCCTTTGTAGTCAACCCCTCTTACCACTATCAGCCCTGGACACTTCTAGATTCTATTTTAGTAATAAAATACAAAAAAAAACCAAAAAAAAAAAAAACCCCCAAAAACCTGGGAGGAAGCCGAGTAAAGAGGTCAAGTTTTTAAGACAGACTCTATATATGACCTTGAGGGTGTTACTTATCCTCTCTGCACTTCAGTTTCCTCATCTGTAATATGGGGTTAACAAAATTATCTACTGCATATCATGTAGAATAGAGCTAAGTGTATCTAAGCACTTACAAACACTAAGTGTTTGTAAAATAAACTATAATTTTTGAACTTCAAAGGAGAAGATATATTTTCCACAGTAAATGACCTCTTTGAATGGATTTAACCACAAAGCATCAAATCAAAGTTTTCAAAATAATAAAGCCTATTTAGAAACATTACTCTCACAAAAGTTTTGGTCAATGGCTCTATTCTTCCTATTCCTTAGGCACAGATCCTTGGAGTGATTACTGAATTTTCTTTCTCTCATATCGCACATCCATCAGCACATTCTGTTTGACTACTTCTGAGCACCAACTCAGCTACTACCTTGGTTCAAATCACAATCCCATCTTGCCTGGAGAATTACAACAGCCTCCTATTTTTCTAGCTCCACTATTTTCAGTGCACAGCACTCAGAGCCCTGTTCCATCTTCAGCCTCCTCTGCACTCCAGCTGCCCTGGCTTCATTGCCATTCACTGAACGCACAAAGCTACTCTACCTAGGAGCCTTAGCCTGTTGGGCCCTCTACCAATCACACTCCCTTTAGTTACTCCCGTGGCTTATTTCTTAGGCTTTAAATACCTCTTCTCATGGCAGTCTTCCCTGAACATCCTATTTAAAATTGAAACTGCCCGGGGACACCTCTCTCCTCCTCTCCTGCTTTATTTTTCTCCAGATCACGTATGACCATACTACACACAATTTTGTTTATTGCCTCTTCCCATTAGTTAATATATTCTAAATATTTCCTCTTTATAGCATCCTTTAATTTTTATTTTTGTGTGTCTTTTATGTTGTACCACTGGCCTTGCTCATCAATTTGGATGTTAGAAAGGAGGCAGTGTGGGTGAGTGGATGACTAGAAGCAGGAGGATTATCTGGGAAATATTTGCAGTAACTGAGGTGAGTTATAAAGAAGATCTGGTTTAAGGCAGCAACACTGGGGATTGAGTGTAGTAACACATTTGAGACTCTTTGGGAGGTAAAACTGACAGGTCTTAGTGGCTGACTGCATTTGGGTAGTGAGAGTTGAAGTCTGAGTGGGTAGAGTCTCAGGTTTGAAACTAGGAACCCAATGGCTGGTACCTTTTGCTAAGCTTTAGGGAGCAGGATTCTTTGTGTGTGTGTTTTTTTACAGAAATAATAATGTTTTTACAAAAATAATAATGCTTGTTTTTTTACAGAAATAACATCCAGAACTAGATGTTAATTTTTATATCTAGCCAGGAGTGATCTCTACAAATATAACACCTAAACTAAAGGTCATTAATTGTTTCACTTCTTTACCCATTTGTTTATAGAAATGTAAAAAAAAATGGTTTGTCATGAAATTACATTTTCTGATTAATTTCAAAACTGTAGTCAGAAAGTGCAGGATGTAAAAACTGGCCATGGGCAGAGTAAAAGCACATTAATTATTCAGACAGTCATCTCTGCTTATTCCATTCTTGGAGATATAGTGGCTGTCAGAATCTGTCAGCTGTATAGTTAGTGCCCTTCAGAATTTACATACATAAATGGTGACCTTTGGAAATTTGCATAAAGATAAGTCTGGCATTCGAATGATAGCTGCCAGTCAGTTTAGCAAAGCAAAAGTTGTCAGCCACTACTTAAACCACAGAATGGGCCATGAAGTAGTGAATAGCAAATGGAGAATACACAAAACAATAATAATACTTTTTTTCACCCAAACAAAAATAAAACCTATTTTTAGTAGAGTTTTACAAAGGTTAAAGAAGCAGTAACTGATTACTGAATATCTTTGGATCAGTATTTTTGGTGTATATAGCTTTTCTTACTAAACATTTCTGTTAAAAAACTTTTTATGTTTTAAAGTGACTAAATTTTAAAATTTAATCATTTAAAATATTTATTAGAATTTATTTATAAAATTAATGCATACTCATTGTAGAAAACTTAGAAAATATTGCACACGGAATATTAATATTATCCATAATCGCACACCGGAGGAAACCATGGTTAATGTTTTAGTGTAAATTCTTAGTCATCTTTGAAACAAATATACATAAACATATGTATAGCCTCGTATATGTGCAAGTAACTTTTTCCTAGCATCATACTGTATTTTACTTATCATAAATACTACTGAGATAAACATATATTTATATAAATCTTTTGGTACATAAGTGATTATTTCCTTGAGTAGATTTTTAGTGGTGAAATTATTGGGTCCAAGTGTATGACTCTTTTTAAAGCTTTTGATACACATTGTTAAAATTTACTTTCAGGTTTCACTTCCATAAGCTGTCATTTTACCTGTATCCTCACCTTCTTCTTGTAATCATTTTTAAATGTTGTATTTTAAATGTCTGATAAAAGCTTGTCATTTAGGGAATGTCATATTAAAGCCTATGTAAGGCAGAAAAAATAATTTTCAATTTAAAAAATCCATCTTTTCTTTGATTATTGTTACAAATTTCAATTTCTGTACAAGTAGCATATCACTGATCACTTATCTCTCCCATCAACCTAGACCTAAACCATTCATATTTCAGAACAGTGCTGAATACCTAAAACAAAAGCAAAAAGTAATAAAAAACAAACTTAAGAACTTTGAGCATCCAAAATAATTATACAAAAATGTGTGTAAGACAGACTGTCAGAGCAGACAAAGTTCGTTCCTCATCTCCAGTCTTTTTTTGTCGTACGTCTCTGCCTATTTTAAACACCCATGTCTTTTCCTGCTTCGCAAAGAAGGTCATGACCACCATAATTTCAGAGTGCAACCAGACCTCCTGTAGATTTTTCATCTTGAAAAATGTTCTTCAATTCAGTACTTTAAAGACAAAAAGATTAGTTGAGAATAAACACTATGAAAGGATATACAGCTTTTTACTGATATAATTAAACATGAATTTGGGCACTATGTGGGAAGTATAGTAGTCCAGTCAAACCTCTAAGATGACTGTCATGTCCACTTTCCATTATTTATTTTTATGAGTAAACCCTGAACTAGCAGTGGCCCAGACAGAATCTTGTGTTTTGATCTTTGTATTTGACCAGATCTTCTTTATCTTAAACTGCCTGCTGCTGCCTCTAATCCAACATATTGAAAAAATATTATGTGGTTCAAAAATGACTGCTCATTTCTGTCTGAATCAGGGATGCTATATTGAATAGAAAGAGATCTGCTCTATGCTATAAATATTTATAGATTGGAGTTTTGTGCCACAGCTAAAGGCTAAAAACAGTTCCTTACTGGCTATTGATTTTTTGTTTGCTTGTTTTTTGCAGGAGAGGGATTTGTTCATAAATTTTTGAGTATATACAATAAATTACCCATTGTAAATGTTTGAGGAATTTGTATATATATATATACAAATGTATATACAAATGTATATACCCATGTAACCATGACTGTTACTTATTTGTCTCTATGTCTCTCTGGCTATCTGTTTATGCTTATAGTTTTTTGTTTTGTTTTGTTTTCTGTATGCAATTCCATGAGATTTAAGAGTTGAATAAAATTGTGTTTTCATCACCACAGGTAGGGTACAGAATAGTTTTACTACCTGAAAATTACCTCGTGCTGCCCCTTGTAGTCATTCTCTGCCTCTGTCTTTAACCCCTAGCAACCACTGATCTTCATTCCTATATTTTGAGCTTTTTAAGGATGTCATATAAATGTATCATACAGTGAATAGCCTTTGAGACTGACTTCCTGAGACTGAGTTCTTTCACTCATCATGATGCCTTTGGGATGCCACCTTATTTTTGACTACATCAAACAATTTATTCTTTCTTTATTGCTGGGCAGTATTCCATTGTATGGATGGACCACAGTTCATTTATCCATCCACCTGTTGAAGCACATGTGGGTTGTTTCTAATTTTTGGTGAAAATAAAGTTACTATAGACATTTATATGCAGGATGTGTGCGTGCGTGTGTGTGTGTGTGTGTACGTACTTGTAGGTAAATTTTCATTTCTCTAGGGTAAATACCTAAGAGTTGGATTGCTGGTCATATGGTAAGTGTATCTATTGATTATTTTGTTATTTCTATGTTTCTTTTCTCTGACTGGATTTTGTTTCTGTTTCTGTTTTATTTGTATTTTAAGAGACATTATATAAATTGGTGTAGGCAGAAACTTTAATCTTCTTCAAGTGCTAAGTTATTAATTTTTTAGCACTAACCTGACTATGGCAAGACCTGCTTTTATTGGTCTCTGAATTTAAGTAGGAAAAAATTATCATCCAAATGGGAAATGCTGCTTTTATGATTTTTCCTTCTGTGATGTTTTTCACTTTTCTTTGAGCGGTCTTGTTTCCTTTAGTAAATGATCCCCAAACAGCTAACCACAGGGACTATGGCTTAATTGCGCTGGATGCAATATTTAACTGTTTTATTCTAACTTAAGCCCATGTGCTTTTTACATAGAAAAGACCCTCATTGAGAATATATTTTGTACTATGTTCTAACAAATGTGGTCATCTAGCACTCAAGACCCTGCAAATTAAATTTACCAAATTATAGAAGAATAGAAATATTGAAAACTTAATATGAATCTGACATTGTATATTCAGGATATGAAAAGTCATCATAAAAAATTTAGTAAATGTAGCAGACTGGATCCATTATATGTTAGAGCAAAGTTTCCAATATGTATCTAAGGGCATCTGAGTTATACACATTTTACAAATGTGGTTCTTATTAGGAAGAACACTGGATCAGGTTACCTTTACTCTAGGCCTGGTCTTGCCATTAAGTTGTTGTGAGACCCAGGGCACATCATATAATCTCTCTGGATTGTACTATTCTCATTTGTCCAATGAGTGAGGGCAGCACTAGATTATCCATAAAGGAGCTTCTTGCTCTAAAAAAATAGGATGCTGCAATTCTATGATGATCTTGGGTCATTGAGGAGAAAAACGTTAATTTGTGTGTGTTTAATACACTTTGTTAGAAGGCAAGAATATGTACACTACATTTTAAAAGACTTTTAAAAATACTTAAAATTTTGAAAGGCAGTTTTGGTGCTTGGAAAACATCCACTAAGTATTCCAGAAAGTTGAATATTATAGAATCATTAATTTGTCTACTGTTTTTCAAAAGTTTAATAATTTGAAAAATTTTGGATGTTGTTTTCAATTAGATAAATATGGGGGTAAATGGAAAAGTCATATCCCCATTTTTTAGTATAGGATTTTAATTAGAATTGTGTTTTAAAATTTTTTCCAGCATTTCTGTGAATAAAAATTTATTTAATTAGTGCCTCCCTTTAATTATGAAGCATAGGCTTCATAATAAATTCTCCATTTTTTCAGAGTAAACATGCATTTTACTAAACAATTTCAAGCTTATATACTCACAAGAAGAAGAGACTGATTAAAAACATCCCTTTTGGTTACATTTCCTTAAGATAGAATGACTGCTACTTTTTTAAGTAACGTATTTCAAAGGCTAAGGAATCTTATCATAAATCTTGAAGAGGAATGAAGATTAAAATGAATTAATTTTAATTTTCTTAAAAAGTCATTTATTTAGTACACATTTTATTAGTGTCTGGTGTGTATTGACTTCTGCTATGTTCTGGAGTGATAATGCTATTCTGACCTAGAGAAAATCGAATCTATTTGGGGATACAGAAACATGCATAACTAGCTATGTTATAATATGCTGAGTCCTATAATAGAAACATGAGAAAAAAGGGAGTAATTAATTCAGAATAAAAGGCCTTGGGAGTGCTTCACAGAAGTGGTAGCATATGAGAAGGATTTTACCACTGAAGAACAGAGAATGGACATTCTAAGAGAATGGTCATGAGAAGCCCAGAATATTCATTAGAGAATAATGAATAATCCGTTCTGGGGAAATATGCTTTTCCTGAGTGATACAGTATTGGGTAAAGATACTTAGGAGGAAATTTAAGGACATATTAAGAGATTCTATATGTATTATTATATATTTAGCAGAAAGTTAATTATAGGTAGTATTGGGACACTGTTTTAAAGAGCAACATCTCTTGGAAGTATGAGAGATGCATTGAAAGTGGGATACAACAACCAGATAAAAACATGAAATGGAGGGTTAGAACTGATAGCTATAGGATTCTGTGAACTGTTCACAAACACCAGGGCTCTCAGCACTGATGAAGTTCAAGTGGTGAACTCCCTTCAGTGCACTTTTAAATAAACCTTTGAAATATATACCTTTAGAACTTATTTAGCCCAGGAGGACCACATTTTTTCTTCTTTAAAACATGATAAATTTTATGCTTAAATAAAAGTTTCTTTTATATCTTTCCAACCCATTTAATATACAATATATGCATTTTTTCCTTGGGTCCTAAAGTGTGTTAGTGGAAGAGAATTTAATTTCTTAAGAAAAAAAGAGAAATAAAGAAATTGGATTTCTTGGTTTGGCTTAGTGCGACTTTCAGTGTTCTGAGAACAATAATGCAATTAGCTAAGATGTTTATCCGCAAAATTTAATTCCTGGGGAGTATCTTCTCAAATTGCCTCTTACGAGTGTAATGGAAGCAAGCAGTTGTTTGCTGGCTTTGTTGCCAAAAATTGTGAATGGCTAGATTTTTATAAAACTTGGTGGCAATGCGTGTATAATCATGTAAACTCTCCATTGTAAATTTGAATGAAGAAACTGAATTTGTAGACAAACACTTTTTTGTTATATTGTCTCTCAGTGTTCTCAGCCATGAGGGAGGAAATCTTCAGTGTTATTAATTATTCCACAAATGAAGTTTTCATAGATTTCTTTTTCATTTTAATTAAATTTCATCCCTGATTAAATACACTGAATTAGCAATATATTTGGATTGTCAGTTTATGGATAATCTAGTGATAAGTAGTTGAAAATGAAAGTTTGATATTTATTCTGGGCCTGTATAAATATCCAAAGAAAATGAATGCTTTTTATCATTATACCTTTATCAGTAAATATTGTAGTAGTATTCCCTCTGATACTGCTTTTGAAAGGAATCACTCATAGGAAAAGAGCAGAAGAAGTGTATTATAAAAGCTTGCTGAATATATAGTTCTGAAAAGTTATCTCTGGGTAAAGGCTATAGAGATCATTTCTAATAACTTTGCTTTACTGTACTATGTTATTTCAGGTGCTTTCTCTCTTGATTGGACTATTTCCTAGCTGCAGTTAAAACATACTCACTATTAGGCTAATCCTGTACAATAAATATAATAAAAATATGAGGGTTATAATATGTTATTAAATCCATTCAGCAAAATATCACAATGAGTTAAAGCTTTCTTTTAAAAACTAGCCAATTGTAACCCATTTGAAATAGATGAGAAAATACGACAGCTGAAAATGTTTTCACTGGCATTGACTTCAATAGAATGCCAAGGAATAAATTTAACATAAAACAATTTGAAAAACGTTGATATGGAGGGGAATAGCTCAACCATTAGTTTAGAAACAGTAACACTAATAGGTTTTTATCCCGTCTTCTGAGAGAGCATGTTGTGCTAATGTTAATAGACAAACAAGGAACAATGAACTGATGGAGTCTCCACCAAACTATGTTCGCCATGAATTGAAGACCACATCTGCACTGAGATCATTTTCAAATTGCATTTACTAGAGCCTGTTTTAGCTAAAGAAGGAAAGGATTTATTTGTGAAGTGCTCCCTATGATGTACCTTTCACCCAAGTGCTTGACACATTTCATGTATATATGATATCCAGTGACAGAATTCTTTTAACTTTAGCTACAGGAGAAAGTGAACTTTTAATGAAGTTAAAATTAATGAAATAACATTAGATTTTTTCCCATTATGTATATTCCTGTTTAATATATTTAGACTGCAAACTCATTTATAATGTTGGCCCACTTCTGCCATTAATCGTGATAAAGTCTTTAAAGTAAAAAACAAAATTTTTAGCTCTCTTTGATAATGCCCTAGATAAATCAAAATTAGGTGTTTTTAAACTTTTATAGGGATGTATATGTACCACATTACATTAAAACACATTTGTTATGTTAATCTGAAAGGGGAGATTCTTATTTGGACTTACATTGGAAAATTATTGCTAACTTGACTCATTTGAACTGAGTTCTTGAGTAGTTCATCATTTGAAAGGCTTTGATCTCTGACAACATAATGTATAGTGTGGGAAAAATGAAGAGTAACCAACACACTTTTGGCTTTCTCACTCACTGCCTTTTCTGTCATATCCAAATTGAACTCCTTCAGGAGGAAAGTCTATATTGTTATATTAGTGTATAATGTAGTTACTATAAATCTGTGTATTTTCCAGCTATTAAATTAGTTTATTAATTGACACCAATAACATGGATTTGCATAGTGCTTTGACTGGCCTTTTTGATACTTCTCACATTCAAATTCACATCACTGAGTGTGTATTATGTGCCAGGCACTATGAAACATATTTTCATGTAATTTATTTAATAATCCATTAACCTAGTAAGGAAGATATTATGTTACCACTGTTACTCACTGTTACCACTGAGAGGGAAGGAAATTTGATTTAGTAGAATAAAAGTTTTACATTTCATTATTAGTTTTCAATATAATAAATATAGGTTAAAGTATAAAATAGTATATAACAATAATAATGCAGTTTCTAGGAGTTCAGTTTTCTAGAAAATGTCATCAAATCATTATATCACCATTCAACAATTATTACAAAATCATATAAAGTTAGGATTTTAAACAACAAACTTTTTTCTCACATTTTAATATAACCTCTGTTTTATTTTTCTTGTAACAATTTTGCCTTCTTATTCTCATAAAACTTTCTGAATTGCAAATCATTTTATAAAAGAATTTAAAGAAAATGACAGATATGACTGAAGCAGAGTTGTCCTCCATTTCCCTGTTCTGGCCAGTATTATAAACAAATAGTCAAAAGTTTATCCAAAAGGGAAGTGGGGAAAATGTGGGGATATGAAGATATGAAAGCATGTGATCTCTGGAGGTCCTGCTTTTTAAAAGTCCTTCAGAGAGCACCTTAAACCTCCAGAGGACTGGGAATTTCATAGCATCTTTCTACCTTAAACCTCCAGAGAACTGGGAATTTCACAGCATCTTTCTACCTCTCAATTCCTAGTTAGCTGTGTTGTCTATTTCCTCATCAACTTTTCCTCCCTTTTTACACCACAGAGTTAGAAGACCAATGTTTCTAATATGCTGGTTGAGACTGGTCTTGTTCTTGTATTTTCTAAATGCTACATGTGAATACTTATCTTGGGAAAATGTGAATAACTGCCGGAGTTGCTCATCTCCTGTAAAAAATTTGAAAATGGTAACTGGTCTTTTCAGATTCCTGAGGCGTATATGAATCTCTTACCTGTAAGAATCATTTCTTCAAAGAAGAGATCTTTAAAGTTTAAAGTAAAGATTCTACTTCTTCTCTGTATTTTACTCCAAAGATGGTTTGAGTGTATAGTTGTGGAAATAGAGTGGGTGAGTAATAAATCAGTCAGTGGAGAGCCATACCACACTGTATTTTGAACAGGTAAGTCAGTCTGGACTTTGTAAAGTAGATGCTCTGTTGAAATTTCTGGAGCAAACAATTCTTCATATTATTTTAGAAGTCTTTAGCACACCCGGCAGGCTAGCCTCTGAATGATGAAATAATAAAGTGATGTTAGTTTTAATATATTTTATTTTGCTTTGAGAAAAAGATCATTGAACAGTGTTTCACTAAAATTACAAACCTGGAAATTTGTCAGTGTCCTTTCTGATATGCCCAAAAAGTCAAAATAAGGAATAGTGGAAATGAATATGATAAAAAAGTAACATTGAATAAGAAAGCAGCCTTTGGAGCTCTAAAAATAGAAAATATGATGGTGTGAGCTTTGAATTTTTGATTTTGATTGAAAAGATCCAGTTTTATTGACCCTTCATTAGATGTCATGGAGTGAGAATTACTAGCCTCTGTAAATGTGTTGACAGTAAATGACACCACAGTCCAACTTGAAGAATATATTTTTTTTATTGAGATAAGTTACATTATCTTTTTTCTTGTCTATTAACACTAAAAGCATGGCAAAGAATTTTATATTTAAAGTCTTCATCCAGACTTGATTAGCAAGTTTCATTCATGATAACCCTATCTATCAACCTTAATCAGATTCAGTACTACTTAGTAAAATAATGTCTTCCTTCATGCCTTTCCCGGCTTCCCTAGATTTGCTGACCACTCTTACCTTTTTGACTTCATCTGAGCTTTTATCATCTAACTCCATTTATGGAGGCTCTAGTACAAATCACCATTTTTTTCACGTTTTATTTCCTTGGTATATTTGTGAAATATGAACGAACATATACAAAGGATCTTTCAAAATCTAATATTTATTTAGATAACCGAATCATGTCTGAAGTACAGAACATGTAAATAAAGGAATGCTCTCTTCTTCTGCTCTCTCCCCTCCTCTTCTCTGTTGCATGTGCTTTTTCTCCTTCCTCAAGTGTCTTCCTAGCCCCTGCTCCCCCTCGACACATACACCAACACACCAGTCCTTTTCTCTTCTTCATTCATGCAAAGGAAAGAACTTACACTAGGGTTACTTGAATTTATTCACAAATTCTAATTAGAAATAAAAGTCTTGACTGGACCATTTGTAGGGCCGGACAATCCCTTACTTGTAAGTTGAAAGTGTGTGGAAATAGAAATTATCCACAGAGTCAGATATTACTAAAAATCTTATTTTTTCAAATGTCAAAATGGTGTTTGAAGTAGAAATTGCTTACTTCAGTTAATCATCAGATCTACAGTTAAGATAAATAACATGAATGAACTGTGGGAAACTCTCAGGAATAGAGACGATTTTTTAATATTTTTCACAATAGGAATTAATTAGTGAAAGACACTGCTGGCTTGTTTAGCACTACCTTTGAAAATGCTTTATGGCTAAAGATGTAATAAAGCAAATAATTTTCCATATGAAATCAAATTTTTAAATGACATTAACCATGTGTCAGAAAATAATGTTTAACAAAATCAACTTATTGTTATTTCATCGTTTGGGTTAATTCTATTAATTTTCAAGATCTATTTTACAAAAACAATATATACTTTATATTCTCAAGGTATTTAGGTTTGCAGAAGTAGAAAAAGTATGCCAAGTAATAAGAGAAACGTTGCTCTTCTGTAGTGAATGAATAAAAATGAGAAATACTTAAAATTACTAGTACTGGTTCTATTACTAGACATATTAAGGATATCATTTAACTTCCATGGGCCTCAATTTCTACCCTAAAATTTGAGAGCATTGGACTTAATGTCTAAGATATCCTCCTGACTCTAAATTTAGTTTAATATTCAAAATCTTCCCTCTTGCTCTATAAACATAAACTCTGTCCTTTGGGATTTTAGGAGTGGGAAGTAATGTCATTCATGTTTGCTCTTACATATGATAAGGTAAGTGAGAAGCCCAGTTGGAATGACAGAGTATAATTTCCAAATTTAAAATGTTGTGTTGACTACTGCAATAAATTTATACTTAGTTATAAGTAGAAGTGATGAGTACCAGGATACATGATCGGTTGAAGTGTGCCCCTGGGACAATATAATTTTGTGCAAATCAAAATAATCAGCAAGAGAGCATATATTTCCTTAATGGAGTACTGAAAATTTATCAGCTCCTATTAGAGTGCTCCTAAGAAAGAGGAAGAAAAGGGAAAAGATCCAGTTGAATTTTTAAACGTCAGTTAAATAAAAAGGTTTTGCATATGTTTTATCGTAATGATTAATGTATCTAGAAGGGTTAATTCCATGTTTAAGACAGTATTGCAATAATAATAGAAGTGAATATAATTATTACAAGTGGATTTGAGGAATTAAAATGTCATATAGTTTCATTTATTACCTTAGTATATTAGACCGTTATAGAAAGCTTTTGCTCCATTTGAACAGGCAAATGAAATAAATATAGAATTAAAAAAATTCTTATAACATATAAAAAGAAGAAAAATGATATACTTTATTTTCTAGAGAAGACTGGAAAGTCAACTAGGAATAATTCCTCTGTTTAACTGGCATTTTGTAAAAGAGAACCATCACTATATATTGTCCATGAGATTCCCTGTGAATAACTGGCAATGTGAGGCTATAGTAGTCAGAGCTCTTTATTCCTTCCAAACCAGTTATTGTGCTGCTAATTAGAATTGGATATTGGTGGTAGTGGAAATGAGGGAGACTATCAATGTTACTTTGTGTTAAATTTTAATCACACAAGTTAGGACATTCAGAATTATGGTTTCCATGGTAACCACAACACTGAGCCCTGTGTGAAGGCATTACAGTGGGGGTCTTTGATTAAAAGAAAGTAAACCAGAAGTGAAACAAAATGCTCCATATGTGCAGCTAAAGTTACCAAAAAAAAAAAAAAAAAATCCAGCTCCCTTGTCCTTAATTATATTTTCTTAATAGTATGTCACGTGTTAGTGCAGTACACTGAAAGGTCTGTTGTAATTCTCATGTGGATGCTGTGTTTTCATTAGGTTTTAAATTATTATTTTTATAGCACCTTTTATGTTTTTTAAATGTATTCAATTTATTATTTTTGTTTTTGAAATATCTGCAGAATCTGACTTTGGGGAACTCATGATAATTCCTGTGGAAGAGGAATTTGTTTTCCCCTGAAAAATTTTTCCAATGTTTAGATAGAATTGTAGTACTGGGTTTTTGCTTATAATCTGTTATATTTGGGTTAAGACAGTTATTAAGTTAATTTTTATCATCAACATGAAAAGAATCCCAAGCAACAAATGAGACTGACTAATTCAGGGCATGCAGAGCATTGAAAAAGATATTAACAATAAAGAGTAGTTGGAGACACTGATCACTGAAGATAAAATGTATTTGGTAAGAAGATACATTTTTGGGGAATACATTTTAGTCAAGAATGGGGATAATCACTAAATCACTGTGTTATATTCCTGTCTCATTTTTGATAGAAATGTAATATTTAGTATATACAGGAAAACAAATAGGTCTCATACAATTAAATATATATATACAAGCATGACTGAGAAATGTTTGTGCTGCAGGAATTGAAGAGGCCTGCTCAGATAAAGAATTTTTCATGTATTATAGTAGTACTTTATTGAGCATCTATTATGGGCTTTGATTTTGCTAAATTTGTCATCTGAGTTTACATGCTACCAGGAGAATGTGATCTAGTGATATTTTTGCTGAGAATAAGTAAAATTAAGGACAAATATTTTTCTACATTTTCATCTCTAAATAAAATACTAATCAGACTATTTCTCATTAAAAAGTTCAAAAACTTGTAACATATATTCAAATCAGGTAACATACATTAAGTACTTCTCTATTAATACTTAGTTATGGATGAATGCCAATGGGTCAGACTTTAAAATCAAGCACCATTTTATAGACCATTAGTCTGTTGCAGAGGTCAGCAAACTTTTTCTGTCAAGGGCCAGATAGTAAACATTATTAGGCTTGCAGGCTATCTGGTCTCTGTGCTAACTGCTGAACTCTGTTGTGCAAAGGCAGCTGTAGTCGATATGCTAAGAAACAAGCATGGGTGTACTCTACTATAACTTCAATAGACACTGAAATTTGAGGTTGATATAATTTTTACATATCATAAAATATTCTTCTTTTGATTCTTTTTTTCAACTATTACAAAATGTTAAAAAAACATTCTCAGCTCGTGGGATGCACAAAAACAGGCAGTGTGGCAGATTAACCTTATGGGCTGTAGTTTGCCAAACCCTGGTCTTTTTGATTATCTGATTTTTGTTTTGTTTTATTTTTGTTTTTTTTGGGAGGGAGGGTTTGTTTGTTTGTTGGCATTCAAAGTGTATTAACTACCTGTATGACAAAAATTAGTACTTAAACATTATGTATTCAAAATTATTTTTCAAAATTCTACACAACTTCCATTAATGATTTGAATATTTGACGATCCATTCTGTTTTGAAACAATGGTAATGTCATCTACATGGATTTCATAGGCCCAATCAATAGCACATTTTTTCCACATGTGAATTTTCATTAACTTGAGAGCTGGACACGAATCTGGGTAGGTGAAGATCAGAATGTTAATGTAGTGGTTGGAGAATGTAGCTTGCACATATGGCTGCAATGGGCTCCCTGATATCACATCCCAGAAGTAATTAGTTTCAAGCTTAGAGGGATACATACAGGCCTCCCCATGTAGGGGGATGCCACTGTGAAATTGATGGTGTGGAATAATACACCCGGATCTGTTTCCTGTGAGTGCCTGGCTGCCCCCAGATGAGGGAGGGAAAAGGAATGAGCTGGGTATATCAGGGTCCTTTCCTAAACTCATCACTTAGAGAAGTCACTTTTTTTCCTTCAGCAGAGTGAATAAAGACTGGCAAATGCCAGAAAGTTACATTAAATGCTGTTCCTTCTCATGAAAAAAATGAATTTAGGGGGAATTTTTTTCCCCTCATTATCTTTTATTCATTCACTTATTCAATCAATCATTCAACACATCTTTTTGGTTATCTACTGCATTAGTCTGCTTAAGCTGCCATAACAAAACACTGTATTGTGGGTGGCTTAAACTACAAAAAAATTATTTTTTCACTGTTCTGGAGGCCAGAAGTCCCATCTCAAGGTGCTTGTGTGTTTGGTTCCTGCTGAGTCTCTCTTCCTGGCTTGCAGATGGCAGCTTTCTTATTATGTCCTCACATGGTCTTTCCTCCCTGCATGCATGGAGAGAGAGAGGAATTGAGATCTCTGCTATCTCTTTTTATAGGGACACTAATTCTATTGGATCAGGTTTCATCCTCATGACCTCATTTAACCTTATTTACTTCCTTAGAGGCCCCATCTCCAAATACCGTCACAATGGGGATTAGGGCTTCAACATATGAATTTTGGAAGGACACGTTTCAGTCCATAACACCTATTCTGTTCCAGGGTCTGTTCTAGTTACTGTATTTGTATTAGTCAGCAAGGTCCCTGTACCATGGTGTTTTACATTGTATTGGCAGAGACAGATATTTCTCAAATAATTTCACTCATTAAAGTGTAACTGCAAACTGAAATAACTTCTCTGAAGAAAAGAACAATATTTTTGAGACTATTATAATAATAAAGAGTATATATGTAATACATAATAAAAAACCTAACTTAGCCTCATAGGTTCAGAGAAGGCCTCCCTGGAAACTGAAGAGGAGTATTCTAGAAAAAGGAAGCAGCTTGTGAAAAAAAACAAAACAAAAAACCTTGTTTCAGTAGGGAGCATGTTTCTGTAGTCTTTCCTGTTCAGTTACTGGGAGGTGAATAGGACCTTGCTCTTTTGCAATTGCAACTTACTTTTTGGTCTGCAAAAATACAAGAATAAATCCATGGTCTATAAAAATTATTCAATTGAATTTGAAACATCTTATTTGAAAAAATTTAGAATCATGTCATTGGACAATTCTTTATCCTGGCTTTAATATTTACTAATATTAAGATGCCTCAACTGCATGTTATTGTTAAGAAGTGGAAACATTCTTTCAATCCATCAATTTTTTGTTACTACCCTGAATGAAAAATAAAAATCTTGATACCGTTTATAAATAGTTTAATCTAAATAAATACCATGTTCACTTTTGTCCTTTGTAGAAGATGTCCGGTTAATATCAGTCAACAGGGAAAATCTATTCATGTTTTCAATAGTCAGAAGTATCAGGATCATGATTAAATAATGGATTAAATAAAAAGCTTTTGTTCTTTTAGAACTCCACTATGTTACTAGTGTCTTAATATTGCAAAAGAATATCTAAAAATATTTGAAATACTTATGAGAATAACATAGAAGATGGTGGGATATGTAGACAACTGAAATGAAAAAATAGATGTGGTGGGTATGCTTACATTGCACTCCACTTGACCAGAAGTTCTTTGCTAAATCCTTTCCCAGACTTGATCTTGGAGAATCTTCATATTAGCCACTTCCTCTTTGAAAAGAGATTAATTAGTTGAGGAGGGAATACAGATGTCAAGTCTTGGGAACCACTTTTACTTGCTCATTATGGAGAATACAAAAATATTGGCAATTAAAAAACAATCATGATTTTACAGTGAATAAATGATTTCATTAGGAAAAGAAACATAAAAATTCATAGACTTTGACAATTTTTTTCATATTTGTCAGGGACTCAGCCTTAATTCTAGTTGGTATTATAGTAACTACATGTCTTATTGTATGTAGAGGGCACAGTTCTGTGAGAGGTACTATTTGTAAACTTCTAGCACCGAATCTTAATTGTATTAGGTATGATCTGCCTAGTCCAGATACATATCTATAGTCATACCCAAAGGAATTCTTTAATATGAGATTTATGATGACAATAAAAACTTTTGTTAAGAGTGGCTGAAGCATTCCTATGGCTTGAGAACTATCCACTGAGCCAAATGGAATACCAAAGTGTAGTCTGGTACGTATCATTTATTTCAGTTGATTGATTCAAATTACCCATAATCCTGAAGTAAAAAACATAATATGTAAAATGATGGGTAAATATTAGTACTGACTGTAAGACATAGACATTTTTTAAATTTAAGGATGCAAAATGGAATTTAGATTGTGACCCTGACGTTGCCAAATTCTTTGGTTGAGAGCCTTCTTTGTATTAAATGCAGAACACGTTTTTCACATTGCCAAATGCTAAGCTTTCTAAATAATTAACATTACTCAGTGTAGTGGTCAGCCACAGCAGAAAAAGAATGCATTTTGATCTGTGTAATTCAACATCTGGTTGTCACTATAATGCTAAGCCTACTAGAAATACTCTCTGCCAGATGTGACTTACGGTTACATTATGTTTTATTTAGTTCAGCAAAATGTATTTGAAAAGAAGTCAAAGATATTACCAGGAATAAACAAATCTCAAACAGTTTATGCATTCATTCACTGAAATGGTAAAAACATTCATAATGGAGAAGACCCTGGACGCCTGCTATTTGCATATATATTACTTGTTTAATTTTCACATCAACTCTGTGAGAACAGATTATATTTGTTCTTCATTATATGGATGAGCAAACTGAGGAGAAAAAAAATGTGGATGGCCACACAGCTAACATGTGGAAAGGCCAGGCTTTGAATCCAAGCTGAGACCAAAATTATACACAAAACCTTCTCCATCTATGTTGCTATAGTTTCTAGTGTAACTTTTGACCCTGCCTATAAGAATAATTTGAGTGGCTAAATTTCACAGGTCAAATGACTTAATTCCTGTAATGTTTAATGAGGGACTATGTGCTGCTCCTGTGAATTAGTAGTGCGTTTTAAAGATGATATGCATTACTAAGGGAGATAGAGAAGACAATATTTTTTTTTCTTTTTTTTTTTTTTTGTGAGGAAGACCAGCCCTGAGCTAACATCTGTTGCCAATCCTCCTCTTTTTGCTGAGGAAGACTGGCCCTGGGCTAACATCCGTGCCCATCTTCCTCCACTTTATATGGGACGCCGCCACAGCATGGCTGACAGACAGTGCATCGGCGGGCGCCCGGGATCCGAACCCGTGAACCCCGGGCTGCCAAGCGCGGACTTAACCGCTGCGCCACCGGGCGGGCCCGAGAAGACAATATTTTATTAAGATGTTTTTCTCTGGTGAACATACAGTTTTTTTTTTACTGTGTTTAAAATTATTTTTAATATATCTCTGTTGACAGATAATGCACTTTTATAAAATAAGGTCATTTCCAGGTTTGTATTACTTTAAATATGTCTTTTTTCCTTTTCTTGTTTATTAAAATACAACAGGATAGATAATGTGGCTGATAAATCACTGGAATTATCAAACTTTGCAATATTACACATTCATTTTGGAGACTCAGGGTATTTCAAATATTTTAACTATAATTTGTTTGTAGAAGAAAATATTCTGTGCAACTTATTCGACATGCCAGGTTAGTAGAAATATAAAACATTGTTATTATTGTTCTTTAATAGGTGAGCTTATCTCCTATAATGGCTAAATGATGTCATTGGTATTTCCTTTAGCTAATAACAGTATGATGTGTGCCACAAATCATTCCATGGAACCAACTGGCATAAAATAGAGTGTAAGGTTTTATATTACAACTAAGGTTAAAAATAACAAAATAGCATGTTATGGATATGATTACTTTGCTCTGATTTGTATAGGTTTTATTTCATTCCTGTGACATTCTAAGTTAGGCAAATAATTGTGTGAGTAATTCAACAGGACTTCTGTATTTTGGTTTTAGTGATAAAATTTATATTCAATGCCTAAATCTGACACAATGAAGCCTTATAATACTTTATTATAATATTTCAGAATTAATAATAAAGATAATTTGAGGTAATTTTTTTCTAAGTGGAAGCCAAAATTAGAACCATGTGGAAAAAACTGCTTTAAAGAATGATACTAAGATAATGTGCTTAAACAGTAACTTGTTTGATATTACAGAAGTGGATATGTCATTAGTGTTTCACATATTAATTTTCTCTTTGCTCAAATCCATAATGAGAGCAGTCCCGGCCCTTTAAGATTTGGACAAAGTTTGAAAGTATTATACAATAAATATAGTAGTTAATCCTTTAATTTCCTTTATTTCCAGTGAAGCCCTCAAACTTCAAGGTTTGAGGTTCTCACAATCTCTCTTTATTCGTAACATGTGGATGGTATCTTAGAGTTGTCCACAAGAAACAAAAGAAAAGGGCAGCTGTGTAAACCAATTTTTAGTTTACATTGCATCTTGTTTTCCCTTCCAAACAAAGCTCTGTAACAACAGTTTCTCTGTCATCGTTGTAGAACATCTTGAAGGATTGGGAAAAGGCAATAGAAATTCAAATCCTGAGAGATGAAGGAGGCTGGATTAGTTCATATGTAATGTACATACTTTACCATTGATTTCACAATCGCCTGTATTTAAAACTATAAAAATTCTTTTGGATTTTGGCTTGCATTCGCAAGTAGAAACTTGTGTGCTCTATATCTGAATGAATGAATTCACTAGAGAATGAGTGAATAAATAAGTAAATGAAGGGATTCTTTTGTAAATCAGACTCAAAATTATAAATTAGTTTTCCATAGCAAACATTTTGTAGACTATATTTATGAGGAATGTATCTGGAAAAATAACCACCCAAATATGCATGATGGTGAGTCTACATTACATCATATTTTGGAAAAGAAGGTGGGGTGTGAGGAGGGAGAAGGAAAGGAAAATAAGATAAAGACATGTTAAAAGGAAGAGTTCCAGTACTATTTATAAGATGAATCTATAGATTTCAGAGAAATTTTACAAAATTTAACATCCAGCAAGGGTTTTTTAAAGGTTGCATTAAATTGACTATTATACTTTTCTGTATGCTTGCTTTTTGTGGAGGTTTTCCCTTCTCTTTGCCTCCAATGAATTCCAAATGTGCCAAGCTTATTAGCTTGGCCCTTACTTCTCTTGCTGGGCCCCAGTTGGCCAATGAGAAGGCTATTTTAAACTACTGACCCTGCACCTGGGTATTTGTAGCTCATGGGGGTATTAGCTGCTGCCCCTTTTTTTCTCTGCTCTACTGCTTGTAAAGACTTGCCTGGTTGCAGACTGTACAGAGATTAATTTGATCATCCCCTGCTTATGAGAATAGGTTACTAGAAGCCCCACATCTATTTTCCAGCACTTACTGGTATAGAGGACTGACTTTGGACTGAAGCCTGTTTTTTTTCTAAGCCTTGTGAAAATGTCCCCTACTTACCAGTATTTAAGTTGAAAATTGATTTTTAACTTAGATTATTTTATTTATATAAAGTACAAAAAGTCAGTAATGATGCATTTTAAGCATCTTGAAACTAATATGTATGGTCTTAGACCGAGGTTCAACTCTAAATTGAATGATAGTCTGATTTTTTTTTTTGGAAGTTCAGTAAGAAAACACTGAGTTTGTGTGATGCCAAAGTGTTTATATTTTCTCTTGCTAAATCTAACATACTATTAAGATTATTTCTGAGAGCTTAAAAATTATTCTTATAGATTAATTTAAAAAAATCATTAGTAATGAAGAAAGCTGTTGATTCTTCAGCATTAATATATTGACTTTTAAATCTAAATAATGCAGTATCTTTATTAATTTTGTCTTCTTGAGTCTTAGGAACATGTCATAAGAACAGTGATTTGAGCTGTGGAATTCTGATACTGGCATTTTCTGATACTGGCCCCAAGACTAGCTCTGCCTGGTTCATTAGTTTGCTTTTCCAGTTATCTCTTGATAAAAGCAAACATATGTTTTGAAAAAAAAAGAAGTCACTAAAAATTCCCATTTTGTTGAAAAATTTTATGATAACTATGTCTGTCTTTTCCAAGCTTTTCTTTTTCATATTTATCAAGCAGGATACATATTCTTTATTTTCTTTTCTGTTATATCTAAAGATAAGGAATTGTGATAGCCTTAATTAGTTCACAATCCCCAAACCTGGGTCCACATGAACCAAATGAAAGAAAGGCATCCAGAAAACCAAATTGTGTAGAGGTCTAAATGTTTTGGTTATAGACCAAGTCACCTCATTTACTTTTCACTCTGTTTTAGCAATATGTAAAAAAAAGATATTATCATAATCCCTTTGTAACCAAAATTTGAGCCAGACATTAAAATATTGTACTTTCTTTCAAAAACGATTTGTGAACATGGAGTCATATATCTTTACTGGGACTCTAAAAATAATTGCCCTGATTTTTGTTTGATTTTTATTATTAAAATAAAAAGATTGACAATGATTTGATTTATAAGGTTATTCCAAAAGGAGAATGGGTTTTGCTGTGCCCTACTTTTAAAGAAGTGTTGTCTTTACATTTTAAATGAACTTTGTGAATTCAGCCTTTTATAGAATTAAAACTTAGTTCAGAGCTTAATTAAGGGATCACAGAATGGGAAGTTTAGGATAGAGATACAATATTGTAGTTACATTTTTGTCTATGAGGATAGATATACCGGATTTTTACCATAATTAATCTACAGGTGTGTGTGTATGTGTTTAATGTCCTTTTTTAAAAAAAACTGCTTAAATCAGCATTTTGGCAAAATGTAAGGGAAGAAAAAATTAACACTCTAAAACTTATTTGTTTCTAGTTATTCATTACTTTAAAAAGAATTGGTGTTGGACATTTTTCAATAACATGTTTTTTCGTAACTTTTTGTAATTCTGTAAGCATGGGTTATAAAAGTGAGTAGTATTGAGAGGTGAGCTAGATAGAATAGGATTTTTCTTCTTCTTTTTGTTTGACACATTCCAAGAATTATACAAAGAATTCCTGTATATCCTTCAATCACATTCCCCAAATTATTAAAATTTTACCTGCTACCACAGTTGCTAAAAAAAAGACCACAGTTTTTTAGCACAATGGCTACACATGCTCTGTTGTCCCATTAGCCTTCACTTATAAAACACACATGCAAAGATAAAATTAAGGATTTCAAGATGATTACTGAAAAGCATTTAACCCCACGTGTTGTCCTTTAGAGCATGGGGCACATGTGACTGCACTGGTTGCATGCGCATGAAGCCAGCCTTGGTTATAAAACTTATTCAGATGTTATCAGTTGTCCCAGTTATGTCCATTATCATAAAAGAAAATCCCTAATCATGCATTACATTCAGTGGTCATAGCTCTTTAGTTTTTTTTTTTTTTCAGTCATTTCTCAGTCTGTCTTTGTGTCTCGTGACATTGACATTTATGAATAATATAGGACAGTTATTTTATAGAATGCCCCTCAATTTGAGTTTTTCTGATGTTTTCTCATGATTAGATTCATGTTATACATTTTTAGGCCTCAACACCATTGAAGTGATGTGGTGGTCTTCTCAGTGCATCATATCAGGAGGCAAGTGACGTCGGTAACAGTAATTTGCCAGCCCTCTTTCCTTTGTGGAAATGATATAGTAACAGAATAAGCAGGGTTCTTTCTTAATAGCTTGCCAAATTTTTGTTTGCTTCTTATGTTGATAACTGGCTATTTCAAATGTGATATGATCTGTGTTAATACTTAAGAGCAATATTTAACTCATAGGTTTGAATCATTAATGATATTTCTGTACTCCTACATACAATTTTGGCTAATAGCTCTTTCTGTCATTATATTTTGTTGAAAAAATTATCAATTCTCTTTATAGTATTGTTAAATTATTTTGCTCCACATTCGTGACCTGTCCAAAATTTCAAGTACATCTTAAGCTGAGGTGCTGGAAGGACTGCTAATATTTTACTTACTAGATGTCAGGTAATATTTGGGAGATCTGAGAGATTCCCCAAAAACTTTTGAAAGTAGTGATATTACCAAGAATAATCACTTTAAAAATTCAGCTAATGAAATTATAATTCTATTTTAAGATGAAAAGCAAGTTTGAAAGTATTTAAATGCAATTAAGTCATTAAAACTTTTATGTTTTAGATTAACTATTAAGAATGTGTTAACCCTCATTCATTCATTTTAATAAATATGAGTCGAGTTCTGGGTACTATGTCACCTCTCAAAATTCCAACCTAATAGACCAGGTGCAAGGGTCTCTTGTTTCAAAAAGTTCAGTGTTTGGCCAGGGGTGCAGAAAAGTAACCCAACAATTTCAGTGTAGTCGGGGGTAAGTCGTATGAAAGAGGCAAGCATAAGGTGTTCTGGGAGCACTGATGTGGGTGCCTGACTCAGCCTAGAAATTTATTGAAGTGTTAACATTTCCTGGTAAGCTTGCCCTAACACTTGGAGACATTTAAAAAGATTACTGAAGGCTGGGGAAAGCATTCTAAATAGAGGGAATAGTTACTATCTTTATAAATTGGAGATGTTGTGTTTGTCATTTTTAACAACTGTTCATTCCATAATACTTACTTGGTAAATTTGATTACATTTTTGATTCCCAAAAGAGGTTCCATAACTCCCTGAAAGTATCCCCCCTACCCCTGTTTGAAACAGGAGTTGAAACACAGCATTAAGCATGGAATGAACTGGAGAGAATATTGTAAAACATTGCTTGAGACCAGAATGAATAATTACTAGCTAAGTTGAACATGTCCCAGAAGGGACAATCATGAACTGGGAGTTTTCTCTTCCAGTTTTGATTCTTTCCTTATAATCTGAAGATTTGTTTGTTTGATATTACACACATCAGCTTTTACATTCTTATTTCAATGGAATATATATTAAGGTGAAAGATTAGATTTTCTTTAAGGTGGTCTCTTTATTCATCTGTTAATCTCAAATGAAGTGTCTCAAATGTCTTGGGTGTCCAAGGAAAATGGTTTAAAGAAGATAAGTGCCATTATTGCAACTAAGCTTTGATAACAGTTGATGTGATTTCATGTTATTTCAAACCAATTTTTCTTTCATATCTTGGGGAAAAAAATCTCTGTACAATTTGAGAGGTACATTAAAATGTTTATCAGAGTGAGTAATTTGAAAAATATTTTATTAAGTTATGTTACAAATTGCAACCTGTGACAGGAGCCTAGGGTCTGATAATGTTTTGTAAAGTAATAAAAAATATGAAATATCGTAAAAATACCTGTAATTTAAAATATTCCAGTATGTTAACTGAAAACTGGTATATTAACTTCATATTAAGGAATTCTAAACACCTCAAATATATTAAATGTAGGTAATTAGCCCTTAAAATTTCCATAGTATATTTGGAATCTGGAATGTACAAAAAATAAAATAATTTTTTCATTAAATTACATCAGTTTCAAAATTCTCAGGATTTTGAGTAGTATGTAAGCAGAAAGAGACAGAAATAATACCTTAAGTTATATTTATTTCCTATGAAATGATGCCAAGCATTTTTACTTTTGCAATTTACCAAACAATCAATGGTGTGAAATTTGTCCATTTAAAATAATCTACTAGAAGTAATTAAGTGGCCTAATAAATATACAATTACTCTTATTTAACTTAAAATTATAAATTATAAAATGTTCCTATTTTAAAACAGTGTATATTTTAAGTGCATATCTAATAAACACAGTTAAACATGGATTCAGATGTGGAAATTGTTACACAATTTCCCTAACAGTTTGAACATTTTGATCAAATTTTTTATTCTTTCTGGAAATTATTGGAAGGACCATCATATTTGTATACGATTTTACAAATATGCATAAATATAATGCCTCATCATGCCATATTATGATCCATAATTAAGGCCATGTAGTAAAGAATTACAAGCAACCTCATTATTTCAAGCAAATTTTAATATTTATAAACATTTTTACTTTTTAATAAAATTTTTATTTATGAAATTTATAGATAAGTGTAGATTCACATGTAAGAAATATTACAACGAGATATCATGTACCCATTACCAAGTTTCTGCCAAAACCACAGTACAATGTTACAACTAGGGTATTGGCATTGATACAGCCAAGATACAGAATATTGCCATCCCTCCCAGGATTCCTCATGTTACCATTTATAGCCACATCTGTTTCCCTCTGAACCTCACTCCCTCCTTAACCCTTGGAAAACACTACCTCTTCTCCTCTTCTATTATTTTGTCATTTCAAGAATGGTATACAAATGGAATTACACAATATGAAATCTTTTGAGATTTTTTTTTTTTCCGTTCAGTTTCCTTCTCTGGCGATTCATCCAGGTTGTTGCGTATATCACTCACTCATTCATTTCTGTTGCTGAGTTGTATTCATGACGTGGATGTGCCACAATTTGCTTAACTATTCACTTGTTTTCGGACATGCCAGGTTTTGGTTGTTATGAATACTGCTATGAACATTCATATAGAGGTTTTTGTGTGAATATACATTTCGTTCTTGGTGATAAATAATATCCATGGGTGCAATTGCTAGGTCACGTAATAATTGTGTATTTAGTGTTTTAAGAACCTGCCAAATTGTTTTTATAGTGACTGTCATTTTACATTCCAGTCAACAATGTATGAATGATCTTGTTTGTCCTTATTAAGTAGTTGTCACTATTTTTTATTTTAGCTGTTATGACGGATGTGAAGTTATATCTTATTGGTGCTTTAAATTGCATTTCCCTGATGACTCCTATGTTGAGCATTCTTCCTGTGCTTATTTGCTATCTTTACATTCTCTTTGGTAAAATGTCTTTTGTCAATACTTTAATGCGGTTGTTTCATTTTGTTTTTGCTCTTGAGTTTTGAGCATTCTTCTTTTCTTTTGGTGTGGAAGATTGGCCCTGAGCTAATGTCTGTTGCCAGTCTTCCTCTTTTTGCTTGAGGAAGATTGTCCCTGATCTAACATCTGTGCCAATCTTCCTCTGTTTTGTATGTGGGACGCTGCCACAGCATGGCTTGATGAGGTGTATGTAGGTCCACGCCCGGGATCTAAACCTGTAAACCCCAGGCTGCCAAAGCGGAGCATGCGAACTTAACCGCTATGACAGTGGACTGGCCCTTTGAGCATTCTTTATATGTGTTAGATACCAGTCCTTTTTTAGATACATGATGCAAATATTTTCTGCCACTGAAAATTCTTAATTTTGATGAAGTCTTAATTTATCATTGTTCCTCTATGGATCATGCATTTGGTAACAAAAGTCTAGGAAGTCTTTGCCTAGTCCTAGATCCCAAAGATTTTCTCTATGATTTTCCCTAAAATTTTTATTGTTTTATGTTTTATATTTAAGTCTGTGATCCCTTTTGAGTTAATTTTTTATAAGATGTGCTAATTAGATCAAGGCTCATTTTTTGATTATGTATGTCCAATTGCTTCCATAACATTTGTTGAAAAGGCTATTTTTCCTTGACTGAATTGCATCTGTGACTTTATCAAAAATCATTTGGGCATATTTGTGTGGGTCTATTTCTGGGTTCCCTATCCTTTTTCAGTGATCCATGTGGGGATCCTCTCCCAGTAGAATACAGGCTTGATTACTGTAGCAATACAAGTCCTGAAATTTGGTAGAATTATTCTTACTACTTTTTCAAAATTGTTTTAGCTATTCTAGTTTTTTTGACTTTCTACATAAATTTTAGAATAATTTTGCCTATATCTGTAGGAAATCTTGCTGGGATTTTGATAGAAATTGCGTTAAATCTTTATGTCAGTTTGGGGAGAGTTGATGTTTTACTGTGTTGAGTATTCCAGTCGGTAAACACCATATGCTCTTGATAAATAACTTCTTGTCCTCTTTCATTTCTTTCATTGATATCTAGTAGTTTCCAGGATACATGACACATATTTTTTCTTTTCTTAAGTTATTATAAATGATAATGATTTGGTGTTTGTGTGTTCAGTGCTAGTATATAGAAATACAATTAATTTTTGTATGTTTTTCTTATATCCTGAAACTGCTGAACTCACTTTTTAAGTCGAGTAGAATTTTGTAGATTGCTGGGGATTTTTTTTTTTTACATAGACAATCATGCCATCTGCAAACAGTGATAATCTTATTTCTTTCACTTGCATTTCTTTTCTTGCTTACTGTGTTGGCTAGAACTTCAAATATTGTATTAAATAAGAGCGGTGAGAGTGGGCATCTTGACTCATTCCTGATCTTAGTAGGAAATCAATTGAGTCTTTCACCATTAAGTATAATATTAGTTGTCATTTTTTTATAGATGCCCTTTATCAAATTGAGGAATACTCCATATATTCTTATTTTTTTCTGTGATTTTTATCATAAAAGGATAATGAATTTTGTAAAATCCTTTTTTATGCTTTGGACAACATGATCATGAGATTTTTCTTCTTTAGGTTTTCTTAATTGATTACATGTTGACTTTGAATGTTGAACCAGTGCTGCATCGGTGGAATAAATCCCTCTTGATCATCGTGTATCATTTTTTAATAAATATTGCTAAATTCAAATTGCTAATATTTTGTTAAGGATTTTGTGTATACATTAATCTAGGTTCTTCAGGTAGGAGCTTATATTATCCATTTGACATTTTTTCTTTTCTCTAATATATGCATTTAGTACTGTAAATTTCCATGTCAGCAGTGATTTAACTGTATCCCACAAATTTTCGTATGTTCTATCTACTTTTTAAAATTTCTCTTGAGACTTTCTCTTTGACCTTTTTGATGATTTAGAAGTGTGTTGTTTAGTTTTTAAGTTTTCAAAGATTTTCATGTTATCTTTCTGTTATTGATTTCTAGTTTCATTCTGTTCTATCAGAGAGTACACTGTGCATGATTTCAGCTGTTTTAAATTTGTTTAAATTTTATATCCCAGGATATAGTCTATCTCTCTGTGTGTTCTGAGAATCCTTAAAAAGAATGTGGATTCTGGTGTTTTGGGGTGGAGCATTCTATAATGTCATTTAGAGTCTCTTGATTGATAGTGTTCAGTTTTTCCATATCCTTGCTTATTTTTTTGCCTAATTATTTTATCAATTATTGAGGATGGGTTGTTAAAGTTTTCGACTATAATTGTGGAATTGTCTGTTTCTCTTTTTAGTTCTGTTTTTCACGTATTTTGCAGCTTTGTTGTTTGGCGCATACATATTTTCAATTGATATATCTTCTTGCTGGATTGACTCTTTACTCATTATATAATGTCCCTCTCTGCCTGTGATAACTTTCTTTGTTATGGATTCTCCTTTATATGACACTGATATAGCCAATCTTGCTTTTCCAGTTTTTTTACTTTCAACCTGTCTACATCATTATATTTGAAGTGAGTTTCTTGTAGACACTATGTCTGTTAATCTTTGTCTTTTATTTGTTGTAAATTCACATTTAATATAGTTGTTGATATGTTAGGGTTATATAGTTAGTGTTTTTTGGTGTGTTCTTATACTTTTTATATGGTTTCTCTAGGTATTACATTACTTATCAGAGTCTACTGTTGTCACCATTTTACCAGTACAAGTGAAGTGTGGAAACCTTATCTCCCTTATCTTGTCCTTTTACCCTCCCTCATTTATAATACTGTCATGTGTTGCTTAATGACAGGGATACATTCTGAGAAATGCATCATTTGGCAATTTTGTCATTGTGTGAACATCAGAGTGTACCTACCCAAACCTAGATGGTATAGCCTCCTACACACCTAGGCTATATGGTGCTAATCTTATAGGACCACCATCATATATGCAGTTCGTTGTTGACTGAAATGTTGTTTTGTGATGTGTGACTGTATAGTTGTCTTATTTTTTTCTACATAAATTCAGAAACACATCATTGTTAAAATTTTGCTTATAATGTCAAATATAACTTAGAAATCTCAAGAGGAAGAGGAAAGTCTGTTGTATTTACCCCTATTTTTTCTTACTGTATTCTTTTTCTTCCTGATAATCAAGGATTCCTACTTTTATTATTTCCATTCAGTTTAGGGAACTACTTTTAGACATTATTTTAGACGAGGTCTTTTGGTAACAACTTCTTAGTTTTCCTTCATCTGAGGATATCTTTATTTCCTTGTGATTCCTGAAGGATATTTTCCTTGACATATAACATATTCATAGATTCCACCAATTAGTGTGGACCATTTTATGCCTATCAGAACAAAAATGGTAGTTAGATCTTTTACTTTATTTTTGGAGGCTCTTTTGTTCTCCCCCAGTTTTTTTTCCTCTCTGTGGTTCAAGTTGGGCAAGTCTATTGTTCTATCCTAAAGTTAACTGACTTTTTTTTTCTGTCCTTTCCATTCAGCTCTTGAGACTATGCATTAAGTTTTAAATTTTGGTTATTGTATTTTTCAGCTCTAAATTTTCTATTTGGTTCTTCTTTAGATCTTATATTTCTTTACTGAGACTTTCTATTTCTTTGCTAAGGCTGTCTGTTTTATCATATGTTTCCAGTGTTTTGGTAATTGCTCACTGGAACATTTTTGTGATAGTTGCTTTAAAATCTTTGTCAGATAATTCCAACATTTCTGTCATGTCAGTATTGACATCATTCAATTTTTTAATTCAGTTTGAGATCTTACTGGTGATTCATATGATGAATGATTTTCAGCTGAAAGCTGGACACTTTGTGTCCATATGTTATGAGGCTGTGGATTTTATTTAAATCTTCTGTTTTGGCTGATTTCTTTTGTCACTGCCCCAACTGGGGAGGTTGAGTTCTGCCTTGCTATTGTCATGTGGAGACAGAAGTCCAACTTCCCCTTTTGGGCATGGTTAAAATCTGAAAGAGGGCTCCTTATTACTACTGAGTGGGGCTGGGAGGTCCAATTCCCGCAAGTCTACTACCGATAATGGCTGATTGGGAGGGGTGAGAGTGCCTTTACTACTCCCTGTGTGGCCTCCGCTGATGTCACAAGGTGGGGGAGCCTCTTTACCTGTGGGCAGTGGTGAAAGTCTCTATTTGGCTTCTGGTCACAGTAACCTATAAGGAGTCCTTATTACTGTTGGTTGGAGGAGGGTACCCAGGTTCCTCATGTAATCTTTACTGATAACATAGAGTTTGGGGGTCCTTGTTACTGCCTAGATGGGATGAAAGTCCAAGCTCCTCGCTGGGCCTTCTCTAACACCACCCTTTTTGGGGGGCATTGGGGTGCCTTGTTATAATGTAGTAGAGGTAGAACTCTGGGCTTTCCTTGACCTTTGGCGGCATGAATGGTGGTGGGGCTACAGTGTTTGCTGTGTTGTTGGCCTAGGCTAGAGCAGTTTCTGTTAAAAGTTTTCTGAATTACTGTGCTGCCTCTTTTCTGGTTCTTTGGCTCAAGACAGCAAGCTTTAGTTGGGCCATTTTGTTGTGTGTCTTGTTGGTGTTTCCAGATTGCTAGCTTATTGTTTTCCAAGTCTGGGTTGTGTAAGTCTGAAAGAAAACGCAGAGAACTTATAATCATGTTGTTCCTTGAATCTTGATGTCCTTAGCCTATCTGCCTTATTCGCTCTACTTTTCAGAGTCTTCTTTATGTTCACTTTTGTATAATATCCAGTTTTTAGTTTTACTTAGCTGGAGAAGTAGAAAAAAATACGTGTATACCTTCTTCCTGGGATCAGAGTTCTCTTTACCTTGCTTTTAACAAAAGCAATTTCAGATACTACTCTTATTTAAATGTATCAATTTGAATTTATTTCCTAATATATGTGGATTCAGTATTAAGGAAAGTGAATGGATTATTGCTAACTTTTTACTGTTAATGGAAAAATATTAAAAATCACATGCTCCACTGATAAGTATCTTTGTGTATAAAAGCCAGATCAGTATGAAACTTTATATTTAATAGGATACTTCCATATTACCAATCCACAGCTTTGCCATTAAGTTTATAACTTTACATTGTTTTAATTTTATTTTCATTATCTTATTCCCTTTCTATAACTGGCAGTATTTTCTCCTCTTTTGTAATCCAGACTAATTCATTTGACAAATTGATTCTTTAGACATATTCAGTATGGTCAAGTGAAAAGAAAATATTCTTTAACCTTTATTTACTCACAGTTTAATAATGATGAGTATGTTGAAGAGTAAGAAATTACTGTAGTTTTCTTTTTTAAATGTGAGAACATGTGTAACCCTCATTTCCTTCTTTGTTTCTTCTTTAACTTTATTCTTTCCCTTGTATTGAATCTTGGTACCTTAAAATAACAAGCCAAACAAGAGCCAAATGTTGACATGCCATATCTTGGATCTTATTGATTTGGGGCCAGTTTATTAAAATTATGCATTTTCAAATAATTTCTGCATATTTGGCAGCTGTGTATGATTTTCCTATAGTTATTGTAAATGTTGATGTCCAAAAGCCCTGTTTCTAATATTAAGTTAAGCCACATTGTTGTGGCTTGAATTCATCAACTCTCTGGATAATGAGACAAGTCAGGAAATTACCTCAGAAGTCAGTCTTAGGCTTCACAGATAATTCTGAAAGGCAGAAAGCATTACACAGAAATAGGAGCCCTGGTGCTAACTTGCCTGGAAAAATAGAAATAATAATAGCAAAGACTTTCTACCTACCTTTGGTTGGTTCTAATTAAAACCTGTAAAGTTTCAAAAACTCTTCAATGAAAAGTGCTTCACTAATATAAGATACATTTATCTTGTATCTGATTTTAATAGGAGCTTCCAGGAATATTCTTTCTACTTCTTAACACATATTTATTTTGAACATTGGAACCGATAATCAAAGATTTTTTAAATTCTTTTATGCTATAAGTATATACCACTGTTATTTCCTGAGAAGAATTTTATTTGCTTGAATCTTTTATTCTTCTCTTTTGGTAAAGAGATAAGAATTATTTCAGGGAATATATAAATGAGTATTTCCAACAATTGGATTATTGTACTTGTTATTTTGATTCATTCTTTGAGTGATTATTGGTTAACCAGTGTTTTGCAGTTATATTAAGGGAAAGGGAGGAGAGGAGACAGAGACAGTCAAAGAAAATACAAGAATTGATTTGTCTTTTGCAATAATATATTAAATCAAGGAATTACATTTCGGATTATTTTCTTCTGGTTGTTACAGGAGTTGATATTTGTCATATAAAAGTGATTTTTCACTTAGTTTCTTGTAAAAGACATACTTTTTTTTCCATTTTAGTCAGCAAAATAATGATGATAAAGTTTTTATGTTTACATTATCATCTTGGCTTAAATTCTCCAGCCTTTCATGGAGATCATAAGTAAATGTAATATTTACTTCACTTAACCTACATCATAGCTTTCTGGTTGTTCTAAAAATAATTGGAAATGTGCAAACCAATATTCTAAGCAGGCTTCTAAATTGTGTCTGAATGGAAAGAAATGCTATATTTTTATTTACAGCTATTTCTTATTTTTTGCTTTGATGTTAGAGAATATTTTATATATTTTTTAATGGAAATAGTCTTGAATAAAATGACAAGAACCTTTAAAAATAGGCTTATTAAAATGTATCACTGGATGCTAACTAAACTTCTTGTTTAGTAAACTTCTCAATATGTACATACATCAAGTCATTATATTGTACACTATAATATGAAATTACATTTCAATTATATCTCGATAAAACTGGGGAAAAATCTAGTTATTAAAAGTCAAATACCAAGAAATTCACAGTTATATTAGTTTGCCTATTGCATATTGATAATTAATTACTGAAAAATGTTATTTATTTATAAATAATTGCCTTATTTCCTTGAATCATTTTTAGGAGGATTTTGTTTGTTTCTCATGAAGAACTAAAGAGTTACAAGAAAGATGAAATTTTTTTCCAATGTAGTGTATCCAAAACAATTTGTGCAGAATAACACTAAATAGTCATGGAAACTCCAAGTCTAGAAATTTATTACATGAAGACAGCAATGTTAAGGTTGTACAGTCTAGGACATCATTGTTTGCCTAGGGTTGAAATGCTATTTTTAGAAAGATAGTAATTTTAACTTCTAAATAGTAACAGTAACATGTAAATTTAACCATTGTTAGTTTATCTCATTTTCCTCTATCTTTGTCACCACTTTCTCTTACCAATCTTTTCTTATTTCTCTCCTCTTTTTCCTTCTCATTTAAAAAATAAACTAGGGGCCGCCCGGTGGCGCAGCGGTTTAGTCCGCGCTTGGCAGCCCAGGGTTCGCGAGTTCGGATCCCGGGCGCCCGCAGACGCACTGCCTGTCGGCCATGCCGAGGTGGCGTCCCATATAAAGTGGAGGAAGACGGGCACGGATGTTAGCCCAGGGCCAGTCTTCCTCAGCAAAAAGGGGAGGATTGGCAACGGATGTTAGCTCAGGGCTGGTCTTCCCCACAAAAAAAAAAAAATAAATTAATTAATTAATTAAAAAAAAAAACAAACAAAACAAAAATAAAAAATAAACTAAAGTATCTTTTTTCTTTCTCAATACAGCATATATCTTCAGCTTTTCAGATAACTGGTTGCTAGAGCCAGGAACATAAATTTCAATAATATGGCATGAGGTTTCTGAAAGTAGGGAATCTAGATGAGAACATTATTTTCCAAGTTCTGACACTGGCGTATTAGTCTTGCTGTTTGAACTATTCTTCCAATGAAGCATTGTAGAACTTAGTAGTAGTCTATGCTTTTGGGAAGGCTATCTCTTCTCTCCATCAGTGTATTCTGTGGTTTAGGTAGACATTCATCAAGATTCCTCAATCTCCATTGTTAAGAAGTTTAGATTATTACAGAATGTAATTTCCAGAATATAAAAAAATACATTTTTCAGTCATTTTCTCCTTGTGCTCATTTTTAGAGTAGGTAAAGATATGTGACATATTATAATGTGTTAATTTGAAATTATGGTTATTATATTTTCACAAGCCTAATGGTAACATATGTCTGTCTCAATTTTGGCTGAAAACATATGACAGGAAATCAAATACTAGTACTTTTTTAGTAAAAGCAAAAACTTTAAGTTTTTAATATTTCTATACCTGTTGGAAAACATTAAATAACCTTTAAACTTGTTTTAAAAAACCATGGAACCTCTTTGTTTTCATCTAAAATTAAGGAATAAGAAAATGAAAAACTTCCCCTGATTCCACAAGATAATGTTATTTAATTCATTTTCAACTTGTGGTAAAGAAAAACGGATGGCTGAACACTAAATTGAGTCATAGAATGTAGGAGTAATATTTAAAAATGTATTTTTACCTATATGTTTGAATCCCAATAGAGATGACTTAGAAAAGTGGTAACAAAGTATGGGCTGTGGATCAATACCAGTGTGCTAAGTGCTTGTTTTTAGTGTGCCAAAAGTGGGGAAAAGTTGAGAATAACTTTTGGGAAAATTTTATAGCAATTTGATATTTGTTGCAACATCCAAAGTTATGATCAGTTCACTTGTTTTGTTGAGGGGTGTATATTTTATGAAAGAATTGATCTACAACAGATTGCACTTTTTTAAAGAAAAGTCCTTCCCTAAAGATAGTCTGTAAAGCACTGGTTTAGAAAACAATCCCTTGGTTTGTCTGGACTGTTTTGTGTACAGTTGTTTTTGAGAAAATTTAGAAAAGTCCTCCTTAATGTTAAGTAAAACAATAAAAGATGTTTTTAAATAGTTTAAGCCAAATTCCTTTTTTTTTCGCTTTTAGAGGAAGTTGTATATAAATGTAATGGAGCATCTAATTTTATTCTTAAATTGGGTCTACCTCATGATTGAGAAATATGGATTATGAACTTTGGTGAGGGAGATAGTTTTGAGGGGAAACCTTTGACTGCTGAAGTAATAGGTCCATGTGGATTGGATTGATTCTATGTTGGTGGTAGAGCAGTGAAGTCTTTCAGTAAACATTCGTTGAATTTTTTTAACAAATGAGATGAATTTTAGGCAAGTATATCAGTTAACAGTAAAGTTTGGTCCAAATTTCTTAAAGATAAGATATTTTATTTTTCCTAAGATGAGTCATCCAGACAAAGGGAATGGATGCTGGTATGGTTTCATAGGACTCAGCTTTTGCATTGTCTTTATGTGTGACCTTCATTCTTTTGCTTGCAACTGGTTATTAGAGTGCCAGTCACCATGTTCAGGCTGCAAAAGGGGGAGGGCAAGAAGCAAAAGACACATTTCATCTATGACTGTCATTCGTTTTGGACATTTCGTAGATGTTGTGCTCAAGAACTTTCTCTTGCATTTCATTTGACAAAATGATGCCTTGTACTCTTCTGTATCTGAAAAAGTGGAAGTGCAATTTCTTTTTAAGGGGAGAACACGGCTTCTGCCAAGAGAAATGGAGTTCTGTTAGTAAGAAGGAATTTGAGAATGGATATTGGGTAATCGACTAGCAGTCTCTGTATAGCAATTGTCTGATATTATGCAAGTGAGCATATATGAAACTCTGAACTTCTGACCTGCTTTTGTCTTCAAAATGGCAGCAAATTTAGATAAAATTTTGTTTGGGGTCATCTGTGTGCATTACTTCTGTGTCTTGAGCATTGTCCGATCCTTTGTGTTCTTGCAGTATTTTATTCTTCCTTACAGTCTTCCTGTTGGTACCAATTCTTTTTTTTTTTTGGTCTTGCTGAGAGCTTTATTCTTTGATAAAATGCTCCAGATTGAAAAATTTCACAAAAGAAAATGCTTTGAATTAAAACAGACCATTTGAATAGAGAAACGGCAACAGCATTCTGTTCTGAAAATTCTCAATAAGGCCTGATATTTGTTCATTTCCTAGTAAAATGTTCTATTCATTCAAATTAATATATGTTAATAAAAGTAATATGGCTCAGTACTTGATTTTGTTAACTGTGTTGAATATTCATACTACTATGAGGGGAATTTAAGAGAAGATACTCAATTGAATATACAGGTAGCACAGAGTAAAATTAATGGCTCTGTAATATAATGGAAGAAATAGTATATTAATTTAATTCACATATTATTTACACTTTTAGTGACTATAAATAGAAACCCTATGTCATACCTTCCAATAGTTACTTGATTTAGAGTGTTGTCCTGTGGTTTCTGTGGCATTATAGCTCTCAATATTCATAGCTTAGATGGCAAATATTATGTTAAGAATGTAGGTATAATTCATGTATGAAATATGCAAGTAGATTTTTAGTATCATTATGACTATATTTATGTATTTTCAAAGAAGTAAAATATATTTAGATATTTTAAATAATTTATTTATTGTTTTACAACTTTAGATCTGATTGTGCGTGACTGCACAGTTAAAAAAATTAAGCCACACATTTCTTTTCTCTTCAGTTTTTTTTTTCTGTGATGTCTTTTACATTCGCATTGCTATGTGAATGTGCATTAGATTTACTAATCAGTAATTTTAAAACATTTTGGTTTCTGTCAATACACATTGGTTAGTGCTTCTTCACATATATTTTTATCATGATAAATCCTGGAATAATAATAAAATATTTGCATTGGACAAAAGTTTAGAGATTAGTTCAGAGTCTCATTTTTATAGATGCAGAAACTAGAGCATAGAGTAATTAAGGGTCATGCCCAAGGTGGAAAAAAAGCCATGTATTTGGTGAGGTGAATTAGAACTTCATTCTCAAATTCTTTTTCTATCACCTGTCTCAAAGAAGAAATTTGCATAACAGATGAGAAATTCCACTGTAGTTATTTTGGAATGCTTTTGGAAGAGCTATATTCAAATTTAGCTCTTTCTCTTAAGAACTGCATAACTTGGGGCAAAATACTTGTCTGTTATCAGTTTTCTATAAAACTGTCAAATGCCATCTGACTAACACATTGCTGTGAAGATCAAACGGGATGCATGTGAAAAGCACTAGGGGTCTAATAATAGTATCAACAAGAAGAATAATTTATATCTCTACGGCACTTTTCTTGGAAAGTAGTATTTATTATTGCTCTAGTGCCTTATTCATTTGACCTGCTTATTTTTCTTACATTTTATGCAGAAAAATCATGAAAAATATTTCTACATGCTATGATGCTAAATGATGTTACATGCTACCAAGTCAGCTCTGAAACTTGATGACCGGATGAATGAGTGATATTCACAATGTTTTGTTCTCAATAACCCTATTCAGCTGCTGTAGACTCATGCCTGTGGTTTCCTTTATGGAGTCAATCCATCCCGTAGTTGGTCATCTTTTCATGCTGCCTTCTGCTTTTCCCAGCATGATGCTAAATAGGAGTAGGAAAATTTGCCTCCTGATTTCAGCATGATTAAATTTAATTTATGAATTTTGAAAATTGATTAAAATTAATTTATACAAATATTGTGATATATAGCATCAAATAACTAAATATTAGGAACTTTAGTGAAGTCATCTGATAATAATTTCACAAGTGGGTTGGTGCCGTGAGTCAAAACCCCTTGATGGAACTGATTTTAGTATCTATATTCAAGAGAACAAAAATATACCTTGCTACCGAGATAAATATCTCTCATATGTTTGTGGCTAAATACCATTCACAATGTTCATAATTAGACTCAAATTTTCTTCAGTCATCATTAATTTGTTCCATCATCCATTCTTGTCTCTGAAAACACCTATTCATCCTTCAAAGTCCCAATCAGATACTACCACCTTTGTGAATGTTTTCCTAACTTATCTTTTAATTTATATAACTTTTATAACTTGCATAAAGGATGTGCTAGAAAATGTGTCCCAACAAATGCATGTAGTGAGTTACTGCTTTGCATTTTCATGTCTTTCCGTGTTTGAAAGAGAGCAGTCGTCAGAACAGTCACTGGGTGTATTTTTAGGGTGGGGAGTCTTGAGAATCTTTCTTTTAAAATAACCTTTAGATCCTTAGACTTCAAATGGATGTATAACCTTTTTGTGCCGGTATTAACTTTGGTATCTCTGGAAAGATTACCAAGTAGAATATCTTTAAAATATCTTCCTTAAAACTTTCTTAAATATGTGACTTTTTCTAAATAGGAAATATTTCTTTGATTTATAGTTTGATTTCTCATGGTATATTTTCAATAAAGATTTTGACAAACATGTCATTATTATGTTTGTTAGTATATACTAATATATTCACAAACGTCACGTTTATGCACGCACACAGGTGAGACAAAATGGAAGTATAGGAGTATCTTATTTTGTACTTGATTTTATTATGTACTAAGGTTTCCAAGATATTTTCTGTAAATATGATAAAACCAAAGTTGCTCTAAGATGTTTTTCTATATAGTTTATGCAAATAGGTATTTGAGAGTAATATAAATGCTTCAGAATATCTAATTCATTGGTATTATAAAGGTTCCAGCATGGGGGTTAGCACACTGTCTTATTAATAGTAGCAAATTTTTGGCTATGTGATTTTGTTTTATTATGAATAGTTTTAAGAATTTACAGTCTTAATATATACTCTATACATGTAAGAAGATATATACTTAAGAATATATATGGAGATGATATACAGAAAGAAATTATGAGTTGCTGCATTGGTTTGGCCAAAAAAAGTATGTTAAGCAGATAGCAGAAAAAGTAACAATTTTCACAGTAAAATTTTGATAAACATGAAGATAGATGACACATATTAATTCCTCACCTTCATATTATGAAAAGGTATTGCTAGAGATCTAAGGGGACTACACTATATGAGTTTTGATATTAATTTTAGTGTGGGAGGTAATAGCTAAGACTTTAAAATTGAGAAGAACTAGATTGTGTTTTGAGATAAAACTAGATAGCTTGTCTGAGTTGGTTACATCCTACTCCTCATGTTTAACAATTTCACTTACTTGACTAACATAGTATTTCTGTACAGCAGAAGTTGAGGATGCTATGGAGAGGAATTTTGGAGCTGAGAATTAACTACCCTAGTAAAACAACCAGAAAGGCATTGATCATTTCAGTAAAGAAACAGAATTATTAAGATTCTAATAGGTAGAGAAGGGACAGGTGGGATCAGGACTCAGGATGGATAAAGCAAGAGACCATGACCTTTCATGATATTGCAGGGAATGTTGAATCCAGTGTGGAGATTAGCAAGAGATGAGCTGGAAAGATATACTGATGTTGAATTTCAGAAGTTATTGAATATTATATTAGGGAGTTTGGACTTCATCCTACAGCAACCTAAGTCATCTGAGACTTGATGAAGGGATAGAGAGAGACCTTTTCAAATAGGACTGTGTGGCAGCAGTATGGAAGCTAAATCAGCCAAACGAGTCCACAAGGCCCTGAACTTGTGGAGTGACAGAAATAGAATGGAGGGGATGGTGTTAGAGGTATTTTGGATTTGGTTTAAAGGAATTCACAGGATTATATGGGGGAGAAGAATGTGGAAGAGGGAAGTCTCCAACATTTTATCAGGATTTGTAATGTGGCTGACTGGAAGGCCAGTGATGCTATTTTAATAGATTGAAATCACAGGAAGTGAAAGAGCTGGGATTACTGGGAGAGGGTAGTGATTGTGGGATGTTTTGTAAGGCCTGCTGAAAATCTTGGTTGTGTTCTTCATTATGCGGTTGGAAATACATTGGAAATACTTACAAGGAAGTCAAAAGTTAACTTGAGATAAGAATAATTGGGCACAATGTATATAGAAGCCATAAGCCAAGGAAGGATTGTAGAGTAAGAACGTGTCTAAAAATGGGACTTTGATGAACACCTCCATGTGAAGAGGTGGAGGAAAGAGGAGTCAGTGAAGGAAGCCAAGGAGGAAGCTGAGAAGATTTCCTTCTAAATCTCTAATTTAGAGAAGGAGAGGACAATGTTATAGAAGATATTGAAGAAAATTTTGAGGAAAACAATCAGCAGTGTCAAAGGTTACAAAAGTTAGGTCTGAAAAGACTCTGGTGTCTGAAAATATAGTTTGTATTCAAATATTGAGAGGCAGTATGTATAACATACTGGGTAAGAGTTGACTTGGGAGCATGGGAAATAAAGGGAAGTGAAGTTTGACAATTTTAACCTGAGTCATAGCAAAGGAAATTGTGTTGTCCAAAGAAGTACTTCCAGTAATGATAAAGACATACATCTGTACCTAAAGAAACACCACTCTTTAAGGTCTTACCATTGTACCATGTTGTCTCTCTAGAAAAAAAAGCTGAAAAGGTAAAGGTGAAGGAAAATCGATCATATTGTTAAGGAAACAGTTGGAGAGACAAGACACTTTGGACTATATACTTCATGAGTATGTGGGTCATGTATCATAGATCTTTTAATATATTTCAAGGTACACATAATTTTACAATAAATGTAATTGAAATGGATTTTACCCTTATTGCTGTTGTTTAATGTTGGAGAAAATGATTATGGAGTTTTATCAGCTTATTCTTTTTTTTTCTTCGAACATAAGAGATAGCTCTATAAATTCTCATGTACACATTTGTAAAAGGCCAATAAAGGGTTTTAAAAAGTTCCTGTTTTGTAGGCAGAATGATTTAAGAAATTGGGGCAATAGTTTGCCTAAGTATTGGCTATTGAGAGACTCTCAAGTTATTATAAATTACAGTTCAGAAATATGAATGGGAAATAGTTATTTTAATTAGAAAGATACACTTGGAAAGGAAGTAATTTTTTTACGGTAATTTCCTTGGTGAGTGAGTGTTTTACTGATCATTTGAATTTATTTACAACACAAACGTCACAATATATAAATAGGTATTTATGGGATAGTTTTTAATTAGAAATAATGGCTTGTAGAGTTGAAATGATGAATCATTTTATCCATATGCTGTATTGGCTTAAGTGGCCTAGTGAAAGATGATCCCACTGACAGCTTTGGAGTACCCTAACTGAATGCTTTGTCTTCAAAGACACAACAAAATCTGTCTTACATTTCAGTTTATACTCAAAAGCTCTGCATCAACAATGAGGTACAAAGATAATCGAAATATTAACCTGTGCTTTGGAAACAAACAGGTAATTTTGCCTTTTATCATAACTGAAGCACTTTATAAATTAATAGAAAAATAAGTTATATGGCTACATATTTCTAAATGTAAATGGTATTGGAAGGGACTCAACCAACCTTGTCAAATTTATGAGCATGAGTGCAATAGTCTAGCTGATGAGATGGCTTCGCAGGTATGAAGGATATGTCATTCAGAAGGACACATTGATTCGAGTTAGTTCTTTCCTGTTTGTTTGCATTTAATTATGTCCTAAAAGGATTGGTATAGAGAATAAAATATACATGAACTAGCACTTCTGATTTATAAAAGTATATCAATGACATTTCAATTTAGAGTATAACCTCTGTAGGGAGAATAAGACTGTGTACATGCAACTTGCATTAACAATATTGAATTCAAATGAAAATTTATTCCTATTTCTCATTCTTCTTTTATCCAAGATTTTTTATTCCTACTGAAATGTACATTTTAACATTACTTGTACTTAAAACCCACAATCAATAAAACTGAGATACAAAAATAAATAAATAAAACTTGAAAAAAATTATGTACTTTATTTTTTTCTTTTTTCATCCCTTATACAGATGGTGTTTCTCAATGCCCCTTAGATAATAGGGACTTAAGAAATTGAATCTACCACTAATTGACTCTGCAGAAGTAAAATTTTTCTTAGGATTGCACCATTTTTCTGATATGTTGATATCAGAATATACATTCTACTGAGTATTTTGATGTTAAGGACAGCAGAGGTTTAGTGACAACATTAAAACGTCAAGCTCAGGAAAGCCACAAGATGGTTATTAGAAGAGTAATGAGTGTTTTTGATGTTCAAATAGTCATTGATTGCTGCTAATATCCAATCTATTTCCATATGTCTGGGCCTTTTCCCAAAATTTGAGCCACAACCAGTGTAAGATAAACTGGCTCTCTCTTTAATTTTAAATTACTTGTCATTGTAATCACTATTATCATCACTTGTAACCAAAAATAAAGAGGTAGATTGGAGACGCAGTCTCTGTATAGTTTCTGTCAATTTAATTGAAACAATCTGTCTTTGTGAGGAATCTGAGGTAAACTGCACCGACCATGAAATAAGATCTTTAAGGTGCTTTAAACAATCCCTCTATAAAACAAGACCAATGGATGTGAGGGCCATCTGGCAGCAGCAGCTGTCCCTCCTCACCTCTATTGGCTGCTCTTATTGGATGGTAGACACCCTTTCCTTTGTCAGGGGAAGTTATTGTCTCTTCAGAGGCCAAACACTCAACAGAAGATGGCCTACTGAGATAGAGGACAACTCTTTTTTGTAAGAGTGCTCAGTCTCAGGTAACTGGACCTGTTTGCTACCATCTCTAACAAGTTCCATTGACATTAAACTGTTCTAAATTTGTTTTTTTGTTACACAGAGGGCAAACTAAATATCAAAAAAATGAATTGGAATATAATAAATTTCTGTTGTAAAATCACCATATCAAAAATGATTGGGATAGAATGAAAGAAGGAAAATCTGAAAAGACAGAAAACATTAAATCTTCCTCAGGAAGAAATGTATTTTAAGTCATATTGATGTCAATAATAGCTTATAATGTACTTGTCTGATAGAGTCTTAGAATATTTTAAAAATAACTTAAGCTGTTAATGAAATATAATAGCAGTAACACTTCCTGTCCCAGTGACCATAGATAAGTTAGTGAATTTATCTCCACTTTAGTTTCCTTGTAAGTAAAATGGGGGTAATTGTAGTTACTTCATAGTTTTATTATGTTGAATGAGTTAATATATTTTAAGTGTTCAGAATGGTTCTAGCACAGAGTAAGTTAAATATTTGCACTTCTTTTTTTTACCACTAATAATAGCAAACTGGACCTACTGGGCTTTCCTTTAGCCTTTTGCAGAATCACTTGCTTTGTTTGACATATGTGAACCAATCGATCTTTTCCCCTGAAGATTTAGTGTATGACCAAGTTCTTGATACTGGCTTATTTCAAGATATAATTTAAATTACACTGTCACTTTTATGATTCTGTGAATCTCATAAATTTTTGTTTGTAGCAAATGTGAAGTTGACTCTTTTAAATCAAGTTATTATGTCATATTAACCTGGTTATCACTGTTCTGCGATGACGTATTTCTTCCAGGCTCATCCATTTTTAGTCCATTCCACATCTATAGATTACCAATCTTGCAATAAGATTGTAATATAAGGCAGGCTTTAGCTTTTAAAAGACAAGAGAAGCCTGATAAGTAACAAGTACATTGGACTCTTTCCTAATCCTAAATCAGTGTTGCAAGTGTCTCATTAATTGTAATACTTTTCTTGCTTGTGCTTGGTGTTTTCTGTGTTTATGCTGCTTCATTTAGGCATGTAGTTACTAATTTCCTAAAGTTTAGGATCAGGGTATGGTACAAAAGCAATAGCTCTTCTAGATGATGATCTTAACATTTAGAAGTGGCAGGGCTAGAGCAAAAATGTATAGAATAAATAAATTAAATGATTATTTTTCTGCATTCAAGTGACCCCTGTAGTTCCCTATGGACTGCTTATATCTGGTATTTTCAGTGTTTCATATGTATATTTGTGTCATTATGTTCTGGGCTCATTATATATAAAGATTGCATCTTCTGTATTATTCCCCTTTGCATCGTCAGCCCATAGTAGATTGCTTGTCATTTAGTAGGAATTTAATAAAACTTGTTAAATTTATTTTATCCATATATATGTAGTGTATAAGATGTTTAGATATTGTATTGGATGTTGAAATGTTTAAAAATGCATGACTTTTGATAATGTGTAGATTCAGGTTTATGAATAATTTTTTTTAAACCTACCAGGCCACCTCTCTCCCAACTAATGCTATAACTTCTGTGTTGCTAAATATGCTGGATAATTTCCCGTTTTATCTTACTTAAGACTCAGTAGAATTCAAAGCATTTAATGACTCACTTTTTCCTGAAATCATTTTTTTTTTAATATGATGAACCAAATCATGTCTCTTGCACTTTTTCAGTTGTAGACAATGCCATTTGATTTTCCTCCTTTACCTGTTTACGGAGTTCACTTTTGGTTTTCTATCCTACTTGACCTCTTCCATTCCTATTCTGTAAATACTGACTCTATGTCACTGACTCACAAGTTTATATCTATATGGACTTTCTTCTTAGCCTCAGACTCATATATTCAGCTGCCTAATTGATATCTCAACTTGGATGTCTCATAGGCTTCTCAAAATTAATATTTTCAAAAATATAAAAAAAAATCTCTCTGTGCCTTCCCAAACTATTCTATCAGTCTTCCCATATCAGTACATAAGACTTCCATCATGCCAAAGACTCTTGAATCGTTCTTGATATCTCTGTGTTGCTCACTCCAAAAGCTACTCCTTCATTGGGTCCTATTAGTTGGACCTCCCAAAATATGTCTCAAATGGATTCAGTTTTCATTATATTTCTAAATACCATCTACTTAGTCTAAGCCACCTAGTTTTCCGAGTCAATCTCCTTTACTAGAATGTAAGCTTCTTAAGGTCAAGAATTAGGTACATTTTGGTTCTTGTCATTTTTCAAGTGAATTAGACCAGCGCCTGGCTCACAGTAGGTATTGTAAGATATTTGTGGAATGAATGGATTGTTTGGGGGTTCTTGGAGGAGCCTCTTCTATAATCATTGATAAAGGATACCTTGATAATGAGGTCTGCCACAGCCATGGTGGGGAGACTGCTGGCAAATCCTATATTAATTGACCCTGATATTATTTGAGGTAAATTCAAATGACCTTTTTGATAAAATCTTTCCAGAACCTTGAGAGTGACTCCAGAATATAGATAAAAGCGATGTTGCAAAAGCCATGTGTTCATGTATCTGACTGTGAAATTCCATGTATTCAAATAGTAATAAAATGAAATGATATTCTGATTTGAATCCTTTATTTCTGTAGTCAGAAGAGATAATGGACACACGCAGAATAGTTTCCCTTTTTAACATCAGCGGAAGTTTAATGATTATCCTGAATCCTGCTGACTATTTTAAAGTGTTCTCAAATTTGAGATATAATAATTTGAATCAAGAAGAGTGCTTTATACTACTGTATTTAGTGAATATTTAGCTTTTTATTCATTGAGTAATTTAAAAATCAACCAAAGTTCTTCAGATATGCTATTTTTTTGAACTTTGGTTAGACCTGATTTTAAAACATACAGCTTGGTTTAACTGATATAACTTGTAAAAATTAAGAGTTTTAACATTGAGGATGTGCATGTCATCACTCTGCTTTCTGAAACAAAATGGACTTTGCAAATATGTCTTAATATCAATTAACTATAATTTACATTTATAAAACAAAACTGATTCGTATGGCAGTGTGGCCACTGAGATTTAAAAAAGATATCACTCAAATTCTGTGAGAGAAAGTTTTCAAACATTAAATTGCAGAATGTAAAATTAATGATTCCATTTATTGTAGATGATATTAAAGTAAAAGCAAAGTAACCCACAGTTTTAAATGCTAGAACAATTTTGCTTTGCTATCAATGTGGAAAATATTTTATCAGTAATACATATGGCCATATACAAATATAATATTTTGTTGAATTTTTGTGTGATGTGACCATTTATCTTGAATATCTTTTATGCAGATAGAACTATTGTTTTTTATGAAGACTGTAGGCCCTAAAATTAATAGTGAATCATTGACTTTGCTATTTATTTAATATTTTTGTGGTAGAAGTATTTTTCATTGTTTCAAAATGAGTTCATCCCCACTAATAAAAAAACAACAGCAAATGTCGAGAGTAAAAAGTAGATCCTCTGCTTAAATTTCAAATCTCACCAGATATTTATGGATTCATCATAAATATCGTAAGTTTTCCACATCGATACATTCCTCCTTGGTGGATGTATCTGTGCTCATTTTCAACGTGAAAATAGAAACACTGGTTTAGGTTTCTATGTGTAGATTCAGCAAGTTATTTTGTCCATATTCTATTGTCTATATATTGTCTCATTCTAAAATACGTCTTTTAACTTCTCACCATCTTCTTTGATCAATGCATAATCCAAATGTTTTGTCCCTCCCTCACCTGGACAACTGCATCAGCCTCCTCTCTGGTTTTCTATATCCTCTCTTGTCCCTTGACAGTCCATTCTCCATAAAACAGCCAGTGAAATCATCCCAAAAGATAAATCAAATCTTATCACTTCCCTGCTTAAAACTTTCTAATTAGACATAGTTATTTGGTTATTATGAGAGGTCCAAATTACAGTTATCAATGGGAAATTAATCTTCATTGTGTCAGTTTCATTTTTTGAGCTGGTATTTCTACTAGACATTTATTAGTAATCACTTTTGTAATAGTGACCATTATAAAATTTTAAAGATCTCAAGATGAGTTTTTTCAGTATTAGACTATGTCAAATATTTCTAGGAATATTTCAGTATTCAAGTTAAAAACCTTTTGAACATTGAGCCATTAAATGTTCTTTCCATGTTTTCACAACCACTTATTGCCTATGTATTACACACTCCTCTTTGAAGGCTATTCTTATGTCTCAACTATAGCCTTGAGTATATGTGTGTTAACAATTTGTGTACTGTAAAATGTTGAGTCTATTCTTGGCACCGTTTATTTCTAAAGAGATTATAAAATATTGTTCATACAGAGTGCAGCAAATATCTTTGCTAGGTCAGAAAAATTCAATCTTAGGCAAAAATTAGAGGGGGGAAACAAGATTTATTCTATAGGATTCTTATTTACATTTGTGACATTCTCATATGAAAAGACATGCATATTTATATCACCTCACACATGGATATGGATCTATACCAGCTTAACAGTAATTATACTTCGTGACTGACTCAATTTTAATACAAGGACAAGGCGATTAGATGTTGTGTGTGTGTTCCTTCTTGTGCATCTGCTTTTTTGGTGATAAATGTACAAACTTATTTTCTGAGGTTTTTCACATATATTGATGAATATACTAAGTTTAATTATTGATTTTGGTGGTCAATCAGTTAAGGGAAAGAGTTATCCTTATTTTTAAGAGACATAGTAGAAACAGTTTATCAGATTGAGACGTAATGAGAGAAGGCGTCTCACTTTATGAACATTTTCATACTTTCTAGTTCTAGTGTTTTCTCATCCCTACCTCACCACCTTTCTTTTCTTCTCTCTCCATCCTCAAGTGATTTTTATCCTTTTCTTGATAAAACACAAAAACATAAAACAAACCTCTCAATTTTATATAATCTAGCATATTTAAAAATATGCATTAAAAATTTAAAAATAGCTCTTAATACAAAATACACATAAATTTGCCTCTTGCATAATAGACATTTTTTATAAATTTGGGATTTATTCTAAAAATTAAATTACTATGTAAATGCTTACAGACCTAATGTACTCTGAATAACTTAATTAGTATGAAAGGACAAAAAGAATTAATTTTATTTCACATCTAATCAAGAGTAAGGGATGATGGGTACCAAAGAAGGTTCATGATTCCAAATGCGAGCAGCTGTTGTATAATAATACTCTTTTTGTAGTAGTTAGTATGTTGTGTTTAGCATCCATCTTAACAGCTGTAAAATTTATTGTTTTTTGGAAAAATTAAAGATGATTCTAGTTCATTTTTTGCTTCACTTTAAATTTTAAAATATTTCTAAATTTTCATTATGGAATAAATATTTATGAAAATGCAATTATATTAGCACCCCATCCTATAAAAGACCATGGTCAACAGTTCACTTCTTATGTGGTTAAGCTCGTTCTGATCTTATGTGTTCATTCACTTATTCAGTTCATGAACAGTTACTGAGTGTCACTCTGTTTTCTGTATTAGTACTTGGGATGCACGTCAGACTGGACAGTTTCTACTCTCAAGGAGCTCATAGTTTAGTAGGTCATAGTTGATTTGGGAAGATTGACATAAATAGTTACAGGAAAATGTAATAAGTTTCATAAGGATTGTGTGTACAAGGTGCATTGCTGAAATAGAAGAGAGCAATGAAATCTGCCAAAGTTCACAGGGGAAAGAAGCAAGTGCTAGCAGATTATAAAACCTAGCATTGGTGGCTGCTTATTCCTGGTAGAGAGAGACAAAGGCAAAGTGTGTGAAACATCGTGGTGGTCCCCAAAGTGAAAATACAGCAGTAGAGCAGTCTCTCTGTAACTGTTTAGTCCAGTTTTCCGAAAACTCTGTTGGTAAGATTTATAGATGGGAAAATTAACACCTCTTATGAAATACAGGGTGGGATCTAAAGACATAGTCCATATACAGAGACCATTAGAATAATGATTTTAAATATGTAGGACTTGGCATTGAAGAGAGAGATCTAGGCTGCAGACAGACATTTGGAATTGATCAGCACATAAGTAATAGAGAAAACTTGGAATCGCCTGAAATTTCCAGGAACCATGAATTTAAAAGATAGAGCTTTAGTATGCATCGACTTTGTTTCTTTTTTATGCATAAATATCTAAAGATCCACAAGTAGTACTGGAGTAAATAAAATTGATAGGAACCTAAAAGTAGGAAAACAGAAAATGAATTTGTAAAGATATTGTTATATATGAATATAGAAGATCATGTTTGAGGTGAAGAGAGTAATGACCAATACCATTGATCCAAAACTAAAAATTTGGTATGTTAGAATTGAATTTTATTTAAAGATTTGAAAATGTGAGTATACTCTTATATAAAACATATGCAACATAATGAATTCTTGTAAAAAGCCTTAGTATAGTAAAAATTTGAAGACATCCTAAAAAATATTCATTGCATTTTTGTGATTGCTAAGTTTATTCAATAATGGTCTTTAATATACCATGATATTCCTGGCAGTAAGGCAGACACTTTGCATTGTTTTCTTGGCAATGGTAATAAAATTGACAACTCCCGTTTTTTCTGCTCTTACCTACTCATCTCATCAGTCATGGTGTTTTGTCTATTTGATTTGTAACAGTTTTATATATGTGCTTTCTTACTGCCGCTACTATTTGAGTTTACATTAAAGCTGTCACCTTCTAATGTAAATTTTCTCTATCTCCCACTTTTAAACCAGATACTGGTCTCAGAATCTTCTTTGTAAAATATCGCTTTCATCTATCATCCTCCTCAGAAATATTGAATTACTTGATGTGTACAGATCATCACCCTTGAGCACGGTTCTCGCCTGCAAACCTCCCTTGCAGTACAAGCCTCCCCTTCTGTATAGGCCCACGTCAGAGAGGCTTGCTCCTGACTCAGTTCATGCTCTTTTCCCTGCTTAGAATCCTCTGTGTTGTCCTCCCTCTCTAGCCTACACTTTCCCTCACTTCAAGGTCCAGATCACGTCCCACCCTCCTCCATTGGACATTAGTGACACTCTTCTCTGAATTCTTATGACACACCTCCACATTTGGACCTTAACCTAAAGAAATTGTAACATTATTAACAGATTTCTGTTATTGACTTCTCAGGCCTATGTACCTTGTTTTCCCTAGCTACCTGGAAAACTCCACAGGGACTGGCTACCTGTTTTGTTCTTCCTGGAATTCCTTATAGCTAACATTGTATTACTCATATTATAGTCTTTCTGTAAGCATTTTTTGTTGGAGTGAAAAGGCAAATGTGCCCTCAGTGAGGTGATGAATATGAATATGACAGAGTGGAAAGAAGGTATGAATATTTTAATACCCCTTTTAAGAATTTGCATGCTAAAATGCATACAAAAATATAAAACTGTCTGTACATATTTGAGTCACTCTGTCACTCTCTTTCACATTGACCTATTTCATTTCCTTCATAGTACTATTATCAGAAATGAACTTATTTATTTATGTTGCATTTTTGTCTATTTGATACATAGACTAGGTTCCAAAGGAGACTTGTCTGTCCTCACTACTATGTCCTCAGCGTCAGCATAGTACCTGGAACTTAATAAATATTAGTCGAATGAATGAATGACTGAATTAGCAAAAACATACTATGTTAATACTCTAAGGTGGGACCTACATATGATGTGTCACTCACATTCACTGGGTATTAAATTGAAGGAAAGAGAAATTCAGGAGAAAGATACTGAACTAAATAAATTATACTACATAGAAAATCAAGGTACTTGTGAAAACATCCTTATGTTGTAGTATTCTGTTCAATCAAGACTTCCTGATTTGGATTACATCTAATAAGGAAGCTTCTCAGTAAATCTATCTGAAATGTATTAACTGTGAGGTCACTATACTTAGAAATTATTAGAAGAGAAAAATAGACCTTAGGAGCTTGAGAGACAGAATTTGATAAGAGCAACTAATTCTTAGTTTATTCTTCTGTCAAGATCTGTTCTCAAGTAATGTTTGAGAGAGACCCCCTTATAAATCAGAGGTGACATTTTTCTTGCTAAGGAAAGAGATATAAATATCATATTGGCTGGATTTTTATTTTAAACAGCTTTCCTGTTTATCTTAAGACGACGACCCTTAGGAGTATAGATTTCAGAAAAAATATTCTACTTTTTCTTTTCCTCCTACACTCATTCTGTACCTCTACCCATTTTTCTTTCCACTTCATCCTCTCTTTGCACATACGCACATACATGGATATGCATACACAGGTTTAATATGTGTGCACTTGTCATAGGTAATAAAATTATTGCAATTTCAGCTAGTCTTATCAATGATGTATATGTCCCATATTTCTTTTAATGTAAAGTTTATGGTTCTTGCTTTTAGAAATTTTTTTTTTCATAATTCATTTGGAAACCAACAAAGTTTAGAAGAAAGACTTAGTCATTTAGCTGCTCAAGTCATGTAACAGGTGATTCGAAGCCTATTTATAAAGCACCATCTGTTGTCTCAAGGGACTTCTCAGACTTCTCAGCCATGTTAGTAGATTCCTTATAGTTTGTGAGTGCCATTTCTTAAGAGAGCATGATGACGATGATTTTATAAGAGGCTAACATCTGCAGATGGTAGAAATTGATTTACTATTTGAAAAGTTTGAGATCAAAATACATGTGAGGTATCACAATATGTTGTTGACCCATGATGTTCTGTTCATTTCTCCTATTGTGATTTGTATTTTGCTACATTATCCTGATTTCCATTGTTCCTTGCCTTTTCTCTTTTTATGTTCCTAATAGTAGTAGTGGAGGTGATGACAATGATAACAGCAGCAGCAACAGCAATAATAATAGAATTAACTTATTAAGGTCCTAATATGTAATGTCGTGTGCTATTTAATTTAAACATTATGCTATTTGATCCTCACCACATTCTAAGACCTACAGAGATTAAATTATTTGTCCGACATTGTGCAACTAATAAATGGCAGAAAGAACCAATGGCTGAATTCAGGTCTCTTTTGAAGTCTGTAGAGTGACTCCCTAAAATTTATTTTTTCCTGCTACTCCTCTTCTTTTAGGACTTTATCTTTCTTGCTAAACTTATCCATTCTTGCTGCATCAATTTTCATTTCTTTGTCTATAATTTTTAAATTGATATCTATAATCCCATTCCTCTCTTTCTTCTGACTTCCATTCTATACCTGCAAATGTCTGATCAATGTCTCTGCCTGAAAATACTCTAGAAATATCACTGTCTTCCTACCAATATTTACCCCATATTCTTCTTGGTTAATATTATCACTATTCTTTTAAATACACAGACTCACAGCATTCTCTGTGTCTCTGTTCTTTCAGTTTCTGTCTACAAACAGGAGGCTCATTATGTTGATTTTTATCCTGTTCCCTAGTTTCCTTCATTGTTCTGTATCTACAGTACCCCTCAGATACATAAAATTCTTTTAAATATCATTGCTATTCATCATGTTCTAAACCCTGCAAATAGCTTTACAAATTACTCCTACAGTTTACTGCTGAATAATCTTTCTGAAATTATTGAAAAGATTCTCTTTATACTCTAACAGTCTTCACTGCCTGCACATTTTACAAAAAGAATTATAGAGGGCATGCTTACCATGTTGGAATTCATTGTCCTCCATAATTGCATGCCAACAAATGTTGGTCCCATCCAGAAATCTCCTTCACAAATCATAAACTTCCATCAAGATAGACAACTTTTCATTACTTATTAATGTGTCAAAGTCCTTGTTCATGGCTCTTTTATCTCTTTGGAATGCCCTATTCCCCCCCGTTCCCTTATTAACTGCTTTCCAGAGTTCTGTCCTTCCTTCATTCTGTTTAGATAATTTTCCTAGTGGTAAGTAATCTCTTCCATGAATGAATGGACCATGCCTAATTCAGCTTTCTATTTTCCATTGTACATGTTGAGTAAATGATTATTGAATTGAACAAGCTTTGTCCAAATTCTAAGCTTGGCTATTAAGATGTAGATAATTTTATAGCTCTCAGTTCACATGAAGCACTTTCTTTGCTGGAATCATATTGATTCTGATTATGAGCATATTGGTTGAATATGCTTGCTTTCTGGTATCACCATTTGTGACTAGATAGTATGGTTCATAATGTTCCTGTTTAAAAATTGAGATTTTTATGCTACCCAGTGAAAATTATGAATAATAGTTTCAACTAAAGGAATAATTTGAATTTCAGGGAACAAATAGCTTTTTTCATCAAAACTGCAAATATTTTATTTTGTTCTTTATAAAGTATTACTCAACTCAGTAAAACATATTAATTACATTGTTTTGAATTGGAGAATAATTTAGAGCACCTAGTATGTACTTTGTACTGAGTGCCTAGGAGATGAATAAGATCCCCCACCTGTGCTTAAAACAGAACACCAGTATTAACAAACAAAAGCACTTGTTTTATGAAAACTATAACGTTAATTCAGATAAAGTATTTGGGAAATAGTTAGGAGAGTTAGTTATTTCACATGGCAGAGTTATATCTGAGTTGAACCTTGAAGCATATATCTGAGTATAGGAAAGATATTACAAGTAAAGGGGAGAGTATTAAACAAAGTTTGCTGGAAAGACTATGTGTTTTGTGCTAGGGGAGGAGGGAGTGGAGCTGATGAGGCTAGAGTATCAGATACATGGTAGAAAATGGTGAGAGATTAGACTTAAACCTGGGCTGGAATAGGTAAAAGAAAGCCATTGGATCCTTTTAAGCAGAGAGATGACACAATCGTATTTATGACACCGGAAATGCTAGATCGGAGAGGGAGAAGAACTGGGCAGTGAGATCATTTAAAAACCGCTTCCAGTAATCTAGGAGAAAATATCATGCTTTTACTGGGATAGAGAATATGAATGGAAGGTGGCAAGTATGAGAAGTTAAAAAAAAATAATACTTGACTGAGTCTGGGTTTAAGGGAGAGGATGGCTTAGATGTTTATCTTGAACACTGGGTGGGTGATAATGCTACACGTTTAACACAGAAAACAGAGTTTGGGAGAGGGAGTAAGCATAATGAATTTGTCTTAAGCTTATTAAATACTTAGGCTTACGTCTAGGTTCCTTGAAATCAAAATATGGTTATGTATCTTAATAATTTATACTTTAGAAAACCCAGCATAATCATATATTTCTTATTATAGTTATTCATTCCCAAGCATGGAAAGTGTTTTTTTTTTTTTGTAGCCAGAAAGAAAGAGGAAGTATAAAACATTCTTGTTCAAGGCATTCACTGCTATGGGGCATTTTTCAATTTGAATTCATTTTTGTCCTAAATTATGTTTAATATAATGTGTCTTGCAAACATAAAATGGACTGTATAACATTTTAAACAGAAGTTAAAATACCCAGATACAAAACCGTTTTGTTCTAAATCTAGTGCACTGTTTCTGATCCTTTTCTTGCCAAATTCAGCTAGTTTTATATCAATGAAGTCATATAGTTTTCTCAACTAAAGACCACTTAGTCTTTGTTTTATGCAACACAGTCTGTTTACCAGCAACTGAAGTAATTTTCCAAATCCCATTGCAACATACACAGCTACATTCTTTACAAATACTCTATTTATTTTTAAATGTTAAATGAGGATTTACAGGAACTCATGCTCTAAAGAATATTTCGCTACTTATTATTTCATTCTACTTAAAATTTGTAATTTTTTTCTTTTAGAACAATGGGGGCCATGTCATTTTATCATTAACAAAGATACTATTTATTATCACTGCCTACTCAATATTTTGTGGTTATTATCTTATCTAAGGGAACCCTGAAAAATGTCCAAATAAAGTTAGCATATAAAACAGCCAACTTTAATTGTTTTTTTCATATTTCTTTAAATTTGAAGATATTACTGATCATATGTTATGTCCACTTCATGTGATCATGGTTTTCCTTTACTCCAGACCAGTAGTATGGGAGTCGTATCCAAAATCATAACACATTTTGGCTCTCTACGCTCTCTATTCCTCATTGAAAAATCACATATCAATTTTTCAAATGAAAAGCAGATGAAGATAAGCCATAACTAGCTTCAAATATCAAAACCTTTCATTGTTATTCAATAAGAATGATGGTGGGTACAAGGACAAAATCCCACTATAAGTTATGTGAGATTTATATAAAGAACTCATTAATTCACTAACACTGGATTAAGATGGTTTCATTTTCAGTGGGTGTCACTTTTGATACATTGCAAATATATTTGATTCTGATGCCTGAATCAGTGTGTGCCATCAGATGAAAACAATGACAGAAATTTATTATATAATATGTAGTATAGGCAAAGGGACTATATATATTGGAATAAAAAGGCATTCCTTTTTCACAATATGAAATCAGTTCTATGCATTTAGCATTATAACATTTAGGGATGTAATGTCATTTATGAAGATATATTTGTATTGTTCCTCACTGGTGTGTTTGCTAGCTTAATGTGATTAACTCTTTCAGATGAGCAGCTTTTAGGAATATTGGTGCTTTGTCTGTGGCCACAGGCATTTGATGCTGTTTTCCTAGCCTATCAATTCTTGAATCCCTAGCCTTGTCTCCTTTCCAAACTCTTGGAATGGCCTGTGCCTTCCCCCACTGCCATGCACCAAATTTGATGAGTGGCTTTTGTATTGATATCTGGACCCAGTGTCTGACTTGAGCTCATTTTTCCTCAACCTGCTTTTTGTTCCTTTACTCCAGTTTGTGTATGACTGGATCCCTGATGTTTGTCTCTTTCCTAATCTTCTAATAAATTCCAGACACCTTGGTCTTGGCTTTGGATCTTAATTTTTGGTTATTGCATTTTGTGTATCATTTAATTTTGTAATTTGATCTTTTATTATAGACATACCTTTGGGTCACTATTTCTCGATTCACTTAGCCTGCATGTTGTTTTTTATAATCCATTATTGGCTTTTAACCAACCCAGTGTGGCCTGTACTGCCACAGGCTATACCATGGTTATAAGCTAATCAGGAACCAGGATTTATAGTTCTCTTTCCCTCAGTAATCCTGGGTTCTTAGAACAAACATTTTAGATTAGGTTTCTTGAACCTGTAAGATAAGATTGACAACTGACAAATTATTAAAACGTGATACTTCTATGTGGATTTTCTTTCATGTTTTAGGTTCTGGATCCTGGGAGGACGTCTTGGCCCTAACCCAGGATCAATGCTGGCAGTGCTGCCCATAGGAAAAGATGTATTCTGCATGTCCTGCCTAGAGTAGTTGGAGAAAATATAGATGAGCATATTGAAAGTCAGAGAAGATTGATACAAAGGCAAGGGCAATATTGTTTTTGTTCAATCCCCAGAATTTCATTCAGTGGCCTCCACAGAGCAGTAATACATATTGGTTGAAATCACTAATAGTGTGCTGATAAAAATCTTCCCCTGCTTTCTTCTTAGTTGTAAACAACCAGCTGTATATTTATTTAACTTCTTGTAGGCCTAGGCTAGAACGAAAAATATATTTCCTAGCAAATCGTTTGCTGTTAAAAAGCTGAAAATATAACTATTAAGGAGAAGTGGATATAGGGACAATAATGAGAGATGTAAGACTTGGGGAAATAATTCTAAGCAGACTGGTGGCTAAGAATGAGCTTGTCTGGGGAATTTTGGGCAAGTTATTTTACCTTTCTGTGCCTCAGTTCCTGTCCTTATTTGTGGAATGAAGATAATAAAAACAGTTCACAGATTCTTGTGAGATTTAAGTGTCAAAATGGACATAAAGTGCGTAGAATTCTTCTCAGCATTTGCATCATTTGGTCAGTGTTACATCCTACCTTCTGCAGACTTCAAGTAATTAAGTTGAAATTTGATTCAGAAGTATATCATTAACAGCCTTAAAGGACAAAAATGGCCGTGGAGGTTGTGTTTAGGGTAGTTGAAATTGGCAATACATCTTTTTTGCCAACTGCTGAGGGTAGTTGGGATTTATGGGTTAACTGATCAAATAATAAATAGCCTTAGTCAGGAAGCTCCACTGAAACCTGTCTACCGTGGGTGACCCTGCTGGTATTTGAAATACTGGTGGCATAGCTTTTATCATCACAACAACATTCAGCCATCATAGTATGATGGCCAACAGATGGGTGGTGTGGTTCCCTGACTGTAGGACAACCTGGGCTGTGGTAGTGAGCCCTAGACCACCAGAGCTGGAATTTGTATTAAATACTGGTCAAGATTTTTAGAGAGGTAGCAAAACTATGAAAGATATAGATAAAAGGTATTTTGGGGGGGGCGCTGAGGAAGATTTGCCCTGAGCTAACATCTGTTGCTAATCATCTTCTTTTTTGCTTCAGGAAGATTAGCCCTGAGCTAACGTCTGTGCCAATCTTCCTCTATTTTGTATGTGGGTAGCTGCCACAGCATGGCTGATGAGTGGTGTATGTCTGTGCCTGGGATCCGAACACATGAACCTGGGCCGCCTAAGCGGAGTGCACCAAACTTAACAACTATGCCATGGGGCCAGCCCCTAAAGATACTTTTTTAAAGAAAACATTCCCATTCCATCTTTTAATTCCAATGACTCTTTGGTTCTATTCATATAGTGAAAGATATTACCCATTAATAGTATTATTGTTTTTTAATTATTTTCTTGCCTCAGCTTTCCTGTCTTTTTTCATTTTCTTATTTTTTCCTCTAGTAATATTCTTTAGGGCTGTTGTTGTGTTGTTAGTGTTGGATAAGGAAAAATTGCATAGATGACCTTGGTAGAAATTGCTATAAAATTACTTATTAGTGAGAAATAAGAATCTTATGTAGAACTCATAAAGGAATGATTAAAACAAAATATAAGGTTTATTTCTACAAATAGATAAGTAGTAACTATTGTATATGCAAACTTTTGCTTTCATATATCTTCTATTTATTTTTATTTTTGTATTTATGGTAATTTTTTTCATCTTTAAAAATTATACCAAATCAGTTTCTGCAATTTAAATATTATTTTCCCTGTACTGAGCTCTCACTCTGTTTGGTTAATGAATTTTTTTAAATGAACAATGTTAATTTTCATTGTTTTGATTAAGCTTAAACCTAATGAGTATGTGATATAGTAATAGCATACAGTTAACCTTTATCACACACACATGTCTATGGTAATATCTATATGCACAACTTGTTTCTCCTACATTGGTCACCTACATAATAATCTATTTTGTTTTCAAATGTGAATTTGTTATGCAGGCCAAATATTTAAACAATAAATTTAAATCAAGTGATAAGAGCTTATAAACAAAAAGCACATGCTGCCTAAACCTTCAAGACCAGCTGAAATTGAACCATTTCACTGTTTAATTTGTAAGTTAGATTTCTGTTTGTTTGTTTATTCATTTATTAATGTGGCTTTTTGAAATAAACTTTCCCTGAAATTCTTTGAGAATTAGGAGGCAATATTTATTTATACGTACCATTTATATTATAATATCTTGATTAATAACTAGGAATCTCCTATTGGCCAAATATGTACCACATATATTTTACTGTGAATCCGTGTAAATGATGTTTATTTGTAAATTTTTGTCTTTAATCCGTCCTTCCTCTGTACCTCACCTTCAAGGCAGAAATGTTGCTAGACATAAAGAAAATATTCATGATTGGAATATTATTGTTATTATTGGATATTTTTTCTTCTCTTCATGAGGTTTGGAGTTTAAGGCTAGATAAAGACATAGGCTCCTTTCTCTGAATGATCATTTCCAATAAAGTAGGAAAAATAGAAAATGTAGATCACTTTTAATGTATTTTAAAATCGGTAACCTAAAACATAAATAAACTGACCTGTTTTGAGGATCATGTATGTGATTTTGTTCCACCCAGGCCTGCCATGCACACCCAATTCCTGTTGTGAATGGCAGCCCGTAGGTAGTGCTGTGGGCAGAGGGGCAACTGTCAAGATTGCTGAGACTTTATAATGGCTTGCTATTTTCCATAGCTTCACCTGAAAACAAAGCAATGCATTTTATACTATGTTTTTTCTGAACTTATCCTTAATTTTATATATATAACACCATGCTAGCTAATATTTTGTTTAGGAATACAAAGTTATGAATGCTCACAATTTTTAATAGACTATTTTAACCAACAATTTATGATTTGACATTAATAACAAGTTCTTGGGAAAGTTACTTGCAGGATTTAAAATTGCTCTTAAAGATACTAAGCGCTTTCTCCTTGCAATTTATAGATCATTTTAGAATGGCAGGTGACGTATACATCTTAAACTGTTTTTAAATTCATGGTGGTGAAAAATCCATTATTGCTACATTTTTCTGAAGAAGAAAGTACTTGGACATGAAACAACTTAAAACCATGTCTAGACATAATTAATTTCAAATATCAATTTGCTGTGAAGAACAATGAAAATAAGATATCCTTGAAAAGGAGCTGAATATGCAGAACACAAAGTTTAAATTAATATAATTTGTAAGAAACATTTATAATGGAGAAATAAAATGTAGTGGTGGAGAGAATGGATGTGGACCAGTTGGGTTTTAAATCCTGGCTCTGCCAGGTCCTTGTTGAGTGGCCTTGGGCAAGTCACTTATATTCCCTGTTCCTCAGTCTATTTATATACAAACGAGGGATACTAAGAGTCTTTACTTTGTAAGGTTGTTGTGACTATTAATTAGTTTTATATGGAAAGTGCTCTGCACAGTGCCTGGCAGAAAGGAAAGCTTCAGCTAGCCTGGTTGCCTCTCCTTGAATTACAATTCTCTCTGCAGCTCTGAATAACGTGAGGTTTTATATAAACAAGTCCCATGACTAAGGTTCACCTTAACTTAGTGGCCTTGGAAAAGAAGACAAGAAAATCTGTACTTCTACTTTGAGAATACTGAAAAATACTTTGATGAGAGGAAAAAAAAAGATATCTTGAGAAAAAATAAGTACTTTTGGTCATTGATTTTCTTTTTGCTTGAGTTGTTTTTCATTCTTACCTTTTTTCTTTTAGGATAATATTTAGATAACTTTTAACATGACACAAATATTTTATACTTTAAATTTACTTCAAAATACAGATTTAGTTTTAAAACAAAACAATGAGAATGTATGCAAATAGGATGTCGGGTTTTTTTGGTGAAAAGTATGATATATTATTACAGCATACTGGAGTATGAAGAGCTTGATTTATAACCCTGGATAGTTAATATGAATAAATCATACATTATAAGAGTAAGCTTTTCCGAGATTTAGAATACTTTATTTTTCATATAGTCAGAAGAATTTGGCTGAACACGGGGTAGCTTTTTGTTTGTGTGTATACGTGTGTGTGTTTGTGTGTATACGCACATAGCCTTTAGTCTTTTGTCTATGTAGACTCATATACACATACTTTTTTGTATCACAGACTACACACTCATACACATATACAACTGGACAGAATGGAAGATGTTTTTTCCTTATTTTGCATGTGAGAGGAGGAACTATCTTTGAAATTTCTTTTGTTTAGAGCTCACTCTACCAGGAAGGCATGAATGCCTTGCACGTTGGAAATCCTTCCTCAGTGACATTGGTATTACAGATTAAAGATGAAAAATTTTGTTACGTGGCCAGTAATATATTTTCCCTGTTTGTTAAAGCAAAAACAAAACAAAAATAAAAACAAAAACTCTTAAAAACCCACTTTATAATCTTGAACTAAGTTCAAAAATAGTGGTGGTGGGGTGGGAAAAGAAAGCTTTTAGATATGAAACATTTCAAAGAGGTTCGTTCCTAACTAATAATGATTGTTAAGCAGAGGGAAGATCACATGAAGTCTGGAGGAGTGGACAAGGCAGTGGGAAAAGCATCAAAGCAGTATTCTTAAAAGTCAAAAATGAGAGTTAATCATAATTCTGAAATATTTTCAAAGTTGAAAATGTTTTCCTATGACAAGGGTTATAGATGAGGACACGTAACTAGAAAAAGTGAAAAATATGGTGAGAGCTTAGCAGTATCTTGAAGCTGGATGCTGAAGCTACAATATTCTAAATAATTTATTCATTTATTCAACATATTTACTGAGCATCAGCCATGTGTCAGGCCCTAAGATTGTAGGTGTGAACAAAGCAGACAGAAAACATTGTTCTCTTGGAATTTATATTTGACCAGGGGAAATAAACAATTAAACAAATATTTGTAACTATAATAAATAGCATGATCATATTAATAGTTCAGAACTATTCAACTCTGCTATCCTATTCTATTCTGTTCTACTGTGTTCTCTTCTATTCTACTGTATTCTATTCTACTTAATCTATTTCATTCCACTCCATTCTATTCTTTACTTGATTCTAAATTAAGAAGAAATATTTCCAGAAAATAGCCCTGCTTTACTTACAAAACACATTCTTTTTCATCACTGAGATATTTGAAGTTGAATAAACCTGTTACTTGAGAATAAGACGTAAAGCACCTTGGATCACTAACAGCGTAGAGATACACATTTAGTTCTTTATTCAACAAAAAGCCGATTTTCACATAGGTACTAAGAGTTATATCTGTTTCATTCACTTGATCTTTACCAAATTGTCGATTAGTTCCACATATATTTAATTATAAAACAAACCAGATATTTGAATGAAATATTATAAAACAAACCCTGAGGGTGCTCAAATACTTCGCTATTTAACCAGACTTTATCCCATACCTACTGCCTGTCTTTGCTGTGTAACTCAGGCAAGTCAAATGTAAAAGTAAAACACAGCGTCTGAAGTTTTGGGAACAAGTTAAAGCCAAACAAAGTGATGTGTGGCTCAGGTAAAACTATGTAGGTATGATACTTTTGAATCTAGAAGAGGTAACTAAGAGTTTGAAATGAAGTGTATTGAGGTGGGTCTTGAAATATGCATAAGAAGTTATCAGAAGGAGAAGATGGGAAATTTCTTTACATTTATTGGTTAAAGTTTAGTCATACAAATTTTATTATTGTATGGTAAAATTTAGGGAGTTATATAACTCAATTTCCCTTCTAAATTCTTTTATGTTTTTCTTCCAATGAATATCATTTATTCATATTTTGGTTTACTTCTTTTTAGTTTTTTGAAAAAATATGTACCTATGATTTTTTTCTTCAGATACATAGTTTTTATGGACCAGAATACATATATAGTTTGTCTTTTACTTAAATTAATACATCATGAGGTGCTCTCCTTGCCCTTCAGTATTTTTCAGAATATGATTCAGTGGCAGTTTCCATTATTTTTAAAAAGCCAGTCTTTATTAAAGACACTTTATAAACCACAGTTTGAAAACATACAATTGCCCAAGTTAATAATAATTTTTTCCAGATGTAAAGTAGACTTATTTAGTACTTTAAAAAGTTACTTCAGAAGGTTGTATGTAGTCATTCTCAAATATTTAGGGATTAGCACCTAGTAGTTATAGCACTTACTTTGGGAAATTATGAGAAATTGATTATTAAACATCAAATAATTTAAAAAATATCATTTTCATTAACTCAGTTACCATCTCATACATATAAAAAAATTCAAGAGTAATTGAAAATTCAGAAAATTCTATCCATTAGCTAATTCTTTTCTCTGAATACAGTTTTGATAGCAGAACACTCAGCTGAGATCCTGTAACAGTCATGTTCTGCAGTAGCTTAGTTTGAAAACCTCTGTTAAAATGCAAATTACATACTGTTGAATAATGGGAATTTAATCAAATTAATGGGGCTTTCATTTACATTTTTAATCCCTTCTGACTTGTTTCTTGTTCTTTGTGACTGATCAGATTCAGTAAATTATTTTAGGATGAGACCTGAATTGGCAATTAAGATTCATATGTTCCCCTTTAAGGTCTGCTACTATATGCGTGAATTTTAGGAAGGTCATTTAACATCTCTTATTTTACTGACTTACAAAGTGATTTGATTGGACAAGGTTGGGATTTCTTAGTTATTCTTGAAGACCTTGAGTTTCTATATAAAATTTTGTACGTAAAATTATGTGTGTATATATATATACACACACACACACATATATATATATATATATATATATGTAGATTTTTGGCCTGGAGTTCCTAATCTCCAAAAGTAAATAAACAACCATTGATTTTTTTTAAGGGCTTTTGCAAATATAGAATTCAGTCTTTCTGGAGGTCTTCAAATATCATGAAATTTTTTTTTGTCACAGATTTGTCAGCATGCTTTGTCAATGAGTTAACATGTTTGTAGATACCAACTGTCTAAAAATAGATTGCATACGACAGTATTCTTTTTGTCATAATAGGTAGGGTACTTTGCACTACGATTTTGGACCACTGCTATTTGATTTGTATCTGTTTCTTGGGAAGTGAAAATAAATAACTGGATATTTCCATAGGTACAATAGTAGTGTTTTAATTGGTAAAAATATGATGAAACAATTGTTGAATATCTTTGTTCCACCTCTAATAAATCAGTTTTTCCTAATTTTTAAAATTTGAGCTAAATGAGTTACTTTGATGCTTGATTTTCAAGTAGATTTCTAAATAAGTAATAAATAAAATGTTGATTGATAATTGTTTGGTTAGAAAAACTAATATAATTTTAGGACTAGCAATATCTCCTCCAGTGATGGTTGTCATATACCAAATATGTACTAGATACATGATTTACAAGACTAAGATATGAGCATGGTCTAATAATATTCTTGTCAGCTTCCAAATAGTGTTTTGTGTTAGAAGAAAGAAATTAGGGAATATAATAGGACTAGAAATAGGTAAATTCCTGAAATTTGATCTTAGATGCTAATTTATTCTAACTTTTAAATAAAACAATATAATGCTTTGTTGCCAAGGAACTGAATTTACCTCATCAAATTATCCAACACAAATTGTTTAGGTACCTAATATTACTGACCAAAATTAATTTTAAATTATATATTTTAAACTATAAGTCATTTATTTATTTCCTTTTTGGAACCATGTTATCACTAGATGTTCTCTAGATATTTTATTTTTTGATACAGTGAAATTTCAATGTGATTTGCATGACACTCATATCTCAGAATTTCAATTCTACTTATTTTTCTAATTTTTGTTTATTACATTTTATTTTAATGATTTAATAATTTTCAATATCACCAATAAGATATTTGTTCAAAAACATGTTAATGTTTTATGATGTAACTGATTGATAGTAATATTTTTTAGGAGTTCTGTTGAATATTAAATACAATACCAAGATTTAAAGAGTAGATTATTTCCTTCACATTGTATTAAATAATTTAGAGGGAAGAAGAAAAAATATGTATACTCAAGTTTTCAAAATGTGTAGTCAAAAGGAGAAATATTTTTATCCAGTGATTGCATTTTAAACTATCTTTGTATTCTCAGTCATTTATTATTTAGTTAACAAATGTTTAATGATATCTGATTAAATACTTTTTAGGTTCTTGGTTTATATATGGCAGTAAAAAAAAAAAAAAAAAAAAAACCTGTGCTCTCCTAGAGTGTATATTTTAGCGGGAGGGACGAGAACAAACAGTTAAGTTCACTCGCTCCGCTTCCGGTGGCCCCAGGTTCGCAGGTTTGGATCCTGGGTGTGGACTGATGCACTGCTTGCCAAGCCATGCCATTGCAGAGTCCCATATAAAGTAGAGGAAGATGGGCATGGATGTTAGCCCAGAGCCAATCTTCCTCAAAATAAATAAATAAATAAATTAAATAAATTAAAAAAAAAAAAAACAACAGAGGGATTGGCTACGGGTGTTAGCTCAGGACTAATCTTCTTCACACACACACACACACACACACACACACAAATAGTATGTCATTTATTGAAGAATGCTATGGAGGAAGATAAGATACAGAGCCCTATAGGTAGATTATTAATATGCATTTACTAAACAGAATGGTTGAACTTTATGTCACCGTTAAAAATGAATTTTAGTTTGTCTTATTCAGCTCATGTTCCACTATATATGAATTATCTTTATAAATTTTTCACATTAAATCTTAAGGACACAAATTTAGTCTTAAATTTTAAATCCATTCTCATTCATTGGCACTAAGTTCTTAGGCACTTAAGAACCAGTAATGTTTTAGAAATTCTTAGGAATTGAATCGTTTCATCTTCCTAAGTCACCAGCACAGATCTTAATAACCACCATATTGAATGGATCTAATAAACACTGTAATGTAACAAGACCCAAGCTGGATCAGTGATTTACCTCAAAATTACAGCCAGTTCCAGTTTCATGCCTCTTAACTGGTCTGAGTCAGCTCACTAGTACATCCTTTATTTTTGTTATTCACATGCTCAAAGAGACTGCCTTTTCCTAATTAAAAAGAAATAGTAATTAAAAAACAAACAAAAACATCATAAATGCCTAAGCATGTATTATTAACTGTACAAGATATACTAAAAATGTAATACTTATATGTGTGATTAAAGAGCTTTTTGTTATAAAATTTATACTTGCCCTTTCATTTTAATAGCCCTTTTAGGAACCTGGTTATCTCCATTGAATGTATAAATGGAGATAGGAAGAAATATGATTTCATCAAGTGTTTCCAATTTGGGCTGAACTTAAAAATAGATATAGTGGATTGTTGCCTACATATTGTGATTTCCAGGGTGCTGGAAAGCCCCGTCATCCACTAACCTCTTACTTTGCTGATGAGTGAAATCTCCAATAAGATGATCAATTCTTGGCTTTTATTAAAATGCAGATGTTCCTGGGAAGAATAACAACTTGAGCCCTAGCAGAGCTTTAGGTAAAATTGCTTATCACATTTTCTCTAAGTAAGGTGGATAAGATGGAGTGACAGTTTGAGAAAAGTGGGCCTCTGAAGGGGAAGTGAAGTATTAGTGTGGAGGCAATAGCTCCAAAACAGAGGAGTCCGGGTTGTAGTCTTCTGGATGCTTCAGGCTTAGTTTGATCCCTTTCACTGAATCAGTAGAACAACATGTTATGTGCTAAAACATAATTAGCAAAGGATATGATGGCTTGTTAGTGTTACTGTCTCTTGATAAGCCATTCCTTAAATGTCACTTAACAGCAGGAAGTAATTGAGTTGAGTATTGGAGAAAAATAAAAAAGAGAATGAGAAGATATGGAGTTATGTTGAGAGTTCTGTTTTAGACTTGGCCGAGTGTATTGGGCAATCAGCTAGCCAGGTGTCACGGTGTTACCCAGGATAAACAGCCATTGTTCAACGAGTATAATGGTTGTACATTATGCTTCTTGGCATAAGATAGAGCCAGAGCTAAAATAGCCCAATCTGCACACTAAAGAGAGTAAAGATTAGTCAGATTTGGGCCTAATCGGAGCTGTTTAAACTGTCCACCACTCGGATGTTTGCTTTTTCCCACCTCTGGGGTGTTTGGTGGAAAAATATAAGCCTCAGTTACGGAGCTAATATTCTTCCAAAGATGAAATAGTTTTAAAGTAAAGTGAATGTAGAAAGGAAATGACAAAAGGAGCAGACATAGTCCTCTTAATTTTCCTTGTTCTTAGGTATGGTTAAAGGCGAGGGAGAAAGGTTGCGTATAATGATCTACAATACTCAGGACATACTTACACTAGAAAAGTGTTATGTTGTTCATCTGAAACTCAAATTTCACTTAGCATCTTCCATTTTTTACTTTAATCTGACAATCCTGGTTTAGGGGCACAACACTCAAAAACTTCATCAGTGACACATTAAAAAGAAAAATGATAGGAACATAATTAATGCAATAAGTATGGTGCTTTACTTTGAAAAATACTCCAAGTTTGTTGTGGAAGTGGGTGGAAGTAGTGGGTACCAGGGTTATCTGAAATCAGATGGAAAGTTCCAACACCAGTTGTAGATCGTCATGACACATAACATATACACTAAATTGAAGTCGCTAGTAGACATTTGAAGATATGTTTGTGCATTTTGTGTATTCCTCTGCAGCTTGGTTCAGCTGAGTGCAGCCATTTTCTTAAAGTGCCAGAGATGGTCTGCTTCAATTACTCAACTCTACCTTTGAAGCATGAAATCAGTCATAGACAATACATAAAAGAATGGGCATGGCTGTCTTCCAATAAAGATTTATTTACAAAAACAGGCCACCTGCCGGTTTTGCATAGATTTGCAGAACCATGGCTTAGTCTTTCTTGCCTATGAAATCTCACATAAACAAATGCAGAGGCTGTATTTTGCTCAGTTTCTCAAACATCAATTGCACTGGAACAAAGTTGTGTTTTCAAAACAAGTCTTATAGTTTATTCTTAAGTTTAGCACATTAGGATAAGGGGTGCATGGACCAATAGCAAGAGGGTGAAACTTAAATAAGGAGTCATTAATGCCTGTCCTAGGAAAATAAATATGCAAAGTTATTAGTTGGGACATGCTAAATCATGTTTAGTCTCTCTGCCAAGATGTTTTTATGTTTTCATTTCTTAAATTTAATTTTTAAATTTAACCTTTGGTTTGCACTATGTATATGATATTTAAAAACATCCGTTTACTCCAGAAATCTCTATAGTGCCTTTTCCATTTAATTTAGACTTGTGAAAAACATTTTAACTGAAGTTCTAAAATCAGAACATTTAAAATATATTTCTATTGTTTTAAAGTAACATATAACTAATATTGCAATTTTTACAGTCTGTATTACATAATACGTGTTTTAATATTAGGACCAGGAATATGCATTGCATGTAACTGATATGGAAGGTCTTCTTTCTTGACCACTTGATTTAAAATTGCTTTTTTAGGTAGAGTATTTATTAATTATGTGTTTCCTAGAAAATTTATCAAGGTTGAAGGATGTAAATACATTCTTTACTTTCTACCTTCTCTAATATAGGCTACCAGTTTGTATGTATGGTATATTTAATTGGTGAATTCTTCAGGCAGTACGATCAGCATATTAGTCTACAGAACAATAAAACTCTTCCTCTGATATCTGTATCTTCTGAATCTCAAGATGAACCAAAAGCCTTTGGGATATCCTTCAGAAATGTCTTTTATAAATTGTTGTGGTCAATTGATCCTCAACAGTGGGATCCTGATGTTAGTGTATGTTTTGGGAAAATACATTTAAATAAATTTTAAAATATTGTGATTAGTTTAGAAGACCCATGTAGACAATACAAAAACTTAGTTAATGCTATATTTTAAAGTATTTTGTATATCAATAAAAAGGTATCTGCAAATATACTTTTTTAGCATATACATATGCAAATATAAAAATACAGGAATTTACCAAGACTACAAATATATTTCATTTAATATTAAATGGTTTTCGAATTATAAGTTAGTATGGCATGTCCAGAGGAAGATGGGAAAGCTTTTATGAAATAATTGTGAGAAGTTTTTAAATAGTCTAAATACAACCTACAAATAGCCAATATTTTTGTCATAAACAGATTACTCAGCTCTAGCACAACATATAGAATTATGTTTAAATATAATTGAAATACAATCGCAAGGACATATGTTTGTCAATTACGTAAATAGTCTAGATGAATTTATTTTGTATTTTAATGAAGGAAAAATGAATATTATACTTTTTACCCACATTTCCTGTAATTTTAAAATTAAATGTTCAAAAAAACCCAGTAATTACTTGAGTATAAATTATTTCTAACTGCCAAATGATTTTGCCAAAAATTTCTTTTTTCTATTGGTAAGTTTGTCCAACATGATTGTGGAAAATAAAACTGTACTTTGTTTTGGATTCTTGAGCTGGCTCTTGAATGGTAAAATAATATACATAAATTTTATATGGGATACGTATTTTTGTTAGATAAAAAATAAACCAACTCATTTTTAATGTGAAAATTGAAAAGGTTTTAAAGTTGAAAATAACATTTAAAATAATTTCCACTAACCGATCACTTTCAATCTTATTTCTAGATTATGTCCTCCATTAACTAGTAGATGACAACAAAACTTTAGGAGGTTTGTCACCTCTAAAATGACCATAAAATGTATTTCAACTCACCATATTATTTTCTTATTTGATAGATAGTTTTTAAAAAGCCCTAGATGTTTTATATCATTAGTATATCATATGGGTAGCAAGAATAAAATGTCCACTAGATAATTCCATTGTAGAAGTCATAGTAGATTTCGTTGGTGGAGCAGGAAGCATAAATCAGGTTATGCGTGAGTGTGTTTTATATTACCTTATTTAATCCATTAAATTGCCAAAGAGTGGATCCAGTACTATTTAGAGAATTAAATATCCCTAGGAGATTTTAAGTTTCATAAAATCAGAGGCTGTGCCTGCTTTGTTCCCTGCTGTGTCCCTAGACTTGGAATGCCTGGTACAAAGTAGGCACTGAATAAATATTTGTTGAATGAATGATGTCTTCCTGTGTTTATTAAACCAACAAGAGGTTGATTAAACCAATAATATTTTGGGAAAATTTATTATATAAAAATTTTAAAAATGAATTTAAAATCAAACAGATCCCATGGTGAATGTCAGCTTTGGTGATTTTAGATAAGCCTGTCTCCTTTTGATCTTGAGTGACCACATTAATAAAAAGTAGATGACAATACATAAATTACAAAACATTTAAAGACTGAATGAAGAAAATGTGTTTAATGCACTTAGCACAATGTATAAAAAATAGAAACCACACATTTTAAAAGTAACCATTTTTAAAACTATATGTATGAATTGATTTATTCATTAACCTTGTGATAATTACCTGCTTCACCAATCTTTGGTTTAGGTCTTGGGAATGTAGAAATGAATAAGACACAGCCTAGAGGAATTAAAGTCAAGCAGAAGGAACAGTTACATAAACAAATAATTAAAATATAGTCACACATCCATTAACAGCAGGGATATGTTCTGAAAAATGCGTTGTTAGGTGATTTCGTCATTGTGCGAACTTCTGTTTCTGTGTGGCCAAACACTTGTGTTCCAAATGTTTGCTCCTTTTCATGTACCTGTGAATTACCTTCCTTTTCTGTGAAGTCCCTGACTCTCCCGCAACATCTTCATTTCTCTTTAGTTGAGGATAGTGTTTAAGGTGAGGGTCATTTTGGTGAGTTACTCAGTTTTCCTGGGTTTATCTCATGTATACATTATTAAACTTTAGTTTTTTTCTCCTATTAATCTGTATCATGTAAATTTAATTCTCAGACCAGCTAGAAGAACCTAGAAGGGTAGAGGAAAGTTTCTTCCTCCCCTACACTACTTACATAAACCTTGATAGTATAGCCTGCTACACACCTAGGCTAAATGGTGCTAATCTTACGGGACCACCGTTGTATATGTGGTTTGAGATGTCATTATGTGGCACATGACTAAATTTTTAATGCCCATAATAGAGGTATGCACATTAAAATGTTGATGGAGATACGCATTTTATCTCAGATATGTATTGTCTCAGTCTGTTTCACCTCAGTTCAAAGCTTGATGGCTGCCTAAAGCACTTGAGAATATTACTATTAATTTGACTTCCATGCTCTATTCTTGAAATTATTTTTATGGTATTGTAGACCATACATTTAGTTAAAGAATTTCAGTGCTTAAATACGTTTACTTAAAGAAGTCCAGTGTCTGCTACTCTGTAAATAGCTGTTGAATGAATGAATGAATGAACAAGTTAATAAGAAGTTTGATTGCATTTCACGTGTGGACACATATATGTGGAATAAATGTAGATAGAGGTAGATGTAGTTGGGGAACAATTTCTTTAAAAAGTTTGGCAAAGAAAGGCACTCTCATTTAAAACTGCCAGGCATATAAATACCTGGTAGCGCGGCTTTAGCACTGTTTTCCTGAGTCTCTGGCTTTGGTGAATCGTTACGAGGTGCAGCTGAAATAGCAGTACTAGATGGCTGGAGAGGAATCTCTTTTTTTCAACCAGTCTGCTTTTGTCAAATCACCCTCAAAGGAACCATTTTTCTCTAAAAGTCTTTTTCAGGGTGTCCTAAATATTCTGTAATATGAAGGATGATTAGATTTTAGATAAGATTTTACTTTATCAAAACCTTAACTTCAGCTGAGTTAAAAATTCTTTCCCTTTGTCCAAAATAATGGTGTCTTATGAATCTGCATATTGCAAACAGTAGAGAGAGAGAACTGAGACTCTTGCAATAGAGGCTGGAAGTAGGACTAGGATAATTATTAACGATTGTGAGAAATCATTGTTTCATGTTTAATGGACTTTATAATAGAGGCTTGTTACAGTGGCTGGCATAAAGAGAGGGAATGGTCTTCAGCAGAGCCGACATTGCAGACTCAACCAGGAAAACAAGGGCACCTAACTTCTCTACTTCAGTCATTGGCTAGCAACACAGCCACCACTTTGTACTGACAGAACTCTCCATTTCTCAATAGGTAAAATGGAAAAGTAAAATAGGTTACTGAAGTATATTAAAAAGTTATAATTAAACTCTTCCTACTTCTTTGTGTCCCTTGAGCCAGACAGAGTTCTCAGCTGTATGCTCTCCTTGGCTGGGTTTTGCCATATAACTCTGTCCTAACTCCAGGGAGCATTAGAGTATTGGAATTTTCTCTGTTCTTAATGCGATATCCAGCTACCATTACACCTAATTAACTCCTACTCAGCCCTCAGATCTTGGAAGGACAGTATTGCCTTGTGGGTTAGAGTTCAGGCTCTAGAAGCAGCCTGCCTGGTTTGAATCTCTTTTTTGCCACTGTATAACTTTGTTAACAGTGATGTCTTGGAAAATTATTGAATTGTTCTGTACCTCAGTACCCTCATTGTGAAAGAGATGATAATAATAGTGTGTACCTTAAAGAATTAGTGTGAGGATTAAATGAATTTACCTTTGCCAAGTGTGTTGAACAGAGCAGAGAATGTAGTAGGTGTTGAGTATGGGGAAGACTTTCCTCACTAAGTACTGACCTCTGTTTATAAGCTCGCACAGCCCATAGATTTCTCGTTAGAAGCTCTGGTCACAGTTCTAGTTTTACCTTTGTGTGTGTGTGTGCATGTGTGATTCAAATCTGTCTGTTCATTTGAAGCCTATGGTCTCAGACATTTCAAATCTTGTTTTATATTAAAACTTGCTTTTATATCATCATAATAACATTTTATCCCTTGTAAAATATTCTTAGTCACTCTTTTGAGGTTGATTTGGATAAAAAAGAGATACATAGATTTGGTCATATGAATCTTCTAAGTTCTAAATGTTATCTATTTCCAAGACCATTTATAGTGTAGAGCATGAGAATATTGTACAAAATACAAGTGCCAGGAGAATATATAATATGGGAATTCATTTAGGGTATCGTTATGGATGATTGGTTTGAGAAGTTAGATATAACTCCAAGGCTCCTAACTATGTATACCTAGGAAGGAAGAGAAGACAGCATGTTTTTATCATGATTGTACCCCAATAATTAATTTCACTGTCTCTCCTTTGTTCAAAAAAAAAAAAAAAAAACAATATTCTAAAGCAATGGCTGTGCTTTCTACCAGATGAATGCTTTATTTTTCATTATTGATTATATACAGTGATTAGGCAAGGCTAATTTAAATTCAACTTTTTCCTTCTAATTACTTGGTTTTTCACCATAGTAAGATTCTAGATAGTTCTTCATCATAGTAAGATTCTAGATAGCTGAGAAGAAAGTTTTTTTTTTCATATAATCAGAAAAACTGATTTTTGAAAAGGGCTGGGGAGGAAGATCTTGATTCCAAGTACCTTTTCAGGCAGATTCATTTTAAAAGAGAGAATACATTGAATTTTAGGATCTAGAAATTGATTATCTTAAAAGTATCTGGAATCCCATAGTACTGTGTTAAAACACTTAAGTAGTAACTGAAACTAACAGTAGAGCCAATAAAACAGGGCAATTCTTATCTGATTGACAAAAGCATTTAGGTAACAGTAATTTATTAGAATTGCAGAAGTGGTTAGTATCGGTATTATTCAACAGAGTTTTGGCTAATTCTGAACATTTTTGTAAGATTTTCATACCTATTCTAAGGTCTCAAATGTCATGATCACAAATAGCAGAAGGAAACCCCTAGATATAGTTGGGAAATAGTAAACCAGTTAGCACAAAGTGAAAGATTGTGGTTGGCTTTAGCATTTTTAATGTATCCTTGGTCTGCTATTATGTTTACGACATTGCTTTGGGACATTGATTAATGGAAAAACATGATCCACGTGATGGTGTTGGAAGGATGAAGGAGCAGAACAATACAGAGTGCTTTGGGGTGGAGAGATACTTGAACTAGTAAAGAGTCTCGAGATGAAGATGTGTTTAGTTATCTTTGCTGCATGACAAAAATTACTCCAAAGCTATCATCTTAAAACAAGCATTATCTCATAATGTATGTAGGTCGTGAATCTGAGTGTTACTTGGCTGAGTGCTCTGTGTCTGAGCCAGAGTCCTCTGGCCCTGTGTGTCTCATGAGGTTGCAGTCAAGCAGTTGGCCAGGACTGCAGTCTCAGCTGAGACTCAACCAGAGGAGAATCTGCTTCCGTGCTTACTCATGTGGGCCTCTCTGCAGTGCTGCACCATGACATGGCAGCTGGATTCCCCCAGAGTGAGCCATACATAATAGAGAGTGCCTAAGAGGGAAGCCACAATCTTTTTGTTATCTAATTTTGGAAGTGATATTCTACCACTTCTGCCACATTCTCTTTGTTAGAAGTGAGTCAGTAAGTCCAGTCCAGCCTCAAGGGGAATGGATTTCTCATGGGTGTGGATACCTGTAGGCAGGAATCATTAAGGTCCACCTACCACAGATATTAAAGCCTCAGATGTAGATTTGGTAGAAGTAGAAAGACAGATATATATTGAGGAAAGTAGTGACAGACTTTGGAGAGATAGCCCTAAATTTTAACCATGGCTCTATGTCTAACTCAAGATATGACCTTGAGAGAAATTATTTTCTTTAGGCCATAGATTTCCCATTTGTAAAGTGAGGTGTTGGGCTCAGTAATATCTAAGGTTTCTTTATTATTTGGTATTACTTCCTTTTAGCCCTTGCATCTGATTGAATTTTAGGAGCCAAGGAATCTGATTATGTATAAGGATCCTCAGTGCTACAAATAAATTAAGTAGATTGAAAACTATGAAGAGGCCATTGGATTTGACAATTATAATAAGGCCATTAGGGAATTTTTTGAGAGAATTTTCAGTGAGTGAAGGAGACGGAACCTGGACTGGAAGTAATTAGAGACTGAAGTGGCTGTGAGGTAATGCAGCCAACATTTATTGGTTGCTAAGGTGAGAATTTTGTCAGTGAAAGGAAAAAGACACCTATTTGTACGTGTTTGAGTGTGTGTATGTCTTTTTTGTTTAAGCATCAGAGACTTTCATATATTTCTGAGAAAGAAAGAGACCAGGGGCAAAAAGGAGCCTCGGTCTTATTCACCTTGGTACCTTAGGGACTTTGTACAGTGCCTGGAGCACAGCACACACAGGGCACGGGTGTGGTAAATGAATGAAAGCAGCTTTTTCTTCTCCTGTCATTGGTGGCAGGGGATATTGTGGTTAAGAGAAGGCTCTAGACTGAGACTGCCCCGATTGAATCCTGGCTCCAGCACTTATTAGATGGTGACATGGATTTGAGCAAGTTCCATGAAGTTTTTGTGGCTCAGCTTTTCCATGTGTAAAGTGGGTATAATTCCAGACTGTACAAGAAATAAATGAGGAAAAAAATGAACAAAGACAAACCCGAAACATGTAGTGTTTATAATAGGGCATAAGACATGCTAAGAGCTTAATACATATTAACTCTTATTATTAACTAGTTTTATTTAGGTAAAAAGATTTTAAGGCATTTTCTCTTTGACCTAACCAACTCCAATTTCTCTATCATCTGGAACCTTAATCATTGGCTTTTTTATTACAGTTTAGTGAAGCAGAAATTTACTGACCTTCTATTAGATGCCAAGCCTTGTGCTACTTGATGGGAACATAAAAATGAGTAAGACATGACCTTGTCTTTTTGGGCCTTATTGTCCAGGAGGAGATAAGCATATGTGAACAAATGAGAGTAATAAGGTATCCTTGACCCTGTGATAGAATTGTGAATGGGCATTTTGATAAATTGTCAGGAAAACCTTTGCAGGGGAAAAATCCATGAATGTTATAGAAGTAGGGCTTATTTTGTGATGGGAAGATATTAACAAATGGATTAGCAATATAGATAATTAGGGAGCTCATGCTTGAGTCTCTACTTTTGCAATTCAGCTAGCAGACAGAACATTCTACACGAGTAAGTTTTGATATACAATAAGAATGTGAGACAACTTGTGTAAAATCCCTCTGAAATATTGAGAATCTAGTCTTGACAGTTAGGCACACATGTCTTATATGAATAAATTCTGAATAGGGAAAAGAAAGAATGTGAAGATGATCCTACCACCTTTTGTGAATGACAGTGAAAAAAATCACTTTGAGTCTTTTCTGTGGGAGTCTTTTTTCCTACCATATGTGGTTCTAAAAGTTAAGTAGATGTGACAAACAAACAAGTCTCAGAGTGTTATGATAAATAACACTTTTAGGACACTGAGATAATTTCTTTATTTACATTATCTCTGAATAAAATATTATTAATTGCTAAATTCATAGAACCAAAGTGATGTCATCATTGCCCCAAAGTGTCACTTTTTTTGAGGGAGAACATGTTAAAATATTCATTTGTCTAACAAGAAACAGTAGAACACTTCAAATAGCAAAATAAACAAAAAATGAGAAATGTCCTCATTGTTCTCCTTTTATAATTTTTTTTCACCCTAAATAGGAGTGAGTATGTTACCTTCATCAGCATCATGACAGATTTTATTAACAGGAAAAGACCTACATATCTTAAAACTTGAGCACTAAGGAATACCACCTCTTTAGTATCTAAAGCATAAATATATTTAACTGAAGTGTATTATATTTCACCTATTTATCTGAATGTAGTTAACCTCCTCCAAAGATAAATCATTTTCCCCCACAAGATTTTCAAGTTGCTGGTTAAATTAATATAAATTACTGTCCAACTCATTAAATCACTATTGCCCAATTGCATAAAGTTACACTTTTAATTTAAAATGATTACTCTCTCACCCAACGTTGTGTGCACTTCATAACAATCAATTAAACTACTTTAGACTAATCTAACAAACTATTTTAGAATGTGGAGGGAAAATGTGAAGTAAATGCCTTCCCGCTGTTCTCTGATTGAGCATTCTGAATGGAGTTTTTTCACAAGCTAGGAAATTTCCTAATGCTTCTTTGTTTATTGTCGATTTGTTATATAGTAGTATTTATTGTATGTCACATGTCATAGGGTCCCTTAACTCTTTGTGTAAAATATAATGGTATTTGTTTTAAATCGTGACATTTTAAGCGTATTTTATCAGAACCTGAAGGGGATGAAGTTAAGTTGGGATAGTATTAACAAAACTACTGTATTACCTCAGTCGAGAGAAAAGGAAAATATTCTATTCTGGTTGAATTCAGAGCTCATTTCTGAAAGTGACAAAGATTTGTAGTTTCTTTTCTGTCAGTCCCACTTAGTCCCCATGGTACTACATCTTTCTTGAAGTACATAAGAACAGTTAGTGCTAAGAGCAAGATATTTTCTATAAAGGTGTATTTTAAAGGTGTATTTGGGAAATGTTAACAAAGCCCCTCTGATTTTTTGAAATAGTGATGAATTATGACTACCAAGTGTGGGTCTTGATTAATATTCATAAAATATATCTTACATTTTCTTTGTTTTGTCAAAATACCTGCCAAGATCTTGTGTTAACTGCGACGACTATACAGATTCTCAGGAGCCTTAATAATGTTTCAAGGATTTAAACTTCAATTCAAGAATATTAAATCAGGGATAAATGAAACTTCTAAATTCTATTACCTCAGTAGATTTATAGACTCTGTGCATTTGGTGTTGAAGTCTATAGACATCCTCTTATTCATGGTGAAGCAAATCTGTAGATCAGGTACTGATAAAAAAATAATGACAACCATTAATTTCAAAAAGTTCATGATATTATGCAAGAATTTTAGTTAAGAATTTATACTTTGCTCTTAAAACATAAAGTGGCTTCTCAAAAAACGTGGGTGAATTAGCAACATTACAATCTGTCTTGGCACAGGGGCCCTTTTTTGGGCTCTGCTCGTTTAGGGCTTAAGAGTCCTCTTATTTATCAGTCAGATTTTCTGCTGCACACCAGTCTATTCTATCTTCTGGCTAATTCCTTTATAAATTAAGTATTCTTTCTATCTTTTCTTACCATAATCAATTATTCACCAAGTATTCTTATGTATCAATAGTTCATAAGGGTAATTATTATTGCTAGTGCTCTTCTATCCTACCTCCTACATCCCACTTGATTTATTTACTAAACAAAGGACTTGAATTCAGTTCTTGTGAAAACACTGAAGAAATATGCAGAAATAAATGCAAAGACATTGCACCAAATCTTATTCTTTGTGGTCTGAAAAAGCATTATACAGAAATGCCTCTGATACATAATTTTTAAAAATCTATATTTCACAGTTTTTCAGTAGTTTAGTTCAATACATCTTAATTAATTTAAACTTTAATTTCGGCCGTCATATAAATAAAATAAAATCAAAAAAGTCAGCTGAACCAGAGAATGAATGAGATTACCTGTTATTATGTTCGACTGTTCATGACCGGGATTTTCATCTGGCCACGTGGTCAAGCTTCGGTGTGGTAGTCATTTGTGTTTCATTATTACTAAGCTGTAGTAGCATTTGCTTTTAAAAAATAGTGGCACTTTATTTAAAATAGCAATGATCTACATTACAAATTATAAAAAAGAGTTGAACCAAAAGGGTCTGCTGTTTCTTTTGTAATGGTACTAACATTCCATGAACCAGTGAATTTTCTGGACAAAAGGGCTTGGTACAAAAATGTGTGAAATCAAGAATTTGAACTGCACCTTTAGCCCCTTCTAAACAGAAAGTTACTTCCCAATTGTATCTTACACTTTCTTCACTTTTTCTAAGACATTTGGCAAATGTATCCCAGTAGTAAGAAGTGTGCGGAGAAGGGGAAGGATGCAGAGTTACGGAAACATATAATATCATCACCTCACTTGGCTTAAGGGTTTTAAGAAGCTGTGTATAAATGAAAATGTGTCATGGGGTGTATTTTGGGGTTGGATCAGTACATTCTGCCACAATATGTATTATGATCCTTCTTTATCTTTGTTATTTTAAAAAGCTTTGACTATTTTGGCACAAAAATGTATTTCTCCTAGAGAATTCATGAAAAAAGCTAGTCATTTTTTAATGTTTAATGCCTTACATTTCTCCTTTCAAAAAAGGTTTGAAGTAGATGATTTTGAGTTTTCCTTAGTTCTAACACATCATAATTACCCAAATGTGGACTTTGTAACTTTTTACATATATTAAACTATTTTAATTTCTCCGTGAAATGTCTTGAGTCACATGTTTCATTTTTATTTCCTTATATATTTGCTTCAAGAATAGAACATAAAATAATAATCACTTCATTTGGAACAGAATCTCCCAGAGCCAATAAAAAGTTGATCTATGTCAGAGTAATTTTTATGGGTATCTAGGATGAACTCTATGCTGAAAGGATTAATGCTACTTTTGTTTCCAGACGATTTTGTGTCTTCTGTTTAATTTTAAGACACACAAGCTCACATTGAGATATATATTTGTATAAAAGCATCTGCATTGATGATATCAGGGTGATTCTGGTAATAGTGTTAGTGCACCTTTGCTTTCTTGGCCAGACTACTGTAAGTCCACAAAGCAAAAGAGAAAGAAAGAAAAGAAGAAGAAGAAAAAAAAAAAAAAAACAACATAGTGGGGTCATGTCTGAGAGTAGCTAATGGATGCTTTTGGTTTAATGATGTCTGAAATGTACTTTTTAATGCTCCTTAGAACTCAAAGAAACTTTTCCATTACATTAACTGCTTTAATTGCTGAAAACACTGATGTCCTCCAAACTGCCAATCACATTTCTTTTTGGCCTCTGCTATATGTTTTCATATCTGAATCTCCAAAATATTTGAGGAATCCAGTATGGGACTAGTTGCCTCTTTCTACTTGAGATAAAGAGGATTATTATTATTATATCTATTTCTTGGATCTGGATAATGAAGATGATTTACAGTTTGATATTTACTGGCATTATTCAGCAAATGTGATTTTAATTATTGGTTTGTAATAAGACATCCCTTTCTAGCTAAGATTTTTAAGTGTGCTTGTTTCATTTATGTTCATGTGAAATAAAATGACACATTTTGTTTTAGATAATATGCTTCCATGATGAAGAGAAAAATAGATATACTCGAAAGAACTTTTCCTTCAATAGCATGGGTCATGTAGGAAATATTCAACATAATTTTGTTTGATTCGTAGACATCTGAAGCTATACTTCAGCTGAACTGACAAAGGTTTTTCTTTTTTTCTCTTCTTTTCTTATTTTTAAAATTTTTTTGGTGAGGAAGATTGACCCTAAGCAAATACCTGTTGCCAATCTTCCACTTTTTGCTTGAGGAAAATTGTCTCTGAGTTAACATGTGTGCCAGTCTTCCTCTATTTTGTATGTGGATGCCTCCACGGCATGGCTTGATGAGTGGTGTGTAGGTCTGTGCCCGGGATCTGAACCTGTGAACCCCGGGCTGCTGAAGTGTATAGCATGTGAACTTAACCACTATGCCACTGGGCTGGCCCTCTTTTGATTTTTAGATATTAATTATTAGCAAATCAACTCTAGACAAGATTGTCGGGGAGGGAGAGAGGTCAAGATGGTGGCGTAGGCAGACTCTGAACTCACCTCCTCCCACAGACACAGCAGACTTACAACTAATCTTGGGACAATTACCCCTGAGAGAAAACCGAAAACTGCATAAGAGGAACCCCTGCAATGAATGACAGTCCTAATTGAGGTGGAAGAGGCAGAAATTCCATCCTGGAGAGAAAAAAATGCCACCTTCACTAGCTGCAATGCTTCATAGCTGCCTGGGAGCAATACAAAGGTACACAGCCTTCCCTGGAGGAGAGGAGTACCTGAGCTGGGGAGTGTTGCCACTACAGGTATTTTTTTTGGACACAGCACAACCAGGATGAGTGTCATCATATCTGGCTTTACTAGCTACTAACAGCAACAGGGAATTCCCCCAAAAAAGCTGGGTCACAAAGAAATTAAAGCTGACTCTTAAAGGTCTCATGCACAAATTCACCCATTTTGGAAAGCAACGTAAAATCACCAGGAAGATAGCAGCACAGTCACTTGGTGAAAAGAAACTCACCTGATAGGCTTTGGGTGCATCTTGATGAGAGGTGAGACCTCTCAAGGGACTGGGAAATTAGTGGTGGCCATTGTTGTGACCTGGTGTGGGCGTGCTGACACAGATGCTGTCCGATGCCATGGGAGTTATTCCTGTAGCCTGCTAGCCCAGGGTCTGCCTCACCCACTAGAGCACTGACTTAATCCAGCTCAGCTAGGGACTGACCCCACCCAACAAGCCCTTGGGCAACTTGTGGGCCTGCTTAAGGGAGCTGCCTGTATTCTCTGCAGAATGTCATGTGGGTCCGCCTCTGTGTGGCAGGGCATGCTTGAGTAGCAAGTGGAGAGTGTAGGGCTCCTGCCTTGGAGTCACTGGGTCGACTTTAGGGGGTTGGGGCACATGCATGGGGCAGGACTGTGTTGACTGTGTGTGTGTGTGTGTGTGTGTGTGTGTGTGTGTGTGTGTGGCCCCATGGGTGGTGGAGCTTCTCAGCTGCAGAAGACTTGTGCTTCTCAAACAGCCACATAGGAGATTGGCCCCACTGTCCAAAGCCTGAAACAATTGGGTACTCCTGTACATGGGGCCAGCCCCAGCCAACTGCAATCCTCAGAGAGCTGACAAGAGCCTTATAAGCCAGAGGCTTAAAGCAATTGTAAGCACTTGAGCCTAACAACTAGCCATGCTGGGTGCCTATTCATTTAATAGAAAAACTGTGACAGGAATGTGCTGTTAGACCTTGCAGCAAACTGTGCTGGGGCTCCCCACACTTGATAAAGAGACTGAACGGCCGACAACAACCACACGTAGCTGAGTATTAAAACCAGCTGGCCAGGGAGACAGATCAGCCTCCCTGGGTACCTACAGCCAGAGCAACCCTGCCACAACAGAAGGACACATGTAGCTCACACAGGGGTCACTCCTGGACATTTGGAGCTGGTGGTGAGAGGGAAGCATACTTCTGGGCCTCATAAGGCATCACTTACATAAGGTCACCTCTCCAAGATCAGGAGATGTAGCTGACCTACCTAGTACATAGATACAAGCACAGAAAAAGAGGCAAAATGAGGAGGCAAAGGAGTAGGTCTGAAGTAAGGGAACAAGACAAAACCCCAGAAAAGGAACTAAATGAAATAGAAATGAGCAATCTACCTGACAGAGAGTTCAAAGAGTCATAAATATGCTCACTGATCTTGGGAGAAGAATGGATGAACTCAGTGAGAACATCAACAAAGAAATGGGAGATATAAAAAAGAACCAATCAGAAATGAAGTCTACAATACTGGAAATGAAAAGTTCACTAGAGGGACTTAAAAGCAGAGTAGAGGATACAGAAGAATGGATCAGCCAGCTGGACAAAAGACTAGATGAAATCACCCAAGTTGAACAGGTGAAAGAAAAAAGATTTAAAAAGAGTGAAGACAGTCTAAGGGACCTGTGGGACAACGTCAAGTTCACTAACATCCATGTTACAGGGGTCCCAGAAGGAGAAGAGAGAGACAAAGGGGCAGAGACTCTATTTGAAGAAATAATAGCTGAAAACTTCCCTAAGCTAAGGAAGGAAACAGACATCCAGGTACAGGAAGCACTGAGAGCATTAAACAAGAGGAAACCAAAGAGGCACACACCAAGACACATCATAATTAAAATGTCCAGAATTAAAGATAAAGAGAGAATCCTAAAAGCCACCAGAGAAAGGCAAGTTACATACAAGGAAACCCCCTAAGGCTATCAGCTGACTTCTCTACAGAAACCTTACAGGCTAGAAGAGAGTGGCATGACGTATTTAAAGGGCTAAAAGGAAAAAAAAAAAAAAAACAAAACTACACTCAAGAATAGTCTACCCAGCAAAGTTATCATTCAGAATGGGAGGAGAGAAAGAGTTTCCCAGACTGGCAAAAATTAAAGGAGTTTATCACCAAGAAACCAGTCCTACAGGAAATGCTAAAGGAACTTATTTAAGGGGGAAAAAGAAGACCACAAAGAGGAAAAAATTATCTATTTTCATGATAAGAGGGTAATGTATACAAATGCACAAAAAAGAGGTTAGATATGATATCAAAAACATAAAATGTGGGAGGAGGGGAGTAAAAAAGTAGATCTTTTAGAAAAAGGCCAGACTAAAGAGATCATCCACTCAATATAGATTGCTATATATGTAGCTTATTATATATGAACCTCATGGTAATCACAAGCCAGAAACCTATATTAAATACACAAAATACTAAGCAAAAGGAACCCAAACATAATACCAAAAAAAGCCATCAAGCCACAGGGGAAGAGAGCAAGAGAAGAGAAAGAAGGAACAGAGAACTACTAAAACACCAAGAAAAAAAGTTAAAAAAAAATGGTTGTAAGTACATAACATATCAATAGCCACTTTAAATGTCAATGGAGTAAATGCTCTAATCAAAAGGCATAGGGTGGCTGATTGGATAAAAAATATATATATATATATGCTGCCTACAACAGACACACTTCAGATCTAAAGACACTCACACGCTGAAACTAAAGGGATGGAAAAAGATACTCCATGCAAATGGGAATGAAAAGAAAGCTGGCGTAGCAATACTCATATCAGACAAAATAGACCTTTAAACAGAAACTGCAACAAGAGACAAACAAGGGCACTACATAATGATCACGGGAACAATCCAACAAGAGGATATAACACTAGTAAATATCTATGCATACAACATAGGAGCACCTAAATATATTAATCAATTACTAACAAGCATAAAAGGAGAAATATACAGTAACACAATAATAATAGGGGACTTTAACACTCCTCTTACACTAATGCATGGATCATCTAAACAGAACATCAACAAGGAAATATTGGCCTTAAAGGACACACCAGACCAGATGAACTTAGTGGATACATACAGAACATTCCATACAAAAACTGAAGAATACACATTCTTTTCAAATGCACATGGAACATTCTTCAGCATTGATCACATATTAGGCCACAAAACATGTCCCCATAAATTTAAGAAGATTGAAATAATGCCAGGCATCTTTTCTGACCACAAAGGCATGAAACTAGAAGTCAACTATAGGAAAGAAATCAGAAAAGACACAAATGTGTGGAGATTAAACAAAGTGTTACTGAACAACAGTTGGGTCAATGAAGAAATCAAATGAGAAATCAAAAAATACCTGGAGACAAATAAAAATGAAAATATAACATGCCAAAATTTATGGGATATAGCAAAAGCGGTTTTAATAGGGAAGTTTATAGCAATACAAGACTATCTCAACTAACAAGAAATATCTCATATAACTAATCTAACAGTGCACCTATAGGAATTGGAAAAAGAAGAACAAAGCCCAATATCAGTAGAAGGAGGGAAATAACAAAAATCAGAGCAGAGCTAAATGAAAGAGAGACTAAAAAAAAAACAATAGAAAAAGTCAATAAAACCAAGAGCTGGTTCTTGACAAGATAAACAAAATTGACAAACCGTTAGCTAGACTTGACAAGGAAAAAAGAGAGAAGGCTCAAATAATTAAAATCAGAAATGAAAGAGGAGAAATTACAATGGACACCTCAGAAATACAAAATATTATAAGAGAATACTACAAAAAGCTACATGCCAACAATTTGGACAATCTAGAAGAAATGGATAAATTCTTAGAATCATACCACCTTCCAAAACTGAATCAAGAAGAAATAGAGAATATGAACAGACCAATCACCAGTAAGCAGATTGAAACAGTAATAAAAAAACCTTCCCAGAAATAAAAGTCCAGGACCAGATGGCTTCCCTGGTGAATTCTACCGAACATTTGAAGAAGACTTAATACCTATCCTTCTCATACTCATCCAAAAAATTGAAGAGGAGGGGAGGCTTCCTAACTCATTCTATGAAGTCAACATTACCCTGATACCAAAACCAGACAAGGACAACACAAAGAAAGAAGCCAGGCTAATATCACTGATGAACATCAATGCAAAAATCCTCAATAAAATACTAGCAAATAGAATACAATAATATATTAATAAGATCATACTCTATGATCAACTGGGATTTATTGCAGGGATGCAGGCATGGTTCAACATCCGCAAATCAATCAACATGATACACCACATTAATAAAATGAAGAATAAAAATCACATCATCACCTCAATAGATGCCGAGAAAGAATTTGACAAGATACAACATCCATTTATGATAAAAACTCTGTATAAAATAGGTATAGAAGGAAAGTACCTCAACATAATAGACAGCATATATGACAAACTCACAGCTAATATCATCCTCAATGGTGAAAAACTGAAGGCTATCCCTCTGAGAATAGGAACCGGACAAGGAGGCCCACTTTCACCACTCCTATTTAATAGTATTGGATGTCCCAGCCAGAGCAATCAGTAAGCAAAAGAAATCAAAGGGATCCAAATTGTAATGGAAGGAGTGAAACTGTCACTATTAGCAGATGACATGATTTTATATATTACAAATCCTAATGAATCTAGAAATAATAAATGAATGTGGTAAAGTTGCAGGATACAAAATTAACATAGAAAAATCAGTTGCATTTCTATATACTAACAATGAAGTAGCTGAAAGAGAAATTGAGAATACAATCCCATTTACAGTTGCAACAAAAAGAATAAAATACCTAGGAATAAACTTAATCAAAGAAATGAAAGATCTGTACACTGAAAACTGTAAAACATTGTTTAAAGAAATTTAAGAAGACACAAAGAAAAGGAACAACATTCCATGCTCTCAGATTGGAAGAATTAACATAGTTAAAATGTCCATACTTCCTAAAGCAATCTATAGATTCAATGCAATCCCTACCAAATTTCCGACAACATTTTGCACAGAAATAGAACAAAGAATCCTAAAATTTATGTGGATCAGCAGAAGATCCCGAATAGCTAAAGGAACCCAGAGAAAAAAGAACAAAGCTGGAATTGTCACTCTCCATGATTTCAAAATATACCACAAAGCTATAGTAACAAAAAAGCATGGTACTGGCACAAATGCAGACACAGAGATCAATGGGATAGAATCGAGAACCCAGAAATAAAGCCACACATCTATGGACACCTAATTTTCGACAAGGGAGCCAAGAACATAACAATGGAGAAAGGAAAAACTCTTCAACAAATGGAGTTGGGAAAACTGGACAGCCACATGCAAAAAAATGAAAGTAGACCATTATCTTACACCACACACAAAAATCAACTCAAAATCAATTACCAACTTGAATGTAAGACCTGAAACCATGAAACTTCTAGAAGAAAACATTGGCAGTATGCTCTTCAACATTGGTCTTAGCAACATATTTTCAAGTACCATGTCTGACCGGGCAAGAGAAACAATTGAAAAAATAAACAATAGGGACTACAAACTAAAAACCTTCTGCACAGCAAAGGAAACCATCAAGAAAACCAAAAAACAGCCTAACAATTGGGAGAAGATGTTTGCAAACCATATATCTGATAAGGGATTAATCTCCAAAATATATAAAGAACTCATACATCTCAACATAAAAAAAACTAACAACCTCATTTAAAAACGGGCAAAAGACCTGAGCAGAAATTTCTCCAAAGAAGATATACAGATGGCCACAGGCACATGAAAAGATGTTTAACATCATTAATTATCAGGGAAATGCAAATCAAAACTACAAGATATCACCTCACGCCCATCAGAATGGCTATAATTAACAAGAAAGGAAACTGCAAGTGTTGGAGAGGATGTGGTGAGAAGGGAATCCTCAGGCACTCCTGGTGGGAGTGCAAACTGGTGCAGCCACTATAAAAAAGTGTACTGAGGTTCCTCAAAAAATTAAGAATAGAACTACCATACTATCCAGCTGTGTTACTGCTGGGTATTTATCTAAAGAACATGAAAACACCAATGCGTAAAGATACATGTACCCATGTGTTCATTGCAGCATTGTTCACAATAGCCAAGACTTGGAAGCAACCTAAGTACCCATCAAGGGATGAATGGATAAAGGGGATGTGGGATATATACACAATGGAATACTACTCAGCCATTAGAAACAACGAAATCCAGCCATTTGTGACAACATGGATGGACATTGAGGGTATTATGTTAAGTGAAATAAGTCAGAGGGTGAAGGTCGAAAACAATATGATCTCACTTACAAGTAGGAGATAAAAAGAACAATAAACAAACACATAGAGACAGAGACTCGATTGGTGGTTACCACAGAGAAGCTGGGCGGGAGGAGGGCAAAAGGGATGATTAGGCAAATGTGTGTGGTGATGGATTGTAATTAGTATTTGGGTGGTGAACATGATGTAATCTATGCAGAATAGAAGTATAATCATGTACACCTGAAATTTATCCAATTTTATAAACCTATGTTATTGCAATAAAAAAAATTGTTGGGGAGATGCGTCTTTGAAATCTTGGCTCCCAACCTTTTTTTTTGACAACAGGCTCCCAACTAGACCCAGGTTTTCCTTTCTGTTAGGAAAAAAATAACGTTAACAATTAGCTAATCCCTGATTATAAATCAACTACTCATGCTAGGAAGTTTACGTACTTTAAAAAGAACCACATGAGAAGATATTTAGACATACATAATCTTTACAAACATGGAACACACACACACACACACACCAGGATGGAAGGGAAGATGATACTCAGAAAATATTTGGTTATATTACCTACCTATCTTCCTATCGAGTTCCTTGGTGAAAAATACATTCGGATCTTAAAGCATTCCTCAAATCTGTAAAAGTATGCAATGTAGCATGTCACACTCTCTGTCGACTGATGGGGTGATTCTTAAAGGGAGCTTTTTTTTGGAAATCTTTCCAAAAATATTTTTTATTGTAAGTAAATATAAAAACGTTCAGGAAATAGGGTTAGATTTAAATCAGAAACTGTTTATTGAGCTCACCATTGGGGAAAACACCATGGTGCATAAGTCTTGATTAAGGTGAGTAGGGAAATTTGAGGAGTAAAATAGTGTACATTCACTGGAAACATACATCTAAGATGAAATAACCATATGGTGATTACATGGTATTTTAAATTTGTAATCCATGTTACTATTGTTTTCAAGGATATCATTTCTTCTTCTTTTTTTAAATGAGCATTGTTGTTACATTCTGCGATTGCACAATTCTTTTTTGTTGTTGTTGAGGTATAATTGATATACAATATTGTATTAGTTTGATTTGTACAACATAAAGATTCAATATTTGTATATATTGTGAAATGATTACCACAATAAGTCTTGTTAACATCCATCACCATCCATAATTACAGAATTTTTTTTCTTGTGATGAGAACTTTTAAGATTTAATCTCTTATCAACTTTAAGATATGCAATAAAGTATTATTAACTATAGTCGCCATCCTGTACATTACTTTCCCATGACTTATTTATTCTTAAATGGAAGTTTGTACCTTTTGACTCGCTTCACCCATTTCACCCACCCCCCCATCCCTGCCTCTGGCAACCAGCAGTCTTCTGTTCTCTGGATCTGTGAGCTTATTATTATTATTTTTAAATTTCCACATGTAAATGAGATCATACACTGATTGTCTTTTTCTGAGTTATTTCACTTAGCATAATGCCCTCAAGGTCCCTCCACTTTGTTGAAATGGCAATATGTCATTCTTTTTTTATAAACTGTATAATATTCCACTGTTTGCATGTGTGTGTATATATATGTGTGTATATATATATATACACACACACACACATGTCATTGTTTTCTATCTGTTCATCTGTCGTTGGACACTTAGGTTGTATCCATATCTTGGCTATCGTAAATAATGCTGCAGTGAACATGGAAGTGCATATATCTTTTCAAATTAGTGTTTTCGTTTTCTTCAGATAAATACCCAGAAGTGGAATTGCTGATTATATGGTAGTTCTACTTTTAATGTTTTGACAAACCTCCATACTGTCTTCCATAGTGGGTGCGCCAATTTACATCCCCACCAACAGTGCACAAGGGCTCCCTTTTCTCCACTTCCTCGCCAATGTTTGTTATTTTGTTATTTCTTGCTTTTTTAAAATAATGGCCATTCTAACAGGTATGAGATGATATCTCATTGTGGTTTTGATTGCATTTTTCTCATGGTTGACAGTGTCGAACACCTTTTCATGTACCTGTTGGCCATCTGAATGGCTTCTTTTGAAAAATGTCTATTTAGATCCTCTGCCCATTTTTTTAAGCAGATTTTCTTTTGCTGTTGAGTTCTTTATATATTTTGATGTAGTCCCACTTGTTGACTTTTGCTTTTGGTATCAAAAATCATTGCCAAGACTGATGTCAAGGAGCTTACTGTCCATGTTTTCTTCTAGGATTTTTATGGTTTGTAGTCTCACATTCAAGTGTTTAATTCATGTTGAGTTAATTTTTCTGTATTGTGTAAGATAGTGGTCCACTTTCATACTTTTGCATATGGGCTGTCCAGTTTTCCCAATAAAATTTATTGAAGATACTCTTCCTTCCCCATTGTATATTCTTGGCCGCTGTGTCATAAGTTGACCATATGTGCCTGGGTTTATATCTGGGCTTTCTATTCTGTTCCATTGGTCTATGTGTCTGTTTTTATCATCATACCATACTGTTTTGATTACTATAGCTTTGTAATATTATTTGAAATCAGGGAGCATGGTACTTCCAGCTTTGTTCTTTTTTTTCAAGATTGCTTTGACTAAGCAGGGTCTTTTGTGGTTCCATACAAATTTTAGAATTGTGCATACTAGTTCTCTGAAAAATGCCATTGGAACTTTGATAGGGATTGCACTGTATCTGTAGATTGCTTTGGGTAGTATGGACATTTTAACAATGTTAATTCTTCTAATCCATGAGTATGGAATGTCTTTCCATTTATTTGTGTCTTCAATTTCTTTCATCAATGTCATAGTTTTCAGTGAACAGTTCTTTTACCTCCTTGTTTAAGTTTATACCAAGGTGTTTTATTCTTATCGATGCAGTTGTAAATGGGATTATTTTCTAATTTCTTTCTGATAGTTCATTTTTAGTGTATAAAATTGCCACAGATTTCTGTATAATAATTTTGTATCCTGCAGCTTTACTCAATTTATTTATTAGTTCTAACAGGTTTTTTTGGTAGAATCTTTAGGGTTTTCTATACATAGTATCATGTCATCTGCAAATAGTGACAGTTTTACTTCTTTCTTTTCAATTTGGATGCTTTTATTTCTTTTTCCTGCCTAATTGCTTGCTAGGACCTCCAATACTATGTTGAATAAAAATGACAGGAGCAGGCATCCTTGTCTTATTCTTGATTTTAGTGGAAAGGGTTTCAGTTTTTCACTGTTAAGTATGATGTTAGCCATTGCCTTGTCATATATGGCCTCTATTATTTTGATGTACTTTCCCTCTATATCCACTTTGTAGAGAGTTTTTATCACAAGTGGATGTTGAATTTTGTCAAATACTTTCCTATATCTATTGAGATTATCATACAATTTTTATCCTTTATTTTGTTAATGTGGTGTATTGATTGATTTGCAGATGTTGAACCATCCTTGCATCCCTGGAATAATCCTATTTAATCATGGTTTATGATCCTTTTAATGTATTGTTGAATTTGGTGTGCCAATATTTTGTTGAAGATTTTTGCATCTATGTTTCTCAGTGACATTGGCCTGTAATTTCCTTTTCTTGTATCCTTGTCTAGTTTTGGTGGCCTTGTAAAATGAGTTTGGAAGTATTCCCTCCTGTTCTATTTTTTGGAAGAGTTTGGGAAGGATTGATATTAATTCTTCTTTGAATGTTTGGTAGAATTTACCAGTGAAGCCCTCTGGTCCTGTACTTTTGTTTGTAGGGGAGTTTCAAATTACTGATTCAATACCCTTACTAATAATTGATTTATTCAGATTTTCCATTTCTTCCTGATTCAATCTTGGAAGGTTTTATGTTCCTAGAAATTTCTCTGTTTCTTCTCGGTTGTCCAGTTGTTGGTAGTAGTCTCTTATGAATCCTTTGTATTTCTGTAGTATGCATTGTAATGTTTCCTCTTTCACTTCTGATTTTATTTATTTGAGTCCTGTCTCTTTTTTTTGTGGGTGAGTCTGGCTAAAGTTTTGTCAATTTTGTTTATCTTTTCAAAGAACCAGCTCTAGGTTTAATTGATCTTTTCTATTGTCTTTATTTCATTTATTTCTGCCCTGATCTTTGTTATTTCTTTCCTTCTGCTAACTTTGAGTTTCATTTGTTCTTATCTTTCTAGTTTCTTGAGGTGTATGGAATTCTTAATTTTGAATCATAGTGAATTACTCTGACAGACATTGACTTATTTACTGAACAGTATAATGGTCAATAGTGACATTTTATATATAATTATAAAATTAAAATATACCTAACACACCTGTTATAATATATTGGCTACAGTAATGAACAGTCATTTATTTCAGACAGCTAGGGTCTGAGATTATTTTATCATCAATGATCTAATTAATGCATAATAGTAAGCTCAATGATGGGATTTTATCAAATTATAGGATTTCATGCATTTCTTTATTCTGACTAAAATGACCTCGTAATTGGAAAGTTATATTTGTGCAATGAACATACAAAAGAATAACAAAGAAAAGGCCAAGAAGAGAAAAGAAATGTACGATGATGCTCTGTAAATGGTGTGTACTGATTAACAATGTTACCATGTAGGCTTGGGTTTTCTCAGCCTCCTCAGGTGTAATGAGGAAGCTGGAGGAAGATGGACCTTGGAATTATCCAAGTCTAAAAGGCCAACAAGACCCACCACAAATGTATATGTCCTTCATGTGGGCAAAACTGATGCAGTTTGGTTTAAAAAACGCTCATGACAAGATGATGAAAAGCTATTAAATAAAATTAATTCATGGAGATCTTTATTTAGGAATGATTGGGATTTTATATATTAATTAGGTTCCTTTATCAAGGCCATGGGAAAGTGTGAGATAAAGTATATTTATCTATGTTTTATTTAAGATAAAAAATAAGACATCATAGAGGAAAAGGAAAGACAGACTCCTCATCAAAAGACCAGTATTTTAGATGACTATATAATCTTCTTACTCTTTCATAAAGAAAAGTAATTATCTTCTCTTTGTTTTAACATTTTTACAAAATGAAAAGTACAGGATTTAAACTCTGTTTAAACTGTGTCATGTTTCATGTATAGTATTTAAAAAAAAAAATCATTGCTACGGTAAATCATCATAAACACAAAACTGTGTTTTCTTCCTGAATGCAATTGTCTTGAGCTAGTTCAGGGAACGCCTTATTTTTTAAAGTCACCAAAAAAGAAGTCAATGTCTAAATTGCGTGGTGAAAATAATCTTTAGATTGCTTTGAACTATATCTTGTTCAATAATTGCAGACGTGCTAGAAAAGGCAAAATTAGAAGACAGATAACTGCTGATTCTAAAATGGTAGGGATTTGTAATTATTCTAATTCACAAACTTTTTTAACTCTCATAAAATTAGTACAAATATAGTTATTCAATTAAAAATGTTTTTAGCCTCAAAACATTTCAACATTTTCCATGGTAGAGAATTATCTACTTTGGCTCTTTATCTGCCGTCACTGTAAAATGTGTTATGAGACTATTTAAATAAAGGGTTAGTTAAAAAGGATCCAGATATCATATGTGTAATAATCTACCAGTTTGGTTGTTTCTGATGGATTTTCTATCATAGTCAATCTGTGTTCCCTTACTTTATTTCTAGCTAGAGCCAGTGTTAAACAATGACACTATATATCTTTTTGTACAATTTGCCAATTTTGGTTACTTTAGAACCTAGGTGACTCCTGAATTGTCCTTGTGAATCACCATTCTGCCAAGAAAGGACTGAACAAAGAATTGATTTATGTACTGAAACGTCAATGTAATTTTTAAACTATATAATTCAAAGATATTTTTACCAAAGGCAAAGAAAAAAAAAGCTTTTTGTGGAGATCAAAACAGTGGTGTCTTTAAAAAAATAGGAACCATTAAACCATTTTAGATGTTTCAACTATTAATTATTTTTGAAAAAAGTTCTTAGGCATTTGTCTTAATAACCTTTGTCAAAATAGTTTCAATTAGCCCCTTTTATGCTTTTCTTTTTGAAGTTTTCTGTCCTTATGTATTTCAGTTGCATTGTCTCTATGTAGAATAGCTTGCTACTTGGCCTAAATTTATTTAAATATAACTTGGAGATAATTATATAACATATCTTATTACCTAATAGTTAATAGAAAACAGTCACCCTATGGAATACTGTCTTGCTCAAATCAGTGAGATGATTTCATTGAAGTTTCTAGTTTTTGGACACATTGAAAAGTATGGACACCCAGAGGATGCAGCATAAAGACCTCTAGGTGAGATATGTGTGTCTGTTTTTGTGTGTAGCTGTTCATACACTTTCACATTTCTTAATGAGAAATTCTTGTTCAAGTGTTATTCTTTTCCAAGAGTTTCAAGTGTTATTCTTCCATTCACCAAGACTTTTTTTTTGTATTTTGTCAATTGTTTTAATTAAATCACCATGTAGATTGGTTTACTTATCTCTCTACATCAGAAAATGTATAGTATTATTGTGGAAACATCTTTAGGAGTCATTCAGTGTAATTTTTTAAATGACAAGTTCTTGTCATTATTTAATTTGAGATGCCATTTATTTTTACCATTATAAAATATACCAGATATGTAGAAATTACACGGAGAAATAGCAACTGACTAATGATAGCTTTGAATTATGTATTCAAAGACATTTTTTGTTATACTATGTTATTAAAATCACAAAAATTTGAGTTGCAATATTTATTGGATAAAATTATGAATGAATGGTATAATAAAAGATTATATGTTATCATGTGTGGTTATATGTACACTTATATAAATGCATATTTATATATAAATGAATAAATTAGTATATTGATAACTTAGTATCATAAGCTCTGTTATAATATTCTTTAATTTTGGGAATCTAAACAGGACCTGAATTATGTGTTCCTTCTCTAAATACATTCTTTATTATCCTGTATTTTTTTCTTTCCTCACAAGCTTTTGCTTACTTATCTCCAGACCTAATTGATGCTTTTTAGTTTTTCCTAATGCTGCTCCAGGTTAATTTCTACAGTGATAGGACTAACAGAAGTCAGATGAATGGAACAAAAGGATGGTTTCATTCTCATTTCTTTTTACTCCATGTCTGCCATTTTTCCTACCAATTAAAAACCTAAAAGTTGAGGAGATATTTTTGATGAAAAAATAGGCTTCTTTATCAAGAAAGCTGGAATGCCAATATCTCCATGTTATACTTGTTTTATGTTATTATAGTTAGAGTAAAATGAAATAATACATGTAGAATGCTGTCAGTGTGTTTGCACCTGTTAAGAACCTCTCAAGAATAGCTGTTGTGATGATTATTATTTCTACTAAGTTATATACATTTTACTATAAAGATTAAATTAGTTTTTTTTCTTCCCCATTAAGAATATACTTTGGGGTCCAAGCAGCTATCTTAACAGTTAACTTTTGTAAAATGACCCATTTCATAATTTGGTAGCTACCTATAAATAGTAATTATCAAAGCATTGCTATAAAAATATATTGAAGCATTCATATTTTTAATCTGTGTCTTGGGATTATATTAAACCTTACTGTGGTAGCTATTGATTTTAAAACCATAAATATGTATTAAATAAACTCCCAGTTAGGCTAAAGTTACAGCAGAAACATTGCATCATATGCTACAACCTTAGAAACTCTCCCTTGGCAGTAAGGGTCCCTGACTTCCTTTGGGTATTTTAGGCACTGATACTCCATAATAGGCCATTAAGAAAGATGTGTAATTTGAGACCTATCCAGGTGCACCCTACTGAGATGAGATAATTTCAAAACGTGTATATTTTCTCTCCTGCCTGGTTGTTACTGATAGACTAACTACAAGGAATGAAAAATAGGAAAGCTATCGTAGAATACTTTGTAAATCACAAAAGACAATACATTTCTTTCATAATTTCAAGAAGAAGTATTTAAAACATATAGATAGTCTTTTTATGTAAGGAGGTTCTAAAGGAATTATTTTTAGTCCTTGTCTACTATACAGTTTTAAAAATTTCCATTATTTTATAGTATCTCTTATTAATAGTTGAACTGCTTGTGAAAAAAGAGACTTACTGAGATTTTAAAAAAAATGTGAATATCAAGGGTTTGAAGTCAAATTGTTTATATGAAAGAGATGAATGGGACTGACTAGTCATGATAACTAAACCATAGTGCAACTCTGATGTAGTCATCTAGCTCATAATGAGATTAAGCTTCCCCTGCATTCCTCTTGGTTTTGGAAAGTCTTCAAAGAAAGTGTAAGTAGATGCATATTTTTTCTTTATCTGCTTGAAGGAATTGGAATAAGATGAATTTGACATTACTACCTCAATTCTTGTGGCTTGTCTAGTCTAGGCTTTATTTTTAGCTCAGTTGCTTAGTAACTGTCATTGTTTTCAGAGAAATAGTGTTAAGAAATGAGATGTTTCCTACTTCAGTCCCCTAAATTCATGCTCTAGCTTGATATGATTCTGGTCACCCAATTTGACCTTTAAAGTTCATTGTTCCCAGCTATGGAAATAACTTTCTTGCCAATTTTGACTATAGTGCTATTTGAATTGATAATGATAGTTTTTATAATTTTACAGGAGAAAATGTGATTATATTGGTTTTAAGTCAAACCCTAGAACTTCACTTATAACACAAACTTACACTAGATATAATGTATAGTCATGGTTGTCATTCATGAAGTACTCAGGTTATTTCAGTTATAAAATTGGCAGAAAGAAAACAACATAAGGCAACACTAATCTATCCCAATCGTAAAGCCTTTGTAGATAATAAAAATCCGACAAACTTTAGAAACATTTGAGGTTAGCTTGATTGATCATTTGTCAGTTTGATTCTTGAAGTTAAAATAAGTATAAAGTCACGAATAATTCTACTTTGAAAATACATTTGCTTCTTCTCAGTGACATTCAAAGTTATGTCATTTCCCTTTTTTAAAAAGATTCCTTTGTTACTGAAATTAAATAGTTGTGCTCATTGGAATTAGATTGATAGTTTTTAAGTCTTTTCAAAATCTTCTTTGGGAGATACCTTTTTTTTTTTCTGATTGTATTTAACTCTTCATATAATTTAAGAAGTACTTGCTTGGCTCCTAAGAACCTCCAGGATCATCATTCCTGGGTTATTCACCTAATGAAGTTTGTGTTCTTGCCCCTCACTCACCCAAAACAAGCATGAATATAATGAGTCGTTGGTATCTATTCAGATGTGCCAAAGACGTATATGGTGCCAGGTAGAAATTATTCAGAAGTGAAGATAATGAAGGCCTTCTGTTTATGACATGATTCTCTCAATCTGAAGTTTGTTGGAATATTTCAGTATATAGCTGTATCCTAGATCTTCATCTTACTCATTTAACCCATAACTTAAACACTAATCACACCTAGGTAAAAGCTCCTTGCATTTACATAAAGTGTTAGCACAGGCTTCTATAACAAAAATGCCTTGGACCTTGTGTCGAATAAACGACAGTAGTTTATTTCTCACAGTTCTGAAGACAGGAAGTCCAAGATCAGGGTGCTGGAATGGTTGGGTTCTGATGAGAGCCCTCTTCCTGGGTACAGATAGCCCTCTTCTTGCTATAACCTCACATGGTGGAAGAAGCTAGAAAGGTCTCTGGGGTATCTTTTTATAAGTGTACTAATTCTATTCATGAGAGCTCCCCTCTCATGACCTTATCAACCTCCCAATGGCCCCACCTACAAATACCATCATATTGGGGATCAGTATTCAACATAAGAATTCTGGGGGGACACAAATATTCAGTTTATAGTAGGTGGGCTGCAGAATCAGTAGTCAGTAGAAGTGATGAGAGGCAGTAGAATCTAATGAATGAAAGCACAAACCATGATTGAGATTGTTTAGGTGCAAATTTGGACTTGTTTAGTTTTAGCTCTGTGACCTCAGCAAGCTCTTAACTTCTTGGTCCCTCAGTTTCCTCATTTGCCAATTAGGAATAATAATAACCCCTTCTGTTGGAGTTGTTATAGGATTAACAATAAAGTTTATATTTAAAATCAATTAAATGAGTTAATATGTAGGAAGCTCTTACAACAGTGCCTGATACAGTAAGGGCACAGTAAATGATAGCTGTTATTATGAAGAGGAATATTGTTTTGCCTGGTTCTCTGTATCTCTTGGAATAGATTAACATGCTCCTGTTAGAAATGGAATTATTTACTTTGAAGTAGTTACCCATTATATTCAGAATGTTTTAACTGTAGATTGCTTGCCTTTCCTAATTTCTACTTCCCTTGGAGACATAGAAATCAGTCCTTGATTATCATCATAAATGACATATTGCAAAGCAATTTTTAGTTTTTGAGTATCCTTTTAAATAATAGCTATGATCATTCAGAATTATTTTTCATAGCTAATATTGTTAAAAATTTGAGATTTTATTTTCAAATTGAGTACTTTCATTTTTGAAGAGCAAAATAAAGGCTCTATTTTACAAATCATACATGGAAAGAGTATGAGATCCACTTTTTAGTTTTAATTATCTCATTTCAAGCAATTAAATTATTTTGTAAACTAGTTGCATTAACAATTATTTATGCTTAGCTTAATTTCACTCATTGATTTTATTTCCTATTGAACATATCAATGGAGGCAAATATCTTATTTAAAGCCTATTGGAAACAAACTCCAATCATGCTTTGTGGGATCTCAGCGAAGAGGTTAACTCAAGGACACTTTGCAAGAAAATGATGCTGTGTAAAACATCAATCTATTTCATGGTTAAATGATATGCTGCCCTAAAGCCGAAAATAGCAATGTTCATTAAATCCAAATTTGTTCCCAAACATTAATAGACACTTATTAGATCATAGCATTATCCGAAAGACAATTAGATGGGACTTTTACTCTAGAGAACTTTCTTATTAAAATTACCTTCCTAGATTACTTATTTTCTAACGTAGCATCAAATCATGTTTGAAATATAATTATAAGGAGATATGTGTTTTACTTAAGCAATAAAAAATATTGTTAGTGTTTCAGACAATGTGTAGCGATTTAGCATTTCATTGCTTGCAAAATCTTGTTAAGTAACCTTTTTTTAAAAAAAAATTAATTGAATACACATAGGTCTTCCCATTGCTCCGATGTCTCTGAAACGTGGAGGAGATAGTAGGGAGAGAATGAGGGAAGGATGGAGATGAGTGAGGTTCTAGTGGAAAGGTAATTGTGTTCCTGAACTGCTCTCCCTGTTTCTAATTTCATTTAACTTTTCCTGTGTCTTTTGTACCCATCCTCTGTTTTTTCCTTCTATTTTTCCATCCTGATTATTTTTCCTTCCACCCCAATGAAACATATAACTGTGATACTTCTACAACTTGAAAAATTGTTGTCTTGACTTTCTTCAAATAATCTATATTTTATATCACAATTCTGGACCTGTAGGTCAGTGTAAACTCCCACCATGCTACCTCTGGCAAATATTGTTAGCTGACATCGCTCGCCTAAGGTATTTTTCTTTCCTCTCAATTTTCTCTTACATACTACCACCAGTTTAATCTTCTAACAGCATGGTGTTTACAACGTACCTTCTGATTTTGAACCTTTCCGTCCAACCACTCCCAAACTCCTATCAAATGTTCTTCCGTCCCACTCACCACCAAATGTAATCTCATTTACCATTTATAACCGTCCTTTCGAATATAAAAACCTTCATTAAGTGAGAACAAGGATTTTTCTCACTTATTGAATGCCTACTCTTGCCAGGAATCTTTGTAGGTACTTTATGTATTACCTTTATTAATGCCTTACAACCACCTGGTGGAATAAGTATTAATTTCAGATGTGAACATTAGGGTATAGAAAATTTAAGTAGTCTGCCTGTGGTCATACACATCACAGCTTGAAGAGGGAGCACTGAAATGTTTTTTCTTACTCCAAAGCTCATGTCATGCCTTCTGTTCATGCTGCTTCTGATGTCTCTGACTTATGGGATGTTTAATACTTGATGACAGGAGTGTAGATTTTTTAAAAAATATGGTACAGAAATAAAGGATTAAGAAAAATATGGACACATCCAGTTGTAGGTCAAGGCAAATACATACTTTGTATATATGAAATTTCTTCTAGGTTGTATTTTGACTTGAATATGTTATAAAATATACATCTCTATGGATAAGTAATAATACACTGCCAAATGCATACCAACAGCATTATATCTAAAGGCGTTGTAATTCTCTGGAATAAATATTTGATTCAAATAGCATAGTAGCTGCTAATCAGTGTTATGCAGGTTTGGAAACCTGACAAAAAGCATCATATTATGAAAATGCAAAGGCCGCATTATTTTTATGTGGTGTCGTGTTAGGTACTATCTAAATATTAGTTAATTAATAGTAATAGTAATTTAATGATTTACTTAATACCTCTATTTTAGTTAATATCTCTAATAATTTGGGTTCTTTATTTGAAACCAAAGATCATTTACACAAATTAAATTCAGAAAAAAAATATTCAGGTGTTTAGGACCAATATACAGGATTATAAAAATTTTAGGAATATATTCACTATAAATATTTACCCGCATTCTTAAAAGACAGTACTTGCAGTGATTTTTACGTGTTTATGTAATTTGTACCTTTAAATATTACAAAAATTTACTTAAATATGACAGAGTGCATGGTTTGATTTAAATTAAATCAAATTTAATTCAGATTCCTTTGCATACAAAACTCTTCCTATTCTGCCCTAATGGATTGTCTATATTAATTGCTGTTGCTCCTTACTCACTCAGTAGACCTGACAAACCAGATGCCTTTCAGTTCTATAATAGGTCCTGTCTTTTACCAGCTCTTTACCTTTTTTTAAAATAATAATCCTGAACCCAGAATGTTCCTCCTCTAACTACTGTTTGGTGAAATCTTATCCATTCTTCACATTCTAGCACAATTACATTCTCTTCTTGCAGGTCTTCTGGATCTTCCAAGCTGTGTTATCTCCTCTATTATTTTTTAACTCTCTTCTTCATCTTATTTGGATTTGTATTTTATAATTGTGTTTCCTGTGTTATCTCTTCTCCTCCTCTTTCCTGCCTCCATCATTCTCCTGCTTCTCCCTTTCCTCCTCTTCCTTCTTTAATGCAAGAATTTGACATAAATATCTCACATACCCTCTATAATCAAACACAGTTTACATTGTTTGTATTCATTAATGATATCTTGGAACATATTGCCAGAGAAACACATGTGTGGGTTGATTGAGTTCAATATTTCTTGGAAATAGTAAACCACATGATTGAGAATTTGTCTTCTGTGAATCTCCAAAGGATCTAGCACTATTTAAGAAAGTATTCATTGCTAGAACTTTCAGCTCCTTGTTGCTTCTAAATTGACTCAATAAATAAATACTTTTTAATAGTTATTTCATATGATGCTCTTTGACTCCATGATTATTGAAGAAAGGAAAGATCATTGAACCTTATTGTACTGCTTTGATTTTCTGCGTCAAAATGTTAAGAGAAAGTGTTTAACTTAAAAAAAAAATGGTATGATTGATAGTAGGACCCAAACTAATAGTGCTTTACAATTCTATGATATACTCACATGCACTCTCTCAGTTGAGAAATAATACATATAATTCTTTAAGAAAACTTTAAAGGAAAAATATATTTTTAATTTTCAGATGTTGTAAATTATAGCTAACATTTAAAAAACATTATATCTTTTACTCAGTCTAAACTCCTTTAAAACTTATTTTGCTTCTACCCAGTGATCATCACACCAAACATTTTAACATTTTATAGGATGGTGATGGGAGAAAGTTGTATTATATATCTAATTTTTCATCTTGCTGCCCTACTTCTTTTCCCTAAGATTTAATTGTATCATAGACCTCCTATTCTTCTCAGAAGGAGTCTTCCATGTAGAACGCCTTTTGGAAAGACATTTTTAGGAGAAAAGATGTCATCCTTTATTTCATAGGGTGTGGACTATGAAACATTGCTGTGTATGTGCTTATAATTGTGAAACATTGCAATCTTAAATTTGAGGAATTAGCATTCAAGCCCCTCATCTGAGCATCTATGCATAAATAAATACTGTAGCTGAAATATATTTTCCAGCCTTATTAAATGAATATTTCTCAGAAATACTCGGCTCTTTTTGGTTGTTATGGATGCATCTTATTTATAAATGTAGTGAGTTATGTGCACATAAATCGTGATTACCTAGATACCCTGTTATAACATATTTGCTTTGCTTGTTTCAGGTAGTGACAAATGATAAAATAAAAAAAAAACTAGGTTAATCTTTTTTGAAATTTGTATCACTTTTCATAAGTTACTGTATGTCAATTTTATATTACTAAAAAGGTAATTTATGGAGAAGGGTTGTGATAAATATTTGATTTGTTAATGAATATACTTTCAAATCAATCAAATTTTAAAGTTCATGTGCTAACCCTGGAAGAATACAGATAATTCCCGTGATATTTGTAAACACTTCTAAAGTAAGGCTTTTTCTGAGGTAATAGCTATAATTTCCCTATATGGAATGAGAAAAAAATAACAGGCTGAATGAGAATATACTATGGGGTTATAGGACTATATACCAATTAGTTATTAAAATAGTGCCACATGGAATTTTATACATGTGACAATGTAAAAAAAATTGGCTTCTAAAAAGACATATGGCAAAAACAAGTAAATATGCAAAATAAAATATGGTTTAAAAATTTGTAGAGTTGATATGGAATAGAATTTGTAGTTAGTACAATTTGTGATAAGTGAACATTTAATAGTTGGGAAAATGTAAAAATATTATGAAGAAGATATATTATCTTGTCTAGGTTATTATGAGAAAAAAGGTATAATAATATCATACAATTTACTTTGGAAAAAGATTTGAGAGTAAGTTATCTAACAGAAATGTGATTAAGAGTAACTAAAATGAAGGTAACAATTCCAAGATGAGAGGCTTTCAGATTCTAATATTAGTCTCTATTTAGAATATAGAAAGGAAGCAAATATAAAATAAAGATAGAAGCTTTCAAACATGATTTAATAAGAAAGATGTATGAAAAAATTAAACAAGAAAAACAAATTATGACACCAGAATTTACGGTGAGTGTTTTCCCAAGGTAAAATCAGTGTCTTTAGGAGAACTTTTGTTTCAGCAATAACAAAAAATTTCAAATATTTCAGAGTATAATTGTGCTAGATATGAAGGAAATTTAGTCTAAATGTAACGAATAAGGGGTTTTCCATGTAGTTTCTGAGGAGACTTTAGTTACATAAAGCATTTGTAGACTGTCTTTCCATGTTGTGATTTTATTTAACTTTTAGTGGAACTTGAGTTAAATCACATAGCTTCATGATCATAATATTAAATATTACTGATGTAAATTAGAATACTTCAATCTATCTCACCTTTTAATTTTAAATATTCTGAAGAGTAGTGAAGTTAGTTAGTTTTGTGTGAGCACATATAAACTTGAAGTAGCTAATCAAGGACTGTACTAGAAACATATTTCTTCCAATTTTTGAATAGGGTAACAGGTAAAACTGTTTGCCATATTGTGATAATCTTTGATAAAAGCTAGAAATACCATCTTTTGAGAATAATTTTTGAAGCATTAATGTGTTGATTTATTAATGGAAATTAGCATAACTAATAAAGTATATTTTAAACAGGAGAAACATACGGAAAATCCTCCTTTATAAAATTTCGCATTGTTTTAGTATGCATTGTTCAGCTATAAAATTCTGAAGGAGAGTGTGCATACTAACTCCCTGGGTTATTGGTTTCCTAAACTTGTAAGTGAGAAGGATGGAGGTTGGGCATATGGTCTCTCCCTCAATTTTGAAGGAATAAAAGAAACAAAGAGGGGCCTGCCTGGAGGCGTGGCGGTTAGGTTTGCGCGTTCCGCTGCAGTGGCCCGGGGCTGGCAGGTTCGGATCCTGGGCGTGGACCATCGCACCGCTTGTCAAGCCATGCCATGGCGGCATCCCATGTAAAGTAGAGGAAGATGGGCACGGATGTTAGCCCAGGGCCAGTCTTCCTCAGCAAAAAGACGAGGATTGGCAACAGATGTTAGCTCAGGGCTGGTCTTCCTCACACACACACACAAATTAAAAAAAAAAAAAGAAACAAACAAAGTTGGTGAATGACAGACATGCACTATCACATGACAATCTCTAATCTCTAATCCTCATAACCAACCTGCACGGTGAATATTGTTCTCTCATAGTTGAAAACACTGAGATTCAGAGAGGTATGCAATCTTGCCCAGCACCGGAACATTAGGTCAGGATGATTTTAAATCCCCTGCTGTTACACACACAAAAAAAATCTGACAGTTTTTTACTTTGTGTTCCTAGAACATCTCACATAACACATATCACATTTTACACAGCACTATAATTATTGGTGAGTATACCTTTTAGCATTCATATTTCACTGGAAGTGATTTTCAAATGGTGATTACATTTTAGACTTGTGGCCACCCTGTCCCCACTTGACCCATAGTGTTAGCAGAGAGCTTTGTACAGAGAGAAGAATACATTTTATTGGAGATGGAAATATATTTTGAAAATGGCTTGAATAGAGAAGGCTAAAGAAATTTTATTGGAAATAGAAATATATTTTGAAATTGATTTGTTGAATGCTTTATATCAGTAGTAAATCCTTTTTTATGAGTAATTGTCTTGTCATATGTAACTTAATAGTCCCTAATGACTTTTCTTGGTGTTTCTTTTTTTATGTGTTTTTGAAGAGCTTGGTTTCAGAAATAACTTGTATGAAAATCTCTTTTATATGAAAACTGATTGGTTTGGTAAAGTTAATGACAACACATAAATTGAAAAAAAAATCATCCCAGAAAGTTTTCTTTTTTTTAATGTTTATTCAAAAAGTGATGGTTTATCTTTCTATAGGTTATGAGCAATCTTGTCTTTCAAATTGTCTATTAAAATTCACGTAGTTTAATTATTACAATTTATTATATATGCCCCCAAATTAGCACGTTATTTTGGGGCTGTAGCTGAGAGGTAGGCAGGTGGTGAGGCTGGAATGTGAGAACATGTTACCCTCCTCAAATAATAGCTTCTTTTCTTCTAAATTCCTTTCTTCACCTCTGTTGCACAATAATCATGAAAACAAATTCCTATGCCCCAATCAAATGTAAAATATTTTAGTAGACGTGGCTTTGTTCCCTGTTGTGAAATCTTAAACCATTATTATAAATAATAGATATGCACCTTCTTATCCTTTCTATAAAGTGACTTTCTCCTGTTGCTTCATTAATATGAAAATATATATCATATGAAATAACCTATTCTGGTTTTCATTAAAGCCAGACTTAACAATGGCAATAGTCGTATTTCACTATGGAAATAATTTTCAGTTCCTCCAAAGAATACAATGCTATAATTAGGCTGTTTTCCTTTTAAAACATGTCTTCCTTCTTTTTTCTCTTTGTCCCTCCACTACTTCCTCATATATCCATGCTATTTCCAGGTTCTTCACTCTTCACAATCAACATATTTAAGCAATTCCTAAGTCTTCCTTGGAAACTTGCTACATTGTTCCCTTCCCTTGTTCAATGAATACCTCTAATTACTCTCATACATTTTTTTGTTTATTTCTACTATAGAGAGAGGAAAGAGCAGCGATGTTGGAGTCAGACATTTGATTTGACATTCTTGCTGTATAACGTGACTAATATTCCTCCTCAGTAAACATGAAGACGACATTGTCTGCTTTATAGATTTATATGGAGAATTAAATCAGATAATAGTATAATATCTAGAACATTGCTTGGCATATGATAGGTACTAAAAATATGTTAATTCTTCTCTTTATCTTGTGACTTCATTTGCTGTGTTCTGCTTTTCCCATTACAGTGAGAGTTTTGAGAAAAATTGTTCTATTTCATTTGCATTTTCAATAATATCCACTATGGTAGATAGTAGTATATATATTTTTGAAATAATAAATAACTCACCTAGATGGCTGCCCACAATTTTTTTGGTGGCAAAATAGTTTTGTATATATTTACCTCATGAGTATATGTTTGTGTTTGTGTGTGTATATATGTGTGTATACAGACATCTCCTGATGCCATAGACATAAAGGGAAAAAAAAGACAATAACTGAATGTTGAGAGTGGGGGGGAAGATATTGTTTACTTGTTTATATCAGTCAATTTAAGTATCCTTCTTTAAGCATCCATTAATTATTACATGCATGTTAAAGAATATAATTTTAAATTAGCGATTTCTTTCAGAATTTATTTTCAGAAAGAGTTATACACTTACGGCAATTAATAATAAGTTCTGAATGTTTTCATGTACGTTAGAGAAAATGAAATGAAAATGTTGCATATGATTCCTTCCCACATAGTTTGTTTTATCTCAACCACATTTTTTTTCTTGTCAATGCTTTCTCTATTTGTAAAAGTAAAATGTTATGAGATTATCTATTATGAATGTTGTTTTTTTATAATGTCTGAGATTAAAAGGAAAATTTTTATATCTGTTGTGTCCAGATTTAGTGTTCTAAGAGCCTATACGACAGTGACTCAATAAATATTTTTACATTAAATTATCAAATGATCTTGCTTTGTACACATCCATGTTAAAAGGATGAGTAGGATAAAATTGAAGACTAATGCGATGTATAGTAATTAAGACTTTTAGCACTTATCACATGTTAGACACTATTCTGTGCAATACAGATTTTTATGTTTTATATAATTTCAAATTATAAATTTAACTCACTTAATGTTCATGTAACCATATGAATTAAGTAATATCACTCTCTCCCCATTAACAGGAAACCGAGGCACTGATGGATTACATGACTTGCCTAAGTTGACAGTACTAGGAGAGCTAGTAACTGAGATTGGGTATTGTTGCTCCAGAATCTGTGCTCTTAATTACCATGATATAAGTAATAGTGTGAGACATTTAGATAAATCTGTGTAATTTTGCCTTATAACCATAACCAAAGCAAGTATTTCAGAAATATTTTGGTATTTATTTCGGCAGAATGAGGCTTATTAATACAATCTTCAGTAAGCTTGTTTATTTTGAATATCCCTTTACAGAAAAATTTTAAATTTATACTCAAAATGTGAAATTGTTTTAAATATATGTCAATCACCAGAATGGAAAGTAGAGCAAAAAAGAAAGAAAGAGGGAAAGGAAGGGAGACCCAATTTTTACTTGATTGATCAGTTTTAAAGGTGCTGACTGTGAAAGACAACATCATCAAAATTTGGTTCATGTTCCTACAGTAATGTTGCTTCTTGAGATAAATCTGTACAGATTTTAAAGGAGGCAGCTATACCAGTTTGGTTCAGTAAAATAACCTTTTTAAAGCTTTACGTTTTTAATGTCTTCCATGTACATTTAACACTTCTGAGCAAGATTCCTCATCTTAAATTGTAAGATCCTAGAGATTAGGTTGCACGTTTCATTCAGTAATTCTATCCTGTGTTCCTACCCTAGTGCTTTGTATTTCAGTGGGCACTCAATAAACCTCTGTTGAATGAATTAATTACATTTGAGCATAATTAATTAACATAAATCTTTGATCTTCGCAGATCTACTTAACAAAAATGCTTAGAAAAGCAATGTAGTAAATATGTACAATAATTTCTGAATGAATATCAGGGCCTGGAATGAAAGTAAGAATTATACATTTAACTTTTTTTGTTTTAAACTCGTGGTATTGGTAATGAATTAAATTTTTTTACTATTCTAATGTTCGTAAAAATTATACTTGTGGAAAATGTTTATACAAAGGAAGTCCCAAATCTATTTATACATTATAAAACCAGTATATTTATATTAATTTGTCCAGCGAGACTGAATTATTTATTTCAGTCGTTTGGGGGGCTGGGAAATTAACATTGTGGTAATGTGTGCAGAAGTAATGTCCTTTAGATTACTTGTTCATTTTTATATATGATGCCTGTATTCATTAAAATAAAGAAGGGACAGATGGTTATTAGACTTGTCATGGTGATCATTTTCTAGTGTATATAAATGTCAAATCACTGTGTTGTACACCTGAAACTAATATAATATTGTACATCAACTATACTTCAATTTAAGCAAATGAAGGGAGGAGGGATACAGATGTTCTAGTCAGGAAATAAACTTCCAAGGAATTAAGAATACTTTTATTTGATAACCCATTTTTTTCTTGTTTGCAGGATTCAGACTTGGGATATTGGTGTTTCTGGTTTTTTTGAGGAATATTTCTTTTTGAGTTTTTTTTTTTTTTAAATCATTGGTCTTGGAACACAGAAGAGGAACCAGAAAGACACTTATTCTGTTTCACGTTTGGAGCTCTCACTCCTGAGACGGTCTCATGTCTGCGTGCACAACCATGTGGCCATCACAGCTACTAGTCTTCATGATGCTCTTAGCGCCAGTAGTTCATGGTAAGACCTTTAATTCGATTTTTTGTGTGATGCTTAACGTTGTCTCACTTTTTTACACTAGACCCTTTCTTATAAATCTTGGCTATACAATTTTGCAGCTTTTGCCTACCATATATAAAAATGAGTATATATTAATATGGCTAAGTAAAAGGCCATATGTGTACCATAAGCTGCAATAAATATAAATTTAAATTTGATTTCATAAAGTGCCTATTGAAATTTAAATATAACCAAAGGGTTTTTTTGTTCGTTTGTGTTTTAAAGAACTCTAGCATGTTTTATTCTTTGTTGTTATCATGCTTATGGAAAATGAGCTGAATTATGAAGTATATCATTTATGATGAATTTTTTGGTTTATACATTTTTGTACTTAAAAATAATTTTAATATAGTAAGTATGCACATTTGAAAGAAAATACCAAAAAAATCTGCTTTCCCAAACCACTTAATCATTTATTTCTGGGTGTTTACTACTCTGTTCAATCTTTAATACACAATCTTTAATACATGCAAACTAAACCTCTCAATAAAGGGAAATTGTTTTTGTTATATACATTTTAATGCAAAAAAGGAAAAACAAACATCAAAATAATATGAATATATGCAGAAAAGTAATTTTACTGAAACATGCTAATATATTCATAACAGACTTGTATACTCTGTTCATTTAGACATCTTGGTATTTATAACAGAAATATGATAGTTAAGAAATGATATACCTTTGCAAATTTTATATAAAACAATTATTCAACAAATAAACAAGACAAATTCTGTACTACTTAGTATAATATTCATGAATGTCTCTAAAAACTGGCAAATTAAAGTCTATATGTATGTTCCATTTTTACAATTTAAAGTTTTCTACTACTTATCATTGATTTTGCACTAAGATAAAAATGGGATAATATAGTCACTATGTCATATGTTAATGGTAATTATAGCAAAGAAAAAGGGACACAGCTGTATTTGCCACTGCTTAGGAGGTCTCAGAATATTATAGTGTAGCAAGCAGCTGAAATGAATGTTTACGCTCTTCAGCTCACTTTTGGTTTTTAATTGACTGCAGAAATCTATTGTAGTTCATCAGTGATGCAATTCTGAATTTGGCCTATATTCCTAAGTTTCAACATGAATTGCATTCTGCTGTCATTATAAAAACTGGAAAACAAACCTTTTGACTCTCTTGAAGTTTTCCTCTAAAGTTCCCCTGATTTAAAACATTTTTTTCTAATAAATCACTCTAATATGAGGTAGTGTTTTCTTAAAAGAATGAAAGTAAAATTGTGCCACCATCTAGTTTTAAACAATGTAAATTTGTCAACAATTTCAAAATGTTTCCAGAATTCATATACTGATGCAGCACTTATACATTTCACATACTTGGGCACAGATAATATTTTGTGATATGGGACAATAAAAGAATTATGTCACTTAACAAATGCTTTTCTTATTATTTGTATGTCTAAAGATTCTAATTTGATTTTTTTGATGTTATAAAAATGCCTCACTCATAAGGTTATTTTGAAGATTAAATAAATAGTATATCTAAAGGGTCTAGCCCTTTAGATAGTGCCTGACAAATATGACATGCTTGAACATGTTAATTTCCTTCATCATGCTATGTGTCCCTCAGTTTATTTTTGTTCCGGTAAATTGTAACAATCAGGAGTTAGCTAACTATGAGAGCTGTTTCATTTGATGTTGATACTCGGGGAGGGGAAACATATACATATACAAAATATATATATATACACACACACACAGATACACAATTCATGTTTAAAAAGTCAATCTTAAATTACACTTGTTTGAGGAAGGTAGGTTAAAAATAGCACAGATAGACATTGTAAGAAAAACTCTTTTCAGAGCTGAAATTTCTGGTCTCCAAAAACTGATGCCTACTATGTATTTCAATGGGCCCCAAACATGGCTGAGCCGTAGATCATGGGTCTTGGGTTGGGACCTGTCCTGAACACACATACACACACACACACACACAAAGTCTCTCCAAGTAACTCTGAGAAGTATTTTAAAACTCCTAATAGTGCACATAGAAAATTGACCTGGCATATAAAATACTTGGGGCTAAAAACGTAAGTAATCTTTTCTATTTTATGTGAACTATTTTCTACTATCTTGACTTTGAACCGTATTAGACCAAACTTTATAGAAGCTTTCTACTTAAAAACTTCATCATTATTACCTTGCATAGGTATTTTAAAACTTGCACCAGAGAAAATGCAAGTCAGTTGTGTCGGCCTTCTATAGAAGGTTTCTCCACTGCCTTTGTGGTACCACTTCTGACTTGTAAATAAAGGACTTCACATGAACGACCTTCTGGAACCCAGTTTGCGCACAAATAGATGAATGTATGTACCTTTGATCAGTGCTGAAATCTGACAGGATAGACATTTTTACAGTTCCCACCAATCCTGGCTTAAAGGAATACTGCATAATATGAAACCTTAGACAGTTGAGTTAAAATGGATAGTACTCTTGTTTTCAAAACATCCCCTGATAGCATCTCACTGCCTACTGTTGTTGAGATGCCCAGCTTTATTTCCCCTCCTGACCACAGAGAATTAACTTTTCCGCGTGTGAACTGAATTGCTCTCCTGTTCTCCAGAGCGGATAATGATGACTACTGATTGTATAGCCACAAACTTTAGATGTAGCAGTACAATTAATCCTCATAAGAATCTTATGGGTTTAATATTATTTATTATTATTAACATTATCAATAACATTTTACAGTAAAAACATAGAGGTACAGAGTGGTAAAGGAACGTGACTGAAGTTACACAGCTGTTACACAGCCACAAAGGGATTTAAAATGAAGGACCTGGTTTCTTGAGCTCTAGTCTTACTGCAAGTAGATAATCAATTCCTATTAAGGCTATTCTTCCCTACAGAGAATCCCATCTCAACTCTCCTGGTCATTTGGGAGCAGGTGAGGCAGAAATGCAGATCACCTGCCTCTACCATGTTCTGGGCCCAGACAGATTGGGATTTGAAAACTGACAGACCTGAGATAAAATTCTGACTCTGCCACATACTACCTCTGTAATCCTGTTACTTGGTAAACTACTTAACTATCATTTATCACCTACTATGAGCCAGAAAACTATGCTAGCTGCTAAAATGTGGCAATGCAGAAAAGATTCCTACTTCTCCCTCAAGGATCTTACAGTAACTTAACAATTTGTAAGGTTACTTTTCATCTACAAGAATGAACATTTATTCCATGCACATTATTTTAAGGAACAGATAGAATAATTTATGCACAGCTTCTAACACAGTGCTTAGCATTTGCTAAATCTTCCTTATATTTTATTTTCCTGCCCTTAACTACCTTAAAATAGAGCTAAACGCCTCAGCATTAAAGAAAATGCAGTTATCCTTATTTTTACCCTGAGAATTGAAAGAAAGCTTTTTCTACTTGAACCTCAGTATTTAAGTTTTGCCAGAAATTTCTTAATAATAGTATCTAAACAAAAATTTTAAACTGATACATATGAAGGCTTAGTATATAATTGTTAGTGTAAAATAGTATATAATTGTCAGTGATACAAATATATAGTCAGTGGTAGTAGTATATAATTGGTAGTATATAATTATCAGTGATATATTTTTTTACATGATTTCTACATGGGTAAAATTAGAAACCAAGCTAAAGAATTAATTCTAAATAATGTTTACATTAGTTGAATAATGTCTACATTGCCCTAGGAAGTCTGGCCAGTATTTTATATAGAAAAACAAAATTAATCAGTACACCTAAATTTGTGTATATATGTATATACACAATTTTTAAATTAAGAAATGTCTCTGGTTCTATGTTTATCTGTCCATATTTTATGTCTCTGTGTACCTCTGTATTTCTCTTTTTCTGTTTTCCATGACTGTTCCCCCTTCGTATACAGCCATAAAACCCTTATCTATAATGCAGTGAGACCTGGCAGAAGTAAAGAGAAGCAGCTAAAGCAGATGGCCAGTTCTTTTTGCTGTTAACTAATGTAGTGTTGCATGAAGATAAAGGATTGTTTTGTTCTACTGATGTGGTTGGGAGCAAGGGAAAAGAAGGGAATAAGAGAACAATTATCCAGTGATAATGTGGACACCTGGGGCTCATCCTGATTGGCAGTAAAGGAATACCAAGGTCCAGTGTGGACCTGGGCTAGGAGATCTGGTCCCAGGAGGTGACTACACCCAAGCCACAATGGATTGGGAGTTGAGAATGTGATTGGGGTGCTTAGATATTTTAACAACATCTCATCTTAAATAAACTGTACTTATAAATTGTGTCACAATTGAAAAGGTAGAAAACAGGATCGTTGGACCTTACTATGGGTAAAAGGGAACAATATTTTTTATAGTACCTTTACAGAAAAGAATAGGGTTTTAAAAATTTCTTCTATAACCACCATATGCATATTTTTTTCCTGCAAGTCTATTTTTTGTTGTTAAAATTTCATGTGTATTTATATATTCATGGACCTTATAGGCTAACCTGCTTTTTATTATGTTCAAGAAGTTAATTATAATAAACAGTTCTTAGCAGAGACAAAACAAGGACAGATGCAAATATATTTAGTACTATATGTTACTATGTAATTTGCATTTTGTTATTAATCGACTTTTACGGTTATAATGCTATTTAATGTGTCAGTGATTTAAAATCATACCCCAATATTTTTTAACTTCTAATAAGTTGTGAAGCTTGAGAAAGTACAAAGTTACATTTTATTACATAATATCTTACCCTATAATTCTTTTTATGAAGTTGTGTTTTATTAATTGTGAAAAAGTCAGGTCGACTTCTAAGCTCTGCTTAACTTTGTTATTTTTAGAAATGAATCATCCTTGAAATGTTTATAATGTTTACCAGCCTAGGCAATTTGTAATACTCACAGTAATATCACTATTTTTATGGTTAAGTATGTTATACAGAAAAATGTTTGTCATGGTCATGATATATGAGGTTACTGCAAACGCATCCAACACCATCTGCATTAGCCACTTGGTACTGAATTTCAAAATATATATTTCATAAGTTAACTATGCAACCTCTAATATATTACATTATAAACTACAAATATGCATGGCTGATAGCTTCCCTTTGTAAGAATGTGTTTAGAAACTTTCTCTACATACTCACTATGCGGGTTAGCAATTGGAAATGAATTTTCTTTTGCCTTCGTACTTGCGAAACATGTCATATGTGAATTTTATGGTAGTGATACTCTATGGGTAACATGTGTATACTTTGAGAGTAAAATATAATTTTCTTATTTTTAAAGTTTATATATTGTGACTATTTGCGGGGTTTAGGATCATACCTTATTTTTTATATTTCTTCGCCTTGGGGTAGACTGTGACTACAATAGGGTAGTCATGGTACACTAGATGTTGAATGAATTTAAAAATATTTGGATATGTAATATATTAATACCTAATTATCTGTTTTCCTCTTCTTTGCATTGCTATTTACTTTCATTCTCAAATAAGAATATGGCTCTTACATTTATAATTTCATATAAGTAACCATAGTACATTTTTTCATGTGTTTATTTCCTTCATTTTGGTTGGGAAATGATTCCTAATGACCAACCAAAAAATTGAAATGCAATAGGAGTCTCATGGATTCATCAAGTAAATAAGAGACTCTATATTATATCATGATCTGTTTTAATTTAACAGTTTAGAATAAGGTCCTGTTGAAAATAGAGTTACTTCATTCTGTACTTTTTTCGGGTTTTTAATCAATAACTTGAAAGTAAACTCTTCAAATTTTGTTAATAATTAGATTTTTGGTTTTTTTGAATCTATATTTCCCCTGTATTGTTATCATAGCAGAATTAGTTTCTTTAAATATAGAAAATTGTCTTCACAAAAAATCTATCATATGAAGGATTTGATCAAATAAGCTAGGCCAGTTAAAGATTTGCAAGAGATATATGCTAGTTGTACTTACAAAAGTAATAGATACAGGTCTTCATACAAAAAGAGGCTCTCACAATGGCATTTGATAAGCTTTCTGTGTTTATTTCATCTACCCACATTAAAATTTGTGCTGATTTGAAAGTCTTGAAGTCAAGGTTGTAACTTACTAGTGAAGTACAAGAACATCATCTCATATATTTGTTTGTCATTACCACTGTTACCTACTTTATTGTCAAAGTAATTCTCCTCACACAAATTTAAATGAAAAGGCAAAATTCCAATGATCCCATGACCCAGTGATATAATTAATATTTGTTAGATTTTTTCTTGCAGTCATGTATGTATACATATTTTTGAAAAATTGGAATAATGTTAGAAATAAAATTTATATCTTTCATTTTTACTTAACCTTAAAATGTAGACATTTCTATGCTCTCATTATAATTTTTAAGAATTATAATATTGTATCATATGAAGGAATCATTGTTTATCTAACCATATGTTGATGGCTTAACATTGAAGGTCATTGATATGTTACTATTACAAATAGCACTATAAAGGAACATACTTGTATATACAATTAGACTATATCTCTGTACCCCTAGAGGAAAATCTCTTAAATGAAAACTAAAAGAATGATTCCTTTTTAGATTAATTAATAACTACCTTAAATGAATGGTAATAAATGATCACAAAGCCTTGCCAACTATTACAATAATTTATTTAAAAATATTCCATAAATTTTGGCTACTATAATAATGAACAAAACGTAAGTAGAATAAATACTCAAATATTAAGGTATAATTATTATTTTTAGGGGTGTAATGATATATCTAGAAAATTCAAGAAATAAAGACTTTATCAGAATTAATGAGAGCACTTTGAGTTCAGATATATGATTTACACATACATATATGATTTGAGTCAAAACAGCAATGAAATGCATGAGTTACTTAGGAAATAGCATAGCAGGAAATGTTTGGAACCTAAGAGAAGAAAACTCTGCAACTTTACTGGGAGGTATAAAAGGAGACATGCCATATATTATGTTCCTGACTGAGTAGACTGAGTATGGCAAAATTGACAAATATTTCCAAATTAATTTTTATAGATTTTTACACAAAAACTGCATTCATAGTATCATTGTGAGCTTTTCTATATAGAAATTAAACAAAATTATTCTAAAATATATATTGAATATTAAACAAGAAAAAAGTTAATAAAAAATGAAAAGAGTAATAGGAAGGTACTTGCCCAATGGATCATAAAATATAGATTATAGAAATACGGTGATTAAAAATGAAATCTCACAATCAGGCAAATTGATCAGTTGTAAAAATGAGATCCCTGAAACAGCACTGCAGTTTATAATATGTTGTGTTACAATGTGATAGGAATGACTTCTCAGAAAATCAAATGTCTGGGGCAAGAAGTAGTCAAATAAGGATCAAATCAATTGTGTGTGTGTGTTTCAAATTATATATTATGAAACTTCTGGAAACAAGCTTCTTTGAATTATCTACTTTAATCTCCATTTTTGAACAATGTATTAGATAGGATAAACTAGGCTGTAGTCACAGTAGGTTCCAAAATTAATAATGGCTTCCAGAGAATATTTTTCTTGTTTACCAACATTTCAAGGCAGGGTGGTGTTTCTGGTTAGGGTGTGTGTGTGTGTGTGGGTGTGTGTGTGTGGTGGTGGTGGGTGGGGCATTTCAAGGCAGGGTGGTGCTTCTGGTTAGGGGGTGGGTGTGTGTGTGTGTGTGTGTGTGTGTGTGTGTGTGTGTGTGTGGTGGGTGGGGCATTTCAAGGCAGGGCGGTGGTTCTGGTTAGGGGGTGTGTGTGTGTGTGTGTGTGTGTGTGTGTGTGTGGTGGTGGTGGTGGGCGGGGAGGTCATTCTGTTGCTCTCAGTTATTCAGAGACCCGGTCTGATGGCAAGAGGCTTTCAAAGTTATTCCGAGGGTCATTGCCATTCCAGTCCACAGGAAGGAAGAATAAATATTGTGGAGATTCTAATGGAAAGTTTTGATGGATATGCTTGAAAGTAGTGCCCATTACTTCTGCTTCTATTTCCATTGAATAAAACTCAGCCTCATAGCCACACCTATAAAGCAGCCTGAAAAGTGTAGTCCTCTTGTGATAAAAGAAGATATTTATGAAAGATAACATGGAGCTTTAAAATAAATGGATATAATGCACTAATATCTTTTTTCATATGTATAAGTGGAGGTTTTTTTTAATAGCTTTTTAAAGATATATTTAACATGCCATAAAACTCACCCATTTAAAGTGTATATAGTTCAGTGGATTTCAGTGTATGTGCAGTTGTGCAACCATCACCACATCAATTTTAGAATGTTATCAGTCTTCCAAAAAGAAATCCCATACCCATTAGTAGTCACACCCAGTTTCTCTTTTCTCCCAGGCCGTGGCAGCCACTGATCTATTCTACTTTATGTCTCTGTGGATTTGCCTATTCTGGACATTTTGTGTAAATGGAATCATACAATTTTGGATTTTTTGTGCTTTGCTTCTTTCACTTAACGTAATTTTTTAAAAATTATGCATATAATAGCATGTATCAGGTCTTAGTTCTTTTTATTGCCAAATGATATTCCATTGTTTGAATATACCATATTGTATTTATCAGTTAATGAAAATTAGAATTATTCCTACTTTTTGGCTATTCTGTATAATGCTGTTATGAAAATTCATGTACAAGTTTTTGTGTGGACGTGTTTTCACTTCTCTTGGTTATACCTAGGAGAGGAATTGCCGAGTCGCATGATAGCTCTGTATTTAGCATTTTGAGGAACCGCTAAACTGTTTTCCAGAGTTGGGGCAAAATTATACATTCCAAACAGTAATATAAAGGTTCTCGTTTCTCTGCATCGTCACCCACAGTTGTTATCTGTCTTTTTTATTTTAGCTGTCTTAGTCAAGATGAAGTAGTATCTCATTGTGGTTTTGATTTGCATTTCTTTAATGCATAATTATGTTGAGCTTCTTTTCATGTGCTCGTTGGCCATTTGTATGTTTTACTCGGAGAAATAGTATTTAATCACTTCTCAATTTTTAATTTCTTTTTTTGTTACTGAGTTCGTAGTGTTCTTTAAAGAAGTACCTTTTTTAGGGAAAAAACAGGGTATCATTGTTAGAATACATTTAGATTTAAGAGTTCTTTAGATTGCATATTCTAAGAGAGGCTTTTTGCCTGGATTTCCCTTAAATCTTCTCTCTTTTACATTCACTTGTAAATCATATACCATTTGTCTAGCCTCCTGCCACCTCCTCTTTTATTTAGATATTTGATTCCTAAAAGTAGTTCATTAATTCAGGTTTTTATTATGATGACAAAAAGTAGTAATTGGCAATGATTGAAACTTCACTTTGATATGTGAACTGTATAGTGGTGACTTATATACAAAACAACAGGTAATTCATTGAATTCTTCAGTGGTTTCCAATTACTCCCCCCTATGAAAATGATGAAGAACATTAAGCTTTAATCGTGGTGGCCAAAAAAGTTTCTATTTTTGTTCTAATCTGAATTCCTGTCCGTCCAGATTTTGGAAATCCTCTTGTTTACATTTTTTATGTCTTTGCTCAAATTATATTATAAATATTGAGTCTTTCATTTTATTTTTGTAGACTTTTTCTCTAATATGTTCTGCAAACTACTAGATGCAGTTCATTATGTCTCTCTATCAAATCTACATATGGTATGTTAGTGACCCCTGCACCCACTCACATAGCATCTTTAAAGAAGCAGGCAAAGTTGAGAATCAGAAGAGAACTTGAGGTTTTTTATGGCAAGAGTCCTAGGAAACTTGCACTATTTCAGCCTACTGGGCTTATCTGAAATATTACTTATTTGGGAAGAAAAGATTGGGAGAAAGCTAAATTAAGATAATGAATGATTTATAAATGTTGATACCGAACAGCTCCTGCAGGTTTAAGGAACCATGAATGGAGGAAGATGTCAGTGTATTTAGAAAGTAATATTTACGTGAAGCTCAGAAACTGAAGTGTACAATGTTGTCTCATTGAAGCTGCTTTAGAATCCTAGTTTGCATGGTCCTATTGAGTGAAGAGAGAGATCTCAGGCCTTAGAGTCTAATTCCAATTCTATTACTTCCAAGATACATGACCTTAATCAATTTGATTCACAGTTTCCTTATTTGTTAAAGGGGTAATTAGGCCTACTTTGTTATAGTTTGAGGATTAAGTAAAATAATGTATAGAAAGGCCCTAACACAAAGCCTCACACATTTAATCCTGGGAAAATGTGGTAATTAAAACATACCTTTTGGAATTAGAACTGAAAAAACAAACGACCTGGATAGTAAGCAAAATTTAACATACAACACCATCTTGGGGTCACTTACTTTTCATAGTGTTTTTCAAAGACTGCATTGTATATTCTTAATCCTCCAGTGTGACAGTTTCTTTAATTATGAGCCTACACATTTGTACCATTCCATCATTATATTTGGGACTCACCCACTGGACTGTAACTAAGTCTTTAATGAGTTACTAATGAACATCTTAAGCTTAGATCAGATTTAAAAAAATGTTACAGAGTGTTGAAAAGCTATTCAGAGTACAAGCCAGTTGCTTTTAATTAGACTATAAGCCCAATAAAATTTCCTGTCTTCACTAGCCATCCCAGGTTTGAAGAAATTGAATAGTGAGTGACAGATATACCCTCACTTTGATATTATTAGTTTAATGTGAAGTTAAAGGCAATAAATACATTGAGCTAAATTAGAGGAATCATTGATTTGATTATATGCAAAGATAAAAATAACATGCAAAACCAAAATAGCATTTTACAATGATCCATTATTTTTCTTGGACTCAGATGACTTTAAAACAGATTAATTTTGTTGCTGCATTAGAGAATAACAGATGACATGAGGAAAAAAAGATCCAGATATGATTAGATCATGTAGATGAAAAAAACACCCTGTGTATTTATAAAAAGAAGGAACAGTCGGCTTTCACACATGACTGCTTCTCTCCAAGCTGTTAGAGATACCATGAAAGTAATCATGGACACTACCTGAATTAGATCGAGACTATTCTTTTCTGTAGCTCTTGTTACAAATCAACAATGGTGATAACTATTTAGCAATGATTCTTTTTTTTTTCCTTTTGATAGTGAAGTTGGTGAAACCATGCAAACCTTAAGGGCACATGATTTAATAATGAAGACAGATAATACCTAAAATTCAAAGCAACAGGCTGATATGATGCTCTCTCTCCAGGAAACACTACACATTTGCTTGAAAGGAAGCCTTTTAGATTAGTCACAATAGCTCAGGACAGTTGGAATAGCTGTGATAGCCCAGATGTTTTATAGGTCACAGGCTGTTGTTAGGAGACCGGCTTGAAGTTGTGCCACTGCACACAGATAAAAAACCACTATGTCAATTTTTAAAAGTAGGTGTCTAATAATAATCACATTCTATGTATATACCAAAAACATAATATAATCGATCATTTTGACATGTGAGCCTCTTTACATATCTGCTTTCTTTTTAAACAGAATTTAGGCATTCGTTTTGTATTTGTGTTGAGGAGGGGGTAGAGAGGGTGAAAATCTCTCACCACCAGAGAAAAATAGATAAAAATGTTCATTCTTCTCCACTATCTTCAGAGATGCCAGTTATGATTAACTTACTGACAAGACAGCTCTCTGTCAAAATATGTGTGGTTTTTCCCACACATCAAGTATAATTGGCAGTGTGATTAAGGAAAAGTGCCCTATTACCATAGTTATAAAGATTTTTAAATAAATGACTTACTTTACAATATTCTGAAAGCACAGCTTCCATACCATTAAGATTTTAATATCCTTTAAGAGGGGGGTAGAGGGAAGGAAATTAAAAGAAAGCCAGTACTCTCCAAATAATAAATTCCAGAGTTTTATTTTTGTTACCATGAATTTAAATCTGTTTGCATTATGTTTACAAAGAGGCAAGTGTTTTTAGTTAGAAAAGAAAAACTATTAGTTATCACTCCTCTGATGAATAAGATATGTAATATGCATTTTATTTAATTTGAATGAAAATAGTCATTTTGTCAGAAGCTGATTTTTTAAAATAAATTTGTATCAGTAACAGAAACTCTACTCTCTGCTTACTCATTTTAACAAATGTTTGAGATATTTACATCATAATATTACAATCTAGGCAACTATTACAATGAATAAGCCACAATTTTTCACTCTATTTTTAGGATATGGAAGATGCCAGACTTGAAAGCCAACTGTGAAGTAATCTTTAAATGTTGTTTCTTTTATTTTTTAACTAGGAATTGTTTCCCTTTAGCTTTATTCAGACCAAGTGTTTGACTCGTCCGCTATTCTCAGAATGTCTTATATAGGTTTTATAACTTGATTGTTCACTCTTCTGGAAAGGATTTAGTCATAATATGTTTTATTTTATGGTAACAAGCTATGATGTAGAGAAGAAGAGTGAGGAACTTAGTCTAAAGGGAAAATTGTTTACCCACGTCGGGCATACTAAAACTTCATGAAACAATTCAGTCTAGAGAAGGAGTCTGTTGGGTTGAATTGAATAATATCCAGGTTTACTATGAAAGTTGTGTCAGTGCAAATAATCTATAATCAATCTATAAATCAAAACTGGGATGAGTTTATTATGAGCCAGGTCTGAGGATTATAGCTCAGGGCCTGCCTTCCCCAAGGAAGGACGGGCACCAAAGAAGTGAGGTGTACAGAGTAGTTATATGCCATCTTGGAACAAAGAACATACATCACATATGACAGGAATATCTCCTTTACTACTGTCATGAGATGCTCAGCTGGCACAGCAGGTGAGTGTTCACAAGCTGAGCACAGCCGGTCAGTTTTTAATCTTTAGTTTCCAGGAAGAGATGCTTATCCTTAAAGAAATGCCAATATTGTGGGGGAGGGGAAGCTATATCCCTATCTTTAAGGGCATCATTCTTTTCTTTGAGACATAGTAATTGTTTAAAGCAGATGTACAATGCATGCTCAACAGGCTACATCAGGCCCTTTTGGAAAAACAAGGTCAGGCTGAATTAGTTTTAAACCAAATGGCTTCCTCATATACTCCAGTATATCCTATTGCTTTTCATTTATTTATCAATTGCTTCATCATACACAGGTGGACAATTTCTCACTATTGAGCCATTTTCTTATAAGATCTAGAATTGAAACAGGTTTTTCTCTGTGTTAGAACTTCCATGTTGTAATTTCTACCCGTGGCATCCTTAGTTTGGTGCTTAAATTGGAACTTTTATGACTATTGTTAAGCAATTACTATCCGGCCTATAAAGAAATTATGCAACTGTCACATACCCCTTAGGGAGAAATCAGAAAAGAAGTAATCTTTTTATATGGCCAAAACGAAGGTGCTAGGGGAAAGGTAGAGCCTTTCAGTATACAAAGGGAAGCAGGATTGGGAAATGTGCCTTTAGTTAAAGGAAAAGAAATGAAAGCAATAGTTTCTCTCTCTCTCCCCATCTCCCCCCACCCCCGCATATATATGTATGTATTGCAGTGAAGTTGGATTAGACATTCCATATCAATCAACCATTTGTTGTTATAAGTATTTCAGTATAATTTCTGGCATTTACATAGTACTTTGCAGTTAGCTGAACACTTTTGCTTGCAATAGCTCAGTGAATACTCCTAGCAATGTAGTGAGTCATAGTTAGTAGAATCAGTAATTTTAAGATGAATAAAATAGACTCAGAGCCATCAATCTAATGATGCAATGACATTTCAAACAGTTGTTAGAAGAAAAACTCAAATCAAAATCTCTTAACTGTCTCAGGGAAGCTTCTTCTAAAGGCATTTTAATAACCTACTGAGGATTTGCCTTATTCTGTAGAACTATGATTTAAATTAGAAATAAACCAACCAAAACATGTAGAAGAATGAGACAGAATATTACAAAACAAACGAAGTGAAATTTATAAAGTTTCATTTAAGGTTGAAAGCAATATTGTGTTTGCTTAAGCCTTGGAAATAAAAAAAAAAAACTACATGATTTTAATTTTTTAAAAGACTTAAATTTTAATTTAAAAATAGATTTAAAATTTTAGATCTTAGTACAGAGTGGAAGGGGAATAGTGTGTAATTTGGTGCTTATTGTATACATAGTGAACGGTTTAGGAGAATTATGGCAAGAGTGGTACTTGGAGAGAGATTTGGAAATCCTGAGCAGGAGGGGAAAGGATTTCCTGCTAGGAAGCATAATTTGAACAAAGGATTAGGCAGGTATGTATAGGAAGATACGTTTTGTAGTCAAGAGATAATAGTGGAAGACAAAATTGATTATGTAGTTAAGGGTCATAGCTGTAATTACAGTATATTTTAAACTCTATAAGTCTCATAATTAGCTAGTGATTAAAAAGATGTGGTAAAATATTACCCCAAAGCACCAAAATGAATAACTTTTGAGAAACATCTTTAGTATATGAAGATTAAATCACTTGTAATGGATAAATATGCTTTGGTGGTGTTTTGTTGTTAGCATTTCTCTCACCTTAGGAGTATCTTCATATTGCAGCCCGTTGTTCTGTCTAGATTCCAAGCTCATTATTATGATCAATAGACATTTGGAGGAAGAAGCTGAATAATTGACTGAATAACATAGCTACTCTTCTAAGGAGAACAAGAAAACAGAAACAGTTGAAGTTGGCTGGAAACAATGCTTATTTAGAATTTTTTAGTTATAAATCAGTATTGATCTCTCAAAGTATATACCATTGAAATCTCACATTTTTTATATTTCTTTCAATTGTAACCTTCACAGATAAGATGAAAACTCTAGTACTACCATCACAAATACTTTACCTCTTACATGCTCTTTATTTTTCCTTTTCTTCTTGCCTCAGATTCACCGACAACCAATGTTTAGGAACTTTGATGCTATGATGGCCTTTGATGTTGGAAATTGTACATAAACAGGGGGAACATTTTGATCATTTCAGTAGATTGTGAAATATTAATTTTCATATTTCATGCTTGCCCACTGGGAAAGCAGAATCAAAGTGTTTAAATAGTAAAAATATCTGAATATGAAGTGATTATGTGGGCAATTTGGGTTTGGCAATAACTCATATTACTTATGATGAATATTAAATATTATCTGTGGTTAAAGAAATTCAAACTTTTCAAAAGTTCGTGAATTCCTCTTTTTTTTTTTTTTCTAAATGAAGTCTTAATTAGATACACAAGTTTTAAAGTTGCCTGTCTCTCTGAAGAAGGTCAGAAAGAAAGAACAAAATGTGTTGGCTTTATCATTACTTCCTGCCCCAGAACCAAAATTACCTTTGAGACATCTTAGAATTACATACAACAGAGTTTGAAAATGTGGTCTCAAATGGAGATGGCAGTGGATTATAAGGGGAGTTCCTTCAAATTGTAGTTAATGCCACATCATTCTGGAGTATTTTTCATAGTTAATTTGAAAGAAACTTTTCCCCTTATGAATCTAGAGAAGAAAAGAGACATTTAGGATGTGAAGGTTATCTTCAAATATTTGGAGGCAAGTACCTTCTAATAGTAGCTTGATGTGTTTTGCAAAGCTTGTTTGTATAGAGTTTAGACACGTGGGTGGAGAATGCCAAGGTATAGATGTCACTTTTCTCGACATGAGGAAGAACTTGCTACTTCAAATGGACTGGAGTGTGCCAAGAACAGAGTGAGTTTCTGATCATTGCCACTTCATGTGAAACTTGGGAGATTTTTAGCAGGGATGCTGTTAGGGTTATTTATTATCTTGCATGTAAGTTGAATGATTTTTTCCAGACTTGAGATTCCATGCCTCTAATGGAATACCAGACTTATAACTGTGATGTTTATCTTGAAGACTTATTTTTATAATAGCTTAAGGAAGACAAATTAGATTTATATTTATAACTCAAATAAATATTTCCCCAGAAGTCATACAATATCTTAAGTGTAACATACACAATATTTTTTAAAACAAAAGTTAACATTTTGGCTCTGTTCTAATAGCCCTGCTCCATGTGGGCAGGGTAACAGCCTCTCCACTTACACTGCCACTGATCGGTGACTCTGGGTTCCTTTTATAGACATGAAGGATTTAAAGGAGAGTCTGATCTATAGAGACATAAGATACTCCAGCTTCATAGAACATCAAAGTCTAATTTCCTTCAACCTAAGAGTCAAAGTCTACTTAACTTTCTGGTATTTTGTATTCCTCAGTCTTACTCCAGGAAATCATTTTATTCTCTGATCCAAAGCTACTATTTTTCTAGGTCCCTAGACCTTGATTTCTAATTCTAGTTTGAGCATGTTCTTATTTCTTGTTTAAGCTGAGATTCTTTCATTTAATGCAGACACCATTATATTGTTCAGCTGATAGTGATTCCACTCTGTATGCATTTTAAATCAGTTGTCATTCTCTACCTACTCTGGAAATTGACCTATCCTGAAATAATTGATCTCTGCTTCAATTGAGATCACCATTCTCATGTCTTTTTCCCTATCCTGCTCTATTCTTCCTTCCCAGGAACTTTATTCAATATCCTAAAGAGATGCTTGATTGGTTACAAAGCTCATGATCTGCTTGTTGCTTAACTCTCTGATCTCATTACAGACCATTCTTCTCCCAGCCCACTACACACAGCTTCATTGGCCATTGTGTTGTTTCTTGAACAGACCAAGGTGGTTTCAGCCTGAAGCTGTTGCAGCACCTGGAATGCCCTTTACTCATGATTTTTGTATCATGAGCAACTTCCAGTCTCACTGAGATCTCATTTTAAATTTCACTCCCATAGATAAATCTTCCGTAAAAACCTAAGCAGAGTAGCCTTTGTGTATAACTTTTTAAACTTTCTGTAGATTACTCATATCTATATGGTATTTTAAAAGATTATTTATCTATTTTCATACTCTCTGTCTTCCACGTCAGAATGGATGATTTGTTGAAGTAGGTATGTGGCCCGTTATGTTCGCCAAAATCTCCAGCACCTAGAAAAGGACCTGACACATAATGGGAACTCAATAAATATTTGTTGAATGAATGAACAAATAGGTGCATGCTCCATCACTCCAAGTGTCCTTATATGTTAACTTGGCTGAGGGTGAAATCTCAACTTTATTATAACTGAAGCTTGTAGAATAATATAGCTTTATAATCTTTTGCTGATTTCCTTCCATAGAGGAGTTATAAAGATGTTAGAGAAAACATGGCTGTATGTACTCATGTAAAAAGTAATTTAAAAATTAGTCACATTGTTATTTTGGGCAATGAGGAGAGGGATATCGTCAAAAGATCAGAAAAGATGTCACTGGAGTTAAACATCGAAGGAGGTAATTACTTAGAGATTTTGATTTTCACAACTTTTTTGTTCTTAAAACTTGTTTTCTTCTTTGACACCTTTTTCATTCACACAAACTATCAAAATAGCATTCAAATTACCTTTTGCCTAGATAATTTAGTACTCATACATTACAATGAGTTTAAATAAAAATGTTTCAGGGCAATGCCTTGGAGTTATAGTCTAAACTTTTTCATCATAGATGGATTATTTAACAGATTTCTTAATATTATTTTTGTTTTCTGTAAGGGCTGTATCATTTCTTGTGATTTGGAAGAGAACATGTTTTTTTATTCTTCATGTGCAAGTATTTTATATATCAAGAAATTGTTGTCTCACTATATAAACTTCTAGTGTTAGAAAGATGATCATAAGATTCTCTTGCATTATTGAATGTCTTAATTTCTCTCCTGACTGTTGAATGGTAGCTATTATTAACATGTTTTTAAATATGCATGTTACATTATGTTAAAAATATTGTGTAAAGCAAAATCTTTTTCCTTGTAAAGTCTTCTCCTTTCTGTCAGCAGGAACATTTTCATTGTCATTCCTATTTATTAATGCTAGTTGCAATCAGTGGAGAAATGTATGTCATATATACCAATTGACCAGAAAAAAATCCTGTACTTAATGGCTCTGTTTTTCATAGCATGTTATGTATGACTGTTTTGTGAATAATTAAAATAAATCATATGTGTACAATTTTATTTTTTCATTATTGTCTTGGTCTTCCATATGTATTCATTTGTGTAATATGTACCATTTGTCAGTTAAATCACTGTGTATATAAATGGCAGAAATGTATGTATATCGCTTTCACCTTAATGTCCATCTTAATACAGTATCTTTCAAAAAATGTTAAATGACCTGAAACATATAAATAAATATAAAATAATCCATGTAAATGTAACAATTCAACAAACAAAACAAAACTAATAACAAAAAAAAACCTCTCTGAAACTTTCTTTACCCATTAGCTTATCAAGTTTTTTCTCTGTAAATGTTTAGTTTAGTAACCAATATTTTTATTTACACTTATAGATATTAATGCCCATATCAATGCCCTACCATTCATCAGAATGCTATAAATCTATAAAAATATAAATAATATTTATATTTTTTCAAGTAGCTTTCCTACTTTCAGTAATTATGTCTAATTTTCTAATCATTGTCAGGGATTAGGATGAGGTTTTTGGCTGGCTTAAAATAGTGTTTAGCTAGGATGGAACTACACAGTATGATGCTAGGGACCAGGAGAATGATCTCTACTCCAGGGTTGGCTGAGTGGGGCCTGGGGTGGCTGCAGTCCCGGGCCTATGGGAATAGCCTCTAGTAGGGCTCCTCTGAGGCCGGCCTGAGCTGAGTGAGTCTGATGGTGCGCCCTGCGGTCCCCGCAGGTGGCAAGCACAATGAGCGACATCCAGCCCTCGCTGCTCCACTGCGACATGTTGAGCGCAGCCCAGGAGGCGCTCTGCCACCCCGGCATCTCCTTCAGCAGCCAGCTGCAGAGCGCGCCACTGCTCACCGCGGACCAGGGCCCCGTGGAGCTACCAGAGGAGTTCGTGGTCCAGGTGCCCAAGGAGCCCAGATTGCAGCCCAAGGTGCGGCCAGCGGTGGGGAAAGAGGGCTGGGGGAGGCTGGGCAGGGGCTTCTGGAAGGCTCAGTCCTCGGCAGTGCCTCAAATGTGTCTTTCCACATATTTACACTCTGCTTCCACTCGCTGTGGCTGATGTTTGCCCTTGGTGGTATCCTAGCCAGTTGTCTACAATGCATGCTTGTTCTACACTAGAGCCTCCTCATTGTTTCAAAATATTTGACTTTAAATTTCTGATTGAGTTTGAAGTATCTTTGCATTATCGCAGGAGATTTAAAATACTTTTGGTGATAATTTCAACTATTGTAAAATTTGGTTGTAAAAGACGTTTTAACGTTTTTGATCATCTGCTTGTTTGGAAAAAAAAATCTCATTAATGGTAACTACCAAGACTTTGAGGAGATTATGATAAAAACGTCTTTGTTGGGAATTGTGTATAGTCATTTGAAGCATGAAACCTGATAGAAAAGTGATGGTTACAGAAGCAACCAAATTTTCTTATGAAGTCTCTGCAGTTGGCAAGTACAGTGAGTGACATCCATCCCTTGAAACTCCAGTGAGGAATATTGTATAATATTTGCACAAAATTCAATACTATTATTTCCCCCAATACTTTATATTTTATTTTATCTTTATGTAATATTTAGACAATGTAATTTTTCTTTTTTCTCACTAAACTTCATACAGGCATTCTTATCCCCCTAGTTCTCTCCTGGGAATATAATATGTAATATGATAATAATGTAATATGATATAATATATTTATAATTTTCTTTGTGTGCCACAACACCAGAAAGGCTGGGAAGGATTTGGCTGGTGGAACCATGAATATCAAATCTTGTCCCAAAACATAGTCACCTCTCCTACCCCATAATTTCTTCAAGGGGATATACATACAAGAAATACTGGCAAAGGAACATGAAATACTGCTATATCAGCTGAACTTTCTTCTAAACCTCGTTACAAAATTCTCTGGTAAAATAAGTTGGAATAGTTTGTTTCAGGTTAGGGAATAAGGGAGATGCATCATAAATCCATTTGAGATTTAAGAAACCTATGAGAGTTAAACTGAACTCTAATTACTGCAGCCACATAGAAAGAGTAAGTGTGTGGGTAACTTGGCACTCATAGTAGCTCTGTCCACTCAGTTTCATTGTTCAATCAATGGGCTAGAATCTTTCCATTCAGATTAGCATTTCCTTCTTGGTGGTGATGACTTGGGGGGCAGTGGTGGTGAGTGAGTGCATACACTTCCACGAAGCATGTAGAATTCACTCCAACGTGTTCTGAAAATTCAAGGAGAATGTGTAGTAAAGATTCTTTAAGAACATCACTTTTTTCTTTTCTGCTGTCTGTTTTTCTTTACTATTTCAAACCTGAAATTCTCTAAATTGGGTGCAGTTATATTTTTCACAGAATGTGCCTCAACATTCACAAAGTTTTCATCGTGATATTGGCTTTTGATTTATTTTGTAAAATAATAACATAAAATCAATATAATTTAATTTACTCCAATGCATATACATTCATCACAATTGCTAGTACTAGTAAAGAAGACATCCAGAAGTGAAGTTTAATTTTTGAGTAGATGTTATAAATGTTTAAATTGGCAACTAATACACACACACACATGTGCTAGTGATTCTGTCTTGTGACAAAAATTCAGAATATCAGTCAGTTAGAACAGTTTTTCCTATATAACTTTTACTAAGAAGTTGGCTGAATTTAAACTTTCCCCAACTTTTATACCTTTGTAAAATTTTTCTATATTACTAGCTTTTACTTTTTGCCATGTGTGTGGCAGGTTACAGTGTAGTAATGGGTTTTAAATCATGTTTTTCTATCAACTTACAAATGGGAAAATTGCATTATATTCTGATTTTGGATAGAAGCAAAAATGAGGGTACAAGGCAACTTTCATGTGATCTCATAAATGGAGACTGAGGTAAATGTCATGTGATTTAACAGGAGCCTACAGAATCATGTTAATCTGTTGTGATGAGGCAATACTTTTGAAAGTTGCTTTTCTGCAAAAGTAATTTTGTCAGTGAGATGGAGAATAACTGAAGGTCATCTTCTAGTGCTCCCTATAGAAAGAATAAAGAAGAATAAGTAAATATTACAGGGACATAATGTTTCCTGATATAGAAGATAGTACATACAGCTACAGTGCTTGGACAGGTATTAAAAATGAAATTGAAAAAAGAGATACCACATTACCTTGAGCTCTTCAAATTGAAAAGACATGGACAAATGCAAACAAGAAAATGTCAGTGAAGTGCAGCTCCCTCCCCTCCTTCCCTCCTCTGCCTTTCTCAAAACAAAAACAACAGTCTGTTAAAGCAATAAGTTACTCTAAGGTAAAGAAAACTCAGAAATAAGTATAAATAATAAAGACTGCTATTAATGCAATCTTTGAAAAATAGAAATGGTAATACTTTTAAAAATTTTAACCACTGTTTGTTCTATAGACAGCCAAAAAGCAAGTAGAAATGCAATAAGAACAGTCATAATGACATAACAAAAGCCCTTTTATTGGTTTGAAATTAAACTTTGCCCTTCTTTACATTCATTGACTCTGGATAGCTAACAGCAGTTCTTGAGAGTTAACGAGTGTTTGGATTCAGAGGAATTAGGACTTCACAGTAGAGCAGCAAAGCAGAAAGAATTAAAAAACATTGTTCTCAGAAGACATGTTTTCTTTAGCATATTAAGGCAGAAGGAAATCTGAGGGCAGATTGCCCAGTTAATGACTAGATATCAAGACTTTTCCTTGAAGCTAAAGGAATGTTAATGTGTTTTTTATCAGCATTTTGCCTGCTTTAATTGTGATTTTCATGAAGATGCATAAAAAGTTCATTGAGATGATCTACACATAACCCTCCTGCAAGCTACATATATAGTGTGCAGGGTTCAAACATGTGTTCTCTCAGAATATAGCTAAAGCATTTCAATCCTGACAAGTCGTAAAAGCTCTGCCCTGTGCTCATATTAAAGCTTACCTTTTGCAAGAGCCAAAATGCTTTTACAAGGGGCGTGTGTATTCTACCAGTCCTTTTGGAGAATCACATGAAACTATACCATCACTTTCTATTTTTCATTTTCCCCCATTCTTTTGTTTTTATGTTTATAGATGGGAATGCTTTTATGATAATTATAAGCAAGGAGAAAACTCCTTTTGATTTTTTTTATTACTTTAAACAAAAGTCAGCCTTTAAAATTAGTCTGAATTATTAATTACTGGAAGTTCCTTCCTTCATTCTTGCCCTCATTTATTTTTTCAACAACATTGGATTGAGTGCAAATGAATGCTGAGTACTGTACTATGTGCCAGGGAGACAAGGATGGAGAACTCACAAACTTTGATCTCTCAATGAGTATTGGGAAACAAAAATGGGGTACAATATGGCAAATGCTTGCTAGAGGTATGATACCTCTCCCCTGCACCCAAAGAGGCAAGAGCCTTGTCTGTAAAATGGTAATTAACACGAGCTCTTATTGTGCATGTGCATGCACGCATGAGTGTTTGTGTTTGAGTGCTAAATGTAGGAGCAGTGTTTTAAGAATGCATAATTCTTATGGAAATCTAAAGACTCTTGAGTACTGGACCTTGGATATCAGTAAATAATACCAGGGATTTTTCTGTCTTTCCCTTGGGCCTAGTTCTTCCTTGGTTCTTCTCTAACTTTCTGACAGCTTTCTTCATTCATTAACATTGTAAGTGACTATTAGCCCAAATTGTACCACACTCCTCTTAGCCACAGCACCAACCACCAACTGGCACTTGTGTTCTTGCCTTTTAGTTTAAATTTCCAAGGAAGGGAATTTAATCCCCATTAGATTAGGTCAAATCCCTGATCTAATTATTCATGTCACTGACCATTCCATGACTTAGGTCCACACTGTAGCAACTGTGTAGCAAAGAGGCAATACTAGGAATACCTATGACAGAGGTGAGTAGAGTACTATGGAGCATGTGGAGGGAGTATCTACCCAGTCTTGGAGGGTTGGAGAAGGTGCTCCTGAAGATAAAGTGGCATTTAAACTGTGACCTGACAGACAAATAGTAGTTAGCCAAGCACAGAAGTAGAAGGAGAAAGATACTATTATAGACAGAGGAAACAGTAGCACAAAAGCCTAGTTCAGTATGATTGCAGCATAGAAGTCCAGCTTGAAAGATTGTATGATGAAGGATTGTACCACTGACTGAGATAACAAAGACAAGAGGAGACGTAGAATGTTGGTAAGGAATGATGATGTTATTATCCAAACATTTACAAATGACTTACCCATCATACTCCTTTGAATAGAAACCCAACTTTCTGGCTCCAAATTTAAAAACTCATCACTTAAATACAATATACAAATCTGAAAAGGGGTAATTAAAAATGCTATTTGTTGAGCTATTTGTAAATTATTCTTATCAAAAAGAAAACAAAGTTATTACCATTCTTTGTTAGGCATTCTGTTTTGATTTAGGTGTGATGAGATATTCTGCAACAAAAGAGCATTTGCTAGGATTTTCCTTCAGTCCTTCCTGCTGCTTCCCAGTAATACCTACCAGGGCTGTCGTGGAGCCAAGAGTAGATCTGATTTTAAGCTCTCTTGTGTTCCCATGAAACAGCTGAAAGAATTCTTACCATATATATATGCGCATTTGCAATATCTACTTTTCAGTACTATGGCAAGGAGACAAATTGAACAAAGTTAGGACAGTTGATCTGTAGGCCTAGATATATTTGGCATTCATTCAGTTCTTAATACAATGTTCCGTGTAAGAATTTGGAAAGAAGCAGAAGACTAAGCTGCTCATATTGGCACTCATTATCAATGTAACATAGCACACAGTTTAATAAAATAATAACTAAAATAATCTCCATGTGTCTTTTGAGCGTGCATCAAAAATGAATCTTGATTTCTACTCTTGCCTATTTAAAACTGATAATTAAAATAGCATATCTCTTGATGACGTTGTAAAGTGATGCTTTACCTTAGGGACATGTTTAATATTCTCATTGGTTGAGAGTCTAGAAAATAAAAGCTGCACACAAGAAATAAGCACTTTTAGAGTCATAGATTTAAGACCACAGTTGCAGAGCTCACCTGATACATATGAAGGTGTTACAATAAACTGATAAGAGGCAGGAAAGGGTGGCAAAAGGTCATTTGTTGGGTTATTGTAACACAGTGATTTGGGAATGGAGCCAGTTCTTTCACATATTGTGAATTCACCAGCATGACAGGGCGAGCCATGGACCCTGGAATAAATGAAGAACAGGGAGAAGTAAATGTGAGATAGCCCTGGTAGCTAGTGGTTAAGATTTGGCGCTCTCACTGCAGCAGCCTAAGTTCATTTCCTTTTCCGGGAACCATGTTACCCATCTGTTGGCTGTCATACTGTGGCGGTTGTATGTTGTTCTGTTGCTGAAAGTTATGTTACTGATATTTCAAATACCAGCAGGGTCACCCATGGTGGACAGGTTTCAGCGGAGCTTCCAGACTAAGACAGACTAGGAAGAAGGACCTGGCCACCCACTTCCAAAAAAATTGGCCATGAAAACCCTATGAATGGCAGCAGAGCATTGTCAGATATCGCGCTGGAAAATGAGAGGATGGTGCAAAAAAGACTGGACAAGGTTCCGCTCTCCTGTAAAGAAGGCCGCTAGGAGTCAGAATCAACTCGATAGCACTAGCAACAACAAAATGTGGGATGCTTTAAAGCCTATGGGCCGGAACACATACATTCAGGAAATAAGATTAGTAGGCAACACATTTCCTCTTATCTCAAACCACATCCCCACACATGTCATCCTTCAGCCCCATGGAAGATCTATCAATTTACTAGACAAACCATGCCCCCTTCCCTCTGTGTCTTTGGCAAATGCTATTATCTTTGCTGGTTGGAATGTCCTATACCACCTGAGTCCTCTTCAGCTCAGCTGAAAATTCAATATAGGGTTGAATTGAATTGATTTTCCTCCACTTTCACCCATCCCTAGCCCTATTCTTGACAGAACTAGTCCTGTCCTCCGTCTGATTCTGAGTTAGAGTGGCCTGAAAGTTGTGCGTGTGCATGTGGTAAACAATTTCTCTTTACTTCCTTCTGGCTTTTATATTTTCATTTGATATAACTGATGATCTTTGGAAAATCTGAGACCTTGTTATTCTTGATATGTTTTTCTTAATGTTATTTATATTGACTTTGATGAGTTATCCTTCTGGCTTGTTCTCATGTTTTTACTCCCCTTACTCCCAAATTTGGGAAAAACTGGTTCCAATTTTGTTATTACTTTACAGTCTGAAGTGTATAGGTGAAGCTTAGGAATTCATGGCAGGTAGAAAGAACATCTTCAAGGGAGATGAAAGAACTTGTAACAGAACAGAGATTAATGTTGCTACAGCAATGGAAAACCCTGTGTTTTACAAGCTCAGCCTTTTGGATGTAACTGTTACTGCAAGAGGATAATATAATGTGGCCTTCAAAGTGCTGTGTTAGCTTCTTGTTTTATGTGACAATATAATATTATTTCAGATAAAAACCCCTGTTCACATTTATTTGTGTCTATGAGTGAGGTTTGCCAGTTTATACAAAATATCAGGTCTAATTGATATGCAAAATACATTATTTGCACATCACTCATTAGAATTCTTGTGCACATTTAGGATCATATTATATTTTTATGTAGGAAGAAGGCACCTAGGGAAATAGATAAAGTATTGAGGTTAAAAAAAATAATAGTAAACTTTGCAGCCTTAAACATGATTTCAAAGCATTTCTTTAGGATCCTGTTTTTTCCCAAATGATATAAATACCAGAATGATGTATCCAATTGAAAATAAGTGTGTTAGTGAGTTTTGCCTTCAAGTGTTTCTAGGAAAATGTGATAAACTCTTTTGTTTCTATTGGCATAAATTACAAATTACTTTCCTTTTCCATCTGAGAAGTGAGTAGTTTTTCAAAATGCTTACGGAAATTATATTTTGCACCATTACATCTTTCTTGTTACAAAGAATATGAATAATGGAAAATATATGCTAAACTTTGACATTCAGGTCAAAAAATATTTTGTTTCTTCAATTTAGTTAGGAATGTATTGCAAGTTTCCTTAATTGAGTGTCTGCCACATGCTAATAATTGTATATATGTTCCAAAGGAGCAAGTTCGACACTACCAGTGACAGATTGTTTTCAGAATTAGTCAATTATGAGGAACTTCCTTTTTCTTCTGTTTCCCTTCAACTCAAATATTGTGTGGTAGTAAAAGAGATCTGAAGTATATCCCAGATACAGAGAGGAAACTTCCATTATATTTATAGAAGCCTTAACCCCAAATTCAGATGAAAGGGAAGGGCAGGGCAGGTTGTTGTGCATAGAATATCATACTTCATAGATTGGCCTATATCTGTGTTTTTAGATTCTGCATTATTCATATAAGTCTCCACTGTAGAAATACAGAAGTTTGGCCAGGCACTCTAATGTATTCTTTCTCCCTTTAGTATATATAGTTAATTAAATTGATGATATTTTTCCTCAATTATCACTTCTTAAGAAGCAATTTGGTTATTAGACATATGTTTAACTCTTCACTATTTTGCTTTTACTGCTACAAAGAGGGCAGTAGAATGGGATTACAGTCACTACATGAGCTTTGGGGTCAGTGAGATTTGGGTCCATTCTCAGCTTTACTATTTATAAACTGTGTTAACCAAGTACTTAAATTTTAAAAATCTTTGTTATCTCATCTGTTTGGTATGATAATAAAAGTCCATATGTAGTTTGTGATGATTAAGCATACAGTTCTCGAGACCTAGTAAGTATTGCCTACCACTATTTACCCTTTTTTTGGCATTCTGTTCTTTGATAATCATACCAGAGAAATATGATGGAAGTACATGAAGAATTTTCAATGGATTTAATTAGTTACTTGTTATTATATCTGTTCAGGTTGGAGAAGAAACAAAGTAATGTTCTAAGATATGGGCTTTATGTTTTGGGCACATTCATAGGTTCATGGCTTGGGTAACTGAACATTGAGTACACACGTTTAGGAGAGAAAATAACTCAAGTTAATTTAATTCACATATTTGTTGTGCCTATAAAGTACATAAAACCCTCTATAAGGCTCTTCCTTTCCTCAAGGACTTATAGTCTATTGCTAGTGACAGAGAGAATAGGCAAACCAGTATGCTTTGACTCTATGATTTGGTGAAGTGTAGTGCCATGCAAGTGCTGTAGTATTTTAAAGAAAGAGGAAATGACATCCCTGCCTGGTGTGGCATGGGGATATGGGAGAAGGGAGGATGGGTAAAGCTTTCTTAGATATTGTGGTATTTTAACTAACTCTGGAAAAGTCCCTGGGATCATTTGCAAGCATGGATGGGAGGTGTTGGAGGAGGGAGGGTGTTCCAGAGAATTGAATTATGTGAACAGAGTTATAACTGGAGAAAATTAAGACATTTTCATCAAACAATGAATAGTCTAGTTTAACCATCAATAAGGACATGAGGAAAGAAGTAGTGAGGCAAGATGTTTGAAAGGTAGGTTTTAGCCATCTTGTAGGGAATCTTAAATGTCAGGGTAAGACTTTGTACATAAAGTGGGGATTCTTTGAAAGCTCTTGATCAGAGTTGCAGTTTAGAACCTGTCAGGATTATGTGGGAAAATTTAGGATAGAGAGGGACTTGAAAGTGGAGAGATGAATTAGATTGTCTGCCATAGGCCAGAAGGTAATGAGTGTCTGAACTGGGGAGACAGCAGTGGGGATGGAAAGAAGAGGAAAGATGTGAGCAATGCACAGAGATTGAATCTGCAGTGCTTGGCTACTAATTGGATGTAGGAGGTGAGAATGAAGAACAAATCAAAGATGGCTAGGTATCTGGGTGGTACCATTCACAGAATTAGGATGTCAAGGGAAAGCTTTGGTGTTCAGGAAAAAAAAAAAATGGGAGTTTGGTTTAGAAATATTGAGTTAGAGGTGTAAATGTGATGCAAGCTCTGAAATACAAATCTAAATATCAAGAGAAAAGTTATTGCTAGTAATAGAAGTTAGGAATTTTTGACATAAAGGTGATAGTTAAGGCCATTGAGGTTTCTGAGATTGTCAGAGCAGAGAAGAAAATTGGCAAGTGGAGATCCTGGGGATACACTTACATTTAGAGAAGGGAAAATTATAAGGCATTCAAGGCGATCAAATCATGGGTTGATACAATTGGTAAATTGGAGGGAAGTCCCAAACTTTTTTTATGCTTTGCCCCTCTGGCAGTCTCTGCTAATGCTAATTTACAGGAAGTTCATGCATATGTAACAAAATGATGACAGAGCATGGGCTAAATGGATGAGAAATGAAAGTGTTTGATTTTCACTGATAAATTAGTGATGCGGTGATCTTTCCCAAATGCCCTATATGTAAGTAGAGCAAATGATAGAGGATTAGGTTTATGAGAATACATGATAGAATTGAGGAAATATGACTAAGTTTAGTGATTTTCTTCCATTTTGGAATTACAAGACCCTGTTCATTTTTGATCATTGGTTAATTGTAAATCATCAGGCTAAAGTAGTGCTGGAGTGAACACATATTAAAATATATAATACAATTTTTACATTTTTATTTCTGGAATGTTGTAATGCTGTTTGAGATAAATAGAAAAACACTGAGATATTTTTGGATCAGACTTGGAAATTAACAATTAAACTTAATGTTATATATTGTAATAAGCTTTAATTGGATGAATCTAAATATATTTACATGTAGTCTAGAGCAAAAAAGACAGTGAAGACATTTAAATATGTAAATCATTTTAAAATGTAAGAATTATGCTTTGGCAAAAATATTTGTCATTAATGATATATTTACCAAATTTTTTATGGAAAAAATAACATTATTTGCAACACATTTTCTTAGACACAAAAATATTTATATCCACCTTTATTTCTGTGTTAAAAAGTAAATACATTAAGACTTTTATTCTTTAAAAATCTTAGGAATTCAAAAACAGATTGACTTCTCAATTTTATTTGAAACTCTTGGTCTTGTAAAAGTAGTTTATTCCCATAGTTTCACATGTGAAAGGAAAAATGTACCATTTTATTCATCTAATATTTATAAATTTGGTCCCTTCTATATTAAATAATATGATTATTTATAGCAATAGAAAAATTATGTGATTGTTTATAATGGGAAAATATTCTGGCAGAATTATTTGAATGGCCTATGAAGATATGTGTTTTGTTGGTTCATTTCTTACCTATATTTTATTTCTCCTATTATACAAATTTGTTTACCATCTTAAACATCTATGACGACATAGTATTGTTGAATAGCTACTTGTCTGAGACCTATTTTTGCATTTCTCTCATTTTTAGTTGACATATACATAAGTGCATATCCATAGGTTTTCATATAATTATGACGTGTGTGAAATTTTAACAAAGTAGAAATGGTTAGGTAGCCCATTGATAGAACTCTAGATTAGAGGTAAATTCTGTTAAAATTTTAATTTGTATTTTATTGTAGTTTAGAGAATCCTCCATGTGGAATTTTTATAAGATGTTGCTGTAAATTAAAAGCAAGTTATTATTAATTGAAAATTTCAAGGCTTGTTTTTGGCTTTTGTCTTTCATGCTACATAATGTTTTCACTAATTTTCCCCTAATAAGATTGTGATGTAGACTTGAGTTACAGGGCCATGTGACAAGGGATAAGGTGTTTTGGTAATCTAAGCATATCTTAAAACACTCTCATTATCTGGGCCCTGCCTAATTTAACAGCTTCATCTCTTATAATTCCTCACACTCATGCCATGTTCAAATTCTGTTGAACTAGGGCAATTGTCTTGGTTTGGGTTCTTTCATCAGCATGGCCTTCTTTCCCTTTTTTGCTTTTCTAACTTTCAGTCATAGTTTAGTTCTTGGCACTTGGGGTATGAGGCAGTGTAATTTAGTGATTAAGAGGATGATTTCTTGGGCCAGAATGCCTGGCATTCAATCCTGACTCCCCCACTTCCTAGAATTGTGACCACTCTATGCTTCTTTTCTCTTATTTTTCAAATAGAAATAATAACAATAAGAACTCATAGGGTTGTGGTGACTATTAAATGAGTTAATCTACATCAATTACTTCGGAAAATTTTAAAGCATGCAGTAAGCAATAAGTGTTAGTGAGTCTATTTTTCTCTTCTGTTCTGTTTTATCCTATTCTATATTCTCTGGTGTCACTTCCTCTGGGAAGCCTTCCTTGATCCCTGAAGGCTGGGATATAAAATCACTATCATACCTTGTCTGTTTATGCACCTGTTTTCCTCCTTGGACTCTGTCTAAGAACAGAGGCTGCGTCTTTCATCTTTATATCCCAAGCACCCACAAGTGTGCATGCTGTGTGGAAGGTACTCACATTTGTTGAATTCGTAAATAAATTAATGGGGTTTTCGGGACATGTGCCGTTGTATGGGAATTCATATCAATGCAGTGATAGCCTCTACATAAACTGCCAGGCAAGCTATAACAGAGGTCATGGAACTGAAAGGCTCACAGAACAAGATGCCAAAATTCTGGAGTCATGTGGTTTATTTATTCTGTAGTGGGAAGCCCAGGACAAAGCTGTAGGATAGGTTGACACAGTGAGGATAGGGTTCCATGCAGTGGAAGGACCACACTTTCTTAATTCTGTTTTATGCAATGTTGCAGTATCCTGATTCATTTTTTGCCTCATCAGCTATTGCTGATGGCGTGGTTATGGAGACCAGATAAGCAAGGAAGCACAATAGGTGAAAGGTGTCTGGAGGTAACAGAGGCTTACTTTGTTGGAGAGATGCAGGGACGTATACACCTGGCCACAGCTGTAGCTGTTTAACATATTGAGTTGCTATGGCTTATATCTGTTTCTCAAGCAGAGAACATATGGAATCAGAAAGGGGCCATAATGGATGTTACTAAAGGAGGCAGATTAAGGGATGAATTAACTGTTAGTCTGGAGGTAATATGATGTGGGCTTTATGAATATTTAAGGTTTATGATCTTTACATCTCTTTCTAAGTAACGTTCCATTCTTGTTGTTGATGTTCAACAGACCTATGTTCCATTAATTCTATAATATGTCTATGGGTTACTAACTTACTCTCTATTCTTAAAATGTCTTATTGAATTCTGCCTATGTCTCCCAAGTTACTTGCCTATACATTATGTATATTTAACACATAAGTTTTATCTATCCCATTTTTTTCTTGTCTCTATAGCAGATTGAATATTCTCAATTAAAACAACAAATACACATTGCATGTGTTATAGTTAGGCTGACCATATATCCTGGTTTTCCCAGAGACACCCAGTTGTCCTGCAGTGGTCCTTAATAGCGCCCTCTTTCATTCTCAAAACTGTCCTCATTTGGGTGATAATGTATATAGTCACCTTAGTATTAATCCACCATCTGCTAATTGTAAAACTATGTAAATTGAGGTAAGTTATATAGTATCCCATCTATAAAATTAGTGGATTGGCTATTATTTGTAAAGCCCTTGCCAAATCTAAAATTCTTTGATGTTTGTAGAAAAACATATAAAGCTTTTTACGTCCTTGAGTCCATTCATATGACTACTACCCTGTAAACAAGTGCATTTTTTTCCTTTAAAATTGAATCTGAATGCAAGTTGAATATAAATGTATGCACTAACTACTTTGAAATGTGCAAAATTACAGTTTTAATTTATACTTGGGGCAAAATATTTGAGACATTGTGACCATGGACTTTAAAGTTGAAAAACTAAAAGCACTTTTATTAATTTCTTTAAAAATGGAGTATATTAAATTAAGGTTTTGAAATCATATGTAGTTTTAAAAATATTTTATGGCTGTTGAGTTCAACCTCTGCTTATCTTCCTTATCTGTGCATTGAATTAAATAGTTGTCAAGGAATACTGGTGTCTGAAGAAAGTAATGATTTTGTTTTCGATATGATATATTTCTGGATGTTCATGAGCCAGGTCTATAGGGATTTTCAGAATAATGGGAATTAAAGTAAATCAGATCTTTAGCAACTGATTTGGGTATCACCTACAGAGAGAAAATTACATAAATGTATGAATTGTCCCAGAAGGGTTAGTGTAGAGGTAGAAGGACAGTGCAGAAATCTGGATGACATTTCTGACTGTCTCTGCTGGTCAGTTGTTCCCTGGGTCTTTCAAGATTGACAACTAAAAATATTACTGTATAGTAACTGTGTTTGCTCCCCCATCAAGAAAAATCTTCCCAGAATATATGGATATCTGACTTGTTTCATTGTAATGCAAACATTGCTTATGTCAGTTTTTGTCATGGCTAGAAAATTCCATGGCTCAGCGTTGAGTTTAGTGAACACAGACTGTGGGGAATTAGATAGATTTTGCCTTTTGGAATTCAGCAGTTATGTTGTTATTATATTTGGAAGGGAATGGGGGTAACACATTCATTTATTATTTAAATCTCCCGGCACTCCTGCTCAGGTGATCTGATACTACTGACAAATGGTACTACCAGACTGCTGTGTGTGGGACCACATTAATTTTGAAAACAACAAGAGATTTGATGGGTGATTAAATGACTTTGGCTTGGTGTGAACTTTCTCATTTTTGTAGGTTTATGGAGAAGCAAGAGTGATAGAAATGTATTTATCTGTGTATTATTGACAGTTTATGGAATTAGTATAAATGTAGAAGGCAACACTTGGCATTTAGATAGATGTCTTAGGGAACTTGTCACACTATTATATTATAGTTATGTATATATGTTTTTCCTCCTTACTTGATTATAAAATCCTTGAGATAAGGAACTATGTTTTATTTATCATGTATTTGCCAGGGTTTTTAACATTATCTGTGGTTCATGGTATTTGCTCAATAAACGTTTCTTTAATAGTGTATTAATTATAGTGAACATAGCAAAATATTTGTGATCTATATATCACCACCTATGAAAGCAGGAAGTAGCAGATAAAATATTGGCATGATTGTATGCCATATCACAGACGATCCTATTAGCAAATAAAAGAAAATAAAATGAATGTGCGTGTTTGCACACATGTTCTTTCTCAGGCATGAATCTTGGTGAAATAATGAGGTGCTTTGCTCCCACCTCCGCCTTACAGGAGACAAGGTTTTCTCCTAGTCTCACTTGTGTTGTACTAATAGGCTGCAGTTCCCATTTCAGTTGTTTGCTTCTGGGCTGTGTGGAAGCTGCTCGTAATTCCCTTGGGGCTGTGGGGGTGGGAGGAAAGGTGAGTGCCTTGCATCATTCTGTGGCAGCCTCAGGGGTTCCTTCAAGAACCTGAGTGGCTTGCTGTGGTGAGAGCAATGAACAGCCCTCCAGTTGGAAAGACATTATAATTACAGCGTTTCATTTCCTTCATTCGGCAGGCATTTACTGTGAACCTACTGTGTGTATATAAATGACTGTTTAGATAAACAATAGAAATCTGAAGATTTAACTCCTATTTGGGGAGAAATTATAAGCCAATCGATAAAATATAAAATGAAGCAGAGAGGAGAGCAACCCTGATTTAAATCGTCATTGGGGGATATGGGATGCTTGTTGGAATAGAATTTCCAGGTGGGATGTGCTCTCTAATTTTCTAATAGTGCTCCTTCCATTTCCTCATGTCTGTATTACTTTAGCCTTAGTAATTTTTGAGAAAAGCAGACAGTTCTTTTTTCCTCCAGCATTTTTGTTAGCCTGTGGAAATATTATTTTCACCTCTTATAACCCAACTTTAAAGTAGGTAATATAGCGTCTGTGTTTCGAATGGAGGTGATGTGTTTTCTGCCACATGCATATAAAATAAGGAAAGAATCATTTTGGCTCTGAGTAAATGACTTATTTGATTTCATTCGGTCTGTCTTATAACACTGAGTAGTTAACAAGCTAAACAAAATATTTGGCAGAGTTGATGATCTCTTCCCTTAGGAGAGATCTTGGAGTCAGAAGGCATACCTTAATTTATATGAAGGTCACTGGTTTATATTGTGTGTGTGAGGAAGGGAGGCAGGCAGATATGCATGGCTGCATCTAGACAGGAAAAGTCTTGCATTTATACTCACAGCAGCTCTTGGCTTTATCTCTAAAGTTCGAATAAAAGCTTGTGTGACTTGGAGTGGGAAAAAAGTTTATCAGCAAGATCATTAATAACTTGGGACTCAGCTTTTCCAGTTACAATTAGCTGCACAACAGCTGTGACCTTCAAGAGCTCCTCATTATTGTTGGTCCTGATTGTTCCGTCCCACTCTAGAGCTCTTTTCAGAACTAGTTTCTCTGACATCATTGACCCCAAGGGTCAGAGTGAGAAATGAGTCTTCAAGCACTCATTTGTAAGTCTTGTTTCTGCAGGATGCTGTGTGTGTGTGTGTGTGTGTGTGTCTAAGGAATTCAGCTGACGGTTAATGCCTCATTGTAAATCCAGCTGTTTGGTCAGATCCCAATTAGGATGATGCCTCGATGAAGGGGCACTCCTGGGAGTAGCAGGAAGATTTAGTGGCCTCAAAAACAGAGTAAAACTGATGGTAACACAAGCTCTCTTTTATTTAGATGTGCTTTTTTTTTTTTTTTTAATAAAAAGGTCTCAATGCATGTGCTTGCCAACTCTGTCATGCACTGTGTAGCATCTCAGTGGATCAGCAGGGATTTTAAACACGCTGTGTGTTTGGCATACACTGCAACCCAAAGAGCAAGTGGTGATTAGAGAAACTGTAGTGAAGTATGAAATGAAAGCTCAGCTGGAAAAGGAGGACTGGATTGCGTTCAGCTTCTTTGCCTCAGTTCCTTTGGATATTAAGAACACGGGATTCTTAGGAAAAAGGGATTTGCTTTCTCAAGGTGTAGTGCATTATCTCTATATTCTGAAAGGAGTCTTAATTAGGGAAAAGCTGTCTGTCATAAAACGAAGAATAAGCAGATCGACAGGAAGTTTGATAAGGACTTTTCTGGCTAATTAAGATTCAGAATTAGATTACGTAGTCTTTGGGGAGTCTTGTCAATAAAACGTATATATGGTGAAGCTTTTGAACATACAGCCTTGGCAGTTTCAACCTAAGATCTCAAAGCATCTCTGGATAGGACAAGGACAATTGGCTTCTAGTTCTGACTCGTTTCCTTTTAAACTGTGTGATCCAGGACAGCCTCTCTGGCATGTGCACTTCTGAGTTCTCATCTGTGAAAATGGTGGGACTGGGTTAAACTTGGATTGTATGTAAAATTCTTGGGAAATTACAATTCTTGGGATTGTAATCTCTCTGACAGCATTGTATTTCTCTTTCACTTTCCTTTTAGCTATCTTCATTAGCTTCACTATTACTAGCCTCAGTCACTAAAAGAACCATTGAATAAAATCCAAATAAATTTTGAAGGTCTATTCCTTTGTTCTCCAACCTTAGCCTCTCTACCACAACACTATTTTTTGTTTATCATGTCTAATGTCAAATAGTTAGGTTATCTATTTTCTATTTTTTGAAATATCTATATTTGTGAATTTTATAATATTATGATTTCTAAAGCATAGCTTTGCATTCAAATGTCTGATAAGGTTCCCCTAAAAAGTAACTTATTAATGATGAAATTGAAACTACTGTTGATACTTTTAGCAAAAAAGATACAGATGAACAATGACAATAGTAATATCTTACTTATTAAAATGTACTAAGTATCAGCTACTTCTTTTAAAGCACTTCACATGTACTAGCTTATTTAATCTTCATAACCAACCTATGATGTAGGCACCATTATTATTCCCTTCACAAATAAAGAAATTGAGACACAAAGAAATTAAATGACTTGTCCAAAGTCGTGGCAGAATTGGGATTTGAACCCTGGCAATCTGTCACAAAGTCTGAAATCTTTACCACTATGTCACATTTTAAAACACTAATACTGAGTGAAATCAAATGGACTTTCTTCAAGGAATCTAAGATTTCCATATGTTTTAGACATTAGAATTAATAATCATATTCCTAAAACTGGATTAAATGTAGCAAAATCTTTAGGGAGAAAATTTGAGAATACAGCACAGTTGTCAAATTGAATTCACTGTGCTTAAAGAGTAACCTAAACTTAATGCCCCAGTTGGTATTTTAAAGGAACACTTTAAAAAAAGATTAAATCCATGCATATTGGAAATCTACCACTGATTACTACAACCAGTACTGAAAGTGGCATGATTGGGTGTAAAAAGGAAGTTAAAATATACAACATTAATCTCACTAGACTTTTATCAAAGGTTAAACTTGGTGTAGGAAGTATTCCCAAAAAGAAAAAATTAGCCACACACCTTAGTCACAATATAATTAGAATCAGCTGGACTGAGCTGGGGAGGTAATGACCCAGAGGCTTGGTAAGCAGGATCCACGAGGACATTTTTATCAGAGGCAGCCTAAGAGAGGCATTCCAAAGTTCACTGAAACTGCCGGCAGCCTGGAGCGTCATAGGAAATGAAAGGTCCAGGGCAAGATGGGCAGGAGTTCATGGCCCCAGCAGCAAAAAAAAAAAAAGGACTGAAGCAGCTTGATTGCGCAGTCTCGGCTGTCTTTATTTGTTTCACCCCTGGTGAGAGTTCATCCTGAGAGAACCTGGCCAGCAGGTGAGAATAACTGAAAACAGCTGGCTGTTAGCGAGGGCAGGGGTAGAGCAGATGCTGTTTTCTGGTAGAGATTTTTTTTCCTGACAGGCAAGTCACATGTAGTTTACTCTTTTAGCCAGATGTTGTAATAGTCCTTTCTATAATCCCATGCCCACAAGGCTGCCATTCTTATATCCTTCAAGGCTGATGTGTCTAAGGAAGTATAAATAGAGAAAGGATTGGAAATGAAGTTATTATTTTTCTGTGAGGTTGATTTGCTCCCATCTCATAGCTATACTCCAAAGTCATCTTGACAGGAAGGCTGTCATTGGAAGAGGAAGAGTGCTCCCAAGAAAGCCAGAAGGACTAAATGTGTGCTCTATTCTGCTGGATTACCTAGAGAGCAGTTCCTCCGTACATTTCCAGAGGGAGCTCTCTGCTAAAAGAACTAGATGATTATTCAAAGTCCCCTGGTGGCTGTTAAGTGTGGCCTTCTTTTCTCTCTTACCAAAGCAAACAATCTGTAAAGAAAGGCAGCCAACCAGGCAAATGGATAGATTGAGCCTTAGATAGATAGATAGATACATATATATAGATATATCTATCTATATATATATATATACCCTAGTATTTCAGTAGCAGAGCTGGTTGAGTTTTTGAAACCACTTTAAATTGCTTTAGTCTATCTGTGCCTGTGACCATATATGGTGATATCGTGGTGTGGGGTTGTGGCAGATTCATCCAAACTTTGACAAACTCTGATTACCGAAGCAGTCCAAAAGAGTTCGCTTTTTTCTGCTAATTTTTGGTCTAAGTAAATTATAGAGATTTTTATGTAAATAAAGATGACTATATGAAAGTAAGAATGTTATTTGAATCTGGATATTCTCATAAAATGTTTAAGATAGAAGGAACATTTGAGATCATATCTACCATCCACTTATTTACAAATGAGGGAATTATGGCCCAGGAATTTCATGTAACTTCCCCATAGTTAATAGGCTGACCCCAGTTCTATTTCCACTCAAGTTTTACAGTTTCTTTATTGTGAACACATATATATTTTGAAGTGAAATATTTACATTTTGTTTTTAGTTCAAACAAAAACAGTTTTGAGGAATCTTACTATGTCTAAATATTTACTGTTTATTTTAGGGAAGTAAAACATAATTTATGTTCCTAATTGGGAGAAATTAGAAAAATTTAAAAGAAAAAAAGTCATATATCAACTTGCTAATGGCAACCACTAAGAAGACTTTCATGTACTTTTTATCTATGCATCTATTTATTTTAATGCCATATGATTATATTATATAAGTAATTTGCATCTCTTTTTTCAACGAAGATTTTGAAAACATCAGACTCTGAAAGTGTTTGTAGCAGTTTCATTTGCATGATATTCCATTAAGGGATAGAATAATTTCCTTTCAAGTGCTCTTTATTTTGTGGCGTTTCGTTTTTACTAGAAGGAATATTTTGCATGAATACAAATATATATTATAGAAGTGACATTGTGTTTTCTCACCATTTCCTCACCTCATGTTCTTTCCTCAATTCACTTAAATCCTGTATTCTTTGCAACCACTACACTGACTGCTTTTATTAAGTTTACTAAGTATTTTCATTTTGCCAGATTCAGTGTTTATTTTCTCTATCCTTATCTTTATTGACTTCTCGGCGTCATTTGACATAGCTGACAACTCCCCAGTCCCCTCTTCCCCTTTTTCCTATTTCTTCTATTTTAAGACCTTAGGCACACAGAACTGATTGATTTCATTCTTCATTGGGTATCACACTATCATCACTCTTTCCAACTTGTTCAATCTTTGTTTTATTTATTTTTATTTTTCCCTATGGTAGGCAGAATAATGGTCACCCATAGATGTCCACGTTCTAATCCCTGGAACCAGTGAATGTGTTACTTTACATGGCATAAAAGACTTTGCAGATGTGATTAAGTTAAGGACCATAAGGTAGAAAGAGTATCCTGGGTTTTCCAGGTGGGTCCAGTGTAATCCCAAGGATCCTTAAAAGTGGAAGTAGGAGGCAAAAGGGACAGTCACAGGGAGATGCAAGAAAGGCACTAAGAGGTGCAACATTTGTTGACTTTGAAGATGAAGGAAAGAGGACTGTAGAAGCTAGAATTCTCCCCTAGAGGCTCCAGCAAGGAACACAGCACGACTGGCTAACTCCTTGATTTTAGCCCAGTGAGAACCAGTGACAAATTTCTGACCTATAGAACAGTAAGATGATAAAATTTGTGTTGTTGTAAGCCACTTAGTGTGTGATAATTTGTTGCTGTAGTGATAGAAAACTAATATATATTCTTCATCCTCCTTTCTCAAGCTCATTCTGCTTCCCCACTCTAGTGTATTTAATGTATATTCTTCCAGTCATACTTTCAAAGTTTACTCAAATATACCTATATTCTTGTGAAAATAGAAAATGTTTTGTGGGGTTTTTTTAGTATACACAAATGCATAGATGATATCGTGCTATTCGTCTTAAGTGTTTATTACTTTCTGACTCAATGCTTTTATTGACCTCTATCCATATTGCTATAATGTTTGTTCAGTGAGTCTAACTACATCATATTCCACTGTCAGAGTATTCCAGGGCTGCACTGTATTTCATCCTATGCCATATTTTATCCATCTAGTCTTCCAGGGATTCTGTCTGCTCATCTTAGTCCATCACATGTGTTTCACGTTTTATTTATCCCGTGATGGATATGTAAGATGCTTCTAACTCTTTATGATCAGAACCAATGTGCCAAACATTGTCCTAGATGTCTCTTTGTGGATCAGTTTGAGAGTTTCCTTGGGAATATATTCAGAGTAGATTACACACATAGGCAACTTCAGTGAGCATTGACAGATTGCTCTTCAGCATGACTGCAGCAGTTTTCATTTGAACAAACAGGTCAGGAGAGCTTCCCTTTCTTCTTAGCTTCACAAAGCTTGATGGTAGAAGCCAGCTTTTTAATTTTGTCTACCTGATAGGTATTAAATGGTCTCTCATTGTTTTAATTTAAATTTTTCTCACTACTAGTAAAATTGAACATCCTCCTTCAATACTAATTAGCTTTTGAATAGCTCCTCTGTAAATTGACTCCTCATAGTCATTACCTAGTTTTCTCTTAGGTTGTTTTTTCCCCCTCACTTGTGCAAATATCTTCTTCCTCTCTGTTGCCCTTTAGATAAATTTGAGCAGAAGTCTTTCACTGAGGTATCGTCAGAACATTCCATTTTCTCCCTTTTGTTTTGTGATTTGTAGGTGTTTCAGAAACATTCCTCACCCGATGTTATATGTTTTATCTTTCACATTTAGAATCACACTTAGAATTTGAGTAGATTAACTTGAAGTTTTTATGTTATGAGTTAGAAATAGAGCATTTTTGGGATGAGTCATTTTTTTCAATATACATTACCAAATAATGCAAGCTTTCTCCAGTGGTTTCTGTATGACAAATTCCCATATACTCGTAGCCTCTTTATTCTCTCACTGGTTCGTTAACCTGTATCTAATCCAGTATACCATTATGGATTTACAATATTGCTTAATACCTGCAGGAACCAGTTCCTTCTTTTTACTCCTCTTTTTCAAAATGGGCTTAAAAAATTTCAAACCAGATTGTCAAATTCCTCCCAAAATTTCTGATTAGCAAATTATTGAATCTAAACTGATTTATGTGAAGTTGATAAAGGGAGTCACACCAATATCCATTAAAAAATCTAGAAATCATCTTGGATTTTTTTTCATTTACCTCCTCCTCCCACACTGCCCTTAATATTTCTGGGGCCTAGAATGGAAGTTTAAATGGAAGCCTGCTTAAATGGAAGATATATATCATATGTTATAGTTTAAAGTTATAAATCAAGCTATCCCTATGACTTCTCAGGTTATCATCCTGCAATCTGGAGGCTAAAGGAGTTCCCCTCCTTGTGGTGCCAACCCTGATAAAACTGTAGGTAGTGCTGTTCTGCGGGGTTGGAACAGTAGGATGCTGAGTTCAGCTCAGGACCCACCCAGAGGTGAGAATGACATAATCGAACTCTCTAGGGAGTAGTGAGTGGGCAGTACCTCTCTTCCATATCTCACTTTTCCAACACAAGATTTTCAGGCAGTTCTAGGCTCTTCTAAGCAGAGAATGAGGAGAGAGGGAACTTTGTCTGCCTAGACACTGATTCCGGGTGATTTGAGAAAGACAACTGTAAACAAAAGCAGCCACTCTTTCCTCTGGTTTTCTGCTGCAAAGTCTATGGCTTTTTCATTCAGTCCTTACCTTCTACTCCCCACTCCCACCGTACTAGCTAGTTGTCAGATTCGCTTCCTCTGCTCGAAGAACCGCTCAGCTCCTATGTCTCTCTCTCTCTCTCTCTAATTATCCTTGGTTACTGAGCTTTCCAGAAACTTTCTTATGACCTAAAAATATAAAAGAGTTTCTGTGAATGTGATATGTGTGTCATCTTAGTCTGGTCTAAGAGCAGTGCTGCCTCTACTTCACTCCATCAATAAGTCTTGTCAGTCCACCTCTAGACCATCATTGCAATGAGTAAGTTCTTTTCTAAGTCTTCATTGTCTCTCATCTGGACTTTTATAGTAGCTTCTATCTGGTCCTCCCTGCATCTGTTCTTACCTTCTTGAAATCATTTCTCCAGAGCACTGAGAGGGAACATTTTAAAACACAAATTGAGTCATATCTCTCTCCTGATTTCAACCGTCCAATGGTTTTTCTTTATTCTTTCAATGAAATAAAAATTCCCTACATTGGTTTACAAAGCCCTTACCAGCTATGTCCCTGTTTATATCCACAGCCTCATTTATATCACTGTATCTGTGTTGAGCCAGTGTGCTGGCGTTGGCTTACATTGAACTGTGAGAACCAAAGGTTAAATTTTCAGGAATTTTGCAAGCCAGTTGTTAAAACCAAGTATTAAAAATATTATATAATCTTACAAGTAAGTAAATTGCATTATAAGCAAATGCAGTAAATGCTCAAAGCTAATCACTTCCTAATTATCTACTATTATCTATGCTACTTTTTTTTTTTTTTAATGTATATTGTATGTGTATGGTGGAAATACTATATGATGGTTTGCTCTTACACATCTCTTCCCAACTTCATGCACAGTGAAGTCATGTTGATAGATTGAAATCAACTCCACAGGGAGTATTTGCACCACAGAAATTGGCAAACATTATAAATTAGGGTTTATTTAATGTTTTGTTGATTGTGTAGACATAAGAAAGTATTGGAGAAAATTTTATTAATGCAGCGTAAACTTAGTGTGTTGTGTCTAACTGTTGTGTTATGTATAGCACAAAAAGTTGAGTAGCTATTCCAGTATTTGGAACCTGTTGTGCAGTATAGCAAAGTTACTTAACTGACAAATGAATGAAGTTCCAACATATGTCTTTGTTGTTTTACTTTCATCTTGCTCATTAAAGTAAACAGAACTATCAATCGACATTTACTTTGCAACTACACTTATTTGTTAGTTACAACCGTATTTTGGCTGCAGATTCAAGAGTTCAGCAAAAGTCAGTGACAACATTCTGTGACACTAATTGGCTATAGAGAATTTACAACATAGAGTATTGTATATTTTATTATTGTCTGCAAATTTTGTGCTAGGCTCTTTTATATCAGTAAAATTTATAATAAACTTAATATATGATTCTATATACATACATGTGTTTTTCTAGAAGGACAGTCACACGTTTATCAGCATACCACTGCTTTCCCTCTTCTCCATTAAGCTCCAGCCACACTGGTTTTCTTTCTGTTTTCAGCAATCCTTGTTCTCACTTTAGGGCCTTTGCGTTACTTATGACCTCTGCCTAGATTGTTCTTTTTCCTCATTTTTACATGAGTAGTTCCTCTGCAGTCCTCAGCTTAGTTGTCACCTTTGTAGAGACCTTCTCTGACAAAAAAGTAAACTAGTCATTCTGTCACACCATCCTATTTTAATTATCTGCAGAAGACTAGATATTATTTTTCATGTTTTATTTTATTTGTTTATTATCTGCCTCCCAAATTTTATCACATCCCTCTAAAATATAAGATGCCATGAGATTTGGGACTCTTGTTGTCTGGCTTAGTCACTGGTGTATTCAGAGGGCCTTGAACACTATCTAGCACTTATTAAACACTAGAAAACATTTTTAACTAAATTAATTCATATAATTAAAACTGGATAGATCCTGAATCTGATGATTAATAAATAATGTGACTACTTAAGGAGTTGGTAAAATTGTTTCTGCCAGCAATATATTGATATAAATTTAAACCTTACAATAAATTCTTATATTTAAATAAAATTCTTTGGCTTTTTTTCTCTTTTTTGTGTATCTTAGAAGTACCTTTAAAGATCAAAGTTTAATTTTTAAATTACATTTAAAATACTCAAATATGGCGACATCATGTGTCAAAAATAATATTGTTTTGACTTGAGAGTAATTGTTTGTCAAGCATAATTTAATCATAACACAATGGTGTGGGAGGAAATAAGATTATTTACTTTTCTGGCAAAGTACGGAAATATCATGAAATGGACCACTTGAAGATTTATTCTGTCTTGATCTGCAGGAACTGTCTAGTATATTTATTGTGGAGGAAATTCTCTGCATTAGAGACTGATGCTGGGGTTTAAATACATCAAATTTTTGCTTGCTTTTTTTTTCATTCATACAGTACCTTCATCTTTGCAAAAAATCAGAATAATTTTACTTTGGGATTCAGTTGAGGTTGAGAACATAAGTAGATTCATGGAACTAGATTGTTTTGTCTTTTGTGGTTTCCAGGATTAGAAGACCTACTGGAGGATGCTGAAAAAAATACAATACTGTTAATAATGACAGTGTCAGCATGATAAATTAAAATATTCACTTCTCTTAGAAAAGAGAATTTTGAATTGTGTACATTCTCAGAAAGAGGCATGCATTACTTGTATAGTAATTCAGATATGCATGCATTCATATGTGTGTGTTTTAATTATATATGACAGTAAAATATTATGCAAATAGAGATTACTTCAATGTTCTATAATCTCTGTTGATTCATTTTAAGGACAGACGCAATTGTTTAGATACTTTGCTGTGGTGAGTGATGAATCAGTGATACTGGCAGTAGTCAAGGGATAACAAAGGAAGGAATATAAATAAGATTCCAGAAGTATTCTTACTTGTGAGGCTAATTGATTTTGAGGTGTTGGCTAAGGCATAGTTTGAGAGCCATTATATATTTATTACTTTATGGGTCATTAATCTAGGGAGCTGGCCAACTAAGTAGTTACCCTGTTAAATAATGGCACTATAAATCCAAGTACTTCCTAAATATCTCACTATTTACATTATAAGTTGAGCTAGTCACAGATCTTTCAGTTCTCTACTGTCAGCTTGTGTGTGTGGGTATGTGTGTGATTGGAGACTTGTAAATTTTTATATTGAAGATATTAATCACATTGTAGCTACATTGTCCTTTTTCGTATCAGCTCAACTGTTAGTAGATTGTAGCTAAACACCTGATCATAGGGCCACTGTGCATAATTCTTTTAAACTAAGGATTTTGAGGGTATTTCTCCAGCACCAGGACTTGAGACAGTGTAACTGTTTGTAATTTTACAGTAATTCCTCAGATTCCTAAACTTAATTGTTTCGAAACCTGCCTATCAAGTATTAGTAAATGCTTAGTGATTTTTGTGAAATTACAAAACCAGTTATGTGCTCAATGAAAAAAAGAAAAACAACATGTCTCAAAGATCATAATTAATCAGATTCTTCATTTTAGGTAGATTTGAAAATATTTATTTAAAAAATCATGACACCATGGATATTTTAATGTTAAAGTGTTTTCGTCATTTTCCTCTTTCTTGTTTTGCTTTCATCATATATCAAAGCTGAGAGTTATAGTTCTGGAGGAGACTGAAGGAACTGTGATAACTGAGGAACAGTACAACATTTTATTCATATGCCAGCATTTATACAAGCGGTGATTACATTTATATAAAACTCATATGAAGAGTTGGATGTGACTCCTTTTGCTAAGATAAACAAGATCTTTTCTCATTCCACTGGGTTGGTAAATCTTTAATTCTAGGGTAATATGTACAGATTGTATGTTACATAATCTGTACTACGTATTCCTCTTGAACAGATATACTCATGCCTAGAAGAATGCAAGGAATCCCAAAGAGAAACAGTGATGAGGAATAAGGAAAACCACGGGACATGTTTTTATAAAACTTATGTTGGCAGTCACAGGAAGAAAATAGTTTGTAATATTCTGAAAATAGTTATTAAATGAAACTATATATGTATTATAGATATATATGTATATATACTTATATAGTAAAATATAATATGCATGTGTATGTGTATATAACTTTAAAATTAATCTAATTATATAAATGCAACTGTAGGGGAGGAAAAATAATTTCCCCTCTTCCCTTCGGAGTGTTTGGCTGAGAATTCCTGTAATAAAAGACAGATTCACAAGAGAAAAACAGAAGTTTATTAACATATATACCTCATGTACATATGAGATGCTCAGGGAAAAATGAGCAACTCTTTGAGGTGGCCTAAGCCACCACCTTTAAATACCATCATCTGCTAAAGACAAAAGAAAGGTGTGTGTGTGGGAGGTGGGGGATCAATTTTAGGAGGTAACCAGGAAAAGCAAAATAAACAAGGGTAAAGTTAGTTATGAAGATTTAAGTTGGTAACTTTTCAATGATTCTTTTGTTAATTAGTCATTCTTCTCTTCTGGGTATAGAGAGGGAGACACTCTTACAAATGTAAATTTCCTTTGTAAATGCAAATATCCCTTACAAAAGAATAACTTCTCTGTTTTCAGTACTACTTCTGCATCTGCTGTTTCTCAAAATAATCAGCTCAAAATAATCCTTATAGCAAAGAAGCACATTTTGAGGTGGTATATTCTGCTACCCTTCATAACTCTGCCAAAAATAAAGAAGTTACCAGTCTACTAAGGGAGAAGTGATACCACCACTTTTTGTTGGATGATGTTTATTTAACAGTATGAATTTTGGGATATAGGGGCCAAAAAAATTTTCCCCTTTTCCTTTCTAGGTTCTTTAGCTGGTCTAATAATTTAAACTGAAATATGAAAAATGAAATGTGAACATTAATAGGTGAAAAACAAATTTAATTTTGTACATAAAGGAGCCCTATAAAAATATGTGATTCAAAGGCAATCAAGCAGTTGAGGCTTGTGTGCTATCCTGAGCTAAGGAAAGGTATAGGGGCCTGGGATTTCAAAGGGGAAGAGGGCAATTCACAGGAAGGTGAGAAGAGCCAATGTTTGGTAATCAGCTGTTTGCCCCATCATACGGATAAGTCTTTCAGATAAAAAGTAGTATCTCTGGTAATAGCTCTTTTTCTGGTACAGACTCCCTATCTAAATTCTTTAGGCAGTTAAGGAAGAGGTAAAATGCTTTTACTGAGTCCCCTGGGTATTGGTTGCCTTCAGTTCAAAATAATCCACATGCCAAAGTGCACATTTTGGGGTGGCATATTCTGCCCTCCTTCAAGAGCTAATTATTTTAAGTGTTTAAGATATGTATTATAGGTATGGAATAAATGATTGTCTAAGGAATATACTCAATAAATGCAGGAGCAGCAGCTTAGTGACAATAAAATGCTCATATATGTCATGTACAGTTATGTGCTGCGTAACAGCATTTCATTCAATGGACTGCATATACAATGGTGGTCCCATAAAATTAGTACCATATAACCTAAGTGTATATTAGACTCTACCATCTAGATTTGTGTAAGTACGCACTAAGATGTTTTCCCAGTGACAAAATTGCTAACAACAAATTTTTTAGAAGATATCCTGTTGTTAGAATGTATCCTGTACAGCAATGTATGACTGTATCCTTTATTCCATTCAACCAAATTTATTGAGCACCGACTATAGTATCAAATACTGTTTCATCATAATCTACTGTCTCAGAGTTTATTACCGATTGCTTTCTGTACTTTTTTATCTGTAGTTTAAGTAACTGATTATAGATATTTGATTCAGATTTCTTAATTTAAAACTATTCTTTATTTTAAAACAAAAAAATCCTCAGAAGATTGCCAAGCTTTGCATCACACAGTCGTACTACCAAACTGAATCATATTTTCCTTTTTTTTATCTGTGGAAGGCCTTATGTCCCTTGTCATTGTTATATCAAGGCCAAGACTACATTATTAGACCTTATATGATTAAAATATCAAAAATTACTTCTCTGTTGAGCTTCTTTTCCTGCTTGCTTGTTTTTTCTTCATATTCTTTCCTACATTCAACTGCTTATCAGTTATCATAAATATTTATGAAGAGCCTACAATGTGTCTGACACCCTGCCAAGTCCTGGGAAACAAAGATGTATACTACCAATCTTTGCCTAGCAGGAGGAAGCAACACATGATAACAGGTAATTTCAGTGCATGGTAAAGGTCTTTGGTTTATTGAGCTTGTGCCATTTAAATTATAAGCTGCCTCCAGTCACATTTAGAAAATGGGGATAGATCATACATGCAAATTTCACATTTGGCTATGTTATTAAGTTGCCTGGCGATTTTATATATAAATTTGCTGTGACAAAGGTGAAACAGCTGTAATTCCTGTATTTCCATTCTCCTTTAGTTTGAAATTCCAAAGCCAAAGAAAGCATGTCTATGAATGTAAGCGTCACTGTACCTAAAACATACAACCAATATCAAAAATAATTTTAAAATAGCATAAATAAGTTTTCAATTCGGTAGATAAAATGGAAAAATAGATATTTGGCAGAGGAGAAAGGGAGAGTTTTTTTTAGCTGGATAAAATAGCGCAACTATTAATTATGCTCCCACAAACATACAATACATCCCAGAATGCTAAATAAAGAAAGCTAAACAGTGTAAATGATTTAGCATTAAAATAGATTCAGTCTCCCCAACTGATTACACAACCGGTTGGTTGTGAGATTTTGAACCATTATTTAAGCTTTTTTTTTCCCCCATTTTGACTTGTTGATTATTGGCTGACCTCACAATATAATAAAAAGAATAATTATTTAGTCATTAAGAACAAGTGTAGACATAAAACAAACTCACAATAATTCTAATTCTTTGGGCATTTTTCTTTCAAGTGCTTACTTACCCTGTTTTTCTAAATGTGTCACCCAGTATAAGTATTTGGTTAATCAGTGGCTAGGCAATGGAATGTTTTGTAGACTTGGTGGAAATTTTCTAAACTTCTCAATTAACTCCTACAGTTGACATCTTTGGGTGTTCAGATTCTCAAACTCAAAGCGGAGTTAACAGCCCATTTTTAAATTAGCTCATGCAAATTAAGAGTATTTGAGCTGAAGCAATCAGAATTTACATATCAATGTTAAGAGGAATTTTCTTTAAATTAGTACTAGGGCAATGCCTCTACATGTTGGGGGACTGAGGAGAAAGTTTTTGAGAGAAAGCTGTTAAAAGGAAAAAAAAAATCATTGTACATTTTGTCAATCTTTGTTTTAGGAATTCATTGTAATCCTCATTAATTCATGAGATTATTAAGAAATACTTTTAGCTTTCCTCAGTTTGGAATGTTAACTCTTTAATAAGAATCTCAAAGTCATTTTGGCTACAGACTTCTATTGTAAATTAGACTTGGATCTTTTTTTACATTTTAAGTGTTTACTTATAAAAAATTTTCCTAATTTTAGGTGTTTAGTTCTCTTATTCATATTTATACTTTCTCCCACCTATTTCCTAATCACCATCTGTGTGTGTGTTCTTAAGAGGGAGAGAAGGAGAGAGAGAAACTAAAAGGAGAGAGAAAGAGAGACAAAGAAAGAGGTGAGAGAAGAAAATTGATTTTTTATCTGTGTTTAAAAAACAATTACTGAGTAGCACAGGTTTTTAAACCTACAGTATTCCTACACTTTCATTTTAGTGGAACCACTGAATTAAATTGTATGTCAGTGCAGGGGAGGAAAAACTTTCCTCTGCCCTCTTATACTCAGTGGCTGGAGCCTCCAAATTAAACTGACAAAAGTGAGATGAGCAGAAGGTTTATCTCATATGCACATGGGGGCATCCCAGAAACAAAGTTTAAACCCCAAAGAAGGGTTAGACCTGGGGGCTTATATACCATTTTAACAAAGGGTGATCAAGTATGGAGAAGAAACTAGACAACAGTAAAGGGTGTTTGGGCTTCTGGAGGAGGATTAATTGTGGGAAATGTATGGTAATATGCGTCCTTTAGTAATGTTTGTTATGCAGACTCAAGTCATCTCAGGTGATGTGAGTTGTCTACGGAGTGTTTCTCTTATTCCTTGGAGGGGAGAGGAGGACACCTTTACAAATGGAAATTTCTTCACGAATGGAAATTTTCTTTTGTAAAGGAAATTTATACTCTGGTTTTAGTCGGAAAGTGCAAGGGGAGAGAGCTCCTCTGTGTTTGCTGTTTTTAATTTTCTTCAGCTCAAAATAATCCAATATGGTATATTGGGGGTTGACATATTCTGATCCCCTTCATCTGCTTTAGAATGTCACTAAATATCCATTAAGTGAATTTTCTCCCAAGTTGTATAGACATGCTTTAATTTAAACACATTATATAACTTAGCTCTTTATTTCCCACCTAAAAGGTAGCAGAAATCTTTGTCTTAGTGAATGGAAATGATATATGAGGCTATTCAAAAACTAAAGTCAGTATTACATACATTCTACTGTTACCACTGTACTCCAGGAGCTGTTCTGGATGCCGAGGACACAGCAGCAGGATAGGGAGGAGTAACAGACAAAATATTCTGCCCTCCTCGGAAAGCATTCTAGGGGGAGCAGAGAGAGAAAAAAACAATGGGAATATGGTTAAAAAATATGGTGTATCATATATCCAAAAGTGCTATGGAGAAAAGGAAAGGAAGGGGGAGAGAGAAAACTCTCAGTTAAAAAATGACTTCTGAGCAGTGACATATCTTGGGAAAGAACGTTCCAGGCAGAAGGAACAAGAGGTAAAAAAAATGCTGTGAGACAGGAGTGTATTTGAAGAACAGCAAGGAGGTTGGTGTGACTAAAGTGAAATGAGCAAGGGGCCGAGTATTGGGGAATGGGAGAGTTAATGCAAGTGAGAGTTTTTGAGTATTGGAGGATTAGTTGGGGCGGAGTAAGGACTTTGAATCTGAGGAAAATGAGAGGGTTTTGAGCAGAGCAGTGGTGTGATTTGACTTCCCTGTTTGCAAGGATCACCCTGCCTACTATGCAGAGAATAGATTTCAGTGGGGAAAGGCCTACCTTATTTTGAAATGAAAGGTTTTGCTAAACTTAAAGCTCCACTCAACAAACACAGATGTGTACAGGCCAGGAGATAATGTGAAAGAACAGAGCTAAATGATGAAAGCAGCTGGGTGTTAAGATGATAAAAGGCATTAGGTGCTTAGCCTCAGTGATGAGGGTTCCAGGAAGTGAGGGAGACTGCAAGCAAGTCAGGTGGAGGCTACCCGTTGTGCAGGGGCAGTCAGTGCTCACTGTCAGTTTTTACAATGTGGTAACATGAGCCCAAGTGTTGCTAGGTCTTCAATTTTTTTTAAGAGAAGACAAAACTATGAATTTTTATATTAAATCTCCCTAATTTTTAGATGTATAGATACTGACTCATATTTAAAACTCTCTATAGCCCAATACTGTCTGCGCCAATTTAAGCATTTCTGAAGGTATGATTTAACAGAAAGCTTCCAGTTTACATTCTCTAATCTACAGGAAGATAAAGCAGATGGGTTCAACACTGGTAAATAAGAGGTGAGATAAAAATAAGGGGAGAGAGATCGGTCCCTAAATTCAGATCTTTTCAGGTAAAAGGCTTATCAAAATTTTCTTCTTCAAGGTATTTAGTCATAATCCAATAGTGAGTATGACCTAAATTAAAGCATTTTTGCCCTAATGAGTTTTAATTTGCTGTCAGATTAAAATGATTCCTAACACAGACACACACTAGACTACTTCATCCTTAAATAGCAGGAACACTCCTACATTTATATAATCTAACACAAATTTCCATTATGGATCCTTAATGAGTGCATGGTACAGTAGTTTTTATTACAAATACATCATTGATTCACAGATGTCAGGCACCAGGAATTGCTGGAATCTGTAGACTCACTATGTGGTTTTAGTAAAAATAGGCAGTAAATGTCGATAACCCATTTATTATCAATGTGTACCCTCTACAGAATTAGGCATTTTGATGATGGCACCGCCTGTTCCAGTGGAGAGAGCTGCCTTGCAGTGGCATTTATAAGTCATTACTAATGCAAAATTATCCAGCAGGCTGACTGCCTGTCTTTCACTCTGTAATGCTAAAGTGCTTTAGGTCCCCAGAGTTGTAATTAATAAGAGTACTCAGAAACTAACCTTAAAAATCTCTCACAGGGTGCGGTTACTTAATATAAGAGTATACTTTGGCTATTTTGCTTTAAATCGTTGATCAGATTTTCAGTTTTGTTTTGTTTTTACAAAGAAAATTAAAGAACTGTGATTGACTCCAGCGATTTTTCATGAGACGAGAAAAACAGGTTGCCGGGATAAGAATATTTACGAAACGGTTGAGGTAATATGGATCTTTACCTTAAAACCCTGTGTGGAACTTATGGGTAAAAACAGCAAGCTCAATATAGTGGCTTGTGAAATATGATTTAAAAAGTGTCCCAAGTTTTGGGAATGTCAGAACATATATCTTGCATTTTAGTACCCCTATTGAGTTAGTTCAAAATTTGAGGTTATTGATTTATATTTTGTTCCATCACAATATCCTGAATTTTCTGGCTACAAAATCTGATGATAGTCTAGTTGAATGGAGGTTTTGATAGAATGGTAATACTTTTGAATCGTTTCTCTTATGTCTTCCTGGCTCCTTTCCTCATAGACTCTTCTAGTCTGCATTGGATGCCTATTTTTAGGGGATAAGCAAGAAAAGATAGCACTTTGAAACTGATTTTTAGCCTTTTGGTAAACCTCTAATCTGTAATATTGCTTTTGGTTTTACTGTCTTTTATCAGTACCAGAGACAAGATAGATCCCTCTTACTCCATCTAGATATCTACTTACAGATATATCCATCTATCTAGACTCACTGCCTTTAAAATTGCTTGAAAGAAAATCATTGTTATTATTTACTTGTTTTTCAAAAAATGTCTTAAGATTCCTACAATGGGACCGTTTTATTTTAAGAGGAATCCTATTAAACTTCTGGCAGAAATGGGTACCTTTCTCTAGGCCATGAAAAACATGTTTGATATATCCAAATCTCTCTTAAAATTTCAAAATGGCCCATTGAACAGTAAGCGGGTGTCTTGAAAGTTTCTGAGTCCTCTTTTCCTGTTGGTAAATGTAGATTATAATATCCCTTGGGTTATTATAAGAATTAAAGGAGAATGCTATGTGTAAATAATAATTGTATTGAGCATTAAAGAGAAGAATGCTTAGCACAGGTACTGGTGCAAAATAAATGCTTAGTCATACTTGGCAATTATTATGATCATCATATAGTGTGCTATGTGAAGAATTAATGACATAGCTTACATAATACATTCCGTGCTGTGTTTGGCCCAGAGTGAGCTTTCTGCAATGGTAGCTCCTTAATTATCATGATCACCATCCCTAACCATTGGCATTTTTTTACTTCATAAAATTTCAAATTTTATTTTTTAAATAATAAATAAAGTAATCTATTTGGAGAGAAGTGAGTCAGTGGTTACAAACTGCTTTTCAGTTCCCTTTAATTTGTGCGTGGTGACTTGAACGTCTTCTGTCAGTTGTTCTCCCTTTGCCAATATAAGCTGCTTTTGTTTATGGCCTGGCTGGATACTTACATAAAAATTAGAAAATGAAAAAGTTTAAAAATAAAAACTTGGATTGTACCCACCATGGCATTTAGTATGATTAGGCTGAATTTGGCTCCTACTTGTACACTAATAGTCAGCGCGTCTGACACATTGGCAGTAGGTTTTTCCAGCACAAATGTTCATGCTTCGTAATATTTTGTACTTAGTGTGTGGACATATTTGTTATGTGTTACTTTTTTCTGGCAGTACCATAAGGGGATGAAAGTGTGACTAAAAATGTAGGAAACAAGAAAAGCTTGAGTAAAATATTTGTGTCTTTCTTCTCTATTTGCTTATGTCATGTCCATATTAGTGTGTATAGTTCACTGACCTAAAGAGGAGATAATAGGGTATTTATGCATAATCCTTATCATGTTATTTTATTAGTGTGGTGGTACATATGTTTTACAGAGAAAAAATTAACTTTGAAGAAATAGTATATGATACTCGGTGCACTTGTTGCTCACTGAACATGCCATATTCATTCACGCCTTTTCCCTCTACATGGAATTCTTTTCTTTCTCTTTATCCATAGATCCCCCTTTGATTCACATGACAAACTCCTAATTACCTTTCAAAATTCAGCTTCAAGACTCATTACTTCCTGAAGAAGCCTCGTGTGCTGTTACTCCTTCCCTGACCCAGCAGCATTAGCGACCCCTCTCCTCTCCCATGGTCTACCCTCCACAGTTCTATGATGGCACTTAGCCTACTATATTGTTATTGATTATTTACCTGGAAGCAAAATAGAAGTACAAACCAGGGAGGAATGCTGGATATGCCTTTTTGTTTTTGTTTTAAATCTCTGGTGCCTAGCATGGTGACTAGCTTGTGAGATGCAATGAATAATTGTTCGTTTCATGGGATAACGCATGTTAACTGTAATAATTAATAAGGTATCTCTTTTGTATCCAGAAATCACTTGGAATATAACATCCTTTCCCTACATTTCAAAGTAGAAATTGTAATAACTAATGGTAATCTGATTATATTTGACCTTTAAGTGACCAGGGGAATTTAAATTCCCAGGGTCACATTATTATATCCTGAAATTGTTGTAATGATTGTGTTTGTCTTTTGGGAAATGGTGGGGTAATCTGAGCACCTAAAGTAACTATGGTGGATACCTGCCTTTGGAGGTCATTAAGTGTGTAGGGCTAGAGAAACCTAGTACTACCAAATCTGCCCGATATTTCAAATCAGATTGAATTTGCCTAATTTTTTGCATGTTTTGGAAGACGATAGATCTTTTATTTAATGAGATTTAATTTAGTCACGCATTGCTCAATGACAGGGATGCATTCTGAGAAAAGCGTCATTAGGCGATTTGTCATAGTGCAAACATCATAGAGTGTACTTACACAAACCTAGATGGTACAGCCCACTACACATCGAGGCTACATGATACTAATCTTATGAGACTACTGTCACATATGAGGTCAGTCACTGACTGAAACATTCTTATGCGGCACATGGCTGTATTTCCATCTGTGTCTCTTTTATAGTCTGTTTTAACTCTAGGTACATTACATTTCCTGACACGTCTTATCTTCTACAGGAAGAAAAATAACTAATTCACTAATTTTTTGAAAACAGATGATTCAGGGAGTTGGGGAAGGAAAAAAGACAAAGGTCTCTTCAAGATATTTGACCTACTTTAGGTGAATTTTTAAATACCTAACATTTCCATAGCTTTATGCTAAGTAAGTATTGGTCAAGTCCTTGTAAAATAAGCAAATATTCTTTGCACATGTTTCTCTCTATTATGAAACACACTAACAGTTGTTCCATTTCTATTTCATGGAAACTTATAAATTACAATCTATAAGTCTCATAAAAATCTATTATATAAATATGAATTATTATTTTAATTCTCACTGAGGTTGTTTTAGAAATTATTTTTAGCTGGGAGATCCCATTTAGTGACATCTATCTATCTATCTATCATCTAGCTATCTCACAATGTTTGTTCTTATCTTGCCATACCATCTATCCTATGGTTTGCTAATTCTAAACTCAGGCTTGCCATCTTGAGAATTTATTTTTTACTCATAAGATGGCCGTTACTCTATATTAGTTTTTTAAGTAGACTTAAAATTTATATTTAATCAGATATTATTTTGGCACTATTGATGATGATGTAGGGTAATAAATCGTGTCTAACTGACGATAAATTGGAACTACAATAGGAGGCCAAATCAATGGAACTTGGATTTACCAGTTTATGCATATAGTCTCTTCTATTTACTTTGATTTGGCAATCTATTAATATTAGCTGTGCTATGGCTAAAATGATCCCTTTTTTCTCCTCATTTGCTTGATTTTGTATGGATTTATAAACTGTTTGCTAGAGATTTATGATTTCCAGTTCATAGTTTTGAAGAGCAAAGTCTAAAAGTATATTGATTCTAGGAAAGGAAGATGAGAGGATTTGCCCAAGAGCATTGAACTATAGGAAGTTGATTAGTTTGTTAGGGATGCTGTAACAAAGTAACACAGACTGAGAGCCTTCAACAACAAAAGCTTATTGTTTCCTGGTTCTGCAGGCCACAAGTTCAAGAGATCAAGGTATCCCTAAAGTTGGTTCCTTCTAAGGTCTGGTGGGGAGGAGGATCTGTTCCAGGCTTCTCTCCTTGGCTTACAGATGGCTGTCTTCTCCCTGTGTCTCTTTATGTAATCTTCCCTCTATGTGTGTCTCTATGTCAGATTTCCTTTTACAAAGACATCAGTCACATTGAATGAGGCTCTATCCTACTAACCTCATTTTAATTTGATTATCTTTGTAAAGATCCTATTTCCAAATAAGGTCATATTCTGAGGTCCTGGGGTTTAGGACTTCAAAATAGGAATTTTGATGGGGTACACAATTCAAAATGTAACAGGAAGAAAAAGTTTAATTTCAGAAAAAAAATCTTGAATTTTTTTTTCCTAGTAGGGCTGTACCTGCTATTTGAAGTTACTTTTAAATATAAACCTTTTCTCTTGGTATCTGTGGTATATTAGAGATTAACAAAAGATTTTTTGGCATAGACTCAATAGTTTTAATGTGTCTGATAACAATAAGCCATGTATGATTAATAAATAAAATTTAAGTATAACATGCAATTTGGACAATTTATGCAAAGAAGTTTGTCCTTAAGGAATATTTTTGAATAATTTAGTATAAAATTTGTACCATTTTTACTATCATTAGCAATACACGTGTGCCCATTTTATTGTTCCCTTTGGCTGTTATCATTAAAAAAATAAGTTCTGTGTTTTTTTTGAGGAAAGCTGTTCCTAAGTTATGTAACATGGAATTGCCTATATTGTATCATCAGTCACCTATTCAACTCGGACTCTATGGTTGAAGAACATTATTAATCATTTACTTTACTTCCCATGTTTTTTGATAAGGAAATGGGTGCCTGAAGCAGAGAAGAGACTTGCCAAATGCTATGAAATTAGTAGAAAATGTAAGGCAAGATTCCAAAAATTATAGAATAAAAATTCAACAAATTTTTCAACTTTAAATCACCTTTGAGTTCATCAGCTCCCTAATTTTCCAGATGAGGGAACTAAGGCTCAGAGAAGTTAAATAATTTGTCAAAATCATACAGTTAGTTCAGTGGTAAATATTAAAATGCAAGTTTAACTGGTGCACTCATTTCTAAATTAATGCAGGCAAGGTCAGTGCCAAGGTATGTTTTAGGTGCCTTTAGATAGCCTATGCTGATCTTCATCACCCCCCCCCATAACCCCAGATTTAACTATTGAAAATATTTATGCAAATACATACATAAGGAGGAAAAATAGGCAGAGTATCTGCAATCTTCAGACTATTGAAGTCACAGCTCAATTTTTAGTACTGTTGGAGTAAGTGGCCAGTCATTAGGAAAAAAATATATATTACAGTTTAAGAACAAAGCCGTCTGCTTCCCACCATCTAAATATCCAGCTAGACTGGTATTCCTTAGCCCCTTCTGAACTTCCACTGACTTCATTGTTGTCTTCTGTCCACCATTCTTGTCAGGGCAGAAAGGAAATTTAGTCTGCTTATTCATTTATTTTGTTGTGGTTTTTCCACTTGTTATGGTGCCTTATATTTTTCCTTTCAATTTTCATTTATCTTTTAATATACCCAATTATATTAGTAGTGTATTATCTGACTTTATTTGCAATCTTCCTTGTCTCTCAGTATATAATATCTTCTTTCATTTTTAAACTTTTGGCATGGCTCTGCACCAAATATCTGTAATCATTTTTAAGCCTTCTCCAGCCAGACATGCTCAAACAAATAAGCAAACAGAATAAAATAATAATGATGATCATTTCTGAAAGTCTATATACCATACTACCCTTCAACCTATTCTCTTCTGATACTTTTTCTTCAAATCATACTAATAATTTGTAGCCAAATTTATTCTTTAGCTTTAATGGATCCAAATTCATGTTTTCTGTTCTTTCCCACTATGCTATAGAACCAATCCTTGATAAATGGAAGCAGTAGAAGAAAGGCATTGTAAAATAATTGCTTATATTCATAGTTGAGCCTCTGAAGAATTGAGAAATTATACAAATGGTTATACATGTAACAGGTGATGATCAGAATTCTATTGGTCCCACTAGAATATACTAAAGCAAAGGCATTAACTAAATGTCTTAGTTCATTCTGGCTGCTATAACCGATATACCATAGACTGAGTGATTTATAAACAACAGATATTTATTTCTCACACTTCTGGAGGCTGGAAATTCCAAGATCAAAGTGCTGGCAGATTCATTATCTGATGAAGGCCTGTTTCCTGGTTCGTAGGTGGCTCTCTTTTTGCTGTGTTCTCACATAGTGGAAGCGAGGAGGAAGCTCTCTCAAGTCTTTTTTATAAAGGCACTAATCCCATTCAGGAGGGCTCTGCCCTCATGACCCAATCACCTCCAAAAACCCTACCTCCAAATTATCATCACACTGGTGATTAAGTTTCAACATATGGATTTAGGGGGGATACAAACTTTCAGTCTATAGCACTAAAGTTAATGTTCTTTTTCAGTTTTCATCATTACTGAAAATTCTACATTATCTGATATTGATTGCTAGTTCCTTCATGATCCCCTTTACTTCATTTGATTCTGTAAAGCATAATCATGATTTTTTGTTTCTTTAGTTCCCATTCATTTTCCCTTCAGGACTTCTTCTATTTTTACCTCTTCCCCAAAATCAACCTAATCTTTGGGATAATCCTCAGCTCTCTATCTTCTGTGGAATAGTTTTTTTTTTTTCAGTCTATGGATTATGACTGATGATTGAGTTACAAAATCAACTCGGTGCATTGAGACTAGAATTATTTTGATGAACCATAATAGAACAGAGTGAACCTCATATAGTGAGCATTGGTATTGGTTGGAGAGAGTTTTGTTTCCATTGTGCGCATGAGTTTTGTATTGGGTTAAAAATAAAAATGTATTTATTACTCTGAGATCCTATCAAAAAAGTTTCAGAAACACCTCTGTGTTTAGATTGTCTTCCTTAGCAATTAAAAAAAAATAATAGCTTTATTTAGATGTAGTTCACATGACATAAAATTTATCCTCATAAAGTACACAATTCAGTGGTTTTTAGTATATTCACAGAATTGTGCAACCATCACCGCAATCTGGAAATTAGAATATTTTCATCATCCCCAAAAGAAAAACTGTACTTATTAGCAATCACTCATTATTTTCATTCAAACTCCCAAGCCCTAGGAAACCACTAATCTGCTTTCTGTGTCTAGAGATGTGCCTATCTGGATTTTTCATATAAATAGAATAATACAATATATTGTATTTTGTGACTAGCTTCTTATACTCGGCACAATGTTTTCGAGGCTCACAGAAGTTATAGCATGTATCAGTACGTCAATATATTTTTATTTTAATTTTCCTATTCAGGTGAAAGTTACATAGTATAAAATTAACCATTTATAACTGTATACTTTTATAGCATTTAATACATTCACAATGATGTGCAGCAACCACATATATCAGGTTCTGAAACATTTTTGTCACCCACTTCATTTCTTTTTATTGCTGAAAGATATTCCATTGTATGAATATATCACATTTTGTTTATCCATTCATCAGTTGATGGACATTTGGGTTCTTTCCATTTTTGGCCATTATAAATATTATGCTACGAACATTTGTATACGCGTTTTTGTTGGCAATCTTTTTTGATTCATGGGCTTCATATATCATTTTGAATTTAGATGACCATCATTTATATTTCCCTAAGATTGATTTATGTATGTGCTTGAGGTTTAAGGGCTAAAGAGTTATCAAGCCTTTTTGTACATAAAGGCTTATCTTTGTCTCTCTCCCCTCCAACTTGAATACCCCTGTCTTTCCTTTTCTCTGCTGCTAAGACAGCCATCCCTATCAACTTTGATACCATCCTATCCTTTCTTCCCACATCCTGAGAGTTAACAAAATTTGGACTAACGTCCACAAGTCTCTTAGAGTTAGAGTTGTACTCTATTTTCTTTACTAGCATTGTCATTTCCTTTTATCTGGGTGGTTAAAATCATCATCTTGTTATTCTTTCTACTATTTTTTCTCTCTAAATTCTCTCAAGTCCCTCTTGCTCATCTCAGACTGATTACTCTTCCTAATGTGCAGTTATAACCAAATCAAGACTCCACTCAAAGTTATCAATGCCTCCTCTCTGAAACATCTCCCTATCCCTCATAGTCTATGTTCCCTAGGTCCAGAACCTATTGATGGTAGCTCTGTCAGCTAGGAACACCTGAGGCACTCACTCGGGCTTGTATTACTTGTAGTGAGCCCCCACAGACATTTCTACCACCTGGGCCAATGTTGTGCCTGGACCAGCCCTTGTGGTTCTTATTATGATCTCAGGACTCAGGATTGTGATAGCAAAAACTATCAGGGGATTTGGGGAATGAGATTTATTGCTCACGGATCCTGGAGGGTACACAGCTCGCCCAAAGGCCACACAGGGAGGTTGAGGGTAGAGAGAGAGAAAGAACAAGGGGCTCTGCCTGTGTTAGGGTCTGAGGGTGAGGTGTCTAGAGTTTCGTGGGTTCACCCCTTATTGGCTAATTTAAAGCATAAGTGTGGGAATTAGGGCTCTGGAAGGGAGAAGCAAGGTCACTCGAGTGGTCAGTTATCTGGGTTAACGAGCGCTTTCTTAAAGAGGGAACTTCGTTGATGGGAGTGGTCTGGTTCCTCAGCTGGGTGTTTTGCTAGTAGCCATGTCACACAGCTAGCAGTATGTTTACTCAGGATGGATGTCTTTTGAAATGGATGCTTTTGCAGTCAAAAGTTTGATGTCAGTCACTTACACCATAATCAAAAAGCTTAATGTCGGGAACATACACTACAGTCTATTATATATTTTTTTGCCATAACACCAGTAATGGACACAACATGAATTTATGGTTCATTTTCTGCCTCCCCAAATCAGAAATTAAGCTCCATGAGGGTAGAGATTTTCTTCTATTAGTTCCCTGCTGTGCCCCAGCTCTTTGGACTATGTGTGGGAACTCAATTGTTTGTCAAATGAAGTCAAAACCAAACCCAGTGCTCTCTGCAACATAACCTAATATATGTTTTCTCTGGTCACAGATATTATGTCTTGTACCTTAGCTATAGCAAAACTAGTCTTCTTTCCATTTCCCAAATAAACCTATGCTTTCTTACCTCTGTGTTTATTTGAATTTAAACCAAGTGGAGAAATGGGTGAGCATGGAAATGACTGAGGCTGGAGTGCTATACCTCAGGCTTATGGGGGGGTGTTTGTCAAAGTGATTTTTAAATCAAGGTTATCTCAAAAGACATCTTTAAGCAGTGAAGACATAGAAAATGACACAAGATATGGTCTGAAAAAAAGCATAAAATCCAAAGGAGAGACAGCAAAAAATAAGATAGTACATTCGCAGACATCAAGGCAATTAGAGGTCTCAGACCAGAGGAATGTGGAGGTTTGGGGCAGCATGGAGGCAGATTGTTTCTTTATTGCATGTCTGGGTGTACTTAGGGCCCCCAGCTGACTCTCTATGCCTTTATTTGTACCATTCCCTCTACTTGAAATGTTTTGTATATATTTCTTATATTCACTGAAAACCCTAGCAGTACCAAACCATACTAGATGTGTAATTTGAGTAGTTATTATGTGCTTGGAGCTATACTTGACGATTGATTTAATTCCTATGAAGGAGGATCGGATTATTATCTTCATTTAATACAGAAGAAAACTACTACTTAAAAAGTTTGAGTAAGTTGCCCATGAATAAATAGCTTTTGGATAGGAACTATAACATTTATATTCATTACATTCATATTCATCTCCCAGAGAATAAAGCTTATTTCTTGGCATGTAATAAAATTCAACAGCTGTTTGTTGAATGAATGGTTGAGTAGATAGATAAATAAATTGTATTAACTTACAAGTAATAAGAGGTTCACATCAGATGATTTTTTTCCCAATGAACTGTTTGAGTGTTTTTGAAGATTTTAATAATATTTGTTAGAGAGTTTTTGAAAATTCTGTTGGCTTGTTTTAAATCCTTGTTCTTGGCAAAACTTGCTTTAATAGATTTAGTGTTATGGTAAACAAGCCCATAAACCATACAATACAAAACACTATAATCATGCAATTCATCACTTTTTTAAACATGCAAATATTATTCCAGTGGGCTTACAGTTCCTCTACAGAAACTGATTAGGGGACCACAAGTACAGAAGAAGCTTTAACTCTTTGTAAATCCTATCTTTACAGTTATTCTTCCTTGTGTCATTTTTTGCTTCGGTGAAAAACCACAATTCATTGAGCTTCTCACGGTCTTCCGCTTGGTTCTGTGAACCAGTTTATTCCTCAGTCTGTCCTTAGACTTAGAAATTAAAATTCTTAGTTTACCCAGATGTTGTAATATGAGAAAAGAAACACAATTTTAAATGCGTATATATTTTGAAAAAGAGTAAAAATTATCTAAGAGACTGCAGATTAACCTACTTTTTAATATATCTGTTGAAAACTACATTTCCCAATCTTAGAAAATTTAAACCATGTGACTGGTGGTATATGACAATGTAGTATCTCAAAATACTATAAGTTAAATAATATACCAGCAACTTGTGGTTAGTAAAAACCTCACTGATGTCGCAATTCGTTTTCCCCATAAATACACTGCATTAATTTGTGTCACGTGAAATTAAATACTGCAGAGACTTATAATTATTACAGATGTGAAAGTTCCATGTGTTTTCAAGGCCCCATTCTGTAATGTGACCTCATGTTTGAGACCACCCAAATAAAGAAATGCTTTTGGCACTTTGAATTTCCAAGCATCTTTATTTAAATGATCATTTTTGCCAAAAGGTCAGAATTTTTATGTGCCAAATTCTTAGTGCATTTATGAAATAAGATTTATGGGTCATCTGAGTGAAATCATAGGACCAAAATCAGTTATTTATTTGTGCAGAACACTAGAAATGTAAAGGCATTTATTCAATAAAAATTGAGCACCAACTGCATGCTAAGCATAGTGTTAGGTATTGGGATCCAACAGGATCTGTTCTGTCATATTTGAAAAAATAATCCCATAAAATAAATATGATGTATGTATTACTTGTTGGCTCTAATACTTTTTAGTTGAATATTCTGGATTCAGATTTTCTCTCGCTAACTTTTTTCCAAATAAGTGCTATCAATTAGTCAAACTATATTTAAGTGTTATCATTAGAGTACACAGATTTTAAGTATATCTGCATTTATGTTAGCCGTGGCTCCCTGGAGAGAAAACATTTTATTTGCATTTTCAAATTTTCAAGTGCCTAAATGTATTTCTTACATGATAAAGCGACATTTAATGCACATTGAATGAGTGAGTGTTTGAGTTAACATATATGTGATTTCTAGTTCTTCCCATTTCCCCATTCTTCAGGAAAATTCTTTATATTCATAATATGATGAGTTTTTTTCTGAATTGATATTCATGTAATATTAAATTATGTTTCTATGAAATAGAAATCAAATAATTCATATTTTCCCATCAATTTATGAACTAGAATACAATCTCTTCTTTGGAGACTTTGGACAAAAGCCCATTCAATTAAAATTGATAAATATAAAGAATTAAAAAAAATACCTCTACTGACTTGCATTCAACAGATATCTATAAAAAGTATACTAAATTGCGTTCACTGTGCTATGGACTTGGACAGAAGTAGAACATAACCTGAGAAAGCATATTAACTATGAAAAACTAGATGTTATTCATATTTTATTATTGAATGATAGTTTTTCTTTGTCTTTTAATAACCAGTGATGTCTATCTCGTTAAAGTTCATGGGGGGGAAACCAGCACAAAACTTTGGCCATGTAAGTGTACAAACAAGAAAATGAAGACCTTTGAAAAATGCATTTATGGCAATTTTTTAAATGGCTTAAAGGGAAATATTTTCATTCTCAAACCAAGTGGGCTCTGTCATTCAACTTAACTGTATTTTATAACTAGGGCATTTACTAGTAACCATTCACCTTGAAAGCATACTTCATATCAAACCAAGAGAAAGATTGTGTCTCCGTCAGACCAAAACCATTAGCAGTACTAGAACAGTAATTTAAAAATGCACATTTTCATAAAGCAACCGTGTGTATATCTGTGTGCATGTATATATTGAAAAGGAAAACATAAAAAAATGGAATAATAGCAATAAGGTATATATATATATAGTCATCATTCATAAATATTAGTGTAGCACTTTCGAAGTTTAATAATTAAGTCGAAATTTTAGTTTTCAAAAAAAATTGGCACAATGCCTTCTGAACTGACTGTATAAATTCAATGAACAAGGTAATTAAAAATAATCTTCCTCAAATATTAACAGAATCCTGTTTAAAGAATAGGGAAATATGTCAAAAATAGTCAACATTAAGCAAGGATCTTGGAAATACTAGAGAATATTCAGGTGATAAATGAATATGAAAATAATGATCAACAGGATATAATTAAAGGTCAATTCAATAATCCAGTGTAGTTGACAGGAAGATGTCTCAACTTAGGAAATAATTTTGGATTTATATATTTCTAATGATGGATTTGTTTCTTGGAACTGAGCAAATTTCTGGGCATTTGCCTTTCATTAAAAACAACTTTCATCTTACCTTGTATCCTGAAATGATAATTTGGAGACTTATTAAAATATGCAAGATATCTTTGCTCAAGTAAACTCTTTTAGAAATAGATTGGCAAATTCATATTAGAATACCTCAGTACATTATTTATTATTAATATTAGAAGTCTCCCCTATATTATTTATTAAGGGTTGCATAATCTTTTTATAGCCATTTTCTCAAGAGTATTTATTACATTCTATGCCAATTAAATCAAAGATGTGAAAATCTCTTTACATATGTCAGCATTTTCTTTTTGTCACATCTTTTCAAATATTCCTGCAATGTGATGTGGTTTGATTGAGGTGGGTAAAGCAATGCAATTTATCCCTTCATTTATCTTTTTTTGTTATGAATCACAGAAAGCCACTTGTGAATGTAATCATCCTTTCTGCTCTCCCTTTTAACTTAATTATACAAGTAAATGTCTGTTTGTAATAATACATTTTCAATTTCTTCTACTAAGAGTTTGAACCAGACTTAAGAGGATAATTCATTTTAAATAATGTAGAGAAAAGATGCATTATGGGATTTTAAACTTGTGTTTTAGTCATTTTTAAAATACTCTTGTTAAAATCATTTTGGACACTCCCAACTTTCTTGCGTAAACCACAGATAGACATGTCGTTCAAGCTGGCAGTTGATGAAACTATTTTCTCTCATAGTATAATATTTTATTTTGGTTTGGTTTTCCATCATAGCTCTCATGGTTATTGCAGGGTTATTTAATTATTTCTATGTTTAAGTCTTTTTAATGTTTATCCCCTGCCCCCATCTATATTGTAAACTCCATAAAGTCATGAATCAATGTTTTATTTACCATTGAATATCCACAGCATGAAACGGTATCTGGAATTTCTCCAGTGGCCAATTTATATTTGTTGAATGAATAAATCAAGTTCATCACTGATGTGAAGGATTGGTATTGCTCATTCAGGCCTGTTAGAATATGTATTTCTCAACCACCACTTTGGAAATTAGTTTTCATTGCACAACTTATTTGTTTAATGATTTGAGGAGACATGGGGGTGGATGCTTAGAACTTTGATTTTAATCTATTTCAAGAAACTTGCTGTGTGGCCCTGAAAATGTATTATATAAATACTTTCTATTAAATTTTTTTGTAGTTGGGAAAAAGTGTTTTATTAATCTCAGTGGTATATTTTGTGGTTGAGCTGAACAAATATAAGCGAGTGCTGTAGATACCGTACCTATGTCATTTTATGACAGTTTTCCTACATATACAAATAACCCTTAGTATGGCCTTTATCACCTGTTTCCTGTGATTTTTTTTAAAGTGGTTTTCGAAGTCAGTTCATAAGGCTTTTGAAACTTAAGTGTGTGAGCTGCTTTTCTGCCTTTCAGAGTATTTTTGTTGTTTTTAACTCTTGTTAAAGAGAATTAAAAATCTATTCATTCAGAATCCTTCTGATGGCTTTGCCTCAAAGCTGGGGAGAGGTGAGAGTTCCTTTCTGAACGAGCTCAATAGATTTCACTTTCATTCGAAAAATCTTTTTTAGTGTCCAGAATTATCCAGTGTGTGCTGTTTCTTTCCCCCCTAGGATTTTTGGTTTCATTTTGGCTTTTTTCTCATTCTGATTATTTTTTCCCTGCTTTGGAGAGAAAATTCTCATCAGTGCTTTGAAAAAAACTACCTGGCTCCTCTTCCTGTCTCACATTTCTAGCATTTGGCAAACATCTGCACTGTCATAGGCTGACAGATTTGGGTGGTTAATACATTCCTCATTTACCGATATCACTAAATAGAGATTCACTGTTTTTAAAGCTGGGATTTACATTTAGTATTTAGTGTTATTCAACTTTGTAATGAAAATTTGTTTGTTTGAAATCACTGCTGATAAAAGTTTGCACTGGGAATAAAATAAAGAATAAGCATTTCATTTTGCAAGCAGCATGGTCAATCTGGAAACTTCTAACAAATATATTCTAGTGGAATGAATGTCAATTTCTAGCTGCAATAAACAGGTGATAGGAAACGTGGGTTAGAAAAGGTAACATTGTGAAAATACAGATTTGGTCAGGCTTTTTATGGTCAGACTTATTGTTCTAAACTCAGGTGGATTGCATAGACCCTTCAGTTCAGCACTGATTGGGCGAGTATGTATATGTTAAAGCTGTTGTAAAGCTTGTGGATAAAGGATTTATAAACACTGTTGTGTATGTTTTTCAGTGTTGAAAGTATTACCAAAGAGGTTATTACAAGGTCTTTTCTGCAGAAGATTTATTCTGCTGAACTAGAAAGAAATATCTTAGCATTAGTTTCTTTAAGGATTAAAAAAACAAAAAATTATAAGTCCCTGAAAGCTCTTTATCCTTTCCAATGAGTATTGTGCATGTGTGAGTGTGTGTGAAGTAGGCAGGGGGAAAGAATGTGATTGGGTGCGGCCTGTGTATTTCTGAATTGTGTGTGCAGTGCAGTAAAGCGTGTATTCACTGTTTAGCAACTCCTTTAGTTTCCTTCAAAGTTAAATCTTGTTTAGCCTTAACCTGTGACGTCACTGTTTATTCAAAACTTATGTTTATCCTTCACTAAATTTCCTGTATGTTTCTTCTGTTAAAATCTGCATGACTACAGATTTTCTTGGTTTCACCATAAGAAAAACATAAACTTTAAATTCCTTGATTGGCAATAAAGAAAATTATATATGTATATACTGAAATACAAGTATAGTGACTCCATTTGAGAATGAATGCCACATTTAAAATTAAGGTAGTGATTTTCCATCATGCTGCAGTAGATTTTTCTCATAGAGACAATCTTCATATTAATTTTGGGGATATAATATCAAAGGAAAGAATTCTTAAAATTCTCAAAATTGTAAGAGTATCCTATTATGTTTTGTGTTATTAAAAGAAAAAAAAGCCCTGCCAGACACAGTAAATAGAATATTCAACTTAATATATTCAGGACTTAGATTTCATTTCACTAAAGGAATGGCACTCCATGACTTTGGATCATTGGTTACTAGTGTGATATTCTCATATTGCCTCATGTATTTCCTGAGAGAAGTCCCCTTTCTTTGTTATCTCCGTCTGTATGACACCCAAGGGAAGTCATTTCATCTCATATCTTACCTATATGACTTTCTAGTTCATGCCTCCCATTCTTACCATTTTTGTCTAAACCGCAGTTTCCTTTTATACTAAATGGGGATGATAATATTGCCAAGCCTTTCTTGTTTGGAGTTTGAAATAAAATGATACTTGGAAAGCACCAGCACATGGAAAGCACTCGATAAATGTTAGCAATTATCATCGTCGTATCACCCTAAATTGCTTATTGCAATATCTTCCTCATTAATTCCCAGACTCTGTTACCTTTCACTCAAATCTGTTTGAATAATCTATTGGCTAATGCTTCTTAAGATTAATTTTATTAATATTATTACTATGTTATTGTACTGTAATCCTCCACTGCCGTATATAATTTGGACTATATTCTGAATCTGATTTTGAGGCTCTTTCTGATTTGGCTGCTCTTTAGTTCTGTCTCCCATCTGCTCCTGATTCTCTTGTGAATTTATCTCTCTATTTTTTTCCCCAGATAATTGACATATAATATTGTGTAAGTTTAAGGTGTACAATGTGTAGATTTAATTACTTATATATTGTGAAATGATTACCAGAATAGAGTTAGTTCACACCATCATCACCTCACATAATTGCCATTTATTTTTTGTGGTGAGAACATTTACGATCTTATAACTTTCAAGTATATAATACAGTATTGTTAACTATAATCACCATGCTGTACATTAGATCCTCTTAGAACTTATTCATCTTATCACTGGATGTTTGTACCCTTTGACCAACATCTCCCCATTTTCCTCAACCCCCATCCCCTGGCAACCGCTGTTCTACTCTCTGTTTCTATGAGTTCTGCTTTTTTAGATTCCACATATAAGTGATAGCATACAGTATTTGTCTTTCTCTGTCTGACTTATTTCAGTTAACGTAATGCCCTCAAGATCTATCCATGTTGTCACAAATGGCGAGATTTCCTTCTTTCACATGACCGAATAATAGTCCATTGCATATATGTACCACCTCTTCTCTATCCACTCATCCGTTGATGGGCACTTAGGTTGTTTCCATGTCTTGGCTATTGAGAATAATGCTGCAGTGAACGTGGGGATGCAGATAGCTATTCAAGATCCTCACTCAGGACTCTGAATATATCTTTCTTTGTTCAGAATTTCTGCCTGGAAAATTTTGCTATCTCCTCTATATTCACATATTGTTTTGTTGTTAAAGGCCAGCTCAAGTTTTCTTCCTTCAAGAAATCTTTCTTGAGCACCCCAACATGTTTATCACTTTATTACTTTTTAATCTGTTCCACATAATTCGTTGTGCTTTTTGATGCTTTAAGCCTTGCGTAGGTATGTGCATTCTCTCTCCAAATAGAAGCTTCTAGATTGCCATGGAGATACTTAGAAAGATTATCAGTACTTTTGCTCTCTGTCATCTGCCCATTTGCCCTCCCCTGCTTTGAACTTTCACCCATCTGATCTTGTTGTCATTATCTTGTAACCTTTTGGTTTTAGTAATCACAGATACCATCTTTGGCTTTCAAAACTTTGTCCCACTCACATTGTTACACAGGACTCTCCAGATTATTTTCCAAGTATATTCATGTGGGATAAAACTTCTAAAACTGTGTCAAATTTCACATATCACAATTATCTCTCTCTCTCTCTTTCTCTCTCTCTGTATAAATATGAAGAGATTTATTATGAGGAATTGGCTCACAAAATTATGGAAGCTGAGAAGTCCCACAATTTGCCATCTATAAGCTGGAGGCACAGGAAAGCCAGTGATGTAGTTGCAGTCCAAACTCGAAGGCCTGAGAACCAGAGGAGCCAGTGGTGTAAGTCCTAGTCTGAGTTCAAAGGCCTGAGAACCGGAGGGCCACTGGTGTAAGTTCTGGTTCGTGTCCGGAGGCCTAAGAACCAGGAACACCAATGCCAAAGAGCCAGAGAAGATGGAAATCCCAGCTCAAGCAGAGAGCAAATTCACACTTCCTCTGCCCTTTTGTCCTATTCTGACCCTCAACAGATTGAATGAGGCCCACCTGAATTGGTAAGGGTGATCCTCTTTATTAGTCTACCTAGTCACATGCTAATCTTTTCCAGAGATGCTCTCACAGACATTCCTGGAAATAATGTTTTACCAGCTACCTGGGCATCCCTTAACCCAGTCAAGTTGATGCATAAATTAACATCACATACATGAATTTTTATCATTTTCCTGATTTCATGTGATAACTCTGAAGCACCTTCTGCCAGACTTTTGGAATCGCATTCTGTATAGGACCATTCCTAGGCCTGAGATAATTCCCAATATGACGGGAGAATTTAAACAGTGTCATTGTCTAATGTTTAATAACGTTTAGCCACATTGTAGGTCATCAGTATGCATTTAGAATTAAATTGGCATATCATGTATACATTTCTTTTGAATTGTATAATTCTTTTTATTGGATTCTTGTTTATCTTGAAATTATAATTTTTACTGTAAGAACATTTCAAACAGCCAGTTTTGAGTTTTTAACATTTAGAAAAAGATTGGGATAATTGTGATATGTGAAATTTGACACAGTTTTAGAAATTTTATTCCTTATGCATATAATTGGAAGACAATGTAGAATATAATTTTATTAAATGTTGAAAAGTTATAACAGGTAGATATGAATTCATTTATTCAAACACTTGCTACATTTCTTAGGCAATCTCTGTTTAGAAATTTCACTTGAAGTCCACCACTTTGTATACGTGTTTTAAAAAAGTGTGATTAATGTTACTGCCATGCCGAAGTTTCATAAGTCAAAAGGATAACCGAGCAGTAATTATTTTATGATATTCCACTCATTAGAACTTTTTTTCCTGTAATTTCAAAAATTCTAAATTTCATGCTTTTCTTTTTGACCTCAACATAATTGCCTGTGCTCATTCCTTCAGGATGTCAGTTTTAACTGTCACTGTGTTACACTTAATTAAATACTAAAATATCATTTAAATTATATGTATTCTTTGTTGAGATAGACTTGTTGAAATTCAGTGTATTAGAAGCTTACTGGTAGCAGATGTACTTTTAAAGAAATTAGGTGATAGGTTGATATTTCATTGGATTTCGAATGTTATTCTTGCTGCCAAATGTTTTGGACTAGATTTTCAGAGCACATTTTTTAAAAACTTGGATAAATGTGTTGGCATGTAAAATGGCACAAGGAAAATACACATATTTAAGAAAATTATGTCATAGGTTCTGCTGAAACTTAAAATTGAGAGTATTTGCTTTTTGGCAGCATTTAAGTAATGAAGTATTTTAAAAAGTATTTTAAAAGTATAAATAGTATAAAAAGTATAAAAGTCAAAGTATTTTATATTGCCAATAAGTAGAAACTAGCCCACTTCCAGATAGGTGTGTCCCTCTCCATAATTAAGAAAGTCCTTTAAAATCATTAGCCTTGACCTACAAATAGTTTAATTTACTTCTTTCTCATAAGGAACCAGATCTATTTCCTTTTTATTTTAAAGTTTTCAAAAGAGCCTTTTTTTATTCTGATTACAATTATTGGAATACAGGGGAAAAAATGTTTTTAACACCTATTAGTAATCATTTTCAGTGCTAAAAACTGATTTTACGTATATATGTAAAATAAATAAAATAAAAATGTTATTACACATATTATATATAATATGTATATTTATATTTAAACTAGTGGCCTAAATGATGTTTAAGCAAAGGGATGGTAATATTAGACTATGTGAGTCATTCATAATATTTTTCTTTTATTGATTTGGTAATTCAGCAATATCATCTGTCCAACAGTTTCAATGTCCAATCTTTAAACCTTCCTTCAGGCTTGGTTCAGGGCTATATTAATAATGTCTAGCTCCAAACTTAGTGGCTTAAAACAATAAACATTTATTATCATCCATGGTTTCTTTAGTTTAGGAATTTGGGAGTAGTTTAACTAGTCGGTTCTGGCTCAGGGTCTACCATAGGTTGCAGTTACCCAAAGAGGGGCTTTCTGGTGGCTGGAGGATCAGCCTCCAAGGTGCCTCACTCGCCTGCCTTGCAAGTTCCTGCTGGCTATCAGCAGAGGGCTTGGTCCCTTGCCTGGACCTCTCTGTAAGGAGTTTGAGTGTTCTCAAATAGGGTGACGGGCTTTGCACAAAATGAGTGATCCAAGAGAGAGGCTGAAGCTGCCATGTCTTGTTAATGAACTGCTCTTGAAATCACTCACACTTATTTCTGCTGCACTATGTCCATTAGAAATGTCACTAAGTAAAGCCCACATTCAAGGGGAGAGGGGAATAAAAATGGAGGACTATCAAAGAATTGTGAACATATTTTAAAACTGCCACATGGACCTCCTTAATAAAATCTATGTTCACTCCCTAGGTTATCTTATCTGCTGCTCTCGTTTTAAGTACTACCTTATTATAAAGGTCTTTCTTCTGAGTCATTGACCTTTATTCACCTTCCTACCAGATTTTGTGTATGGCACTACAATCTAACCATTTGCTTATGCCAGAAACCTGGTAGTCATCCTTGTCACTCTCTCTTTTTATCCTTCATGTTCAACCAATCATCAAATCATGTAATTTTTTGTTCCTAAACATAGATCAAATATGTTCTCTGTCATTACCCATTTAAAGCAATCATCTTATCTTTACTGCTACAGAATATCCTTCTAACTTGCCTTTCCTTGTCAATGTTTTAAAAACAAATTTCTCTAGTAGATTTAATTTTATTTAAACGCACAGGATTTGGGATAAACAAAGTGTAAAGGTAAGGTATTGGAAAATAAATACAAATGTAGGCTGTTTTGCTAATGTTTTTATATTTACAACAAACAAACATATCGGGCAGGCTAAAGATTTCAGTCTCTGTTAAATGGAGATTAGGCTGCAGCCCTTATTTTTTGAATGGGTCCTGAGTATCTAGAACAATCCATGGAAAAACAAGATTTGAACAGGGCATTGAAGGCTTGGCTGGCTGAGAGATATATATAAGTGCTAGATTTATCTGTCCTGTAACTGTTTTAGCCCTCCACTCAAAGCAATGGTGGGCAAGTTAGACTGTTTAGTCAAAATCTTCTTTGAATAGATACACAGCTCCCTTCTCTACGTTATATATATCGGGTAACTAAGTAGCATGGTCCTCCAACGTGTCTTCAGTCACCACTGGTATTCCAACTTCTGCATTCCTCCTCTTCCACTCTACAGGCACTCCTTGAAGTACTTCATGTTATCACCATGGTTTTAGCCTATATTCTATTCCTAAATTCTAGACTCATGAATCCGTCTGACAATTGAACATTTCTGAGTTATCCTGACACCTTAAATTCAACATGTTTAAAACTTAATTAATTATATTGATTTATGCCCTCAATCAATTAACTGACTGCTTGCCTCTGAGTCTATATTTAGCCTTTTACTTTCTTACTGAGAGCCTTTGTCCTAAAATCTTTTGTCTTGAGTAATACTCCCTTCTTTGAAAGCTCTCTTTTAATGCCCTAGAGTTATCCTAACAAGTCTCTGACCCCATCCTTGGAGTCCACAAGAAATCATTTGACTCCTGTTTGGTCACCAGCATTTAGCACCCCCCTGCCCCCCACTGGTATCTTTAGTTATCATCATGCACAATTCACCAAGGACTTACAGCATTTTGAGTCAAATGTCACCAAGCAGGCTTAACAGTAGGAGAGAGAGCCCATGAAGAGAGAACAAAAAAAACAAGAGGTTGCAACAACAGAGTGGCTGAGATCTCAGAAAAGGAGAAAAGAGAGTGATTTCTGCTGAAACAACCTAGCAAGAACAGGGAGCTGTTATTGAATTCCTGGTCAGGAACACTTTTCATGAGGCGTGTGTTTGACATGGAACTTGGGCTCTTCTCGAGGTTCCGGTTGTCTTTAGCAGAGAAGCTCAGTTTCGTTTGTGTCCCTTTAGTCCCATGGTGAGTGAGTTGTTCCAAAGTGCAGCATCCTAGCAGAAGGTTACCAGATGTTATATCTAAAGCTTTTCAAATTATTCAGCTAATATCGGTTACACACCTAATAAGTAACACTCTGTTTTTTGTTATAACAGATTAACTCATGGGATAAAAGTGAGAAAGAGCTCAAGAATATTTCTTCTTTGCCCCAGATTATTTTTCCATAGTCACTTCACAATGCCCAATATTACCCTGATACAGTGTACAATAGACTGTTTCATTGAACACCCTGCATTTGAATTTGAATTGTTGACATTTTCCATGTCTTAGTCTTTTTCTCTAGTAACCAAAGTCTATCCATTGTTAGCATGATAACTGAATGGTAAGACAAACAAACAAAACTTTCCTTTTAACTTAGGGATATTTTTTCCATTGGACTTTGGTTGCTGATAAAAGCATTTAGCAATATATTTGAAAGTAATTTAAATAGTTAATTATATAATGTTACAGAGTTGTTTTCAATAATACATTTCTTTAAACAAAACATCCATCATTTAGGAATGCAATTTATCACTGGGTCACTGATACAAATGTAATTATATGTTAATAGGGAAGAAAGCATCCACAAATCAACTTTGATTTTCTGTAAAAATTGTCATATCCATAACTTTTGAATAATTCTTACAGGACCAAAAGAGATACATGGAAAATTTGAGACTCTACATTTTAGTTGAGTTTGCAACTGTAGTGTCTGGTTCTAAATCATATTTTTGACAGTTAAGACCCAGATTAAAGCTAGATCTATGTACACGTTTTGACAAAATTGATTGATGGGTTTAATCAACCAAATTGTCCACTTAGTCAAACAAATGCTTTGACTATATAATTTGCTTATTTGTTTTGTTTCTTTGTTAAAATAACTTGCTTTTTACCTTAATTTAACTTAATTGGTTAACAAAATATAGCCAGATCAAGTCAATATTTAGAAGCAGTTTCAATGTGATTTTTTTAAAATGGTTATGCCAAAGTTAAGAAATAAATTGTTGAGGCTGGCCCAGTGGCGTAGTAGTTCATGTTCGGCATGCTCCACTTTGGCGGCCCAGGTTCGCGGGTTCAGATCTCGGGCGCAAACCTACACCACTCATCAAGCCATGCTGTGGAGGCATCCCACATACAAAATAGAGGAAGATGGGCACAGATGTTAGCTCAGAGCCCCTCTTCCTCAAGCGGAAAGAGGAAGATTGGCAACAGGTGTTAGCTCAGGGCCAATATTCCTCAGGAAAAAAAAAAAAAAAAGAAAGCTGAAGATCCTTCAAAGGCCACACTAACCCTTAAAAAAAAAAAAAAAAAAAAAGAAAGAAATTGCCTCTTAGAAAATACTCAAAAAATTACTGTAAAATATTATGGAAATTTCTGATTTCAAGAACCTTTTATTTTAAAAACAACAACAGGGGCCAGCCAGGTGGTATAGAGGTTAAGTTCTCACACTCTGCTTCGGCCGCCCGGGGTTCACAGGTTCAGATCCCAGGCACGGACAGATGCACCACCTGTCAGCCACGCTGTGGTGGCATCTCATATAAAGTAGAGGAAGATGGGCACGGATGTTAGCCCAGGGCCAGTCTTCCTCAGGAAAAAGAGGAGGATTGGCAACAGATGTTAACTTAGGGCTGGTCTTCCTCACAAAAAAATAAAAAATAAATTAAAAAAAATAAACAACAAAAACTCACTAGGATTTCATTTAAACTGACTGAAATCATGACACTGGATTCCCAAATTGGAACATTTTAATTATTCAAGGATTCCATTTCTTAAAATACTAAATGCTTTAATGAAAATGTCTTTATCCATGAAAATAGAATCTCAATATTCAAAAAGACTTTAGGTTTAAACAACCATCTAATTTCTGAATGATAAATAAACAAAGATATTTTATTTTAGGAACAATAGAAATGCACATTTCAGAACTTCACTGTCTCTCTATTGTGAGAATACCCTGTCAAGATGTTGACTTAAGATCAAACTTGAAAAGTACTGTTAGAACCAACCTCTAATTATGTTAACTCTCTTTGATCAATGCTGTGGATTTGCTAGATTTTTCTGTGTGTGTGTGTGTGTGTGAGAGAGAGAGAGAGAGAGACCTAGAGACAGAGAGGGAGGGAAGGGAAGAGAGAGAGAGGGCAGGAGGGAGGGAGGGTGTGAGAGAGAGACAGAACAGAGGAGAAGATGTTAAATGACAATCAGAATGAAATTAACTGTGCAGTGTGGCTTGAGAACTTTAGGTGACCTGCTCAGAAGTTATACATGGGGTCTATGATACAGTTATAGTTTTTCCAAAATATTATAGACATGAGGTAAATAGTAATGTCTTTCTCAATTTTGAAATAATAAGTATGGTTTCACAAACCAAATCAATATTTTCTCCAAGTTCCAAGTGAAAATACTTACAGTAGTAAAATTTCTCTTTCCCTACCTCTTCTCTTTTTTCACCTCCTTGCGTCTCTCCTCTCTTCTTTTCCTTTCACATTTCACGCTTAGTAAAAAAACCGCAAGAAAAGTTGCATATATTTATTTAAATATGTGTGCACATTATGTGAGTTAATCAACCATCAATGCAAATTTATAACTATCACATATGTACCTGTATAATTAATTCCCTTATACAGAAATCAGCTTATTTGATGGTTGGTAAACAATTAATTTAGAATTTCAATTATATGCTTTTAGAAGAAGACTTGTTGAGTTTTTACAATTGAGCATTTGACTTTCTTCCAATAATGTACTGATTATGTTCACAATCTTGGAGTGGGAAAACTTAAACCTGACATGAAAGGATAGTTAGTTTTCTGTACAAAAATGAAATATATATGTTCCAAAAATATCTTAAACCAAATAATTGAACTAGAAAAACATGTTTGCAACAAATATTAAGGAGAAGTTTTTAATTTTCTTGCTATACGAAGAGCTTTTGCAATAGCAAATTATTCATAAATTTGAGCAAGCATTTCACAAATACAAGAAATATGAAGGGTCAATAAACAAAAATATATTCCATTGTACAAATAAAATAGTACAAATTAAAATGAGGATATTAGATCATTCTTTGTCAATCACATTGGAAAAATTTAAAGGAATTGATAATATTTAGTTTTGAAGAGAAAATTGCTGGTGAAAGTGTATCTTTTTATTGTTTTTTGGACATCTAGTTGTTATTTGCCAAACTTGAAGTATGTTTCCCCTTCGATTCATCAATTTCATATATAGAAATATACTATAAAATACATTTGGGTAATTATGTTTTTCCAAAATATTACAGCAAGGTACACAGATATGTTTATAATTCTTTGCAGTATTATGACACAAAAATATTGTGACATTACTAAATGCCCATCAACATAAGACCAACTGCATAATGGTTTATATGTATATAATGTATATAATTTTATATCTATATAATGCAGCCATTAAAAATGAGGGATACCATATACAAATGAAAAGATTTCCAATACATATTTTAAATTAATAAATAAAATAAATCAAGATATCAAATAATATGTGTAGTGTGGCTCTAAGTGAATAAAACTTAGCTGAGTAAAATACAAAGGGGTGTGAGGAAACATATAATGTTTATTTGGCTTGCTGTAGAAACTTCTAGTAGGAAGGTCATCACATAGTCAACTGGTTACCTCTTGATAGTAGGGGAAAGGTATGGGGAGGGAGCTGAAGAAAAATTTCATTTTTCTCCATACAAATCTCTATTTTCTTAAATAAAGAACATGCATTCTTTCTGTAACAAACTCAGAAATGTACTGATTATGTTATTACTTAAAACAAAGAAACTGTGTCGTAAAATTGAAATAGACTACTTTATTTAAATAAATATATATGAACTCAAGAACAGTGCAGGTTTTTGGTAATGGTTTCCATAAAAACAAAACAAAACAAACACACATACACAATACCCCTGAGGTTTATATGAGACTCTTACTCTACAAATTGGATGATGTTTCTGTATAGTCTTTACCTCACATACCAGCTAACGTCTTAGAAAACCCAGAGTGCCTTTTTTCTAGTTATAAGAAAAAGAACTATATTAGATAAGGTTTTTAAGAAATAATTGTTATTGTTAGATTTAAAAAAATCCTGTAGAGTTACTGAAGTGAGAGATATTCTATTTTAGTTAAAATAATTAATTGCAATTGCTTTATTCCTTGGTATTAGTTTACCCCAAACACTGGAAAAGCAACCACATGTACTTTTCCTTTGCATGTCATAAAGGTGACTTATTTTTCTTCCTCCTCCTTCCATTAGCTTTCAGCCGTGCCCCAATTCCGATGGCTGTGGTCCGCAGAGAGCTCTCCTGTGAGAGCTACCCCATAGAGCTCCGCTGTCCAGGAACGGATGTCATCATGATTGAGAGTGCCAACTATGGGAGGACTGATGACAAAATTTGTGACTCTGACCCTGCTCAGATGGAGAATATACGATGCTATCTGCCAGATGCCTATAAGATTATGTCTCAAAGGTATGATACTTCTAATATTCTTTTCTTGTGCATTTAATATAAACTCTCAACATGCATCTGTTGATACTGAGCATAGGTAGGAATATAAATACTATTGTGTATTTTAGGATAAGTTGAACTACTTTTTCAATATCAAATTATTCCCCATATCACTAAAATGCTGGTATTAGAAATTGCAAATGAGATTTGGTAATTATTAAAATAGATTATTTACTGTTTCATGAGCTACTCTAGAACTGAGTGCTCTCTAGAACTGAGTTCATAAATTTGTTTTTCACAAACAGAATTTTGTAATGTTCTCCAGAAATTACAGAAAAATTATTTTACTGCTAACAATTATTTTCTATCATTGTAGGAAAAAGAGAATAAAATTAAATTAACAGGTAATTTTTTTAAAATTATTAGTCAAAATATAGTAAAAGACTTGATTAATGGTTAATTTGGCCTTGGAACAGAATGAAAAAGGTATTCCTTTGATATCTAGTATATAAATTAATTCATTTAATGCATTTAAGTTATCTAAGATATTACCATATTAAAGTAACATAAATTAAGCTCTCATATAACATGATTGGATAACAAAGAGATCTTCAGTTCTAAAGAGACTGGTCAATAGCAATTCATATTATAGACAGTTTAAATTATATCAAAATTTCTAGATAAATTAGCTAAATACTAAATATCTCTTAAATATTTGTCCACTATTCCTATGATTTCTTGGAAATCAGTGATGAAGTCATTTACTATGAGCCTTCATACTTTTTGACTACTTGCTCACAAAGTGATTTTTGAATAACTTATCAATAAATGATTTATTTAGCGAATTTGGTTTTCATTAGTATTGCTATTTAGGCACTTCTTTCCTTCTATTGTTTAAGGATTTCTTAAAATCTGGGTGAAATCATAGCCTATGTAAAAATACAGTCATGCACCACATAATGATGTTTCAGTCAATGAAGGACCGAATATATGATGGTGGTCCTGTAAGATTAGTACCATATAGCCTAGGTGTGTAGTAGGCTATACCATCTAGGTTTGTGTAAGCACACTTTATGATGTTCCCACAGTGACAAAATCACCTATTAACTCATTTCTCAGGACATATCCTCATCGTTAAGGGACTCATGACTGTAAACAAATTGAAGTATGAAAGTAAAAACAGTAGAGTTTCAAGAATTATCTTTCTTGTGCTTAAGAAAGCCTGCCTGATTTTTAACCTTTTGTCTTCTTGATACTAAAAATTCTGATACGTATGCTTGCATGTGATTAGCAAATTGGTAGTCAATATCTTATTTTTATAAATTGCTGTTGTATAAATTATTAAAAGAAATTATAGCATGCTAGGTTTTTTATAATCGAAGCATCTGAGGTATACTTGAAGGATAATGAATGGTCTCTCTGGGCAAATCTGAGGACTATTGTTTGTCTATTTCTAAAATGCTGACTCATGGTAAGTTGAGTGTTAATGAGAAATAAGATTTTAAAAATAGGGATTCCATTTGATAAAAGTTTGATTGCATTTGATTCTTCTTCTATGTCTCTCTCATTGTTATATATTTGACATACCTTCAGCTATGATTAAATTCTCTGATGTTATGCCTAAAAGAAGTCTAATCATTTCGTTGCATATAGGTGTTGTAATGGTCTTTCAGCTTGGTTTTCTATGAGTAGTATGGAATGGGCCCTATGACTAAATTATTATTTTGTTTCTGTCAGACCACCAAACATAAAATTCTTTACAATTCATTTAGAGTGTTGATTGAGGAGGAGATGCTGCTTTTCTGTGATTAGGTTTTCATTTAAAATGTAGCAGAAGCATTAACTTCCCTAGCTCTTTGATCTCTATATGATTTTCATTGAAATTGTTTTAATCCTTTCATTGATATTATTAATGGCTCCCAAAATAAGCCCTTAATCTTATAATTATCTCAAAAAATAGTTTTAATAGATCCTCTGGAGCTACTGAATTATATGGGATGCATCTACAAAGTAACAAATCTGCAAGTAAAATTGCTTTAAGCACCCTGAGTAAATCATTTGTGGAAGTCCTCCTGGTGGTTTCTCAAGTAAGAATTGTCAGATAGCTGAAATGGCTGTGGTTAATTCTCCATGGAGGCAAGTTCCTTGCTTGTATTTGAACTCTTAAATGTAGCACATTTACACTTGTCCAAAATAAATGCTTTTGACTCTTGGAGAGAAGAAATCGGGTTCCATCTTGTAAGCTCCCACGAGATGGGATGGCCATGTCCACTTAAGCTGCTTTATGATGAACTTCCAATGTCATGCTAATTGTGTCATGTTAAATAATGCTAATAGTTACTAATTATGATATGGACAGTTTAAATAATGTATTTGGACTAAAATTATAACGGAAAACATCTTTTCTAAAAGGTATCTTACATTTTTTTGTTTTCTTTCATTTAAACTTCTTGAAAGACACTATATCAAGGTCTGAAGATTTTTAAGCATGTCTCTAGATGGGAGGATCATTGCTAAATTCAAAAAATTATTTGTGTATCCTTGAATAACTTTGTTAAAAAGGCTTCATTACTTGCTTCACCCTCATACATTAGATAGGTGTCACAGACAAGGACAGACATGAAATGTTATTCATGCAAATGTTTGAATATACATTGAACAAATGCATAAATAAAACTGTATAACAACATGTTAGTTAAGTGTGAAAAGTGGGGACTTGAATCAAAAAGGATATGACACTTGATTTTCACATTTTTCCCCAATAGAACTATGCAATTTGATATCTGCTCTAGAGAAATCAATTTCCTCACTGCGTTTCAAATTGCACCTCGTGTTCTTAAACCCAAGTGTGTTCTCATGCCATTCTGCCCCTACCACCTCTGAATGTTCTGTGCTTTACCTATTTTTGTTATCCTACTAGAAGATTGTTAAAATGTCAGAACACATTTATTTATCTTTCTAAGAACTTCTACTCTCACTTATTATCATCTACTTCCCACTTTATTGCATCTAAACTTTAATTAATGTGTTTTATTTCACTTTAGACACTTGCCTTGTTTAAAGTAGATTGTAGGCTTCTAGAGGGCAGACTTCCTGTTGATTTTCCCTAAAACTAACTTTGATGTGTAGGGATGTGTAAATGAATAAATAAATATGCTCTCCAGTTTTGTCATGCCATTTAACAGCTTTAACTCTATTATCTGAGTGCTTTTCATTTCTTTTTTTATTTTATGTTTACACACTTCAGAGACTTAAAAAAAATAGTGCATATAGGTTTGGAATCTAAATGTGAAAATGACTGTTGGCAACTGATAACTGCAGAAATTTTACAGTAAATCCAGCAAGTAAATTTCTATGTGCTTTAATTACCTTATTGGTATAATGGGGGTGATATCAGTATGTATTTCTTAGTGTTACTAAGAGGAATAAATGACATGATGAAAGGTAAATTCTTTACCAGGGTTTATGGCAAATAAAAAGCACACAATAAATATTAACAGGCATTATTTTTATCAATAACAACTGAATATGTTTCCTATTTATTTAAGCACATTATATCCTGGATATTAAAACACAGTTAAAGGAAAAATGCCTAAATGATCAGCAGGCAAGGAAAGGATATTTTCCTAAAGATGAAACAAAAGCATTTTTATATGCCATACAATTCACCCGTTTCAAGTATACAATGATTCTTTTAGTAAATTTACCAAGTGATGCAACCATCCCTATAAATCAGTATTGGAATATTTCCATCTCCACAATAAGATTCTGCATGCTCCTTACTGTTAAACCCCATCTCCTTTTCCTCTCCGTGCAATGACTAATCTTCTTTCTGTCTGTATGTCTATTCTCAATGCATTATTTTCTGAGCTGAAAAATGAATATTTGAAATCAAGTTAAAGTTAGTGGGCATTTCAGTGGGGCTGGTATCACAGAAATGTTAGCAGTATTTCTGGAGACATGGACATAAATATGTTGCTTGCATTTTGAATTCTCTTAGACTCAAAGATCATGAATGCAGATATTAAAAAAATCATCTCTAAATTTAGAGTTTTCCATCTAGTAGAGATGTTAAATGTATATAGTAGAAGAATTTTTTTCTATTTAGATGAGTGATTTAAATTTCACTTTTAATCTTTTAGCAATATTTTAGCAGTGTTACATTTTCACATGACATAGTCACATTAGGAACATGCAAAAAGAGAGAGAGGGAGAGAATTGCTTTTTCTCACCTTTCTGAAAAAGTTGTATTTCAGTTTATATCAGAATCACTGCAGGGGATTTTTACAGCTTACAAAAAGATCTTGGTTTCTGTTATATTCCTTCCCAGTGAAGTTAAGAACTCTTTCAATAACAGTAGAAGAATAAATGCCAGTAGCAGTTTTTGTATGTGCATAGCTGAGTAAATGTTCTGCAATAACTGTGTGTATATACGTGAGTTTTTCAACTTAAGCATTCTCCTTTGCTCTTTTGACAAAGTCGTTACATTATGTCTTGTATTTCTCTTATGAATTATAACAGATCAAAAAACAATTCCTCATATCAGAGGCTTTTCTATTGGATCCATGTTCTATGCAGTAAAATGAACAGATAGGCATATAAACTATAACATATAACTCATTGCCTTAAGGATTACTTTTTATATGCATATTTATTTTAAAAAAAATTAAGAAGGAAGGAAGATAACTCCCATTCCCAAAGCCCAAATGTAGTGAATATGGCAAAGATGCAAAGTTCCTTTCTGGAAGGCCTTTTTCTCTTCTCTTCTAATAATTTGGCCCATTTCAATTCTGAGAATATATTGTGATAATGTCCTACTAAAATGCTTCCTAGTACTCCTTGCTTTAATTTAATTTTGAATGAAATTATATGTTATATAAGTGTAGTTTGAAATTTAAACATTCTGTAAATAATTCAGATATTTCAGGATAGCTCAGGGTAAAAGCTTAAGGGAGTTGAGTTGACTTTCTCTTATGGGCCTTGGGGAACATTACCCTTTGTGCTGCCATTCTCTACACGTGGTTCATAGAAATTTGGAATTCTTGAGTCCTTTCTAGGGATTCCACAAGGTCAAAACTATTTTCAGAACAATATTGACGTATTATTTGCCTTCTTCATTGTATTAGACATAGACACTGGTGGTGCAAAAGCAATGGTAGGTAAAAAGTGCTGGCGTTTTAGCAGGGATCAAGGCAGTAGCAATCATGTACTTTAAAAAATTTCTGTTTTAATTTCTAATATAGTAAATGTTGACAGATATAATTGACATAAACTAATAGTCTTTGGGTATCTTAATTTTAAGAGTTAAAGAGGTCATGAGGCAAAAAAGTAGGAGAATTGATGCTTTAGCAAATATAATTATCTTTTCATTCTTACTTGGCTGGAAATTAGTTATTTATGTTTTGTTTTCATTATTTTGACATTGCATAATACTAATTCTATTTGCTTTAAAATCATCTGGACTGTTTCTGTGAGTGAATTATTTTTGAAGGGAAGAATATCTGTGTGTTATACCGTAGTCCTTGCTAATACAGAGCCAAACGAGAATTAGGCCCATTGTAACCTGAAAATTACTACATCATTTTCTGTTCAGACACTCATGCAATTAATCTTTCATAAAATTATAAAAACCTGCTTAAAATTAAAAGTAAAATGATTAAAACAATAGAAACTTGGAATAGCATATTTTTAAATAAAATATATTGCATAGATTAATAGTATATTTTAGGGAGAGAGGAGGGAGAGCCACGTCACGATATTATTCTAAACACAAAAATGTTGGAAGAACTAAATTTTTAAAAAGTGTGTGTACTGGAAAACATATTTTTCATTTTAATGTGTCATTGATGTCAATTTTCTTTTTAAAAAGAGTCAGTCTTGTAAGACAGAGTTTGAGAAGTTTTGGGTAGCTGTTTTCTGGCACTCTAAATTTTCTGAGTTTTTAAAAATTTGTCAATGTTAATGGTAACTCCAGCGCATTTGGGCTTTAGTAAATGCATTGGCAAACAAACTAAATAAAAACAAAATACTAAAAATAACTTAAATAGTGGTAGAATTAGAATGATAGATTTAGCTGGAGTTCTGTCACATTTCACATTTGATTTATAAAACATAAGAATCATTTTTTTTTCATTTATAGTAAATTGTCACCTTATTTATTTCCCCACCTCCAGCTTTTTAGGTAATTTTACACTCTGTGGTCAGTCTTTAGAACTTGACATCTTGTGGAAAATATTTGGAAGATATTACCAAGGAAAGAAAGATAAGAAGTGTCTGAAAATTAGAAGATATAGGACAAAGACACTGAAGTAATCATCTTAAGCATATAGGTTAAATCCAAATGGAAAAGAACTAAGCAGATTATGAATATAAATTCTGTCACTAATTAATTGGATATCACTGGCCTCTGGAGGAAAATAAGTTACGGTGACATTTAGCAGACATTTGGAATAAATACCTCAGTTTCTCTGTCACTACAATGACTTTAAAGATTGTTGAGGCTACTGGGGAAGTAGGTCTCAAAGTATTTTTACTGCCTTTCTTTTTCATTTTACTGATGAGGAGACTGAGTTATATGGAGTTTGAGAAATTTACCTGAAATTACTTACTTACTGTATGATGGCACAAACATGCCCCTCTCCGAGTACAAAGCCCGTGATTTTTTTTACTTAGCTCTTTTTATTCCCTCTTCTAAGACACTAAGAATAATTTTTGTTATAAGGAAAGGTCTTTTCACTTTTTTTACGTCAGGAAAAGCAATTGGAAGATTCAAATCCGTCCACATTTTATATAATTCAATCTGTTGGTTAAACAAGGGTAAGGTTTCATGAAACCAGCCTTACAGAATTGATCGATAGAGCCCTTTAGTTTTATCTTTAGAAAAATATCCTTTCCTTGCCTGCTGATTATTTAGGCATTTTTCCTTTAACTGGAGTTTTGATATCCAGGGTATAATGTGCTTAAATAAATAGGAAACATATTCAGTTGTCATTGATATTAATAATGCTTGTTAGCATTTATTGTGTGCTTTTTATTTGCCATCAACTCTGGTAGAGAATTTACCTTTCATCATGTCATTTCTTCCTCTCAGTAACACTAAGAAATACGTATTGTTATTGCTCCCATTTGTACCAATAAGGTAATTAAAGCATATGAAAATTTACTTGCTGAAGAATTTAAGCCAATACACTGCCTTATATGAAGAATTTGGGTCTCTGTTTATTGTGGCAAGGGTGATAAAATGATGAAGTGTTAAGAATGGTTAAAAACTGGCTTCTATCATGATCATAATGGTGAGAAAAGAATCTCATTTCCTCTCATGCGAACACTCAACCAAATATTGGATTGGTTTGGCTCAGGTTTTATCAGTATTCAATTATAGCCATACACAAATTTTTATTATTGAAGTTTTTGATAGAAATAATTTAATTCTTGTGAATCTGAAACCCTCCTGCCTCTAACCCCTTTTTTATTTGAATCAATTATGTTTATAAAGTATTTTGGATAATATAATGCTTCTTGGAAAAACAAACATTGATAGAACAGAGCTGATTGTATTACTAAATATTTCCAGCAATAACCATATATAAGCAATATTTATTGAGATCTTCCTATGAGCCAGACAATCATTGAAGCACTTTATATGAATTAACTCATTTAATTCTTCCCTCCCTCCTGTGAAATGGATGCTATTGTCATCCTAATTCACTGATGAGAGAATTAAAACACAGAGAGTTTAATTAACATACCAAAGTTACACAGTGAATGGCAAAGCTGGATTTTAACCTAGGCAATCCAGCTCCAAAATCCGTGACAATTATTACAATCTATAGCCTTGTGCGTGCTGTCTAAAATGTGCACTATTTTTAATAAAAGAGACTAACTCAAGAAACAAGTATTGACCAGTCACTATTACTGAAAAGAAAATACATATGCATGTTCACCTCCATACATGTGTACAGTATTAGTGGTTGGTTATCATTTTTACATACAATAATGAAAACATGGTGTGAAGCTTGTTAAATTGCATGGCATTTATTTTCTGCCTTGGGATAAATTTTCAGGCAAAAGCACTCAAGTACTTTTGATGAAATTTTTAGTAAAAAAAAAAAAATATATATATATATATATATATATATATATATATGAGGGGCCATCCCCAGCGGCAAAAAGGCCCATCAGTCCCTCAGCAAAAAGAGGAAGATTGGCAACAGATGGTAGCTCAGGGTGAATCTTCCTCAGCAAAAAACAAAATAAAACAAAAACCTGAAATCAGATTTTGTTATTGTTTTTAACATTTTGGAGTTTATGGGGACACAATTTTCTATAGGAATACTTAAGTAAAGGTGAACTCACTGGTAATATGGGGAATAAGTTGAAATTTGTATGGTGTGTGGAAATAAAAGAAAACAGATATTACTTACCATACAAACTTTGGAACAACTAGGGCTCATGAAATATATCACCTGAGTATTCTGAAATACTTGCAAATGAGAAAATGTATCATGCCAGCCTTTCTTAATCAAACTTGAATATAAGTAACAGAATGCTTTAAAATTTCTAATGCTTTATATGAGATTTCAGACAGCATAGATCTTCACAAAGCTTTTGCTAAGCTATAAAAATGAAAGTAGATCTTTATTTGTACCATACTATAGTAACTTTGTTCTGTTATATAGATCAATTTATTTTTGTTTAATATTTTTTGTTCTCTGACAGATTATGCTGAAAACATTGCTAAATTTGCCTCCATGAATACTCTACTAGCCACAAGCTTTAATGATTCATTGTTTCTTTATTACTAAGAATATTACTAAATAAAGTATAGTTAATAAATCCTTCTGTGTAAAACATTTTGAATCTTCCCATTATGTGTTCATGTGATTAGTTTTAACTCTGCGAAAAATGTTTTTTCCCAAGTTGTTGGGGAATAACTTTTACCCTAATATTTGTTAATATGAAAAATGCATTAATTGATGCTGGTTTCTATAACATTAAATATTTACTTTATCATATGCGTAGCAGGAAGATATGTAAATCATATTTATTTGTAACTAGGTTTACCAAATGGTAAAAGCAAAACATGTTTTTTCATCTATATGGGCTGATTTTGACAGATAAATATATGTCTATGTGTTTTGGCTCAAAAAGACTTGAGGTCTTTCAAAACATGCTAGTACCCATAACTGTTAGTACTATCAACCTTATGAAAATAAACATTTGGACCATTTCTTGGACTTGTTAGTGTATTGAGGAAGTAATACTTGGAAAAGAATAGGAATCAACAGGAATATTGTAATATAAAAAGAAGAAAACATACTTTAGAAATATATTAAAGAAGGAAGAAGAGATGGTTGTTACAAAAGGAGGAAACCAGATAGCTATGGGTTTGAGGTGAATAGATGATAATTGAACTGAAGAGAACCTTTTCAGCTAAAATTATTGATGTTAAATTATTTAGAGACACTCGGATGTTCCTAAACCTTCATCACTGATCATCTCAACAACTCTGTGTATTTTACATTTAATTAATGTACCCTTGGAAATTTGAATTTACTTATCAAATATAGTATATTAGTGTTATGTGAAAGATTTATGACAGTCCTCTACCAATATGAACATCTTATTAAAGATAGTATTCTAATAATACCTCCTGATTTAGTATCATTGACTTTTTTGTTTCATAATAATAGTGGTTTGTGTTTTATTTTCAGAATTATACCCATGAAGCCCGCAAAGCCTGGCTATAGGGTACATCCTTGAGTGTTACTGTTATATGCAATATATGTTATATATGTGTTTCTGATATATGTTGTATCTACACATTTCCAACTTTATCTGTATACTAATTTTTTATTATCTTATTTCTCTCCTCAAACCATAAATATTTGTCTTTTCATTAGAAAATGCTGTAAAAATACCTGTGACCAGTTTCATCATTTCCAACCTTCTAGATACTGGGAATAATTTCTCTGTAGGTATTTTAGAAATTAGGGTCACAGAAGTGTACTCCTTCTTCACAAATTAGTCTCTGCAAAATTTGTCATAATAAAAGGTCTTTCACCTTTTCAAGGAATTCGAGTAGATCATCCTTGCCTGAGGAGATAGGATTCTGAATTGCTTTCTAAGTTCCGTTCTAAAAAAAGACGTGGAATCCTTCAAATGACTTTACATTCAGTTTCCTCCAATAACATTTCCCTGCTGTGACATAAGAAAAAAAAATACCACAACTATAACAATAAACATTGTGTGTAGTGTTATCTTTCAATGAAAGTCGTACAAGTGGAAAAGCATAAATTAATAAACACAGCACAAGCCCACGTGGATATTGGAATGGAATATGAGTCTCCTTCTGCAAACAGGAAAATATGTCTCAATGAAAGTTATGAGGTACATAACATGTATCTAGAATGTTATACATTAGTGTATATAAAGGAAAAGATAATTCTTGATGTGATGTAGTCGAATACCTATTTGATATCTATAATTGCATTATAAAAGGATGTCAGCAACAAATGACAAGAAGTTGCAAAATATATTATTCCCTAGATTCTTTTAGTCTGTTGTACCACAATTTTTTGTGAGACACAATCGAAGAACATGTTGTTTTGATGGTTGTAGCATGAGCTCAATGTATCCTTAGAGTGGCAACTTTGAAACGAGTGTGCCAACAGTGTTGGTATATGTGTGCATACACACACACTTACACATATACAAACAAATGAGAACATAACGTCAGAAATATAAATATATATAGGGTATTTATGATGTGTATTTCTAGGATGCAGATTAATTTCAAGAAAAAACAAACAATGTATTTACCCTGGAATCACATAGTTATATTGTTATTCAATGGTTTCGGATTTCATAAGATTTATTTTTTCTTATTTATTAAGAAGTAGAGGAATATGTTTTTACCTATGTATTTTTTTCTTTTATTTAAAAAAATATATTTTATTTGTGTCAGGAAGATAGAGCAGACATAATTATTTTATTTTACTCTTGATGGTACTGGTGCTCAAATAGGTAAAATGATTAATTCAAGGTTAAATGTGACCCTGTACCTTTACTTTAGTTTAATTATATAAATCTATTTTTATAGCTAGTTTATTTGGAAAACAGAATGACTGGCATTTGTTATTATGAATAAAAGTATATCTTTAATTTATTGGCAAGATAAAAAATCAGTTTAAATTGTTAGACTTTACAAGTGAAAAATAAAATTTCCTAATTTTCAGAGGAAACAAATTGGAAATGGGGTATTCAACAGTTGTATAGAGACTTTTTAAGAAAAAAGTGTCTTTTGGAGCTCCAAAATTATATTAATTTTAGGAAGATATTTGGAAACCACCCCCTCCTCTTTGGATATTTATGCCTCATCTTGTAGGTGCAGAGCCTATGCTTTGAATTCTTTGCAGTAGACTTTGGTTTGAAATTCAAGCTGTGTGTCCTGGTGCTCATTGCCTACCTGAGCAATTTAAGAGGTAAAATAGTTGCCTTGAAGGCTCATAATGAGCGTAGAAAAACCTATATTTTTCTCCATGTGCAGCACCACAGTTCTACAGTGGTTGTTATTATTATGACTAGAGACACATGTTTTTACATTATCCTCTATTGTTGAATAATAGGTGTCATTCTGTATTTTAATCTTGTGTGTTTCCCTATGTAAGTCAAAGAGAAATGTTTAAAGAATTCCTGTCTCAGAAAGAATCTCTTTCCATTATGTCTTTACCACTACATCAGCTTCATATTCTAAAGAAATATGTTATAATGTAGTTACCTTTGTAAATGTTTTTCTTGCTCTACTTATTCTTAATTTTTTGATTTTGTGACCTCTGAGTAAAGAGTTCCAGTTCTGGGAAAATCCTTACAGCACTTGAAGTTGACCTTTGAAAGCAGAAAGTGTTATTCTTTTTATTATTTTAGGGCTTTCACTTCTTTAACTTCCAGGACCTCAGGCCTCGTTCTGTAGTCTCTCTCCCCACCCCACTCCTTGCTTAGTCTTATAGAAGAAAGCTGTCACTTTCTTACTTTAAAATTATCTCTATGATTTTGAATCTCGTGATTGATTTCCAAGTTTTAGATTTGTCTTTCACCAAATGGGTCAAAATCTAGTAGGCCAGTTCTAAGAAGGATACTTTCTGTTTCCTTTCAAATGGCACAAGAAGGCAAACCCCTTGCTTCGCTTATCTATTCAGTTGACCCTGGCGAAAATTAGTCTTTAATGTTATTCTACCGGTTTTTGACACCTATAGAACATGACCTTATTCCTAATGACCATAAAAAAATACAAATCATTTCTTTTCCTCATCAATCAATTTATGTGTAAAACACAATTAAAAAAAAATGAATGAGCTATGTGTCAGTGAACTCAAATTATTATTTCCTGTAAAGAGCAATATATTTTGGCTATAATTTGGAGAACATGTTTTTGCACATATTTGATACTGTGTTATGAAGCCCAAATAACCATAATTGGAAATAATGAAATTTTAATTCTTCCTACATGTCTCAGACCCCAGGTGATATTACAAAAGCCTCTATTTATGCTAAAACCATAAATATTTCAAAATTAATTTTCTCTATTATACTTCATGACGGTGGTGGCAGAGGCTCGTCCGTCAGGGTTCCACTGTTGCTTTAAGCTAGAAGAAGCAAAAGTATTATTTTTGGAAATTTTTTCAGAGGTGCATGGAGTTAAAAAAATGAATATATATCTTTCTTAGCAGGTGAGTGGAAACACTATCACTTCCAAGTCATACAAACTACCATAACTAAGGATTTCCATCATCCTTGTGTCTTAAAGCAGTTCATATTTTTTAAAGTAAGTTGTCCAATATTCTTCCCTCTGCATGATTGTCTATGAATGTAAGTTGTTAGATCATGTATCTGTTAAGAAAATTTTAGTTTTAAATGAGATAGGTAAATACGTACATACATACATACGTAAGTGAAGTATATTGGTTCAGATAACTGAATAGTCCTTGGGAAAGTTGGCCTTATGAGTCACTTGATCCAGGCTAAAATGACCTCCTTGTCTCCTATCTGCTAACTCTGGGTGGGCTGCTTCCTTTGGTTTCCATAATCCTCCAACGCCCAATAAGCCCACTCCATCTCAGAGCTAGAGCTGTTCCAAGACTCACTGTGCCCAAAGGAGAAGTCTTTATCTCTGCATGCGCAGCCAAACCCATTTACCTTGACTGGGTCAGCTTGAGCTCACATATCTCAAGGAATCTTTTTGTTAGAGGGTGGATATGTAGATTGCCTTAAGCTAGTGGTTCTCAACTGGGGATGATTTTGCCCCTCAGCATACATTTGGCAGTGCCTGGAAGCATTTTTGGTCGTCACAACTGGAAGGGTGCTAAAGATGTCTAGTGTGAAGAGGCCAGGCAGGCTGCAAAATATCCTACGATGCACAGGACATCCCCTGACAACAAAAAAATTATCAAGCCCCAAATGTCCAGTAGTGCCGATGTTGAGAAATCTGCCTTGAGCCAATCAGCATCCACCCCTGGAGCAAAGAATGGTTCCAATCTCAGGTGAAGCACATGCCTAAAAATGAGAGAAGAATGTTCACTTAAGGTAAATCTGTATGTGCTTGACAGAAAACAAGAGAAACAGATGCTGGGGAGATAATCAAAACTCTTTGTCCCTTACTCTACAGGCAATTCTATATTTTATGTGGAATATTACAAAATGGTTTACTCTCTACTAGAAATAACAATGCCAGATGTAATACTGTATAATATAGTGCAGATATAACCAAGGATATTATTATTTCTTCAGAGTGTTTTGCTTTCCACTCAGGAGTTCATCTAAACACAAGAGGCTATATTTTGACCTATGAAAATGTCACTAGATTGATAAGAAATGTGACTTGGAAGTGTCTCCACAAATCATTCCTTTAAGCTTGGTATTGAATAAGTGAATTTCTTGGATCTTCGCTATTCTATTTAAGTAAGATGTATCAAACAATATTCTTTGCAGACTTTTGGGAAAGGAAGTCTTAGAGATTTTTAGAGAACGAGGTCACCAGTGTCATTTCATTCTGCCAATATTCTTGAAAACATCTTGCTAGACCACATCATTCACCCACACACTGTTTACATTAGTAATTAACAGAGAGGGAATTTTAAGAGGGCTTATAAGCAATGTCATCATTCCAATATCTTCCTCCTAATGAAATAACCAGCACAATGGGGAGCTAGCTGCATTTCTAAAACCCAGCAGGCTAAGCTAAATTGTGGAATAGAAACTCTTAAGTGTCAGATGGAAGGGTTTAAATACAAAGTTTGATATCAGTGAAAATAAGAAGTACTCCTGTAAGGAAATGCCTCTTGGACAATACTGTCCAGGAGTTTAGAAAGCTTCAGGGCTCTTTCCAAATACATATTGCCACACATTTTCTAGTACAGCTGGACACTTTGTGGGCTAAGAGGCCCCAAAGCCTAAAAGGATCAGAATTCTTTGCTAGTGAAGACTCTCCTCCATAAAAGTAGAACCAGAATTATTTAAGTAGGCTCTTTTACATATACCTGTAGGGTTGGGAATAAAGTACTCATTTCTCAGCACTCAGAATATTTTCAGAGAGAAAGATTGAACAAGGAACAGCAGCCCTTTGAAAAACTAAACTTACTAACATCTAAGTTTGCATCTAAGGCCTTTGCAAATTCTCCCTCTCTTTTCATTTCGGTGAGTCTGTGGGTCTGTGGGTCTGACACTGAAGCCCTGGGCTGGTGCTGTCCCCTGAGTGTGTGCTGGTGCTTCTGACCTGAGACCCAGAAGCCTCCTTTATGTGGGTACCTGCCCAGCACTCCAGGTTGTTGAGGTCAAGCTTTTAAAAGAAAATGGCTGTAGGAGCACAGGCCAGGCTTCATACTAACCAGAACTTTTAAAATTAGTTAAAAATGTTTTCATCAGTGGTATTTTTGCTCTGAAACAAAATGTTCATAAAAGGTAAAAAGAGAAGTGCCATCACATTTTGCTCTTGGAACAACATAACTAGTGAATTCTGTGCTGACATTTTTTAAATATTTAAAATTGTATACTATGACTTAGCAAAGAAAAAAGTCTTAAAACAATGTGAAATCTCAAATGATCCTTTCTTCCCCTTCCACTAGTTCAAATTGCACTTTAAAACTTGATGAAACAATTCGATATGTTCTACTATAAAAGTGATTGCTGCAGTTTTTACAGAGTCCTAACATCTCTTGTTTGTTAACACATATACTAAATGAACCATTGTTAGGTATTTCATAGTAAATGGTATAATTCATTTATAACAACGACAAAATATATATATATATATATATATATATACATATTGCTTTAAGCAGTAACTGAACACTTCAAAATTATTTTCCATTTCAGTCTGAATTAAAAAAAAATAAATAAAAACTGTTGTAAACACATGAGATCCATTAATTTACCAAAAATTAGAAAATTTTCACTATAGGAAGAAACGACTGTGCACTAAAATGGAAGTCAAAAGTTAATTATTCTGATTTTTTGGTAGCCTTTAAACTTGTCTTACTATGAAAAGATAAGAAAGGAGAGAGTCAGATATCAGAAAAAGAGAAAGATATTTCTATCCAAAGCCCTTGTGTTAAAGAATGTTCCTAAGCAGCTCCTCACAAGTTGTCAGGCTTGTTACCTGGCTAAGATGTCCAAGCCAGATAGGGAGGGAGGTCATGGAGTGCTCCTCGCCCGGAAGACCGGGTAGAAGAGGGTGGTGTGTGTGTGGAAGGGCCAGATAGGCAACTTCCTTTTGCCTGTGTGCGTCTCCTGGAGGTGGTGTTCACAAGAGCCAGTCTTTTGGTTGTTTATTGCCATCCTTCACCGTTTGCCATTTCCTCTATCACAAAATCTAAACATTTTAGTGTTAGGTCAAAATAAACAATCTGTGGGGAACATCCGTTGTCAAAATAGGTAAAGTGATGCATACCAAACCAAACAAAAATGACTTGAACTACCTGCTCTTTGGATAATCGGGTTCACAGAAGACTGGGACAAGAAACTGCAGCTTATTGAGGGCATTTCAGTTCCTCCTCCCACTTAAAGAGGATTTGTCCAGACTCTCCTCTTACCTGTGGGCCTTGACTGTGGTTCTTTAGGGAAAAAATATAGAAGAAAATAAGCAAGTCCTTTCTGCAGAATTTGGATCTTCATTAAGTAATCTTTTTTCACGTTTTGTGTATATGCATTGAGTAAAAAAAGTTGTTAATTTTGCGAGAGAGAACTTGATGTTTCAATAGGAAATGCGTGTCTGCAACAATACTAAATAGATAATGTGATGCTACTTCTTAGAAGCATCTGGCAACTCCACTTGAGTCAGTCATAATAAATGCAAGAATATGCACTCTCATTAATCATTCCATATTCTATATAAACACCATGATGTACAAGTAGTTCTACTTATAGTCTAGGGATGCAATTAAATTATGGGTAGATCAAGATTCTTGATTTCAAACTAAAAGTTTAAGAAAAACCAAGATGCTGTTGTGTTTTGTTTTGTCAATAAAACTACTTTGATACAAAAAGTACAAGCATTCAACAAATATCCAGGGTTTCTATTTCAGTAGACCTTTATTAAAAGCTTATGTATGTGAAATGAATATTGAAAGCTGATGATGAACAAGTCCAGGCTTGATAGCACAAATAGACTCAAATTCACCATAGAGATAAGCTGTTACTAAAGATACTTCACATATGTTACTGTACCAGTAATCATGCTAAGTGCTGGGAACTTAAACATGGCTAAAATAATTCCTGACTATAACTAGGTTTAATGGGGGAGACTACATAAGCAATTCCATTGAATAAAATTCCGTGGATGCAGTGAGAGTGATACAGATAAGTAAAAGACTAAACAGGAAAGCTTCAAATGTAGCCTGAGGTGGACTGGGAAACATAGGGGCTGAAATCTTAGCTGAGTCTTAACGTGTACATAAAGGGCATTTGACGCTAAGGGGTTATCATGGACTAAGGGGAGAAGTATGGGATTGCACAGATATGAAGGGAACTAATGAAATTCAGTGACACCGGAAGTTAAAGTATATATCAAAAAGTAGTAAAAGATGACGTATATATAGGCAAAATAATGGCCTTGACCATCATGTTCAGAGTACTGGATTTTATAATGACTGTAGTAGTTTGCTGGGGCTGCCATAACAAAATACCACCCACTGGGTGGCATAAACAACAGAAATTTAATTTCTCACAGTTTTGGAAGCTAGAGTCCAAGATCAAGGTGTTGGGAGATTTGCTTTCTCCTGAGGCTTCTCTCCTTGGCTTTCAGATGGCTTCTGTGTGTTCTTTTCTCTGTGTACATGCATCCTTGGTGTCTCTTCCTCTTATAAGGACACCAGTTCTTTTGGATTAGGGCCTCACCCTATGACCTCATTTAATCCTAATTACCTCTTTAAAGGTCTTATCTCCAAATACAGTCACATTGGAGGTTAGGGCCTCAGTATATGAATTTGGAGGGACATAAATCTGTCTACAACAATAACCGTGAAGAGGGCCCACTGAAGGGTTTTATGTGAAGAAGTAAAATAAATTCCTACGTTAGGAAAATTTGTTATCTAGATGCATAATGAGGATAGATTTGAAGGAGCAAAATAATGGAGGCCTGAGAACCAGTTAGAAACATTTAACAAGTTGTCCACATGTGAGAGGCTTGCTCTATGGTAGTTGTGGAATGAATGGAGAAGGAGAGCCTGAGTTGAGAGAAATTCATCATTAATTGGACGCAGTGAGTGAGGGAAAGAAAAAGTAAAAGATAAATCCCAAGCTTCTGTCTTAGGAAAATAGATAATGGTACTACCACAGGAGAACAGGCCTACATAAAAAGGGAATAAATGCCTGTGTGACCTACACAGCTGGACCAATCTGCCTCCTTTGTCCACCTCCCACATTTGCACATTTTCGATCTTGTCTGTTTGTACTCTCAATCTTGCTCCTTCTGATCCAGCATGATGGTGTCCTTGAACCTGACAGACACAAACCACCTAACAATGCTGTCAGTTCTTCCATTGATCAAGGTGACAGCATACACACTGTTCCCATTAACTTCCTCTGAAATGCTGTAGACAATTTCAAAGTATATACAGAAAAATAGAAAAACGTCTAAGTACAGTCAGTATTATAAATAAACAGAGGAAAAAACAAAACAAAGATCCCAAAATAACCAAACAAAAACTGAGGCAAATGTTAGAAATACAAAAGGAAATAAAAGCATTTTGCAAAATCCCTTGCTCAATGTTTGTTTATTTATGCACTGAGATATAGAGTTAAACTGTGGTGGCTTTAGGATGATGATGATAAGAACCGTGTTAGACTGAAGATTTGCACACTGTCTAGAAGGTTTGCCATGTCAGAGTGCTAGCCATATGCAGTTAGATCTTTTTATTATTAAAGAGAAACCAGAAATTGGACTTTTTGGAAAATCTCCTAAATTCTAAATTTTGTATCACTTAAAAAATATACTGTGTGGGTCAAACAAATTATATATGAGGAAGAGATTTAGCTTGTATTTTTAATAGTGTCTTCTAGAATCTGGAGGTTCAAATATGAATTATCATGAATGATGATTACTTCAAGAAGTCAGTAAAGGGGGCTCAATTTCACCGTATACTTAAAATCCATTTCAATCATTCAGGGAACTTAATTAGTGTAAACAATCTCTAAAGTTCACAGAACAGAAAATATCAGAGTTTGTTGCAGTTTACTTTCAAAATCGTAGCGTGCACTTATGTTCCAAGGCTGTTTTGGGTGGTGGTAGTGAAAAGGAGATAAGTGCATCAGGGTATAACGCTGTCGCACATAGTGGAGTTATGTGAAAGCTCGGTTTTCATAATTAAATTTGGTCAGAGCCAGATAGTAAAATAATAAATTATTATAGGCTTATTACAAATTGTTTTCCCTCAGACATGATGTCATTAGAAATGGTATCCCTTCACTTATTTGTAATTTGAGAAGATGTTGCCTAAGTAAATCAAATGAAGTGAGACAAATTATTTTTGATTTTCATAGTTGAAAAATAGAAGAATATAACTGTTTGTAAATTCCCGAAAGTAACTTAGTTATTCAGGGGCCAAACATCTCAGATTTGTTACTTAGTTATTCTTTTGTTCATTTGGCTGTTTTGCTGGCCTTTTTGCATCTTTTGCCATTTGTGTACAAAGAGATGAGAATGAGAAGGAGGTGAAATTTTTATCCATTAATTTTACCTTTTAAAAGTCTCTGTTTTCTTTTTATGGGGTAAGTCTTATATGGGAAGCACTACAAGCACTACATACCTATGGGAAGTTGTAGGTATATTGAATTTACTGTACCTTTTATTTATACTATTAATTGAGAATAATCTATATCACTGATATATGCAACGGCATGAAGATATAACTTAGATTAGAAATATAATTGGGGGTATTGTTAGAGGCATCCAATCAAGTCAGTCATGTGGCCCTGTTAATATTTCCCTGACTCCTTGTGAACTTATTTGGAATTTCCTGCTTAAGATTAAGGTAAAGAGAGTAATAGTTTTTTTGTGTGTGTTATAATTGTCTCGCTCTTTTTGGTTTTTACAGTTTAGCATTTTGTTAGAATGTGCGATAATGCCTATTTGTTTGTGTTTATGTAGGTAAGCTTTATCAACTGTGAAGCTGTTAACTGTATAGAGGAAGTCACAGCAGGGATGAGGCAGGAAACTCATTGCCAACAATATTCTTGTTGGTTAGTCTGTTTGCCAATTTTACATGGAAAAAGATATCTGAGTTCCAAATTGTTTAATGTTGAGATTAATTACAATTTACTCATCAGTATTCCCAGAGAAATCTATACTCATGTGTTATTCCTCACCTTATGAAATAATAAATTGTAACTCTGCAGACATATGCAAATACGTAATTAATACGCAAGGTACAATATGCTGTATATACTATTTTGGACTACACCCTAAAGACTATTTTAAAACCTTTATTAGGTTTCATAAAGTCGTTTATAAGTAAGAATGTGCCTGACTAATTTTCATAGCTATTGATATTTAATAGCCTAGCTCTTCAGATTAAAGAGGTAAACATGGTTCTTGGGGAAAACACTCAAAATATTTGGGATTCATTTTTAAAGAATGGTCTCATACTTTGACATTATTTAGTTCCGTTTTCTTGCAAGTATTTGAGTATTTTAGAGTTCTTCCTCCTGAATTTCGACTCCTGTATTTATGTGTACAATCCTGATTATGCAACTCAGCTTCACCTAATATTGTTATGTCTTAATCCTTTCTTCCCTTGGGCATGCCCCATGTTATTTTCAAATGTGTAACACTGAGATAACAAATATATCAAATTAGAACCCTCCAGCTTCTGATCTGAATTTTAAAAATGGCCCATGAATAGTTGGTTTTAATATACAGAATAAAATGTGCATAAATTATCCATGGATACTTCTGTTACCTTTAATAAATTTATTCCCCAAAAGAAATTAAATCAAACCAATATATAATAGGTACCAAAGATGTGTCATAGGGTGATATCTATTTTTGTCTAAACAGAGACACTTTTGAAACTGAAAGTGGGAAGTGTTAGGAATTATGTTACGATCAATGGGGGTATACCGGGAGAGTCCTGGACTAACTGAGGCTTGCGTTTGAAGTCTAACTACCAGAATTAATTATATTTTAATGAGCACTTCATGTTAAAATAATAGAAGTGATACATATGCCTCTTATAAAATGACCCAATTTCTCTCTCTCTTTTTCTTTTTTTTGGTAAGAAGATTGACCCTGAGCTAACATCCATGGCCAATCTTCCTCCTTTTGCTGAGGAAGATTAGCCCTGAGCTAACATCTGTTCCTATCTTCCTCCATTTTGTTTATGGGATGCTGCCACAGCATGGCTTGATGAGCAGCGTGTAGGTCCATGCCCAGGATCCAAACCTGTGAACCCCAGGCCGCTGAAGCGGAGCACACAAACTTAACCACTATGCCACTGGGCCAGCTCCCCCAATTTCATTTTTAATGCAAGGGAATCTGTAATGCAAACATTTAATGTATAATATTATCGACTCTCTAACCTAGTACTTTTCTTTGAGACAAGTCACATTCCTAAAATCCATTCTTAATTTTAAACTTATGTGAGTAATGCATTGTTTCTTCATTTCTAATGGGTCCTATTTCCAAAGATTGCCCAGGGCTAGGTCAGCAAACTACAGTTTAGATGTATAATTTCAAATTTAGACATGATAGGTCACCTTCTTATATCAGGACTAATCTGTAAAGGATATGATGGACAGAAAAAAATTATTCCAACCTTGGAGAAATACAGCTTAATGTTTTGGTAGTGTAAATGATCTGACAGATTAAAAGAATAACCATAGTCTAAATATTTGTGGAAGAGAAATCCTTTAGAAACAATTTCACAGAGATTATAGTGAGGTAGTCAAATGACTACAGCATATCATCTTTTCCCCTGATTTTTAGCACGGATATTGGCAGACATTCAAATGTTCAGTTCATTCTTCTAACAAGTTATCTACTTGTCAGTGGAAAGAAAAAAGAAAAAGGTTTTAACCAGAACATTACATTAATACATTGAAAGAGAAAGTCTTTAATTTTTTTTTAGATTAGAAATTCATTTCCTAGAGGTCAAAAAATAAATACTAAAGACATAGTGAGGCAAAGAATGTTTGCATATAATCCGCATTAGCAATTTGACTAAAAAAGACAACTACTTATCAAAATCTTTTAATATTCCCAGGCGTAGGGAAAATATTCTTTTTGTTGTTGTTGTTCCCTTCAAGTCCATTATGTCAAAATGTCAATATATGCAGGACCATTCTGTATTAGGGATATACTAGATGCTTTCCTAAATAAACTCTGAAATTTCAGCAGCGTAACACACAAAAGTGTGTTTCTTGTCCATCTAAGACTTGAGAGTTGAAGCTTTGGCAGGTGATTTTCTTTCATATAGTTATCAAAGAACCTAGGATGCCTCTAACTCGTAATTCCCATTTTCCCTGAGGTCTTGGAGTCCCCTGCATCCAACTGGCAGGGCAGTCAGGGGACAAGAACTAGATGCAGACGAACCCTAACAAATCCTCAAAACCCCGGCCTGGAAAGGTTGCCCATCGCTTCCAATCACAATCCACTGGCAAGAACTACTCCGATAGCCACACCTGATCAAAGCATTCTGCTGGTTTATAGTTTCTATAGGCAGCCCCTTCCCACACTCTGGAATAAAGAACATGAATTTCTGTTGAATAACTTGCTGTCTCTAACATGGTAACTATGGTAAATTTAATTCGATAGTGAAAGTCCATTCAAAAGATGAAGATTAACAGGCCCTCAGAGAAGTACCTCTAGGGTGGTGAGCTGGGTCCCTGAGGATTCATCTTCAGTGAATATCTTTTTTACATTTTGAATCAGTACCATGTTCATGAAGTATGATTTTTAATTTTTATGTGTAAATTTAATGGAAAAGAATCTTACTAATCATAAACTCATCCACACTAGGTTTTAGTGTAAACCATATACCTATATTTATAAGATTACATGGCATGTTATAAAATGGACATTTGATCACTTAAAGAGAATAAACATTGAAAATATGGAATAGGGTTTGCTTAATTTCCTGTTGGAAAATGTTCCCACTAATTCACATGGTGAAAGAAAAAAATTCCTTTATTCTAGTCAGATTGAAATATGGACAATCTAAGCATATGATGAGTACTTTAGAAACAGATGCAGATAGAGCACGATACTTTGCATGGTTTTGATATCGTTCTACCTTTCAGCCATGAGGTATTGTGAATTTTATCAAATGAAGCATTTACTGATGGGAAGCCTGCTGTCTTCACCTCTGAGAAATCTCCAGGTGATACAGTTTGCTAAAGGACTCGTTAGAAAACAGATACTGTAGTCAAAGGCTTACCGGTTGCTAAATGGTGAAAGGAATGGTGGTTATTCCTGTGTTTTGTCCTAAATACATACACCTTTACTTATTTGTTGGATCTACCAGTAATATGAAGAGTCTTTTAACTAGTTTCTAAAGAGTTTACCTTATGATAATGACCTTTTCCTTACTTTTACAGGACGATTATTACCTTTGGTATATACAGTAACCTGCCTTGAGAGATAATTAAAAAATAAAGCCTCTTTAAAGAAAACATCCTTAAATGCAAAAATCAGTCTCTTTTTTGTCATTGGGAAAATGGATTATGTTGCTACCTACAAAAAGGTGATGGATTTAGGCTTTTGCAACCTAGTGTGCAGAATAAAGGGCCATTGATAGATTCCACTACTGTGAGCACTGCTAAATTATTTATTGTTATATCTGCAGTGTCTGAAATGGTGTGCTTGCCAGTTTAGTCTAGCCAATTTGGACATAAGACTGGCAGCCCCACATTGGGTTTTAGTAGGTGTAAGCCCCAGGGCATGACTGGTAGCTCCTGTCTACTTTAAGGGAGAAAGGGGAGAAGAAGAAATCCTAACGCTTCTTTAAATCTCAGCATGGTGACTTACTTTCTTTTTTTTTTATCATCCCAAATCACTATATAGTATATTTATAAGCAAGGTAGATGAAGTCCCTACTGTCATAGATCTGAAGTAATTTAACAAAAATATTAAAGGAGCATATTAGCTCCTGAAATTAAATAAACACATCTTGTACCTTACCATAGCCTTCAAGGCTCAATATGATGTTAACTCCCAACTCCTGTCTGACCTCCTCTCCTACCACGTTCCCCATGCTCACCAAATTCCACCTGCACGTTGCTTGTGGCTCTGGATATGTTCTTTTGTTATTAGTCTGGGGAAGTTTTGAACCTGACTTCAATAAGAACATAGTTTATATTTCTCACCCCTATTTTTCTTGTTTTGAATATTTTACTACAAAGCATGATGTATTTAAGGCCTAGGCATAAAATTCTGTGTTCTTCTGAAAATTTTCACTGATGTTTTCTAAGGATTGTTGTGTGTTTAAAAGGTTGGTCAAGAATGAGTTCTGCTTACGTGCTGCAGTAGTAGATTCAATTATAATAATTTTAGTACGTTGTTAAATGAAATATATAAACTGAGATACAAATATGGGAATATATCTTGTATAAAAATGAACAATGTGACAGCCACACTGTAACTTGATACTATTGAGTGCAAGATTCCAGCTCTGAAGAAAGAGGCATGCTTTCAGTTCCTAAATGGCATGCGTCAAAACCATCAATGTGAATTTGTCCAAAATTTATTGGCAAGGATGCTTTATGGATAATGAGTTTATTCCCCACATGTTTGATTTTTAACAAAGTTGGAAAAGTAGTGTTTTTTACAAAGGAAATAAAATATCTAGAGCCCAAGAAATTATTCCAAAGTAAAAAGGTACTACTGTTAACCATATTTGCGATATTCACTGTCACCAGCCAGCACAGAAATGAAAGTTGTCGCTGGAAGACTCAAAGACTGCCAGCATACTACTCAATACAGCACTCTCACTAATAGCATTATGCATGCTTACATTGAGAGCAATCTCAAAAAAATTGAATTTATCCCAAGTGGCAAACTTCAGAAGGATCTCTTTCCAAACTTTGTAGCATGCAGTTCAGAAAGTGATTGATCTTATTAAGCAACTGCTGTTGTCTGCTATGAGGCAGCTGATGTTAAGGTCACTACTTATCCCGCACCATTCATCCCTACTGCGAATACTTTCCCTGCAGGATATGAGCAATCGACTGAGATCCTGATGACTAAAATACAAAGGCTGGCTTCTGATAGTTTCAACAAGCCACACTAGATTCAAAGCACATTTTAGCATAGTAATCACCCTATTGCTAAGAGATTAAGATAAATTCATTAAGTAAAACAGAGGAAAAAAAATCCAGGGTGCCAAGAAAGGACATAGTGCACATGGAATGATGCCCACTTTATTTAGTCTCTACTTAAAACTCACCTCAAAGAATCCTTCCTTGACCTCCATGTCTAAAATAGCAGTTGTCTTCCTATTATAATCTATTTAAAATTTTTGTTTATTTTTGTCTCACCCAATGAGAATATCAGCTCTATGAGGGTAGCAACTTTGTCTTTTTTGCTCACTGTGATATGCCAGTGTTTAAAACAGATATAAAAGACATTAAAAAATATATATGTATAGGAATGACATTGAGCAAGATGGAATGTATTGTCCTACTTTCTCACTGGAACCAAAGTAAGGAATTTTCCATAAGTAATCTCAAAATATAGGAAGAGTTTTACAAAAAACCTTTTCTAATGAAAATGAAGCTATTCATTTATAGGAGAATGATAAGAAAAAAATAAGTACAGTTTGAAAGGAAAGAAAAATGAATATTAATACGAGGAATGCCTAAGGACGATTTTAAGAAATCTATCATCATCTTGAATTATAATTGCTCTAAGTTTGTTTGTAATAATTATTAAATTATCTTTAATGTGCCCAACGTTGTGCTAGATGTGAGACATAAAAAGATTAATAGAGCATATGTCCTGCCCTTCAGTGGTGCACAGTCTAGAGAGAGTTGAGAGCAACTAAAAAATATTTAAATCAATAATGTATGTGCTAAAATAGAAGTCAGTGAAAGGCTCTGTGGGAGCATAGAGGGAAAACGCTTTGCAATGTTAAGAGAAAACTTCAAGAAAGAGGTACTCTTTAAGTTGAATTTTGAAATATGTTTAGGGATTTATTGCTTGGTTAGATAAAAAGACTGAAAGGAATAAAGATGTGAGAAAGAATTTCTATATTCTGGTTGGAATCACGTGTGTGTAGGTGTTATGTGACAGGATGCCGGGAGACTCTGATGGAGAAAGAGAAAGGGAGCAAATTATGTTTTTGAATACCAGATTAGAGAATACATTTTTATTTTATTCTCTAGGTGATAGCTGCCAAAGAATTTTAAGCAGGGGAATATGTCTTGACCAGGCTTGTGTTTTTGAAAAATGATTTCTGTGGCCAGAATGTGGCTAATAGATTGGAGGGAGACAGTGTGGCAATGTAGGAGACTGATATATAGCCTTCCAGTGTTTGCCAAAGTTTGTTCAATGGAGCACTGGTTTTAGTGGATGTTCACTGAGAGTGTGTGAAAAAGGTTATATGATCAGCTATGTTTTGGAAATATTAAGTTAAGCAAAGATAAACAGGTTTATTATTTGTATTGTTATTATTATTATTATTACAGAACTTCATAGCAAATTTTGTATGTTCATGTGCATCGTGAATCTGTAAGATGGGGGCATGCTATATGTATTTTCTAAACATAATTGACGACGCATGGAACCGTCTACTTTCCCTCCTCCTGTCAACTGCCACCCTCCTGGTCTGATATGACACTCTTGAATTTTCAGTAGGGCCAGTATTTAGGCAGACTTTCTCAACTGGGCTTCTGTGAGAAAATTAAGCCCTATAGGAAATTATTTGAGTGGTCTTTTGGCAATTCTCCCAAGCATGCTTCATAAGTAGTACCATTCTAGATGCATAGAGAGAAGCTAATTCTTTACATACAGTGAATACCCTTGGACATTAGAGATTGACTCTTTTATGGGAGCCCAACTGAGAGGAACACGCTTTGGGATATACTGGTAGAGCTAATAAATTAAGAAGGCTTGAGCTAAGGCGATAGCAGTGTTAATAAAGAGATGCCTCCTACACTTTAGTGAATTATTTTGTTGTGTTTTTTGTGAGTTTATAGCTTGTATTGAATGCTGTTTTCATTATTGAAGATATATATTTGCATTTATCAGTCTGATTTTTTTTCTTCATAATTATATTAAATCAAGGTAGAGTTCTGTTCAAAATCTTTTAGCAATACCTTGATAGAAGGGACAAACTTGTTCTATAGAAAATCATGGGTAGGGAAAGTTTGCCTCTTACAGAGTCTAGGAACATATATTTCAATAAAACTGGCTGTTTTGTTGAATCACAGGAAAGACATTGGAAATATAGTAAAGATCACAGGGAAAATTATGAGGAAATTAAACACAGAGAAAATGGTCCAAAAGATCTTTATTTTTAAAGGTTGACAGTATAAGTGGTAGGAAAAGAAAAACATGAATTTGAATAAGTTATATGATCAGAATGATTAGTAGTTACATAATAACTGTGACTTAGGGATATGTTGAAAACTAAAACATTATTAGAAATAAAAGTTTTTAAAAGCAGTGTCTTACTGAAACTATGAAAATATACATGGTAGATGCCTAAAACTCATACAATTAACATTTTAAAATACAATTTAAGGCCATTGATATTTTTCTTTTGAGAGTGAAAGCTATTGAATAGTTCAGTGGGCCAAACAGTTTTGTCACTACTGGAGACTGATTTTCACTGCAGTAATCAAGAGGAAGGAATTTACATTTTGCTGTCCTTAAAAGATGTCAAGTAGAATTTTAAGCAACACAAAGACCACAAGAGAAGGCTTGTTTTTTGCAAACAGCTTGATTGGTAGAAGATTTCTTTCTTCTCTTTTTAAACAGTCTATTTGCCAGTTGGATAGATAGTCTCTATCCAGCTATTGACTACAACCTCCCACGTTGACAAAGATTTCCTTTATAATTTTGATTGAAACCTGGAATAGGAAAGGCTGGATTTCTGACACCAATTTATGACTTTCCATTCTGTCCTCCATACTATACAATGTGACTGAGGATAAAAAATAAGCTTTTATGTTATAAATAAATTATATTTACTTGCATTAGTATCCAAAATTGGAAAAAAATATATTAATTTGGATAGATTCTTAAGATTTAAACATGATGTTATAATTTCTGATTTCTTCCTAAAAAAAATCTTACCTTTATGATACAGTGAATAATTCTTCTGTTTATTACATTTCATGAAAATCTAGACCTTCAAGAGGTACTTTCGTAGGCAATAGGATAATTTTGATCCCTAACGGATTTGATCACAAAATGCAGATGGCCAGTGTTGTTCATTAGAATGATATTTTCCCCATATTTTAAATATGTGAAACTATAATCTTACATATAAACAGCATAGCTTTTTTATTTAATATGATGCTTATTAATTTTGATGTATATCTTATTTAAGACAAATGCTAGCCTTTAGAATTTTGGTGATTGATTAAGTACATTTATATTTTAGTTGTTTTCTTCTTTCTTCATTTTAACCTTTCTTTCCATTGTACCATTTACGTTTTTTTTTAAACTTCAAAACCCAAAAGCACTTGCTTTCTCTAAGCTATTTCATGAACACTTTCTTTCTAGGTCTTTAATTCCTCTCATCATTTTTGGTGATCACTGACTGGTTCTTCCATCTCTTGCTTTTTTCCCATAATTACTATGAGGGCTTCTTGTAAGGCCAGCACCTCTGTGGCTCAATCAGAAACAATCGTCTCCTTGAAAGCTTCTCTATGTATAGAAGGGGCAAGTAAGAGACAGCAAAGCCTTCAAATGGCATCAGCCCCCAACTCAAGTCACTTAAATGTTTCTCTCTCTCTCTCTTTTTTTATTTTTTGGTAAGGAAAATTGGCCCTGAGTTAACATCTGTTGCCAATCTTCCTCTTTTTGCTTGAGGAAGCTTGGCCCTGAGCTAACAACTGTGCCAATCTTCCTTTATTTTGTATGTGGGACACCACCACAGTGTGGCTTGATGAGTGGTGTGTAGGTCCATGCCCAGGATCTGAACCCACGAACACTCAGCCGCTGAAGCAGAGCATGTGAACTTAACCTCTATAACAACAGGCTGGCCCCTTAAATATTTCTTGATCAACAGCTCTACTTTTTATTTCTTGAACTGTGAAACTTATTGACACAGCTTGAATTCTGAAGGCATGCTCGGTATTCCCTTCTCTCAGTACAAACCTGGACTTGTTCTCTGTTAACTTTTGTTATGACTCCCAATTGATTACTTACCTATTTATCTTACTATTTACCTATCTACCTACTTACCTTATCTATTTCCTACCTAGGCTCTCTCTGCTCTGTATCAGCCAAATCAGAGAACTTATACTGCTAAATTCAGCTCAATAACATAGATTCTAAATCTGCTATTTAAAAGTATTTAATACTGGACTGAGCATTAAGGCTTTGATGACAATAAGGCATCTTCTTGTCTTTGAAGAGTTTAAAGTCTAGTGAGGGAAAAAGCGCATCAATAGATAATTTCAGCCTAATAATGTAAGCCCTGGAACTGATATGTGATCAGGGTTCTATGGCAATCCAGAAAGAAATTCTTGGCCCAATCTTAATATTGAAGGATAGCTTCCTGAGAAAGGTTCTATCTTGGAAAAATAAGCAAAGTAGATAGATATTTCTAACAGCAGAAGCCCAAAGATATGAAACAGAATGAATATGAGGAAACATTTTTGTTTAATAAAAACTTTGTATTATTTTGATACTCGTTTCAAAATGTTATTTTTTATCCTTGTGAATTTTAATCAAACTAAGAGAGTGCATAAAATTACTGTATCAGCTGTTTCTATTTAACAAATAACCCCAAAACTTGGGGTCTTAAAACAGTAAACATTTATCAGATTCACAATTCTGTTGGTCAGCTGTGTGGTTCTTCTGATCTGACCTGGACCTGCCAGATTGGGGCTTGACGTCCTAGGATGGCCTCACGCACATTTCTAGTGAGTGATTGGCAGGGTGGTTAGTTTGGTTGGGAGAGCTGAAGGGATCAGATCAAGCTTTCCTTGATCTTTGGTTTCCAGGCTTCTTTATAAGATGGTCTCAAGGTTCCAAAGAGCTGCAAGAAAGAGCAAGGCCCAATGTGCAAGCACTTTTCAAAAATCTGCTTGACACTTTCTTTTTTAATGAACCATTATCCACAGCAAGTCACATGGACAGCCTCAGAGATAATTTGTGGGGAAAGAAACTCCACTTCTTTAAGGGAGTAGTTGCAATTCAATTTGCAAATAGATCATTTATACAGAGGTAAGAACAATCTGTGGCTATCTTTGCAACCTACCAGTTACCCTGTAGACTTTATTTAGACATTTTATCATGATTTTATTCTCTTTTTCTTCATTGTATTGTTTTCAAATTGAAAAGCACATTCCAGTTTGTTTTGGGACCAGTTATTAGTTATAAATTTACCACAAGAAGAACCAATCTGTTTTTTTGGTTTGGTTTGTTACTATTCATTGACTATATTAACCTCATTTGTTCTTTCTACTTGATCTTTTTTATTGTAATGTCCCGTAAACAAATTCCCTCCAATACTTTTCTTTTTCCCAAAATCAAAGACAAGAAACAAATTATTTTCTTTGGAAGGAGATATTGAAATTAGTTTTTAAAGAAATTTCTATGCTATTCAATATCCACATTTGAAATATTCTGTTTTCGTCTGGTAGCTTTATTGCTAGACTTTTGCAGAATGTGTTGTAGATATACATTTTTTGTCGTGCTTTTGGATTTATAACAACTTTTATGATATTTTTGATCCAGTTTTTCCCTGGTGTCCAAAGTACTTCTAGCTAGTAATTGAAACTCACAAGATGGCTCACTGCTGCTTTCTGGCCACCGGGGTGCCATTCAGAGCAGAGACACTGTAGCCAATGCAGTTCACACTTGAAAGTTCTAGGGACTGAGTCTTAGTTCATGTTCTTAGTTCTCTCTTCACTCAAACTATACCAGCTATTTCAAAAGAAACATGTTGTACCAAAGGACTGTACATTCTGGAGATGGCAGATTTAATTTCTGGAGGTTACTGCTAACTAAGCCAAAATGTGCTGCTACTCATCCTGGTAAGAGCGAGTAGCATCAAATTTCTGGTGGAGTTTTTACCAGTAGAAAGAGCAGAGCAGAGTAAAATTATAAATGAAAAATATTTAAAACTTGCTCTTGGATAATTTGGGATACTTTTTTCCATATTTTTAGAAATACATATACAGATATTTATATAAATGTATATATATTTATTTATACTATAGATGTGTATGTATATAAATATATAAGTAAAATAAGAGTGACTTTAGGCATATTTCTTAAAAAAATAGTTGGCAGATTCTTTAACAATGTAGCAAAGTACAAACAAGAGCACTTCACAATAAACATAACAGATTTAACTCATACAACTAATTTCTCTCCCTTCTGAAATCCATACTAAAATGACAGTAAAGAGTATTTTATGGCATAATTCTACAGCAGTGGGAAGAACAATAAAGAAAATAGTAGCTCCACAATTTTGGAAGCTGGAGGGTAGATGGATGAGTGGTAACTGATGAGTATGCTTGGGAAATTTCAGTTCTAAAATGACGTTGCGAAAAGCCTAAGACCAACCGCATCCAATGGTCTACGAGATTGATGATTCCAAGTCCTTCTGAAGGTAGAAAATAAAAATAAAACTATTTAATAAAGCGACTCGCAGAGAAGCCCAGGTACTTGAATCTACACAAATGTCTTTTCTATGCCTTTTACTCTCTTTCCCTCATCTCGTATGCAGTAGTAGACAGTTTAGCTGACTTATTTTCTACTCTTGTGTAGAGTGTATGTAATATAAATTATGACTCTCTTTAGGATAGTTCATTTCTGTAACTATTATGATTTTATGGGTTTATTTGTTGTTTTTCCTTCTGTTTTTCTTTTCTTTTTTGTTTTTTGTTTTAAACAATCAAGTCTCCTTAGGATTCGAGAGGATTTCCTTCATTCAAAGAGTGTACATTGATAATGAACAGTCTTATGGCTTTTTTGAATTTTGATTAATGCTTTTTTATCTTTTTTCCACATTTTTTCTTACTTCTTTTCTAGCTTCTTCTTTACCTATATCCCTTCTCTGTTATATAGTTTATTTTAATAACATGGATGGATTGAAGCCTGAAGATTATAATGAAATTATCACAGATTAAATTCCTGTCTGGAGTTTAAGCAATAACAATGATGACAAATGCACGGTAACAACTGATAATTTCTAAGAAAGATATTGCACCCCTTTTTGCCCAGCAGAGCTCAAGATGCAGTAGGTTTGCTGGAAATTTCTTAGTGTTTATAATTGTCAGAGTACTTTTCATGGTAAATTAGTAAAATCTGAATGGAAAAAAATTTATTTTGAATTTTTTTTCATTTTTAAGAAAACATCAATGTTAGGATTTGTCATATGAGTTAACACTTTATTCCTCTTCACACAACTTATTTTTAATACTATGCTTTATCATTAATAAAAATTTTTGTAAGTATATTACCCATTACCAGTATAATCAACATTATTCTCTTTTGCTCAGTGGTGCTTAGTTAATTCTTTCAAAGAACTAATTTCACTTTTACTCACTGTCACCAGGATAGCAGTGCCAATTAATCTGAGTATAAGGCAGTTTTTAGGGTTTTTATTTTTATTTTTGTTGTGAAATTTAAAATTAAAGAAGAAAAATAGTTATATCTCTCCTTTCCTGCTTTAAAAGGGGAAAAAGGCAATTAGTTTCTACCTCTGGAATTTGTTCAAGTGAAGACTAAGGGTATTGCTGTTTTCATCTATACCTGTACTTGTAAGCAAAATTTTCATCAGACAATTAAACTATAGTAATTATTCATCAAGAGGCGGCCTGCATGTCTGTGGCTGCTCTTGGTATATTTATATCAAAGCAGTGTTGGTTTCAGTGTTTTCTGAGAGTTTAGAGAACCAAGTTTGAGGCATGTGTACAAAACAGAGAAAACTTTGGGACTGCTTTTCTTTTAAACGTTGCAAATAAAGTAGTCTTTTAATGGAAAATTTTATACAATCATTGACCTGACATCAGTGAGTCACATCTCTTTATTTTCATTTAAAACATTCTGTAAATCCTTCTATATTCAGATTGGGAACATTCTGTTAAAGTAAGAGAATAGTAATCCAAACCAATATGGATATTGATATTTTGGCCTTTGGATTAACTAAAAGTCCATATTATGTCCTCACTGGGTGTTATAATATTTTCATCGTTCCTCCCATTTACCCACAGTTTTTCTCACAAATTCAGTCTGATCTGTTAAAATATCATTTTATGCATATGGCGGTATTAGGATAATGAAAATAACACTAATAATAATAATATGATGATGATGATGGAGAAGAAAAAGAATAGTTAACATTTATTAAATATTTGCTATGTGCCAGACATTCAGGTATGTGCTTTATGTGGATTATCTTAGTTAATCAATTAGGTAGATAAAAATTTTGCTTTCATTTTAAAAACTCGACCAGAGAGAATTTAAAAATATTTCCCAAAGTCACATAGCTGGTAAGAAATGTTGCTCGGATTGAAATCAAAGCAGTTATTTTTAGGAACTCACTCTAATCATAACATTCTACTTCCTCCTCCTCCTCAACGGTAAGTTTAGTCATATCATAAAGTAACTATGATGATGCCATTCTTCTCAGGAAGAATGAATCAAAAATTGAGAAAACCAGCTGTTCAGTCTCCAGTCTTTGCATCTCAGAAGGAAAAAAAGATTGAAAAATAAATGGTTAGTATCTTGCAAAGGTCATATTAATAGGCTAGTGATTAGGAAAGTGCTTAAAAAGATAACTTGAAATCGTTTGCCTTTTTAACCGGGTACTGCTCTTTCTCACAGTGCCGAGAGTAATATTTCCGCGATTTGAAGAAATGACCCAGTCTCACCTACTTCAAACCTTATCCTGCTGTCCCATTTTGTCTTTGCCACATGTCTTCTCTAGCTTAAGGTTCTAACCTCTTCTTCCTTGACTCATTTTATTCATTCACACCTTCCTGATAAAACTAATCCTTACTCAGCAATGTCTTGTTTGTCCAAGAGGCCATCCGAGGTAGCGTGCTTTGGCCCTTTCAAAAGTGGGCAGATTAAAACGTAAATTTAAAAAAATAAAAAGGAAAGTGATTGTGTTCAAGCAGAGCTGTGTGGACACAGCCCTATAATTTAAAAAGATTTTAATATGAATGAATTGGCAACACAAAGTACTCTATCATCATCTTCTTTCATGAAGTTTGAATTTTAGGATATAATCCTTTAGAAATTCTTCTTTGTAGATTTCTCCAAAGATAAAACACGTTCATCTTTCAGGAACTGGTACAGTCTCTTCCATCATAAGCTGTATTTTCCAGTAACTGTATTCAGCTTGTCCCAGATCTTAATAATTTCAGTAGCTATGTACGGTGTTCCTGATTCATGTTAGGCACCATGCTAGGTGATAGGGAGAATATAGTCTCTATTGAAGGAGACAAGTAATAACCCCCAACAAGTATATTACTAGTCTGATAGAAGTGCTCTGAAGGATAGGAGCACTCTTCTGTAAGACCGTTCAACAAATGAATCTGAGCTAGTCTAGGGGAGTGGGGACGTGTCATGGGAAACCACCCTAAAAAAGACATGAGCTGAAACACAGGAGAAGGGTCAGGAGGCGTGTGGAGATGAGATGGGAATAGTGTTCAAAGAAGACGAAAGAGTATGGCCAAAGGCTCTTTTAAGGAGCTTAAAAGACTCCGTTTACTCCATGTGTGGCTGGTGCTCAGAGTGCAAGGTGGTGAGTGAGTACACAGTGAGGCTAGAGATACAGGATGTCTCAGACTATGCAGTGTCCTACTGGCCACATTACAGCATTTTGGCGTAAGCCTGAAACCAATAAAGATCAGTTGAATGGATCTAAGAAGCAGTACAAAATAATGTTAAATTTGCATTTTGAAAAGATCTGGCTTCAGAGTGGAGTTTGATGGTGGGATATCCAGAGTAGATATCCAGATTGAAGTCAGGAAACAGCTCTTGTAGATTATTAGGGTCTAAGGGGAGGACAGTAGCAGTTGGACAAGTAGTCATGGATAGGATATAGGATATAAGGCCATGAGATGTGTTCAGGATGACTCCTGGGTCTTTTTTGGCTTGTATTACTCAATAGATAATAGTAAAGAAGGAAAAACTGGAAGAAGATCAGGTTTGGGCAGAAGATTCATTTAGCAAATATTTATTGAATGCCTGTTCAAGCCCTTCCCAACTTGGTTTCCTTGAAAGAATTAAGCCCTAAATGCTTCTTAAGGCATCCATTGTGTATAATGAATTACTTCTTTCCTGTGCATCTAAATGGTACCAGTCTTGCAACATCCTTGGAGGGACTGAAAAAATAGTCAGTCAAGTCATTTTATGTAGGGTTTAACTGAGAAAGACGGGCTTACTTTATGGCAGATACTATTCTACCTATATCTTGAATATAATGAATACGAGATGTCTTTAAGCATTTGAAGTGGAGAAAAATCATTGTCATGACAAGATTAATTCTAACAACTTAATTTTATTTAATAGTTAAGGTACCTCAGAAACAGCTTACGTATTTTGTTGTATATCATTAAGAAATACCTTTTAAAAACTTGTAAAACATCTCCTTAAAAATTACACTATAATAGTAGATATGCATCATTAATGTACCCTTTTTCGGATGCTTTAGAGATAAATTTTTTGCCTTCTATTAAAAAAAGGCCCATGCTAAATATTTGCAATTCTTTTTGAAGTATGCATAGTTTATTACTTTTGAAGTAGAAAACTGGAAATTACTTTGAAAAATTGGCTATACGGTGATAAAGACCCAAAAATAGCCTTAAATGTTGAAAACAAAATGTAGAAAAGGAAACAGTGCCATTTGAACTTTGAACCTTAGGTGTAATTACATTACGGTCAAGTGTTGTTTTTCATCCAGTCGTTCAGTAATTGTTTATTTACTGCTTGGTATATACCAAGCAGTGTTCATGACACTGGGATAAATCAGTGAAGAAACCAGATAAAATACATATTTGTGGGTGGGATAGGTCAGATTGCGATTTACATAATATGTTCAGAAAAGTCTGTGTTAAAAATTCATAAACAAGATTGATAATATTTGTGACAAAGAATGCATGGATTTAGTTTATAAACTTTAAGTACTTCTATGGTAATTTTTTGCTCTTTCTTGGACAGTAATCTTAAGCATTAGAAGGAATAAAGACTATGTATATTATTTAGTGTATAGAGATCTATACATTGGTTACCATATTATTTTAAATTTTTAAAAATACATCTGTGTAGATCAACTCCAATTTGATGTTTTCCACTTTTTAATTTGAATATTTTTGAATTTGGATATGGGTCATCTGTCCTTTCACAGACATTATAGTCCTAATGGAGGTCAGGCAGATATATAAAGATGCACAATATGAAGCTGAGAACTTGGATGGGGTCAACACAGGGTGACTGGAGGTCACACCGGTAAAGCACGTGACTCAGCATGGGTATTCTTCACAGAGAAGATGGAAGGAAGAATAATACTTGAAGGAGGAATAAAGCCAAATAGAAGTATGAGTGTGGGCACTCTGGGCATATCAGTAAAACTAATTTTTAACAGTAAATACATAAAGGGAAAAATACTGCATTGACAATCTTCTTTTGCTCTATTTTACATCTTTCTGTATATCACAGAACAAAGATGAAGTGGTCTTGCAAGTGTGTAACTATTTAAGTAGAACTCTAAGTATTTGCAGGGTAAATTAAATTCATTAAATTGTATTTTCTCAGCATTTTACAGTTTAGAATATATATTTTTGTGACCTTTTATTTCATCTTCATATCAAATGAGAAAACTCTGGGTGGAAATATTAAATAATTTCTCACTTTAAAATCTGTGAGAATCAAAGAACTGATTTATTTTTTACGTGATTTAATGATTTATTCAGAAATATTACTGGATAGTGATTAAATGAACATTTTACACAGAATAACTTCTGTCTCTTTGTGTCTTCTGCTCCATTTCCTTTTCTCTATATATCCACATATTTGGATTAAACCACTTATCATCAAGTATTCATATTTTCATATGATTCATAATTCAGCATATTTCTTCAAACGCAAAAGCTAGGTACAACCAAGTTGGAGTCACTGACTGTATGCTACTTATATTCTCCACAAACTTTTTTAAAAGACAATTTTTTCTCTTTTGGTCTCTGTTGTATTATCCTGTTAGTTATCGTCTACCCTCTGGCACAGTTGAAGTAGTAAAATTTCTTCTTCCTCGAGGGGGATCAAGAACAACAAAAAAATAATTAATCATTAATTAAAAATTGTATTTCAGGTCCGAGGATATGTTTCCTAATGTATACTTATAAATTCCTTACTTTCAAATTCCATTTTCTCTTATACCATTATGAAATAAAACTCTGGAAGTAGTTTGGTGCTGATGAAATAACACAGGCTTTAAAGTGATACAGACCTAAGTTAAATAATTTGTGTTTGTTAAAGAAATTACATTTATTTAATCTTCCTGGTTTTTACTATCTTAATCTCTAAAATGGGAATAAAAATATCAAATATATAGTTTGTATGAAAATTAAATGAAATATCATATATGTGTCACCCTGCAATGTGTCTGGAATAGAGATAGTGAACAACTGTATTTCCTTTTGCCTTCTAGTCCTCATCTATTTAATTAGACATCTACCTTTATATTTGACCACCTAAAATAATAATATACTACATTAGTGCATAATTTTAATCTGGATATGCTCTTTTTCAAAGAAATTAGAAAAACTCTCTATCCTTGTTGCTTCTGATTATTATTAATATTTTTATTGTCATTTCCCTTGTATATCAAGGGACATTGTGATTCAGCTATTCTGCAGATTTTTTGTGTCGTTATTTGACCTTATGTTCATTGATGCCTTATTTAAAATTTGTCTTTTCCCTTGCAGCTTGTGAAAAATAAAACATCTTTTCTAAAGTGTTCACATACTTTCCTTCAGAGCTGGTACATTGGTAACCATCACTAGCGAATACTTCCTCTCAGTGTATTGGAATTACAATAACAGGCTGCATTAAAAAAAGTAGAATAAATGGCAGGGTTTGGGTGCTTAGCCCATCCTGCCTTCTTATAGTACCTTAATTTCCCAATCATTTAAAGCCTTTTTTTGCATTAAAGTTTCTTTTAAAATATAAACACATTACTTTGAAGATTATCTTTGAGTCACTGTCATGTATTTTGTGATTGGGTGGGATGGGGTTGAAGAGAGGAAGGAGGAGATGCAGAAACGAGGATATATAGGTAGGGAGCAAACCTAAGGAACAGCAACTCTTGGACCAAATTGGTGCATATTACGTAGTAGCGCCCCTTGGAGTTAACTTGATAGCATGGTCGGGAGAGGTACACAGTATAATAATAATAATGTTAATAATAAGAATAGCTAATATATAACATGGCTATGTGTGAGACTTGCTATTCATTAATTTTATGCAACCGTTAAATATAAGTACTATCATTTTCTCATATTACAAAATATGAGAAAACTGGCACAGAGAGGTTAAATAACTTGTCCAATAATCACACAGCTATGATGTGATAAAGCCTGGATACAAATCTAAGCAGCCTGATCCCGGAATCTCTCTGCTCTCCACTATTACCCCTCACTGCCAATCTGATGAGACTCCCTGTCCCTACCTACTGCTACTACCACAGTGACTTAATGATTAGTAGGATGAAAGTAATACGTGTTTCAGATTCGTTGACAAAGTATTGTTTTAAAACAAAGGAGTTCTTGGAGAATAATGAGTATTTATAATGGGGTGTACTCATGACTGAGTTGATTAAGCAATTTCATTTAACGTTATGCATCCCACTGAGGATAACTTTAATTTAATTATAAATGAAGGGTGAGAGCTGAAATTCCAGTTTGACATCTTACCCTGCTGACTTGGAAAGTTTGGGTATGCTTCCCCAGCGTGGAAGACAGTTGGTTCTTTTCTCTTCAGATTATTCTTTCCATCTTGTTGCTGTTGTTCCGGTTGAAGTTTTGAGGGCAGCGTTCATTTCTCAAAGAGATGGCTGTAAAGAGGTTAGGAACTGCTTTGCCAAAACTCAGCTTTTCCTACTTCAAAATATAGCTTAGGCACAGTAAGAATCTCAGTGTTAAAGAAAATAAAATTGGATGTTGCTCTTTTTGATAGTGTATAAAACCCCAGAGAATAAGTGACGCCACGGCATGATAGTGGTACTTTCTGTTTGCATAGCACCTATTCCTACAAAGCAAATAAAACCTGCCCTGCACGAGAGCCTCTGAATCTGGAATGTGAGACCTTGCTACCACATTTGACTAACAAATCGATGCTGAAAAGACTAGTGAGACTTTGGTGAGAATGATATGATTTGCAGATCAGCAAGGTGAGAATGAGTGAAACTTACCATGTACAGATGGAGACTCTCTTTAGGAACCTTTTTGCCTTAAAAGTGCTATAGAGATAGAAAAGATTCATTTCCATTTTCTGAAAGGACAACTTGTAACATTCACAAGAGATTGAAGCTGATACTCTTAGATATTAGTAGTGATAAATGTATAACTTCATGGCCATGTAGTGAGATTACCGTTATTTCTACCCCTATTATTATTTACTTTGTGGACTTGTATTTGTAGTTTAACAACATACATCTTTCATCTTTATTCAAGGCCATCGATTATTAGTATCTGAAGTTGTGGTACATGTCTTTCCTCCATTTTCAAAAGAGTCCAAGTAATTTGGATCCATCCAAATATCGTAATGCCGACTGCCAGAATCAGATTCATTTGCATTGAACATGTGTCCTAATTGTGTCCATGTGTTGGCATGACATCCTGTAGAGACTAATTCTAATCAATTCTATCTAAACATTCTGAATTTCACATCAATTGCTATACTAAGTTGTTGACAGAATTCCTGCCAATCTTTGGGTATATACCCCCCAGGACTGCCATTTTAACACTCCAGAGTGAGTGCAACATGACAGATCTCTTCATCTATGTATCTTGCATACCCACCTTGTTTAAACTGAAACGTTATTCCTGTGAAAAAGGTACTTCAAAGGTATTGTACTTTTCACGTATTTTAATGTACTGTATAGATTGGAACATATATTATCCCAGTTTTCTGAACTGAATTAGCCATTAAATGATTATAGTATGTTTATACACATGTAATGTTAACCTTCCTAACTAATATAATGTTCTTTAAAAGGTGAAGTAATTTTTTTCATTAGTGACATTATTATAATTTCATGTATGTAATATTATTCATGATATTTCTGTTTTAGAGGTCTTTTGACTTCAGACATAGGATCTCAGTAAAGAATAGCTTGATTGAAAAAGAAATTTTTTTGGAAAAATATTGTGTTGTCAGCTGACTTCACATTGTCCTGGAATAAAGAATTGTAAAGACATCAGGGACCCGGAAGCTACATGTCTTTCCCTCTTCCTCTCACTCTTTCATTCTCTTTTGTCCCCTTACTCTCTTTATAACTCTCCCTCTTTTCTACACTCTATTTTTCTCAGTGCTAAATGTATCTTACAGCTGATGGTGCAAATGACCAAAAAAGTCCCATGGAAATCGTGTTTACATGTCTGCATTTTAAGAAAACAGCCAAGGCTGGCTAGCCAAATAACCCAGGAAAGAGCATTTGGCTTAGGGCGTAAATCTCAGTCACAAAGTACATATATGAATGTGTGCAAAGTGCATATATAAGTATGGAGACTTTTTATGGACAGGGATGTAGATGGTGGTTCTCAAAGAAGAGGTGGACAGACACCCTGAAAGATGCCTACTTACATTATCTTTTAGGAGATTTTGTAGCTCAGTCAGTAAGCTATTATGGTTGAAATAGGATCATAGTTTTTCAAACTTCACTAGCTACATTCCTAGCCTAAATAATTCTGAAGCCTAAACAAATATTTATGGCATGATTAAATGAATGAAGTAATGGATGGTTGGCATACATATCTCAACTTATGTTGATAATTGCATTATTTTCCCATCTCCCAAGCTAAAAACTGTGGCAATTGTCTTTGACTAGTCCTTCTCTTTCATGCTCTTTTACAGAACTCTCAGGGGTTTTTCTAGTTGTTGTTGTTCCTTCACCATGCACCTTTTCTCAGTATTCCCAATGACTCTCCCTAATCCTGACTTCACCTAGATCAGCATTTTCCAAATTCGGTTTTGTGGAATAGTCATATCCAGTGAGATATTAATGAGTGTTCTGGGAAAAAAGGATAAAATGTTTCTAAGGTGAAATAAATTTGGGAAATCTGCATACTCTATCACCCCTTGGAGACTCACAGTACACATTAGTGCTTTGAGAAGCTCTACAATAAAGAAACCTGTTTAATGTTGATTAGCCCAGCATTTCTTTAAATATTTGACCAATGAATCATTTTATCATGCAATATCTGTTAGTATCTCATGATATTGGTGTTCTATAGATCAGTGTTTGGGAAATGCTGAGGTAGACTATTAGAAGGGATTCTTAACTGCTTTCCCTTTGTTTATCTTTCTGAGTCTCTGCATCCTATACGTTATTGTTGCAATAATTATTATGAAAGAGCACCATGTAATGGGCATATAGAAAGTGGTTACTAAACCTCTCTTGACTAGATTAACTACCTAGATGAAGAAGAAAACGAGTTTAATTAAAATCAGAAATTATTTGCTAAAATGTAACATTTGTTAGTTACTAAAAATAAACTTAAGTTAATTTCAAAAAAGCAAATTTCACTGGTATTGTTTTACCAAGAGCCACTATTGTCATACCTATGTCAGTGTGGTCCTATAAACTAAAATATCTAGAGAGCTTCTTACAACACACATACAAACTGAAAAATAATAATTGCTTACAATTAGGGCAAATCAAACTGTATAACTTTTGATTATTACTTCCTTCATTTTTATTTACCTATATTTATCATTTTATTTAAAATGATGGTGCTGGAAAATGAGTTTTCCATTTTTAATCTCTATGTAGAAAAATAGTTATTTTTGTGTCCTAGAAATTTTAAGGCCATAATAATTTTTTCAGAGTTAAATAAAATATCCATATGACATTTTCATAATGTGAAAGTCACGTTAAGAATGAGAGTATGTTATTGAGTATTTAAATTTCCATGAGTATTAGCTTGTTCTTTTAAGTTAATGAAAGGAGGCAACAGCCATCATCAAAGCGTATATTGTTTAAAAATCAATGAGAGAACTGCCCTCTGTGTTGCTCTTGCCACTTTAATTTTTTCTGCTCCTGCCTGGAAGCTTAGGAAGAGTCTTTGTTCAGTCTTCAGATGTATAGTCTGGTGTCGTGCCTCGTAAGTCCATGATAAAAATGAACCTGTGTCCCAGTCAACCTAGATACAGATCCTTGATGTTTTATACCAGGAAGCTAATTATTGTCTCCCTTTTCATAGCCTCATTACCCCCAAACAACTTTTCTCTTCTTGTGCTGAGTTTATTTCTCTTGTTAAGGATAATTGCACATAGTTCTTATTGCTTTCCTTGAAGGTATAAATATAAATTATCAATACATTGTAATTATTGGCTGAGGTAAATGGCCTTTCTGGGTTTCCAGAATCTTGATCTCCTCTTGATCTATGGGTGGCACTGATGTACTATATATGAGTCCAAGGTGGATGACTTGTGTGAACAGATGGGGAATTTCAGCAGAGAGAAACTATGAAAAAAAATCAAATGTAAATGCTAGAAATGAAAAATACTGCATTGGAGATGAATAATTATTTTCATGGGCTTATCAGTAATCTAACACAGGAAAGGAAGGATCAGTGAACCTGGCCAAAGACAAGACAAGAGAAGTTTTCTAACTTGGAACACAGAGAGAAATATAACACTAACTGATTTCTGTGGGACTATGTTCAGTTGGAATCCCAGGAGAAGAAGAGAAAGAGAATGGGAGAAAAAATACTTGAATAATAACTAGTAACTTTCCAAAATTTGTGAAAAACATCAACCCACAGATCAAAAAGCCAGAGAACTTCATGCAGCTTAGTAAATACAGAGAAAAACATAGCTAGGCATTGCCTAATGAAACTCTGAAAATCAAAGAAAAAGAAAACTCATGAAAGCAACCAGAGAAAAAAGACACACTAAATATAGGGCAAATGATATAAAATGATGACCAGTTTCTCATCAGATAGATCTGTCACCCTAGAATTAATGTCCCACAAAAAAATATTTTTTCCAAAAAGGTGAAATGAAGATATGTATCTGGTGATCTTTCAGTAAAGATCATATGTCAGTAAATATAAAGGAACTTATTTATATATATGGAATATATATATGAATATTTATAGGCACATACAGGAATATTTATACACAAACATAGTAATGCATAAATGTTTGTATATGATAAAATATACACAAGTATATTATTAATCTTTTTAAAGACATTTGATTAAGGAAAAATAATAGCAATATAATATGTTTATAGCATATGTAAAAGTAAAACCTATGATAATAAGAGCACAAAGAATGAGAGCGTGATAATTGGAAATATACTGTTGTAAGGTTCTTAAGTTTCTTATGAACTAATAGAATATTTTTTGAAAGTAGACTGTGATAAGTTAAAGATGCATATAGTAGTGTTTTGAGCAATAACTAAAGTCAACAAACAGAGGCATTGTTGTGGGTTGAATTCTGTCCCCTGCCTCCAAATTCAGATGTTTAAGTCCTAACCCACAGTACCTCAGAATGTGACCTTGTTTGGAAATTGTGTGATTGCAGATGTAATTAGTTAAGATGAGGTCATGCTGGTTAGAGTGGACCCCTAATCCAATGTGATTGGTATCCTCATGGAAAGGGGAAATTTGGACACAGACACAAATACAGGGAGAATGTCATGTGAAAATGAAGGCAGAGATTGGGGTGATGTTTCAGCAAGCCAAGGGATGCCAAAGATTGCCAGCAAACCACCAGAAGCCAGGAGAAACATAGACCAGATTCTCCCTCACAGCTCTCAGAAGGAATGAACCCTACGGACACCTTGATCTTGGACTTCTAGCCTCTAGAACTCTGAGACAATTAATTTCTGTTATTTAAGCCACCCAGTTTATAGCACTTTGTTATAGCGGCCCTGGCACACTAATGCAGAAACAAATAAAAAGTCAGTAGAGAAGGGCCCGGTCCCATGGCAGAGTGGTTCAAGTTCCACATTCTGTGCTTTGGCAGCCCAGGTTTGCAGGTTTGGATCCCAGGTGCAGACCTACTCTGCTCACCAGCCATGCTGTGCAGGTGTCCCACATACAAAAAAATGGAGGAGCATTGGCACGGATATTAGCTCAGGGCTGTTCTTCCTCAGCAAACAAACAAACAAAAAAAGTCAATAGAGAAGATAAAATGGAATAATAAACACAGTAGATTCATCCATGCCCAGAACTAGGCAGAAAGAAGGAACAGAGAAACAAAATACAGATTGGATGAAATGAACTCAAACATTGGAAAGCAGAATTAAATCCAAACATTACAATAATTGCAATGAATGTATATGGACTCAGCATTCTAATTAAAAGGCAGAAATTGTCAGACTGGATAATAACTATTTGTCATTTTCTCATAAAAATTAACATACATCAACTTTATGACCCAGTAATTCCAATCCTAAATATTTATCTATGAGAAATGAGAACCTATATCCACAAAAATACTTGTTCATACTAGCTTTATTGATAATAGCCCTAAACAGGAAATAGCCTACATGTTCATCCATTGGGGGAATAAACAAACTGTGGTATTTTCCTACAATGTGAGATTACTCTCCAATAAAAAAGAACAAACTACTGATATATGCCACAAAATGGATAACTCTCAAAAACATAGTTGAGTGAAATAAACCAGACACCACAAAGTATATACTGTATGATTTCTTAGTAATAAAAATCAGAAGAGTTGGGTTTTTGTGCCAGTTGAGTTGGGATTCAGTGGGAAGACATTTGTGGGAACCAGGGCAATGGGAATACCTTCTGCTTCATAGTGGTGTGGGTTAGACAAATCTAGGCATTTGTCAAAACTAGTCGAAATACCTTTAAGATCTCTTCATTTTATGTATGTAACTTGGAAAAAAATTGGAATATAAAAAAACACATTTACTTATACTGGCACACAATCTTTATTTTTAATTTGAGTTTTTCTATCTTTAGTGACAGTGTACACCATGTTTTAATCTACTAGTATACTACCACTGCAAATATTTAACAGTGTTTATGCTCTGAGTTTCAGCTTACAAAGTATTCTCCATACATAGTGTTTTATTCAGGCTTCAAAATTACTTTAGGTTAAACAGGAAAGGCTCATTATGATCGTCCCTACTTTATAGAAGGGATAATGTCGCTCATGTGTTTATTTATGCAGAGTCAGTGAGGTGATCAGTGGCGAAGACAAATCTTAAATGATGGTATTTTGACTCTGACTCACTTCAGTAAATTTCTTCTACAAAAAGCTCAATAGTATGTAAATTTAGTTCCTATCCCTCTCCTCCTCACTTAACTTACTTGCTCTTATGTCTCATTTATGTAAAGTAGTTCTCTCTGAGCATCAGATGGCATAAAGCTTGGGGGCCTGTTGAATTGAACATTATGTCCTAAGCCAGTCATACTGTGCTGCCCTGTTCCTTCATGAAACCTGGTTGTTGAAAGCGGCCAGAAGACCCATGACGAGAGTGAGACTATGTCCTTTGTGCATACAATAGGTTTAGAAGTGGGCAAAATGCCAACTCAAAGTGTCTTTGTGCTCTAAAGTAGAAAACCCACTTTTTTAAACCATGTTTTTCTGCCATCTCCCTTCCCCCACTCCCCAAGGCTGTTAGATGTGTTGTTATGGTTATTAAAAGATTTTAGTTTCTGGGGCCTTAGGTCTTTACAACTTACCTTAGGGGGAAGATATGACTTTGGAATAATGTTTAATATATTATATGAATAATTTAATATCTTAAAAATAAAATGATCATGCACAAATTTTTTTTTTTAAATTAGGAAAACTATCTCCAAAAAATAGAATAAAATGTTACCACTGTGTTCTGAAATTGGTTGTCAAAACTTATATACTTGTGAGATCTCAGAAAGGGCATTTCAAGAGTTACGTTTGCAACTTGACATAGGAAAGGGTGAATATAAATTGAAATCTCTCTGGAAAGTAGGTTTATCACCCCAAGTAGGACTGATTCATTAGGAGAATTTATTTTACTCAATTAATAAAATATATTATAACATCCTGCTGAAGACTCTACTGAAGCAAGTATAAACTGAAGTAGCAGAGAGGTCATAAAATCTCATTAAGAAGGATTTTAAAATTGTAGTCTCAGTAGTGGGTTAAATTAAAGAGAATGAGTCCACATATTTCTCATTCAGAATTATGTGTTCATAACCATTATTTTAAAACTTCAGTCATATAGCCCATATTAAGTCCTAATTAATATTGACCATATTTTCGAATAATTTTAGTACCTATCTAGATTTCTACTTAGTCCTTCATGTTACAGATTACATGGAAAAACAATGAGACCATCTATATTTCACATCGGCTAACCAATACTCATGCTCGTTAAAGGAGAATGGAATTATCTGAATAAATTACTTCTGACTTTCCTGCTGACAGCTGGAACCTAGGGAGCAGTTCAGAGTATAATATCCTTACCTCTCCAAGCAAGAAGTGGTCAGAATAGTTAACACCTCTTTTTACTTTCAGTAAACTGACTACTTAGAATCATTTAAACTGCTGTGACCAAATAATCAGATTAGACCGTGCTGCTGCCACCAACCAAAGCTGTTCAACAAACAGAATATGGCAAGAGGAAATAATTGAATGTCTTCATTTTGAATAGAAAAAAGCAAGAAAAAATAATTAAATACGGATACAATGTTTTTTAACAGATACCGTCTTTTGAGACTAAGTCACATAAAGGATCATTCGCCCCTGACATCATCCATTGGAGACCACCGTTGCCCTCTGTGGTGTGAACTAGGAAGGTTAATGGTGCCCCACGGAACATCCCTGTTTATGTAGTCAGCCATAATTGCCTTTTTAGAGCAGACAGTCTCATCGTGTGGGATTTTGTGAGCAAACCTTTGTTCACTCTATTCTCCATGTGATATTATAGTTTTGACTCATTTCCATCATCCTTTTTGATTTATTTGTCCATATCTGCCTCTTCTCCGTGGAATAACTCTGAGTGTGAAAACTGCTTTTTATTAGTTTATCTATCTGTGATAGTGATCCCTGTCTCAGGACTCTACACATATTAGACAATCAATAGGTATTTTTTATTTGTTAGGTAACACTTTTTCTTAAGAAAATTGTATTGATTTCCACCACTCAGTACTTAGAAAAAGAGACCATTTTAAATCATTTTTTACACATATTGGTCAATAGGTCTCATTGTCATTTTTCAGTTCTGCTTGGATGGACTCTCTTTTTTTTTCTTTTACACAAAAATATGCTTTGTTTTTCAAGGATAATTTTGTTTTCCTTTGTGAATTAGAGTTTGAGAGAACAGGGTTCTGTTTAATTTTCTTCATATACTCAGTGTTTTGGATTAATTGATATGTCTTTCAAAAATTTTTGACTTTACTTTTTTAAAGCAATTTTAGGTTTACAACAAAATTGAGAAGGTGCAGAGATTTCCCTTATACCCCCTCCCCCGACACATATATAGCCTCCCCCATTATCATTCACCAGAATGGTACATTTTTTACCAAGGAATCTACACTGACATATCATAATCACCCAAAGTCTACAGTGTACTTAATGTTCACTTTTGGTGTTATACATTCTATGTGTTTGGACAAAAGTATAATGACATATATTCATCGTAATAATATCATACAGAATATTTTCACTGTTTTAACAATCCTCCGTGCTCTGCCTATTCATCTCTGCTGCCACCCCACATGTCATTCCCTACCCCTGCCCCTGGCAAACATTGATCTTTTTATTATCTCCATAGTTTTGCCTTTTCCAGAGTTGGAATCATATAGTATATAGTCTTTTCAGATTGGCTTCTTTTGTTTAATAATATGCATTTAAAGTTCCTCCTTGTCTTCTCATGGCTTGATTGCTCATTTCGTTTTAGAGCTGAACAGTATCTATTTTCTGGATGTACCACAGTTTATTTATCCATTCACCTACTGAAGGTCTTCTTGGTTGCTTCTGAGTCTTGGCAGTTATGAATAAAACTGCTATAAATATCTGTGTGCAGATTTTTGTGTGGATATACCTTTTCTACTCCTTTGGATAAATACCAAGGAGTGCAATTGCTGGATCCTATGGCAAGGGTATGTTTAGTTTTGTGAAAAAAACACCACAGTATCTTCCAAAGTGACTGTGTGACATTTTGCATTTCCACCGGCAATGTATGTGAGTTCCTATTGCTCCACATCCTTGTCAGCGTTTAGTGTTGTCAGTGTTTTTGATTTTGGCCATTCGAATAGGCACGTCATGGTATCTCATTGTTATTTTAATTTGCATTTCCCCGATAATGTATGATGTGCAGTATCTTTTCATGTGCTTATTTGTCATCTGTATATGGTCTTTGACTCATTTTTAATCATGTTGCTTGTTTTCTTATTGTAAAGTTTTAAGTGTTCTTTGTATATTTTGGAAAATAGTCCTTTATCAGATGTTTCTTTTGCAAAGATTTTCTTCTAAGTCTGTGGACTGTCTTCTCATTCTGTTGACATTGTCTTTCACAGAGCAGAAGTTTTAATCTTTTATACTTAATCCAGGATTGTAGTGAGTAGCTTTTAAGAGTTGGGGAATGAAATCTGCATATATTTTTCAGTTGAAGACAACCCTTAATGAGTGATTTTCTGTTCAGCTGTGTTGGAATGAGACACACTCCTTTCCAGGTCACTAAGTTAATCAAGTTAAGGATTTGTCTTCATTGTCATTCTTACCCATCACAGATATCATTTGTATTAGGAAGTTTGATCTTTTTTCCTTTTGGGGTTGTTTTTTTTTTTGCTGTTTTTAAAAAGTCTTTTCCTGTGTTGAGTAATCTTCTTTCAAGTCTGTGAAGCTAAATGTCTAATAATAAGCTATGTGTCTATTCTCTAATTGGGGGAGAAAGAACAGTCTAGAATATGAATCATCATTGCCTTTCACTGATGAACAAGGGAGGAAGATGAGCAAACTAGCATTCATTTAGTAGCTGCCATGTGCCCGACACTGTGAAGCCCCTTACCTCTATCATTTCAATTACTTCGTCTAAGCCAGTCATTTAGATATTGTTCTAATTTTATTGATGAGCAAATTGAAGACAAATGGATACGGTAATTTTTTTAATAGTTTTGCACTTTAAAAGTACTAGGGACATAATAAGAACACAGTTTCCTGTGACTTCAGTCATCCCTTTCCAGTATTCTGTATACTGTCTTTCTTTTAAGTTCTTCTTTAAATTACAGAAATAATGTTCTCCATCACCAAATCCTAGTACTTAGAAGTAACCACTTTTAATAGTTGTATTTTAATGCTACATATATTACTGTATATAAGAAAATGGGATCTTACTGTATATATTTCTCTGCAACTAGGTATTTGCAGTTAAAATACATTTTAGATGGGCAGAGGATATGAACAGACATTTTTCCAAGGAAGAGATACAGATGGCCAATAGACACATGAAAAGATGTTCAACATCACTAATCATCAGGGAAATGCAAATCAAAACTACACTAAGATATCACCTTACACCTGTTAGAATGGCTATAATCACAAAGACAAATAACAACAAATGCTGGAGAGGTTGTGGAGAAACGGGGACCCTCATTCACTGCTGGTGGGAATGCAAACTGGTGCAGCCTCTATGGAAAACAGTATGGAGAGTCCTCAAAAAATTAAAAATAGAAATACCGTATGATCCAGCAATCCCACTCTTGGACATCTACCCAATGGACATGAAATCAACCATCACAAGAGGCTTATGCACCCCTATGTTCATTGCAGCATTATTCACTATAGCCAAGAAGTGGAAGCAACCCAAGTGTCCCTCGACTGATGATTGGTTAAAGAAGATGTGGTATATACATACAATGGAATACTACTCAGCCATAAGAAAAGACACAATTGTCCCATTTGCAACAACACGGATGGACCTAGAGGGTATTATGTTAAGTGAAATAAGCCAGAGAGAGAAGGACAGACACTGCATGAACTCACTCATATATGGAATATAAGTGAACACACGGACAGAGAGAACTGATTGGTGGTTACCAAGGGGAAGGGGGGTGGGGGGTGGAGGGTGGGCACAAGGGGTGAAGGGTTACATCCACAAGGTGACGGACAAACAAAAATGTACAACTAAAACCCCACAGTGTTATAAACTATTAAGACATCAATAAAAAAAATGGTAAAAAAATACATTTTAGAAATGCATTCTAGTAAACATAGTGCTGTCTCATTCTTTTCAGTAGTTGTATATGGATGTACCATCATTAATTAATGAAAATCTCAAGTCATAAATTTTTATGATAATATATGTATCCCTCTAGTATTTGGTATTTTATACTTTATTCATCCTGAATAATAGCAACATCTAAATTTGCCAAATAAAGTTTTCATGCTGTAGGTCTCTTTTTAGTCTCAGAATGTGTTTATCTTTTACATTTGTGCCTTTAGTCCTCAGTAAATTTGTAGGTCAAACTTCACTTTGCCTTTTTTATATTATCCTTTATTTTCTAGAGGTCCTTTATTTCTTTTGCTAGGTTTATGTTTATGTACTTTGTAGAAGGGTTTAGCCCTTGTCACATCTCTTTATTTTAATGATCTATACTTTTTTTCTTTTTTAGCACTTAGCAAAACACAAAACCTCTTCTGGGCTAATCCTAATGATTGATTATCTTATCATTTTACATCCTTTGTTGTTTAAGATGAAAGTTTTAGAGAGAGTCCAATCCCTTTTTTATAGATGAGAAAATCAGTGTATCAATCTCAAGATTCTTCGACCTGTCAGGAGCAAAGTTAGAAGCAGAACCAAGTATCCAGTACAGCTCCTGTGTCAGTTATTACTTCTACACGATATTGATCGACATGTATATATATTTCTATGTGTGTGTATGTGTATCTATGAATTTGAGTCCACATCTCAATTTGCTTTCCTGTTATAATGATCCTTCATATTTTAGGAGGGAATTTTGATTCGTGTTTCAGTAGAGATGACAAAGATTTACTGATCTAGCATTGTCTAGGCTTCACTGTGACCTTTTTCAGAACGGGCAATTGGAGTGAGAGCTGCAGTCCATTGTCTGGTATATTTTCTGCCCTTTTAGAAGAGTATTATACCCAGTTGACAATAGTATATATTGTAACCAGCTAACAGTGTGAAAGTGGAGAAGCACTTTAGGGCAGTTAAATCTACCAAGAGAAATAAAGGCTTTTAATCTTTGTCTTGAACAATAGTATATGTTTTCATGTATCTTCTTATGTTATAAGGATGTACAATGCAAATTTATTGAGGATAATCAATAAAATAAAACACCATTTATAAATTATAATCAAAATTAGACTTTTATTGATTTTCTCTAAAATGCTCATTACTTTTTAAAAAGTAAATTATAATTATTGGTAGTACATAATCAGTAACATTAGAGAAAATGCATTGAATGGAAGCATATTATAAGGCTTCCACAGGTTTTATTGGGTTCAAAATGCAGTCGTATTATTAGCACTCTTATCTTGGCTGAAGTTTCTCCACAGTATATTATTTTGTAATGATATATTGCTAAACCTTAAATAGTAAATTCCTATTTTAATGTTTTTATCACAATATTTGTATAAAAAAGCTGTGAATACTAACCTTCATGTTTTATAATTTTTTGTATTTTCTTTTTAATATATTTTTGAGGGCTTTTTGTTTATTTTTTATTTTTGTTGTTTTGGAATTTTTTTGCCGTAAAGGTGACTACCAAGTGAAGTAAATGAGTGAATGGTAATAATTTGGCCTGGATCCTTATGAATTAAAGAAGATAACTTGACTTTCTGACTACACGGTCATGATGGGAATAATTCTTCACCTTAACCAAAGTACATAAAATAATTAAAATAAAGTAAAATGTGAACATTAATATGATTCCTATATTTATATATGAATTGACAGTGAGCTGGAAAATCCATGCTAATTTGGGGCAATAAATGATAAACAATTTTAGGAAGAGTATCTTTTGAACATTTTTTTGATTGCCTGCTTAAGAAAAACAAAAGGAGTAATAGAAAACTACACCCAGGGATCAGTGAGAGGACAAAGAGATTTAAATAATGCAATCAACCTCAATCATTGTGATTGTTGGACAAAATGAAATTTTTTTTTTTCTTCTAATTTGGTAGTTTTAAAATGTTGGGAGGAAAGGTTTTAGCTTATGGAGGCACTTTCCATATGAGAATGAGGTTAGAAATCTTAGCAAATCATTAATGGTCCATTAGGAAGCAGAAATGACTCTTTTTGGATCATATTGCAAGGGTAATTGCAATTCCCAAACAATGCAAATGGGGTGATGAAAACTGATAAATGTGCGCAATGAATATAAATCCTTTTTATTTATACTATTTCCTAAGTCACTAAAATATCACTAAATGTATTTATACTGTTTCTTAAATCAGTTAAAAAGTCACCAAATTACTAACATTTCTGTGTCATTAATTCCTATATGAGAGCACTTCTAATATACAATGGCCTTATCCAGCAGCTGCAATTTTGAAAATATATTTCAAGTGGTAGTGTTTTTGAGATTTGGAATAAAAACTTCACAGAGAGACTATGATTTCCTTTGGGGAAGGCTTAAAATGTTTATTGAGTAATGTTTGTAAAATAAATTACTTTTTAAGATAATTTTAATAATGTTTTAAAAAAATAAAAATTTGTTAGAAAAATAAAAAGTACGTATTAGACCAAAGAAAAAGAGGTAATTCGATTATTTATTTTTAACCAATCTTTCTGACAAAGTTTGCATATGCATATTAAAAAAGAATTGTTTTATAATCCTCTAACAGAACTGGAAAATGTGTGAGAGAAAACGTAACATTTTCTATGTTTTGCCAAGAATCTAAGGGACGGTCCATAGTATAGATAATTTCATCAGAATATTGGAAAGTTTTTTTTTAGATACCAACATATGAGTGCAATGCAAGGCTATATAATTAAATTAGGGGCAATTTTTTTGTGTTACTTAGTGATAGAATGCATAGAATTTTAATAATTATTTTTTATCTTATTTTTTACCCAGTCTGAAAGTTAAAGATACCTATTATTGTTGAAATCAAAATAGAGGATTCTTTGGATTTGTTGATTAAATAAAGCAGGAGACAGCAAACAATGCCCTTATTCCAAATTAAGCCTGTTGCAACACAACTTATTTATTTATTTATCATCTGTGGAGGCTTTCTTGCTGCAATGACAGGGTTGAACAGTTGTGACAGAGCCCATCAGTCTCACAAGGCCTAAAATATTTACTATCTGACTTTTTAAAGAAAACTTATGCTGACTTCTCAAAGAAATACATACATATGTATATACTATACATGCATCATCACCATATTATGGTGTATTTTGAAAATCATTTTGCAGAAATATATTTGGATATAGAACTAATAAGTTCTCTAAGATTGTCTCCCTTTATGCTTCACAGACCTACAATATTTTTGTCGTAATTATAACCCTCCCTTTTTTTTCCTGTAAGAGCATTTTTCGTATAATTTGCTGTCAATAGAATGAGGAATTAATGCATTAATCAATTTCTGAGCACTTCCTATATGCAAAAAAAGTAAGTACTAATGATATAAAATTGAATGATGTTGTTCTCAATCCAGTGGGAGAGTCACAGATAACATAAATCAACACATGCATTGTGTGCACAAGGCAAGATGCAGTCAGGCCTGAAAGAAACTCAACTGTTGAGGACTCAGTTGCAAGGAGCTCAAGCCTAACTTTAAGCAACTTACAGAGAAAGAAATTACTCTTTTGACTGAAAAGCCCCAGGTTTAATTGACTTCAGGTCTGTCTTCATCCAAGTGCTCAGGTGATGCAATCAGAAATCTGTCTTTCTCCACTTCTCTTGTCCTTTGTGTTGGGCTTCATTTTAAGGTGTTAGCATATTGGCTCCCAGCAGCACCGGGCATATGTTCTTTACTTTTAACTTTCAGTTTTATGTTACCAGCAATCCTTTTTCCAGTGTTTTCGGCAAAAATTCCAAGTCTGGATGTTACTGGCTTTTCTTTGATTGCATGTCCAGCCCTGATCCAATCACTATGATCAGGGAGATGAATTAGGTGGCTCTGGTTCACATGCCCAAATAGATTGTGAATATGAGCAAATGATTCTGCAGAGCAAAATCTGGATGCTCTTGTAGCAATGGGTGCTAGGTGGCAAATAGATCTTGACATTCAATTAATCTGAAAAGTTGTTCTAGGGAAACTTTTCAATAATGCACTAATTCCATATGCTTAGAATTTTCTGCAGTAATATTTCTTGGAGATATTTTGGGCTAAAAAGAATGTGGCTTTTGTCTTTGGTGATGTACATCGAAAAAGTATTCTATGGGATGAGACTACACTAACTGTAATTTTTTGGTAAAATTTTGAATTTCTCATGTTGTGTACATCCTGGTAATTAGTTAATTTAGAAATTTGAAGCTTCAACAGAGCTTCTGGCTTTTAATATTTCTGGTAATGAAAATTTTTATAACAAATGTAACATTTTTCGTTAAGAAAAAAAATTATATTTAAACTTTCTCTTAGTACCAAAAATTTTACAAAAATCTCTATAAAATTTAAGTATGAATACAAATATGACATGATTTTTATATTAAATTTGCTTCTCTTATTCATTATTATCTATGAAGTGAGTTTTAAGTATTTCTAGATGAATGTGTAAAATTGTTAATGTGTGTAAGATCAGTGTTGACTTGAAAATTAAATATTAAAATGATTTTAAGACTTTTGTACTTCATAGAATTCTATTCCATTTCATATTCTATTATTTCCTGAAATAAAGATGATTATGAAATTTGTATTATGTAGTAATAAGATCTGAGTCTACTTTAAAGAAGACTTTATTCTTTAGTTGTTGTGTATATAAATATATAAAGAGAAATGGAAAGGCAAATTGTTTTGAGGATGTAGTTCTCCAAGAATCATGATCTTTCTAAATGAGCTGCCTTTCATATTTTTTTGTATGTGGCTTTTCTTTAGTACTATTAATACCTAGAAGAAAGTGTCTTTTTTTTTTTTTATGCTGAGGAAGACTGGCCCTGGGCTAACACCCGTCTTCCTCTACTTTTTTTATATGGGACGCTGCCATGGCATGGCTGACAAGCGGTACGTCGGCAGGCACCCGGGATCCGAACCCATGAACCCCAGGCTGCCAAGCGCAGACTAAACTGCTGTGCCACCACACGGCCCCAGAAAGTGTGTTCTTTGTGAGCAGTTTTGTACTTGCACATGCTGTATGACTTGCCTTTTCACATTCACACAGGAACCCTATGAAGTGTGGACACAGTTATGACGTTCATTATATAGATGAGGAGTTTGAGGCTTACAGAGTTAAATAGCTTGTATATTGATAATATTGATATATTGATAATCAACTGACCCAGGATTCATTGTCAAGTTTGCCTAATTATTAAGCAAATGTTTTTAACTTATGCAAGACCTCCTTACCTGTCATGTAATTTGAAAATAATTATAATAAAAGCAATAGTATATATAAAAACTTCATTAGCAGATCCTTTATGATTGCTTTTAATAGGAATGTGTCTCCTCAGGCTTATCATTAAGTCATCAGTATTAACTAAGATAAATAAAATGAAATAAAATAAAAAATAAGAAAACACCTTAAAAAAAAAAACAATACCTTTACATTAGGAAAAAATTAACCTAAAGTTTGAGTTGCTTTTATGCAAATGCCTGTCTTTGCTATTTAGCATTTTTGGCTCAAGATTCAGATTGTGGTTAGTAGCAACCGAGACCTTCATTTTACTCTAGACTGATAGATTCATTCAAAAAGTTTTTTAATCAGTGATTTTTATATGCTAGCTGCTATATGATGGTTTTTTTATATGCTAGCTGTAAATGATGGTATAAAAATGGCAAATTAGACCTCTGCATGAGTCAAGTTTGTCAATAAGATTTATTTTACTTTTCTTCGTAGGGAAATCTAAGTATAGAGTTGACTTGAATTTAATTCATTTAAAACAAATATAATGTTATCATAGCTTTAGATTTTGATTAAAAGCATGTATGTTCTTTGGATTGCTGAGATTCTAGATATATTTGGAAGATATTTTACTCACTGGTATAAAAGAAAAATACCTGCTTCCTTGTCAGTGTTGAAATTCAAGATTAGTGGTTGACGTAGTCCCACCTGTTTGGTTTTCTCCAGTGGCTTTTGATGCATTTTCTTAATCACATGTTTTTGATATTGAAATAAAGCATTAAATGTTCGCTTTATTGCCAAAAGGGCATTCATTATTTTAGTGAGGCATGCTTTTCATCTTCCAGCAGACAACGAGACAAATGTTATGAATGTTCTTGTCTGCTCTCTTTTGGTGCCATCTCTTATATGTATAACTGTAGACAGCATCTTAAAATGTCTTTGAATGATTAGTATGAATCATTAATTTCTCTATATGAAGTTAAACTTATATGTGATCATTTGCTGAATGGAAAAAACCTTGCAATAAAGCTACATGAATTGGTTGAAACGTAAAAAAAGTGTATTCTGTTATACCTTTTTTCATTGCTGTTTGCGTTGAACTCAAGAAGTCCTTGAAGACTGGGATACATATTTATTGGACCCCATCTCCTTTAATATTGGAATCTGAATTTTAAAACCACATGTTACAAATGACTACATAAGTGAGTTATTTGGTTCCTAGGTAAAATGCAAATCAAGAAAAAGTTTTACATATTTTTGCCTAACCATTTTGTAAATTTTGACAAGTTGAGATATAATGGTTGTATGCTACTTTCCTACAGTGAGTCTCCACTGATGGAAAGAAAAGCCAGTGTATGATTTAGAGTTGAAACAATGAATTTCTTAACATTGTCCACCTCCTCACCCAGCATATACTATCATGATTTTTCATTGACTTCTTGTTCACGTCCTTTAGACATTTCAGATCCAGTTAGCCATTGCAGCTGCTTATTTTTTATCCCCTGCTCTTTTTTTCTCTTTGCTAAACTTCCACTGCATCTCTAAGTTGGTGTGCTATTAATGGCAGTCTCCAAGTATTCTTTTCCCCTTGTAAAAGCAGCAAACACATCCTTCAGTTTGCATACACTTGTTAAATGTCTACTCTTCTGATATTTTTTATTTGTAAAATGTGTTTACTTATCAAGTAGATTAAAATACTTGAAATATGGTAACCAATAAAAAGCATATGTGTTTTTTTTCCCCTTTACTCCTGTCCATTCTTGTACATCTCTTCTAGGCTTCTGCATTTTTCTTACCATTATTTTTATGTAACTTGCTTCCAGCCGAGAAGCCATGAGAGTGGCTTTCCATCAAGTTGATGTAAGTATCGCTCTATAATTAGACCACAGGGAATGCTGCAGAAGGAAACAGCCACCTTCTTCCTCGCCTTTAGGGACTGTCTGTCATCTCTGCACACACTCAAACTTCATAACCCTCAAGAGCTAAATCTGCTGACATACATACACACCTTAGGTAAATAAATGTTTATTCATAATTGCATGTGTTCAAAAATATATTGCCAATGGATGGTAACTCAAATCACTATCTGCCAGTATGGGAATTTTATTGACATAGGTATTGTTCTCTCTGGAGATTCAGTTCTTTAAAATGTGGTGTAAAACTTCCCATTTAACACCAAGAGCCAAGAAACAAGGTTGTCTTTTTGATTCCACAGCTAACCGACTACCTAAACTGTTTCTTATATTTGCTCTTCTGAGAAAATTGAGTCTTTGGAGAAGGAACAAACAACAACAGCAAAATCCCATTATATAAATGTATACATTGCATTGGAAATTGCTAAATGTTTCAGACTATCTATTAGAAAACCAAAGACTGGATACCCAAGTTATTTCTTTTGACATCTGAGACTTAGGTTTATATCTTAATCGCTTTGAGGACAACAATAAACAGTGGAAATCAAGAGACAGGAGTCTGTTAACAGAGTGCTGCTCTCTGCCACAAAGACACACAGTATCGCAGAGGAGCAGTGCTTGTTGAAGGATGCTGGAGGTTTACCAGCAGCCATTCAGAGCTCCTATTGTGTGCACATCAACACAGAACCAGTACTTCATTTACCATTTTCCTAATGTAGATCGACTGTGACTTCCGCCCCCCTCTTGTAGTCTCTGTCTTAGTGGGTTGCACCACCAGCCATTCAATTTCCAGAGCTAGAGTTAGCCTTGGTGCCACCCTCCTTTTAATTCCTGACATTCCAACCAATCAAGACCTTCCAATTTTACCACCTTAAATATTTCTTGAATTCATCCATTTTCTCCATCTCTGTTATGAGATCCCTATGCCTATAGGCCTTTACTCCACGGATTTATTTTCTACAGAAATGGCAAATTGACTTATATCAAAAGCAATGAGACCTTATTACTTCCATGATTCCGCTTAACCAAATAGATCAAGTCCAGACTCATTTAATATCTAGTTGGATAACCTTTATATAAACCACATAATTTCTCAAAGCCTTGGTTTTTTCACTTATCCATGTGTACAGCCTTATTAGGGTCATTGAGAAGAGTTTACAAGATAATGTACATAAAGCACTTTGTGCATTGCTGAACACAGAGCAAGTGATCAATACATGTTAGCTGCTGTCATTTAACATGTTAAACAAAATCTCTGTATTTGCGCCTCTGCTCACCTCTCTAACCTCTTCCCTTGTCAGCCTGAGCATTCTGCTCCAAGAGCACCAAATGGCTTCTAGATCTCTATATTATCATGCTGTTTCAAATCCCTTTCTCTTTTTATTTGCCTGAAATGCCTTCTCTATTCTTTCATTAATTTCGCCAAGATGATTTACTCATCTCTTAACACTCAATCCCGATCTCACCTCTTCCGAGAAACCTGCTCTGATATCCCCAAATCTGTCCAGGTTTGGTGTCTGTATTAGTTTCCTAGGGCTGCTGTAACAAAGTACCACAAACTAGGTGGCTTAGAACAACAAAATTAATTCTCTCATAGTTCTGAAATCAGAAATGCTTACTTGTCAGCAGGGCCATGCTGCCTCTGAGACTCTGGATAGAACCCTTTCTTGCCTCTTCTTAGCTTCTGTTGGTGGCTGTCAACCCTTGATATTCCTCGGTTTGCAGCTACATCACTCTAATCTCTGCCTCCATCAAAATATGGTATTCTCCCTGTGTGTCCCTGTATGTGTCCAAATTTCTTTCTTCTTATAAGGACGCTCATCATATTGGATTAAGGGCCCCCCTACTCCATTCAGACCTCATCTTACCTAATTACATCTGCAACAAGATTAATTTCAAATAAGGTCACATTCTGAGGTACTGGGGATTAGCATTATAAGCTTATCTTTTTGGGGGACACAATTCAACCCATAACAGTGACCCTTATGTATACTTCCATATCACCTTGCATACATACATCTGTCATTGCATTTAACTCATTGAATGTTAATAACCTGTTCGTGTGTCTGTCTCCTCTAGTAGATTTCAAGCTCTTTAGATCATGTGCTTTGACTAATCTATCTTACTCTTCCTGGCACAGGACACGTGGTAGGCTTTTAATACATGTCAATTAAAGGAGCAAATTGTTGTTCACTATTTAAAAAACAGGTCTTGTGATACAAAAAATTACAAGGATTGATAATGTCACATAATTCCTAATAATCTGATTTTTATTTTCCCATTACTACAAAGAGAAAGGAAGTGGGAATATCTTGAATCAGGAAAAAAGATAATTTAGTTCTTTTCCCAGGGCCCTCATTGTTAGTGCAGGCTTGGGGAAATTACTTAATTTCTTCATCCTTACCTATAAAATACAAATGAAAGAAGGTAAAGCTTACAAATTCACTTTCGAGTATTTATATTTTGCACTTTCCATTTTAGAACCAGTAGAGACTTAATTTAATCAGAAAATATAGGCTACTTATGAGGAGGCTGGTATGTAATGTTTGGTTTTTAACCTGGAGGAAATGAAGGGTCATGAAAATCAAGTGAAGTTTATGAAAAAACTGAACTAAAGCACCAGTAATGAAGCTGGTTGGGAGAGGATCCTGGAGATAAAAAGGAGCACACACTGGGTATGGTGCTGATTGGATGTTGAAGGGAGGGGAGAGAAAGAGATTCAGGAAGCATTGTTGAATTAATCTGTTGAACATCTTATCAAATGCCAGATAAGATGCTATAGATGCTGGAATTTAAAATTTTGGACTTTGCTAGAATGATATTTTTGTTGACTATAGGAGGCTTTACATGTTTTTATCTGTGCATCTGTGTTTTAGTGAGACCTCTTTTGAGGTTATTGTACCTTGTTATTGTAGAATATTTACATTTCCCGCACTGTTCCCACTTCATATTACCTCTGATGTAGGGAGGTGAAGCCCTGTTACAGTTGCTTTACACAAGAGTAGAGTAAAACTCAGAAGGATAAATGGTTTGCTTGTACAGTTATTACTTTGAAAGTGGTCTTTTGATTCAGAATCTTTTTCTTAAAGTATAGCAAATATATAATTTTAATCTTACTTTCTCTGATTATGCCCACATATATTCCATTCCTGTAACTACTAAAAATCAACAGATGTTTCTTAATCATTATCTATCTTCAGGGAGGTCTCCTATAAAGTCAAAAATATTGTGTGTATCTGGAGATGGACATGGTTTTAAAGTGCAGCACAATTCTCCCAAACTAAATGGTTTCCTGTTTCAGTCTCCGTTAATCAAGAATATTTTAATTAAGCTGTTCATGCATAAAATCTAACGGCATATTGATATAAAGATCACCATATATTAATAATTTTAGTTGATGGCAATCCAGCGTGAAGGAAAAACAGCGAAGTGTGCAGTGCTAGGTGGCTTATTTCTACTGAGTAACATTTCCAGGTTGAACCCAACTGATGGAAAGTGAAACCATGTGGTTTGCATGTAGAATGCTTTGCTTGGTTGCCTGTGAAGCTCTTTTATTTTACTTGGAATTCTAAATTAAAGACTTAAAAGAGACCAATATTTTTTAGAAAACATTTATCTTTACCTTTTTAATAATTTACTTCTTACTATTTTTTTCGTATTACCATATATCTTCGATTCAGTAAACCAGCATTTATTGAGTAAACCTGCACCCTCCTGGGTTATATGTTGTGTTTTCCTGTATATTATTGCTTTTAAGCCTCATAATAGTCACAGATTATAACTACAAATAAACAGAAATTGAGGTCCTGAGAGGTTACTTATCTTGTCTTGTTTTTCACAATAGTGTGGGTTCAAATGTAGGCTTCTGAATTTAATTCTAGGACACTTTCTATATCACTAATGGTATCTAACCTCATGGCTATGGATTTTTTAAGTACCTTAAAATTATTTCACATTTCAAGCATTGTCAGTAACCTGAATACTTCCTTTGCACGTTTTGCATATTTTTCAAATGTGTATAAAATCCATTGTGAATAATACACTATAAATCCTTTTAAAAATAGGACAAAATGATCACTTTCCATTATGGACTTCTTCAATCAAAAAAACAATAAATCTACAACTTCTATTCTACAGTAGAATTGTATTTTTCTTAAAAAATAATATTTTTGAAAATAATATGTTCTTGAAAAGACTGGAAACCATTGCCTTACATCAGGGCATTCTCCTAACAAAGTGTTATAATATGTCTGAATTATGAAGAGTCTAGTACATAGTAGCCACATAGTAGTAGGTATTCATAGAAAACTCTAGTTCATTGTGTGTTTGTTAGTTATCAGAAATATTTATGAAACTCTGTTTCTCTAAAGGAAACAATCCTTAAACAAAAGAACAGTGTAATGATTATTGAGTAATATTGATATTGATTATTTTACCTCTCAATTTTAAGATATAAAGTAATGTTTGTGTGTATTTCGTTATAAAATTTTCTAGAATGGTACATTAGGCATTCTAGTACGTATTGTATTTCTATTTCGTATCTGTGATTTCATAATCAAAAAGGAAACACTAATAAAACATAAAAGTGTGGGGCAGGCCCAGTGGCATAGTGGTTAAGGTCACACACTCCTCTGTGGTGGCCCGGGGTTTCGCAGGTTCGGATGCTGGGCACGGACAGACGGACTGCTTGTCAAGCCATGCTGTGGTGGCGTCCCATATAACGTAGAGGGACACAGGCACAGATGTTAGCCCAGAGCCAGTCTTCCTCAACCAAAAAAGAAATGAGGAGGATTTGCAACAGATGTTAGCTCAGGGCCAGTCTTCCTCATACAAAAAACAACAACAACAGCAACAACAACATAAATGTGTAATCTTGTTTTGGTTCAGAAATACAAAGTTCTTTCACTTAAACTTCCAAATTGTATAGAATAATCATTAAATTATCAATCAATCTATCTATCTATCTTTATTTATCTGTTTCTCTATCCATCTATGTATCCATCCATCCATCATAAAAGCAGGAAGAAACACCAAATGCTAATCATTGAAAATGGAAACAAAGAAAATAAATACATTTTATTTACTTAACTGTTGCATATTCTCTTTAAAAAGCAGGTTGTGATACCAGATTTTTTGTTCCCTTTTCTCCTCTACCACAAAACTTAAATGGTTGGTGGCTTTCTCAATCGTGCATAAATGAAGAAGCATGTGCCCCAGGTAATTCATTGTGTTGGGTTGAGTAATATAGTCCCTTCTGAATATATTTCTCTCAGATATGGAATAAGGACCATAACTTTGAAAGGGACAAATGTGAAACACTCCCTGAAGACAATGTCTGTCCTTATTATAAGATGTCATAAGTTGTTATCACAATCATTCTAAGATGGATTAACTAACACTGTTATGACCTTAGGGCCCTTAGCAACTGTAGCAGCGGTTATCCAGTTGTGAATGATATGCATCAGCTTTCTGCACATGTGGCAAGCTAGATTTCCATTGTGGTGGAGTTCCTAGGTGACCTACACCTGTACATTATCTCTAGAAGGAGGCTATTTCTCATCTCAATACCGAAAATAAATGTAAAGTTTTAGAGGCAGAGAGATGTGCAGTAAATATAGGAGAAACTTTTGGGGAATTTTACAGAAAAATAACTTCTATGAAAGCTGCATTATATAAATGTTGTTATGTAAAATTTTAAGAGTTAAAAGGTTATCAGAATATGAAGTAGTTAGTATGGATAGTCCTGAAAAAATTATCATCCCCTGTAAATTTTAAAGATGCTTCAGAGTGATCATGAAATAATAAATGTTCACTTTGTTTTAAAAAGGAGAAAAAGCATTAAGAAACTGAAAAATCACCTTTATCCTACGTCTCAGTGATAATCACTGTTGCTACAAATCCCTCATAGCTATTCTTTACATTTAGGCATGCAAACAGCTATACAAATTTTTTTTTAATGTTTTCATTTTAAATTTCAATGTGGAGTTTTTTTTTTTTTTTTAAGGTTGATAAAAGAAGAGATACTTTATCATTTTTAATGTGATTTTCAGCATCACATAGTAGGGGTGCATTTTAATGCGTTTAACCCATCTCTATACATTAAAATGTTTATATCCTATACTTCCAAAGTAAAATATGTGTTTCATGTTAAATTTGAAAAAGTACTTTTTCATATGCCCTAATTTTGGTGTGTGGGGGGGTAACTGTGCTACACATTTTATAATATTTTAAACATGAGGTGCTTTTCTCTAGAGAAGGAAACTTTGTTTGCCCACCACAAACCCATCCTCTAACCGCTCCCCCCCACCCATTCTTCCTCCCTAGCAAAACCCTGATTTGCTCAGTCTCCCGTAAGCAGCCACATGCTTCAGAGGAGACTGGGTGCCTCTCTGGCCCTGTGATGATGGACCTTCACTGGGTAAAACCAGTCATGGGGATCTCATTCCCCTTGTGATTGTTTTAGGCATAGATGTATTGACGTACACATAGACACTGGCTCATTTTGGCCAGTGTTCTTTAAGGGTAGTCTCCTGAGGGCTTCTGTGTAGAACATCCTTACTTTTAAAATGAGACACAAGATAGGAACTTCAATTTTTCTGGATTTTGTCTCTTTCCTGGAACACCTGCAAATGTAATGGCCATCTTAGGGCCATAGGACAAAATCTAAGAGAATTTCATCGAATCTAAGTCACAGCCATGACTTTGTTAAATCTCTGAATTAACCAATTTGAACCAACCCGTCTTCCAATTTTTAATATGTGAGATGCTACAACCCTCATTTTTAAACCACTTTAATTTTTATTTGCTGTTTTTGCAGCCTAAAGCATTCTGATACAAATAGAAATGTCTTTGCATTTCTCTTATAGTTATTGCTTCCTGGCAATACCATAAATCAAAGCAGGTAGGATATATGCTTGAGATGAGTCTCTATCTAGACTTCATTGAACAGAGCCAGCCTAACAAGCCTTGGTCCCAGAAGTGAGAGATGAAGCACCTAAGAGGAGAGGGATCCAGGAGAATTATTGGTCTTCAGTCACTGGCACATGTGGGCTTTCTTTAATAGTTTATTATGCTACACTATGTCCATTACATTATACTTACAAGCATGGAGATAACTAAAATTATTTTTATGTATTACAAAACTTACTACTGCCTCTTCAAAAAAATCTGTGTATGAGGACAAAGACAGAAAAGTTTGTTTCCCTCTGCTGTGTATTCCTGCTTTGGAAGTCTTTTTTTAATATATATAAAGGTTGTGTATATTTGTGTGTGCATGCATGTGTGTGCACACATGCACAGACACACACACACACAGTTATCCATTTGCTTTTGTTTAGCACTTTATTAAAAGCAGATATGAGGAAGCCAAAGGCATTTTTCCCCGCTCATCTTATGTTGTTCCTTTTATAGGCTTTCATGTTAACTGACTTCAGTAGCCAACGTTAGTAAAATTCCTTTTTCTTTCCAATTCTCTTTCTCAGGGTTTGATTTTATTTTTTAATTTTTCTCACACGTAATTAGTTTGATTTGGAAATACCACATATTGATGAGAAAAAAAAAAAAAAACTTAACTAAATGACTCAGTATGACATCCCTCCTATTACCCCCGTCCTGCAAATAGGACATTTTTGTAGCTCAGGGAAGAAAAGAATGCCTTGCAGTACTCTTAGGAAGCATAATGAGTTAAGTCTGTCTCTGACTTAAAAAAAAAGAGTACGACAACGTAAGTAGTCCTGGAAAATAGATTCATAACTAACTCTTAGTGAAGTGGACATTGTCTTCATTTAAGAAAAATATGTATGTATAAAATATATATACATATAAAATATTGCTCCTTTTTATTTAGGAGAAAATGAGCAATACCTCTCCTTGCTTTACTTTCAGATAATGAATGCAGACACATACTCTGATTTATTTGGTTAACCATACATGCAAGTGGGGAATGTTCAACTCTGAAATGCTGCCACAAGTAGATGGTAATAAACTAATACGGAATCAATTCCGGTTATTTTTCATAATCTATAACCATTGTTATAGCATTCAACTACTACTGGAAAATTACAGCTTAGAAATCACCGATACAGAACTCAGGACTGAAATGCTTTCCAAGCAATGTTTGTGAACATGTTAATTGTAAAAGCATATTTTTATTTATTTTGGACGCATGCTTATATGAATTATACTCATGTGTCTGACATAGCTAATCATTTTGTTTTGGGAATGGGCTTCATAAATATTCTAAGGATGTTGACTGATGATTATGATAATTTGTTCTATCAAATATTACCCAGAGATGTGGAATATTTGGAAATTGGACTTCCTTGCAAGATTACCACATTTTGAAACATTTCTATATTTTCAGAATATTATTAAGTCAATTTGAAAAATTTCCAGGAATAAGCCCTTCCGGTTCATAAATTTGTAAATTTATATTACAATAAGACACTCTGAAAGGTTTCTATTTTTTAAATTGCCACTGAAAAAGTTTAGAGCATAGGCGAATAATATCTTTTTAGTGCAGTAGCAAATTAGTGTTTTAAATTAGATTTTGTCAAAATAAAATTATTGGTTTCAGTCCATAAACATGAAATAGTAATTTTTTGTTTGTTTATAGAAAGGTATAGTAACACTGAAACATAAATTCAATTTATTATGAATCAATGGGGTTTCATTAATAATTTCTTAATGTTTGGTATTTCATATTTTGTGAGGTTTGTTTGTAAGTCGAAAATTGAAACTACATCCCAATTTCTGTAAGATGATTTAAAAGTTTAACTTATTGGTCAGATGAATCTAGCTCAGTTTCCCACATCTATAGCAATAAGCTTTGTGCCCTGAGAATTCCAGTGATCAAACAAAACAAACATGTAATGTCTTTTAGCTTAATAGTACTCAAAACATTTATTTGCACTGGAAGATATATATAACTGGAGGTCTATGCATCCTTTTAATAAATAAAACTGTACATTATGGAGACATCAAACACCTTAGCCATGCTCCACTGTAATGACATGCATCTTACTATGTATGACTTCTTCAAGGTGACCCCCTCAAGAGACAGTTTTCAATATGTCTTTTTACTGAGGTTCTTGTGGTAGGCTGAATAATGGGCCCCCAATGATGCTGGCATCCTAATCCTCATAACCTGTGAATATCAGTTTATATGGCTAAAGGAACTCTATACATGTGATGAAGTTAAGGCTCTTGAGATGTGCAGACTGGAGGTTGGCCTTACAAGTAATCACAAGGGCCCTTCTCAGAGAGAGAAGGTCAAAGAAGGAAGAAGGTTATGTCATGTCAGAATCAGGGTGAGAAAAGATGATGTGATGTGGGGCCACAAGCTAAGGAACGAGGGAAAGAAGCTGGAAAAAAGCAAGGAAACAGATTCTCCCCAGAGCCTCCATAGAGAACCAACACTGCCAACACATTGGTTTTAGCCGTATAAGCCTCATTTTGGACTTCTACCCCCAAACCTATAAGATAATAGATTTGGATTGTTTTAAGCCACAAAGTTGTGGTAATTTGTTCCAGAAGCAGCAAGAAAGATGATACAGTACCCTAGTTTCTATAGTCCTCCTCACTCATCACTTTGGTCTTGTTTTCACTTGGTTGTGTCAAATTACATTTCTCTAATGTAGAAGAGTGCTTACAAAATCACACATAAAAGAATATAGAAATAGACTGGAGGCTAGAGAATCACCTTGTGAATCGTAGAACTTGGTTTACATGCTTGGTCGCAGTGTGTTCTGTAAGATCCTGCAAGACTTTTAGTTTATGATTTAGAATCAATTTTCTCAAAAATGAAAACACCAAATTAGGGGCCTTATCACTTTTGTTACTCTTCCTAAATTGCCACTTAAATTGTAAGTGGACAACATTCACTAACTCCTTTGTGAATGCTAGGTGTATAGAAGAGAATTTTTAAATTTTTAATGATGATCGATGTCTTTTTCTCTGACTACTTAATTCTCTTACCATTTCAGATCTAGATGATTCCTTTATGATGTATATATTTATATTCTTCCATGAGATAATTGCCTTATCCTGCCAGAACTTCTAAGTGCAAAACGAATGCTATGTCAACATTCAGAGTGACAAGCAGTGGAAAATAGGGAAAGTACTGTCTTTGGGAGGAAAAGAGAGTTGTCCTGTTGATTGATGTTGAGAATATTGTTGATATTCACATGTTGACTTATGTTTTCTTGTATTGCTGCATTTTATCCTGGGAATTAAAAACTCCTACTTATCCTGATTACCTAAACCATTTTCGGATTTTAAACATTAATGTGTTATAATGATGGTGTCTTTCTCTTTTTTTTTTTTTTTGGCATTAACAGATATCCTTAAAACATTTTCCTCTTAGAGCATAGTGCCTTATTCTTCTATGATTCAAACATTGATTTGTCATTTGTTAGATTTTGTGAACTACTTGGGTATACTAAGTGTATCTGTGTTTCTTCATCACACATGTTTTTGTATAAATATCACTTGATATGTGCTAATGTAAATTTATATGACTAATTTTGCTAACAAAGAGACACTCACAAAGCACCTTTTTTTGCTTTTTACATTATTATATCTGTCATTCCAGTGATTTTCAGTGGAGTTTTATGTATTTACATGGCTGAAGCATCAGTTGAGAAGTTTCTTAACATTCCCTTGAATGGTTTGTTTGTAAACACTAATTTTAGAGTGTAATAACATGTGATTGAAGGGTTTATTAATGGAGAACCCCTGTAGATTACAGCCCCAGTACATAAATACAACAATATTTTATTTTAATTAGTTTAATGCTACCATATTAGATTAGTAGAGCTGGGGAACCAACCATACCATCCTTATGTGTCTACTATGTGAGAATGTTTTAAACTGTAGTTATATTTAAGGCTCATTTTTATGTGCTTCATTTTTAAATATGTTGTAACCAAACATGAGACAAGGGACTGCTAATTTTTATCTGGATAATGGAAGTTAAAACAAATATAATTTTACTGAATTTAGCAGAAAAGAGGCAGATTAATTTATTTCATATATAATAAGAACTTATCTGAATAATTGATATGCACATAAGTTCAGCAATATCATTTTTACTTTATACTGCAGTATGCTGTGGCAAATAGAGGAGTTTTTTGCCCAGAGATGACTCTTTCTTTATCATACTTAACTAATTTTGTTCTCATACTGCTATGAACCATATTGGAATGAATAAGTTAGCAGTAAATGATTCTGTATCCTATTACTAATCCTGTGATTATGTGTATCCTCCCTGGTAGTCATCATAAGACATCTTTTTAAGTTAAACAATATTGTTTTAAAATTAGTGCTAATAACCAATAGCATTCAACATATTAAATAACATTTATTAAATAAACTTGATCAGTGGATGGCAGCTGTACTTAGCGGTTGAAGTAAAATGGCATGTTTTTTTTCCTTTGAAACAATCTGTATACGAATAAATACTCATTCATCCTATTATTCCTTCTTCCTTATGTTCAGAGATAGATCTTTCTGATCAATTCATGCCATTTTGGGTTGAGAGGGCCTGGTTATGTAATGTTAATTTGAATTCAGAACCTCTTTGGAATGCCTGATCCACACCATGACTGAATGAATCTTGGGCCACTTAGGTATTTCACAGCTGGTCTTTACCTCATCGGGTCATCATAGTACTCCTGAGAACCTATCAGAGTGAATTAAATCAGTTTCTCAGAGTGACCATGAAATGTATGACTCATGCTCTCGCAAGACAGCAGTATGGTTTGTCGGGTCACTGTTCTGGAGTCCAGTGAATGTCATTTTATTACTTAGAGTCTGAGAAGTTATTTAACATCTCCACACCTATTCCTTTCTGAAACTGGGAGTAGTAATATTCATCTCAAAAAATAAGTGACAGGTAGGATATATTTGAACATGGTTTCTATGTCTAAAATCTCACACAGATAACGGGCATTGTTACTATAAGTCTTGGACTCATCTTAGGATATCCCAGATAAAGTCGTTTGCATACAACTAATGACTTAGCTTACAGTTGTTTGTTTGTTTGTTTTTGTATGAATCTGTTTTTTTCCTGTTTCTACTCTCAACCAGAAGTTATGTGCTTGTCTGTATGTCACTTCTTCTGTATTGTATGTTTCTCTCGAAAGATTCAGTCTGTCTGGAATGAAGTTTTATTAACCCATCCCGAAACAAATGACTAATGTTACTACTGATAATAATGATGATAACTACAGCAACAAAAGTATACTAGGTGCATAGATATGATACTTTGCAATTTTTTCTAATGCATTTTTATAAGCACATTGACTTTGTGAAGTAGTGAAATTAACTGGCCCCCATGTTATGTATGTGAAAATTGAAGCTCCAAGAGATTTCTTTGAGAGATCTATGTGGTATTTGTCAGTATCATCCACTTATACTTTATTTGAAAATTTTTTATTGCATAAAGTTTTCAGGATTAAATATTGAAACTGTTATCACTGTAAATAAACCATAATACTTTCATAAAATTGTGATGTTTTCTCTGTGAGTATCAGTGGATTAGGATGTATTTGACCATATTATTGCAGTCTTTTCTCATCCTTTACTGTGGGTTTTAAAAACATCTTTAATATCAGGGATACTGAAAATCATTTTTAAATTTGTGTTTATATTAAAAGTAAATAATGAAAAATTTGAGTTTAAAGCACATGAGAACATTCAATTATTTTATTTCACTTTTATCATCTCTAGTATTTTAGAATGAATTTACTTGTGACAATTGTGATGTAACTATAAAAGTACTCTTACTGGTGTAAATTGTTCAATAATCTTTAATCTACTATTAAAGTTAATTTCATTTTGACTCAGTAACTGAAATCTTTTTTTTAAAAAGCAAGAAGACAGACCTTCAACTCTTGTTTTCAAAATGTAGCTGGTCTTTAAATGATCGATATTACTTTTACAGACATAATATTCCAGAGATTGTCTACCTTTCTCCTTTTGATTTTTAAGAAGCTAAATTTATAAAAAGCATTTGATATAGAATTAATAATGAAAAGTGAATGTTGTAAAGCGTTGTTTTCTACAAAACAATGTTGACGATGACTGCAATATATTATTGGTACAGCATGTTGTGGTTTATATACCTCTTCACATACATTATCTCATCAGTTACAAGGCTTTCTTGATTCATCTTTGGTTAACATTAAGTAAGATATTGTGGACTCACAAGCGTGTCTAATGTTTATAACAGATGGTCACTTGTTTCAATTTTCTTATGTACACATAAATAATTAGTATTTTTGTAACTTAACTAATATGTAAATTGGTCGATGCCCAATATTTCGATAATTACATGGATGGCTGGATGTGTACAGTGTCCATATTATATATGTATATATATTTTTTTTATTGCAGTAACATTGGTTTATAACATTGTGTAGATGTCAGGTTTACATCATTATACTTCTATTTGTTCATAGATAACATCATGTTCACCACCCAAATACTAATTACAATCCATCACCACACACATGTGCCTAATCATCCCTTTTGCCCTCCTCCCTCCCCCTATATTATATTTTTTTAATCTAGTCTATGGAAACAGCTATTTGAAATTCTTCTGGATTCAAGACAATTTTCTGTACAACAAACACTTTCATAGTTTAACCTTTATGAAATACTCGTAATTAGTAGGAATCTATCTCTTGATATCAAGTACTGATTTTTTAAATAATAATTTAAATTTCCAATTGCCCTTCTATATCTAAAAATTGTACAAATATAATTTAGAAGGAAACACAGCTTCTAAGTGAATTTTATTATTAGAGCTGTAGTAATTAGAGTAAAAGATTGATAATAGGGAGTAAAATAACAGTAGACCAAGAAAGAAAGTATTATATATATATACATACACACACACATTTGAAATTTGCCATAATTTAATCCCTGGAGATCAGAAATGATATTACATTTACAGAATATTTACATTTCACCAAATTTTATTGTGCATATTTCTTTCCTTTTTCATTATTTCTAGTTCAAATGCATTCCTGACAAGAGCCAAGTTTTCTGTAACAGTTACAGAAATAACTAGTATAATTTTATATAGCTGCTCATTGTATAAAAACCTGAGATTATATTTATGAGTTTATTTTTTCAAGGGGTGATAATGAAAACTGTATTCTTTAGCTGTGAAAAACATGTCTTTTAATTTGAGACAGCTTCTTCACATGGGTTTTCTTTGTAATAGGGAAGTATTGCTGTTTTTTAAAAGTTTGAGTACACTAAAATGGCAAACTATCTATCTGCAGTGCACATGTGAGGATAACCGCATTTAGATTAATGTATAATGCACAGCTGTCTGACAATCATCTTCAGACATTAAATATACACAAGAGAACTTTAGAGCATGTTGACCCTCAGGATTAACTGTTATACTAAATTGCCTGATGAGTATAGAATATTGGCTTTTATTAATCTTTCACTGATAACACGGAATATATTTTTCAGCTTAAGACATTCAGTAATGAATCCGTTTTCATTTAGGGACTTTGTTTAGTCCTCATTAAGCCTGACAAATGGTAACCTTGCATAAACACAAAGGATTTTCACTGTAAATCAAAGTGAGTTCTATTCTAGATGCTGCTTATCCCACCAGTATCCTTGCCAGGATTCAGAAGTATATGTCATATCAGAGAATGAAGCATCTCTTTAAGAAAGTAACAGAAAAATCTAGCCCTGAGGTATTATATTTCTGAGACGAATAAACAAGAACATAAACAGAGTTGATAACTAGAGTATGCCATCCTATACACTTAGTGCCAATATTTTGGGTGGGAAAACCATTTTTCCACAGACATGTCTACTTGTTGATAAATTATTGAATCTACAAAGTTTCTGGGTAAAATTTACCATAACAAGGCCACTCTCAACTTGGGTGTCTTTTTCAGAGTAAGAATTAATTTTATCATATGTATATTTACCCATGATTAAATGTGGGTAGCCCAGATCCATTTAGCCCAATTGTCACAAAAGATGCCTAGGTTTCGCTTCTATTTGAATAGCAGTATTTGATTATACTCTTTGGAGATTTAAAGTTATTTTAAATTATAGAATATTGGCAGTTGTGAATCAATCTGTGAGGTTAGTGTCATTATTTGACTGAACACAGGGAGAATCAACTCTTAAAAATGATTTTACTTATGGGGTTAGTTATTATTATATTAATTTATATTAATTAGATTTTAAAATATATATGTATATCGTGTGTGTGTGAGGAAGGGTGTCCCTGAGCTAACACCTGTTGCCAATCCTCCTCTTTTTGCTTGAGGAAGATTGGCCCTGAGCTAACATCTGTGCCAGTCTTGCCCTATTTTGTATGTGGGAGCCGCCACAGCGTGGCTTGATGAGTGGTATAGGTCCGGGCCCGGAATCCAAACCTGGACTGCTGAAGCAGAACACACAGAACTTAACCACTATGCCACCAGGCCAGCCCCAATTTTAAGACCTATTTTAATATTTAAATATTAATTTTAACAGATTTTTTTTTTAGGTTTGACTAAAAGCTTTTCAACACCATATTTTCACTGCCTTTAAAATGAATGCCATGATAATCAGTGAATTTATTTTATATCTGTCTAATAAAACTCTGTGTTCATATTTTCTTAAATTTTCTTTTTTTTATAATAGGAGTGAGTCTTTCCTACCAAATAATCCTTCTTACCTGTCTTCACATTGGCAATATCCTATGGACCAGTTAGTGTTGCTTAAGCACTATTTAACTTCTCACTTAAAATCATGCTGTGTTCAATGAAATATTAAATTAGTTAATATGAATAAACTGAATAAATTGATTTTTTGGTCTTTTTTTAAATTTTCATTTTTATTGATGTCTTAATAGTTTATAACATTGTGGGGTTTTAGTTGTACATTATTATTTGTCCATCACCATGTGGATGCATCCCTTCACCCCTTGTGCCCACTCCCCACCCTCCTTCCCCTTGGTAACCACCAACCAGTTCTCTCTGTCTGTGTGTTCATTTATATTCCACATGTGAGTGAAATCATGCAGTGTTTGTCTTTCTCTCTCTGGCTAATTTCACTTAACATAATACCCTCTAGGTCCATCCGTGTTGTTGCAAATGGGACAATTCTGTCTTTTTTATGGCTGAGTAGTATTCCATTCTGTGTATATATGTATATATATATACACACACGTATATATATCTTCTTCATCCAATCATCAGTCGAGGGACACTTGGGTTGCTTCCACTTCTTGGCTATAGTGAATAATGCTGCAATGAACATAGGGGTGCATAAGCCTCTTGTGATGGTTGATTTCACATCTGTTGGATAGATGCCCAAGAGTGGGATTGCTGGATCATAAACAAAACCCCACAATGTTATAAACTATTAAGGCATCAATAGAAATGAAAATTTTAACAAAAGACCAAAAAAATCAATTTTTAATTTTTGAGGAATCTCCATACTGTTTTTCATAGTGGCTGCACCAGTTTGCATTCACACCAGTAGTGAATTAGGGTTCCCATTTTTCCACAACCTCTCCAACATTTGTTGTTTTTTGTCTTGGTGATTATAGCCATTCTAACGGGTATAAGGTGATATCTTAGTGTAGTTTTCATTTGCATTTCCCTGATGATTAGTGATATTGAACATCTTTTCATGTGTCTGTTGACCATCTGCATATCTTCCTAGGAAATGTGTCTGTTCATATCCTCTGCCCATTTTTTGATCAGGTTGTTTGTTTTTTTTGTTGCTCAGTTGTATGAGTTTTTTTTATATATTATAGAGATTAATCCCTTGTTGGATATACGATTTGCGAATATTTTCTCCCAGCTGGTGGGTTGTCTATTCATTTTGATCCTGATTTCATTTGCCTTGTAGAAGCTCTTTAGTCTGATGAAGTCCCACTTGTTTATTTTTTCTTTTGTTTCCCTTGTCCAAGTAGACATGGAATCTGAAAGGATCGCTTTATGACCAGTGTCAATTAGTGTACTGCCTTATGTTTTCTTCCAGGAGTTTTATAGTTTCAGGTCTCACTTTCAGGTCCCTAATCCATTTTGAGTTGATTTTTGTATATGGCGATAGAAGATAGTCTACTTTCTGAATGAATTGATTTTTATGTCTAGTTTTTTTAAAATTATACTACAGGTATGTCCTTAATAAATCTGAAACTCTAAATTGACCAAAACCTTATTTGAATCTGTGTAGCAGGGCCTAAAGTGAAATTAGTATTGATGTTAATGATGATTTAACTTTGCATAAACTGATTATTTCTTCTTTTCTTTTCTTTTGACTTCAGGTGCAATAACAGAACCCAGTGTGCAGTGGTGGCAGGTCCTGATGTTTTTCCAGACCCGTGTCCGGGAACCTACAAATACCTTGAAGTGCAGTATGAATGTGTCCCTTACAGTATGTATATTCCTGTGCTTTTCTTATAAAAAGAAATTAAGCTTTATTTTACATGCATTGACAAAATATTCTCTATGAAAACATAAAAATAATCATATAAATTATATGAAAAAACTGGCTAATTTTAATTTTTCAGGATAATAAACCCTCTCCACCATTGGAAGGATTAGATGTTGCTGCATAATACTGCGGCATTTAATGTTGACTATACTTTTCTGTACCTCAGTACCTATTCTAAAGCTCCTTCCTTAATGCAAGAATATAAGTATTTAGGAAAAGATTGAAAGAGTGGTATGTCAACATTACATCTTTCCAGATCCAAGCAAAAGGAAGGGAACATGAATAATATACTTGTATATATATAGCCGTATAGAAGTTGATAAATTTTGAATTTGATAGAAGTAGTTATATCTAAGCTTCCTGTGCTATCAACATTTTGATGATTAAAAATATATTCATCCAGAGGGGCCAGACTGAAAAGAAAATACAGGATTCCATGAGCTTTTGGAAAGCACTCTTTCAAATGTATTTGAAACTCCAAAGCACTCTTCAGAATGTACCTTCTACAGCCTCAAAGAACGTGTCTTTTCAGTCTTTATGTCAGATATGGTATATGTCAACAACTTATTTTTTTCTTCAGGAATAATGAAGAATCAAACAATCAAAAATGAAACATTTCCTAACTTTTTTACCCAAAGTAAGAATCACCCTCTCAAATAAAACATTTTTGATCTAACTAGTTAATTATTCATGAGATTTCTTAGTGAAGATCACTCAGGAAATCCTGTATTCTCATCTTCCATATTCAGCTGATCCCAGAGGCATAAAACACCTGGGATCATAAACAAATCCCAGGTTCCAACTTCCTTTGACATCTCAGAAGAAGCAAAGTATCTGGGGATCAGCAAGTTTACTTTGCCAAGAGATAGTTCTAGGCTTGCTTTATTTCTGCTTTTTAAGAAGCAGCACATTACTCATGAGCTGTCAGTGTGCATATTCCAATAATAGAGAGCAATTTGGCCAGCAAGAAATGAACTGAAATTTTAAAATGATAATGAAAACAATCAAGAGAAAATTTTATTTTTGCTTTATTTGTAGTGTGATTGATTAGAGAAAGTTTATCTAGTGCAGTTTTATAAACTAATTTTCTTTGTTATGAAAAAGCATAAGTGTATAGGTTTTATTGAAATCTCAACTGAGGTTATTCTTCTTACATTGTTATCTCTAGAGACCCTTCTATGAAAATATAAAGCTCATACTGACCATTTAATATTCATTAATGGTATTTTAAAGAAATAACACTTGTAGTCCACTTTGGAACTGTGACAATTATATTTGGATTGCATAATAAGATCTTTGTAGAATATATAGCATAGCTGTTTCCAAAGGCATTTCATAAAAATATACAATAAGGTATAACTCATTTTTAAAGACAGTTTTAGTAAGCTTACAATCATATATTTGAAATATGAAAGCTGAAATAGAAATATTAAATTATAGACTTTTTCACAATTTTTAAAAGTTAAAGATTTTCACAGCTGTCTCTTCAATTTTCTGTGTTTCTTCAGAATTTCTTTGAGGATAGTTACTCCAAAATCCTCTGCCAAACACATTCTGAAAAATCATTTACTTAAATCATTTCAACATAAATAAGAACTTGCTCATATACTTTTTGTGTAAAAGAATTATGGTTTACCGTAGATTTCCTTTCTCTCTTAAAAATTTCCAGAGATAGGCAGTTTGATTCCTGAAAATCTTATATTTACAGATTTCTGGTAATCCTGAAGATTTACTGATTGCCTTAGAAGTATGCCCATATTATATTGAAGTATTTATTCAATTTTTTTCATTATATAAGAATTATAAACTTAGGTGCAACCATTTGCCAGCTTTTATACCAGCTTAATTTATGTGGTATAGAATGATTGTGTTTATTTAAATTATCTTCAGTATATTTCAGTTAAAAGTATCATGCATAATTGGGAATTCTTTTAGTAAATTTAACATGATTTTTAAAGAAAATAATCCAAAAGAAAGTATAAACTATCAAATAAACTGTAGTGAGTCATTTGAAAGGTAGGCTGGTTTAGCAGAAAGACAACCAGAGATCGGGAAGCCTGAGTTTAAAATATAGCCTGGTTACTTAACAAAAAGCCTGGGTCCCTAGCTCAGGTAAGCTATTAAAATTTTCTGGATCTCACCTGGTACATCTTCCCTAATCTGTAGTAAGTCGTGATTTAGATCAACACTAAACTCTTTTTCTTGTCTCTAGCATAAAATGCACACACTTTTCCAACGCTGAAAAGATTCACTTATTTAAAATAGCTATCATTCATTGGCACTTACTACATGTCATTTACTACATAGGTTAAATGTTTACGTACATTATTTTATTTAATTCTCACAATATCCTCCCTGTTAGGTATGAGTATCACCATTTTACTGAAGCTCCATTGGATAAGCAGATGTCTCATGTGAAATGTAGAACAGCTAGAAAATGGCAGAGCCAAGATTTGAGTCTGTCTCTAGTTCCTGTTCTTAAGGACCCAGCTATAGTTCTCCCCATAGATGTTTCCCTTTATATTTTCATGAGTTATTCAATTTTTTTCAATATTTAACTCTTACGGTTTTCATCAGTACAATAATGGCACATGGAAAGATGAAAGACCTTTTTCTCACTTCTTTTGCTACTTACTTGTAAAAGGTTTGAATTATTTTCTTAAAGCAGCTGAATCACTGCAAACTTTTATTTCCCCAAACACCTAAGGAAGCTTTATGGCAAAAACTAGTTTGTGATATAAAAATACTAGCCACGATAGAGAATGAGGCTCTTATTTAAGTGGTAACTGAAAAAGTTGTTTAAATTAACTGTATTATAAGAGAAAATCTTTGTACTTAATAAGCTTGTTAAAAGACCCCTATTATATTATTAGAAGGCAAACTTCATATTTAGGATTCAATATTAATATTTGAAAATTTTCTAATTAAACGACTGAAGAAACAACGAAACAGACAAATAATATTTGGTTCCATTTGTTATGCAATTCAGTAATATGCATTTTGAATTTAAGATGAAAAACTTTAGTATATAGTGATGTATTTAGTATTTATGAATGTTTTCTTCTTAATGTTGATATGTGGAAAAAATATTATTGATGTTTTTCTTTCTTTATACATGCTGTGTGTGTGTGTGTGTGTATGTTTCCATGGTAATATTGATTTTTAAGGTGGTATTTTTTTCATGGAAAAATATAGAAAAAAATGAAAATATAGAAATACAGAAAAAATATGTAGGAAAACATAGATGTATAAGCATATTCGAGGTAATATAGACAAAATTCAACAAAGTTCATTGTATTACACAGGAGAAGTAAAGTTAAAATTATCTAAGGTAAGCTTGCAATAATTTTTGCATAGAGTTTTAGGAGTCGGTAAATTGGTGCATAATTGAACAATTTCAGTTTTAAGACCCTCAGCCTAAATTAACCAAATGTTATGACTTAAAAAAAAATGCTGATAGGAAAGAAAAGAAGAAAAATTAGTGATTGTAAACAATTTAGTGAGGCCGCCTTCTTCGCGTATCTTGTAGGCAATTTGTCTGAATTGCCAGGGTTATATTTAATCTTTTCTAAGCCTTAACTTCTTCCTAGTGTCTGTATTTTCTTATTTGGGTTCACAGATACTCTGTGACCAAATTTGGGACAAATGAATCAATACTTTTCTCTCTTCCTGTTACACCTTAGTTCCAGTGAGACTTTTATAGCCCTTGCATTTTCTTTTGAGGTGTGAATTTCCTCCCTAGTGATATTTTCTCCCCAGGAGATGATCCAAATATTCAAGAGGTTAAACCTCACTGATTACCAGTGCCACATTTTTGCTCTCTCATCTTCCTTCTTCTCACCCCACCTCCATCACTTCTGGTCTGATTTGGGATGGAAATTTTGAGATCTTCAAGTAGAGCTTCCTTCATTTAGCCAGTTTACAGGCATGACTTGTGTTAGAGAGAAAACAATAAAACAACTAGCCACCTACACAGAGTATTTCTGAACGAAGAATCTTTACTTTATATCCTGCTGACAATTTGTCTTTCTTCCAAGGCATACAATTTTACGCACATTACACTCAAAAAGTGCTTGTCTTCTCTCACAAGCCAGCTTTTCTCTTCAGTCCTTTGTTTCTTCTTTTCAGGAATACAAAGCACATATTACTTATTCTAGCAATCTTCCCTCATGGTGGATTTTCTTAGGAAATAGATGGGGGAAGCACACAATTTGGAGAGCTACTAGAAATGAGTGTTTGATTAACCGATCTTATGTTATGGCACTTACAGACTTTCTCACCATTCGTATTAGCCAGCTGAAGAGTAGTGTAAGTGATTGTCCTTATGAAAAGATGCAAAATAAATATTATTGGAAAATGAATATTTACTATTAATATATAATCTGTTAGTTTTGTCTATTTTACTCTAAGAAAAAAGTATTATACTTTTTCATCATTTAAAACAGAGAAAAATCTTTATGTATTTAATGATAACCAAATACATTTTTTCAACTAATGTTCAAATGAGTACATATTTTAATATGTACGTACTTTGGTTCCTCTTATGTAAATAAATAATTATATATTTTAAAACTCATGCTGAAATTAACCCATATGTTTAATTTTTAAAAATCACAGAATGTCAAGATATAATGTGATTCCCAATGCCTCAGTAGTTTTCCAGTTGCTGACATATAGGAGACATTCAATAAATATGTACAGGATGATTGAAAAAGAAAAACGAAAGTGTAGTCAAAATGGCTCCTCCAAAAGTATTATGTGCATTGCTAGAATGATAAACACAGGAAACTCTTGTCTACAAACAAGACCTTATTAATTCAAAGGGAAGTTCTATGGCAAAAATATAGATTGTATAAATTTGAGTTTCTCCAAAATGCTTGGTGATTGTGATTGTATTCTTCAAGAATGCTACTAGCATCCAATTTGTTGTATATATTATTCTTCTGTATGTCTTTATATTATATAGCAAATATTGTCCCCTAAGTATCACTCCCTCTATAAGAGGAGTGTCAGTTATCTAAATTCTCTTTCTTAGAATATTTATAACAAGAGCAACAAAATTCATCTTTTCTTTCTTTTCTCCTTTCCCTCCCCATTACAGTTTCTCTCTTTCTCTTTCAAATAGTTTCTGTCTGCTTGACAGTCTCTGTCAGCTAAGAGGTAATTCATAAAGCTTTTGCAAATGAATCACTGGTTATTTAATAGTGAAGTTAAGCTGCTTGTATGCCCAAAATATTATATATTCATAAAAATTGCTATCATCAGTTTGGAAAACAGGAAGCATAGGTGGACTCTACTTCCTTGGTGATCCTCATCCTAAACTCTCTCATAGCTTTGTTTAGCTGCTTCATAGGTTCCTGGAAATTATTCTCAGCTAGATTATATCATTTGCTTTCAAGACAACCGTCTTTATCTTCCTTCCATCAGTCAATATCTATTGCAGACCAGGCACCATGCTAAACACTAGAGTAGAAAGCTAAGATAAAGGTTCTGCCCTCAAGGAATTTAGTCAAATGGGGCTCAAGATCCTCAAAGTTACAGTGTTATTAGTTCAACAAGGAGTTGAGCATTTCATATTAGCAGTGTACAGAGAAGACACACCCATCCCATAGTGGCTGATGTTTGTATGGGGTAGGGGGTGGGTATCTTCACGGGAGGTTTTTTAGAGATGACCCTTGAGCTGAGTCTTAAAGAATAAATAGACTTTAGTGAGAAGGGCAATCATTTTTAGCAGATGGGACAATGTAAGATAAGCAGTTGTTATGGTGAATGTAAAAACCAAAACAGCTTGGTGTTTGCATAAAATACAAAACAGAAGAGTGACAGGAGATGAACCCATAGATGAGCAAGGGAGAAGTCATGACATCCCTGCATGCTGTGATTCCTCTGGCACCTAATGCCCATCACAGTATGGAGCACAAATACAGTAACCTATTTCTGAATGTAACTAACTGATATATTAATAAGAAATGTTTGTTTGCAAATCTGAAAAAAAAAATTTTGATTAACTTAAGTTAAAAAAAGAAGCATTTTTTTCTTTGGGGGGGTGGAATACAAAGTTCAGAATCAAAGGAAAAAAAATATGAAAACCAGGTCCAAAAAAATAAGATCCAATGATCTAGAGAGCAAGAAGTAGTGGACAGTCTCTTAAGGACTCCATGTTCGGATGAATCAGTTTCAGAAATGTTTCATCTAATCTAGTTCCTGTAATGGTTTAGGCTGGGACATCATGATTGAATGAAATCCAGTGTCCAGGTGTTGTTCCCAAGGAAGAAAAATGCGGCTGGCAAAGAACCTATGTGTGATTATGAAGGATCAAATCCCTCAATAGACTTTAGAGCAAAGACTGCAGGTTAGGGCCGTGGGCCAAATTCAGCCTGCAGAGGGATCCCTTAGGCCTTAAACACTTAAAGTCAGATTTAACATGAAGTCTGGAACAACACTGGGCCTGCATTCCCTTGGGCAACATAGGCTAGAGCTGAATAGGTGCTACCCCTTTCAAATAGGGTCTGTTCTTTTCTATTTGCTGTTTTTTCCAGCACTTACTCTGTTGTACCTGGTTCACTATAATCATTTAAAATGTCTCCTGGCTGCTGAAGACACTTAAAATTGCAACTCTTTTTAGAGTCTGGATCTAATCAATGCTAATAGATGTAAAAGCGCTCCTAAATTGTTACTGTATTTTTTAATTTTCAAAATACAGTAATAAGTTCTTGCATTGACAATAATTCTATCAGTAGAAGTTTATTGGTGCCTACTATGGGTCAGTTGTTAGCTCAAGTGCTGAGGAAAAATAGATTTGCGGTCTGTCGAGCTGGCAGTCTCATGGGTAAGGCAAATAATAAACACATGAACCGATACATATAATCATTGATGATAAAATGCAAGAAGAAAATAAATGCGATGCTATGATAGAGAACAATGAAAGGGCCAGCTTATATAAAGTGTGATGAAAGACTGCTCTGAAGAGAGGATATTTGAGACCCGAAGAATGAGAATGAGGAAGTCAGGCAAAGAGCCTGGGAAAGAACTTTCAAAGCAGAAACATCATCAGCTCCAGACCCTGAGGTTGGGAAGAGGTCAGCCTGTTCTAATACCTGAAAGGAAGTCAGTGTGGCTGAGGTCCTGTTAAGATGAGATACGAACCAGCAATCAGTACTATTAATACCGTTGATAATGAAGCAGCAATTTATTTCATGTTTCTACGTTTTATTAAGAATTAAAATATGTTTGCAGAGGGAAATTGAATAAACTGACATTCCCTTTAAAATATATATTGTGGAAAATATTACATGATTCTGCAGTAACATAAAGGTAAACTTATGTCAAATAAACCAAACATCAAATGGCATCAACACCTAATTAGGATCTATGTATATTTATAGTAGATTAATAATATGTAAATGTACACTTAGATGCTAATTGTAAGGAAACAAGATGAATTGAAAGTATTAAAATTTAATTGCATTACTAGAGTTAGGAAAATATTTGGTTTAGGAAATAAAATGTTATTACAGACGTAAATAAAGTTTGAGGGATTAGCTGACCCATGCTCATTTGCTTTATTTGAAATAATAAGATTATAGAGCTTATGTACTTAAACTTAATTCGAAGAAATTTTTATAAGGTGCTCAAATTAAACAGCATAAATGTGGGATTTAAAAACATGGAATATAATATTTTGTTTTAAAAATATAAAGCAGATGGGAAGAGAAGTAGTGAAAACGTGTGAAGAGGTTTTTTCCAAAGTGTATGTTGCAAAGAAGATCTTATAGCAAACATTATGGTGTATGAGATCCATGGAGTTAATTGTGCAGATAAAATTTTCCTAAATACATGTAAAATCAATTAAAATACTATGAAAGAGCATTGTTAATTTTATTGTACTCCCATCATTAATCTTATGAAACTATAAAAAATTAATCAGTTTGCTTAGAAAGTACTTCATTCAACTATTTAAATTTTAACATAATAATACCTCATTAAAGTGAGTAGTTAGTAAAGGGAAAAAACTGTATAAATTTCAATGTTTTTGTTTTATTTTTTGAGGAATTTCTCAAATGGTAGGAGATAATTCCTGTGAATGCTGTAAAATTTCTTAATTGCTTAAAAATGTTTCAAAACCCTCCTATAAAACCCAAAGTCTTTTAAACAATTAAATACTTATATGGTAGGCTCAAAAGTGGTCCCCCAAAGAAATCTATATCCTAACCCCCAGAACCTGTGAATATATTACTTTAAATGGCAAAGGAATTTTGCAGATGTGATTGAATTGATACTCTTGAGGGGGGATTACCCTGGATTATCCAAGTGGACCCAATCTAATCACAAATGTTCATATAAAAAGGAGGCAAGTGGGTTAGTGTTGGAAAGGGAGCTATCACAACAAAAGTGAACATCAGAGTGATACACACTGAAGATGGAGGAAGGGGCCACTAGCCAAGGAATGCAGATGGTCTATAAGAAGCTGGAAAGAGCAAGGAAATGAATTTTCCCCTCAACTCTATTGACCTCTTAATTTTAGCCCTTAAGACTCATTTCAGACTTCTGGCAATTTGTGTTGTTTGAAACAACTAAGTTTGTGGTAATTTGTTACAGCAACAATAGAATGCTAATACAACCTATTATAATATTACTTTTTTTTTCTAAAATGATTAATAGAGTTTAAAAAATTCATTGTTTACTTAACACAGGAACTCGTAAAGACATATTTTTTTTCCTAAATAAAGATTATCATATATTTCTGTTATGATTATGTTAAATGTAAACATTTAAATCTTTTCTATCATGGACTGGCTAGATACGGGGTATACAGCATGTCGTTACAGGCAAAAGTCGTTTTAACTCTCTTAATATATCAAACCCAAGTCAAGTGACTATTTAGTAAAAGCAATTTTACTATATTACACTTATCTACTATTTATATGAGGCAGCAAAAATAGTGAATGGGTAAATAAGAAGCTGATTGTGACTATATAAGCTAGATAAATAGGATGAATAAATGTAGTGAGTTTCCATTTACATTTTTTATATCTTTAAACAGACAAGAATTTCTCACAATAAATGACTTGTAATACTTGAATTAAATTAATGTTTATGGACTTCCAAATCTGCTCTGTATGTATTAATTTAATTTAGTTTTACCAACACTTAATGCAAACTTAGTTATCTTTAAAACATTGCACCATGTCCAAATGTCCCCAGTAATATAAGTATGACTGGTCGCTAACTTCCAAGAACTCATAATCTCTTCATCATTCTGTCATCCTTCAAATAATCATATCAACATAGATTCAAAGACTGGGAAAGAAACTATTCTCTTTTGATTTTGGGGTTTTTTTTGGTGGGGAAGATTGGCCCTGAGCTAACATCTGATGCCAATCTACCTCTTTTTGCCTGAGGAAGATTGTCATTGAGCTAACATCTGTGCCAGTCTTCCTCTATTTTTTGTATGTGGGACACCACCACAGCATGGCTTGGTGAGCAGAATGTAGGTCCCTGCACAGGATCCGAACCACGAACCCCGAGCCGCCAAAGCAGAGTTTGCGCACTTAACCACTATGCCATCGGGCTGGCCCCTAGTTTTTATTAATGTATATTATAAATATAATTTCTTCTCTCTATGCTAATTGCTTTTCTACCTCAATTAGAACAGAAACGAATGTAGAATAGATAGTGATATGGAGAAAAGCGAAGCGGCTGTTTCTAGGTACGTCTCTATAGCAAAGACATATTTCTAATTGTTACTTAGACTCTTCATCAGGTCCTACCACATTTTCTGTTTTGCCTTACCAAGTTCTCTCAAGCATGAGAGAGTATAACATAGTGGTTAGGAGTGAGACCCTTAGAATCTATGTTCTGACTTTGCCAATTACTAGCTGTGTTCTAGTGAAGTTGTTTTATTGCTCTGTGAATGAGTCTATTCACATAGAAAATAGGGATGATGATCAATTCACAGAGTTCCTGTGAAAATTAAATATATGTAAAAAGCTTCATACAGTGGCAGTCATATTAGAAACTATCGGCATATCATAGCCATTCAAATTAATTATGCTTGTTGCATCTCACCCATTTTTGAAGTCTTGACAATCAGTTCTATTGTCCACTGAGGCTTGGAATTATGTAATGATGTTAACTTATCCCAGGATTTTGGGAGCCCCAGGCTTTACAGAGTTTTAGCATTCTGTAGTGCTCTTGACTATTGGGTAATTTTAAAGACAAGACTTCTGTCTTAATTCTTCGTTTTTTATTTCTGATGGACTCTGGATTTTGAGTCCTTCTCAGATCTAGTTACAATGGAATCTGCCACGGGATTTAGCTCTCTGTTATGGGGTTGCTCTCTTTAACCCCAAAATAATAAAAGACACATCAGGCAAATTTTCTGAATCCACACTCGTCCCACTGGATTTCCATGGGTACTTTTATCACTTAAATTTCTTGCTCTGCATCCACTTTGAACTTGACCTGCTGCTACTGGTAATTGCATGAATCACACCCAAGCATTCTGTGGAGTTTTGACATTGTGTCTGTCTTTTATTTTTATACTTTCCTCACTGGTGTTAGCTTTTAGTACTAGTTTATTTACCTCCAGTCCCATTTCACCCCATAGATAGCGATAGATAAGGAGGTGCCAATGTCCTTAAATGTGTCCAGTTGGACCGTGGCCATGTCTGTTTATTTCATTCAATAAATATTGGTTGAGCCCCTATTATATGAGTCTTCACATACTGTCTCTAGAAAATAACAGTGAAATTTCGTTATAAAGCAATCTAATCCCATCTTTTAATTTTTTTGAGGGATGAAGGCCTGATACTTAGAATAAGTAAATAGTCGATGATTGTGTAATTAGAATGCATTGACTCTTAATTGCTAGTTGTCTTTCTATCATGTTACTCAGTTTCTTTAGATTTCGGAGTAGTTTTCCTATAGTCTAGAGATGGAAGGAGTGATTAAGGCTTACTCTCAAAAATATAAAATATTCAAATATATTCTCTCTAATTGAAATTTAGCATTCTAACCCAGTCCTTCATTTTAATTCACTTTCTTCCAGAAAAATTTCAGAATTCAAAATGGTCCTAATGTGACTGCTTGACTATTTGGTTTTTGTTTGCCTTCAATATGGCCTATCATTAATGCAATTAAAGATGGCATGTTGAAATATCAAAAAACCCAACTTTCTCAGTATTATGACAGAGCCATCTTTTTGTGCAAACGGCTGGATTTCAAGCCTCATGGCCTTTCTCATAAATTTATTTCAGAATTTCCTGGAGAAAGCCAGTAAGTGAACATTTTTAGAGAAGATGGGATGTGCAGTCTGCTTTTATGTTCACTACACACTAACCATTTCCTTTTGAAAGGCTTCAAATACGCATCCAAACTTCTATGGCAAATCTTTTCTCATCTCAGTTTTTAGAGCAGTTTGAAATAAGTTCAGTACTCAGTAACATTAAAATTTCATAGATGCCAAAAACTGTCTGCAGTTAAAAGAAAAAGAAAAACAAACCAACAACTAATGCAATAATGGAGCAAAGAGAAGAATGAAACTCTCCCAAAAGGCAGAGCATACGATTTCCTTTATTATGATTTTCCTTGACTTGCTCTCTCCCCTGTTCTCTTTACCTCTTAGAGAACTCATTGATGTTAAGTTGATCAAGATAACAGGAAAGGCTCAGAAGGGAGATCATATTCAGATTTGTTGGAAACAAAATGCATTATTTCTGCAACAAGGCTTCCATTTTTTTTTCTCCTGGATTCATTTGATTGCTCAGGCACCAATAGAACTGATAGCCCACTACATGTGTGTATCAGAGTCTAAGAGAAACTGTTTTTATGGCAGTATTTTGGTCTTATCCTGATCTGTTACTTACCAGGAGCTATTGGCCCAGTCTCATCAAGCTTACCTTCGAAAAAAATGCCTGCCTCATAAAAGAATATTATTGGGGATATTATCAAGGCAAAGCTCTAAGAATTCCTCATTCTATTTTATCAAGCACTTGCTAATGCTTATATCAAATGGGTTCAAATACCAAGCTCAGATCTCATAAATTACGAAGACTGCCCTGCAACAGATTGCATGTGTTACTCTTTTTAAGAATGAATGATAGGTGTAGGGCGAGAAACGTATGCCATTCTGTGTCTTTAGGACTCGACAGTCCTTCCCTCATTTATCAATATTGGCCTATGTTTTTGATTAGCACTGATTCTAATACAAAATTCAAGAGTTTATGATGAGTTATAATACTCAATTGAATCTTACCAGCTGTTGCTCCTTGGGGGTATCAGATGATATTTTCTAAAATGTTGGAATACCTTATCTTTGTCCTCAGACAGTAGCTTAAACACATTTTTGTTTACTAAAAATCCCATTTATCATTGGTTCTAAAAGTGTTGAATATCCAAAGCTGATAGAGACCAACCTATAAAGGCCATTTTACTTTGCCTAAGTAGTTGAAAGTCAGGACCTTTTCTTCCTCTTTGAAAGATAATAAAGATGAAGAGCCTCATTGTTTACTAGAAATATACAAATGAATTTAATGCTTTTGAAATATGACATATTTCTTCAATGCAAGCACTTACTCTAAAGTTATTTTGATTATTCAAATAAGTAATACACAACAGAAATAAGTTTCCAGCACAAAATTAGTGCTTGATAAAAGTTTGCTATTATTATTTTAATGTCTTCCATACAATATGGATAGAGTAGCTTATTGTTGAAAACACCAAATCATAAAATTCTGAATACCAAGCTGTAAATAATATTGTGCCCTCCCGATTTAAGCTCCTGAGATATTCTATCTGGGTGTTTTTTTGAGAGTTAAAATTCTGACATTGGCTAGTATTTATCTATCTTTGAATGCTTTTAGTAGATTGTAGATTTTTACAGAGACTCAGATCTAACTTTATATTAGTGATGGTTGCTAGGTAACTATTTGATGCAAATTAATCATTAAACATTTAGCAGCACCTTCTCTGATTGGAGTGGAAACTGGAGTGACTTAGAAGCTGAAGGCCCAGGAAACAACTGATTGAGAAAGAATATCTTGAGGTATTTAATAAAAATAGACTATAACTCCTCTACTTGATTTTCTTCCTCTTTGTCAAAATCAAAAAAGAAAGAAGAGAAATTGCTAGAGAAAAATGAGAGCTTTTTCCTAATAGTAGACACTGTTCTCTGAGCAAGTACCAAGTGCTAACACTGTGCTAAATACTTTGTATACAATACCATTTTATTCTTACAGCAGTGTGTTTATTTAGATAGTATAGTCTCTATTCTAAAAATAAGGAACACAAGAATATAAATTAAGTCCTTAACTTGTCCAAGTTCCCATGCCTAGCAGGTAGGTGGGGAGGGAGAATAGAGATTTGAATACAGTCCCTTTGACTCATGAAATTTTTGCTTTTTCATTATGCTAAAAAAGGCAGGTAAAAATATCCTCTTGTCTGAGAAATTGACAAGACTAACCAGCTATCTTTTGCAAAATATTTTACTGCCCTCTAGCCTGGTACATAAAAAGTGGAGTCGTGTGCTGAAGTTAGCTTGACTTCAAAAGAATTTTCACCAGGAGGTGGGAATCATTGTTAGGAATCTAGGGTTAGAACAGGACGGAGAGAAACTGCAGTTGGTAGGTGGGGTGATTGCTATCCCTTATTCTGTAACTCTTGCCCTGAACTGAATCTTATTTATAGTGTTTTGTTGTTAATAATTGTTAAGCTTCCACATTAGTTTTCTGTTGCTTCTATATCAAATTACCAGGAACATCGTGGCTTAAAACAATACAAGTTTATTCTCTTACTGGTGTAGAGGTCAGAAGTCTAAAATCTGGGTGTTGGCAGGAGGCTATAGGGGAGAATCTGTTTTCTTGTCGTTTCCGTCTTCCAAAAGCCACCTGCATGTTATGGCTTGTGGCCCTTTCCTCCATCTTCAAAGCACATCTCTCCGACCTCCACTTCTCACATCTTCCGTCTGGACATTGACCCTTTTGCCTCCCTTTCATAAGGACCCTCGGGATTGGATTGGACCCCCCTGGATGAGTCAGGATCCTCTTCTCATCTCAAAATCCTTAACTTAATTACATCTGCAAAAGTTCATTAAGCCATGAAAGGTAAAACATTCACAGGTTCTGGGGATTAGGGTGTGGACACCTGGGTGCGGGGGCATTTTCAGCCTACCACAGGTTTGTTTTTGTTTTAATTAAGTACAGATTTGTATTTTAAAAAGAGGACAATTGGGTACAGAACATGTGTAAATCTCTCTTTCTTGATGACCAAGTATATCTGATTATCAAGTGCTAAGGACTGTAGAATGCTCATATAATATCTAGGAGGAAAATGGGTAGTCCATGGCTGATTTCAGACTGATGGATTAAATTGAAACCAAGCCACTTGCTTTTTTTTTCTAGAATAAAATGAGCTTTTTTTCTGGTTACATAAATAAAGAATAAATAAACCAATAATAAAAATACTACAAAAATATATATTAAGATGAAAGTAAACTTTACTTCTTTCTGGCACTGGAGATAACACTGTAATGACCATTTTTTATGCAGTACTTTATGCATACATACACACACATATGGTTTTACAAGGATAGGACATGCACATATACATACATACAAATACACACATACCCACAATTTAGTGTATATTCTTCACAGTTTTATCTATTTTATCTGTGCTCAGGTGTCCTTTGGAAACCTTTACACAAATACAGATTTATATATTTGTGTGTGTGTGTATTTACAAAAACAGGATCATATTATACACACATCTTGCTTTTCTCACTATACAACAGCTCGTGAAGTTCCCCCTGTGTCAACTGATATAACTTGGATTATTTTCAAGGACTTTATAAAAGTTCATGGGTTGATGTAGACAATGTATTCAGTCATTCCCCTATTGACGGAAATTAATTTTTCGTTTTGCTTCATATGTGGTAAGGTGAATGAGGTTTAAATCTGTACCAGTAAGACTATCTTGGTTGATCTACTAAGAATCCTTTGCTTCGTCTTACGGTTCAAACAGCATCAAGGCACTTGCCACCTGACACAAGAGAACCTGTCTGCTGACTGGAGTTAATGGTTCCAGCTATGGAGTAAAGCTGAGTGGGACTGAACCTGTGACCTTTAATTTTCCAGTAAAGTGACTGACCCAATACTGTTGACAATTTTTAGCCTTTGCTAACGTTTGAGGCATGTGTTTTATGTGTCTGTACAGTCACTTGATTTGGAGAGTTTTCATTAAATAAACGTTGTAAGTATCTCATAACATCTGTGACAGGTAGTGCAGCTCACTTAATCAAAATGCCTGTGATAGGAGAAGCAAAGTAACTTTCAGCTACTGAGAAAAGGAGGGACTATGGCACATCTGAACTAATTTCTGTAATGGCAGCAAGCTAGAAGCTTTTTTGTTATTCTTTTTTACCTTGATGATATACTTGAAGCCTTTAGTAGCTACCTCCTTGCAGTCTGTCTTGATAGTATTTTATCGAAAACCATTTGAAACCATCTTTTGAGTCAAACTGTGTTTTCTCAGAACTCATTCTTCAATAGTATCACTGCAGTAGTTGTGACCATTTACCGTCTCCTCCTTTACTAAGCTCTTCCTCTGACTTATATGAAAATATTATCTTCTACAGAATTTCTCTCTAATTGCATCTCTCAGTTTTCTTTCTTAATTTATTTTGGCAATCCTTTCCTTCCCTCTTCTCTGCACTCCCTTTTGTTTCCCTCTATTTCTCAAACTCCGTATGAGAACTATAAAAGCAAGGCTCTGGTTGTTTGGATTTTGTTTGCCTTCTAACTGACCATCAGCCATTCAGTCTTTATTTCTGTCTCTCTCTCTCATACTGATAGTGTCAACACTTCTTTCAATTTTGAAGAACCTCTCTCCAGTTACTTCTTTACTTTGTTGAATTTCTTATACTTTGAAGAATTCAATGATCCTAATCCTGAAACAAATATGTAGTGGGTGGCTTCAGTGTGTTTGTTCTAGTCATGGAAAAACGTGTGTTCTTACCTTGAAAATTAGTATGCTCCAGTGCTTTTGTTCCTTAGCAATTCCTTCATGTCCCCAAACTATTGTATAATTTCATTTTTTATAAAGCTTCCCTGTGTGAAAGTAATTTAGAACTCAGGGGAAAATGCCATCATCCATGAACAAAAATTTTAAAGTTAAGGGCAGCTTTTTTTTTTCTTTCACTCTTAACTTTGAAAGGCTTAATGATCTCCACTTTTGTGAAAAGGAAAGCAATAATTGGAATAATAATAGAAAGTATATCCTTTTGTTTTATGCTATTCTGTTATCATGCTTTAACTCCTTATTAACACTGCTTATTTAGTTTCCTACACTTAGTGACCAGATTAACCTTTAAGCTATCTTGTTCATTTTTCCAAAGCTTCAAAGGATATGGAAAATTTCAGCTCCAACCAAAATTTATTCTATTTTTTATGTATATTTTAGACAAACCAAAGATAATAGCATGCCAGAATTCTAACTGGCATGCCTGAGGCTAATAATGTTAGTCCCTTAAAATCAGTATTATTAAATCACCAAGAAGTTTCAGAGTGGTAAAATAAAGATTATGTTCAGTCTGAGATTAAGCTGTCACATCAGAGTAATTTGATTTTAAGTATGGCTCCACCACCTCCATTAGTAATCACATCCTTGACGGAGACAAAGTTCATCCAATATGAGTTCTCATTGCAGATGAGGTATTGATGTTTTCGTGTTACTTTGGTCAGTCAATAAGGTTAAAAGGATAAAGTTTATTTAGTTTTTAACATTGCCTTCTTGAAGTCAAATGTCTATTTAATTAAATTTTCCAGTATTTGGCAAGAAAGGACTGGTCGTGTCAGCTTTCTTCAGCTTGATATTAAATAGCATCTTGTGGAATTTGGTAAAGACTATCTACAGTAATATGAAACAGATATACTGCGAGTCTACTCAGGAGAGCATTAGGAAGTCCAAAATCTTTGTCAAGGTAGTTAATAATTTCTAAGAGTCTCTTAGTGCTAAAAGTTTGAAATATGTCTGCTAGTCTTCAGTATAATATTCAGTTTCTAACTGGCTTATGGTAATCTGTATTCTGCTTCGTCAAATATTGAGCAAAAAGTATATACATGATGTAATTCTCGAAATTACCTCTGAGTCAAGCAGGTGATAATAACTTTAAAAATAGTATGTCTTCTGTATTTTATTTGTAATCCAGGCACCTGTCATATAATTAGCTTATTTTTACACCATGCCCTATTGAAAAGTTTAAAATTGCTTTTTTTTTTTTTTTTGCTGAGGAAGATTCGCCCTGAGCTAACATCTTCCTCTTTTTTTTTTCCACTTGAGGAAGATTAGCCCTTAGCTAGCATTTACGCCAGTCTTCTTCTACTTTGTATGTGGGATGCCTCCACAGCATGGCTGATGAGTGGAATAGGTCCACGCTCAGGATCTGAACCCAAGAACCCAGGCCGCTGAAGCAGAGCGTGCCAAACTTTAACCACTGGGCCACAGGGTCAGCATATTGCTTTTTTAATATGCTGACTACATAAAGAAAAAAACAAACAGAATTTTAATTTTGAAAAAGTTGGCCACATTTGAGGTATGAACATTTTATTTACTCAACAAATGTATTTTTTGAGTTTATTTAAAAAAATTTCAAAATTTACTCAACAGTTGAATTTTGTATGCAGTTAATATAGGTACCTTGTTACAGACTCAACATGGAACCATGAATAAGATGGATAAGATTCTTGCCCGTATGGTGTTTTCTTTCTAGTGTAAAAAATAGTTATTAAATACAAACAGTCATTACATTTATGATAAATAAATATTACAAAGGAAACCTCTGATAAAACATGTGAGTCGGGTGATACATTTTTGAAGGTAGAATTTGTTGATCAAATATATCATTTCTAATCTACATCTGCCTTGAACCCACAAAGTCAGGGGGAATATTCTGTTCCAGAAAGCGTGCTTCCTAGGATACGGTTTTGACTGTCTAGGAATTTTACCAGTTACCTGCAGGTGATACTTAATCTTTGTGGCAGATTTCTTTCCGTAAGAAAATGGTAGATTAACTGTGATTTTAATTATCTAATTTATTTCTTTTCTCTACCACTATTGTCCTGGATTTAAGTGATGAGTTATTAATTTAATATTTAATAGACTTGAAGTCCAACTAGCTTATATTTTAATTATAATTGCAACAGATGCTATATTTTAAAATCCTACCTACCACACAAAAAATTTTTCTCATGGACATTCTACAAATATTTATTGAATGCTTTCTATATAAATGATAAATGATATATATTTTTTCCCCAAGTTCTATGAGGTTAGGAGCTATATATTTCTTGTCCATGTTCATCTCCTATTATGTGTCACATTGCCCCAATTATAGTAGATATTGATTAAATGGTCTATTGAAGACTAAATACAAAGATAACCTCAATATCCTTAAAAAGCTTATCACCAAATAGGTGAGATACTATAAATGCACAAGTAACTATTATAGCACTAGATGTATAAAATCAAAAATATCACGTATCAGGTTCTATAGAAGTAGGGAGAAATATTCGAAAACAAAAATAATTGAAGATTCCAAGGTAGAAGTAATACTTGTGGTGAAGTGGAATTAAAAATATGCCTCAATAAAGTTTTAAATCAAGCATATCTGATACAATTTGAAAACTGATAAAAATAGGTGGAAATATCCAAAAGTTCAGTGAAATATTGGAGGGCTCCATACAAGAGCGTTAAGTGGCAGTGGTGTTCCAAGAAAACATTATCGCCTGGACTTCTGTCCATTTCTGAATTCTTCAGGAGCTGGCCTAATAATTGTAGCGTACTTTGGTTTTGCTTAGGAGACTTTGCTGTGTCTTTGACCTTAAATCAGTACTCTCTTTGGAGACCCACAAAGTGGGTACAAAGCTTTTGTTCCAGTTCTTCCTCAGAGGGCCTATGCTATTAGCATGGAGCCTCCCTTACTAATCTGAAGTTAGTTATATATATCACTTAACCACAGAGAAATTCTGCCACATCAAGCCCAGGAGAAATCATTAGACTTTAGCAGATGATTCTGATCTATACCATTATCTATCAGGTATAGAGTAATTTACAATGAGTAAATACTATTCAAAGAACTTTCCACCTTTAGGAATTGGGAGACATAGAAGAGAATATTACTAATCTTAGTTTCCTCTGTCAGGTTTATGACTCTTCCTTTGAGGCACTGGTACCAAAACTACTTGGCTATTTGAAGTTAAACAGTATTAATTATCGTGAATTTTATGATTCACTCAAAAAATAATTATTGAGCTCCAGTGCTATATGCTAGGCATTGGTTGAAAAGCTGAGGCCAATGTGAAAAAATAGGTTGTTGCTGACCTTATAGAGTAGAAAAGAGGTTACACTCATTCAAGTTCTTGTGACATTCTCAAATACATATTTTTAAAATTCCACTAATTATAGATTAAATAAATTATTTTCAGAACTTGTAGTAGTATGTAAGTTTACCTTATGAAAAATATGTGATTAATTATTATAGAGAATCATTTTTGTGTGTCATTCTCAATTCAGTCACGATGCATTGCAATCTTGGATTCCAGCTCCTGCTTATAAACTGAGATAATTGCATATTACACAGACTTCCAGAAAGTCCACTTTAAAATTATGTCTTATGTAAATGGCAGACTATTCTTACGTGAAGGGTGGCATTATTTAATCCAGTTAAAATTACTTTCTTTTTAACTCTGGAGCTTTGACTTAAATTAGTTTATCTCGGGGCTTCAGCATCTCACTTAAACCATTAGTGTGCTGCTTCCTCTAGGGACTCCCATTTATACTTTCCCATTCAGAATGTAATCCTATCAGAAATGGTAATAATACTTGGCTCTTAATAACATCTTTCATCCAAAGAAGTCTTGAGCACACTTTCAAATATGACCTTGTTGATGTTTGCAACATCCCTGAGATGTGGTCAGGAGCTGAGAAAGATTTCCTCAGTTTTACAGATGGAAAAATAAGGTGAAGGAGAAAGGCTGAATTCTCCAAAAGTGATTTTAAGAGGGCACTCTGGTATGATGTAATGAGCATTTAAAAATGGTGAAAGAACTGAGGGAAGGAGTAAGCTGACTATCAGATACACTCCAAAAGAATGTAAGATTTTTTAAAAATAATATTTCATATCAATTCTAATATTTAATTTTATTTATCACTTTTCAGTAATTATTTATTAACTGGCCACTTTGTGTCCGGTGATACACTATATACTGAGTACAGCAGGAAACAAAATAGAAAAAGGTGAGATTAGACAGGAAGACACAGGTTCAGCTCCTACAGGGCCTTGTGGGCCAGGGAAAGGCTTATGGACTTGGTCTAAGTTTGTTGAAGGGCTTAAAGCAGGTTTTGGTTTTTAAAAAAACTGCACTCTTGGTAGAATGTGAAATTGGAGATTTAAGAGAATGAATGGAGAAAAACCATTAGAATTTTTATTTCTAACATATATTGGTTGTTTTTGCCCTTATCTCTTAACCACATGCTCAGTGGTTCCTAAACACATAATAATCACTTCTAGAAATCCGTGCAATTATATGGGAATAAGTAATGTTGAATGTATTGAATTTTGGAATAGAATATGCTATTTCATTCATTCAGGAGCTATTTGAAAATTGCTTAACTTAGAAGAAAGTACTTTGTGTAAATCATGCTTACAAGAAGCTACAGTCTGATAGGAAAGTGCAGTTCTGTACTCAGATAACAAGGATATATAGATAAAATGTGGGTTAGATAAGATATTGTAGGACCGCCAAAAAGAAAACCATTACTTGAGAGGAAAGTGACCAACAAGGGAGAAAGGGGTTGATATGAGACAATCTATGAAAATATATACAAAAGAATTCACAAATATTGTGTCATTTATTTCCTAAACACTATGGAAGGTGATGAAGAAGATATAGATGTGAATAAGACATTGTTTCTGTATTCAGAGTGCTCATGGTCTATTGGAAGAGATAATAATTGCATAAAAAATTCTAATACTAGGCATAGTGCCATAAGTACCACAAAATGGGAATATGAAAGAAGAAATTTAATCCAACTACAGAACCCAAGTAGATTTACATTAGAGAAGAGGAGAAAATAAAATGGCAAATTTTGATTGAATAAAGAACAGATCTTCCTTTAAATCTCAGTTTAAAAGAAGACAAAAGTATCACCAGAGCAATTTTAGAGAACACTATGACAGTTACATTCAGGGTGCCTTAGATTCAGGAAAGAATAGGCAGATAAATAAATTAGCAGATGAATTGCACAGTCTGGATACTGAGCAATTCCAACTGAACTAAGGTGTCGATGATGGTAAATAGGAAGAAATGAGACTGTGGGGAGGTGGTGAAGAAAATCTGACAGAAACTAGCAACTACTTGAATGTGGTAAAAAATCAATAACTGAGTTTTGAGCCATCGTGATTATGCAAGTGGCGATACCATTATTTACAATAGGAAAATCAAGAAATGTAGAGTTGTGGAGTTTGGTGCTGTGGCATTGGAAGTAAGTCTTAAACATATTAAGTTTGAGGTGCTGGTGAAATATATAGTGCTCAGCAGTGATGATAGCCTGGGGGCTAGAGAAGAGCTTGGGTTAGGAAAGAAAAATAATAGCTAAGAAGTATTTGAGGCATTTTACCTGAAACACAATTTAATTCTCAAAACTTGTTGAGCAAATATAGTTAAACCCAAGATTGTATCACTAGTAAGTAGAGATGTAAGGTTTGAACTCCTTCAGAGTTAACACCACACCACTATGCTGCCACTCTGGAAGGAACTAAACATTTGAGAATCATTTGTATAGAGGTACAGTTAAAATTTTGAGAACGAGGGGGACTATCTGAAAATAACTAAAGAGAAGATAACAAAAACTTGGAAAATTTAGAGGGCTGAAGAAGGAAAACAAGCTGAAGATGTGTATAGAGAAGGTGTGTCAAAATTAAAAGCAACTAGTCCAAAATCCAGGAAAGAATCTAATGTCACAAAAACTAGGAGAAAGAACTTTAATGAAAAAGAAGCACATTTGCTTACGGAATTCTGTGAAGCAGCATTTCTCAAAGTCTGTTCTATGGAGTGTCAGCCACACAATACATTTGATGGGGGCGAGGGGAGATTCCATCCATCTTGTAGGACACAAAATAATAAGCTGTCCCTACCGCCTTCCCCTCGTCTTCTAGAATCAGAATATACATTAGCATGTTAAAGATGCAGGGAAATAATTAAAGGAAGGTATTAATTTCATGGTAGCTTAAAAGGCATCTTCTTTTTTTTCTTTTTTTAACCTAGAAGATGCAGATTTGAACACACTTTTAACAAGAAAATCATATTTAGGGATAGGATGAAGATTCTAAGAGAGGCACTCTTGAGTTTTTAGGATCTGAGGAATACTGGAAGGAGTGGTGCAGAAATAAAAGAACAGTTTAAATCTGGACATGAGGATTAAAGACAAAAAATGAAGAAAAGTCATGAGACAGCCAGAGAATTGTTGAATTGTAGAATTAGAATGAAAGGGTCAGACCACTAGTTTAGTGACTATTTAGAATTATCCTGGAGCCAGTTTGGGTACAGGGCCAATCACAGACTTATACAGGGGATCTGGGATGTGCAAAGGGTGATTGGAATACCAGGCCCTGAATTATTTCTTTCTGCCAAATCCTCCAGTTTCTTTTTTCATGGTTTCTAGATCCTACTCCTTTCTAGTTTCAATTTTTGGACCAGTGCACACTGATGATGCTGCTCTCAAACTATGTTGCTCGAACTGAAAACAGTACTTCAGCTGCCTTTTCTAGGGCTCTGTGTGTTTTATCTCTTTTGACAACATGATCAGAGGGCTTGTTCCCTTTGAATTTCAGTCAATTTTATTCAATTGGTATGAATTTTTTAAATTCTTCTAGTACTATACAGGTTTTGTACATGAATGAAACACCTTTTTAAGATTATTTTATCACTTTAGAATTTGCATTTACATTTTCTCACTTTCAGCCCTTTATTTTTTCCTGGGATTTAAAGAACTTTTTCAGATATTCATTCTGACTTCCTTTTTGTTGGAACCCCTAACTCTGTGTGAATTACAGATTTTACTTTTATACTTTTGATTTCTTCAAATGAATATTAATATTAAAGTGATCAATATGAAGGACAGAGATTTCCTGAAAGCCACTGGAAATCATTGTCCAACTTTAACTTACCCAGGAATCTCTTTGGGTACAATTATTGTGTCCAGTTCACTGGAAACAGCTTTGAGTCCTCTTAAATGAATCGTCTCTATTGTTTTTATTTCTACATTCTATCTATGTATATATCAGGATAAAATTTGTCAAAACCATTTGGAGTCCAGTTAAATCTTTACCCCTGCATTTCCTGATTTTCTATCTATAAAGTGTTACTAATTTAATATAATTTGTCAGTAATTTCATTTTCATTTTTAGGTACTTAGGAACCATCTCTTCATTCCTTCTAGAATCTTGCTTGTGCCTTAACTCAGTATCACTAATATGTTTCTCTAACTATACATTTCCTCCATTTGACAAAAGGCATTGTCTGTCCTCTTATTTCTCCACAACTTTCCTTTGTACTTTATCATTATTTTATTTGTGAGATAGTTTTATCGTAGTGGCTTCAGATCCTTGAGTAAGTTACTCAAATTCTTTGTGCCTCAGTTTCTACGTCAGTAACATGGGAATAATTATAATACCTTATAAAATTATCTACCTTATAAAATTTTTGTGGGAATTAAATGAATTTAAATGGCGAGAGCCATACCTGACACAAAGTAAATGCTTGACAAATCTCCGTTGTTATTTTTTCAATACCTTAGTCTTGACTAAGGAGCATGATCCATTTACAAGCCTAGTGTGAAAATGCTTTTGGGAATTGTAAATTGTTGAATAAATACAAAAGTTTCTTTCAACTACTACACTTTGAGGAGTGAAAGGGTTTGCTGGGGACTTAGTATTTAACTATTTCAAGATAAACAGCTGGTGGGAGACAGGGATACAGTAAAAATATGTAATAATGAAGAGTTCTGTTTATTCATCCAACATCTGGAAATAACTTTCTGGATTTGAAGTTAACATGCCAAGTATTAGAAAGATAGGATATGGTTTTAGGAAAAATGAATAAATTTATAAAAGAGATAGACATCAAGACTGTTATTTCTATTGTTAGGGAGAGCAAATTAGGACAGTCTTGCTGGGCAGTGACTCAGAAAGGCAGATGACAGAGAAAATAGGTGCTAAAAAAAGACCAAACCCTGTCATCACAGAATCTACCTCCCCTTCCTCCACCGGGATATGTGATGCCCCTTTATGATATATTTCCTCTATTGTTTGCTTTGATGTTTATTTTAACCATTTTCCTTATTGCATAAAAAGGTTTGTTTAGGAGCCAAAATAAAGGAAAAAATGAGGAATAGTATCTGCACCCTAGGAAGTGGCCATTTGTCATTGTGGGCTCAGAATCACTTGCTTCAAAAGTGCTGAGCAGGGTACTCTTTCTTTGGGGTAGCTCCTATGCTCTCTAATGTGTAACAGTCTTTAAAATCTAATTAACAGTGCTTCATGGGGCAACACTATTACTGGCTGAAGGATTTTAATGGGAACATAAAAATTATAATTGCTAAAGAAGGTCAAGTTTACTCAGGCTTTGTTATTTGATATCACAGCAAATCCAAGATTGATTGAAAAAATGTATCAGAGTCTCTCCACTTACCAATAAGGAAACATTTCCATAGGACGTGCCCTTTCCTGAGTACTCATGCTCTCAAACAAAGGTAATATGCGGACCGAGAGTTTCAATTTAAATAAATAAATAGCAGTTTGTTGATTTATTTTTAATGCGTTAATATTACTATCTTTTCAATTGATTTTAAAGCTGTTTGCTTGACCTTGGTTTTCTTAAGGTTGTGTTCAACTTTGTTCAAGCACGCAAACATTTTCAGTTTTCTAATCAGATCTTAAAAATACTTTACAGCGTGTTTAAATGTACTGAGATTTATTTTTAAGCAAATGAACAAGAATTATGGAAAAGAAATGAAAACCCTAGAGTTTCATGTGCTTCTCTCTCTTCGTATGTATCCCAGAATGTACTCCGTAGTATGTAAGATCATCCACTTTTCTGAGACCCCCTGATGTTGGGCCCATATGTGCTCACATACCCACGGTAAGCCCAACAGGACCCGGTTACAAGCTTTGTGGAGGACTTACCTCACCATATCACCGCTTGAATTAATTTATTTCAAACTCAGTGTGGGTCACCCTATCTTATTTTTATTTTTTCCCTTCTTTTGTGACTGTAATGTGTAATTTAACTAAGTTTTCTTCAGAATGCTGCATTCAACTTACCCAAATTTCAGACATTCCCTCCTGAAATTCAAGTTTCGTGGGTCATTTGGCACAGAGTTATTGGCTTATTTCCAAACATACCATCTCCCTTTTGTTTCGTATTGCTGACATTTTCCTGTTTATTCATGAAAAATATCATGTGAATTTACACTGCCACTGGGAGAAAGTGGCCGCTGTGCCAACAATAAGTGTCCTTTGGGATGTAGAGCGATTAGAGCCATAATAAATTGTCTCATTCTAAGTAAAGTAATGTATCAAAGTCATAAATCTTACCTTTCAAATGTCTTGCTTTAATTGCAGTTGCTGTTTTTTTTCTATATCACTAGTAAGAAAGCTTTGATTACTCTTAATATTTTTAAAGAAGGTTTAAAACCTGTTTTAAAAGGTACATTATTTTACTTAGTTACTGGTTGTTTAAACTATTGATGTCTTAGTTTTTTTTTAATACAAAATTTCCAAGTTGAAAATTCAGAATTTCTTGGATGTATTGCTTTGAGTAGGAATAGGAACTCATTAAAAATGCAAAGAAATACTTGTTTTTTATTTGTTTTCAATTATAAATGAAAGCTGATCAAAGTGAAAAGTTCACCTATTCCATTCTTGACAATTTTTAAACTTTCAGTTTAAGCCCTACCTTCCCCACAGAACATTTCATAACTAGTCATGTTGATCTTGCTATTATACCCTTCTTACCCATTTGTAGTGAATTATATCTGCTTCTTAAATTTAGTCTATTATTTTAGCCCAATTTATATTTAATATAGTATGCTATTTAATATTTTAATGTTACCTAATTGGTCCATGTACTTAATTTTTAATTATTCAATGAGCAGAAGTCATATCCTCAGCAAAATTATAAAAACCACAAAAAGCAAGGAAACCATGTTTATAGAAGAAGAAGAATAACAACAACGATAATAATACCTAGTAGTTACCAAGCATTTACTCTGTGCCTGGCCCTGTGTAAGCTTCACAATAAGCCTGAGAAGAAGAGACTTTTATTACAATCTTTTTTAACAACAAGGAGACTGAAGCACAGAAATGTTATGTAACTCAGCCAATGTTACATAGCTGTGCAGTGGTAAGAGTCGGGATTTGAACCCATTTGAAACTGTGACTCAAAAACCTGTTCTCTCAACCAGTACAATATCCTGCCCAATAAAAAGATACCATCCAATGAAATATTTGTTGAATAAAGTATTTTAAGTGCATAAATCTGAATTCTGCCAGTGATGGTTAATATAAACTTCATTAATGATTGTAATCACATTTCGGTGTATTCAGGAGAGTTAATACTTGGGCATAGATTACACATCATAGTATAGAATTTAAGTAGGCAAATGCATCTAACTTCCTGGAGTGGCTTGGGAGTCCTAGTGACCTCCATCAAGGTATGGGCATACTACCTGCTAGATAACAGTTATTCAAAGAAGCATATGTTTTTACTGTAGCCAAGTTGCTTTCGCTATGCTAAAACTTTGAAATAATTAGCATAGAAAACATGCTTATTATTTCTTAAACTGGAATTGGTTAATGGAAGCTACTCTTATGGATGTTTAAAAATGCAATAGGTTTTGGGGCCGCCTGGTGGCGCAGCGGTTTATTCCGCGCTTGGCAGCCCAGGGTTCGGGAGTTCGGATCCTGGGAGCCCGCCGACGCACTGCCTGTCAGCCATACAGTGGCGGCGTCCCATATAAAGTGGAGGAAGATGCACAGATGTTAGCCCAGGGCCGGTCTTCCTCAGCAAAAGGGGGAGGATTGGCAACGGATGTTAGCTCAGGGCTGGTCTTCCCCACAAAAAAATAAAAATAAAAAAATTAAAAAATAAAAATAAAAATGTGATAGGTTCTTCATCTTATCCAAATATCTAAACTGTGGCATTAAATGCAGTTCTGAAGTTAGTGGCTGGTGGTAGGTTTGTCCAAGGCTTTGGAGTCAAAACTTTTCTGAAATTCTTTATTTCTGTATTTGTAAATGACAGTTTATCAATGACTTTTGTTGTTCAGAAACAATAGGTGATATCTACAGAAAAGAAAAGCCAATGGGTCAATCTTGGGGAATGGGCATTGATCCAATCTTGAACTTTTACCCTCCTAGCTTCTCTAGCTGGGGCCCTGTACTTTGGATTGACAAAAGAGAAATTAACAAGAGAAAAACATACAAATTTAATATAAGTTCTATGTGACACAGGATCCTTCATATGGAAATGAAGACCCTATGAAATGGTTAAACCTGAGTGTTTTTATACTTGGTTTGATGAAGAGTAGAAAATTGTGGAAAAATATTATAGGACAAAAGGGTATGAGTTAAGGGTAGTAAACTGGGGAAAACATAGTCAGGTCTGTTCTTTTGGATTCCTTTCAGCATCCCTCCATCTTCAGAGATAAGGATGCTCCTTTCTTCCAAATATTGAGAGGGCACCTCTCTCAAGGGGGTCTTAAGACCTGCCTCACAGGATAAGGGGAAGGTCAGAGAGTTCTTCCTGCAGTTGCTGTTTTTCATGTTCCTCAGCTTAAAATATTTGATATGCCAAGGGGCCATATTCTAGGTGGCATATTCTGATCCCCTTCATGGTCCATACAGTTACACAGCTGATACCACCATGTGAGCATGCTTGTCACCTCTTTAAATTCAAGAGATGGCTGCCATCTGCACAGAGGCCAATGATCTATTCTTCACTGTGATTTTGGTTCCTTTTGTCTCTTGAATTAGTGCTCTCTGGATACACTTATGTTCTGTGTTTCTGCATTGAAATGTGTTGTTTTAAAATTAAAGTTGCCCTTTTTGACAACAATGACTATCATATGCTTTCAAGATTGTCAGTTAAACCTGGCTGAGTTGCACAACACCCAGATACGTGGAAAATGGTAAAGACTGATATTGCAGCTACTGTCAAGTACCCTACTCACTAAAAGTAATTACGTATACATGTAATGATAAAGCTTCTCATTATTTAAGTATGTAAATATGAGTGCATATTACTATATCACTAGCTTGATTCTGAAGCCTACTTTTACATTAATAAACATAGTGCTGTTTTATATTAATTATCCCAGTAGTTAATGGTCGTTTGTGCTCATTTCCTCCAATGAGAAAACATTTTGGAGCCAATTATGCTTGTATGATGAGCACTAAGTGTACTCATTTTTTTTTCCTCTATGTTCTTTCTCCATCTAGGAATTAGTTCTTATTAACTCATTATTATGTTCATTAAGTCGATCAATCAGCAAGTATTTATTGTGTACCCAGTGTTCACCAAAGCATACATTTTGTTGCCTTTAAATTACTTATAAATATTTCAGGTTGCTTGCTAATTTACTTGTTAGACTAATTGACCTTGATCTATTTCTAGGTTTAAATTATGTCCTCTCAGAATCTTAAAAGTTTCAAGGGCTTACTTTTCTCTATGTAAGTTAGTAAATGAAAATATATGAGGTGAATTTGCACGCCTTCCCCATCTCTTTCATACTTCTTATTCAAGAATTCTGGATTCCTTTTAACTATATTGAACTACAGATGATTTCTTAAAGTACCTTTCTATGTTGTATTTTAAAAGGCCAAGAAATAAGAGCGCAGAAAATGAGAAATGGTTTTTACGTACCAAGTATTTTAATAGTTTCCTACCACGGAGGTCTATCCACATACATTTTTTCTTATCACAATAGGAAGGGCTGCCCAAGGGCTAAATTTAAATCATATCATATCATATCATATCATAAAATAAAGTAGGGGAAAAAAATATTCCCTCTGTTGAAGCCCCGCTCACTAGCTGGGTCTCAGCTGCTGGTGAACTCAGGATGCGTACTCTTAAGTGATTTATCTTTCTGTCTCCATTCCCAGGATTGACATGACAATAGGAAGAATCAGCCACAGCAAGTTCTACTTTTCCACTTTCTGTGCCTCCAGCGGGAGTTCTGTGGAATGTGTAAATTTTAGACCTCTAGCTACAATTCTTTTCTGAACTTTTCACTCTCAGCTTCATGTAGCTGGAAAGGATGTTACAAAAATAAGCTTGGAATATTGCAATAGTAAAAAAAACAAGTGTTCCTGGGGCCGCCCGGTGGCGCAGCGGTTTAGTCCGCGCTTGGCAGCCCGGGGTTTGCGAGTTCGGATCCCGGGCGCCCGCCGACGCACTGCCTGTCAGCCACGCTGTGGCGGCGTCCCATATAAAGTGGAGGAAGATGGGCACGGATGTTAGCCCAGGGCCAATCTTCCTCAGCAAAAAGGGGAGGATCGGCGACGGATGTTAGCTCAGGGCTGGTCTTCCCCACAAAAAAAAAAAAAAAAGTGTTCTTTATTGGAGAAGGAGTGAAGAAAAAATGCTATGTGAAAAACTGTGAGATTAACAATATCTTCTGTAGTATCCAAAATTGAAGTGACTGCTAAATAAATATAAAACTCAGTGTAATGGTAAAATAGAAGTTAAAGATTATGGTCTAAGTACTGTTTTGTTTATATGCGCTCACACACACACACACACACACACAGACACACACACAACTTAGCAGATGCCTCTGGTGTATATGTATAGTATCCCTTTGGCTCAACTCTGATTTTACACAGACCCTAAGTGAACTGCCTTATGGGAACTCAGGCCTACCTCATTTACCCAGTTCTCACCCCAAATGCCTTCTATTTGTCTTTTGGCACTCTGCTAAAAGGCTTTCCCCAAGGCCAGTAACTTGCTTGGCTTGTGTGCAGGGGAGTTCATGCTGGTGAAGCTGTCCTCAGCCACTGGGGAGGAAGGACGTGTGCATCTTTACCCCAACTTTATATATCTCAGAAATCTGGGCAGAATTTGGTCCTCCTTACCAACAGCAGCAACAACAATAATAACTCATATTGTGGTTTCTCTTCCTTTTCTGTATCGCCCTCCCTGTTTCATCACACTTCTTTCCTGGGATCATCTCCCAAAAAACTACCTGCATCAAAGTCCTGGTCTCAGGTTCTGCTTTCCGGGGATCCTAAATTAGGACATTGATCGCATAGGAACATTTGGATTTATTATGTTTGGGTAACTCAAAACATTTGTGGGCATCACCAATCAATAACTATTTACCAGAAATTATTTAGTGTTATGAAAATATTTCATAGCCTTTTGATTTGACAAAATGTTAATCACCTCACCACCTTTTTTAACATTTAACATATGATCTACCTTCTTGGAGAGCAGCTATAATCTTGTTGGTGAAGTAAGATTTACATGTTTGAAACAGTTGGCCAATATTGTGGAGAATCTGCTCCTTTCTGGCATTCTACTGACTGCTGAATTTCTTGTTAACATGAATTTCTTGTTAACACTAAATGGAGTGATGTCTTACTCCAGATCGCCCAAGGTGATCAGTTTCAGCAAAACTTTCATCCTTAGGCTTATCTTTCAAAAGCAGGCCTTCCTGAAAGCTGCGGTTCACATTGGAGTTTGTTGAAACTTAGAAGAGGGGGGATTTCACCTAATCTTAGATGAATGTATTGGAGATTGTGAAAGTCACTATTAAGTGATACGTGGTACGTGCAAGGGCACAGATATAGGAGATTCATTATGTTTCATTCCAAGAGAGATGGTCTAGGAGACAGTGGCCCTATAACCAACTTGCTTTTTCTTGTGTATAAAGGGAAGTTTATGTTCGAGAAAATAGTTTACAAAAATGAAAGCAAGGCATGCATTCACACACAGCTTTTCAGAAGTAAAATCAAATGTGTCATAATAAAAATTCTGGTATATGTCTACCAAGAAATATTTTGTACTCACGGTAGGTGTGTAAAAGATGTAGTGTAGCTGTTTTACAGCTGTGGGCATGATCTCGTTTAATAAACATCAATATTTTTCTTCCATTGTGTTGTCATAACCAAGGATAAAGTGATTGTCACACAGAAATGGGAGAGAGCAGGTTGTATTATCTGTGAGCACCTATTCTGACTGTTGCATGCTTGACCAATTGGTCAGAAGGGCTCTAGGGGATCAATTATATAAGCTGTTATCCATAACCATCTTCCGTGGGAGTAAGGGACTAGAAAAAGGCCGTGTTTCTGTCTTTAAAGTAAAACATCTTTTCCTCTGCAATAATGTCAAGAGAAATACTGACTATTCCCAACATTTTGTTTATCCTTCAATTATCAGTTTAGAATATAAGACTAAATTTGCTTCTATTTTATTTCTATTTATCCAAATGGAAAAAAACCTAGGTTTGTTAATGACCCATTTTTCTGGTGGTAAGCTTAAGAAAGGCATCAAACTAACGTCATAAAATTCAACCAATTAACTTAAGCCATCTTTCCTCTTTCTATCTCAAAAGAGTTGTGTGGCTCTAGAAACAATAGATAGAATCTTTTTAAGTCTTAATATACCCCTCATTGGCCCTTTTCTAAATATTCCCAAGTCCATATCAGAACTATATAGGTCTGGTCCTATTAAACTGCCATTTATTAACATTAACAAAGTAGCATTGCTGTTAAGGGCAAAAAAAAAAAAGGAAAAATAGCCTATCTCTCCGCCTTCTTGAAGTTCACAAGATAAATATGTACTGATTTTAAATGAAAGCAAACATCAGTAAACTAGACAGATTTATTGAGTTAGCTTGTAGCAAAATGAGCTTGCTCCATTTTTACATACTTTTTCTGGTAGTAAATGTTTTAATCTACTGATGCTGTGGAAAAATGCTACATTAGCTATAAAACTGGAATAGGGCACTGTTTAGTGACAGGACCCATAATATATATAGTGCATAAACACTTTGCAAGAATTTAATGGCCCTGAATTCAAATAGACAATATACAGTTTACTAAGCTGAGGGAGAAGATTCATAAAAGACTATGATTCCTCCAAATGCATAAACTTAACTTAGACATGATATTAAGACATCAGTTTTACAGTGGGAGAAGACACTGTGTGCTTTCAAAAAGAAGGAAAACCTATTCTCGTAGCACTGCTGTACACCAGAATTTTATTCTCTCTTCTTCCTTTCATAGTGTAAGCATTTGATTCTCACTGTCATTGCTAAGGAGTTATAATTTTTCGTCACAAATCTTTCCTCTTCTCTAAAATTGGTGGGCACAGTAGAGCAGAGAAGCTCACTATGGTATGATGAACCATGCTACACGCATAAGCGCACTGATGTTAAGAGAAGACTTGTGAGTTAAGATGCCATTGTTTGTGATTAGAAAATATCCTGAGAAATCTAAGAAATCTAAATATTACCTCCTCACAGTATTTCCCAATGTATATGTCATTTATTTGGAAGTAGATACCGGATTCTATAGGCCACATAGTTTTTATATAAGTGGCAAATCAGCTAAAATTCACAGCTTGAGATTTCATTCAAAACATCATACATTTGAATCTATTTTTCAAATTTGTTGACATTTGAAACAGGCCATCAAACTGTTGTGTTACTTCATTTTCTGGGTGAGAAAAGTTAGTCAGTATAAACTGATCAGTAATCTTGGGAGACCATGTAGACCATCTGCTGAGCATAAACCTTGGAACCAGATTGTTTTTTTTCAAATCTTTCCTCTGTTTCTTACTAGATCTGTGACCTTAAGCAAGTAACTTGATTTATCTGCCTCACACTTTCTTCATCTGTAAAATAGTGATTATATGCTTACCTTAGACAGTAGTTTTCTAATTAAATGAGTTAATAATAAGGGTTTCCACTTAGTAAACATCAAATAACTGTTGGCTATTGTTGCTATAAATGCTTCTTGTTTCAATGTTCTGCATTTATACATTTGTATTTGAAAATGCCCCCAAATGAAAGTTATTTTGTTTTCAGTGTTCATTATTTTAAAATGTAGCATAACGGAACAGAATACAGTAGTTTGTTTTTTTTTTTTTTTTTTTTTTGGTGAGGAAGACCAGCCCTGAGCTAACATCCGTTGCTAATCCTCCTCTTTTTGCTGAGGAAGACTGGCCCTGGGCTAACATCCGTGCCCATCTTCCTCCACTTTATATGGGACGCTGCCACGGCATGGCTGACAGGCAGTGCGTCGGCGGGCGCCCGTGATCCGAACCAGCGAACCCCGGGCTGCCAACCGCGGACTAAACCGCTGTGCCACCGGGCCGGCCCCCAGTAGTTTTTTTTTTTTTTTTTGTAATTATATATTGTTAACAAAAATCTCTGGAATACAAGAAGTTAGTTAGGAAAGCTTTATTGCTCATACAGTTTGCATATAGGGGAGACATAGCCTTTGCCAGCAAACTGAAAGTACCCTCTAGGAGAACAAAGGATGGTGGCTGTCTTATATAAAAAAGGATCCTGTCCAGGTTCCCACTCTGGTCTGCTTATGCAAATGAGGGATGCAAGCCTGTTTAGTCCTTATTGGTTGACACAGGTCACAGTTTTATTGGTTATGTCCAGGTGGCTGTTAGAGGCTTTTTTAAATCAGGAACTTTGGCAGATTCAAAGCTTACATGTGCAATGTGTGGTTTTTTGAGAACAGAGTGTGTGACTGCATCCTGGTCCTGTCTTGGCCACTTGACTCCATTTTGTTTTTAGGTCCCGATTAGCCACAGAGTCCTTCTTCTTCTCAGGGGTCTTTTGATTTCATTTTATTCTGTAATATTAATCTAAAATATCAAATGGATTTATTAACTAAATGTCATATTCAGAAAATATTTACTTCACAGCAATACACATACACATTTTATTTTTATTTTTTTTCCTTTTATTTTGCTTTTGGTAATATGAGTAAAGTTATACTAGTTATTTGAGAGCATCTAAGATAGAGATCCCTTATATTGATTTAACAAGTTTAAAATATTTCTTGAGTAGCTTCTATATTCCAGGCACTGTTCTAGGTGCTGAGACACAGTGGTGAAAAAAATGGAGACAGTCCTTGAACATATGCACCTCACTTTCTAGTAAATTAACAGAGTGTGTCGTGATATGAGGGTTCCTGAGAAAATATGGTTTCTATTTGAAATTTATTTTTTCTTCAATGTTGTATTTTTAGAAAAATCACCATTTGACATAGTTGTAATAATAATATTTATATAGTACTTGCTGTTACACTTGTAAACATGAAATTAAAAATGTAATAAATACCATCTATAGTCAGTTTACTAGATAGCAACTGGTTTTGTTTTTTTTGGCCTACAAAAAAGTTCATTTTATTCCATTAAAAAGTGAAAAAATACCCCTAATAATGTTATACTGTTGATATCTCCTTCCTCAATGCCCTAAACAGCAAATTCATTTTTATGACCCTTCTACAGATAGCTTTTAAGGAAAAACACACAAACAAACAAACAGGGGTTAGTTAGTTTAAATAGACTATGAAATATGTTGCCAGTGGTCCAAAAGAGCAAAGAAAAATGTGATCATTTGTTTCATTCTCTAAAACTTGCTTTTCCTCTAATTTGACACATTTCACTAAAACAAATAAAAACTGCATTAAGTGAATTACTGAGCAGATGTTGGCTGAGTATTATAAAGAATGGGAGAGAAAGCATACTTTGTGTTGTTTGTTTTAATTTAATTTTAAATTTAATATCTCAGCTTTGGATGTTGTACCATATTATATACATTTGAAGGGCTGTCTACTTATTATTTCCTTTCTCAAATCTGACATAGCTAATTTACAACCATCTTTTTAAGGAGTATTTATTCCTTCCGTTGCTGTCTCTCAAAGAAAGAAGATAGATTCACAAGGAAAAGAGACAGGGAAGAATATGCTCCCATTCTCAGGAGCATGCAGTTCTTGTGTCAGATATTATAACACTGCGAAGCCAACCTCCATTATGAATGCTTTCAGCTACCAGTGGGAAATAAGTAGAACTATTCACCATCCAATTAACTATGTTTGGCTAGGCCAATGGAATCTTGCTACTGAATTATCACAGACACACTATGATGGACATAGAAGAATTAAAGAAGAAATAGGAGACTCCCATGAGAAAACTGCTACTTCTACAGTTTAAGATGCATAATTAATAAAACATGTGTTTTTCCTTCAAGTAGGAAAAAAAGTAGCAAATAGTTTTATGTATGCCACCTTCTTTTTGGTGTATTTAATTCTTCTACCAGTGCATTTCTTTTACCTCTGTCAGACACTGTTGACTGAAGTCAAATGCAGTCTTCTCTCTTTATAGGTAACAACATGTGCCTTGTGAGTCTGGAATGTGACACTGCCCTAAAAAGTGTCCAGAGAAAGCCTTTTGTCTGAAAAGAGATCTTAAACAGCTGACTCGGAGAAGAGATTCTTTAACAAAAATTAGTGTAAAACTTTTTTCAAGATAAGTTATTGCTAGTTATTAATACTCACTTTAAAAAGTTTTTGTTGAAATCACAATGAGATATTTTCATTGAGAGCAGGCCATCAGATCATTTTCTGTACCTTGTAAGTATAACTTAGTGGTTAAAGCATTGCTGGCATTTAAAAAGTAATAGGCGTAACTGAGAACTCTATTTCCTCCCTCAATCAATGGAATTATTCAGCAATAATAGCTTGCACTTGAAAAATAGTGGTTTAGCACTTGGGTTCTGGTCACAGGCCTGACATTGGATCCTGGGACTGCCACTTACTATTTATTTAACCTATCTGTACCATAGTGTCCTTCTTTGTAACATGGAAATAATTGTACTATCTAGGTTATAGTGGTTGTGTCATTGTTAAGTGGATAATACATGTAAATTGTTTAAAACCATAGACCATCTAGTAAGTAGTAAGCACTCAGTTGATATTAGTTACCCTCATTATTTTCATCATCATCACCTTCTATTTTGTCAGGGAGTGTAGCATAGAGGTTAAGAGTGCAGGCTCCGAAGCTCGAATACCAGCTGTAGTGATTGCTAGTTATATGACCTCTGTCTATGTCATGTTGACTGATTGCAGACTGACCGATTGCTAGTTATATGACTCAGTCTCCTTATCTGTAAATGTTGGCAATAATCTCAACCGGGTTGTTGTGAAGATTAAATAAAATTATATAGATAAAGTATTCAGCAAATAGACTGTCATAGTGTAAATGCTAAATAAATGGGACCAAAAAAATAACAAGTCTCAATATCATCAAGGAGAAATTCCACAGAGATTACAAGATCTTTCTTAGTAATTGATTGTAGAATAAATATTTTTCAGTATACAATTATGTAAGTAGATAGAGATATAATGGACTCCATTATAGAGCGATAAGAAGTAGTACCTAAGGAGGATTTTATGTGCCTACAGAGAAGTAAAAAGACATACTTTGTTATCTTTAAGATTTGCCCCCTTCTCCTTTGTTCACATCAAACCATACCGAGTTCATATCTGGAGCCATTTGCTAGAGATTTTAAAATCATGGCAGTGCCAACATTTATTGACTAGCAGTTATAACAAGACATTGAGATAGAACCTGATAATGCCTAGGTGAATGATATATGATTCTCTGCCTTTAAAGACCTCCAAGCACTTCCAGAAGAAGGATAGAGAGAAGGTAAAAATACCAAGTGCCAGCTAGTAGTAACTGAGATAGTATAAGTGAAATGAACTAGAATAAATATTGGCAAATGATGGCCTTGGGATAAACATCTAGTGGGTTGTTTTTGTACTAGCCATGAGCATAGAATATCTTTTACTTATTTTATTTTTTTTTTTTGTGGGGAAGACCAGCCCTGAGCTAACATCTGTTGCCAATCCTCCCCTTTTTTGCTGAGGAAGACTGGCCCTGGGCTAACATCGTGCCCATCTTCCTCTACTTTATATGGGACGCCACCACAACGTGGCTGACAGGCAGTGCGTCGGCGGGCGCCCGCGATCCGAACTCGCGAACCCCGGGCTGCTAAGCGCGGACTGAACCACTGCGCCACCGGGCGGCCCCTCTTTTACTTATTTTAAAGGTTGTAAAAAAGAAGAAGACAAGGACTATCTGACACGGCCTGTATGTCACCCACAAAACCTAAATTATTTATTATCTGGCCCTTTGCAGAAACAGTTTGCCAATCCCTGGACTAGAACATTATTTGATCAGGGGCTGGTGAATAAAGTAGTAGTCATGAAAACCTAAAGATACAGTTTGGCTTAACTAGGAGATAAGCGGTGTGAGTCATTCTTAACAGGGGCAATAGAAGGAGCAAAAGTTGAGAAACGAATATGGGCATGGAGTATATGAAGTAAAAATGAATAAACCATTGTGAAGAATGTGGTTAACATAAAGATTAGGAAGACATAAAATTAGAAAAATACATAAGAAACACATTTTGGAAAATGCTAGTAATGAATCTGAAAACTTGGAATATCTTCTAGATGAATTGGTATTAGCATCTCAATTTTATCAAACACCAAAAAAAAATGAATGAGTAGGGATTATAAATGTACCTTTCAAGGGGTTCAGTTGACATTATTAGGATATATTTGGCATATACCTTTTACTAATGAATTCTGATGTTTGATTTTGTTTTCAGTACTAGAAATCATATTTGTTTTATTAATCTTGTTATTACTATGTTATTATTAATACAGAATATTTTCTGCTCTTTGGATAGTGAATCCAGTCCCAAGTTGTTTGGGGTATCTGGAAGACTTCTACAAAATGCCAGAGTATTTAGTAGCTCTTCAGATTTGTAAGCTGTTCCTCAGAACGTTGTTTTTATTTTTCTTTCCTGAATGTCTCTGTGGATTTTGTTGTCCCATTCTCCCACACCAAGTATTGATAATTCACAAGATTTTAAGAGTTCTGGCAAAGCCTGAAAGAACAATGTTTGTCAGAAGTAAAGTAACTTGACTTCTTTCAACTTCTGTTTTTGTCATCACTAAAAGTAGGATAGCCATTTCTGACCTCACAATACATAAAATTGTTAAGTGAATTGAAAAATATCACATTACTTAATATTTTTAATACTATTAACAATTAAAAAGTAAACCATGATTTGGGGCTCATATCTTACTTCTCTGGTGTCATTTTTCTTATTGGTAAAATATCAGCTGGAACTAAATATCTAAAAAAACTTCCTGCCCCAAACTCTGGGAATATTAATTATAAAGTATTTGCTAAATATCTGGGATTAGATCTAGATTCATTTTGAATATCTTGTTTGTTGCATATCCAGAGCTGGATGCATAGCACCTAGTAATAAGAATCAGTTGAAAACATATTTCTCAGAAACAAATAGATGACATTTTCCATAAGAAGTTTGATTTCAGTCAAATGGTTGTGCCTTCTGTTTCTAACTTCAGCTTCTCTTAACAATTCCTCCTCTCTCTGCCATTCACTTCTCTTCTTGTCTGTTTTTAATCCCTTTACACAGGTTCCTTTGAAAGCATTTTAAAATAGCTTATTGTTGGTAAATAAGTATATTAGAAATCACCAATTCTTAGACTGTAAGCTCCCCTGAGGCAGACTTCAGTTCCTCCTCTGTAACATAGTCATAATAATACCATCAATTCACAGAGTTTCTGTGAGGATTAAATAAAATGATCCACGAGATAACTATTCACATAGTACATGTTTAACTGTTAGGTATTATAATTATTATTGCTTGTCTCTGTATTCATAGCTCTAAGGGCCTTGCACATAACAAATGCATTCAGTGAATCTAATACATAAATATGCATAGATAGACTTTAACACTCTGAGGGGACTCTGCCTTCTTTTGTTGTTTAGCAACTCTAAATGCCATGTGGTTGTTACATAGTGGTGACAAATCATTATCACAAGGGTGCATCTTTGATGAACCAAATGGAATGTTGACTTTAAGTGTTACCAGTAATAACTTTGAAAAATTATTATTTTTACTAGAAGCTATTACCAACAGATTCTCAAAAGAGTCTACTAATAGCACCATTTTCTTTTAAAAGGCTAAATTAACAGTTTGAAAGATTTTGCAAATCCATCAATGAGATGGAAAGTTAATACAGAACAAAGGGGAGTCAGTTTCTGCAGCATCTATGGATATTGTATTTAAGTGTTTAAATTGGAATGTGGCTAGTGAAAGCATTTTATGAATTATTGACATTTTCAAGCTACTCACTCCAGGATGAAATTCATTAGGAGGTGATAATTTTGGAAACACCTTATATAAAGCCATTGTAATACAAGGTGCTTGAGCGACACTTGTATTCACTGATGCACGAGTATTATTTGAAAAACATAATTTAGAAGCTGAGCTGTGGAGATTACCCCTGTCTTTCATTAAATAAAGGAATAGCACTTTATTTACTGCAAGAGACAGATGTCTGTCAGAATTTTTGATGTGCAATATATCAAAAAAAAAAATAATGAACTTCACAGATCTTTTTATTTCTATTTACTGAAGTGCTTCTGCATTTTCCTGGTGGATGTGAAATGGAAGAAGAGAGAATTTTCTCCCTTTCAGAATAATAAGAATTAAGAGGACATGAGGTATTCAGCACAGGTTTGTTTCTGGTGATAAGGAATATCTTGTTTCCTTAGCCAAGAAATGAGGAACCCATTTTTTTTCTATTATTTCACCTTCTCTGGAAAGATGCTCTGCATCACTAATCTCAGGGTTGATAGCACCGAAAAGTATGACATCCAATCCTTATTTTGGAAATACCACAGTGCAAGTCATCATTGCATGGAGGCAAAAGAAATACTAATTGAGCCCTTTCTTTGTGCTGGGCACTGGAGATACAATACTGAATAATCAAAACTTGCATTTTAATTCCAACTCTACCACTTATTAACAAAAGAGCTGCGCATCTTTGTACCTATTTCCTCATTTGAAGAGTTAAGATAATGACAACATCTACCACATAAGGTTGCTGTGAGATGAATAAATTAGAATTGTATGCAAAACTGTAGTGCAATATGTGGCACATGGTAAGTGCTTAATGAATGTTAGTTCTTATAACAGGCACAGTGCCTGCCCTTAGGGAGATTCCATTTATGTTATTTATCTCATCTAACATGCACTTCTATGTGGATGTAGTGACAGAAAGAAAATGGAGAGCAAGAGCACAACAAACATTGTTTCATTGAGTTTAGATGATGTGAGACCAGCGTTTGATATTAGACAAATGACAGAATTCTGCCACCTACCAGTGTTGATCTCGGTCAAATCCCTTAAGTTTTTGAGTTTCGATTGACTCCTCTCTGATATGATAATAATAAATGCCACATGCTAGTGTTGTTTGAAGAATTACATCAAGTGAGTCATGTGAAAACATTTTGTTACATTATAAAATGCTATACAAGTATAAAGTATTATTTCCAACTTTTGATTATCCGCTTACAGATGACTTTGTTTGTGGAAGATGCACCAGCAAATTTTCACCCAAGACTGATTTTTTTATTACTTACTTAGCTTGCCTTTCTGCCATCTCCCTTACTGCCAGCTGGCCTGTGATAGGGTACCCAAATGTATTTTAATAGTCTGAGCCAAATGTAACCAAGAAAATAATTGTTTAAAATACTACTATATTTCAATGAAAAAATATTTAATTATAAATTATTCAATATCTTATAACCATCTTATGTTGCTCATAAGTGTCTTTTTATTTATATATTACAGAAATATAGAGGCATTGTATTATTACATTCTACTCATTTGGAACATTTAAATTGTAGATAGAAAATGTGTTGCATGACTTATAGTTTAAAAGAAAAGAAAATTTAAGCTACATTAGAATTAGGTACAATTTCATAGTTCTTAGTTATGGCACTAATAATTTTTGGCATGCAACAATTTTATTTCTCTGTAATTTGCAACGCAGTTTGAAAAAGCTTGGCAATGCATGCATATGCTCTCTCACCCATACCTTTTCTAATTAAAGAATGCAATCCAAAGTATTGCATATGGTGCAGATATGGATAGAACTAATAAGATCTTATTTGTCTAAACAATAGCATGACTATATATTATATCTGTTTTATGAACTGTTGGGAAATGAAGGAAAAATTTACTAGTATTTTTTTCCTGTTTCTTCCTTTTATACAGAATAAAATCACCCTTAGTTTGAATTTGTCATTTACTCCAACCACAGGATATAGCTTATGACATTAAGTTTGACAAAGGACAACAATGAAATCACTTTAAGGAAATACATAAACATATTTACAGAGGCTGAATGGACAATAAAAATAGTTTGGGGATTAAAAGTGAAGAGAGAAAAAGAGAGAAACTAGTTCCAAAGAGGTTTGGAAATGAACAATGACAGCTCTAATGTCAGAATTCAGGATATTGGACCAGACTAAAAGACAGCAGGTCCTGAGGAAGGCCTAGCACGGTTGTCATCGTACAATTCATTTATTTATGATCTCATTACAGAGAGGAAAGAGGGAGTATTTTCAGCCTGTGTTTTTAGATCATCTCAGGCTCTTTTATAACAGCAAATTTTTCTTGCCAATATAACCCTCAAGACCATCCATATACTATTTCTTCTTTTCCTTTTTTCCCTCCAGTTTTACATTTAATGAGTTGGAGATACAAATTGCTCATAAATTTTACTTTCCTCCCCATCCATTGAAATATTTAAAGATATTATGCACATGTAATTCTATATAGTAAATCCAGATTGTGTTTCACCACATTTTTTTTTTTTACTGCATGCTTAAAATATCAAGAAGCAGAATTAATCACCTTTGTTTGGATTATGTGTTAATTCAATAGCAGGTTTACTGAGTAATTATTATGTCCCAGGCACTGTGAGGATGTGAAGGATACAGTGGTGAGCATGTTTCTTATATCCATGCAATTTGTTTGCTTGTTTCAGAGGAGGGAAGCTTCTAGAATCAGAATTAGATGATGGACAATGACTGGCTAATCCTAAATGTTACTAAGCTTTTCAACGACAAATTATGTTTGCCTTGCCAGTTTTTGTTATGGGAATATGATTTGTGTGTGCCTGGTTCAACTTAAATTATGGGATTATTTTATTTCGGTCTTGAAAATAGCAAATAAATGATAAATGAGCTACAGCCAGTCATGACATAGCCAAGACCATAATAATTTTCTCCAAAGTAGAACTGTCTAATAAATCTTAATTTTGAGTAACCGGCAAGTAACAGAGGCAAGCTTTACTTGTGCTACAGCTGATGCCAATTTCTTTGAAATGAGACCAGGACTACAGAATTAAAAGCTAAATGTTACCTAATGACAATTGAGAAAATAGAGGTGAAAGTTCTTTGAAAAATAAAAATGTCCGTTGAAGTGTAAGACAGTATTTACATAATATAATAAATACTTTATCAATACTTTTTATCACATATTCCATCTTCCTCATTAAATATTTAAGAGAGAAATACCAGTAACCAAGAAGTTAGGATATTTGCCCATACATGTAAGACTACCTAGGAGTTTTATGTGAAATAAGACTCAAGTTGTGTGAGTGTATATTTTATGTTTTAGAATATTAATACTTCCATATGCAATTCTCAAACATATATGTTTAAAGCTATTTCAAGGAATGAAATTAGTTCTAGAAATTTCTTTATAGGCTAATCATTGAAAAATGTCAACTGTAGTATGATTTCCTACTCTCAACCTCTACCTTCATTGTAATGGGCCTCAAGTCCAAACTTTTGAGACTATTGATTAAAAAAAATTTTTAAGTGTTTACTTATGCTTCTTCTAGGTGTCAGTCTGAACTCAGGGTTGTTAGTATTCTACTCATGTCATGAAGTGCATCTCTTAGATAAAGATTTCAACTGACCTATAATGAGGTATACAGTCCAGTAAACATAGCATTTACTTGGTAAAGATTGAGAATGATGATAAATTCTAACACTATAATAGTTTTTAAAAGAGTCCTAGAAATAACTGTTAAAAATAAGATTTGTAAATTCTTGAGATAAGGAATCTAAAACACATAATCTCATTTGCAACTTCCTAAGCATAACTTTTGATATGTACCAATTTTATCTTCTAACAACACATTATGACAATGAGGTTTCAAAAAAGTCAATGGAGAGAAAAGAGTGTGATTTTGACAATAATTGAAGACATGAGCTTAGGTCAAAGCACAAAAATCTCACCCAAATGTAATTACCCAAAACAACATTTCTCCCTTGTTTTGAAACTTTCCTAGAGTCTTAAATTTATTTATTCTGCATAATATCTCAGTTTATCCCTTCCAACGAAACTGTCTTAAATGTACATAATTTGCAATCTGTGTTTTTTAAGTTTGTGTTATGAACCCGTTCTTCCCCAACTCTCTCTCTCTTTTTTTTTTTTTGGTCCCTTTTTTCTTGTTGTAATCTAGGCAAATTGTCTCTAATGAGACAAATGTTTATAAGATAAAGAAGATGCTGCTAGATGAGTTTTGTGAATATGTTACACTTTCCCAGAATTTTCTTTGACTTACATTGATCAGTACCTTAAAAATAATAATAACATCTAATTCGAGAGATACATAACCATAACGTATTTGAGGATCTCAGTTTATTCTTACAAGAGTATGTTGAAAGACTCATTAAGAATTTAAGAAAAGGCCAGAGCAGGTGGCTCATTATTTATATCAACCTTCTGATACAGATTTTCTGAAGGACAGTATCTTTCCATAATAATAGAAAATATTGATGAGTGGGAGGAAGAGAAGTTTCTTCAATAAGGATTCTAAATCCATTTATTCAGGGTGAGAACATTCCCTGTTAATGTGTAGCCTCACGAAGTGCATTTCTCATAAGACAAGCTATGGAAAACCTTAGGCCTTGGGAAATGAGTTGCAGAGTAGTTTTTTCTGAAGAGATCAATTCTTAAGATCGGTAAAAAGCAAGACAATTACATTCAATAGTGGTATAAACTATACTATTTTATAAATGAAACTAGCCAAATTATTGGAAAGCTTTTTGTGTATAATTACCTGTCTGCCTTTCAAATGGAAATATTGGTGTTCTTATGAGGATTGTACTTCCTATGTCTATAGTTTGGAATGGTATGTTTATTCAATCTTAGCTTGATTAACTTTTGCCTTCTTTTTTCCAAATTTGTACTGTATTTTTAAGCTTATAATATGATTGCTTTTAAAAACTAATTTTACTAGAGGAATGGGTTTGTAAAAATAAAAACATATAATGTTCAATAAAGCAAGTATGAGTGAAATAAATTATTTACTTTCAGTTTGGAAGAGGTGAATAAAAAGTGCTTGGCCAATACCGTACCATTAATCTATTCTCTTTTCTCCTTTCTCTCTTTACTTCTCTCTCTCCAATAGAAGTGGAACAAAAAGGTAATTAAATACCTTTCATAAATTATATACTATTTATAGGCTAAGTTATTTAACAGTTTAACATTTAGTTAAAATAATTTGTTATTAATTCTTATCTATTTTATGAAAATTTATTTACTACTTCTGCTGCTCAACTTCACTTTAATCTGTTGTACTGACCAGTGCGGGTTTTATCCTTATGTCCTAAAACAGTTTAATAGTGTAAAATTTTCAGCTGTGTATTTTATTCCACTTTATTTTTAAGTAAGTAGTCCGAAATCCAGTAGATGGTGATGGAGAGTGATTGCTTTAGATTTTTTATTTCTTTACTAGATAATTTCCTATAGCTCTGGTGTGGTTTCCCCTGTTCTTTAATTTTTAACTATTGGGGGAAAAGGGAAAATGGTTTTCTGAAATACGTTAAAATACTTTAGTAACAAAGGACTGATTAATAACTAACATGAAGTTTATATACAATTTTGATAACAATGTCTACCCACCCTTTATAATTATAGCCATCTTATTAGACTCCTGAGAAATTCTTCTAATCATCAGTTTTATTATCGAGTACACATTGATGATGGCCCTCTATCCTTGCTATGGAAGATTTTGATAGTCAATTTTCCCCCCAATTTTTCATTTCTCCGAAAGTACAACTTTTTAATAATGTACTTTCCTTTTTAATAACCTCCAAATCCTAGCTGAGTTTCATCTTCAATTGTTTTCACATTGGATCTAGACTTCTAGTTGCTGTTCAAGAGCTAATCATTAATATCAAGAGAATAATATTTTTTATCATTAAAACATGGGTCCACATCCAAATTCTTTGTTATGTCCTAATTTCTCCACCCAATACACTTATAATCATTTCAAACATAACACTGGACTGCATGATTATTATTCAGTGTGTTTGCTTTACAAAAATATTAGAGTAGTGTTTCCCATAGCAGGTTCGGCAGAACGCTACACTCCAAACAGACTCTGTAGAAAGGGTTCCGTGGTCAAATTAGTTTGTGAAATTTGCTCACCCTCCCCACTTCTGCCTTGGAGATTCACTGATGTACCTAAGTCATTAGAATCTCTGCCACAATTCTATTTAAAATAATATTTCTTAAACACATGTGGCTAAGGATCCCTTTTTTCTTTCTGTGTAACACCTACCTATAAGCAGTTGGTTCAGGTGCTTCAAGGACCACGCTTTGGGAAACATTGCTTTATCGCCCTCCATTACAAATCAGCCAGACCTCCTTACCACCACTCACACCATGTGCAACTGAATCATACTAAAAATCAAGTGAATCAGATAATTCCTGCCCATTTCAGTCTGAAGTATGAGCAGCAAAATATTATAGCAAGTAATCTTGTTTTTTAATGCTCTTCTCATGTAACAGTAAAAGGTACATGTTTTTAAGTTCCAATACTACTGTATTTAACAGGACATTTTTAACTGATTAAAATCTAGATCTTGGGTTCTTCTCTGTAACCTTTCGCCTTTTCTTCTTTCCTTATTCCTTCTGTCTTTTTCTTCCTTTCTCTTTTTCCTTCCAGTATCCATCCATCACTCATTTTTAATTGTGTGGGTTGCATGCTCTGTGTGTGCTATAGCAGCTTTAAGAGCTTTGTCGCTAGAAGATTCAGTGGCCTCTATTACAGGACTTTTCTTTTCCTTTATTATTATTTTTTAAGTACTATCAGATTTCCATTTGTTTCTTAATGATAACTATTGAATAGCTGATATCATCAGAGTGAAAACAATATTTTTTTTAAATTCCTAAATAAGACACATAAAAACATCATGTATAAACACTTTTATTTGCTATATGTCTATAGTATACATAGACATACGTCACATCTGTATACATATATCCAAAAATATTGTCACACATGTTTACAAAGGTAAAAACCAAAGAAAGCACAGCTACTCATAAAAAGGCCAAATTTTTTCAGCAAATGAAATCAGAATGATTTTGAGGAAAACTCAAAATCAATGTGGAAGACTATACTTTGTGTTCTCAGAAGAATGCAGCAAAATAAGTGGTGGTGGGTATCTCTTATTAGAGTTGCATTCCATTTGGTGAAAAGTAAGAGTATATGACAAAATATGAAAATTAATATATATATTGTTTTAACTCTTTTCCCTTCCAACAGTTTTTCTTTGTCCTGGACTACTAAAAGGAGTATACCAGAGTGAACATTTGTTTGAGTCCGACCACCAATCTGGGGCATGGTGCAAAGACCCTCTGCAGGCTTCTGACAAGATTTATTATATGCCCTGGACCCCCTACAGAACTGATACCCTGACTGAGTACTCATCCAAGGATGACTTCATTGCTGGAAGGCCAACTACAACCTACAAGCTCCCTCACAGGGTAGATGGCACAGGATTTGTAGTGTATGATGGAGCTTTGTTCTTCAACAAAGAGCGCACGAGGAACATAGTCAAGTTTGATTTGCGGACTAGGATAAAGAGTGGAGAGGCCATCATAGCAAATGCCAATTACCATGATACATCCCCTTACCGATGGGGAGGCAAATCTGACATAGACCTGGCAGTGGATGAGAATGGGCTATGGGTAATCTATGCAACAGAACAAAACAATGGTAAAATTGTCATTAGTCAGTTGAACCCTTACACCCTACGGATTGAAGGGACGTGGGATACTGCATATGATAAAAGGTCAGCTTCCAACGCGTTTATGATTTGTGGGATTCTGTATGTGGTCAAGTCTGTATATGAGGATGATGACAATGAGGCCACAGGGAATAAGATTGACTACATTTACAACACCGACCAAAGTAAAGATAGTTTGGTGGATGTACCCTTCCCCAATTCATACCAGTACATAGCAGCTGTGGATTACAACCCCAGGGACAACCTTCTTTATGTGTGGAATAACTATCACGTTGTGAAATATTCTTTGGATTTTGGACCTCTGGATAGTAGATCAGGTAAGTCTGACTTTTGAGGGTACTCGAGGGGGAAATCTTTACAGTTTGTTCTCAGTAAGGTTATTGTACGTTTTGATTAGACTTTGTGGTCTTCCTTCTGGCCTGTGTGCCAGAAAATTGTTAATTTACTTTTCATGTAAAAAAATGTTGCTGTTAATCACTTTCAGCTGTAAAAAGGTATAAGACGCTGGCTCTCCTTTGTGCAGCTAGTCTCCAATCTTTAGCTCTTCTTTGAAGGGCATATTCATTATCAGCTGGTTAGTTCTTTGTGTACTGAAGTGTGCAAAGGTTTTGCTAAAATAGTATGTCATCCTGTCTAATTAATTGTGATATGCCCTCAGAAGTGCTCTCCACTTGGAAAACGTCAGAGTTGGCTTGATGTAATGCTTCAGGAGCCCTACGCCAATATATTAACCTTGCAGAGAGCATCATATATGACCACTCCTATTGAGAATGCTGTCAGTTTGAGTCTGAGTTATATGTCTGAGTGTACCTAATTGATATAGACAGAAAAATATTCATAACATAAATAAAAAATAGATCTCAATTTTATAAGAAACAACAATGCAAAACACAGCTTTGAGTAAACTTGAGATTATCTTCAACTTCCATTCTTTAAAAGAGACTTTTCCCCCTCTAGGACATACTGTTTTCTTTTAATGTTGTTGAAAGACAGTCATAAATTGCTTTATTTTTTAAAATTTTTATTTACACAACTGAGCAGAATTATCTTAGTTTAAAAGTTCAATTATTTTAACAAGCAATAATACTGTTCTCCATGATAAAATACAATGGAAAATTATATAAAGTATAATTCAGTTGTCTGAATTTTGATAGTAATATAGAAATTCAAAGATTGAATTATTTTTATTTGTGTTTATATGTTAATATTTCTTATCTTCTGCATTGTTTTTACCATGCTTTTATTAGCACGTCATTCTACCTCCTAACTTAGTTCATTATATACATATCTTATACAATTAGATTCTAAGTGCCATATGGCCAATGACCTTGCCATATTCACCCTTTTATTATGTATATGTTTTTTATTATATTTTTATCTCCCCAATATTTCTGCCTTCTCAGACATGAGTATAATATATGGCATATATAAAGTAAAGGCTCAGTAACTCTTTGTTGAATAAAGAATGACTTTCCACTTCCTATTCTGATAGAATGTCAAATTAGGTGGCATTTTCTCTCATCTCTGAGAGGCCTCAGTCAGAATGACAGCAATTCTTTCCATGGCCAGCAAAGCTGATATTATGTTGAATTGTCATTATGGAAGGAGAAGCCTAAATATGCAACAGGAACAAAAGCAACTTCTCCTTACTAAGTCCTCAAAAAATCTCCCAGACCAAGTGCAGTCCCTGGCTCACCTCTGTACAGGTAAGGTTTTTCAATCCAATACACCCTTCAATTGAAAACCTAAGCAAGAATCAATTATCTGGAGTATTCTGGAAAGACAATTCTTTCATAACTGTGATATTCTTAAACCAAAATTTATATTTTGTCACTGAAAACTCTGTTGACCAGTGGTTCTTAACCCTTTTTAGACTCTTAATTGGAACAGTAAGTTGTTTCTAATTGCCTCCAAAGAAATAATAAATAATAGCTCATCATCATCTTTTGGGGATAATCAGTGAATAAGGGGCAGTAACAGATTTCAAATGTTATTTATTAGAAATATCATGCATTATTTTTATTTAGAATAATAGATAGGTTAAAATTAATTAGCAGGTTAAAATTAATTAGCATTCCAGGTTTTGATTTGATGGACTGAAGCAAATTCTTAGCTTAGTTTTTATAAATTATCCTTAAAGAGTAAAATGATACCAAAGTCCCATGTATTTAGAGACTTGACAAAAAAAAAATCTCTCTAACATACATTAATAAACTTATATGTGTGTATCCTTATTTATGATAAATCATTGTAATTGTGGACATAAGGAAAATTATATCACTCATTTTATTTGTTTGTTTATTTATGGGAGTTAAAATATGGGCCATCTTGCCCACATGTACTAGTGCTCCTATTTGTTAAAAAAATGTTATTAAAGTGGTAAACATTGAGAAAAGATAAAGTTCAGCTTTGAAACAAATTCCTAACTTAAGCCAGGAAATTCAGTTTTCACTCTTTTTAAATTACAATGCAGACCTTCTCTGTTTTGCAAAAAGTGAGATTTCACCTGTATGAAATTTGTAAATATAATTGCAAGAAAAAGTGTAAATTTCATGCATGAAAGCTCAAATTAAAAAATGTCCATTGGCATGGACTTCCTGCAGTTTAGAAGTGGAAAGAATAAGTGTAGAAGTAAATTTTATGCATGATATGTGTGGCTATGAGGATTTCAATTGGCATTAATAGAGGCTGTTCATCTTATTCTACGCATTTTCAGCTGAGTGTTTTTTTTTAGTAAATTACATTGACATTTTTCAAAGAAATTGCCTTTAGTGAATTCTTATTATGGATCTTCTTATGTGTCTATGTATGGAAACCAACTTACTATAAATATGTGAGGGTCAAAGAGACTAATTCTAAGTCTGTAGAGATAAAGTGTGTTTGCTGTTGCCATCTGTGGGAAGCAGGCTGAGTATTTTTGCTCTGATTTTAACTGAGTTCTAATCAATGAAAATTCATACTTTCAAAGTTTTTATGTAAAAGAGTAGCTGTATTTTACTTCTACTTGATATAACTATTCTGTGCATTAAAAGATCTGGGTGTTGGAAGTTAAGAGGCAAATATGCTTCTCTTGGGTATATAAAAATCCTCGGGTGAAGTGTACATGTATGTAGAGTACTACTCCTGAACATGAGCTTGGGAGTCTGAAGTACTGGGTTTGAGTTCTGCCTCGAGTGCCTGTTTGACTATGGGCAGATCGCTCAGCTTCTTGGTCTTGGTTTCCTCAACTATAGACGGAAAAAAGACTACCTACCTCAGAAGATTATTGTTAGATTTTAATGAGATGATATATGTAATAGACATAAAAAACTTAACCTAATAGCTACACATAAACCCAACAGGGACCATAATTATCCACATTTTCTAAATGAAGGACCTAAGGCACTACAGTTCCTATAACTTATTCAAAAATCACCCAGCTATTGAAGTGCAGCCTGACTTCAGATTCACGCGCTCCTCTGTAACACTAGTAGTGGAAAGTATGTCTACTGAGGCTGTGTGTCTAGATTCATTCATTTGATAGAAGTGATCTCAGTATCCCCATGTGTCAGGCACTCTTTAGACGCAAATCTAATTTGTAGTTCTCATGATTAGATAATCACTGTAGATTTGTGCTCTGAAAAAGTGTATCTGTTTTTCAACCATGAAATCAGATGTATTTTTTTTAGCAAGAATCAATTTTAAATTCTGAAACAATAAACTTTAAGGAAAAATATGAAGGAAAACTTGGCTTCTCAGATATATCCTAAAAAAGTAGTTTCAGAAGTCATTTAATTCTACTTCCTTACTTTTCCCAACTCACATTCTCAACCCGCTAGTTATCCTGTATTTTCTTAGGTTGGTTCAGTTACATGGCATTTATGTTTGTATTCTTTTTCAAAGGAAAATGTCCTGGGGAATGGTACAATTTGTGAAATAGGTTTTTTTCAACAATATCTATATAAAGAAATTAATTTAATTTGATTATTTAAAACTTATAGTTCAAATATTCATCTTTGACTATAAGTCAAATTTCTCCTTGAAAAGTTTTTTAATGGGCCTGTTCTTCAGGGCAAAGTTTTAAAAAGTTTCAAATTTGTTCTTATTTTTCTCTATAAACATTTTCAGAACATTATACTGTCATCACTTACTCTGCATTACATTAAATGCAAGTTTGCCAGCAATTTTTGTAGTTTTCCAGCATAAAGTTAGCAGGAAAATGAATCAGAACTTATTTGATATTGCTATTCATATAGCAGTTCATATTTGTAAATTTTGTAGAAACAGTTTTTTTAATAATATAGTTATAACTTGCATCTAAAACAACATACAAATGCAAGAAATTTCCAATTTATAATAAGCTTTTGTTCAGGAACTAATGAGACTGATTCACATTGAAATAATCTTGTTGATATTGTCTCAGTCATTTTTGTTTGTAAATCCTTACAGAGCACCTGATAAATAGTAGGTTCTCTGTTAAGATTTATTGAATGATTTAAGAAATAAATGAATGAATTATAATATATATATATTTAAAAACCTTCTTATTCAGAATATTGTGGAAATGGGAGTATTAGTCCTAAAATTTTCTCTATTAAGATTGCATGTATGCTTCTCAGGTAGTTGTCTTCACTGTTTGCCACACACTTCTATAATCTAGATGTTTTATAAATCACCCCAGTAATTTCCCACCCTCACCACCCGCCCTTAGCTTCTTCCCTTCTTCACTCAGATTGTAGTGAGCTTTGATAAAGTAAAGGAAGTTTAGCAGGTGTTAAGAAGAAGTGCCAAAGCACATTAACACCTAATTCACTTTCTTCCAGGAGTAAGTAGAAAAAATTAAAGTCAATAGTCTTACAATAGGAAAGTGAGCAACTGTTCAATGAATTTTATATTCAGAACGTATTTTCAAATTTTTCAGTTTGCAAATTGCAGGAATTTCTTCAACTTAGAGAAAATTGAAAGTGTATTATATTTAGAAATGAAAAATAATTGTGTTCTGTTGAAAATATATTTTGTCTGCAAAACAGGTGATTTGGTTTTGGACACCTGTATCGAAAATGCCTTTAAGCGTTAGCACCTGAGTATAAAGTAAACGTGAAAGTGCTTTCTCTATTTTTTCTGAGCAGAGCACCAAATCTAGAACTATCAGATCTAGCATTTTCTTCAAATGTACTTTTAACTGAGCTTTTTTCCTATATTATAAAATATGATATAAACTATACATTCATCAATTGCCTTCAACTGGCTATCTTTTGTAAGACATACATTAAAAACCTCCAAATAATACTTAGCTATTTCACAGGTTATTTGAGTGATTCTCAGGGTGGCATCATAATTCTAAAACTGTACCTAATATACTGATGTATCCAGTGCGAGAGAATCAAATAGTTGCATCACTTGCCTTTAGCTATTATCAGTGACTGGTGTTGACTGATTTCCACTCTTTAGTTCTTTCTCTCAAACCACTTTATGCTGAATTCATTATCCATTAATAAATAGGTGCAAGACATGAGGTATTTTCTTTGACTCTTCTAGTTTGTTTCTAAACTGTCCATAGAACAATCTAAACTTGACTTGTCAAATATACAAATATTTTCCGATATTTCCTACTGCAGGAGGAGGAAGTAGGCTCAGGTTGACAATAAGAACGGGCAGAAAAACCCAGCTCCCCAAATTTCCTACAATTAGAATGTCTAACAGATCCAAAAATCTGTTGGTTGAGATTTAGTGAAACACATCACACAACCAGTAGGAACGATAGAATGGTAAGGACATGTAGCTGCCTGCCCTTCTGCTTCCCAACACAATCTGCATTTTCTTGGAAGCCATTTGAGATTATGTAAATGTAACCATTCTTATACATGCTGAAGATAGTGGAATCTAAAACAACAACAAAAAGCCTACACACAACAGTTTAACAATGCAGATAAGGTGAACCTTCTGTCCTTATAATATGCTAATTAAATGCATTTGTGTCTCCGGTAAAAGCTGAGGCTATATAGTGATGAATAAGAACTTTAAACACACATGACACCTCGTTAAAATGTAATTTTCACATCATATATCTGAGCTCTTTATTTGACAGCTGAGTAATGTGAGTGCTGGGCAGAGAATCTTGAACATTTTGAAACTGTCACGTGTTTAATAGGTAGCTGAATCTGCTTCCTGAACGGTTTAGTTAAATATGGTGCACCCTAGTCACAAAATAGAGCCTGAAAGTAGTGGGATCTTAAATCAAACTTGTTCTCAGCCCATGGGTTATGATTGCTTCACAGTTCCACATGAGATGCCACGTTATCTCCAAAGTTTAACTTCCATCAATCTTAGTAGTGGAGTGAACTTTACAAAAAGAAAAAAACAGTCAGCTACTTGTTGCTAATTTCATCCTGGTCTGAACGTTTATGCATCAGCTGTTTTCCAGTCTGCGGAGGAGCCCCCTCTTTTTCCCTCCAGTGCTTCTCCATTGCCGGTAGTGACAGCTGCTGGCTGAAGGGCATTGCCTCTGGTGATTTTTCAGGGAGCACAGCCAAAATTTGCAAAATTTGCGATAGCTATTCCATTGCCCCTTAACCTCAGCTGAATTCTCTTATGTTTGTTTTTACCTGTCTTGTATTTTTCTTTCTTCATAGTTGAAGGTTAAACCTTTCGATGACACCTGCTTTTCAGGCTTTGAATATCAAAATCACAGTCCTGTACAAAGCAAAGCTGGGCCTGGCTTTTTACAGCTGAGCTCAGTGTTAGCTGTTCATCTAACATCTAGGTGACCTTCCTAATAAATGAGACAAGAGGCAGGGATAAAAAGGTTCACAAATGTTACAACTTATTATTTTTTTTTCTACAGAATGATGTCCCTGATAAATGTATATTTATTAGAAAAGTAATCAAAATGATTTCTACATGTAACTCACAGGCATAAAAAGATGACTTACTCGTGAAAAAGCTTCCTACTCACACCAGCTGTCCTTCTGTAGACATTTCATTACTCATTAGCACATCCACCAGAGGGCAGGCAGGTGGAACTGAAATAGTTTTGCTGCTCATTATTAGCACATCTTGTAAGGGTTGGCGACAGTGGCTAAAATGAGAATTTTGATTACCTAGGGGTTCTCCTTTAAAATACTCTGCTTCTACCCACATTAGCACAGATAAGTGAGAACTGACTTTATTATATACCAGTCTGACATTTGCTTTATTTCTCTGTTTTTTTTTTTTTTAATTTTAGATAATGTTCAGGCACCTTAAAATAGGTGACAAGCAAAAGTATGAATTTAAGCACAAAGGTATTTCCCCCTTAATAACTGCTTTTCCACCAGAAAGCTAAATTCTCAGATAATAATGATTCATGACCAAATAATTTAAGATACATAAATGACAAGCAAAATCTACTATGCTGTATAATTTTATGGGATGAGACATGTCAAATTTCCTTGAAAACAAATGGAGAATATCTTTTTTTTTTATTTGCTTAAGAAGAATTCTGCCTGTTTCTCTTCATGCCTTTCAATAGTAAACATTTATGGTTAAGGTCTTTGCATCCACTCACCCCAATGAAGATACAAATTAAAATTATCCAGTGCTTTCTCTCTGAAGTGCTTGTGACTGAAATATTTTAGCCTTAAAATTTGGATTTTAAAAAAATGATGTTAGAAATAACAATTCTACCAAAAATATACAAATGCATGTGAAGTGTTAGGTATTTGTTAATTTGTATTTGTTAATTTGATGACTTTGAATTATCTTTTATGCTCATTTTTTTTAATGAGAAATGTCTTTGAAGGAACTTTTGCCTTAAGAAACAAGAAAATGGCACACACTCTTCAATTTTATTTAGGAACACACTATTCAATAAAAATATAAAATAAACTGATTTTTAAAGCATAGTAAACTTTTCAAAATCTAGGATAATGTTGCTATATAGCATACATATTTACATATTAAACAAAAAATTTAGGCTTTTATATTTAGTAGAGGAGCCCACTGAGGGACATAAGTGGTAATGGTTTGTGGATCTTGAAAGTGGAACTGGAAGCATTAAGAAAAAGCCAAAGATGAAAGTGAAATTCAGGCACAAAATCAGACCTGCTATAGAAAGCAGAAGCAGTAAGTCAAAATTGGGCTTAAGTCAGAAGCCTGATGATTGATTGATTCTTTCTCTCCTTCCTCCCTCTCTCCCAAACATGTTTTGAAGTATAGCTGAGACCACGCACTGTGCTATGCTCTGTGTCTACAATTGTGAACAAGCAGTCTTTGACCCTGCCCTCATGGAGCTCACAGAATAGTGACAATAAGAAAAAGAAAGGCAGTTGTCAAAAAATATTAGTACTCCCCGCTGTTTATTGAGTGTTTTCTTTGCCAGCATTTACATAGGTTATCAAGTTTAATCCTAACAAAAATCATGCTCAGAAAGCCTCATTTCCAGATGAAGAAATTGAAAATCAGGGAAGATATAACTGAAATGTCACATACATAGTCCAGAGCTGCAGTTAGAATCCTAGTCTGTCTTACTTTCTGCTATGTCATGTTGCCTCCAACAGTGATTAAAAAGAATACAGGTGCCACAGCTAAGGAGGAAGGAGAAAAGCGGGAAGACAGTGCATGTTTACTAGAATGTACATAAAGCAGGTAAGCTGAAGTAGCAAATGCAAGGTAGCCAGGACACATCAACTTTCAAATAAATTAGGAAGAAGCAAACAGGAGCTAGTGTTGTAGAGCATCCACCATCACCCCCAACTTGTGCTCGGTATCACACGTGTACCTTAACTCTTAAAAATGAACGCTATGAGGTACAGATGAGGAAACTAAGACTCAGAAATGTAAAGTCTCCTGCCCAGAGAAACCCTAGTTTGTAAATGTAGATGTGGACTTCAAAGATGCCCAAGTTTATTTGACCCTGAATCACGAAGCTGAAACACTTTATATTTACAATGAAAAAAATTATAATGCACACAAGCATCCAATAGAATGTAATATAATGGTGCATGGATTTGGTATTTGGGGGGGGTCTGTGTGCATGCACACGCATGTATGTGTGTGTTCTCGGAAATGCTTGAAGAAACAGACTTAATTATTAAAGGATTTTATTAATATTGGCTCATTAGTTGTGACCAATGTATCACACTAATATAAGATCTTAGGTCAAAATAGGCAAAGGGTATGGAGAACTCTATACTTTCTCTGTGACTTTTCTGTAAACCTCAATCTTCTAAAATAAAAAGTGCATTAAAAAATTATTAGAGGATTAGAAACTTTTGCAGAAATTCTGAGCAATTTGAAAGACTTTAGAGATTTGGAGACTGGCTCTTCATTAGATTTAATTCTACTTAACATATATTATATCCATTGTCTTAATTCAGATATATTGCTAGCAATACTCTCATGGTTACTATCTATGAGCAAGATTGGGAAAATGGTGAAAAAGTAAAATGAAGAAAGAAAAGAAAGGAGTTATGGAAGAGAGAAATAAAAGGGAAATAATTTTTTTTTTTCCTAGAAATGAATGAATGAATTCCCTTTCTTCCAAGGGAAGGTGATGCTATTTCCTGAGATTGATTTAACTAACCTCAAGTGGTTAAAGATAAAATGAAGGACAAAATGTGGAATGCTTCTATTTTGCTGATTGTAGTATAAACTGTTATAACCACTTTGGAGAGAAACTTGGCAATACTAGTAAAATCCATGTCTAGATGTTAGGCTTATTTTATATGGTAGCAAATCCACTTCTAGGCTTCCTCTGTAGAGAAACTTTCATACCTGTGTGCAGAGAGATTTTGAAGAGGGTGTTTGTTATAGCAATGTTTCAATAACGTCTTAGTGGAGTATATGAACTGCCCCCCAGTGGGTGAAAGGATACAGGACAGGGTGGGGGGGAGGAAAGAGCACAGTTTGTGCGTAGTTGCCCATAGAATAATAAGCAGCTAGAAGAGAAGATTTGAATGTAACAACTATCTGCACTGGCACCAGAAATTTTGAAAGCCCTGGTCAGCCTGGAGGATAGAGGGAAACATTATGTGATCAGTTACCCCTTAGAAAGAAATATACTAAATCAAATATTGGTACCTATGAAAGATAAATAAGAAAAGACCTTATGCTGGAATTTCCTCTCTCTAAATATATAGTCTCATTTGGCCACAAGCTGGCTTTAATAACTCAAAGAAGCCAGGATCACAATTTCCCAAAGCACCAACCACCTTTAACTCCTGTAACTCTTTCTACTAAATCATTATATTGTTAGTAAAAGAAGCCCTCTTTTGTCAGAAAAGGAAAATTTTACTCTGTAATTTTGAGTGTCGTCTATAATAGTAACTAACGTGTTTCAGGTACTGTGCATGTTAAACAATTCTTGAGAATTTAATTGCTTGAAAATTATTTTTATATCACTGAATTTTCCCCTGAATATGAATATGACTATATTGTCTTGCCATATAGTCCTGATTCCTATGACAGCTTTTAGTATCACTATAATTTTTAAGCTTTCAGGAACATGGCAAAGTACTTAGTGGAGGAATAGGACTACTACTTGGCTGATCATACTCCAGAGTTAAGAATTTGAAATGCCATGTCAGAGGTTTAAGTACACAATTTTGCAAGCATGGAAAAGCTAAAATTTTCTAAACCTAATAGTGAACAAGACTTATGTGTGAATGAATGTGGGGATTTTAGTTCTCTGATTTACTACTGAAAAAGAGAACCCAGTCAGAGTAGATATATGCCATAAAAGTATTGAATTTCAAGACAGAATTCAAGATATAAGGAATATCAAAAATAACCATCTAGTGGAGTTGAATTGTATATTGGGATTAGAGGCTAAAGTCATCTATTAAAGTAAAAACTAAGTATAATAAAAATTATTTTTGAAACCCCTTTAATAGTTTATAAAATATAGAGTTTTTAAAAAGATATCCCTATAGAATACAAAGATAGTATTATATATGTATTATTGTGCAGTGTATGTTATACATAATAAAAAGTACCTTTACAAGGTATAATTTTACAGTATTTTAATTACATAACAGAGCTACTTGAATTCAGGTGAATTAAATGTATTTATGATGCAACTCCTCTGTATTAGCAAAGAGAGTTCTGTAGTTATTTCTGTGTAGATAAATCCTTTTTGTGAGAACTTTTTTCTCCAGTGAAGATATTCTTCTTGAATATATTGATTTGTACTTTCCCATTAAACTTGTATATAATTATTAGATCACTTATTAAATGTCTCAACACTGCAACTAAAAAAGTTAAGTGGCATAAAAATAACGATATGTGAAATGTTCATTCTGTGTTAATTTTTTTTGAATAGCAGATTTAAATGATTTGGAATTTAGATCATTATACATTTTCTCTACTTTGTTTATATTTGAAATTTTTTATAAACAGCTCTTTAAAAATGATTTATGTAGGATAGGCCTATTTTTATTACACGTAGTGCATATTTTAACAAGCATATGATCCAAAGTTTTAATGGTAGTTCATTTCTGAATGGTTCAGGTTTGAGCTTTTCTGAGTTTTATCAAATTTCTTTAGTGAATATGTTCAGTCTTTGAAATAGTGAAATTTCTGAAAATTAAACTAATATTCCACATGAATAGAGTATCAATAATCTATTGAGAATTCTATGACGGAATATAAAAAGGCCTAATTGTGTTCAGAACAGTTATCCAAATAACTATCACCTTCATGTGACTAGGACACACACCTAAGAAAGTGCCAAAGTCCTATTGAGAGAATGAAACTGTAAGAGAGGAACCTTATTCTATTTCTAGTTTTTTGTTTTTTTTTCCTTTGCTAAGGAAGAAAAATTTGTAGTTCTTACAAGTATTGGGGGGATTCCTGGAGACTTTTCCACCCCTTGATTACAGAGCCCTACAAAAGTGTGTAACACAAGATTGAATCTACTCTCATATGGAAATATGGAATAACAGAGTAGGCTGATTTCTCACTCCAGAGACTTAAGAAATCATTCTAATGTTCTATTATGTAATTTGGTTTAGTGGTACTCTCTATTGATTTTGACTTTTCAAACCATCAGTTTTCACCAATTGTTTGTAAGGATAAAAAGGGAAAGGGAAAAACACAGAAAGAAAACCACAAGTTTAAATAAACCAACATTGAATTTGAATGAAAGGAGAGTCAACTGTTCCAATCAGAGATGAAACTTTAAAAGTTTTCCTTTTAGCTTTGACAGTAAAACAGGTAAATTTGCCCATCTGAAACAGTCGATATTATTATTTTTATTTATACAACTATGCTCTTTTAATGTTCATGATTATATTTCCTAGAAAGGAGTAATAAGTATATCCATTCAATGAATACTTTTGATGAGAAAGAAGCACTAATGGTCATTATCATGGTGTCATAATATTAAAAATAATTTATAGAGAAAGTTTTAGAATGTTTTACCATGATTTTATGTAATTATTTTGGGAGACAAATAATGTTGTCCTAGTGACCAGTGGGTTTAGATACTTTGGTGAATTAGAAGCCTCTTTTTATATTTCTTTGTATAATAAAACTTAAATATGTGCAAATACACTACAGGTAACTGATTCCTAAATTATATAGGATAATGGATCTCAAAGTGTGGACCAACAAGAACTTGTTACAAATACAAATTCTCACGTCTCACCCCAGATTGAATCAGAAACTCTCAGGGTGGATCCCAGTAATCTATTTTTAACATTTAACTATTTCAGCTACATTTGAGAATTACTGTATAGGCCATAACCCGTACTAGGTTAGTATACACTACAGTGTGTTACAAAAACCTTAAACTGTTTGTTTTTTTTTTTTTTTTAAATTTCTGTGGCTATTTTTGTTAATTGTCTTTGACTGTTTCCCACTCCCCCATCTAATGACTTTGGCAAAGAGGCTGCATAAATCACCAAGGGAAGAAGCATGTTAAAATGCAGATTTCCTGTCTCTTTCTCATCCCATCAAATCACAGCCCTAAGATGTTGATTCAGTATGTGAAGTGAGGCCCGGGATAGTATTTTTTAGAGAGGATTCTGATTTGGAAAAGAATCACTACTCTAGATTCCTTAATGTTTAAGTAGAATTTGTATTTTAGCACAAATATTGTCTTAATGCATTAAACATCTATGGAGTTATATATACTAACTACGCCGTCTCTGGGCTAAAGGCTGCTCTGGCAGTGAAATGCATCACTCTTTTATTAAATGACCCTCATAGAATTTGTGTCCTCATAGAATTACCACCTGTGTAGTTAACAGAAAAGAACAGCAGCCTGATACAGGATGGACACATCCCCTCTCAGGCTTGTCCTGCAAAGCAAGGTGCCATTCATCTTCACCTGGAATAGCTGAAATAAATTAACACAGTGAGAAGAGCAATGACACTAGGCAATCGTGCAGCGCTTTGCAACCGCTCATGGTCTGTTCATGTGTTGGGAAAACAAACAAAAAAGGTGGCAAATGGGCAAGAAAACAAATTAGACCTGTCACTATAGTTGAAGGAATGTAGTATCCACTGGAATCCCGTCCTCACCATGAGCGGTACCTCAGACTTCCATATTTTAATTAAGGCAAAGGTATGTTTCATACTGAAAATGGGAGCAGGTAGAATTCTGAATATTTCATTTATGTTCGTAATTTTCCAAGTGTACTAACACATAGACTATAACACGTGATGGTTCCCCTTTCTGTCCACTCCCACTGACTTTCCTAAACATGCACAGATGAAGAGCTGTTTCAAAATGCTGTGTTGCTGCTTGGGTCCAGTCACTCTTTCTGACTGTGTTAATGTCTTCTGGCTGTTCAAGGCCGGCGCAAATGGCACTCAGCTTTGCCAGCTGAGTTCTGAGTGAATGCAGAGAACGCGCCCATCCAGTATCAGGCTGATGTGTAACCGTGGTTTAGTTCAGCCCCCTCCTGCTCTCACTTTTCTCTTCTAAGATGGAAGCATCTGGTGGCTTTGACCCAATAAGACTGTAAAATTTAAAAGCACATTTTCAAATGTGAATCTGTTGAATTAAATATTCTGATATGCTGAAAAGGAACTCAAAAATTTATATCTTTTTAATTTTTAAATTTAAATTGTGTATGGAAGGGCTGTCTCACTTAACAAAATAACTCTTTTTTAAGAGGAACTTTTATGTTAAATTTTGTTTATGTTTATGTTCACTTTTTTTTTATATACGTATCATTAGAATTATCCCTAGAAATAATTGGGTTAGTGACTAGGGTGAGTAGTTGTTTGTTCCAAAAATCTTTTGTTCAGTTTCCTTTAATTCTTTTAATTTTACACAAACTCTTCCACCAATTTAGAGCTGAAAATGTAGTCATTCATTCTTGTTGCATGAAGTTTGACTTATTTATTTAGACTGTACTCTGTTCTGATTAGGATGCAAGGCAATTCTGCTATTATTCTTTTTTAAAATAATATGAAACAGTAAAAGCAATAAAATAATTAAAGCCTGCACAAGCCTTGGGGTTTTTTTGCATTTCTAAACTGTAGGAAAAAGGAAATTCTAAAAGAGGGATCAGTTTCTTGTTTCACTAGTGGCCATCATGATTACCTATTTTAGATTCTAAGTATATTCTTTCTGAGATAATTCAGAGGCCTTTTTGATCTTCTTAGTTATTTTACATAACAAGGCTAAAAAATTTTACATAATTCACTCTGTTAACAAATACTTATTGAATTCTTAATTTTGTGTCCAGCTCTGTACTCAAGATCTTAAATGACTTAGAATGGATACGTGATGGAATTGATCCTTTTAAATTCCAAAGCAATTCTTTTTAGTATTAAAGTGGACTGATTATACTGCTTGAAATGGGATGAGTAGGATAGTTATCATTTGGTAGAGTATCAATGGGTACTATAGGCAGAAATGCAAAGCTAGCTGCATCCTAAATATGTGAGCTTCCTGTTATTTTGACATGCACAGTTTATACTAGATTCCTTTCTTTTTCCATTAATGGGAAGGAATAATATCCACTGATTCAGTCTCTAGCACTTGCACATTATTTGCTGAGCTGTATAAACAATGAGCAGCTGTGTCATTGTTTATATTGCATGATTTTGTTTATTCATTTAAAAAATTTTATGACAGTAGTGTGGCTTAGCAGCATGCTTATGGTAATGAAGAAGTTAATTAGCAATATTGAGCAAGACTTCAAGAGATGAGTTTTAATAAGTAGTGCTAAAAATAATACAGTAGTCATCCACAGATAAACATTATAAGCCTCAGACAAATGCGAAAAATGGTCAGATTACAAGAAAAATCACATTAGAATCCTTTGGCTTTTGGTTTCAAAGGAATAGTACACATAAACACATACTCTTTCACATACTGAGAACAATGACTGTAATTTCCCTGTTTTTTCCCCCTACCGTAAAACTACTACATGGGTAGAAAATGGAAAATTACTTTAACAAAAAATAAGCAATCATCTTTTAATAATAATTCACTCTGATAGAAGAAGACTCTGCCAGTAAACGAGTCAGACAGCTTACCAAGAATCCTGGAATTGCATAAGCTTTCCAGCCCAGAATTATTGATAGACGTAGTCTGAGTGTTAGTCTGCTTCATTTTAGAGCCAAAGAAGTCTTAATTCAAGCACTAGGAAATCCATAATTGGAAGGAATCCCATAGTCACTGCTGATATTTTCCTCTAATTATAAGTGACTTTGTTGTGTCATAAGCCCACTTTAAGAAAACTGGATTTTGAAAGTAGTCCCAGGCTCCATTGACTAGACCTGGTGCTATCAAAAATTCACTTCTATTGGCTATGCATTATAGTGACATATAGTATTTGATACAGTGATATGAAAATGCTAATACTGGAGTATTTTAATACAGCATCACTTTTGCCTGAGGGCCAAACAGAGGTTAAATTTACATTTCTTGACATTAGCAACTTAGTGGATACTATGACTCACTTTGGGAATTCATTATGATTGTGGCAGGTGATGATACTTTATTCTTTTGTCATGTCACCATCAGCAGTGTCTCCATATCTGGGCCAAGCTGACTGGGTGATTAAGTATATATTCAATTCCCATAGACCTGAAGAGGTTACTTTTAATGAGGAAAAGGAATTTTTTTTTCTTGTTTATAAATGTCAGATATATGAGTCTCATATGAGGGGGAAGTGCCAAAAGTTATTAAAGCCAAGAGAAGTTAAAAAGGTGATAGGAGACGTTTTGAAAAGAGAGAGTTCCAGGAAATTGTATATAAAGCCTCTCAATGAAGATTCTTTCTTGGATGAGTTATGACCACACTCAAAATATTTGATTTTATTTATTGGACATTCAGTGAGTGTTTATTATGTGCAAAATAGTTTACTGAATGCTGTGGGAGATAAATTAAGAGCCTTGGCCCCGTAGATAATTTAGTCAGGGAGGCAACACACTTGAACAAAGTCAAGTCATGACAAGTAACCAAATTTCTTAGTTTTTTATAAAACTTACCAAAGTAATAGTAATAAATCTTAATAAATAAATAAAATAATAAATCTTGCAAAAAGTCATTTTTGACATAGATTTACTTTTATTTAATGAGGTATTTAGCAAAATCTCATATGACACTCAAGAGAGAATGAAAAAAATGTAGATTAGATTAGGTCAAATTATATAAAATTGCTAATATTTGACAGTTTTGAGGTACAAAAATACCAATTTCATACTACTTGACCTAAGGTAATGTAATGTCTTCATAAGTGGCTTGAATTACTGAATGAGAATAAAACAATATGTTGATTCCTCAGAGTCAGCCTAGAAATTGGTCTTCTGGGCATATTCATAAGCTTTGTCACTGGCCCTCTCCTGCTCAATATTTTTAATCAAGAACTTTGCTGAAGATACGGAAGATGTAACAATTTAATTGCTGGATGATAGATTATTGGGAAAGAATATACTAATAGACCAGATAATAAATTCAGGAATCAAATGGGTCTGGACAGCCTGTATCAATGACCTAAAATGAAAAAAATGAAATTAGCACAGATAAATGTAAAGTCCTCTGTTTAGGTTTGTTTGTTTATATATAATTCCAAAAGGAGAAGACTGTTAGATAGCTCATATGAAAAAAAAAGCACCTTTAGTCCGTTTTCGGCCAGCAAATGCAAATTTTTTGACTCACTCTTTGCCAATTACTGCGTAATATACTGGGGATACAATGACCCAAACACACTCAGTCCCCATCTTCACAAGCTTACAGGATTTGGGGGACTGCAGACTAAATTTGTGTGGACAGTTTGGGATGTGAGGTGGGAAAGATGAATGCAGTCTTCAACTGTGATGATGATGATGATGATGATGATGATGATGATGATGATGATGATGATGATGTAGCACCTAGAATAAAGGAGAAAATTTCATGTTATTTCCATTTGGTCAGACCCTTTTCTAAGAGTTTGGTTCAGAACTTTTGGGCATCAGCTTTTAGGAGCAATGTCAATATGTGAGAGTTCGTCGAGTGGAGGATGCCTAGGTTGTTGTGTATTCTGGGAACTATGATCCATTTGATGAAACGTTGAATGATCAGGATATTTAGCTAAAGTCTATGAAATCTGATTGCCTGGGTTCACAAATGGCTCCTCCACTTACTACTTGTGTGATTTTGGGCAAGTTACTTGGCCTCTCTTCACCTCAGTATCCTCATCTATAAAATGGGAATTCTAATAGTACCTACATCTCACATTTTTAAAGAAGAGTTAGTGAGTTAATATTTGTAAAGTACTTAAAACAAGGAATGGAACATGATAAGTAACATACATGTGCTAAAAATGCATAAATGGCTAGACAGATAGGTAGAGAGAGAGATTATTGATAACTAAGGGAGTTTAGGAGGGAAATCAAAAGGTCTTCAAATATCTGAAAAGAAGTCTGTGGATGAGAAAGTACTAATACTTCATTCTTCCTACAGGGAGCATGAGCAAGTGGTTAGAAACCATAGGGTGAAGACAAATCATATTATTTTATAAAATATAATTTTAAAATTTAATTCAACCAGTTTTCATCCTGCAATGCTCTCCTAAATTTTGGTCATTTCCAAAATAATGCAGAATTTGCAAAATTAACTTCAACAACTCTGCAATTTGACATCTTTCGTGTGAAATAGGGGGCAGTGTTTTTAAGGCCTAAACAAATTTCAGAAATATTGTCAACTCCTAACTTGGAAAGAAAACGTAATGACGATTTAGAACCTAATTGAGTACATGCCATGTTAAGGCATGACTGCCTGTTGACTGGTAATATGGCTGACTTATAGTGGTAACCAGAAGTCGTAGTCTTTGTTCCAGGGGCTCTTCTGCCAGAGATTATCTGAATAAACTCAAATAATTTTCTTGGTCTCTCATTTTCTCTCCTTTATTTTAACCAAATAAAATCTCATCAATGTACTGCTATTACGAACATTATCAGAGATTTCTTGTAGTAACTGGTCATACTGCAGTGACTTCGTCTGTTGCATAGTGCTTGATTATTCTTAATGGTTTTAGTGAGACATCTTTTGCTAACTTTAATTTAATGTAACATTTTCAGAGTAAACCCTTGGTTATGAAGAAACAGTGGAGCTTTTGCAATGGTATTTTTAAAAATTACTTCCTTAAAAGGGAATTGCTTTTCTCCCTGGCATGCTAAGCCTACAATATTTTTAGGCCATCCAAAAATAATCCAGAACATCTACTGACAATGTGGCTCAGTGAGATTAGCTGTGTAGTTATATAATTGGACAACAGAGATTTTCCCTTATAAACTTGAAGGCTATATAGCTAAGATAGTTGTATATACTAGCTGGATAATATTTACAGCTTCATCTGTGGAATGTTAGTTTTGTGTCTCCACTGAAACATATCTACATTCATGCTAACAGAAAGCCATTCAATGTTGTTTTGGCTGTTGTTTTCAAGAAGGCCAATTTTTCCCTATTAGAAATATGTACGGTTTGGGATGCGATTGGTAAGCAGTCAGTTTTTAGCATTCAGTAAATAGTTCTCTGAATCTTCTTCCTACAGTTAAAACACTCAGTCATTGATTCATTAATTCTGTTTTGAGTGAGGTTATTTGGTGGACATGTGTGGATTTAACATACATAAAAATATGGCTCTCGCCCAAAATGAACACAGTCCAGTTGGGAACACATACTTTAAACAGATAAACCAAATGGAAAATGGATGAGAAGAGCCTTGATAAAAATGATGACATAATACTCATAAAGGTAAAAGACTGAGAGACCATGGGAATAAAAATAGATATAAGCTATTTGGTGAGGCACCCTTACTTTAGTGCTGTTGCCATTAGCCAACAAAGTATTGCATTTCCCATGGCTTCTGTTTGTTTTTACTGTTGAAGAAATAACTTATCTGAAAAGGATATCATATTAGATAGTATAAACATTGAATTAAAAAAAATTGTAATTCTTTCCCACAGATGAGCTTATGAACTAATAGGATATTTTTACCCTAAATGAGTTTTTGGTCCAAAAATATGCTGTTTGCCCATTTTGCTTTCACATATCTATTGTAATATAATTTCTCAGTTGATAGTTAGATTTTATTTTGAGAGCCACTCAGCTTTCTGAAAAAAATAGAATGAAATTCATCATGCAGTACCCAAAGTAATCCTTATATTGTGATTGTAATAAGCCACAGATCCAAAATAGGCTTATTAATTTATTGATAAAAGCAAATAGTTTATATTCTAGAAAACTTGTCACACAAAGTGATGCTGCTAATACTGATGGCATTCACCAGTTTACAAAATATAAAGAGACATTTGGAACAGAAATTAATTAATTAAAATAAATTTAACATTTCTTAATTTCCTGTACTAGATATGCCATGGGAGGTTGTTAGAGGCAAGGGAAAAAGGCAAAGGTTTGTTGTTATATCCTGTAAATGACAAAATTTGTGAATAACTAATTAACATTACAGTGGAAGGTATCACTTCTCTTTAACTGATATGTCACGTAAGATGAATTATTGTTTTTCACTAATTGCATATGCTATCCAGGCATTATGGGACATCCTAGAATTCTGTAAAAATTGGCAGTTTTCCTCACGTTATTTTTCAAATATTCCAGCATTTAGTAAATATAAAAATAGAGTCATGAAGTTATAAAAGCATAGGCACATATAACAGTGAATTTGGATTAAATGATATTTGGCCAGATCATATCTAGCACTGTGTTCTTTGAAAATTTTATTGTTTGTTCTTTACAGTGTTATGAAGAAACACCACAAGGAGTGTTCTGGGGGATTTCAGTATTAGTTTATGCTTGTGAAGGGAGAAAACAATCCAGTGGAATTTAAAATCCAAAACAAACCCATTCAAAATAATTCTCTTTTTCTTGCAGTTTACCATTAATTGAAAGCCTGCCAGAATTCCTTATATGTTATTTTCTTTATTTTTTATTAAGATTCTACCTTATTTCAAAAAGAATTTTTCCATTTTTGAAATTAAAGAATAAATTATATACAGTAAAATTCACCCATTTTAGTGTAGGTTTCTGCAAATTTTGACAAATGTAGTCATAAATCCACCACCACAATGAAGATATAGAATAGTTTCCAAAAAGTCCAAAAAATTTGTACATAAAACAGAATAAGAGCACATTAATTAAAACTGAAAAAGACTAAGAAAAACAATACAGAAAATAAAGGGAAGAAAGTAACAAGGCTAAAAATGCGTACTGTATAACCTGATATCTGGCCACAATTTTCCCAGTAAGGATCTGTTTCTACAAATGAGAATATGATAAAAAATATTATATATATGGATATATAACTAAGTTTTCAAATATTAGAATTGAAAAAAATGATTAGATGTTATCTTATCCATCTTCTCACCTTATACAGAAATACCTGCTGTAATTTCTGTGCAGATGGCCATCTTCCTTCTGCTTTGTGTGATGTGGGTTCCGTTTCTGAGAATGGATTCTACTTTTGAGAATTGATTCCATTGTTCCAATGTGATAAGTTCTTCCTTACACCGAATCGATACCTTTCTCTGTACATTTTTCCCAGTTTAAAATTTATTTTTCACTTCCCTTTGGGGCAGGATGCAATAAATCAACTTTCTTTTAAGTACAGTGGCCTATCACAAATTTAACAATTGCCCCTTTTCAGTCTTTTCTTTTCCAGTCTGAGCATCCTTAGTTTTCAACCATGTACCTCTATGACATGGTTCTCAAAACTTCGTATCTCCTTTTCTCTTTCGATTATCAAAACTGGGCACAACATAGAGATATAACATCAGTGTAGAGGCGGTTTAACTATCACCAACACTAACCACTAAAATTTATTGAGCTTTTCCAGTGAACTGTGAGGTTTAATTTTTCCATTTTACAGATAAAGAAACTGGGAGTTACAAAGGTTAAACTATATCTCCATGATCACATAACTAGGAAGCTTAAGGATTTCAATTTACATCTGACTTTGCTCAGAATACTAAACCATTTCATATAGACTGACAGTATATTAAAGTTTAAGCATCTGTATCTTTCTGTTGATTAATGATGAGTTTGTGGTTAAGAAAATCAACTAGAGCTATCTAAAATATGAGTTCTTTATGTGAAATATCAAACTATGTCTCCCCTACCCTCTATGTATGTACAATCCACACGTTAAAACTTAACTTCAGTCCAATTATGGAATCTTAAATGAAGTCGTCAGTTCTTCACTTTTAAAATATAAGTGGTGAATCAGACATATTTTAATAAATTTTAACACAGGAGCCATGATATTAGAAATATATGCATTTATGGTATAAATGCATGCATTAAAGCTGTGCCATTTATCTAGACTTTTTTTCCACTGATTTTCAATATCTTATTAAGATAAATATACCTTAAGTTTTAGATTGTACCTATTGTTGGAGTGAAAAGCATGGTATTTTTTTTTTTTTACTGAATTTATGTTTTCTTGGAATACTTCACTAAATGATATAAGTAAAAAATATGGATACGAGTTGGTCTTTAATAACAAAAGAAACTCTCAGAGAGAAGAAATGTCCTATGAGAGCTTTATATGACGCACTTGAAAACAGACCAGTTAATTACCAAAGGTGCTGAGTAATGTAATTGCTTTGTGACTTGCTGGAGGGAGATCTCACATTGCACAATCGCTTTTTCCAAGGTTTATCAAATATATGGGCAATTATATACAAGAATCTTACTCATTTTCTTTAGAATTTAAAGTGTATTACTGTTTGTTTAGATTTTCTAATTACGCATGGGATATTATTGCTAAGTAATAGCATAGTAAGCTTTCTTTTAATTGACAAGTTTGAACTTAAGTATTTAATTGGTATTTTGTAACAAAAATGACTGATAGTCCACTCTCAAAGAATTGTTTAAGGAATGAAATGTCTTCATTACAAGCAAGGTGTAATTAATTTTTAATTATTTTCACTTTTGCCAAAATATGTTCATACACTAGAACATAGATTATGTAACTCCAATGCTAAAGGTTTCAAAAAGACACGAAAAGTGTTGCATAATCAAAACTGGAGTGCACAATATAAAGTGCAAATGCATAAATGAACCATGCCCTTTTCTCAGCATCTATTATTAAAAATAGAATGAAGGTTTTCCTATTTGAATCTCTCAGAAAATGAGTCATTCTGAATACCTAAATTTTCCATGTAAATGAGAATGTTTAAGCACCAAACATTTAAAACACATTTTAATCATTTCAGAAAGATCTTTTATTGTAATTTTTTCACCAAACTTTTTTCTCTAGCAAAACTCAGTGTAACTTTTAACTTTTCCTTGGTCACTCCAAATTATCATTATGCTTGTGGATTTTTACCTGTCTTACATATTTCATATTTAAATTCCTGGTCTCAAAATAAATAGGTTATTTCTACTATGATATCATAGGAAATTAAGTGCCTGTACCTTAAAACATATATCCATTATGAACATTTATAGTTCTAAATTAAACTTTGAGAATATCACACAGATCCTATGACAATAGTTGGCTGTACATTTATTTATGCAATCATAAATCACTTGGATTACACTGAATTAATGCATTTGTCATATTATTTAAAATAAGTAAAAACAGAAGCTAGAACTGTGTTGACACAGTAAAATACCTCAATTGCATTCATTCTCTTCAAATTCTGACATTATTTTTTTTTTTAAATCACAGAACCTTACAATCCTCTTTTCCACCCCACTGTCATTGTTCTAGTTCAATCCATTGATTCTCTATTCAGGTTGTGGGGGGATTATGGTGTGATAATCACCTGAACACACATCAAGTTTCTGAAACCTCATTCTCCAGAGTTTTACCTGTTGAGAATGACTGCTACATGAGTCACTGTTTCTGATAGAGGTTATGTCTTTCTTTTAAGTATTTGGAGGCTGAAAAGCAGAACTATAGGCTCCCAACATCACTTGCCTATTTTCTTGCAACAACTAATTTAACTCCCCACCTCTAGTCGAGGCATACTCCTCTCCATCCTCGTTCCCACTCTCAGTCTGTCCTCGACACAGCTACCAGATATTTCCAAAACTCGGAACAATAATTTAAATCCTATAGTTTATTTTCGTGACTCCTTATTGCTTTTATGGTAAACCCCATGAAACCTATCGTGAGAAATATGACCTTGACATATAGGCCACAGCATAAACGATGGGTAGTCATAATTTCACCTAAATTTATACTATGAATGAGAATGCATTTTATATATAATTTCTAAAAATAAGAATATTAATTTAAGTAAAAAAATAGATTTTAAATGCATTAAAGAGCTGGTAAAATAAATGGTATAAGGTAGAATAAATCCCTAATATATAATGATCAGCACATTGAATTATGGGAAATCTATTTTACAAAAAAGGAAGCTAGGTACCATCTCCATGAGGTTATAACCCTTTTTGCGGACACAGTCATAGTCAATAAAGTTATATTGCCTTGAGAGAAGTAGGTAGATCATATTTTTTTGTAGTTAGAAGAGTCTTAAACACGTGAACTAGTTTAGTTGACAATACTCACACAAAATGTCATGTAGCCATTCGTCTGCTTGCAAATTTATTTACCCAAGGGCTGGGGGGAGTTTTGTCACCTGAACATTAGCCAGGGGGTCATTTTGTCCTCACAAGGTAAGGATGTAAGTGGACGAATTATTACAGCCTGCTGTCTTTAGTATTTTTTCCAGTGTAGGAGTTTATACCTTTGTGATGTCCTTTACTAACATATTCAAAACAGGAAGGAAATTTCTGCTTGTAATACTTTCTGAAAAGACCAAATTGGTTCATTTTTAAACCAATTAATCTGAAAAGAGAACACCTGTCTCTTCTTAAATAATGAATGTGATGTTTTCCCATGAATTCCATTTGAGATAATGCTAATCCGAATAGCCATGATTCATTTCTAGTTGTCTCTTTCTTCCAATTTGAAACAAATAAAGCTTCCTGTTATTGAGGTTCCAGGAAAGGAAAGACAAGTGATTGTTCACTTGCCTGTGGAAATATTCTTAGTGAAGAGGAACTCAGATGTACTTGGAGATGATTAACTGACTTAAAGAATGGGGTAGCAGAGTTCTAAGAGGCCCTTGCTCATTTGTAAATCGTAGAGCCTAAATGAGGTAAACTGTTAGGTGATGGCTTTTTCAGTTTTCTGTCATGTTTGCTTGTGAACTAGTGACCATTCTGAGCTTAGATCTTAACTGCAAATTATTCTAAAGGAAGTCACTTTTTGACGTTGCTTTCACAACTACTTTCACATGAATAACTTCTTATCTCTTAACCTCTTTTCATGCCTAGGCAGCTCAAAAAATTCCTTTGCAATAAATGCATCTTACACGAATAGTTTTATGTCAGGCCACTGAGGAGAAATTGAGGAGTTAGCCATTGGATTTTTTGTATATCAAATAAAAAACAATGATATCTATTTTCTAAAAATTGAAAAAAAATCAATTTTAGGTCAACCTATACGTTAAAAAGAACAGATCAAGAATGATTAGAGAGCAACTACCGATTAGAATTCTTGACTTTCATTCCTTTCAGTTCATATGTGACCTTGAGGAAATGGTTTAACTCATCTCTACTTAGCTATGGCCAGAGAGTACATATATTATGCAAATTTTGAAAATAAAACATAGACATAAAGAAAAAGAGTCACTTTTCTGACTTATCAACTACTATCTGCAATTGAATACTTTTCAGCTATTTACAATAAATATATATATAAATATACATAAAGAAAATGAGTCACTTTTCCAGCTTATCAATTATCTTCTTCAAAGTAATACTTTTTAGCTATTCATGAGAACTTCCATTGTTTCTTAGAAGTATGTCAAGTTCAGAGAGAAATCCAAAAGAAACTACTACTTTTTGAAACATGATCACTTTTTATTTCACTCCCCCAAAATTATTCTGCAGCCATGTTGGAAAATACAACCATAATCTGATCCTGCTTATGTCTCTTATCTCAAATCCCACTTCTTCCTCCTTGCAGTTTGCACCCCAACACAATGAACTGTTGTGGCCCCTGCGCTAGTTCATGCTCATGAACCTCTGCACAGGCTGCTACCTCTATGCTGCCTCTCTTTCTCCTCACTCAAGAGGCAAACTCTTCTGCATCTCTTAAGATCGGGATGATCATATAATTTATCCCCCAAATTGGGACACTTGAGAAGAAAAGGGGAGCTAACCAATCAGGAAATCTGAAAACAGATGTCAACAGGGCCACATGGTCACAGTATTTAAGAGCCATCTGAAGCATTATCTCCTATGTGGTGGTTTCTTCCTAAACGGAGATGCTTGTTTCCTATTTTTGTTGCTGGTGTACCTCTGTTATGGCACTTCACACATGGTAAACTTATTGTTTGGATACCTCTCTGTCTCTCCTATTAGAACGGGGTCTTTTAGAGCAGGTTCGTTTGCCGTAATCATTTCAAATCCTCATCATACTTTCTTTACAGGGAGACTCAATTTCTTTTCCACCCCAACATATCTGGAGGACTTCCTTTCATCAGTGTTTGTGCCTCATTACCAGAATAATCCCTGGTGGAGATGGAAAGGGTGTCTCTCCCTGGATTGAGGATAAAGGGATCAAATCAGAAATTGAAGTCAGAGGCCAGCCCAGTGGCAGTGACATAGTGGTTAAGTTCACACCCTCAGCTTCGGCGGCCTGGGGTTCACAGGTTTGGATCCTTGGCACGGACTAACGCACTGCTTATCAAGCCATGCTGTGGCAGGTGTCTCACATATAAAGGAGAAGAAGATGGTCACAGATGTTAGCTCAGGGCTAATCTTCCTCGCTGAAAGAAAGAGAGAGAGAGAGAAAGAAAAGAAACTGAAGTCAGAGCTCTTAAGAAATTCAAAAATACCCTGAAGGTGATTCCGGCTAGAGAATGAATTACTGGCTTAACACATTATGTGGACTTAATAAATATTTGTTGATGAATTAATAAAATAGATACCTATTCTAATAATAATAATAGTTGATTAAGTCTATTTTGATGGAAAAAGACTTTACTGATTTCTCTTTTACCTCACTTTTTTCATGCTAAATATAAATGTCTCTCTTTTTTTTGTATTTGTTATTTTAGCTTATTGTTAATTATTTACAGAAATGACTTGAAATGTTTCATTAGAATAGTTTAAACATGATTGGATTTCATTCTCACAAAGTAGAAACAGATTTCAAAAGAAAAAAGAAAAAAAAAGCGGTTTGAGCCCCTTTTATGTTTCATGTTTTATAATTGAACAGTATGATTTTGTTTTCCCCTTTTCTTTAGAATTTTTAAAGTTCAGCATTTACAGCTTTTCCTTTTCGTTTTTCTTCTCTCAAGTTGGCTTTACCTTTGCTTCTCAAACACAGCATCTCTTTGCTTCTGCAAAAGATTGAAGATATTTCTCAGAAGCCTTTGCCTTTTTTTCCTTACATGATTAATTCGAATGAAATTTAGTGATACTTTCCTTCTTTCAGTTCTTGATAGCTTTGCATCCACAGAGAAGTTAAGCAAGGTGAATTTATAACATAAGAAAATCAGAGTTTTGACTAGAACTCTGATGTCTAAGAAGGATATTCAGACTTTATGACGCATGATGACTAAGGTTTTAAAATATCAATTGTTTAATTTTAGACTAATATAGAAATTAAGTACCTTACAAAAGGGTATTTCTAAATCAAAGCCTTTAGTATTAATTCGGGGGTCATATTTTCTCTGAAATTACCACAGATTTGAGACAGAGCATGTGGAAAAAGAAATACTCAATTTGAAATGAGACTTAGTTTCCTCATTGGTTAAACAGGGGTAAATATAACAAGTGCCTCATTGATTTGTTGTGAGGATGAAAAGGAGGTTATGAAATACTTAACAGAATTTATCACAGAGTTAAATATTCAACAAATATCATCAACATCATCATTATTCTTGTTTTTATATTATCTTTATAAGAAATAAAAACCCAAAACACATATTCCTTTTTAGATTGAATTTGACTGTCACATATATGGATTCTCCAATCTTAATGGATGGGTTAATTTTCTCTTTCATGTTCAACTTGCGTATCAGGAGCTATGTTATTATTAATCTTAAATAATTAATGTATTGTCATTCTTGTTAGCTATTTTATTTTCATGCCCACCTCTTGTGGACGTGCTTTGTGACTTTAGAATAAAGTCGCTGGATCACATCCATCTAGTAATATAGGAAGGCATAGCCTTCTACTACTTTTGGCAAGTGGAAGGGTTAGGATGATCAAAGGATGCCTAGAAAATGTATCTTAATCGTTATTATGCATATTCTGTTTCATTTCAACCTTTGCACCTTATGCATAAAATCAGGAGCGTGCGTTTTCTAAAGCAACTAACTCCCACTTTCTTGTCTCATGTTGTATGATTAGTAGTAAAATAACAAGTGGGACAATCAACCATTACTAAGTTTAAAACTTCTCAGAGCTAATATCACACCAAATCACATTGGAAACTTTTATCATTTCTGAGTCCTATAGTATGTGACTGTCCCTTCTGACAAAATTGAGCAAACAGTAGGTATACACAAAGCAGCACCCACAATACTTTGTGTGTGTGTGTATGTTTATGTCTATATATGTCTCTGAATGGAGGTCTCTGATCTAGGACTCCCTCGCATTAAATGCAGCTGCATGAAACAAAATGATCTAAACTATTTTTGCCAAATAATTCCTGGCAAAGATAATATCGTACATCTGCCTCTGCCTTATTTAGCACATTTCTTTAAACAGAGAAAGAAAAACCCTGTTGGCTGGTTCTTTCTATTGAGTTTAGAGTATCAGGTACTTCTGCATCAGCAGTTAGAGGTGGCACAAGAGTGACTTCTTCCTTTGCTGTGGCATTTAGATGAAGACTAAGCAGGTTGGTAGCAAGAATAATAACTACAGTTATGCCAAGTCCTCTGCTTAGTATGTTTCATATATTGGTTTCTTTAATAATCACAGTAATTCACAGACACAGATCAGCAAACTTTTTCAGTAAAGGACCAGATAGTAAATATTTTAGGTTTTGTGGACCGCATACGGTCGCTAGTGCTGCTGGTGCTGCTGATGGTGCTCTTTCTCTTCTTGCTCCTCCTCCTTTTCTCCTTCTCCTTTTTCTTCTTCTTCTAACCTTTTAAAAATCGAGAAGCAATTCTTAGATCACAGGCCATGCAATATCAGAGCATGGGCCAGATTTGGCCTGCGGGCAGTAGTTGGCTGACCCCTGCTCTGTGATAGTGCTCTAGCACTATCCCTGGATTACAGATGGGGAAATGGGACCTCCGAGAGGCTAACCAGCTTGCCCAGTGTTCCTCAGTTAGAGATAGTGCTTTGATCCTCAGGTAAAAATATTATCTCCAAATGCCATTTTCTAATCACCAAGCTAAAATACTCTGTGCTCAAAGGGATTTGATTAACTGTGCTGGAATTGTCTTGTTTGTCTCAGAGGAAACAAGTGTGAGTTAGTGATGATGCAAACAATGATGATGACAAGAGTTCAACATTCAGGTGCAAATTGTGAGATTTTTTTTTTAAAGCTCTCACTGTAATCCCATGAAATGGGATTGTTATTGTTTGCTTTTTACAGATGAAGAAACTAGCACTAAGAGATTAATCTACCCAAGGCCACAGAGTCCATAAGTGATGGAACTGCAATGAGTACAGACAGGTATTGTGTCTCTAAAACCTGTGTTCTTAACCATGGCACTAACTGCCTCACCACCAAATGTCATGGGTTCTGGGATGTGTGACTTTGATTAGAGTTAGTGAAACCTATCTCAGCTCAGCCTTGTAAGGTCTAGCAAAGACTAACCTTCTTAAACATCTATAACAGTGAGCAAAGGAGTGAACGAGAAACAGGAAAAAAAATATGTATTTCTCTTAAAGATTTCCCTAGTGAGTACAGTTGAGGCAGGACCTGACCTGTCAGCATGGGATTCAGCAGGAATGACTGCTGTTTTGGAATATTGAGTGACACTTTGAACACTGAGAAAATTTAGCAAAATTACTTTGGGGGCTCGTTATTTCTCATACCATCTTTTTTGGCTGTTCTTTGATAAGAAGCAGAGTGGCATTTAGATAAGGATACTAGCTATAAAGTTCTCAACCTCAACTGAGATTAATGCAGGTGTGCTCAGAAAAAGTTAAAATCTGGCCATTGGTGTGTTGAAAATAATTGGCTCAGAGCTGGGAAGCAGAGGTTCCAGGTAAAACTACCTTCATGTTATTTTGATAAGAAACCTACCAGAATCAAGTTCTCCTGGAATTGTCCTAAAATGTAACTGAAAATACTTATTCAGATATTTTGGGTCGTTTTCTAATCATTTAATTTCTTTTAATGGGTTGTCATTAACAGCTAGGTTTGGACTAAACTCTTCTAGAGCCTTCTCAATATTAGAGCCAGTTAGAGCCATCAAGCATAATTCTAAGGAGGATTTTCATGAAAATGATTCCTCGTGGATAATATTGTCAAGATAATGTGATGACAATATTCTGGAATAACTATTTTTTTCCTTTAAAAGTATACTTTATGGCAGATAAGTCAAATTGCTTTTCTGTGACCAGCTTTACTTCCTCTGCCCATTCTGGTACTGATATCTTCCTTCATATCTGGCGTATGTAGATGAGTCTGTTGTCCTACACAGTGAAGTGTGCAATTTGATTGGGTTGAAGAGATAGTTGAGAAGGTCCACTAGGTTCAAACCTTCCATGGAGGTAGCACAGTGTCACCTTTGATGTTCAGTAGCAGATGATTCAGCCCATCAGAATCTGACATTCCTTTTCTGGTTTTGTACCTGTAGATAAGACCTCTTCACAGATGATCTACTTAAGAATATGCTTATTTTTAGAAATGAGGTTAGTGATTGGTACTTGGTAAAGCCATCACCAAAATGGAGGCTATGGATAATGTCTTTTGGGACGTTTATGTGATTTTGTTTTCTTGAGATAACATTTCTATGAGCATCAAGCATTTAGAACATCAAGGTTATTTGATACAGCACCAATACTTGATGTAAAATATTAATGATAAGAAACTGTGGTTTATATACATCATAACATGGAGCAGATTTTGAATTAAGGAGGATTTAAATTCTATTCATTGTCTAGCACTTTATTTTTTTCAATAGAATCTCACATTCATCTCATGAAAGTAAGGTGTTGGGTAATAGAATAAAGTGAAAAAAGCAGCATCCCTTCAGTGAAACCAAAGCTTCTTGTTACAAGCAGAACCTTGGATTACCACATTCTAAATCACTGTCACAGTGAAATACAAAAAGAAAAAAGTAAAAATGATAACGCCTCATGGTATAAGGCCTCAATTGTTCCTGCTGTACTAAAGGAGGATGCAGTAACAAGTCTAGCATGCCTGTATAATGCAAGCAGCTCAGAGGAGGATTTGTTAAGGGTCTTGAGTGATGCCTAGTGTCCCTAAAAAGCATTATCAAGATATAACAGTACTTCAAACATGTTGAATTTTGACATAATTAATTTTTCCAGAAATGAATATGCTCCTTAATGGTTTAATGATTTCATGAATATATGTAAAATAATATGCATGAGGTTTCTCCCTCATAATATGTGAAGTGATTTACCAAGTTTCTCTATTTTTTATTTGTAGACGTTACTGTCTAAAAATTCTAAAATTCTAATTACTAATTAATAAGCACTTTAGGAGCATTGATAATAATTTTAAAAGAATCATATATTAGCCCTCCAAATATTCCTGTTCAAAAAGTAATATATTCAAGGTGTGTTAGTTGAGTTATATGTTGCTGAATTAATTGTGCTGAAACCATGTGAGTAAATTTTTGAATGGCCAAGAGAAAAAGCTGAAGTGATTAGCTTCCTGTTATAGCGATAGCTTCCCAGACCCACGTGCACACATCTGCACACACAGTATTAGTCAAGATGCTTTTGTTTTAAAGTAAGATAGGCCCAAATCAAATTAGCTGAAGCTGAAATTAGGAATTTAATCTCTAAAATAACTGGGCATCCAAAGAGTGATGCTTCTTCAGAACTAAGAAGGAGGTGTTCATGTTCTGTGATCAAAGCTCAGTCTCACTCAGTCCCCACACTCTGCTTGCTTCTGATCAGCTCTTTTCAGATACACTTCTTCCACATGGCAACTAGATGACCGCTGGCAGCTTCAAGCCTATATTTTTCCTGTAGCTAAGGTTCTCATAGAAGGAGCATCCGTTCTCCCTATTAGCACTAGCAAATTCCGGGGAAGAATCTGATATGTTTGATGGAATCATGAGTGGCCAAACCTGGGTGATCAACTCACCTCCCAGATTTTAGAGGATACTGGAGAGGTCAGCCCTACCCAATATATTTAAAGTGAGCATGATTAATATTGAATGCAATATGTATCCTGAAACAAAGGGATGCTGAACAAAGAAAATAGACATACAATTCTACACCAAAAAAAAGTCACCTAGGGGGCGGCCCGGTGGTGCAGCGGTTTAGTTCGCGCTTTGGCAGCCCGGGGTTCTCGGGTTCAGATCCCGGGCGCCCGCCGACGCACTGCTTGTCAGCCATGCCGTGGCGGCGTCCCATATAAAGTAGAGGAAGATGGGCGCGGATGTTAGCCCAGGGCCGGTCTTCCTCAGCGGGGGAAAAAAAAAAAAAATGAGGAGGATTGGCAACAGATGTTGGCTCAGGGCTGGTCTTCCTCACACACACACAAAAAAGTCATCTAAATTTACACTAGTAGAAGTGTTTTGGTTTTTATAAACATGTCCTTGGAGTCCTGTTTATTGTTTCTTGGTTTGTTTCCCTAAGTATAAATCTTAAAAGAAAATCCTTTATGAATAAGAACACTTTAATCTCACCTGAGGTAAACTAAAATGTCTCTTATTAGATGCTATTTCCTTGAAGTCTGAAGGAAAAAAAATAAGACTACGATATGCAAAATTTTCACCAAAATGGAGATGTTATAGGAGCTGAGAAATTCATTTAGTCATGTATTAAGTTGCAATAATGAAATAGGATGACCTTTTACAACTATGAAAATAGTATATCTGTCTCTTAAAGAGGAAAACATAAAACTATCAAATAGTATGACCTAACTATGAAAAAGATATTCCTATTAAAATCTAATATACAGTATCTTAAAATCAATTAAACTCTATGCTGTTACTTTATAAATATTTTCACTTCTATTACAATTCTTGCTTTTTATAGATAACTATAATATAAATGCCTAGTACCTACAAATTATGCTAATAGTGCTTCCTGTTCTTTGAGTATAAAGCTAAATTCTAACTTTTCCAAATTCCTTTGATTAAGACTGCAAACATAAAAGTAGGATAAATCTGTCAAAAATGAACAATTTGCACAAAGAGTTCAGATTTTCAGCTGACGGCATTTTAGCACACAGAGGGGAGTTGTCAAAATTTCACTACAGGCAGTTTCATTCTATACAATGATATATTTTAGAGTTTATTGAAAAGAATTAGGTGGTAAAATTCCCTGTCGTCATCCTGGGAAAGTATCCATATTCTTTTATTTCCCTGTGTGGCGATCTGGTCTTATTATGCTGGGTCATTCTGATCCCACATTTGTAAGCCTATGCATTCAATACCATTGCATGGAATTTTCTGAATTCAGGTCTTTTGGGCATATGTTGATCTCAGTCAACTAACTGAACATGCTGGCAGGTCCTGCTGGGCTGTCTTGCTGAGAGATCCTCTCACAGATTGCATGGATTGGTGAAAAGGAAGGAGAGATTATGACCTAACTGTGGGGAAAATAAGCATCTCCCTGTTACTTTTCTTTAAAAGAACAGTTAATTTCACAAACTTTACATGTATTCTTGTAAAAACCTTCTCTAATTCTTCATTATCTTGCCTAACTGTATCATTACACATATGAAGAACTTCTTTGAACACTGGCCCTATAATGAATATATTTGAAATTGTCTACTCTACTCTCAAGTAAACTGAGGTACATTTAGTTTACTATGACTGTAGTATCCCAAGGTCTCATTCTAATTCTACTATACGTAGATCTGCCTTCTCTAAGATTTACTGACTTCGGAGCTGAGGAAAAATGCCCAATGGGCAACATTTGAGAGTAGCACGTGATGAGTGCATATGTTGAGTTAGCTTTGACTTTGAGATCTCCATTGTCACACTCCTCCATTAGTAACATTTGTTCAGTCAAAACCAGGCTGCTTCCTTTCATATCTTGGACCCTTCCTTGGGGGCAGGGCTAAGGGGGAGGTGTTAGCATTTTGTTTCTATCCACCTACAAACCTTGTTTCAGATATTTTGAACATGCTCTTTTTGAGTTAATGTTACTGGATGTTTTCTGATCTATCAACAGGGAGGACAAGAAAATTTAGCATGTTGTTTTTCTTAGCATGCTAGGATAATCTTTGAAGCAGAACTTTAAAAATGTAAGCACAGCAGGCCAGCTTCCAGGCTATACTCTAGGGAACAAACTTCTTTGTTGTGAATACCCTGGTCTATGCTTTTCCTCTTGCTGCTTGCTTCTGTTGTTCTAGAAGCAAATTTTCACCTGCTGGTTCTCCTTTGAAGCAGTTTTGATATTGCTTTTCAAGCACCATAACCCTTTCTCCTAAACATGTAATTTCAATCTTTATGACATCAACTATTTTCAGTTCTGTTAAATACGGATAAATAATGGAAATATGGTGCCAATTTATCCAAGTTTTTCACAGTTTATCATAATAATGTAATTGCCACTTACTTAATAATTATATTATTGGGGGAAATAAAATTGGTAAAAGTACATTAGAAGAGTAATTTTTAAAAGATCTATTTTACATAAATGCTTTGAGTTCAAATCTGTATTTGGAGAATTGGTTATGTGTCTCCTTTGGTAGAAACTTTTTCAAGAAACTCATGAATGTTTTCTTCTAGAAATGAACAGGCTGAGAGAGTTAACATAGTTACCAAATTTGTAACACTTCTCAATTAAACAAAATTAGTTGCACTAAGAATTTGTTTCCATTTTTGAAAGAAATTTTCCCAGAGTTTTACTATTTGCCTTGTTTATGAAGTGTAGCAATTTTAACATTCCTCTTAATTTCTTTTATGTCATTAATGTGAATTTTCACCAGAAACGCATTGAGTTCTCACAATGTCTAAGACATTTGGGTGGGTCCTAGGATGACAGAGAAGACATAGACTGTAGTTGATATGCTTCCAAACCACATGGAGTTTTATTTCTGAATTGTCCTATGTAAAGTCTTCACTAAATGTGTTCATTTAGATTATTCTTCCAATAAAGGCAGATTAGAGAAGTGAAAGGATGTTTGTTTTATTATTTATAAAATTATAGCAAATGTTAAAACAAGTTTCAGAAATCCTAGAATAATTTGAGAGTAGCCAAAGTGTATATGTGTGTGTGTGTATATGATTATAAATGTAAACATACACACATACTTGCTAATCACATTTTTCCAGGTAGTACATGATTCCTGGAGAACACAAAATTTTAAATATTACATAAATTTTCATAACAGAGAAAATGAATATAAAGCCTGTTTCACCCTTTCTGTTTACTTGGTATTTGCTATCTGGGCTACTTGTTGAAAAATGGTTAAATAATTGGTATCTTCTTTTGATATTAAGATTTGATAGGTGAATTGAATTATAAGTAAAAATATGGGTTCAAGAAATTCATAGACTATGCCCGTTATGTAATTTTTGCCATAAATAAAAAACCATGGAAAACACCTCATCTTTTTCTCTCTCTTGAAAAGCACTTTATAATATGGTGAATCATATTTCCAAATATCACAAGGGAATTAGGAGAACAAATATGACAAATAACTTTAGTCTTATGGAGTCACAGCATCCGCCTTGTAATCATTCCTCTGCAACCTTCCCTGAGTCACCCAAGGAGATAGTAAGTCTCAGTTGTTAAGGTTATTTTTGTCTTTCTTATAGACAAAAAATAATAAGTATTTATTGAACACCTACTGTGAGTCAGACACATATTTATTAGGCTCCTTTTGCCTTAGCAAATGAATTTCTCAATTAAATCCCATAATTTTGTATCTCTGATTGTAAGTCCCAAGAGTTGACAGTTCACTGGTTTATTTCCAGTACTGGTATCAGTCTCATAGTAGGCCTTCATTAAATATTGTCTAAATGAAAAAATGAGTAATTGAGGGAATTAATAAAAGCTCACTCGTAGTTCCTTTCTTTCTCTTTTGCCATTATTTGGGTTGAAGTGTTATTTTACTCAGTCTTTGTAAGCTCCAGAATCAGTAACTGATATAAAACTAACGTTAGATAATTTATTTTAAAAATTTCTGATTTTAGAATGACTTATTCTTGAAAAAAGATACATCATCAAGAAGATCATATATACTTCATTATCACATTCCTGTATAGAATATCTGTTATATTCTTAAAACACCATAAAGTATCTGAATATTAACAAGGAATGCAGCTGATATATAACAGAAAATTTGAATGAATAGCCAAGCTTGCCTACATTTTAATATTCTACCACACAATCAGATTCTGAATGTCAGAGACCATGACAAAGAATGATTGCAGGTCAATCCAAAATTCTCATGTCTTAATTTCTTCCCCCCAAAAATTAGGTAATAATAAAAATAAAACTTCAAAAAATAATTTATTTGGGGGCCGGCCCGGTGGTGTAGTGGTTAAGTTTGCGTGCTCTGCTCCAGAGGCCTGGGGTTCCCAGGTTTGGATCTCAAGTGCGGACCTACGCCCCCTCATCAAACCGTGCTGTGGCGGCATCTCATATACAAAATAGAGGAAGATGGACACAGATATTAACTCAGGGCTAATCTTCCTCAGTAAAAAGAGGAAGATAGGCAACGGATGTGAGCACAGGGCTGATCTGTAAAAACACTCTGTATGATACCATAATGATGGACACATATCATTATACATTTGTCCAAACCCATAGAATGTACAACATCAAGAGTGAACCCTATGGACTTTGGGTGATTGTGATGTGTCCAATGTAGGTTCATCAATTGTAACAAATATACCACTCTGGTGGGGATGTTGATGATGGCTATGCTTTGGGGAGGAGGGCAGGGGGTATATGGAAAATCTCTGTACGTTCCTCTTAGTTTTGCTGTGAATTTTTTAAATGTCCCTAAAAAATCTTAATAAAAAATATGTGTATAAAGAAAGAGACAGACTAGTGTAAAGGAAAGAACCCATGACTAGGAACCATGTGACTATTATCCTGTGTCTGCTTATGCCCTTAAATAGAGGGTGACCTTAGATATGCCCTGTATTTTATCTGGGCCTATTTCTTTCTCTGTAAATTTTAGCAGTTGGGCTAGATAATTTCTAAAGAAATCATTTCATCTTTTTGATTTCTTGGTCTGTCTAATTAACCATCTCATTATATATAGTTGTGTTTTATGCTTATCATTTTGTTGCAATCAAGTTATTACATTACCGTATGAAATGTTCCCTTACTTCTAATTAAAAGAATGTCAAGTTATCTGTGCCATTGGTGACTTTTTAGATCATTGTACTTTCTTAATAATGTAATGCAGGGATTTATATGTGTTAGAAAGTCATCGTTAAACAACTGAAGTTCTAGAATTACTTTTTAGAGCAGGCTTGGCAAAATGCAGAGTATTAGTGTGTTTTAGTATGGCAACAATTCAAATAAATAAATATTTGTGTGATTGTGTGTGTGTGTGTGTGTGTGTGTGTATGTTATAGGGGCCTAGAATAACTCCACAAAGATATAGAGAATGCTGGAAAGACAGGTTGCCTGTGGGAGGTCATCAGGTTAGTGAGATGCTATCATTTTGTTCCAGCTGAATATGTACCATGTAAATACAATATCTATTCAAATAATTACCACATTTAATAAGAACAAATTTTTTTAGAATTAAAATAAATACGTTATTAAGTTGTGTACTAGTTTTCTATCACTGATGGAACCAATTACCACAAACTTAGAAGCTTTAACAATGTAAATTTATTATCTTACGTTTCTCTAGAACAGAAGTTAGATGTGGGTCTCACCAAGCTAAAATCAGTTCTTTCTGTAGACTCTTGTCATTTTAAGTTTCTAGAAGCAGCCACCGTTCCTTGGTTCTGGTCCCCTTCCTCCATTTCAAAGCCTTCAATGGCTCTTCTAATCTTTCTCACATCACATCACTCTGACTTACTCTTCTGCCTCCCTTTTCCACTTTTAAGAACTCATGTGATTCGATAGGATAATCTCTCCATCTCAACCTTAATCTTATCTGCAAAGTCCCTTCTGCCATATAAGATAACACATTCACAGGTTCTGGGGATTAGGAAGTGGGCATCTTTTGGGGAACATTATTCTACCTACCACAAGCTGTAAGCAAAATATCTGAGGTCACTTTAATTCCTAAATCAGAATTGCTCTGGCAGTGAAAGAGGCTTAGGAACAGCCTCCTATATGTCATGTGTTTATTGACCCACTGGAAGTATTGACCTCTGACTTCATGCTAACATCAAAATTCTGCTGATTAGATTTGCCTATGTTAACCAAATTTTGACTTTTCTAATCTAGCTTATCATGCTCCCTCATACCTTCAATGGAATAGGCCTGAATATTAACCGATTGGATATTAAAATATTTTCCTTTTATTCTACTATTTGCAAAACGTGAGCTCAGTACAATGGTGATAAAGAATTGGAAAGATGTCAGTGTGTGTGTGTGTGTGTGTGTGTGTGGAGAGGTCCACTTCAAATCTTTTTACCAGCTTTTGAAAATCACAATGATTCAAGGAAATCTGTATTACTGAACCCTAATAAACTTTTTTAAGGAATCCATTAAAATAAAAAAATGCCAAGAGAGGGCTAATATAACTACCCTCTTGTTAAGTAGAACATAATGTTTTGCTCATTGTCTGAGAAAAGTAATTTTAGAATCCTGATTGTTCTGTGATTTAGTCTTTTAGTAATGTAAACACTTAATTTTAGGTAGCCTGGAAACAGAGAACTAAAGCTTTCTAGTGTTTTAGAAATTATAGTATATTTGCCTTCTCTCCCCACCCCCGTGGGTATATTTATAGGACGTGGGGGCAGTGAGCTATATAGCAAGAACATGGTCTCTGGATTTGAAACCTGATTCCCACATATACCATTGTATAACCTTTGAAAATGCACTTAACCTGATGGAGCTTTATTTACTGCATTTTTTAAATAGGAGACAATATTTACCTCACATAGTGCTTCTTAGTATTAGCCTCTGAGAAATAACCCTTTTTATTAATACAATCTTCAGTTTTCTAAAATGTCCATTCCTGTTTATTTTTGAAGGATTATAAAAAACTAGAAATTCAGGGAAGATGAATGCTTTGATTTGTTTTTCTTTTTCTTTTTTGAGTTTATTGTAATGCTTGCTACAAGAGGTTTTTGAGACTTCATGGAATAATTTTTGAAGTGGTACTTCCAGAATTCAATGTTTGTCCTTTAACTACCAAGTCTATTTTTCATGCTTGTGAAAGAAAGAAAAGCATTTGTCTGGTTTTATAAAATAGATTCCCCTCTCCATCTGTGAGTACCAGAATTCATCATAAACATAAAGCATTCCTCAGTCCAATACATACTTTCAACACTAGGACCAGTGAGATATTTTGCAGGCTAAAAGGATTCATTTCTTTCAGACTTGTTAATTTCTTCCTGACAAATGCCTTACTGAATTTGACATTAAATCCATTTTTCATAATATAACTTCTTAATTTTTAGGTATCATAATGGTGTTATGGTTATTTTTAAAGAGCCTTTATAATTTATAGATACATACTCAAATAATTTACAGATGAAATTATGTGATGTCTGGAATTTGCTTCAAAATATTCTGGGATGAGAAGGGAGTGTGGGAGGGGGGAGATGAAACTATACAGGCCCTGAATTGACCATTGTATTGTTGAAGCTGGATAATAGGCATATATTCTTTATTCTTTCTTTATTTTCTACATTTCTGAAAAGTTTTATTAATTTTTAACCACCTTTTTTTTGCCCACCATCCACTGTGGTTCCCTGTCCCCTAGTCCTCTTACTCATGTGATCTGTAAGCATGTGTTCATAGTGTTTGTTCTGCTGCCCCTTGCCCACCATAGTCTTTCACTAGATGACCACTTGCTGTTCCCTCATTCTCAGCTTTCTCCAGGTACTGTTCTCCCCTTGCTTCACTTACCTCAGTTAGATGCTATTGTTGTGCTCTTTTCCCTCACCTTTATCAAGGTACATATCATACTTCACTGTAGTATTTTGTTTATATGGTATTGTTAATATTGACCACCAAAGGGAGTGGGTACTGAAAAAATATTTGCTGGATGAAATACACACATATACACACACAAAGAGGAAAGTTACCTTTGTTTCAAATTACTCCATCCGTTTTCTGTGTGACAAGTAATATCCACTGGGGAGAAGCCCATCAGTGACCTCTGCACCTCCATCAATGACTTTATATCCTCAATAAGTCAGGCATGTAGTTGTTTCTTTGCTGCCTCATATTTTACTAAATTCACTGAAAATAAGTATGAGTAATAAGATGAAGGGGGAAAAGAGCCAGAGTGAAAAGATGGGTATCAAATTGGCAACTTTACAACTCTTCTCTTTGATGATTACTTTTGACTGGTATTTACATCTTCACCTGAAAGCTCACTTTATAAATGACAGATGGTTATAGTCAGACTGGGATTTGAAGACGATAAAAGCAAGCTATTATAATGCCAGGCACACCCAATTTTCCGTCAGCACAAACAACACATTGACCTCTGGTATTTTTTATCAGTAGCTGAGATTATTTTTAACAAGAAGTTAAACTTTTTTTTTTGAGGAGGCCTAGCTACTTTCAGAGTATTTGAAAAACAGAAAAATTCCATCTGCTGTTCTTAAATGTAGTTTAGTATAGGTTCCCATACTCCACGTGAAATCATTATTGGGTAGGGCAGAGATGCAGAAATACCACTTGCTATCATCCAAAAGATTTTAAAAGGAAAATGATAACATTCTTAAAAACCCCAGAAGCAAAAATATTAGATCTATTTTATTGTTTTTAAGGAGGGGGAAATGTCAGATCTCTAGAGGAAATAATGAAGAGTAGCAGTTGAAAGTTGAAAGCAAACAAACAAAAAGAAGGCATAAAATCTGCCTGGAGGGCCATGAACTATTAAACTTGTTTACAGCACTATACAGAAAATGAGGAAAATTTGAGTTGAAAGATGGTGTAACTAGAGAAACCAATGGGGACTTTATGGTAGTAAAATATATTTTTACTTTAGGAAAAAAGTTGTATTTGTTTTCCCAACTATACATCTCCATATTTTATTTATGTCTTCTTTTATTCATTGGTCATTGATGACATTATTAATATGGCTATGGATATATATAACATTTGAAATAAATACATGAGAAAAAAGCATCTGATACCAGTACATTTCGTTCTTTTATTCTTAATTATTAAAATTAAATCTGGGCCCTTATCTAAAATTTTACCTTTTTCCAGTTTCCTATAAAAGTCAGATATTATCTCTTGTCTTTTTTTGAACTATCAAATGCCATTCATGGAAATTAAATTAGGCCTTCCCTGATCACCCTATTTAAGATTGCAACCCTCCCCTCCCACTCCAGATCCCCTTTAGTCTGTTCTAATTTGTTTCCATTGCCCTTAGCATCTTGCACATACAATGTTATTGATGTATTTATTGTGTTAATTGCTTATTGTCTGTGTCCCTCTACATACGAGTGTGGATTATCATTTAGTTTGCTGTGTGATGTATGCCAAACACCTAGGAAGGCACCTGTCGTGTATTATATTAGGAACTCAACTAATATTGGTTGGTGAAGAAATGAATGAAAGAGTGAATTTGTAATAATAATAGTAATAGTAATAGCTAAAAATTCTAAGTACTCTACTATGTACCAAGCACTGTTCTAATTACTACATATGTGTAAGTTGATTTAATCTTCAAAATACCCCATAAGGTAAGTGCTATTATAATCCTTATTATACAAGTGAGGAAATGGAGGCACATACAAGTTAACTTGATAGTTGCTGGCTAATAAGTTACATGGCTAATGGTTAAAAAGTGGCAGGATTCAGATACTAACACAGGCAGTTCTGTTCTTGGGACATGATCTTATATGTTAAGCTAAACTGCCTTTAGTTTGTAGATATAGCCTGATGGGAAAAAAGTACATATTTTCATAAATAAATAATTTCCAACCTTTTAAATGTCTCAACACACAACAGAAAGATCATGCCCCACACACCTTGAAAATAATGGCTTACTAAGGAAGGCCTCAGAGGTAAGAGAGGATGAGGGTTGTGGGCAGTTTCCTGCAGGCTAGCTGTAAAGCATCCCCTTTCTTACTGTCCTCTGACATCACTTTTGACAAACACCACCTTAATTTGACTTTTGAAAGTCACCAATTTCTCAAGATTGTCAGTTTCCTCATTCTAAAATGTAGCTTTGGGACTATAAGCTATCAAATGCCTCCTTCCTTCCAAAGTCTATGGTTCTAAAAATGTATTTCTGTGCTCTGATGTGCAACTAAAGCATTGACAGTAGAAAAAGAGGAAAAAAAGCCTTTTCTTGTACCTAATGCTGGCCAAGTCATTTCTATATTTGAACTTCAGTAGAAATGTAACAGGATTCCTCAATGAAATAGAAATTAAATGAAAGTTGAAAAAGAGATTGAAGATAGAAAAATAATGGTTTTTCCAGAATCCATAATGGTCTTTGGGTTTTTGCTTTAGTGTTGGGTCCTATGGACCAGCACCCTAATATTTCTACATCTTTGGCATACCTGATGCTGGAGAGTCCACACATTTTCATTTTAGAATGTGAGATGCTTTTTTTTTTGGCTGGATCATTTTTCTCCTTCTATTTTCTCAACGTGGATGAACTATACAACCTCTGACCCAAACCATCTGTTTTATCTTTCTATATTCACTTGGGAGATTGATCCCTTCCTAGATTTCACAATTGTCTTAACATTAGTTACTTCAAAATTTGATCAACTCTAACTTAACTACACTACTACCTTAAAAGAAAAGCTGAAAAACATCTCTGTGATATTGAAACTCTCATATACTCCTAATAAAAAGTAAAATGGTACAGCGTTTTTAGAAATCAGACTGACAGTTCCTCAAAAGTTTACACATAGAGTTATTATATGATGCAGCAATTCCACTCCTAGGTATACACATATTCAAGAAAAATGCAAACATATGTCTACACAAAAACTTGTACACTAATGTTCATAGCAGCATTCTTCATCATAGTCAAAAAGTAGAAGTGATCCCAAATGTCCATCAACTTATGAATGGTTAAATAAAATGTGGTATGTCTATACAATGGAATATTACTTGGCAACAAAACAGACTGAAATACTGATTCATGCTACCACATGGATGAGCCTTGAAAAATTATATTAAGTGAAAGAAATTGATCACAAAAGACCATATATTTGTATAACTCCTTTTATTTGAAATGTCCAGAATAGGCAAATCTATAGAGATGGAAAGTAGGTGAGTTGTTGCCTATGTCTGGGGTGAGTTGGGAGGAAATGGGGAGTGACTGCTAATGGGCTTGGGATTTCTTTTAGCAGCAATGAAAATGGTCTCAAATTGATTGTGGTGGTGGTTGCACAACTCTGTGATTATGATAAAAACCATTGCATACTTTAAGTGAGTAAATTGGTATATAAATTATATGTCAATATAGATATATTGCATAAATGTACACATATATACACATATGTATATACGTATAGATATATATACACACACATATATGATATCACCACACAAATGTATCATTTTACCTAGACTAGAAATGAATAAAAACTTATTCATAAGCTACCCACCTATTTCTCCATTGCCATTGTTCTTTTAGACTCCTTAGCAATAAACCATAAAGCATTTTTTCCTCTCCCTTTTAATTCTTTTATGAAATCTATCATTAAGCATTGTATATTCCTTTGGTAAGTGCTTTGTAGGAACTTAAGGTAAAATGACAGGTGAAGAGCACCACCAGGAAACTCTGTCCCCTAAATTGCATATCCTACAAAATCAATCTCTAAAATTTAAATTCTATTGCACAAAAGAATTAAATATGAGTCTGTAGATGAATCTTAACCTGAGAGCTTATTTCATATAAGAAACAAAGATCACAGAAAATAACTAAAATTCTATTATTAGTGTATCTAACTCTAAGGAGCTAAGAAGGTCAAAGTCAATAACTCATAATTCCAAAAATAACCATCAAAAAAATTTAAAGTTACCAAAATTTAAAAATTTCATTCAAAATAAGGAAAATAGAGTACTTAAACGATGAAATATTCTTATGACCAAAATATAGAAAGCTTCAAAAATCAATTTCAACTGATTAAAAGATGGTTCAAACAATTGGAGATCCATTTTTAAAAAGAAATATGAAGACAAAATATTTTAAGTGTTTATTTTCCAAATTAATTTATGGGGTTGATGTAATTCTAATCAAAATCTCAAGAATTTTTTGCTTTAGAGTTCAGAAAAAAAAAATGAAATAAAATTCGGGAGTAAAAATAAGCAGATATATATCATTTTAATTTGGAAAAGTAAGGGCAAAAACAGGAGCAGCACATCACATATTTGGATATATAAAGTTTCTGTTACAAGGACCAGGCAAGTCTAGGGTGAGACGGTAGAGCAGAGTGGAGCACGTGATAAGTGAGAGAGCAGGTATGTTCCCTGTCTAAGAGATTCTGGTTCAGTCTTTCACAACAGTATGTGTTTGCCATGCTTTTTCTCTCCCTAAGCTCTTTTTCAAATCATCACATTTTTTGTTGAGTATTATTCACCATGTGTCTAAGAGAAATGTATATGGAAGTTATTTATGGTTTTAACTGGAGTTTATTTTTATTACTATTATTTTGCAGTAATTCTTAATGAAGGGGGTGGAATTTTGACAGTCACTGTTTTTTTTCAAAGTATGCACAGCCCTCTCTCCATGTTCTGATACTCCCTCCCAAAAGAGTGATTCCCACCCTGAGAATTACTGCCTTAGTTAACCACAGATTAGAATGTTTTATTATCTTTTATGTGTTTTTGTGGAGATAAATGTGTGAATAACACTGATCTAAAGAGAAGTGGAAATCTTTTTTAAGAATTTGACAAGTGGAATCAATCAACAGCAACCTCCATAATTTCTAGTTTTTGTTCTGTAGATCAGAAATCTCAATCACCAAATTGACAAATAGATGAATAAATATTATTTCATTTCTGACCTTCCTCTCAGACTTAGCATCTCAGTCAATTCCTACTACTGTGGCATTCCCTGCCACAGCTCATCCTGCAGTTTGCTAGATTTCTCCTCGGAGAGTGAATGAAAACCAACCTCAGGACTCGACTGTCAATAATCCTGGTCCCATTGCTCTGGCTCTTTGATAGAACCATTCTCCTTGGGGATATACATACACACTGTGATCTCGTGCTACCAAAGGCGTCCCTGTGGAGCACTCTTGAAGTTACATGCTTGTCTCGAGAACAGAGGCAAATCTGACATTTAAAGGGACTGTTTACTTCAACTTGAATGTAGGGGTGACAACTTTAAAAGCAGTTACTTGTCAGAGTTTAATCACTACAATCTATACACATTTTTTTCCAGGTTTAGTGTACTAAGAACTTCTTTGAGAAAAATATTATGGCATAAATGAAAACACTTCAGATCTGGAGTCAAAATGCCACTGATCTTGCTATTTACTAGCTGCATGTACTTGAGCAAGTTACTTACTCTCCTCTGCTTGTTTCTGTGATTTAAAAATATGTATATATTAACATAGTACCTACCTTTAAATCCTCATGGTGATGTTGGTTGAATAAAAGAATGCATGTATGAGTACATGGTGGTTATTATTATATGTGGTGAAAGCCATGTTCCTTGATTAGACATGAAATCAATATTATTTTACGTGCTGATGTTATTTTGAACCAATATAAAATGAAAGATTCTTGTTTTCATTTTCACGATCGATAAAGTTTCAAGCCAATTCGTTTGTACTGACACAGGACCTTAACAATGTTTTTGCAATCAAGTATGCAACATAGGTAAACATCAGGTGTTTTTATAATTAAGATAATCTGAAGTTTTTAATAAGCTGTATTGCACATGGACTGCTAACACTGCACAATCACTGTCTTATTTCTTTTATAATAGTGCTTTTAGTATTCCACTGAAACAGGGCCAGTGAATGCACAATATTCTTAGTTACCATTATGAGGGGCTCTGTATATTACAGCCTCTCCACTGTGTCTGCTGTTAGCTAGAAAAATGCTGGGAGCAACAGCAGCTACTATCAACAGGGAGCCATATTAATTATTTGAAATGTGCCTCATAAGAGGAATCAGCAGAGTTTATTACAAGTCAAATATTACTTGAAACGGGAAGGTTACTCTAACTGTTATCATAATCTATGTATCATTAACTTTCCTTGTTTAGGAAAAGAGATTAACAACCCTGTAAATTGCTATAGTAAATGTGTAAAATATAACTGCATATTCCCATTGTAGAAAGAAAGTAGTGGGTCCTCCACTTCTACCCAAACCTTCTTTATATAAAGTAGCTTTAGAAATTGAATTGACTCTGTAATTACGCTTTCTTGCCTCAAAATCCTAATTGCTTACTGGATCATCAGTATACAAACTATAGCACTTTGAGCATTAGAAAATTTTTTTGTTTTTAAGCTAGCAATTTTTTCAATCAGCATCTCGGCCTTCATATCAATTTTAACGCTTTAATTCATAAGACAGAAAATATGTTACCAATATGTATGTGAGCTGGCTGAATGGTTTGCAAGGAGTGGAAAATGAACCCTCCACCTGCTTTTTATATTGCGGTTAGTTATTGTTTCTCGATCAAATACGATAAACAGATAGGAGTAGTTTTCTATTCAAATGATGGAAGCAAATCATAAAAATAAAATATAAATTAATCAGGATTGTAAAGTTACCTAAATAAGTGCTACTCAAAATGTTATCTGACATTGATGCCAGCCTGCAGGCTATTACTGATCTGCAATGAAATAAGTGCAGAAATTGAGAGTAAATCTTTCAAAACACTTATAGCAAATTAATAGAGTACTTGATGTCTATTTAATGTAACAATAAAAAATGAGGACTTGTAATTTGTCTTTGTTTTTAGTTTTTACATTTCATTTTTCTTGTCAATCGTTTTTATTGTATATTTAAAGTATAATTCCACAACAAACTTGTAATTTAACCAAAAAAACACAAAACTAAGTAGTTTAAGAAGGACTGATTTAATTGGTTGATGTTTTAATGACACATAATGTTTCTCTGTTCAGGTAGATCTGTCTACACTTTGTAATGGCTATTAATTAAGTATGGAGAAAGATAATGTGACATCATAAAAACGAAAAAAAAATGCAGAAACACATAGCTACAATGACTTCTTACCATTTATTTTTGGGTCCACAGGGCAGGCACATCATGGACAGGTGTCGTACATTTCTCCACCAATTCATCTTGACTCTGAGCTAGAAAGACCCCCTGTCAGAGGTGAGTTTTTTTTTTTTTTAAAGAAAAATAAACTCTATTCATTTTTTTTGATGAAGGCAAGTAATTAAATTAAAGATGGTTGTAAATATGTGTTTTATAATGCAGGACCTGTTTAAAAAGCAGGGGGAAATAGTGTGTAAGGAATCTGATAACAGAAAGTGTAAGTCTTATTTATGAACTAAAATGAAATGTTGTTTTGAGAAATGTTTGTAAACCAAAGTAAGAAATGGGGATCCGTAGCAATTCAACTAGTGGAATACTAGTTGAAATCCAACTGGATTTAGAGATTATTAGATAACCATTACTATTTTTATTGGAACTTTCTTCTTTTTACTATCCTATTTTTTATAAATTAGGGTATCTTAATCTAAGTCATATTGACAGATTTATTTCCTTGAAGAGTGATATTTTATTGCTATTCTTTTTAAAAGTTATTTTAGTATTAATATGATCATTTAATTTAAAAAATGTATAAATTAAAATCATGTATTTTAACTTGATGCTACCTATTCAAAGATTTTTAAAAATAACTAGTTGTACAAAATAAAAGTTGAAAGTAACATTTATCTCATAATCTAAATACAGAATTTGTCTTTCTGCTTTTAAAGAAGTACTTACTAATGATTTTCAGAATGTTTTATAATGTTCAAAACTAATGTAACATAGACATGTTTTTTAATTTTTAAATACCAAATATCCTAAGGTTGATTTTTCAGTTTTAAGTGATGCAGTATATTTTCTTATACCTTCAACAGTATTAATTACTTGATACAATAAAAGTCATTAGGTCTGACTGTTATGAACATGTTTTCTATGCACGCTACTTCCTCTGCCAGGAATCTCTTAACTTTTCTTTTCTACCCAATAAGTTTCTACCAGTGTTTCAAGGCTCTGCTTTATCCTCAATTCCTCTGTTAAGCCTTCCCTGACTACCTACTAGGGAGGAGCTAAGTGCATGTCTCTGTTCTCCAAACATCCCTGCACTTGCCTCAGTTATTGCACCTAAGACGTTGTATTTTATTTGTCAGCGTGCATGTTTCCCTTTCTCTTCTGTAAGGTCCTTGAGAGAAGAGAGTGTCATAATTATTATTTCTCCTCCAGCTATTGTCTGTTCTTGGCACATAGTAGGAACTCATACAATGATTTCTATCTCAGTGACTGAAAGTGAAGGTAGCAACCCAGATTCTAAGGATGCATCCTCATTTTCAAGAAGAAAAGGGAGTAAGACAATAATCCCATGAAGAGGAAACAGAATGAACCAAAATATAGATATGTGAAAGTTGCGGTATTTTTAAGAAAATGTGCTGGGTGCACAGTAAAATGGGAGCGGTTCTAGAGAAAGAGACTGGAAAGATGTAATGATGCAGATCGTGAAGGATTCTGTATCATATGCCAAATTATTTGCATTTTATCCTGGAAAAAAATCATGAAATATTTTCAATTTTTTAAAAAACTTTTCCTAAGTCAATGGGGTATTACATCATAACATTATCAGTTCTTGATATGAGACAGATATCTCTGAGGTAAGTGTAGATGATGAGAGGTTAGCAGAGGGAGACTGTTTCAATAGTCCAGATGAAAGATGACTGGGAAATTAGTTAGGAGTGTGTTAGCAGCAACGTCAGGGTCTGAGAAATATTTTGAAAAGACATGGCATTTGATTGATTGGATACAGGAAAAGGAGCAGAAATGTCTTTACGGTTTCCATATTGATGAAGTGCTTGGATGCTTGTGACATAGTCCCGCATCATGAGGAACAGATGAATTTTAAATTGATACATTGTTTTAGACTTGTTCATTCTTAGTAGAGTGTTGTTCCTACCAAAAATGGAGGCCTATTTACACAGGTTGGTAACTTTAATATAATTCAGTTCTTCAGATATGATCCCAGTATGATCGGGGAAGAATACTGTAAGGTCATGGAAAGGATAGTGGAACAATCCACTCCGAAAGTTAGTAGCTTAAAACAAGAAACATTTATTATGTTTGGTTGAGAGTTGGTTGAGTCGTGTGTGTGCTGACTTAGCTGAGGCTGGATGTTTACTAGGTAGCAGGCTGGTGAGGAGGGAACTCACTCACATGTTTGGTAGTCACCTTGATGTCATCTGGAGTGATGGCCATGTGGCTCTCATCATCCGGCCGGCTTATCACAGGCTCATTCCCATTGTGACCAGATTCCCAGCAATAAGTAGGCAAGTCCCAAAGTTCAAGTATTTTTCAAGCTTGTGTCATGTTTGCTATGTCCCATTGGCCAAAGCAAGTCACATAGCCAACCCCAGACTTAAGAGGGCAGAAATAAACTCCATCTCTTGATGGAGGAACCACATCCAAGGACCATAGATGCAGGAAGGAGAGGAATTTGGGCCATTTCAAACTACCATAGGTAGGCAGATAAAGAGTAAAATATATTTAGAATGAAATAAGACAAAAATTGACTGATGAAGGGATTTAGAGCCAATAAACTTAGAAGTTCTAGATCTTTCTTATCTTTAGTTTCCTCAACTACTACACAGAAGATCAGAAATAAGAACTTCACAGTGTCTTTGTGAGTATTAGGGATAATGTAGAATAGAGTCTGGCATCTGGTAGGCCCTAGATAAAATGTGGCTATTACCACGTACTTCTGGGTTCACTGCTGTGGCATATGAGAAGAAATTGGGCTTTGGAGCCAGGCAGACCTGCATGACCTTAGGCAGCTTCTGTCTGTCATTGTAAAACAAGGATAATAATGCCACCCTGGCAAGATTATTAGAATGATTATGTGAAATAGTAAGTGTCGAGTTCCTGGGAAATACCTGGTATAAACTAGACCCTAAAGAGGTGGTAGGTAGGTAGGTGTTATTAAAAGTTTCACTTTAAAATGGTGTCATATTAGTAAAATTAGTGATACTGACCTGGTAAAGAATGAATTACTAGAATCCAACAGTCATTTCTGCTGGAGATCTGCCTTAAATTGTGGTCTCTACCTTAGAACGATTGTCCTGATAACTTCTAGTTCTCATGTCATTCCTCTACATATATTGACCCAGAGACCCTCCTAAACTGCTCTGTGGTTAATACAATTGCAGTTACAGTCACTAGCTCATGTGCCACAGTCCTGCAAGTTTCAAAAGAAGAACATTTAATTATATAAATAAAAAGTTTTATATAAATCACCGAAATAACTTTGCAAGAAATCTTGTGCTTTTTTTCTTAAAATTATCTAATATTTCATTTAAAAACAAATACTGGAAATAGGATAGTGTTGGCATAATAATGTCATTACTTTAGAACCACTTCTTTCCACTTTCAACTGTCACCCCTCATCTTCATTTACTATTTTTAATTATACTGTACACTATTGTTGATATTTATATGCAGTCAAATTATACAAATGAACTATATCTATATCTTTTTGTTTTTGTTTTTTACTGAGGAAGATTTGCCCTGAGCTAACATCTGTTGCTGATCTTCCTCTATTTTGTCTGTGAGCTGTCACCACAGCATGGCCACTGACGAGTGGTGTAGGTCTGCACCCAGGAACCAAACCCTGGCCGCTGAAGCGGAGCATGCCAAACTTAACCACTAGGCCACTAGGGCTGGCCCCATCTATATCTATTATATATAGGAGAGAGAGAGAGAGACAAAGAGAGAATCTCTCATATATATTACAGATTTTTATTTGAATTTATACAATAAGACAAGTTAGGTTCTTTAAATAATTTGGAATTCTAACTCCAGTAATTGTTTTTTTGTGTGGGAATATATAGCAATATCATTTGAACTACATAAAAATTAGCATTAGCTAACCATTTTAGCTTTCCTTTTTCTATATTTCTACTATAATTTTATGCATATTGAGAATATGAGAGATGTGTCTGGTTAGTCCCCTTCTCCCATTGACTTTTGGCTCTCTATATTCTTTCTTTCCATTCCTGTACCAATTTCCACTAGTCTACATGCATGTTAATGTTTGGGGAATCACTGCTTTATATATTAATCCCTTGCATATTTTACAGACTTGACTATATTTTTATAGGGAAATAATACTTAAATTTCTGATGTTCATCAAGATAGCAGTACAAAACAATAACATTTAGAAATCTGTTAATATAGTTGTCAACATTAGCACAGGGAACTTTTCAATAGAAAATATGAACTATCCAACACACAATAACACATGAGATTGCTTTAGATATTTTGCTACTTTATTTTGTTCTCATCTAAGTATTTTGGATTACTTGGTCCTTTTTCCTTAAATAGTGATTGTGCTTTGAGTATTTGAAACAGTGAATTAGTTGTTGGTAACTCTGGAATTGTGTTTTAAAATCATGTATATATATAATTATATAATTATTTTTCAAAAATATATGTACCACATTTTCATCCCTTTTTTTCCCCCCTCAAGTTCTATATGACCTATGAATCATTTTGGTTTTAATCCACATATCACCATCCTATCGCCTTTCAATTCTCTTGATTTCTTTCATTTTTGCTCTCATTTTTTAGGGAAAATATATTTTATGAAATTGATGCAGTTGTTTGTCATAATATATTTCTTCTTTGCTATTGTGAAATTTTAATTGTAACCAACATGCTCTTAGTAACCATATGGAAAATGTGGCAAGTTACCAAATAGCCTTGAATAAATTGTAATCTACATGTTAAAGTAGCTGAAGTATATAAATTTAGTGTCACTTACCCACTGATGAGTAAATTTGAGAGATTCTGTTCTTTAAATCTAATGTGATCATACATGGCATTTGGTCACGTAATTTATGCCTGTGATGACTTTATATGCATTCTTCAATTTACAGATTCTATTACTGAATAGGGGTGTAAATTCCAATAGTTTACCACTGCATTAATGTCACAATACATTACAAGGTAATTAACCAGAGCTGCCACTATAAATAGAAAAATAGTCGCAGCACTCACTATAAACTAGTTAATAAAACTAAGATCCTGAATCAGCATTCACCATTGTAGTAATTTTTCTCACCATACGTTTCATTAATCAGGACTTAAAAAAAAATCTTCATCTAGAAGCACTCTTATTTTTAAACCTTTTGTTATTAAAACAAGTTTGTTACAATTTTGTAGTTAATTTAATGGGATTCATTATGTATTTCTGTATGCAAATAAGTTCTACATGCTTTTCAGACATATTTCCCAATTTTATATATCGTAATTGGAAATGAAAGACTACTTTGGTAATTTTGTGGCAGATTTGTAAATAAACACAATGGAGTTCTTAGCAGGGCTCATTAAGAGGTGCGTTTCTGAAGATTGCTTGACCTTACGAACTATCCTTTCTCCTCAACCTTTATTTTGCCTCCCAACTACTCACCTGCAAAATACCCTACCCCAGAACCAGGTCTGTATTACAGGCAGAATCACTCAGTGAAGATGCTTGCATGGGAGTTTGTGTGGGAAGCAGAATCAGAATCCCAAGCAGAGGCATATAATATTTGAGGTTCCAATATGCCACACGCCCTTCAGTTGAAAAAAAAGTTTTGGTTTTGGTTTGGTTTGTTTTCATTGTGTTCGTATACAATTTGGGGACAGCCTTAGCAGTCGATTATAGAACCCAGCCTAGGAATTCTTCACAACATCACTAACAGTTCAAGATAGATAAATTCCTGTCAATAACCAAGAAAAGACACTAACTTCTGAAAAATGTCCTCCATTTATATTACTACGTGTTATATTTTGAATGTTCTGCTGCATAAAAAATATGACAGTTACCACATACACTCCACCTTCCAGTATGGTAAACCACTAGTAATAAAGCTGGTCAAAACATTATTGTGTTTATTTTGTATATTTCATATACTGTTTCTTTAAATAGGGTTTTATATTTAATCAGAAGTCTACTGCTAAATACTAATTTATGCATTTACTAATTGTTGACAGTTACAATTTATACTCTGCGAAAAAGCTGAAATATTTGGGCATATTTGAAAAACTGCATCTATTTTTTTACTTTTTTTCCATAATAAACTAAGTAATATAAACATGGTTCAATTGGCACATAATCAATGAACTAGAATAATGCCAGGCATTAAGTTTCATGTGCAAATTGAATTACATTCAGCAAATCCACAAACTGAAAATATTTTTTAAAGTTCAAAATAAACAGATGGTCCTGCCTGGTGCATCTATATGAAAAATAGGCTATAGCCAAAGATTTAGCATCACAAATTGGAAACATTAACACACGATATTATCTAGTGAAATGTAAAAACATTTGAAATTGATTAAAATAAAATAGGAGGAAGACATCTGGCATTCTTATTGAGGACTCTCCAGGCCTTTTCCTTAATATTCTATGATGATGTTTTTCTGACTTATCTGGTTAGCGGACATTGTATGGTAGAACATAATTCCCTAGCTTATCCACCCTTAACCCAAGGGAATAAAAATGAAACTTGCATATAACAGAGTGCATTGACCATGTTAAACAAACTCCCTTTCCTAAACTTGTAAGTGCCAAACATTTTTTGCTGTGTTTGAAGTACACTGTGAACATCTACAAGATAGGGGCAGAGAGTATAGCTTGTTAATACTAATGGTAAACACCACTCTCATTTATTAAGGATGTCTCTTGTGTCAGACACAAGAAAAGTATTTTATGCACATTGTCTCATTTAGTCTTACAAGGATCTTAACACTTTTTCATTCAGACTTATTGGTCATCATCATTATATTTTTAACATCAAGCATAACACTATAATACTATATAGTAATAATTGAATTTGGGTTGACTTTAATTGCTGTTAAATTCTAAACTTAATGGTAAAGTATACTTTTTATTCAGTATTGTTAGGAATAAGTATAGGGTTTTGTAAAAATGGCAACGTGCTTTCCAAATATAAGTTATTGTTTAAAAAACAACATTTGAAATAACTGAGCACATTCCTGCAGGCCCCCTGTAGTATATAATTTGTATGCTGAGAATAATTATTTCGGAGAGTAGTGTGATCTGGTACTTTTAGTTCTAGTCAACTTGTCTTGGTGGTCTCTCAATGAGGCTGAATGAGAAGGGAGATGGAGTTTGTTTGAGTTCTACTTTCCTATTGGCTGATGGAATGATATTCTTAGTATTCAAAGGGCACTTAATAGAGGCTTGACACTGTTGTGATCTGAACATTCTCCTTCAGGTTCAGTGTCACTGATGGCAGATTCAGTGATAATGATCCTTGACTTGAATATGATAGTTACTCCATGGAGCTGTTGCTTAAGGCAAGGGAAAGTCTCTGAGGTTAGGATGTCTCTAAACAGCAAGGACCAGCATTCAGTTCTCTGAACTTCACACTTCCCCCCTCTCACCCCTAGTGTCCTGTGCCCTCTTTCCCAAGATTGCTCCCTGCCCCAGCCCTCCTAAGATTGCTACTATAGGTTCCAAAATGTACTTGTCTTTGTCTTATTTTGTTTCTACACTCATTCAGAAAAATGGGAGTATAGCTGCTCTATCTTGTTCAGAGAGAAAATGTGTAGTATTTTCTAAATGTTACAACTTTTTACAGTGAGGTGTTGCTAGTAAATAATAATATAATGATAGCTAACGTTTATTATGCAAATTAAGTTTAAATCATATGTTCAAAGTAAAAATTATCCATATGACCCCCTCTCTCCCAATTCCTGAAGAGAGCCAATCAATATTCTTCAGAATGTTCCAATAGATACTGTCCTTTTGAGTGAATATGGTATGAACACTCAACATTTGTGCTCAGCTCTATTCTAAACACTTGACATGGATTATTATTTCATTAATTTTCCAAATCCCATAAAGCAGGTAGTATTATTATTGTAATTTTATGAATTAAAAAACTGAGACAGAGAGAGGTTCTTTAACTTCCTAAAGGCCAGACAAGTATTAATTAAGTATTGGATCCAGATTCAAACCCAGACATCTATAAAAATCTGCTATGACGGTTTTTTATCTATACAAGAGGAACGATGATCTAATTTTCAAAAATGCATACAATAGCAAGTAATTAGTAGTGAAACATGTTACCAGCAAGGGATGGGGGATCTGACCATCTATATTATAGTATTTTTAAGAAAATTTCTCACCATCTCCATTATTCATCTTAAGAGCACAATATGACACAAGTAGTTAGAACACATGTATTATTTACTACCCATGACAAATAAATTTTTTGCATGTCTGTTGTCTTCTTCTATAAAATAGAATATCTTTGAGCTGTTGCTACTTTGTTAACTTTTACTCTTTTCATAAAACATATTACTGTTTCTCTCAAAAGTAGTGTCTAAAATCATATTGCAAAAAAAGAAGTCAGGCATTCTGATATTGTCTTACAAATTGTATACAAATGAATATGCTAAATTTTGTTTTATTTTATTTGTGATAAAATATCCTATTTTAGTGTTTTTTAATATTCTCTCCTCAAAATGGCTATTATTTATGTAATCACTGGAAAATAATTTTACACCTGTATACTAAAAATTAATTACCTTACTGTCTGGAGCAGACAGCTGACTGATAGTTGTGTTGACTGCCACCACAAAAGCCTGGGATTGGGTGAAGGAGTCGTCCTTGACCTCCAAATGTAACAGTCACCCTTATCGCCACCTGCTGAATATCCATAGCTGCAAGGTTCCAGTTCTTTGGTGTACTCGTGTGACACATGTACAGGCACACACATGTCCCTCAGGACTACCTTCTTGAATACAACTCCTACTTGACAATAGATTTAGAAGATTTGTATGATGAAAATTATATATGGCAAATCCTTAAATTTTAAAATATCTTTTACTCTTAGAGTCAATTGCCTGAGATTAGATAAAGATCTCTTTTCTCTAGATTCATCTTTTATATCTGGACAGTAGGGGTTGGAACTGTTACGGATACAACATCTACCTTCATATCACCACTTGGAGAGGATATTGTTTCCTTAGTTGCTAAAAGGCATATGCTTCTGTATGGGAAGTGTTGACTTTGGCAATTTTTTATCCTGTAACACCCCAAACAGCATTTCCTTCACACTAAGAAGCGCCTGGCTCCCTTAATACTAAGAAGCACGTTTCTCTTTGTTAGTTATAGCTCTGCGTCCAACAATTATTTCCAGTTCTTAAGGGTCCCACAAAAACAATATCCCTCACTGGAGCAGGTACTCCTGTTAAGTTTGGCTCAGATTCTCCTGGGTGGAGTATTAGAGTAGCGTGCAGCTTGAATACTGATGCTTGCATTTAATCCCAGTTTGCTAACCATATGATCATGGGTAAATCCCATAGCCATAGCTACAACCTCTTTCCCAAGATTATTTAAGTATCAAATATTAAATATGATATCTCATGTAAGTGCTTCATACTCTATAGAATGCTGCATATTATACAAATATTGCATAATATAATTTAGCAGCAGTACTTTATTGCTCTAGTCTAAAACTAGTATAGCTCATACATGATAAGGTCAAGAAAATAAATCCTCAAGAGAGTTTGCAATGTTCTTATCTTCCTTAAATCCTATTGGCTTAATTATGATACAATTTTATATTAAAAATAACCATATTTTCCCTGTGAATGTCAATATGTTTAAAATCTCAAACATATATCAAACAATAAAACTATACATCAGCTTTTCTCTGTGTTCTCCTGAAAGATTAACTTTCATTCAGGATTCAACAGATATTTTCTATGCAGTTTCATCTTATGCATGGGTTAGATTCTGAAGTTAGTGGGTAAAGCCAAAAATAAAAAAACAACAGAAAACAAAACTCCCTTGAAATATCCTCTAAATTATCCATAAAATATAGTATATCCAACAGTGAGTTATTCCTCACTATCAGAAAATCTGAATACAAAAATACCCAGGATCTCTCCTGGGTGTGGAGATACTTATGTGATGAGTGGTGTGAAGAGACGTAGAAATGAGGGAACATTGTCCTACTCCTCCAGTCACTCTGGGCCATGTGCTCATTGAGTAAAATGGCGAGCTGAATCTTCCCCCAAATTATTTTTGAATGTATATAGTTGAATTTAAGTCAAATTAATTTTGATGTGACTATACTATAAGGGATGCCTACTTTGTGCCAGGCACTCCACAGGGGACTGGAAATACAGTGATGTGCAAGAGAGAGAAGATGTTTGCCCCCATGGACTTTACCTTGTAATAGAGGAGGTGAACTATAGATCAATTATAGATTAAACAATCAAGATTATTAATAGGTTATGATTAGAGGTATAAAGGAGATATATAAGGTAGATGATCAAGGAAAACCACTCTAGGCAGGTGAATATTGAGCTGACCTATGAAGAATGAAAGTGAATTGGCCATGATTAGAGTTGAAGGATAGTGTAATCAAAGGCCATGAAGTTGAAAAGCCATGGTGTGTTATTCATTTGTTCACTAAGCAAATACTGATTAGGGCCTCATATGGGCCAGGCACTGATGGAATTGTGCAGTTTACAAGCCTGTCAAGAATTCTGTTCTCATGAAACATACACTCTAGACAGGGTAGAAAAACTATAAATGGACAAAAAGTTAAACAAATAAATGGACATGATAATTTCTGGAACATCGTGAGAGAGGGGACTGGGAATATTGGCAGAGTATTTAGGCAGGACTCAGATCATGCAGGGCCTTTTCAAAGAAAAACCAAAGCTGGACAGTAGTTAAAATTGGTAAAAAAAAAAAAAAAAAAAAAAATTTCAGAACTATTGCCATGGGGAAAAGAGACCTCAGTAGAGAACAGCCATCAACTAGGAATACAGCATGGACAAGTGGAAGTTTATAGCCAAGGAACAGGGCAGGGGTCACTGGATGGAAAATTACTAAGAGGAAACATCAATGGTGAGGGGGATTTGGGGACCAGCTTAATAGGATTGTTGCTGAAGACAAACCAGGACTGTCAGACGTCACTGAGGGGATGGTGGAGCATGAGGAACCTGATCAGATAGGGAGGGTGATCAGATATCAAGGGTGGGGGGTTCTGGTTAAACTCACTTAGCAGAGTTCTTGCTAAAACTGGATTTTACAAGGAAGTGCACAGATGGGCCAAGGAGAAGGTTCAGGAGCCTCATTAAAATCTGATCAAGCAAAGAATCTTTGTGAGCCTTGTAGGCCATAAAAGGAGTTGGGGTTCTATTTTAAGAGCTGTGAGGATCCCTGAAGAGTTTTTACACAGAGTACTACATAATCTGATTTCGATTTTTAAAAGATGACTCTAGCTACAGAGTGCAGGCTGATTTAGAGAAAGGTAAATCCAATCATGTTGGTGTGGCCTTTCCTTAAAATTTCATTTACAGAATTCCCTCCTGCCACTTAAATTCTCTGAAGATTCTTTTTCCTTCTTTCCCCTCCATTTTCCACATTACTGGCCTCTGGGTAATGTGTGACTTCTCTTCTCTGATCCAGAAGAAGCAGAAGAATTTGGAAGCAGGCAAATTCAAATTACTGTGAGACTGAGTGCTGAGCCCTGTAGGAGCAGGACCTGAGGGAACCCATGGCTATATTCCAATAAATGTCCAAGGGTTACAGTGCCTGCAGGGAGGAAGAGTGGTAACTGCTAACAGATAACCAATAAAAAGACTGCATTTATTGAGCCCATAAGGATCAAATTCTCATACCGGGCACACTGAATATTGATCCTATTAAAGCAAGAATAGTTTTACCCTCTTGGCTGGTGATTGTGAGGCTGTTAATCTCTTGATCAAAATAGTCTGTATTGCCCCTGGAACTGGGCGAGGTCTTCAGTGTCCACAATTGATATGGTGTGAACTGGGAAGAAAGAAACTTGCAAAAGGGCTTGTACCTCAGACTATAACAGATCTTTATGTACTAAACCTAGCAATTCTAAGTATCCTATAGATATTGGGAAACCACAAATGACTTCAGGCATAGGAGGCATTAATACAACTATTTTGCATAGACATGTTGACTCCAGTACTTAGGATGGATTGGGAGCAGAGAGATTCAGTAGGTTATTTCAGGAAAGGGTTCTTGAGAGTGCAAACTAAAAGACAGTAGCAATGAGAATAAAGACATGATGGATTCATAGACACTGCAGTTAAAGCATAATAGGACTTGGTAATTTGTTGGATATGTTGAGAGAGAAATAAAAGAGAATTCCTTGATTTCTAATTTGGATAATTTGGATGGATACTGATACTGTTCTGGAAGACAAGGATAGTTCATGTTCAGACTAAAGATCACCCATTATTAATTATTTGGATACATGTAACATGAAATACGATTGGAAATCGTTCCCTTTCAGTCTATGAGAGATGCAAAAAATAATTTCAGGGGTGTCTGAGACCTTTAGCCTTTTACAAGTAATTGAATTGGCCCTTTGGTCACCAGGTGGTCAGTTATCCCAGAAGTAATTTATTTAGAAAAGTATGACTCGTGGATTTATGTGATACTGAGTCTGGTAAAGTTCCTTCCTGGAACCTGAAAGGCATGCCTGCCAGACTTTATTTAGATTTTAATGAATGAATAAATGAAACCAAGGCTCTAGAGTGAAAACCACCTCTGGTCACCAAATGGTCCATGCCTTGCCTTTCTTTCACTATTTTGAACAGTTGTACTTCTTCATTTGGAATGTGTGTGTTCATTTGAGGGGGTCACCTCAGGGCACCCTTGTTTGTTTGTTAGATAAAACCATTCTTGATGGCAGAACACATAGTGTACAGCACATAAAACCTGGATTACCAGATGGAAACTGTCTTAGCCTTGTACTTCTGATTTCTTTAAAAAAAAAAAAAGGGTAAACATTCAAATTTTGTTTCCACGCTATATAAAAATGTGTTAATGTCTTATAGAACATGGGCTTTTAGAAGCAAATCCTCAGAGTTTTAAAATCACCCCCCCCCCAAAAAAATTAGTGGTATTATTTTTCTTTATAAAATCTAGCCAGCTGAAATATTTTCTGATGATTTTAAATGCATATGGACTGCAGCTCGTGAGGATTTCTTAATTGAGTATTTCATTTTGCACTTTATTGAAATGTGTACTTTGAAAACATTGTTGAAATTTGCCATTTCCCACCTGGCAGCAGCAACAGCTGGAGCCTGGACCATTTCCGATGGCCTATGCTCATGCAGCACTAATCTAAAGCAAATGCCACATTAAAGGCTACCTCCTTGCCCCTTCTGTTAAACGTATCTAAGGTAAAAGAAAGAGCATCATATTTTATTTAAGCTCCAGCTATTTTCATTTTTCTCCTCTTCCCTTTCCGTGCCTATTACTCTAAAACTATTACTAGTGGTCATGCTCTTAACTTTGAAATATTTATAGGAAAAAGATTTGTTTTAAATGAGCAGATGGGCCAGTTCTAAGACAAGCTGCTATATTAATAAACATGTGTGGTGCTTTATCAGCAAAGGAGCCTATTTTGACATTTCTTCTGGATGATTTGTATGGCCTATCACTATCACACCTGGTGCAGGGACAATAAATGGGCACTTAATAGTCAAGCAGTGTGTGAACACCTTCCATTATAACTTCATTATGTCAGATATAATCATCTATTACTGAATGTCAGGCATTTAATTTACGATCAGTTGCCCTATGGAATTAGTGGCCACACAAATGAATGGTCCATTCATGTCACTTTTACTGTAAATTTCCTCTCCCAATGCTGGCCCCTTTATAAACACATGGAATTAATTTGATATCCTTTTGGGATTTTAAAATACAAGATGTTTTGTTTATATTCATGAAATTTGAGAAGAGGGTAAATGTGAATCACATATGATATAGAATTCCATATTTTAATGCACATATCTCCTTAAAATAATAGTGCAATTCTTTAGTTTACTTATGAACTTTAGTTTGATTTTGGTAAAGTGACAATACTTTTGGGAAAAAAACAAAACAAAACTTTTCCTTAGAGATGTACGATGATACAATAATATGCATATAGTTAACAATACTGGACTGTACATTTAAAAATTCATTGAGAGTAAATTTCATCTTATGTATTGTTTACCACAATAAAAAAGAAACCTTCTCCATTGGACATCATAAACAAATTTATAATCAACGGGCGCACAATCAACAGAATATGTTCAAGGGAGACAGTGAAAAGAGAAGCATAGGTTTGTGAAGAGGAACTGAGGGAAATAAAAAGAGAGCCAGGGAGCTAGTATTTTGTAGGCTTTCAGAATTAATGTTCCCTATTGGCATCGACAGAACCCTCTGGCCCTTTTCTTTGGACTTAAAAAAATACAGTCAGAACTTCACCATGTCTGTTTTCAAGATTACTATTAGAGAGAGCTACAGTTCTTGTGAAGATTCCCGATTGAAATTACTATCTATAAAAACGTTGCTTTTAGAAATGTCTCAACTGCTGTCTAATGAGGATGTTAGGACTGGGGTGATAGTTAAGACTCATTATATGGGAAAAGAAATCTCAAAGGCTGTTTAGCAATCAGTAAAACTATTGGACCTGCCAGATTAAGAAGAAAGTGAATGTTACAGACAGGGATATGTTAACAAACTGGTAATAAAGTTGGATGGTATGAGAATGAATCTACATTAGTACCAACACCATATCAGGTTGTCTTTTGCCATTTGAAAGGTTGAAGCTGCCAAAAAGAAGGTTCCACCTGTATCATAATATTATGGACCTGGCTGTCTTCCACCCAGTTCTAGCTTTCAATGTGATGAATGGTGACACTCATGCTGGAAACAAGGTGGCAGAAGATTCTTAATGTCTTCACTGGAGTTATAAACTTAAGGAATCCATGCATTTTAGAAAGGGTGTCTTCCAAAACTGAAAAATGTCATCAAGGAGAAATAAGGGGAAGATGCTAGGTGGGAGATAACAGTGGGTTTATTCCTAATGTCCTAAAGAATTAAAAAAGTTCTGGTACTGTGAAAGAATGCAATTGTAAGGTCTCACTACACAGATACATTTGTAATTGGCATGGACATGGCTGCCTCTGATTTCTACACTCTATAAACACCAGTGGTCAATCGACATACTGATCTATAGACTACTCCATTGACTTGAATGACTGGAAAGCTCATTAAGGTACCCAGGTTGTAGAAGATGATCTTTCAATGACCAACTTAAATAATATTGTTAACGTTTTTTTGTGTGTGAAAACTCATGCTAAGGTAGCTTAGAGTGACTCTGGCTGACACTCTTCAGGGATTCGAGCTCCCCAAATGAACTAATCAAGGCAGCTGTCTTTTACAGATCTGAACCCTTGGGCAACCGTAACCAAAAATCAAGGGGGAACTAGCAGCATGGCTCAGTTGGCTGGCAAAAAATTCCAGAACCTGCAGAGTAAGCTCCACATAGGAGAGCCCTGAGCCAGTTCAAGTCATAGACAGCTGACTAGACTTCAGTGCCTGTGCTAAACCTGAGTATTAGTACTAAACTAAGTACTAGTCTTGGCAGAGACCTCTAGTAATTTGCTCTCCTTTCCCCAGCATCTTATATGTGTTTTCTTCATAGTTTCATTGAATCTGCAGCATCAAAAATCTAACTTGATCATCTGGAACCTTATTGGAAAACCTGGTTTTATAATCGCTTGACTAGTCCAGAATCATTGTTTTTCTCGCCTTTCTGACCATCAGGTTTATGTGGAGCCATATATAGTTCCTGAAGTGCCTACAGGCAAGATCTGCAGTGTTTTTGTGTGCAAAATAGAAACATCACCATTAAGAAGCATCACCATCTGGAAATTAAATGAAAAATATATACATTTATTTGTATCCTTATCCTTTAAATTCATTTTATTTTTGCTGGTTATGCCAAGACTGAATTGAGAACAGAAGCATATATCTTGTTGTATAAATGGTAGGAGAAATATGAGCTACACTGAAATTTTATGTAAAATAACCAGCATAATTCTTGCAAGGGCACTTGGTTCATACTTCATTAAAAAAACATGCAAAGGTGAACACTTTGCCTTTTTGTTTCCACCTATATTTATGGTCTTTAAAAACCGTATTGGTAAGTAGCTTTAGTTATCACACTGAAATAGAGCTTAACCCCTGCTAAGGGACAAAGCAAATTCAAGAAAATATATTTTAAAATATTTTAAATGTTTAAAAAGAAAAGAGAAAATGTTAATAAACGTAAAACTGTTTTTAAAAAGATTTTTAATGAAATAGCACATGGTCGAAAATAGCATGACAGCCATTTGTAATAGCAAAATGGAGGAAGCCTATGTCTAATTATAATTTAGTCGGGGTGTGTACAGTCACAGTGAAAAGACTATAAATAATGTTATTTACAAATCTTACCTTGAACACTGATCCATAAATGTTTGTTGAATTTAACAGAAAACTTTGAGAAGTAGGATCTATTTAGGCTATAGGGCAACAAAACGTAAATTACTTTCAGTAGAACAAGAAATGGAATAAGTCTAAAATGTAAGCAGCCCTCTTTTCCCTCTTGGTTATAATTAGAACCATTATTAAATCAGATCTATTAAATTGCTGGGAATTTGGGAGCAATAATTAGATTTATTTACAGAAATTGATTAAAGAATATCTAATCTAAAGAAAAATGACATAAATTTTTGAGAACTCACACTTTTACTGATATTATTCCTTTTTTATGTTTCACAAAGGTTGACTTAATCTGTTTTCATTTTCTAAACTAGAAAAACAACTCATTACATTAATGCCCCAAAATTCTGTGATCTCAGAAAAACATTCTAAACTAGGTTCCTATCAAACTATGTAAACCCATTTTGTATGTACTGTTGAATAATATTTGCAATGCAAATAATTGAAACCTTGATGTCACAAGAGTCATAAAAGCCAAGTGGAAACAATTTAAGTGCATTGTTTCCTTTATAAAATCCACTGGATGTTTTTATTATTATTCTGTAATTTAGAGTAGACAGTGTTAAATGACTGGTATGAAACTTTATAGTCTCTTGTTCCTTTTACAAATCAAATTTGAATGTGTGATATTCAGGACATTATGCATTTCTAAAACTATGTGAATCTAAAGTACCCATAATTTCAAATCAAGAGACATGTAAAACCCAAATGTCTTCTTTATGCTAATATTTTTCCTTGAATAAAAATATTATTCATGAATGCTTATTATAGTACTTATTAACATTTCATTTTTAAATGACTGTATTTATCATGAAACAAATTTCTGTGGAACTTTTTGATATGTTCTCGATTAGGAAAAAAACTGGTAAGTGATTTTCATTTATTCTGTCATGTGAAATCTTTGCCTTTATAAACATGTAATTTAAAATATGAGTTTTGCTCAGCTTCTATCCACTGTAACTGTAGAAGTAATACTGAATAATAGAAGAAATATTGAAATCCAAGACTTGGGAAATATTGTTAGAAATGTCATTAGCAAATAAAATGAGAACCAGAAAGGTCACCACTGACTGAATGGTAATTTTAAGTCTGGTACACTGTTTGGTACTTCATATAGGTTATTTCTAATTTTTATGAAAACTTGGGAAGGTAGATATCTTTATTCTAATTATAGAAATAAGAAGCTGAGGCTTAGAAAGGATGAGGTAGATCCTCCAGCGTCATGCAGCTATTGAGTGCTAGAGCTAGGACTATGGAAAAGGTTCTAAACAGTAACCACATTATTTTATAGTCAGTAAAAGATCTGCTAAAAGTAGCAAAATATTAGTATCCCTTAAGATACAACTTAAAAAACTAACAATCATGATAGCTTTCTAGGAAGAAAAGATCACACACTGTTATTAGTATACAGGCCTTACTTCCCAGAAGTGGGGGTTGGGGGGTAGTGTTGAATTATTATTTCAAAGTTAAATGAAGTGAATTGAATTCCATTTGTCATGATGTACTGTATGCAGTTAGGAGTAAGCTTTAGAACTATGTTGTTTGTTTTTGTTGATAAAGTTTGTTTCTCATCAAACTCTCATTACCCTGGGTCACATTACCCAGACCCCAAACTGCAGCTAAATGTAAACCACATTGTGATAATATTCAGTAATAATTACACTTGCTGGATTCTATCACAGGGAGAAAGAGGAAGAAATGTTCATGAACCACTTTGACCATCTCATTATATATAAAGATAAGTATCAAATTTAAAATCAAGAAACCTCATGAACAGTTTCTGAAAAATGTAGAGCTTTTTTAAAAGTGTGTTTACAGGGGTGTAAAATTATACCAGGGGCAATAGAAACCCAGCTCTATCAAGGACACTTAGAAATAAACAGGAAATTTTTATAGAATTTCTCATGGTAGTTAATCATTCATCTTATTTAGGATTCTATTTAATGGAAGATTCTCAAGCAGGTAAACTCAAAACTGTTCTATTTGTTGAAACTTCAAATTTTATTCATATGAAGTAAGTTAGAACTACATATGAACATGTACAGTTGAGTTACTTTGGTTGAATATAGATATAGATATCTAACATGTATGTATATATACACTTCTATCATCTTACAGTAGAAAAACTGAAGAATCACCAACTCTGTTATATTAATGAATGAAGTTTTATCACAAGAAAAGCCTTAACTTCTCTGATTGAGAGTAAAAAAGGTCTGTGCCTTTTATCTTTAAGAAAAGGTCTGAAGATGCTGATTGATTTAATTTCTTCCCTTTGTCATATTTTATCGTGGAGGAGATGAGTGGGTTAGTTCAATTTAATGAAACATAAAAGGCTTTATCTATAACTTAACTCTCATTCATTTGTGTGTTTAAGTGCCTATGGCAGATAGAAATGATCTTTTAAGAAATCTGAGCTGAATGCTAGTGAGACTAACATAAAAGTGATCTTCAGAATCACTTAATATCAAGAGTTGTGTTGATAGAGTGATTTTCTGTTAAGGAAACTTGGTAGGTGGGGTGAAGTGTGAGAATGGGGCGGAAAGGAAGAGAGTATATGCTGGAGTATTTAAAACTGTCATACTTTATGTGGTAGTTTTTAAATGTGTGTTGCTACCCATGGTATTCTTTGTTTTTTATATAACTATAAAATTTGTAGTTATATTGGGATTCACGAACAAATTAACAAGAAAAAATGTATTCTCATGGTAATTTTTTTCTATTTAATTGTCATAATTAGGTTCTTTTCTTTTTAATTTGTTTGTGGTTTTTGATTTAGTTATAGGATTTGGAGGTAGGACATATGAAAAATAACAGTCTGCAAGAAAATGGCAAAGCCAGGTTCTCATGTAATGGCATAGAATGATGTTACCTTTTTTATTTAAGGGAATTAACCATTAACTGGTTTGTATCATTTAGCTTTCACAAATACACATGAAGTGATATAAAATGCCATTTACATATGTTAAAAGATAAACTGAGGCATCCAAAAAATTTTAGGCGTTTATCTGAGCAAAAATCAGTTCAAACTGGGCAGTATCCAATCTAGCAGATAGAAAGGAGCTCCGGGGAGCTGTACAAAATGAAAGACTTTTATAGGAAGAAGGGAGTGGGAACAGAGAAGTTATACTGGGCACAAAAGCTGGTTGGTGTCTGGCCCCATGCCCAGTTGGGTGAGCAGTGTGGGATAGGTTGTGGAGAGACCAAAGACCCAGAGTCGGTGCACGAGACATATGTGTTTATTGGGAGTTACTTACAGGGAGATCCAGGGGCGGCCGGCTAGACAGCCACATGCACATGCAACCTGCAGGTGGGGAGGGGGTTGCTTGTATAGGCGGGGAACACAAAGGCCATGCGCTTGCCAAGAGGGGCTGTCCCTGGTACGACTAGCATTCTCAGGAACAATAGTTCACGTGGAGGGGCTCTGTCCCTTTAATATGCGATGTTCTTTAAGTGAGATAAGGTAAGATCTGGGCTGGCCAGGCCCTGGATTGTTACAAATCCCAGCTGCTGGGCGTCCTGCCCAGAAGGGAGCCAGAAGGACACATGGTTGCAATGGGCTTGTGGGCTCTTGCTGAGCAAGCAAGGCCCAGGCCCTACGGTTGGTTATTGCCAGGTTACTTTCATTCAGGGATGGCATGTCTGTCAGTCAAATCACCTAACTAGTGCCGATCAGGAGATTCCTGATTGACTAGTTTAAGACTCCATTTCTGAGAGAGCCGAAACTGTAATTAAGTCTCAGTTTGGTGATGTGAGGCTTAGCATAAGCAGCTCCGCTTGGGCCTGTTGTCTTGTTTTTTAACATTTATAAGGAAAGGGAAGCTCTAACAGGTTATGACTGGTAATAACACATTTTGAGTGTACCCTTTTGTTGGTCTGTCTGAGCTCACTCTTCCAAATCAGTTAGCATCTCCATGCACTGCCTTTAACCAACGAAATACTAATGAACTTCTCTATTTTTGCTTTTCTTTTTTCAGTGTTTATTCCACTCGTTACTATGTTAGGGCCCTTGGAGGTTCTAATAAAGGTGTTCGTTGTTGTTCATATAGTTTTCTTGCTGTCCCCTCTTGAAATGAGAATTTTTCCTTAAAAGAATGAGTCAGATAATTTGGGAAACAGCCTATGTTGGTGAGTTTGCATCTGTATTCAGAGGAAGGAAAGGTTAAACGAATTGCTGCTGCTTTTGGATGATCAAAATATGCTACTTAAGAGAAAGTTTCCCTCTTCAGTGAAAGGAGAGGAGATTGTTTTTCGTTCTAGATTTTGTCTTTTAGAATTGCTTTCTTCCCTATTCCCTGCTCTTTTTCTATTCCAAGTCTAACATAGATTTCCTTTTCCAACTTCCTCTAATCTCAAGGGAGAGTAATAACTAAATTCCAGGTGTACTTTATCAGTGTAAACTAAAAATTTACATTGGGTAGGTTTTTAAAGTCAAGTACTTCACATTCCCCTAAGAGGCAAGCCATTAGCTATCCCTTTTCTTTCTTCATCTCTTGCCTTCCCTACTCTAGGCCCTCTACTTTTCCTCCCTCTCTCATTTTGCCTAAACAAAAACAACCAAGACAGCAATGAAAAATCCTAGTTCAAACAAACATTTGAAAAGTCAAAGTATGAAAATCCTTAGGCATAACTGAAAATTGTTGGTCTCCGCCAAGCCTTTCCTATAAGCTGGAGAGGAGGCTCGCTTATGTATTTGTTTATAAATTATGTAGTTTCTTAAATTTCCATATACATCCTGAGGCGTTACAAATATTCGCAGATGATTTTCAAGTCAAAATCACAGTAGCCTGTGCCCTTAAGGAAGTTCTTTTTGAATTTTCTATTCTCCATACCTTTTCATCTAACCACTCATTGTAATTGACCCCAAACGTCATGTCAACACTACATTTGGTAGAGATTTTGAGAATGGAAGATGATCAAAAAGGATTAAAGAAGGCAAAACAGATTTGTTTTGTTGAATATTTCACACAAGAAGGGCAAGCTGTCTTTGAAAGAAGAAGGAACACATCCATGAGATAATTTAACCCATGAGGTAATTTCAAAATTGTAGAAGGAATTTTTTTATTGGACAAAGTAAAATATTTATCATGAGAAAAGAATAATTTCTATTGCTGAATACCTATCTGAATAGTGAAGTCATTTGTACCTGCCTGGTGTTTTCTTGAAAATTTTGAGATCCTTGCAGACTAAACTTTGCTTGTATCTTTGCACACAGTATTATTATAGTACATACTTGTGATGGGGGAGTGAGAGGGCATGGGAAGAGGCCAGCATGCGTAAAGATAGATGACTGAAATTTGGCTGTAGTTGTCCATAGTAAGAGCCAGCAAAGTTGACACTGTGGGTATTTTCCAATCATTTGTTTAATTAGCTGAAACTCCTAAGGGAAAATTTTATGAAATGGCAAACTCCCAAAGCCTAATTTAAATCTGTTTTTCTATGTATGACAGAATTTCATAATACAGAGACATTAAAAAGGCACCAGTGAATTAAACTCTCTATGGTCAAAACCTTTTAATACCAAAAGCAATATCTTACAGAGAATGTGAAAATAAATTATGTAGGTTAAAATATCATTCATGTGAAAGAACTGAGGTAAATGTTTGCAGGTGGCTAAGAAAATCATATTTTGGCTAGGGGGATTTTATTTTTTTCATTCCCTCCATTTTCCCCCTTTTTTGTTGTTTCCTGTGGATTTTTCTACATAGGTAAGCATAGTCAAGTTTACATTCTGTTCTTGTCTAATGGAATTTTTAATCTATAAGATATTTGTTTTTAGAGCAACTAAAGGACTGTCTCTCAAGGCTATAAAGTCTTCATCACTCTTGGTGCTTTCAGAGTTTGGATTTAAGTAACTGGTTGATTGAAAAGGCCAGTGAGCTAGGTTTTCTTTTGCATTTGGTTACACAGGCGCAAAAACAGCTGTGGACTGTGAGTCATCCTCCCCTGGGGGGATGGGGGCTGGGGGGCGGGGAGTAAAGCATCTGGCCAAAGAGCCATCTTCTCAGGTGTTCTTGGTAAAAAAAAAAGTATCATTTAGACAATCAGAATCTTATTAATGTATTGATTCCAGATGAATAAAATCCGTCAGTTTTGTCATAATCCTGAGGCTAGAGGCTGAATCTGTATAAACTCCACTTGAGAGCAGTTTGTGTTGTATATGAAGCTGCATCTTTTGCTGTTTGGGGGAGCTGGTGACTTTAGTATAATTTTCTTGAAAAGATCAGCTAAATGGAGGCTTCTGGTCATGAATGCATGTAGTCTACACTGAAGATATAGGTTATGTATTGGAGATTGGAAACAGGTGTCCCAGCACTGGTTCTATAAGGGCTGTTACAAATTGCTTTCAGTAGGCTATGAGGAAACACTTGTAAGAAAAGAAAAAGAACAATTTATAATCATTAACTATTATTACCTCTTATATGCAGGTATTGAGTGACTCAAATGGAAAAAGGGAATAAAGAACAACAGGGGATTAAATCTTTCAAAATGTGGGTTGAGGTGGAAGAGTGGGTCTAGATGATGGAAAAGAAACAGATTCATTTTTCATGCTATAAAATTTATTTCCTTCACTCTTAGAAATTCGGTCAAGTTGATGTCATTTCTAAATGAATAGATATAAACTTATAGATATGCAAAATCCATGTGGCAGAGACAACTAGATGTCCACCAGTATCTGTCTGCCCTTCTTCTGCAGTCACGGAGGCCTGATTTTTAGCTGGACTTTTGGCTACTGAGAATAAAGACATTTTCCAACTTTCCCTTGCAGACAAGGTGTGTCTTAGCTAATAATACATAAATAGAGGTGTGTGCAACTTCCAGGAGTGTTCTTGAATGAAGGTGGCATTCTCCTTCCCTTTTTTATCCTTCCCACTGGCTGGTTGCAGTATGCTGGAGGAGCCATTATAGCTCACAAAGTGTACTCTTATGTATAAGAAAGCAAAGAACATGATAGAAGATGCCTGCTTCCATACTAGCCCTGGAAACCAGTTTTCTCTTGCGAGAGAAAGAAAATGGTCTCTTGAATTAGCCATTATTATGTTAGATTTTCTGTTACTAACAGTTAAACCTAATCCTATTATACTCTAGCGTAAGATCCAGTAATAATTTCATTAGTAGGCTGTGCCTATATCACATTCTTGAGGGTCTCTGCCTCTCAAAAATGCATTAGATTTTTTTTATTTTATTTTTTTGTTTTCTATATCATCTTTGCTTCCTTTTTTTTTCTATGCTAGTTTTACAGATAGCAGTGGCTATCATGAAAACAAAGTAGCAGTCCAAAAAAGCTTCAGAAAAAATTTTAAAGTCTATGTATTTACTTTTTTTCCTCTACAAATTGGGAAAAGACTGGCTAAAAGTAAATACTGGCAATAAACTCACTGTTTCGTAGTTTGAACGCTACTGCTTTAACGGTCACCATTGATGTAGCCTTCATTCATTCATCCATCCATTCCAACTTCCCTTGCCTATTTGCAAACCCTCTTTGTCTCTTGTTTGTGTTATTCCAACACACTCAAACTACATTCACTGCTTTTGGACTGTTTTCTTTCCCGTCTCTGACCAGCTGCCTCATTCCCGTGTGCTATATCCCGTGTTTATATCACTTTAACACTTAACCACACACTGTGCCGTTCTTTTTTACACATCACTCAAAAACAACTGAACTGTTCATTCCTTCAGGGCATTTGTGTATGTAGACTAACGGGCATATAGTAGCTACTTATTAAATATTAGGAAAGAAAAAGAAACGATGGAGGGCAGGAAAGAAGGTAGGGATTTTTTTCTTAAAATAAGCCAGTTTTCCTGTTTATATATTCATTTTTAAAATTTTATGTGGATAACTGCAGTCATTAAATACATTTCTAGTCTGCAATAAACTTTTTTATTACAATTTTGTGTTTTGAGAGTTTATTTCTTTGCATTCTAATATTCCTTAAGGCATAAAATCTCTTGGAATGCTCCTTTGTCTCTTCCTTTTTGGATAGTCTCTTTATATTGAGAAATAGGAAGAAACTACTTGTAACCAGTGGTCAGGTCACCCGTTAGATTTTTCTCTTCTCTTTTATTAACAATTGTCACTCTTCACTGTGCTCTACTTAATGACCCAGAATTGGCTCAGTGGTCTTATTAACCCTTAATGGCAGAAATCAATAGCTTCTGTGGGAGGTGTGGCAGTTTGGCAGAAAATCAGAAGAGATTATAGAGATCCAGTAACATGCTTAAACTGAGACAATGTAGATGTTTACATGATGGGATGTAAACCAATTCTTGCCAGCAATTGCCTCCACCAGTACTATGTTATTAATGTGTACTGTTCAGTAAACTTTTACAGCATTTATTGGCATAACATTCTTTTATCAGCAATTTCTTCATTCTTTGGTAGCAAAATTTTATATTTACATAATTTTTTTTACTAAAAAGTTACACATGCTCTTGTAGAATGTGTTAAAAAACAAAAAAGAATAAAATTAAAAATTACTCATATGAGCACTTCCCAGAGGTTACCGATATTGTCATCTTAGTTTATAGCCACCTAGCCTTCTGTTCTATTTATACAGGGAGTACTGTTGTACATTCTGTTTTGCAATGTGTTTTATTAATTTCAAAACCAGTCATGAGGGAAACCTTCCACATCAATAAATATTTTTCTACAATATTATTAATGTTGGTGTGATATTTCATTTGTATGGGTATAAGAAAATGTATTAACCAATCTCATATTATAAGATACTTAGGATAATACCAATTAGTTCATATTATAAATAGCACTGCACTGAATCTTCTTGTAAACTGTGTGATTATATTTTTTGTGCATATCCATGATTGTGTCTTTAAACTAAATTCCTAGGTAATGAAATTTCTAAATTAAAGGATAAGGAAAATGCTTTAACATCTTTTTAAATATTCATTAACAGTTGTCCTGCAGAAATAGTCTACTAATTTACAATCCAAGCAGCAGTATATGGGGGGAGCAGGTCTTTCCCTAAAATCTCACCAACTCTGTAGAGCCGTTTAAAAAAAGAGTCTGGCAGTTTAAGAGGAGGGTTTTGTGTGTATGTGTGTAAACCATAAACTATAGTCTTATTTTTGGTATTGAGATATAGCAGTTCTTACTTCTAATTCTGAAACCACATGTATTAGTTTCCTAAGCCTGCTGTAACAAATCACCATGTATTTTACTGGCTTCAAACAACAGAAATTTATTCTCTTCATAGTTCTGGAGGCTAGAAGCCTAAAATCAAGATGTCAGCTGGACCATGATCGATCCAAAGTCTTAGGACAACACCCTTCCTTGCCTCTTGAAGCTTCTGATGGTGCCAGGAGTTCTTGGTTGAAGCAGCATAATTCCAACCTCTGCCTCCATCTTCATGTGGCTGTCTTCCCTCTGTGTGTCTCTATCTCTGGACACCAGTCATTTTGTATTTAGGGCCCGCCCTACTCCATTGTGACCCCATCTTAACTTGATTACATCTGCAAAGTTCCTATTTTTAAGTAAGGCCACATTCACAGGTACCAGGAATAGGACTTCAACCAAATTCTTTTTTGAGGACATATTTCAATCCATAACCCCATGTATCTTAAGTTTTATCCAAAAAATTGTAGTCTAGTTTTGGCAATGAGAGAATAGTAGCTCATACTTACAGGTCAATAATTTTGATAGTATTACCCTTGCAAGAAAAATTGGATTAAATGACTAAACTTTCTCAAAGTGTTAATATAGCATTCTGTGACAACTGTCTGTTCCAGAGATCTTCTTATATACAAATAATAGCAAAATTAAAGTAGACTGAGGATTTTTTGAGACATGCTACTGATGTCATAGGTGTTTAGATCACGACAGAAGGCAGTGAAGAAAGTTCCAGTCCATTCAGATCTCTGTCCATACCAATATTTAAAGAAATGCTTTATAAACTATCTAATTAGTTCATAATAACTGAACCAGCTCACGTAAATAGGAAGTATATGCATTTTAACAAGTTCAGCTTTTAGCAATACACAGTGAAATTATGACAGTAATAACCAGTTTTCTTCTAGTGAAATGTCTTAGCCACTGTTGTAAAAGAATTATTCATTTTAAACTGATCTGGATTTCTTTTTTCTCTGCTTTGTTTAAGTTCTATTGATCCTTTTTTTTTTTTTAATAACAATAGCCTATTACAGGATGTCACTTTCTGTTATTAGGACCCTTATTACTATTTGTAAAAGTCCCAGTCTGCCTATAGAGATGCTCAGATTTTGCTTTAAATCCAATGATTTTTAGCATTACATTACCAGTGAAGCATTGCTTCCTTAGGGCACAAACTTCTAGATGCTGTCTGCTGTCTTTATTACCTCGCTTCACTTAGTACTGAAGCTCTCTGCGTCATTAGGATGGATTCCAATGTGTTTTCTACTTTTCTGTGAAGACTGAAGATTTTATATAATTTTTGTGAGGTATGGTTCAAAAACTGGATCCTCCGTCTTTCACTGGGCACAAGCTGGTGTGTCTTAACACTTCCTATGTAACCCCATTGAACATTCTCTCCATAGCACTTTTGGGGGAGTCTTTTTATCCATTTTATATGGAAGTTATATGCAGCCTTTAGAAACAATTCTGTATCTTCTGTTTCTCAGCTCTGATTTTAATTGTCTATAGGTTAAATTTCCAATTCTCTCATACAAATATTATACTCATTTAATATCTAAATACCAGCTGCAGCTTCATTTCTCACAAACAAAGAGAAAATGCAATCAACATAACCAAACACATTTAGTTTATTCCTAATTTGAGGATTGCTTAAAATATTTTCATAGTCCAGTAAACATTGCCATGGGTATTTTAGGTATAAACACATTACATGTAAACAGAATGCTTCTGCAAAACAGATTGACTTGAAAAATATTCACTTGAATTATATGGCATAATATAGCATATTCAGGCAGATTTTCATTTTATTTTCCTAGAGTCTCCTATTATGGGCATCAGAATCGTAACTCCTAATAGATGTGTGGTGTCCTCTGATACAGGTCTTGATGAAAACAATAACTAGAGGTATTCTTTAAATCACCACGTTGTGATGGTCAGTCCACATTCTCTTAGTATTTACTGAGCACATGCCATGGGCTACATGCACTCTGCTAAGCACCTTATGTTTATTACTTCCTTTTATCCTCGCAACAGTTCTGAGTTATTATTAATTTTTTTCCATTTTAAAGATATAGACACTGAACCTTAGAGAAATTAAATAATCGAGTTTCTTGCCCTAGTTTTAAATGCTGTGATTCAATTTACTACATACTTACCAGCAGTGAAATATAAAGAGTAGGATGGATTCTGATATCAGACTTTAGCTTCTGTTAACATTTTTAGTGAGATAAACTTAACTTGTAACTAAGCGAATAGTCCTGGTTAATTTTAGATCCTTTTGCCTAATTTTGTTCTAGGCCAAAGAGTTTCAGACTGTGCAGAAAAATTGTATTGTTATGACAGATAGAATGTCAGCATAACAACACTAGTTCTCTGGGATCTCTCTAGACAGCATTTTCTTTGCATCATTTTAAACTTAAAATAGATACTCTATTTGGGCAGGGCTATTACTTCTTTATAACAGTGTTACATATCTTCCATATTATATAGAGTTGTAGTTAGGAGGAAATTTAAGTATAGAAGGAAAATCTCAAAATTTTTGTCAATAGTCTGTTTAAAAAGTATCACCTGTGCAACAAAAGGGAAAAGACAAAAAATAACTTTAGAGCAAAATATAAACAACTCACTATCAGGATATACTCCTATTGAAAATTCCATCCCCAAATAGAGTCATCTTCCCCAATGGCATTACCTTATTGAAATAGAGAAAAGCACATTGTCTAATAATGAAAGTAAATTAAAAAGTGAGCCAAATGGCATTTTTAATCATTCAACAGTAGAAATTTGAATTAAATGCTTCATGTCTATTATTCTAAAACAGATGTAATTTTATCTTCATTGACTATTTTTATCACATATATTACTTTGATATCCAAGTCTTTTATTTGTTTCTTTTTAAATATAGTGATTTATCTAAAAGTCTTATTATGCAGAGGAATTATGAAAATGTTGAGTAGTAATGTAAGTGAGAAAAGATGTATAGCTCAGAAAGGGATAAGTATTCATTTCAGTAGCATTTGTTAAGTACCTATAAAGTGAATAACAAATTGAGCTTCTTGATTTAATGCATTTTAGTGTCATTTTTAGGGCATAGATACTACAGAGTGACTTTGGTAGAGATTTTGTTAAGAATTTCACTCTAGACTAATGTTTCCTGAAATTATGTTTTAAAGATTTTTTTTTCTCTTTGCCATATTATATAGAATAAATGTCTCCAATGACATGTGAAACTGTTTACTTGTTTTTGGCATAATATAATGGGTGCAAGGTTTTTTAAACCTTGAAAAACATTGTCAACGTACAATGGTAAAGACTTGTTTTGCCGTGCACCTAGAAAAAAGGTTAGCATAGCTTTTAGTTTGTCCAGAACTGATTAGGTAGTTACGTATGTGTTTATGGAGAAAAAAAATGTCATAGCTAAAATATATATTATTAGTGTCTAAATTTTTCCAAAGCAATTTAAAATTTAGATCTTAAAGTTTCCATGTTGGGAGGCCTCCAAGATGGAAAATAACAAATTTGAGGGTGGCCATATTATTGTATTTTCATTTACTTGTTAGAGGGTGTTTTAAAAGATAAAAAGAATGAAAACTTATCTTTCTAAACTCTGCTTGTCTAAATTCTGCTTAGTTAGCATTGATATTGCATTGATGCTTTATTTAGTACAATAAAAAACTGGTTTTCGAGTGCAGATGCTATAGTTAATTTAGTCTGTTTAGTGCGTTTAGTTATAATATGTAAAATTAAATATGGAAAAATCTTTGAGTCAGGTGTCAAAATGTGGGAAATTACCAGGTAGGTATTTTGCCCACAGAAGAATCCTGTTTTAGAACTCAGCTTCTTACTTGTTAAAAATACATCTAACTCTCGTCTTTTGACATCACCAGCTACTGGCTGTAGAAGAAAGAAACTTGTTTTGTGCCCTAGAGGGTGTCCTGTCAGCAGCTTATCCTTTCTTTGCACTCCTGTTCTTAATTAGCACAATGTCTGTAGTCTGGATGCTCAGGGGCAAGATTTAATAATCCAGTCTTCACTAACAGCCTTAAGCAATTAGTATTTCTTAAAGAAATGTAAACATATAGAATAAATGTAAACCAGTATCTATTTAAGGACCTGGTGGTTTTCACATTTTAATATGCATAAGAATTACTTGGGATGAAGATACCAGCACCCATCTCTGAGATTATGAGTCTTTAGGCTTGTGATGGTGAAACAAAATTTGCATTGTTAACATGCATTTTAGGAAATTTTGATAATTGTGACCACTTATCCCTCTGATCCTGATCCTAACACCACTTTAATTGCCAGCCTGTGTTACTGATATTTATTAAACATGTGTCATGTGCCAGGCAACACTGTATCCCCTTTTTAAAGTACTCTGTTTTTATATTCTATATTCTTACAACTTGATGTAGTAGACACTGTCTGTCCCCATTTTATAGACAAGGTGTAACTGAAGCCCGGGGATGTGGTAACTTGCCCAAAATTACAGAGCTAATAAGTGAATTTATGGAAACGCTTCACCTTCAGTTCTTAACATTTACTTAACAGTTGTCAATACCCACAATGGGTTTTCACAAGATAGGTGCTACAACAAAAGCAATGAACCAGACTGGACTAACATATACGCTATACACATACAGTCTAATCTCTACTAAACAATGAATTAATTTTTGTCATTAGAATGGCACTGATTTTTAATGCAAAAATCAAAGATCCTTTTAATCACCCTCGCAGGTTCCCCTTTAGATCCCTACCCTCATTGGTCTTAGTCAAGATCGCCCTTCTTGTGGCAGTAACCACTTCTTTATAGTCAAGGATGTGCGCAGCCATCAACAATCCTCATTGAGATTTACCTGTTCATAACTAACTTCAAGAAAGGGGAAAAATTCACTGCTTTCCAGTGATAAATGATGCCGGATGTTTTTTATCCAGTTCTATACTCCACTCTTGTCACCTAATCTGTTATTATCCTTGGCACAGCTCACCCAGACTATCCAACAACTCAGATGACGTGCCCTGTGGGGACTTCTTATACAAGTAAAACTTAACCATATATAAATACATATATAAGGGATACGGATAAGCATAAATAAGGGACAAGAAACACAAGATTGACAACTTATTTATTTTGCCAAGTAAGGATATTAATTATATGTATTTTTTTAAAAAACTGTTATTGGCATTTTATAAGAAGAAAGAATATTTTAGACTCTTTTCCAATGAGGAAGGGGAGAGTAAAGGTCATAATCTCAGAATAAGGATATTTTGAGTTCTGGTAAAAAATGAAACGGATTGGTATATGTTTCTGGGATGGCATTTGGGAACCACTGTTTTATGCAGTTATCTATCCTGTCTTTTCAAGAGCTTCCTAATGACTTATTCCCTGCTTTTATAATTCCCTATAAAATGGTCCCCTTCAAATTTTCAAAGAGTTTAAAAGAATGCAATATTTAAGAATATTTAAGATTTAAAATATTTAAATATTTTAACATTTAAAATTTAATGTTTTGTAGCATCATTACAGCACCATTTCGAAAGTGGCTAGCAATCTATATCCCCACAACAGTGTTTTTTCCTTTTAATTTCCATAAATTTCTGGTGTTTCTCTTAGTTTGCTACTTCCTTTTTTGTTAGCATTCTAAATATGTTCTGATTATCCTAAAACATATTTAGAATACTACTGGTTCCTAATATTCTGTTTAAAAAAAAGAAAAACATGTTCTTAGTTGCAATTTCAAAATAATAGCAATAGTTCCTTTGTTTTTATTTGTTTTTCTTACTACTGCACTGAAGGCACTAAGAAAAGAAAGTCTGGAATTAAAGAGTATTTAGGGACTAAATGTTATATATTTCATAAATATTGGCATTTCTTTAAGGTATGTTTCCATATTGTTTGTGTGAGGTGTTTTCCGACACTAACTCCCAGAATAAGAGCAGATCCCACAGGTTAAAGTCTCAGTCCAAGAAGACTGCCCCCACTTCAGATACCGGCCACAAATGGGTACCCAGGCTACCCACACTACTGCCCAGCTGATGACAAATTTGGGGGGTTCCCATGACTCCCTCCTCCCACCTCAGGTTCAATAACTTGGTAGAACAACCCATAGAGCTCTGACCTCAGTTAAGTGCTCTTCTCGTGATCACAGCTTTATTGTAAAGGATACAGCTCAGGAACAGCCAAGTGGAAGTGATTTATGAGACAATGTATGGAGTGGGGCGGGGTTCCTCAGAACTTCTATGCCCTCTCTGGATGTGCCGCTCTCCCAGCATATCAATATGTTTACTAACCCAGAGGCTCTCTGAATCTTGTTCAAGAGTTTTTATAACCCAGTCACCAGCGCCCACTCCCCTCCCAGAAGGTTCGGTGGTGAGGCTGAAAGTTCCCACCTTCTAATCATGTGTTTGATCTTTCTGTTAACCAGCTCCCTCCTGAAGCTATCTTGGGTTCCCACCCTGAGTCACCTCATTAGCATAAACTCAAGTGTGCCAGAAAGAGACTTATTATGAATAACAAAGGACACTCTTACCACTCAGAAAATTTCAGGGGTTCTAGGAGCTCTGTGCCAAGAACCAGGGACAAAGACCAAATATATTCTCTTTCTTATACGACAGTTTGATTTCTGAGGAGAGTGAGATATTATTACCAGATTTTCCTCTCCCAAACAGTCAGTAAGCTTTCACAGTTTGTTTACTGTCTCATCATTTGCTATTTTTCTTATGTTTTATTTCACTTTCAGCTCCAGTATAATGGCTATGAAAATACTTCGAAAAATTAAAAAGTACTCTCTGTCTATAAAGTATTATTATTACTTTAATTATGTTAAGGAACATTTCTCTCCTAGAGGCACTAAAGAAGCATGTGGGTGTCCTCTGCCCGCTGAGAGTGTTACCTCAAAGCCACCTGCTGAGGCAGTTTCTCTTTACATGATTTGCATTTTTTAAATTTATGTTTATACGTAGTTCTAATATTTGAGATTTATTCTTACTTTCCAGGATCCCCAGTCACAGTCCGAAGGGCCAGGTTCATTTGTCAAGCTCAACGAGGAGGAGTCAGATGTGGGAAGTAGGAGCTGTAATGATTCCTGAACATAATTGTTTTTATTGATAGCCTCCTTTCTATAGCCTGTACTTACGAGATCTATTACTTGACATTGAAAGCATATCTATCTTTTTGGGTAGTTACCAATGTTGATACAGTACAGTTATCATTTGCAGATATGGTTTGGTTTATTTTCTAAGAAATCTTCTATCTTTGCATATTTATAAGCCAGAGTATTGGGAAATTTATTGCCTCTTTATTGGTAGAAATATGTATGCATGTGAATATGTTTGTATTCATATTCATTAGAAGGAGTGATGGAATTGGAACGGAGGGCTTCTAGCAAAGCTGACTGGTGAATACCTTCCTCGCAAAATTGAAGCCAAAATCAAAAATAAAAGAAACCATTCAGCACCCAAGTCTTGGTTTCTAACATGATTCTCCCTAATATGGAAAAATGTCTGATTCTGGGGCTGGAGCAGGAAATAGGCAAAATGAACCTGGAGAATTGTGCAGCATCAAAAAGTAAAGAAGTGCTCAAAAAATAAAATGATGCACTATGTCAAAGAGAGAAGAGAACAATCAACCAGAAAGAGCTCCTGTGGCCAAAGCTGAAACAATTTGTCCAACAGATTAAATAATGTAGCTTTGGATTCCTACCTAGAGTAAAAAATAAGTATCCATGAGTCAATACTGATACAAATAAATGATTGAATAAATATATAAATGGAGGAGGAAAGACAAATCTCCTGTAGAAAAGAATTCCAAATAATTTGTGTAGATACTCCCTCCTCCATGTGATAGAGTTTAATTTCCACATCTTTAGCATGGGTTACACTTAGTAACTTGCTACTAAATAATACTATATGGATGGGGAAAAAAAAAAACAGAGTAAGTTTATAGTAGAGAAACTTGTAAAACACTACTTCAGTCAGATGATCAATGCTAACATCATCATCAATAGGACATGTTAATAACACATACTCTGGATATGATGTGGTCAAAATGGCACCTCACCTCTGTGGTCATCCTTCCAAAAACCCATAAGCCCAGTCTAACCATGTGAAAAGGACATGAAACAAGCACCGATTTAGGGACATTCTACAAAATACCTGAGTACTCCTCAAGATTGTCAAAATCTTCAAAAACAACGAAAGTGTAAGAAAGTGTCACAGCCCAGAGGAAGCTAAAGAGATATGACAAATAATGTAATGTGATATCCTGAATGGGATCCTAGAACAGAAAGTAGGTGTTAGTGAAAAACTAATGAAATCTAAATAAACTATGGCATTTTGTTAATAATTTATTAATATTGATGAGGCTTTTTTGAGGTATAATTGACATAGAACATTATATTAGTTTCAGGTGTACAACATAATGATTTGATATTTGTATATATTGCAAAATGATCATCAGAATGAGTCTAATGAACATCCGTCACCACCCATGGTTTATTAGTTGTGACAAGTGTACCATGGTACCATAGTAAGATGGTAAAAACAGGGGAGACTGAGTGCTGTGTTGTTGCGCTACACGCCTAGCTGGGTGAGCAGTGTGGGACAGGTTGCCAAGAGACCGAAGCAAAGACCCGGAGACAGCTAATAAGACACATGGGTTTATTGGGGAGTTACTTACAGGGACGGTCCAGCGGCAGCCAACTGGACAGGAAATGTGCACCCACTACTGCCCCCTGAGAGAGGCTTGCTTAAGTAGGCAGAGGAACAAAGGCTGCATGCTTGCCAAGAGGGACTGTCCCTGTATGACCTGCATTCCAAGCACCAGAGCCCCTCCTGAGGGCCTCCGTATTCCCTCTGACCGTGAGGGTCTCTGTGCTAACTCTCCCACGAGAAAACAGCTGGCTTAGCCAAGCCCAGGACTGTTATCATCATGAGTGCTGGCGCATAGCCCAGACAAGGAGCCGCAAGGATACGTGGTTTAAAGGGGCACTGCCAGCGAGTGCCCCTACATGTGTATATAGGAACCCAGTGGCAAAATTGTCTTTTATGTGATAAGCTAGAACTCAGTTATTTTTTTATTGTTAATTAAAAAGAAAGTAAAGTTATGAGACCAAGTCTCACATTTATGGAGTTGACTGAGTCTTTGTACTGAAGATTTTCTGGAAATAGTCAAATCCAGAAAAAACTTTGAAAAGTATATGGTATCTGCTTTTCAACAGGTAAGAGTTCTGATTTTAAAGACATTGTTTCGTGAGTGAACTATCAATAAAGAATATAGAGATATAGAGATATTGATGGGAAATATTGGTAAAGATTATTTTTCACTTTTAAAAAATTCCCTGGGACTATTGAAAATATCATGACAGATTTAATTATGTTCCTTTAGATACCAGCAATTTCTTAGCAATAAAATGCACAACTAGACCACACTGAGACTTGAATAACTCACCTTAAATCATTTAAAGTAGTTCTATGAGGGTTATGAGCTATCAATGAAGAAAAGAGTACTTTCCTAATGGTCACCTGTAAGGTGATAGATGTAATTCCTTTCTTTTTTTCAGCCAACATGTATTGAATGCCTACCAATTGCTAGTCTCTGGAGATACAAACTTAGTCCCTAATTTCAAGGAGTCTGGTAAAGAACAATGAGCATATAATCAATAAGAGCAATTAAGTAAACTCTTTATCTAGGTCCATTGAGAGCATTGAAGAAGGAGTCATCAATTCCAGCGGATAGGATCGGTTGGAAAAGGCTTTGCAGAATGGTGATTCCAGTATTTAAACATACTTCACCATGCCAAAAACGTTGGGAAACCAGAGGTATAGTCAGAGGCCTGAAGCAGTATGTCAGATTTAGTCAACTGCTAGTATTTGAGAATTTCTCAATCATACTGGAACTAGAAATTCTACAAGAAAAAAGATTCCATAAGAGAAAATCATGGAAATTCAGGCATACTCTAGATTATGGGGGTTGAGGGTATAAACCTGGCTAGAGTTTTAAATAAGAAAAGATGATCAAGTCAATCTAGCACCTGCTTATCAAGGACAATGAGGGTGACTTGCCTATCAAATGTCTGGTGGCTTTATTTTATCTTCCTAGGACCCAAGCTCTGCTAATTTCCTCCTCTATGATGAAATAATGTACCTAAGAGTGTTGTTACAACAGCCCTTAAGTGTGATGGGGGAGAAAGTTGAGAAAAGCTTTACAGGAGGATAAGATTGTAGACAGCTCAGAATGGTGTTGAATAACTGTTTTAATAGTCAACATGAGAGATTTGAATTAAAATTTAGCAATGATGATAGAGAGGAAGACAAATGTGAAAAACTTTGATGAGGCAGAATCATTTGGAACTTGATCATTAATAAGTGGTAAGAGTAAAGATGTCACAAATGACTTTTCATTATTGAAAGGAACAGAAGTTGGTTTGTGAGGAAAGATGAGTTAAATTTTAGCATACTGAGTTTGAGATGTCTTTGGGACACAGAGGTAACAATGCAAATGGCAGTAAATAACATGATCTAGAGCAGGAGTGAGGAAACTTTTACTGTAAAGGACCATATAGTAAATATTTTAGTCTTTGAATGCTATTTAAGGTCTCTGTCACAGCTACTCAGTTCTGTTGTTGTAGCTGGGAAGCAGCCATAGACATGATGTAAACGAATGTAGCTGCATTCTAATAAAACTTTATCAACACTAAAATTTGAATTTATCATTTTTATATAATGAAGTAGTCTTCTTTTTTTCCCAACTATTAAAAAAATGGAAAAAACATTATGCACTCAAGGATTGTACAAAAACAGATGGTGGGGCAGATTTAGCCCAAGGTCCTTAATTTGCTGATCCTTGATCTAGAAAGAGGTCTGGCTTAGAGTTAGGAATGTTTTTGTTATCAATATGTAGAGAGAAGTCTGAAGTGATGGTCGTGAATACCATCAAGTCTATGGATTGATGGAGAAGAGTATGTGGCTAGGATATGGCTAGGGAACCACCAGAATTTACTGTATAGAAGTCAATAAATGTGATTTGGGAAGTAAAACAAATCCTTTATTGTTGTGAATAATCCCATAATCATTATTTTGTACATATATTAACCGAATGAAATATATATATATATATATATATATATATATATATATATATATATACTCTACTGTTAGCACTTCTGGGCTCATTGTTCTGAGTGTTTTTCAGTGCTTAATGTACCACCTGCAATAGAGCTGCCATTTGAAAAATGTCTAAGAGCTGGCTGATTAGTAACATTTTTAAATACCCTTATTTAGAACTATTTGATATAACACAGGAATTTGTGAGCTGTATTGTTTTTTCTACCTATAAATTTAAATTAAGCAGAAAGGAAATTGAAATAATTTGCAGGTCAAGTAATAATAAAACTATTAGTAATGGTAATGTGGCTAAATTGAATGTTTTCATACTCCAGTCATGATGGTGTTAAGTGTTTTTATTTGCTTTTCCTAATTCCTTGGTGTTGAAAATTGATTAAAAACATTTATTAATAAAATTCCTAATGATTAAGTAGATTTTAGTGAATCAAATTTCACATTTCTTCAATACTATTTTTTTGCTTTCTAACTTGTAAGTTGAAAAGTGTGACATAGAAACAACAGTAACTTCATGCAGTTCTGTAAGAAATAGAAGACATTAAAAAAAAAGACACTATTAGAGGATATTTATAACTTAGTTGTGATTAAATGTTGGGAAATAACTGTGATTATGGATCTGTGATAATGATCTGTTCTGCAATATGTAGTATTAAAATGGCATTATTCTTACTAAAGAGACAACCACTAAACAAAAGCCAGTTATCTCATCAGTGAAACCAATTTTGAGGAAAGCAAGTTAGTGCCTGATCATTCATGTTAAAGAAATAAATGACATTATCTTTTTCTGATGCTTATCTGAGCTAGAAAAATATGGTCTCATTGCTTTTAGGTTAATAAAATAACACTACATTAAAAACTAATGGGTACTTTTCAAAGTAGAAATCCTTATATTTACCTGCAAAATAGAAATGAAGGTGAGTGTACATCTATGTTCATTGTTTTGGAACAAGGCTTCTAACTACGACGTATACTTCAGAATGGCTTGTGGAGAGTTTTGATTCAGTAGATTCAGGGTGGCAGGGCATTTAATTTTTAAAACCTCTCCAGGTGCTTTTTAACATGCAGATCAAAGTTAAGAAACAGAGTTGTTGGTGGGTGTGTGTGTGCGTCCTGCATGCTCACACGCCCATGTGTATTGTTTTGTTCGTTCTTTGCATCCAGCTTAGGACAACTAACCTGAAGAACAGTCCCATTCTCTCTTACTATTTTTGTCTTTTTCCTTAACAATATGGAGATCAGCTTAAGCCCTATTATTTACTGGCATTGTCCAGAATCAAATTATCATAGTTGGAGTGAAATGTGGAATTATTTGCATTGCTGATCGGAAGATGGACAAATTTGCCCCCAAGCAGAGATAGGATAACAGCAGCTGCCAGCTAATCCTTTTATCTCTCTGAATCTGGGTGGAGTAGAAGACTTTCATGATACTGGCATCAATACAGTGTGCTGATGCCAATATCTGGGCTCCTTTGTTGATGCCAACCTCATACAAATCGCATCCACTCTTCTCCATCTGTGGTACTTACCCTGGGTGCTACGGCTAAGAGTTGTCACTGAAATTCCCCATCCCAGTGCATTCATCTCTCAGAGCTCCTTCGTGTTATTAAGAGCTGCCATGAGAGTGCCTGTCAGGTGGCGATTACTCTTCTGGGCACTTTACATCTTCTCATATAATGATTACAATATTATGAGATAGTTATTATTATTATCATTATCATCGTCGTTCTATTACAAATAAGAAAACTGAGTCTCAGCAAGTGTAAAGTAACTTATCCAGCAACAGAAAGTGATAGAACCAGCATAAGAACCATGTTTGGTCTAGTTCTTAAGTCTTTGCTTTTTTCTCTAAGCCATGCTACCAAATATTACTATGTTAAATCACTCATCATACTGTGTCAAATTGGAAAGAATTTCTACATAGGAAATATTAAAATCTATTTCTTCGTATAATGAGAATATAGGGTGCTGATTTGTGACAGGAGACGCAATTTTGAAACAGGATAGGTATACAAGGGCAGTTATGTCCTCGTGTTTTAAAAAAGCATAGTTCCAATTGAGAAAACCAGTGTCAGGGTCGCCAGTGAAGAGCGGAGAAGTATCACATAATTGCTATAAGCAAGGACCTTAGAATGAGGCATGTATTTGAATTCGGAATCTAGTGCTTATGAGATGTCAACTTGGACATCTGTGAAATGGGGACAATAGCATCAAGGGTGTTGTTGAAGATTACATAAAATAAATAGGCTATTCATTTAGGGTAATGACTGATGAATAGTTGTGCTCATAAGTGTTTAGAAAAAAATTCTGAAAGACTAGATTGCTGGGTTGGATTAAATCAAGGAATCAAAGAATGGAAACTTAAATTCAGCTGAGAAGCAGCATGCTTGAGCGACAATCTTCACAGAGCCTAGTCTAAATAGAAACAGGGATTTTCAATTAGGTGGGGTTGTGATTACCTATTAGTGAGTAATAAACCACCCCAAGTTTAATAACATAAATTATCATTTTATTCTGTTCATGAATTCTGGGATCAGTAATTCATCCAGGGCATAGTGGAATTGGTTTGTTTTTGCTCCATATGTCTGTGGCCTCAGCTGAGAAGACTTGAACACTAAAGGTGACGTGAATGACTGTTAACTTGAATGGAATCATCTGGAATCTTCTTCACTCACATGTCTACTGCTGGGGCTTGATTACTTTAAGCCCAACCCTACTGGGAACTGACCACTACAGCACCTACATCTGGCTTTTCCTTGTGGGATCGACTTCTTTCAACATGGCCTCTGCTTTCTGAAAGAGAGTGCCCCCATTTAAAACTTCTGGACAGGAAATGTTCCAAGAAAACCGTAGAAGCCGCACATCCTTTTCTGGCCTAGCCCTGCGAGTCATGTAGCATCACTTTGGGAACATTATATTGGTGCAGGGAGGTCACTAAGACAGCCAAGATTCAAGGGAGATAAATTAGACTCTCCCTTCAGTGGGGAATGGCAAGGTAGAGTGGCCAACCCTCTTGGTTTCCCTAGGACTTAAGGGATTACTGAGACATGAGCCTTTCAGTTTTAAAACTGGGAAAGTCCCAGGAAAACCAAGATAAGTTGGTTTCTCTACAGCAAGGTCACGTTCAAAAGAACATTGGGAAGATGATACTATTGCACAACATACAGTCTGCAAAGATGGAAACTATGGATGGAGCAGAGCTGTAACCATGACAAACCAGAGTTTAGATCAACCAAAACACAGGCATTCGCATGTTTCAACTGGCCTGACCCACTTTTAACTAAAATTGTTTGTTGTCATTGTCAAATGTGGGTTAGAAGAGGAGACTGGCCTATGACAGGATGTTGGGTAATCTGGCCCTGGATGAAAACAAAGACTACTGTTGTCCCCTCACATATATTCCCTGGTGTTATGTGCACCACCACCACCACCACCCTTGGCAATTAAGGTGCCTCTGGTCCAAGTCTCTGCATACACTGGTGGCCTTGCTCTCCATAACAGTGCAATTCAGAGTGGGATCCCTGGACTGGTAGCATTAGCCTCCCATGGGAGCTTGTTGGAACTACAAATTCATGGTCTCCATCCCAGACTGACTAAATTAGACTCAATGGGAGATGACCCAGGAATCTATGTTTAAGCAAGCTCTCCAGGTGATTCTCATGTTTGCTAAAGTTTGAGAAGCACTGCTCCAACGCAACTACTAGGTTAGTGGTTCTCACCCTGGGAGTGCATCCAACCTGAAATTTTTGTGGGGATGGGGTGGTTAGAGATTGTTTTTAAATCAGACTAAATTCGGCTTTCCAGATTCACCAGCAAAGTGATTCTGATTTAATAGATTGGAGAAACAATGGTACAGGCAAAAGAGCATAGGACTTGGATTTCAGAAACCAGAGTTTGCAGTACAGCTTTGCCGCTTACATACTGTCTGGCTCCTCTCTGAAAAGGGCAAGTTGAACCAGATGAACAATATGACCCTTTTCTGTTCTGACATTGTGTGATATGCATGATATCCTGAACTCACTAACACAGACCAATGCGTTATCGACAAGGAAACGTCCTACTGCACATAGTGTCTGGACATCATTTGTTCCCAGTAATTCCGGTCCCACATCTTGTAGGGAAGTGTGGAAAAGTGGATATTTATGTTGGAAGCAGTATACACACAAATGCACACATAGGTACATGTGAAATTCCTTTATTTTCAAACACACGTCTTATAAATACGTCACATTAGTTGCAGGAGGACTTTAGATATTTTGTAACCTCAGGGCTGTTATTTATTATTGGCAACAAAAGGCATAAAAACCTCACTGCCAGCATGAGGGCACAGTTTGAAGTGATTGAAATCATGCAAGCATCACTTCATAAACATCGATTTTTGTGTGGCATAGTTTTAGAAAAGACTGATTTTTTAAAGGATATTTTAATTATACTCTATCAGGTGTTCGGAATGAAATGCTGTATTGCAGTTATCCACGTGAAGGTTTGGTCACCATTGATTATTCTGAATGTCTAGCTTTGCGAGAGAGCAAAGGGAAAGTGGTTTTAAATAGACAAACTTTTATAAAGTATATTTCATGTGACTAGTAGTTAAGTTGGCATCAAAACCTTGAAAATAGTCTCAATATTTTTAAGTGAAAGATGGTGTACACTAGTTATAGGAACGAACTGTATGTAGCTTATCCTTGGAAATTCACTTACTGAGTTAAAGTCCTTAGTTTTAAAAGCTTACAATAATCCATTTAGATCTTCTTTTCAAATCAGTTTGCTCATGAATGATTGCTGTGTATTAATTCTAATTTATCAGTAAATTGGCAGGAAGTATTGGAAACCGATCTATAAAGATAACTTCTCTGAGCCAGTAATGATTTCTCCCACTGAGTTTAAGCTCCTAGCCAGAGCAAGAAGGCAAATAACTAGTTTTCTCCTCAGTTTAAAAGGACCTTTATGGGCCTCAGTAAATATTGGCATGTCCAACATAAAATCCTGGTTCTTCTCTATCTTACATTTGATTTGAACATTTCAAAGTCCCAGAATATCAGATACTTATGTTAAAATGAGCTCACCAGAAAGCCCACCTTTTAGGGTGTTGTTGTGACAGTCACTTACTGCCTAAAACACATGCAGACACTGTAGTAACGCTGGCTTTACAAGGTCAGAATTTTGATCTACCATTCCCTTTATTAGTGGTAGAATAACTTTATACTGCTGAGGCAATAAATAAAGCTAAGGTTACAAACAGAAACTGGAGCAAATAATAGAATTTTCAAGCAAGATTTCTTTGAATCTGGTGTTGCACTGACTGAGTAAAGAAAATGTTACATTTACTGAACTGACAGAGTTCTCTGAAGAGTTCCCTGAAGACACATAAAAGGAACAGGTTAGAAAAACTGGTAAAATGGTGAAGCTGTTGAACTAAAATGCAAGAAACTGCATTACATACTGTGCTACTATAGAAACTTCGTATGTAATGTTTCATTTAATTGTATTTTATTGTTTTGTTCAAGGGACATACAGTGTCACATGTTTGTTACTTTGATCTAGAATGGCCCAAATATCTAAATAATGATGCAGAACCTAGTGATTTTTAGCCTGTTAGGGTAAAATATAGAAGTTATACTGGCTAAGTAGTCTATTTATATCTCACTGAATGAGGTTAGTTTAAACTAAGCATAAACTATGAAATAAAATTTTGTTCTTAAGAATAAAATAAATATTTTAGATGAGAAACTTGAAACCATCCAAGAAAAAACAAAAACAGAACCAAATGCATCAGTTTCTTTGGGATCTTAGTGTAATTCTCTTGCATCCTAGTAGCACTTCACCCAAGATACAGATTCCCAAAAAGTTTAGTTGTCCTAGCATGACTCACAGACCCACCTCTAGACCAGGGAAGGGGATCTTGAGTGGCATTTCACAAATTTGTAGGCACAGGAGGCTGGATCGTTTCTCAAAGCAAAATTGAAATGCATTCCCAAGAAGAGGGAGTGAAAGTCACGGAAGCAAAAACAATATTCAACACAGAAAGCAAGGTAGAAATTACTTTATGTTAGTCCTACTAATGTAGGATAGTTTTTTACCAATCTGACATTTTTCCACTTCAGCTAACAGGTAGATTACCAAACATCCCTGAAACAACATACACGTACACAAACGCTCTCTTTCTCTCTCTCTCTCTCCCTCTTTCTCTCTCTCTATTTGATAGCAAAAATTAATCCAGAAATCTTATGCCCATTCCTTTTCCTTCTTGCCTACTCCAGGCTTTCTCAAGCTCAACACTTTGGGCAGATGTCCATTTGGCATTTTGACATTTGGAGCAGGATAGTTCTTTATTGAAGGGGGCTGTCTTGTGTGTTGTGGAATGTGGAACAGCATGACTGGCCTCTGTTCACTGATCCTAGTAGCATCCCCTGAGGTTTTACAACGGAAAATATCTCCAGATATTGCCAAATGTCGCCTAGGGGACACCATTTTCGCCACTGAGACCCACTGAACTCCTAGACTGTATTTGAGGAAAACCTCTTTTTTTTTCTGTGAAAATAAATAATACGTTTGCTAATACGTTTTAGCTATTTAAAAGAAATTTCACATAGAGGAAGATTGGTCAATGTACTAATAGTAACATTTTTTGTGTGTGACGGTTGTTTCTTGATGTGATTTTTTTCACACATCATTGGTATTATGGGCTGTTATTTTCATAGTCCGTTTTCTCTGGACCAAAGAGTATCTGAGATATGTTTGGATGACTAATAACTGTATCTGTTAACAGTTAGCAATTGCCTCCCGCCCAACCCCACAAAGCTACTTAAAAAAAAAGAAAAGAAAAACTCTCTAAATATCAAATCTCAGTAGCTTCGAAAATATTATTAGGCTTTTACCTTTCCTCAGCTTGGAGCCTGTAAAACTGTACTGGGGACAGGATTTTTAAAACAGCATGTATGTCTAGAAGGCTGTGGTTCAACATTTTGGTCTACCAGTATAACCCACTAGACTGTAATCAGCACATTAGGTAAGGATTTCGAGTCCAATCATGAAACAACTTTATTCTAATCCTACCATATGCCTCCCCTGCCCTTATAGCCCCCTTTGCCCCACAATTATCATTTTTAGCCCCAAGAACAATCCAATTCTTAAAATCCAGTGTACGGTTTCATATGATAAAATTTCTGAACTTCATTTACAGTAAAATTTCTTCAAAACTTTCCCCTCTCCCCAGTGCTGTAGGTGGGAAGCTTGCCATGTGGAATGGGTGCATGGCGGGCTTCCTTCCCATTTCCCGATCTGATGCTTCCACTTGTCTCCCGTTGGCTAGACTGCTTCTGGCTCCTAAATGATTAAGTGTGAGAGGTGAGGCAGGAGGACAGGAGGTAAGGCACCAGAAAGATCTTATGTGATAAGTTTTGATGGAATAAAGAATACTTTCTTCGGAAGATGGATAAAGATGAATCTCTGGCTTGGGCAGATTTTTGGAAGCTGAAAGGTCCCATTGAGGAATATTTGACTGTGTTTCATGTGAAAATGAATGATGCATATTCTTCCAGTTGCATGACCACTTACATTCCCTCCTCATGCCCCTGAGAATCTAGTTGTGCACCTCTTCTGTTGATAATTTCTTTTCACCTTCAAAAAGTCACCTTGGGCTTCCATGCCAGCACCCTCCCCAGGTCCCTGAGAAACTCATGTAACCTTGCTTTTGTCTGTAGAGTTATAGCTAATTCCCTGTGTATCTGGGTCTTTCTTTCTCTGCTTTGTCCGCATACTCTGGGGCACGTATATTAAGCTCCCATGAATCCGTTCTCATTAGGTTTAAACAAGGGAGGAGCAAATGCCACAGCACTTCAATGACTTGATGGGGGCATATCTCACCCTTCTCACTGTAGTATGTTCCTTCTGGTCACCTCACTTGTACAAGCTGCCAGTCTGGTGAACTTCCTCAGAACTGTCTACAATCTTTAATGAAATCAGATTTGTCTGCTCTGGAGCTGGTCAGCCTGTCCTTAGCATATTTGTTCTCCATGTCAGGGGAAATTCAGATACTATTGATACTGGCGCAAAGCTACTTCAATCTCTTCCTTCCTGTCAACAGTGAGGCTGGAAAACACTCAGATTTCAAAATGCCTCCTAGCTTTCCAATATGGCCTCTGAAACCTCATAATTAAGGAACAGTCAGTCTTTTCACTGAAGACTCCTTTCACTTCCTGGCATTAACTAAAATGCATCTCTCCCCTGAGCACACCCTCAAGCCCTCTTGGAGGAAGATTATTTTCTCATGACTGTTGTAATTCTATTTTAGGGATTAAAGGTAGTGTCACATTGATCAATCCTCCACATCCTTGTTGAATCACAAAATTAAATAAGACAAAACAAAAACTCCTCTGCTTTTTCGAAGCTTATGACGTTCAGCTATACTCTCTGAGAGTTAGCTATAGACACAGTGTAGATTATGGACAGACTCTATAAGGATCATATTGACTTTGTTGCAAGCTTCTTTTGATTACAACATGGAAAATTCTTGTGTACTTGGCCTTCAAATTTTGTTTCTTAGGCAAAAAAAAAAAAAATAGAAAGGGGATTATGATATCAGCCCGTATCTATTTTTATAATGGATATGCTAAGGAATATTTGCATTATTACTGGTTAGATTAAACCAAACAGAAACCTACTTCTAAATGTAAATGATTTTTTGAGATAATCATAACACCCAATAGAAAGTTGAAAAATTAAACTAAAAAGTTAGAAGAGGAAGACTATTATGAGAGGAAGAGAGGCAGGAGGTGGAGAAGGTAAGCCTGTGAGAGGGTATTCAGGTAGATGAAATAGGACCAAAATTTACCTGGTTAAGTAGAGAAGAGCCACCTAAGAGTCAAGCAGACCTTATTTTGATTCCCTGCAATACTTCCAAGTAGTTGTTTTTGATAGTTACTAGCATTGTCCTTCCAAAATGATGCAGCAAGTATTTTTTCCCAAAACATTACCAAACAAATGAATTTAAGTGAACTGGATTTTAAGGAGGATCTAGTAGAGTCAAAGATCAAATAGTGTGTATATTCTTTAAAGTAGGACCTATAAAATGCAACTTAATGTGTGCATTAATGGTATAGAATCTTTTAAACAGCATGTTAAACTAGAATAAATGAATAAACTAAATTTATTCAATGTTTATGGTAAAATATGATTAAAGAGTTTTGTTTTGCTATTTGAAGTTGTCCCAGTAAGGAAGAGCATTATTATTTGTTTATTTTTAAACTTATTTGAATAACCCTTATCTTAGAGTTTTACCAAATACATTTGGAATACTTGATAAGAGGTAATGGGTTTTTGCTTTTATGATAAAGGTGAATTCATACCTTTTCTTCTTTATGGGAAATGTCAATCAAAATGTTGCCATTGTGTGTTTTTGATGATAGTAATTTATTCGTATGATCATGTGCCATATTCCGAAAAAGGAATATAATTGAACTTATTTTATAAGAGGGTGCAGCAGAGAACCTTTTCAAATTACTTTTACGTCCAACTGTCTTTCATAATATACATGTTGACACAAAATGTCAATTCTTTATTGAGAAGAGTGTAATATATGAGAGTGAGACTGATTTTTTTGTTGCTGTTAACAGTTTACTGATTCAATATATAGGGTAATAAGTGATAATATACATGATACAAATAAGGTATAATATTGGTGTGACCAATGCAATATTATTCTCAATAACATTGCTATATAAAGCTATATCTATTGAAGGGGAGAAAGAGCATTCTCTGACCACTCTGGGTCCTTTCTGGCTGGGCTATAAATTAAATTGACGTGAGGCCGAATAGCAGGAGAAAATCAAACAAAGCTTTATAACATGTATACATGGGAGAGACTCAGGGAAACTGAGTATCTCTCAACAAAATGGCAGAGGTTCTCCTCGTAAACAGACAAACGAGGATATTGGCAGTTCGGTCAGTTATGGCAGATTACAAGAAAAGCACAGTTAGGTTATTATGCAGATTTAAGGCCTCACCTTTCACACTGACAAGTTTCTAGAGATGAGGTCATCCACTCCGCCTTCCCAGTACAGAGAAGCAGATACCTTTACAAATGGTGATTTCCCTTACAAATATAAATGTTTGGTAAAGAGAACTTTGATAAGAATCGGTGTAGCACAGACCCTCCCAGTCTGTCTATACCCAGAGTTATCCAAGGTGATGGCCCATCCCAAGGACAGGCCTTCATCCCAAATCCCTTTAGACATTTGGAGGGGGTGAAGGTCAAAGCCTCCTTTAGAGCAAGGTAAAGAGACACATCTTGAGGTGGCCAATTCTGATCCCCCACACTATAAATATACTCATATATTTAATTCCCAGTGAAGTAAGGAGTTTGAGATAAAATCAAAGAATGATAAAATAGCTCATATAGAACAATATGAACAGCAGAGGTTTTTCCCCTTGTTGACTACTTAGCATATCTATATAATTCAATCCAGAAATATAAACTATACCTTTTAGCATGTGATAATATTTATGCTCTATTCCAGTGCTATGCTGGTTACTCAATTTTTACATGGTTGGGTCTTGTACTTTTTTTCTTTTTTTCCTCTTAGATTTTGTATAAACTCTTAGATTTTCTATATAGCTTATATATGTATCACTTTCGGTGGTGATAATCTATAGGCCACTTATGCCATTCTCAGACTGTGCCTATTTGTATTCTTTTCATCTCATCCCAAATATGGCCCAAATCTACATCACTTTATATAAATGTATGGATTTCTTTTGTAAAATTCCCTTGTGATATATTCCCTTAAGTGGGAGTATAAAGAGAAAGGGTTATAATGTTTTTTCCATTCTCTGTATATTGTCATTTATTTTATAGCCCTGATTTCTCTTTGCATGAAACTTTTTAATATCCTGTTTTAATCCTAGTTAGTTATAGAAAATGCAGCTTAGCTAATGATTTAGATATGCACAAGTAACGACAAATATGAATTGAAATGTATGTGTTTCCAAGAATATGTGTATGTATGTTTTCTTTGCAAATAAATATGTCTTGGATTTTTAAATGTCATAGAAGTATGAAAGCAATTCAGTGATTAAGACTTTCAACAAGATTCTCTAACTTCTCTCGTTTTTTTCATCCTTTTCTTTCCCTCTGGGTTTCAGGATACCTTAAATTCCAGTTCTGATTAAACACCAAGAGACATCTCTCTCTCCCTCTCGCCTCTCTCTCCTCATTAGCTTCATTTGTTCCCACATCTATCGCTAGCATGTTTGAATAGATAATTACCAGATCTACATATCTAACCCAAGCTTATTCTGAGCTCCAGCCATGACTTTCCAATTCCCTGTTTGACATCTCTGTCTCAATTACAAACTAATAATAGGAATGCATTTAAAATGTGCACCATCTTTTCCATTACCCGTGCCATTGTGACCCTATTGTCTTTTAACTCTACTGTTTATTATAATCGCCAAACTGTTCTTTCTACCTCTTTTTCTTTCTTTCTTTTTCTTCCTTCCTTCTTTCCTTCCTTTCTTTCTTTCTCTTAAATTTTATATTCTGTAGTCAAATTAATATTCTTAAAACAGAACTTCATTCTTTGTTCATAAACCTCAACAAAAGCTTTACTTTCTAATTTAGTAGGCAATTAAAGTCCTCAGCAAGGCATTCAAGATACTGAAAAGTATCACTTCAGCCTACTTTTGTTGCTTTGCAAATTTAAATGCCTTCTGTTGGTACTATTCATCATCAGAGTACTACTAATCATCCCAGATCCATCTGAAAGGTTCTTTTTAACTTAGTGGACATTTACCAAATGCCTGTTATGTAGCAAGGACTGGGAGATTAAAAAATGAAAGGAAAACAAAACAATACATAGTTCCTGTCCTTGGGAAACTCATTGCACTGATTCAAGATTTAAAACAACACAGTTCTATGACTGTTGACAGTGTGAGTAGAGCTTGCGTTATTTTGAATGATGAATAGGTACACACCAGACCCAAGAAGTTAAAGACAAGACAATTCAATGGGAAAAGAATAGTAATCTTTTCAACAAATGGTGCTAGAACAATTGGATATCCATATGCCAGTGAATGGAGTTGGACTCAGACCTTATACCACACACAAAAATTAACTCGTAAACCTAATTGTATGAGCTAAAACTGTAAAATTGTTAGAATAAAACATAGGAATAAATCTTCATAACTTTGGATTAGGCAATGGTTTCTTAGATAGGACATCAACATCACAAGCAACACAGAAAAAATAGATATATTGGACTTGATCACAATGAAAAACAATGGTGCTTCAAAGTGCACTGTCAAGAAAGTGAAAAGAGACCCACAGAATTGGAGAAATTATTTGCAAATCATATATCTGATAAGAAACTTATATTCAGAATATATGAAGAATTCTTACAACTCCATAATAAAAAAACAAATACTCAGTTAAAAATTGGGCAAAGAATCTGAATAGACATTTCTCCACGGAAGATATACAAATGTCCAATAAGCATATGCAAAGATGGCCAACATTATTATCCATCAGTGAAATGCAAATCAAAACTACAAAGAGATAACACTTCATAGCCACTAGAAAGACTGTCATCAAAAAAGACAGGTAACTATAATCGTTGGCAAGGATATAAAGAAATTGGAACACTTGTACAGTGCTGGTGGGATTGTAAAATGGTGTGGCCACTCTGGAAAACAGTCTGACAGTTCCTCAAATGGTTAAACAAAGAACTACCATATGATTTGGCAATTTCACTTGTAGGTATTTTCCAAGAAAAATTAAAACATATGTTCACATAAAAAATTGTACACAAATGTTCATAGCAGCCTTTATTTATAATAGACAAAAAGTAGAAACAACCTAAATGTCCAACAGATGAATGGATAAATAAAATGTGGTATATTCATAAATAGAATATTGTTCAGCAATAAAAAAGAAAGAGTACTGATTTATGCTACGACGTGGATGAACCTTGAAAACATTATGCCAAATGAAATAAACCAGTCACAAAAGGCCACGTATTGTATGATTCCATTTATATGAAATGTCTGGAATAGGCAAGTCTACAAAGACAGAAAGTAGATTAGTTGTTTCCTAGAGGTGGGAGTTTGGGGAAAATGGGCAGTAACTTCTAATGTGTATGAGCTTTCTTTCTCAGGTGATGAAATTGTTCTAAAGTAGATTGTGGTGCTGGATACATGCTTGTATGAATATATTAAAAAAATCATTGAATCGTACACTTTAAATTACTGAATTATATGGCATACATGCGATATATGTAAATTATATGTCAATAAAGCTGTTATTTTAAAAAATTAAGGAAAGAAGGATGCAGAGAGGCATGTTCCTTTTACTTGCTCTTCCCTCTGTATAAAATTGTCTTCATCGGTCATTGCCTCATTGCCTTCAAATGTCACCTTACAATTAGGCAGGCCTGCCTTCATCACCAATCTAAATTTCAAAATTTTCTCCTTTGCACTTACTGCTCTCTAACATACAATTATTTCACTTATTTGTTTTGTTTATTATTTGCCTCCTCATGAAGAGAAGAATTTTGCTCATTGATTTGTCACTGTATCTCTAGTCTCCAGAAAATGCCTAGCACATAGTAGATATTCGTTAAATATTTGTTCAATGAATGAATGGTATCACATAAAAGAAGTGACAGATATGCCCAGATCTTAAATAGCCTCGTGTGTTTGGACACTGCAAATAGTTCTTAAATAGCTGGATCAGAGGATAGCCAATGGGCTGTGGTTATTAATAAGGCTGTAGAGGAAAAGAGAAGCTCTGTTACTGCGGATCTGCTATAGACACACTGAAAAGTTCAATCTTATATCCCATAGACAGAAGAGAACCGTGGAAGGGAGGTGAGCAGAGGAATGTAATGATCATTATTAGTTGTGTTGCCTTCTTGGAGGCAGAGAATTGTGTCTTTTTTTAATTTCTCTCTCTCCTTCAAGTAAGAAAAGGTCTCTGAAACTATTTTTGATTTTCCCACTCTTTCCATACTAGTTTATGTTATCATGTACTTCGAAGTACTAGTGACACTAAGGATATATAATTTGTAGGATGATTTACATTTGTTTATTATTTTAGTTTAGACTTTTTTCCCGTGGTTTAAATCAGACATTTATTTAATCTGTCTCAAGTCAGTTTCTAGTCTCAACGTTAACCTTATTTTAAAAAATAAGAATAGAAATTCAGACAAGATAAAACCTTTTGTCTTCCAGAGAAAAACAAAACAACAAAAAACAGAGTATTTTTTTAATTTACCTTGGTTATAGTGGTATTTAGATTTTCACACTAAAATTGGGGTAGCTTAAACAGTGTCCATGGGCAAGGTGAGAAAAGAAGTAATTTTCTTTGTTTAGTTTTGAAATTATTATTTAATCCAAAAAATGTGAGCATAAAGTGATCAGAGTTTATTTTATGCTCTTAAAGCGAAATCGATTTATCAACCCCTAAGGAAATTACAAGCCCTGCTTTCAGTTCTTTGTTTAAAATGCACTGTAGTGCGGTATGATTTGCATGTTAATGATGTGAATCCAACTGTATAATAAATGAGAAAGGGAAGACACAAACTAGTTTCAGAGAGCAGGTTTGTTTGTTTTTCATGATTTCTTCCTTAAATGTTTAACTTGAGAATACGTCTATGAGGTATGCTTATGTGAAACCTAAAAATTTGTGATCGTCGAATGGAGAGGCGATGAAGCAAGAAGTTTCGTCCTCAGATTTCTCACTTAGAAAGCAACTGGACACTAGAGGCATTTGAACACTTTGGAAGGAAGATATAATGTAGTAAACAAGAGGCTGGCAGAATTCATTCTGTGCAGAGCAATCTCTGTAATCAGGAAGCATGAAGCCGCGACAATTTCTCTTTCTCTCACCAACTCCCCCCATCTTTGACCCAATTCAAGCATGCAGTTGGAATGCTCTGTATTTTGTGCTTTTCATTAGTGTCCTAGTATGTTTTTTATGCATGTTCTCCTTAAGTAAAACAGCAAAATGAAACAAATTTTTAAATATTAATGTGTGATTTGTGGAAGTATGTCTTAGAAGCATTGAATCACTAGAAATTGAAAAAGCATAATCTGTGTTTTTGAAAGCCATCCAATTTCCTTTTATTTACAGCCTTTGAGCCATTACACAAATTGAAAAGCAACCATCCAATCATTTCATGTTTAGATTAATATATATTTAAAAGATCCTAAAACCATTATCAGCATGCAGTAGCCCTCTCAATGAACAAATACAGATTAGAGGTAAATGAAGAAATTCCTCTAAATCAGTGGTACTTGAACAGAGGTGATTTTGCCCCTAAAGGACATTTGGCAATTTCTAGAGATATTTTTGATTGTCACAACTGCAGGTCGTGAGTACTACTGGCATCTAATGCATAAAGTCCAGCAATGTTGCTGAACATCCAAAAATGCACAGAACAGCCCCCCTTTCCCCCCACAACAAAGAATTGTGTGCCCTAAAATGTCAATAGTACCAAGGTTGAGAATTCCTGCTTTCAATAAAGATATGAAGTCAAATCATATCCTAAATTTTAAATTCTAATTCCTAAAGGTCTACAACTGAGAAGAGAGTTAGGGATTATATTTTCTGCTGGCATATAACAATGCTGCCACAAATTTAGTGGCTTAAAACATATATGTTTCTTATCTCAGAGACTCTGTGGGTCAGGAGTCCAGGCACAGTGTAGGTGGGTTTTCTATAAGTCTGAAATTGTCATGCCACCCAGGGATGAGTTCTCATCTGACTGCTCAGCTGGGGAAGAATATGTTCCAAGCTCATGTAGTTGTTGGCAGCATTCAATACCTTGCAGACTGGTGGACTGAGGGCTTCAGTTTCTCGGTGGCTGTTGTCCTCAGCTCATTGTACCATGGCACTCTCTACAGGCAGCTCACAAAACGTGGCACCTTGCTTCTTCAAAGCCAGAAGGGAAAGTCTTCTCATAAGATAGATGTTATAATTATATGTCATGTAAATTGTGCACATAATCACATACATCCTACCATCTTTGCCGTATTCTATAGGGTAGAAGCAAGTGCAGGTCCGATATATACTCAGGGTAAAGGAATTACACAAAAGAGTGAATGCCAGTAGGTAGGGATCATGGGGGCCACTTAGGAATCTGTCTGCTATAGGGAAGTTATCTTTATTTTCTTCTATTTGTTTTTGAATTTTAAAAATGCTGTTATTCATTAAAAGTTAATAGACCTAATGTAAAAAAACACTTGCTGGTAACATATATGTATTATCATTTAGGGAACTAGAAGGAAAGGAGACCTCAGGTGTCTGTCACATAGTGACTATCACCACCCCTTTTTCATTTGTGTAGAATATTTGCAATGACATCAAAGTCCTCTTTCTATAGTCAACTCACAAAATTGCCTAGCTTATTTGTGCTTAGCTTATTTTCTCTAGACTTGTACTTTGTTACTGTTTACTTGCCCACTCTTCTGTGTTTCATTTTCTTTCTCTGTATTGAGAATTTTCTCATTATTTGGAGGTTGGGTGTATAGGGTTTGGGGAGTGGAAAGGCCATCTTAGGTTCTTTCTTCATTGCTAGTGATAGGTGAGGATTCTTCTGCATTTAGAATAAATAATTGTACCTAGGATAAATGGAATAACTAATAATTAAAGGTAATGTGAGTTACATAACACAAAAGTAGGTATTGAATCTATTTCTACCATAAATTAAATTCGTCTTGTTATAGTAAATTTTGTTTACTAGATCCTTGCTGGGGAAAGTTCTCTGTTTGCTTTTACTCTAAGTGTATGCTGAAGCTTCATTCCTTGATGTGCAACTCTGTTTCCTTTTGCCTTTCATACAAGTCAGATTAATTTCTACACAGTGTTGGAAATTAATTTCAGCAGTGAGAGTGTGATACTACAAAGGTTATAATATTAAAGAGATTCATTGTTAAGCAAAGAGGCACAAATATTAATGAGTAAGAGTTTTATGACTACATTGAATCTTTTATCCATTTGTGTTCTTTTAAGATGTACAAATAACTATGGTTCTTTTCAGTTACTGTTTGATCTATTAGAGTATGAGACATGTTCTGTGATTTTTACTACATATGTGATGACTGATAAAAGTGCGTTATGTTAGATACCAAGTGTACTTTTCACTTTCATAGGAGAATTCAGAATTTTTATTTTATATAAGTTGTACTTATAATGCATAATTTGGAAGGACATGGAAATTGTATAGTCAAATAGATTTTTTTGTTCTCTTAATAACTTCCTTGTGTTTGTACCATTTACATATCTTACACAGATATTCACAAGCACACAAAATATTTAAACACCTATCATATACCAGGAACTGGACTGGATGTACAATATTGCATTATGATTCATAAGTCTTTTACTCAATTTTTTAAAGAGAACTAATGTTGATTCTGCTTTAGAGATTTGCCCAGTTTCACGGCTGGAAAGTGCAGAAGCTGGTTCTCATATGCAGACATCCCCTCATGTGGCTCTACCTAGCTAGTGGTATAAAAAATTGTCACTCCCAGGAAACGTGAAATTTTGAATTCTTATTCTGAATTAATATCCTGAAAATAATAAACATATATTGAATACAAGTATGAGTAATCCAAAATGACAACATCATCTATTCTTTCCCATTTTCGGCTTTCAGTCACTACAAATCACAGATATCAAAAGGATTAGTGATTTAGCCAATTAGAGGGAGTGGGACATGGGAAGGAAGAAGAGTTAAGATTGAGAAGAGAGTATTCCAGAAGGAAAAATTCACGTCGTTGAAGTTGAGAAGGGGCGTTTTGGGGACGCAGGAAATAAATCCAGGATGGTTAGAAGGGAGAGAACAAAGAAAGGGAGACGTAAGTAGAGGCTTAAAAGGTAGTCAGAGTGAGGATTAGAGGACCTTCTAAGCCATGTTTAAGGATTTCAAATTTATAATCAGATCAGTTGGGAGCTTTTAAAGAGCAACAACATCAGATTTGCATTTTTCAAAGATCACTGCCGGTTCAAGGTGAAAGGTAGACTATAGGTATTCATGTGATGATGCAGAGAGGTAGCTGCAACTGCCTGGATGCACCTCAAGAGCATTATGCTTAGTGAAAAAGTCCATCTCAAAGGGTTTCATGCTTATGATTCTATTTGTATAACATTCTTGAAAGGATGGTACTATAGAGATGGAGAATACATAAGTGTTTGCCAGGAGATAAGGATGGGGGTGTGTGGGTATGAAATCAAAGAGGTGGCACAGGTAATTCTTTTGTAGTGATGGAATAGTTCTGTATCTTGAATATGGTGGGGATCACACAAATCTGTACATGAGATAAAGTTGCATAGAACTATATAAACACACATAAGTGAATGCAAGTTAAAAAAATGGTGAAAACTGAGTGAAGTCTGTAGTCAAATTAACAGCTATGTACCAATACCCATGTCCTGGCTTTGATATACTATAGTTATATAAGGTCTCATCATTGAAGGAAGCTGAAGAAAGGGACTCTGTACTATTTTTGCAACTTCTTGTGAGTCTATCTATACTTATTTCAAAATAAAAAGATTTTTTAAAAGGCTATTGTAATAGAACAGGCTTAGGTTGGAGGGGGAGCAGTGGTGAAGAATAAGGAAGGCAATATTCTTTGGGTGCATCAGCAATCAAATTTGCAAGTCCCAACATTAACATTTTGGAGTGAATTGAGGTGGTTGATGTTAAAGGGCTTTTATTGAACAAATATTAATTGAGCAACCTCCTTTGTGTCACAGGCTGTGGAAGGCATTGAGAATCACTGCTGAGCAAAACAGCAAGAGTCTGTCTTCATGGGGCTTTTGAGTACCAAAAGGGTCTGAAACATGGCCTGCAGAGAGTGTTATACAAATTTTTGACACTCCTCTATATAAGATCAGGCTGTACTTCCAAGGGATCAAGCTAGGGATAGAATTCTGTTATCACTGTGGACTTTAAATTATGTGGGCCATCTACAATTTTGGTTCCACAATAGTTTGATCTTGTTCATATTATATATTTCAATATTGATTTAAAATGTCCCTTTCCTTCGCCATCTCCCTCCCCCAGTCTATTTTACTTTCAAAGCTAAATATTGAATTTTATTTTTTGAAAAAAGATTTCTTATATCCTGTATGCCCCCAAATACTATCATCTCAAATTTTGAAATACCACAGAGCAGGCAAATGATTTTGAAGAATTATTTTTCTCTTTATTTATATTATTATTCTTTCAAAAAAACTTACTTCCCTTTGGAGTGCAAATAACAATATCACTGATCTTTTCCAAAGCTAGTTTGGATAAAGTGCTATGTTACTACTGAAGTTTTAAATGTTCTTCAGAGATTGAGGTGAAAAGGTAAACTTTATAATTTTACTTTAGGCTGGTTTAAGTTCAGTCCTTGTTATATAAATGCAGGAAATAGTTCACCTTTCTAAGTTAGATGCCTGTTTATAGCTCTTCTGAAAGAGTTGACGGCATCTTGGCATGATCTGAATTTGATTATAATAATGTTATTATTACTGAATGTCTGTTGTATGTCAGTATTATTGAAGTAAACATAGGAATCCACATTTTAAAATCCACATTTTTAAAGATAGGGAAATTTTGAGTTTCTGGAAGATTAATTTGCCCAAAGCTACTCAGCTAGTACATGATTATCTCATATTTGAACCTAAAATCAATGCTTTTTTCAGTATACCTCACTGTCTCTTATTTTATTATTAATACAATAAATGCACTGTTTTATGAGGCTTTTGATGTCTCTTTATGGGTCTCTGAAAATGAAAATAATTCTTTTGGAGTAGAAGAGCTCAGTATAATCAGTATCCATTTTATTTACTTATTTCCCTTGCAATTTGGAATGTATGTGTGACGTGCATATATTTATGTGTATGTGTGTGTAAATGTAAATATGTGTATATATATATATATATATATATTTAGTAGAGAAACCTGAAAATCATTATTGTGTGGGCAGATTTTCCCAAAGCGATTTGCTTCTCTAACTCACATATCACTACCTGTAGAATGCATGACTCCATCTTCTTAAAAAGAAGATGATCAGGAGAAAGCAAAATGGGGAGGTTTTTGTTACTCTATTAATTTGGAAGGTGATGGGTAGGCATGGTTGGCATGATAGTCGAAAGAAAATAAAAAACATTACCTTAGAGATAGATGTCCTGAATTTTATTCCTGAATCTGTAACAGAAAATACCTTGGCCTAATCACTCAACCACTTAATCCTTTCAACACAGACAATTTCTACCCTTTCTTTTATTTTCGAGGAAAGTAATATGAATTAGTATCTACGTAAATATTTAAGTTTTTTGAGACTCTAGGTCTATAGTTTTTGATACTTGTATTTTGACTATTGATATTGCATAAGTGAAAATTTGAAATTCTTGTATATTAAATCTTACAAAGTTTAATCTGGAGTGGGTGATCAAATTATTTAATCCAACTTTATCAAAATCTCAATGAAATTGAGATACAGTAGTATACGTAGATCTGAAAGTATTTTTCAAAATAAAGCATGGATATTTATTCTATCACTCACACATCATGCATTATTGAATATTAATATATGCCAGGTAGTATATTTGCATGGAGAACAAAGTGGAATGTCAAATTTCCTTGCACTCAGGAAGAGTGATAGAGTTTAAATGTGGTTTTGGCAGAATGATTTAATTTATCTATCGTCTATAATTTATATGCTGATTATTAAGTGATTTAGACTGAACCATGATATGTTTGTGGTTTTACTTGAAATTAAGAATCATGTATATGCCAAATATGCAGCTCCCTTTCTATTTTATAATTTAAATTATCTGAAAAAAATGAAATGTTTCCTGGCCTCACCAGTGTTAGAGAGAGGATGGGCACAGTGAAGAGCCAAGTTTTGACTTTCTACAACCCCTAATAAAATTAGCCTGCCCACCCCATAAACTCCTTGAGGAGAGGGGCCATGGTTTATGCAGCCTTGTATTCCCATCTAGTAGCTAGTTGGCTGTCCTGATTGTGTCACTCTTAGGTTTATGTGATGAAAAATCAATGCTAAAGTTTTTTTGAAGACATATTTTGAGATACTTAAAAAGCAATATAATATCCTCCTTTTCTCCTGACTCTAAACATAAACAACAAAACAAATAACCAAAAACAGTAACCACCTTGAAATAGAGCCTTATATTTTATCCGTTTCTTAGGAACTTGTGCATATGTAACAAGGACAAGTACATACATATTTTTCAAGTGTCTGCAATGGATCAAAGTTACTGAAATTGTATTCTTAAAGAAAAAACCTAGAACTTAAATTATGAGCTCTTCACTGTTCACTCTGAGTGTTTCATGTCCAAACACACAGGATAATTTTATTTTTCTTGAATTTATTTTAACTTTGTACTTATATATAAATCATGCGTAACTCATATTTCAGTATCACTTTATCTTCATATGTAAACTACAATTTACCTGTTAATAATAAAACATATGTCACCTCATATGATGCCAGTAACTGGATAACAATGATGTCAAAACTAGGGGAATAAAATACAATATTGAGACTAGGAGTAAGAAATTATTCTAAATCCTAACACCAATCCTAACACCTTACCCTCCTTGAATGTTTTACTGGTTGTTGAGAAATCAGTAAACTCGAATTCAGTTGAATTTATTTCCCCAGTTTCTTCACATGGTTTTGTCACCACCAAAGTTTACTTAATATTCTCATGAATTAAAACTTCTAGAAAGTTTACAGTAATGAGAGCACCAACATAACTCTGTTGGTTCTACCTCAGGAATCCTCAGGAATATTTTCACATTGTTCGAAGTCATTATGTTTATGTGGTTGTTTCCATTATAAATAAATAATAGTAATTGAAATGGAGCTGGAGAATAGCTTACATGAGAAGGGCTAACTCTTCTTTTGTTAAAATGAAGAGGCAAATTTCAGTTCAATTCAACCAAGAATTATTAAAGGCCTCCTATGTGCCAGTGAGGATCGTAGTATCCATACTCAAAAACCATCACCTCCTCTCTCTCACACTCCCATGCTCTTGTATGTATGGATGTATCTCAGTGTTCTATTGATCAGCATCACCACTGCCACCTCAGATGTCGAGCCTAACAGATACTCGTTCTTCCTCCTTTCACTCTCCTCCCATTCAGTCAACACAACAACCCAAGTGAACCTAAGTCAGATCATGTCACTTCTCTGCATAGAACCTTCTAGCGGCTTCCCACACCAGATAGAGTAAATGCCAAAGTCCTCGTGTAAAGGGCTACGTGCTACAGACCCCCACCACCTCTCCAATCTCATTTCACACTGGTTTTTCCTCACACACTTTGCTCTAGCCACAGTGGCCGCCTCACTGTGTCTAGGCCTTTGCAGATGCTGTTCCCTCTACCTGGAGCGCTCCCCAGTTATTTACATCTCTCACTCTGCCACTTCCGCCAGGTATTCCTTGTCACCTTAACAGCTGGGCCATGTCTGACACCCTATTAAAAATTGCAGTTCCCCTCTCCCAACACTTCCTATCACTTACCTCTGCTTTATATTTTCTTATTATTATCCGTAAGCACTTGGTAAATATCTAATATACTATGTATTTTAATTTTTTTGTCCTATTTATTATTTATCTCTCCTACTAAAATGTAAGCTCTATGACGGCAAGGATTTTTTGCTTTTTGTTGTTTTTGTTGTTCAATTCTCTATCCCCAGCATTTAGTGTAGCAATTGGCGTGTAGTAAGCAATCTATAATTCTTGATTGAATTAAGGAGTAAATAACAATATTATTACTGATGCTAAACAATTGTTAACCTATTATTCTCTATCACTTACTGTGCTAAATACTTTAAATCCATATTTATTGCCATTTCTTTCTCAAACAAGTATGTATATTATCTCCACTTAGTGTAAATAAGGTACAGAGAGGTATTATAATTTGTCAAATTCACATCTCTCTTAAATGATTGAGTGTTTATCTCATTGTGTTAAAGGGACATTTCTGTAATTACAGTATTTTATCAGTTCTAAGATTCTCATTTTTTCACCTTTTAACATTTCATAAGTTGGCATATACCTAACAATTGAAGGCATGTCAAAGTTTAATTGGCATAGATTTTTTGTTTTCTTTCTAAGTGGTGGAAAGAATAATTGATGGTGTTGTGCCTTCCACGAAATACAGTATATTAAAATCTTTTTGCGGGCAGTAGTCTTTGCTTCATCTCGGAATCCTTGATGCCAAGTACAATGTGTAATATAAAACAAACACACACCAATAGATATATGTTGAATGAATAAATATAGTCACTATATTTCTCCTCTTTCTATGCCCTACCTTCTTCAGTGGCTTTTTCTATAGAGCCTCTTAGAGAGGACTTCACAAGGACAAGGAACATGACAACTATACTCAACATTTTATTCCCAATACCACACCTGTTACATGGTAGTTGGTTAATAAATATGGATGGAATGAATTAATCTTGTAATTCTTAGAGCTGAGCTCTCTTATAGACAAATAATATATGCCATACTTGATCCTTAAAAAAAAAATGACTTCAAACCTTTATCAGATAACATGAATCCACATGGGTTTTGGAGTCAAACTATCTGTATTATCACTTTTGAACTGTGTGAAGTTAGGAAATTCAGTTGACCTCTCTGTACCTCAATTATGCATGTAAAGCATTAGCACACTGCCTGGGATCTAATATATGCTTGATAAAGGCCAGCTATTATTTCACATTATTGCTTGCTGATTGTTTATTGCCTCCTTGTATGCTGAAAAATGTATTAAGTTTTCTGGATTCTACAGTTTTTCTTACTGGTGCTGAATCCTTACTTTAGGATCCTTAGAAATGTCATAAACAGAAAGAAATTAGCTCAAAGAGGATTACTCCCTCCACTCTCAACAGCAGTGGGCAGATGCTTTTCTGTGGATCAAGTTCAGGTTCTCAATATTCCCTCCAAGTTACTGTGGTTAAGAGTGGGGTCTGTTCAACAGTGCCTGGATTGTTTCTCTGTTCTTCTACTTAGGAACTTGTATCCTTTTAAGAATTACTGAATCTCTTGGTGCTTCAGTTTCACCATCTATAAAGTGAGGATAATTAACAGTACCTGCTCACAGATTTTGTTATCAGAATTATATGGGCCAGTTCCTGTAAAATGCTCAGAATAATGTCTGATCCATAATAAGTGCTCAGTAAGTACTCAGTAGGTCTGGGCCATAGCAATACCAATTAAAGGACATGTAAGCAGTGTTTGGGACAAATTAATTTCCAAATTCATTCAGAGTTTTTACATATGTGTTTCTGTTATTAAAATTTGCCTGAATTTTTGGCAACATAGACCCAAGGGAAAGGAAGGGATTTTGATACGGTTAGATAGCATCCTGGTCCTATCACTTGTCAGTTATGTAAGCTTGGGAGAATTACTTAATTTGACTTCTTTCATCTCCAAAATGAAAGTAAGTATACCTACCCAAAGATTGTTAGGAGTACTAAATTAGAACACATATATAAAACATACAACATAGTTCCTGGCATGGTAGGGACTACATATGTAGCAGATAAGTTTAATAAGATACCCCCCAGATCCTATATTTTAGCCTCTTATCTTACATGGTAAGACCATTACAAGTTCATGTTTAATTAGAACAGATAGTTCCCTCTGTTTACAATAAGGATAATATAAGAGAATCAGAAAATAAATAAATAAATGGATCAAATTATAAAAATAAATATACCTCCACATGGCTGATAGTGTGTGGAATTTCACTCTCTGAGGAGGCCATATAGCCAAGGATTATAGACCGATTCTGAACAGAATTGCATAACTTCCTGACTGGTAATATTAATGTTTCTTTTTAAAAACTAGGTGCAATCAAATCTGCTGCCACCAAGTGATGTCCATGGGGGTCAGGCAGAATTTCTTTCTTCTACCTAGAGACTGCACAAGTGGCCAAAAGCTACTTACAGAGTTGTTATGGTTTTAGTTTTCTTATTTCCTCTATGAAGCTCTTGGGAAGATCTCTTCAATAATTGACCAATGGATTTAAATAAATATTTGGAGAGTGGTGAGAAGGAAATGCTTCTGTCGTCAGCCAAAATATTATATGTTGGAATGAGGTTAGCACAAAAGAAAGGTTTGTAAAGGGAAAACCATGAGGGGAAGTATGTATTTCAGAGAGAAAAGGGAAAAATGAAAGAGAATCAAGAAGAAAGCCCATGCACTTTATGAGTAAAAGGTAAACATTTCTTCTATTGTAAAGTAAAGTTTATCCTATCTTTGATTCTGTAGTTTTATATTTTCTCTTAAATATTGCATTTTTTAAGATGCATATATTAGTCTGTGAAAGGCCATAACAAAATACCACAGACTAGGTGGCTTAAGCAACAAAAATTAATTTCCTCACAGTTCTGGAAGCTGAAAGTCCAAGATCAAGGTGCTGGCCAGGTTGGTTTCTCCTGTCCTTGACTTACAGATGGCCGCCTTCTCACTGGTCCCCACATGGCCTTTACTCTGTGAGCTCATCCTTGGTATCTCTTCCTTTTCTTTTAAGGACACCAGTTCTATTGGATTAGGGCCCCACCCTTAGGACATCGTTGAACTCTAATTACCTCTTTAAAGGCCCTGTCTCCAAATACAATCACGTGTAAGTTAGGTCTTCAACAGGAATTTTGGGAAATAACAATTAAGTCCATAACAATGTTCCTCCCAAATAATAAATATGTTTTGTGATCAAGGATAGTAATATTTTATTAGAATCCTTTTGTTTACTTCAGTCTCTTCTTAAAGCATTATGGAAGACTTATAGCTGCAGAATGCCTGAAATAATTCAGAATATCATTTTTGATAGTGTATTATGAAAAACATGGACTATAGACTCAGGGGACAGTAATTTACTTACAACATATATTATTATGATTCACTTACCATTTGAGCCTGTGTTTTCTCATTTGTAAAATTAGAAATTCATAGTTAATTACTCTGCACATTTTTTAGTCAGAATTCAATGAGACAATAGAGATAAAGGAAAACACTGCAAAATGTAAAGCCCTGCACAAATGTTGCTTATTTTTACTGTTTTCCATTAGTATACTCCACAAACTATAACCTGTAGTAACATTCAAAATAATATTTATTCTTTTTAAGGCAGGCTGAAGGAAAAATAAACAAAATAAATCAAAATGTAAGAATGAAATAAGCCCTGGGCAGTAAATTTCAGGAGACAGGAAAATTGAAATTTTCTTTTGGAAACAAGGTTAATTATGAGGGGAAAATGTTAATATGGAGTTTTATTTTGTTACTTTTATGAAAATGCTCATCTACATAAGCACAACAAGCACAATACCAATGACAAAATAATAAGGAAAATTACACAATTTTGATAAAATGTTACATGTAAATAGTCAGTCAGACTTGTTTTCTTTTACATGGTAACTTTCCCTGATACACAACCACAACCACATGAGGCCCTTAATGACACATGGTTTTATAAAACTAGCTGTGTCATCAGGTAAGACTCAACAACAGGATACACTGAGAAAGTGTCATATTGCCTCTCGCTTACTGAAAGATACAGTAAGACAAACTCTTAACTGATATGGGCTGAAACTTGGCCAATCAAAGCATGTAGCTACGAGTCTTTGGTGAGTCTAGGTCGTTTTTCTCAGTATCTAGTGATAAGACAGGTTCTTTCTTGGGCACCGGTGACAACGTGTATATCACTAGTACTTATTCTGCCAAAAGCTGGCATTGAGAGGAGCCCTTGGGAGTCTTACATAGCAGTAAATGGAAGGGAAGGGATGGGGGATTAGGGACAACTTTTAAATGTGACTTTTATTCTGCTTAAAGTCAAATGGAATGATATGACCCTGCTTGTAGACATCTCTCTGCAGCACAATTCCAAGGAAATAACTTCTATACTGATCGTTAACATTAGTGTGTCTGTATTAAACTACGTCCTTGCAACGAATTTCATAACAAATCAAACTTTTAAAAAATCTCTTTTATCAGTGTTATTGCTTCACAAGAGTATATTCAATTTAAATATGAATGTTCTGAGATGGGGTCATTTGGGGGAAGAGGAGGGTTTGTATTCTCCCTGCTTATTTTGTTCTTTGAGTTGTCTGGTGGTTTTCTTAATGATAGGGTAAAATGCATTTATAAAATAACTTTTCCAGCCTACCAACTGTAGGGACTCTTAGCTACCCCATTTGCTATTTCCCTCTATTTATCTTTTCCCTTCTTTTGTGCTATTTCACAACTGAACCCTCCTCTGCTTCCTGACCTATCCCTAATGTTCAGCTATCTTGGCTGAGAGCTTATTTACTCTTGATCAGACACAAGGCTAAAAGTTGAGGAAATAATCTTGAACAAAACACATGTTAGTGTATAACCCCGTCTTGGTAACTTTGAAAAGGCTTCTTGATGGAGATAGCATCCAAGCTAAGCCCCGAAGGAGAAATAGGATTTAGCCAGGTAGAAATGCAGCAGGAACACTGCAGCATGTGCAAAGGCCCTGAGGCAGAAAGAAGTGTGCAGTTGGGAAATTACTGGTAATTTTGTATGGTTTAAGAGTAGAGTTAAAAGATGAAGAAGTATTATAAATAGACTGGAGAAATAAATTCATAAAGGGCTTTAGGCACAAAGAAAAGACCAGCCTTTGTTTGGAGGGCAGACAGAAACCATATAAGGATTTTAATCTGAGGAGAGACATATTCCAATTTATCCTCTATGAGATATCTCTGTCAAAAGTAGAGAATTGTTTGAATAGGATAATTTTAGAGAAAAATAAACATTGATTTCCATTACATGGTGCTATTGTTAAGTACATTTTGCTGTGATACTGTAGTCTTTACAAATCTGCAATCTGCATCATTTAAATAGAACAGATGATGCATATATTAAATCTATGCTGAAAGACAAATCTATTCAAAATTGGCAAGTCCAGAGTCATAGCAAGCAAAAATCTTGTGATAGTGTGTCATTGCTCCTTGTATCTGATTTGTGTGATTGAGACAATAGGCTGGTGAATCTTCTCATTGTATTTAGGATTGTATACATAGATATCAAAATACCAGTATTGCCATTTTGTTCTGGTATTGCTTTCATTAGGAAAACAGTTTAAAGGCTGCTGTCTTCATCCATTGGTGATTGTGGGCTGAACATGGATAGTGGTGATTGGGGAGGAGAAAAATAAAGGAATGAGACAGAATTGACAAGACTTGGTAGTTTGGGGGATGTGGTGTATATGGAAGAAGAAGGGGAAAAAGAAGGGGGAAAAAAGATACTCTGCCTTCCTGTATGAACTTTGAGTAAATGTAATTATAAACATTGCCATTCACATAGAGAGGGAACACAGGAGAAAGAGGAAAGCTGAGAAGAGGGAAAGGAAACAGAATAAGCAAGAAGACAAATAGCATCACTTCAGAAAATGCTACAATTTCAATGATTAAATGTCCAGAAAATTCATCATTCCTTCCCCTGGCCATCTCTGTCATGCTTTTGGAAGCTTTATATACACCAAATGCACTGTGATGGATTTGGCACCTCTTCTGGGCAGCAGAGTCAAGTTGATGACATGGTAAAGAAAGCAGACAATGAATGACCAACAGATGGAGACTCATCACAGGACTCCCTGCAGTTCCTTAAACCTGAGCTACTTTGAATCTGACTAGAGCCAATGCCCCTAGAGTTTATTGCCGGTAAGGGAGGTTAAGAGAAGTTTCTAATCTTACAGTTAGGAAAGCAGTGTATATTTGGAGGCCTGGTGTGCTTGTGCATTTCTAGGATGGGAATATGGATATATTTTCCCAGAAAGATGATTCTCTGTGGTGATATTTCCATAGTATCTTTAGGACATTTCCTTGGAAAAATTATAGCTTTAATAACCAGTTAATATCTGGTCAAGGAACCTAACTAGTTTTATTTGGAACTTAGAATATATTTCCCATTGCTGTTTGCTCTGGTTTTAGATTTTAAAAAATCTAGGTAGAAAATAGTTTATGGACTCAACTAATTGAAAACTACTTATACTTTACATTAGTAAATGTCAAGTTTGAATGTTTGTTGAGATGGGTCAGTTCTAAGAACATCAGGTAGAACCCTAAGCTATTCTAATTTGTCTTAAGGAGACTATACTCAGAATTGCTCTTGACTTGTTAGCTCATGAGCACTTTAATTTCTGATCTGTCTCTCTTTCTGTTTTTGTCTTCTTTTGCCTCTCCCCTATTTGCTGCATCTTCAGAAACTCAGGTGATAACTTCATGTGAAAAGAATATTGTGTGTGGCTCTCTCCCTCCATATGCCAAGTTTGAAAATTCTAAGGAGAGGGCTTTAAGCTTTAATCCTCTGATTGTCAAAAAGGCCCAAAGCATTAAGAAGCTTACTGAAGAGCTGATTGTGCTGTAATTTTTTTTCTGTGACTTGAGTTGAGAAGAACCATAATCAAGCCTATGTTTGGCATTGATCAAATGGCTGTTTTGGTACTCAAGTGGCTCTCTGACACTTTGGTACTGGCTAATTTTTCCCATGTTTAAGGCTCTTTCAATTGTTAAGTAAGTAAAAGTGCTTTCTAAAGTATTAGGACATCTTGAGGTCCTACTGTGAATCAGCAATGTAGGTGTTTTCTTTTGAATTTTATTTCAGAAATCTCTACCACAGGACCTCTTGGCACGGGCAGCACCACCACCAGTACCACCCTGCGGACCACAGTTTGGAGCCCAGGCAGGAGCACCACCCCATCAGCGTCAGGAAGAAGAAACCGGAGTACCAGCACCCCATCTCCAGCTGTTGAGGTGCTTGACGACATTACCACACACCTTCCGTCAGCATCGTCCCAAATCCCAGCTCAGGAAGAGAGCTGCGAGGCTGTGGAAGCCCGAGAAATCGTGTGGTTTAAGACCCGTCAAGGACAGATGGCCAAGCAGCCGTGCCCTGCAGGAACTATAGGTAAGTCTGTCCTACAGAGCTAAGCTAAAGGTGTATTGTTACTTTGTCTTGCTTTTCTAGCCTTCTTTTCTTTTTTTTCGTTCCTACATAATTTTGTTACTTCACATTTGGGTAAATTCTGAACTCAGCTAAATTCCCATTTAAAGCCATGTGTTCTGAGTTTGAAAGTGCAATCTGAAGAAGTCACAGGTGAGAATTTGGTGGGAATACATGTGAGATCAGTAGTTTTCACCCAAGGGTGAGGTCTCCAGGTCAAGTTACAGTTAGACTGTGGGTGCCCCACGACTCCAGAGAGTCAGCTCTTCCACGCAGCAGCCCGGAGTGAATCAATGGATCGCCGGGAACTAGGTCTCCTGCCTGTCACCAAGCGTCAAATGTTGATTGCAGAAAATTAGATCGAGGACTTCTACATTAGAAAATGATCATTGAAACTACCTAAAATTTAACAAAAGAGAAAGTTTGACTATCCTTTTTACCAGTCTTTGTAGCTGTCCTTTAATCGTCAAAGGTTCTTAACGTTTCCAGAGATGATGCTGGAAGAAGCCAACCTCCCACTTACTCACCATCCACTAGGGAGACCAGTCCTGCATTGTTTTCTCTAGGGGATGGTTAAGAATGAAATAGCTCTTTGCCCTCTTTTTTTGTTTACTGATAGTATTCATAATATTCCCAAAGAGTAACTATATCATTACTTACAATTTTTAAGCCAGAAATCGTCTGATTTTCGTATTGTTCCATTGATCTTCATAAAACTAATACTTGATACACTGAATAAAATTTGCATTATTCCATAAAATATGTAAATAAAACAAATTAAACAATAGATGTCATTATACCACAGTTGTGAGGGACTGTGTCTTTGGGTGATATTGATTTGGTTACTTTAAACAGGTTTGTCTTAGAAAAGTTCCAAAATGGATGTATCACTCTGAATTCCACAGTATATGAAGTGGTGGGAAGACCAGAAAGTATACTGGTTTTTATAAAAGTATGCATTTAATTTTTTTTTTCAGCAAAGTGTTTAAAATATTCTGAAATCTTCCTTCGCTTTATGATTTGGGGCATTATGTAGTTCTAAAGTTTTCTGTAGTAATGGAATCAGAAAACAGTTTGAAAACCTTCTCTCTTAGCGCCATCCCCTTAGTTCAGGGCCTCAGTTGCTTCTTCGTTAAAAGAGAAGTAGTAACAGCCCTCCTTACTTCAGACAGTTGTTGTGAAGGTTAATGAAATACTTTACTTGAAAGCATTTTGCAAACTACCAAGCACTGCAGAAATATGTCTTTATTGTTATGTGAAAACTGGGAAAAAGATTTAAAGGAAACCTTCTGAAGCCCTCCCAGGTGACTGTCCATACCCTGTGGTCTTCTTCTTACCCCTTCTCTGTCCCCTTTGCTGTGCCCCTGTTGAAGCCCACACAGTCCCTCACTTGAATTATAGCAAGAGCTTCCTCACAGCCTCCACATCGCTCCCTCAAATTTATCCTCCAGGCCACTGTAACAGATATCTTTCTAAAATCTAAATCAGCTCATTTCTCTCCTCTGCTTAATATTCTTTGTTGATTTTCCAGCATCCACAGATGACACACAAGGGAGCATATGATCTGGCTTTGCCTACCTTTCCAACTCCATTAAATAAATCTCCCCTATCCAGTAGACCTCAATTCAAAACACGTGAAGTTTCCCAAAGAGAGCATTGTTTTTCCCTACCTGGAATGTCCTTTCCCACCTTCTTTTCCTGAAAAACTTGCCAACAAATTCTTTTAAGACTTAAATGCTACCTTGCCTCTGAAAACTCAAGTAATAAGCCCGGTAGAGGCAAGTACCACATCCATCTAATTCATGAAATTGTTCCCTGTGCCTGGTGTAGTTGCCAGCAAGAGCTTTAAAAATATTTAATGTTTTTGTTTGTTGAATTACATTTCTCTGAAGCCAGTTGTTTACCAGGCACTGTACATGGTGTTTAATCAACATTGACTCAGTTTAATGATCTCATTTTTACCTCTGCTCATATTTAAACATACCATGGATATAAAGTCATTGTCAGCAAGATGGTTTGAATATTTGAAGCAGACCTATTTCTCTCATTATTTTAGGAGTGTCAACTTACCTATGCCTGGCTCCTGATGGAATCTGGGATCCCCAAGGACCAGATCTTAGCAACTGTTCTTCTCCTTGGGTCAACCATATAACACAGAAGGTAAATCGTGTGACTGACAAGGAAGGCTTTGCCAAACCTGGATCCTCTGTTGTTGATTATAACTGCTGCAAACACACTAGTCAAGGTCTTTTTTTAAATTAATGTGGAAAAATTCTCCCATTGTAACTTAAGATTTAATGATAACCTCTGATATGCTATGAGCCAATTCTGGAATTTTATTGTTCTTAAAGGGCAAATCCATGAAATTCCTCTATGCCAGGCAGTATTGCTTATAATAATTTTATTATTAATAAAATTTGTATGGTATTGTGAACTACAGATATAAAAAAGTCCAAGAGGTATTATAAATCAAGCAAGCAAAATCTTCTAGCATACATACATATGGATTTTCCTGTGGAAATGATAATTGCAAAAAAAAATGTCTACCTTTGAAATTTTAAGCCATTTGATAAATGTTCTGTAACCTAATCATTTATCAGTGTTAAAAGTATACACATGCATGACAGAATCTTGCAGACTCAAATTTGTAGGGCTTATTTGGTTGCAATATGTTGAACATTTTTATTATTAATGCACTGTGGGGCTTTGAATTGATTTCATTACAAACAGAGACCAGATGTGCATTTATGCCAAAAGGGCTATGGGATGGATCCTTATTATAGCAATTTGTGTGGATTTATGCACTCCTAAAATGAAGAGTCCTTCTATGGCACATTATCTATGCTGAGGAATTTCTGAAAAAGATTTTTCCTGAGAAATATTACAAATGATGGCCTTACTAAAAGCCTGTCTGTGCCATTTGCTCTTTTCTCTATTTGTTTTTAACCAGGCTGATCCTCGATAATATACTGTATAATAATCCATAAATATCTACCCAGTAGATCATTTAGCAGATGAGCCATAACTATCTATTTACCCTAAATCATGGAAGAACAGTGTTATATTGACTCTAGTTACCCTCTTACATATGCATCTCCATACTTGTTGCTATTCATAATGATGCTTCTCCAATTTCAGCACTGTTCCTGCCACAGTTTTTATGTCCTTTGATTTTATTACAATGTAGCTCAGACCCCAGGGCAAATAACTCTTGCTGGATGTGATCAGATTAAGAGATCAGTAGCATATCTCCTTACCTTAGCAACTTTTAAGAAATACTTCCTGCATACTTAGCCCAGGGGTTAATATTAATTCAGTAATAATTCACCTAGAAAGCTGAGTGTTTTCATGATAATTCCTGAATATGGTTGGACCATTTCATTGCAGAAATTACTGGGTGACTTTAACTGATAATGATGCTTAATTCTTTTCTTCCCTCTGCAGACCTGCTAATCTTATGACAAAAGAGATAATTCTTTGCAAAGACCATACAGCTGTTTTCCATTTGATTTATGGATGGGGTGTTTTTGTTTTATAACAGATATGTTCCATTATTCCAGAGCATTTCTGTTTAATCCTGTAGAGTCTGTAAAATTATGTTACAATATAATTACATTAAGATTATGGAATTTAGGCCATGTGAATTTATGAAAATACCTTGGCTTGATTACTCATAAATTTATAAAATCTTCAAAAGTATAACAGGAGGCTTTGGAGCACTCTGAATCAGCTTATGTAACTAACCCAAGGTCAGTATTGGGGCCGGGGTTTTAGCTGCTTCTACCTTTATCGAGACATCATGCTTAGCCACAACACTGGTTAAACCATGAATGGATTATGATTGCCTTTAGATCATACACCCACTTACCTAGTCTCTCTTCACTTCTGTCCACTCTTTCACCTGGTGTGTCCCTTATACCGCCAAATATTTATGCTATTCATTGAATATAAATGGTAGTTGAACAGGTTTCTTTACCACAAAACTCCAACACTTTTAAATATTAAGATTGCAGAACTCCAAGAGAATTTGCATGCAGTGTTCACAGAGTTATTTCTCACTATTTTCTCTCTCTCTTCCGCAAAGTATCTTCTACAGAATTTGTACCTTTGCGTATTTCCTTCCTCAGTACCAGAATCCCAACAACAAACAGATGGAATATTTGAAGAGGGTTTGTTTACAGTAGTATTGGGGGAGCAAAGGTGAACTGCAAGGGACTGAGCAGGAATCCAGAGCTAATAGCAGGAGTGGAACTATTCCCAACCCCAGACCTGTGGTTGCTCTATCAAAGGAGTGACTAAAAATTAGAAGCAGAATGTTCTTGAGAGGAAAGATGACCTATAGACAAGAGACACAGCCTAGCCTCAGAGGACTTATCAGAAAGAGATCTAGGGAAATAAATACCCTGACCTTGCTCTCCCTCCTTCCCCCATTTACCTACCCAGCTTCCCCATTGGCCAAACCCAAACAGAAGCCAGAGGAGAGGGGCTGTCTTAATGACAGCCATGTAAGTCTACCTCCTGGGGCAGAGAGCAGGATGGAGATAGATGGAAGGTGACCTTGAACTAGCAAATGGAAAGCACCCAGCATAGTTTCTCAGCTTTTTGCTCCCCTCCTCTCACTTCTCCTTCCATTCCTTTGTCCTATCCCCTCTCGTAGGTTCCGACTTCCCCCTTTTTCTCTAATGGATTTTTTTATGCCATGTTGAAAAACTGAAGTGAAATAGGTATCTTTAAAGAGTTATTCCTTCCCTCCTCCTTCCATTGTAGTTCTGTGAACTTCAGACGTTTAAAGTAAAGGAACACTTTTTACCCCCAGTGAAAGCATACATGGAAAAACAACATAAGCATGCCAAAAAGAAGGTGATTCTTTCAGTTAAACTGTGTATTCAGTTTCCCCTCCCCAGGATTTTGTGGGTAAATGCATCCTGGAGTGTGAGACACCTCCTTTTTGGCTTTATACTGCCTCTGGGGAATTCCTGAGAGCTTTAAAGGAAAGAACACCTCTGGATCACAGTCTCCTCATCTATACAATGGGGAGGATCATTCATTTCATTATCAGTAGTATTCACTTACTGTATGTCAGGCACCATTATAGATGGCAAGTACACACAAATAAAGGAATCAGGATGCTTCCTTTAGTTGGAAAAAGCAAACTCTATATTTTCGTTTTCTTTAAGAAATGAGTTATCTTTTTCCCCTGCAGTCAGGCCAGGAGGGAGAAAATAGGCAAAGAATCTTGAGGGTTTCTAACTCACAAATGAATTCAGGCCACTTATATGCTGATGAAATTATGGAGTAAATTCTGTGTAATAATAGAGAGTGGATTATATTTCACTAGAGAAAATGTAAGCCTTTAAAGTCGGAATACCACAAAAAAATTGTTATGAACAAGCTAGCCAGAATACTTTCAAAATGATGAGATTTAATAAAAGCATAATTTGTACAGAAAGGGAAAGGCAAAAGTTGTACAGAAAGGGACATTTACTCCAGCAACAATAGAAGGGGAAGAGGGGAGGGAGAGAGAAAGGAGAGATAGGTAGGATGGATGGATGGATGGATGGATGGATGGATGGATGGATGGATGGATGGATGGAAGGAAAGCCAGGTACAAAGATAAGTAGGTGGATGGATAGAAAGATAAATGGATAGATATTTATTGTTGTTAGTGCCATCAAGTTGATTCCCAACCCTAGTGACCCTATGTCCAGCAGAGCAGAACCTTGCCCAGTCTTTTTGCGCCATTCTGTCCCCTTCAGGCGCTATACCAGACAATGCTCCACTATTTAGAGGGTTTTCGTGGCCAGTTTATTTGGAAGTGGGTGGCCGGGTCCTTCTTCCTAGTCTGTCTCAGTCTGGAAGCTCTGGTGAAACCTGTCCACCATGAGTGACCCTGCTGGTATTTGAAATACTGGTGGCATAACTTTCAGCATCACAGCAACATGCAGCCACCACAGTATGACAACCAACAGACAGGGGGTGTGGTTCCCTGACTGGGAAATGAACTCAGGCCTCGGCGGTGAAAGTGCTGAATCTTAACCACTAAACCACCAGGACTGGCTATAGATAGATATATCTGTCTTCAAATTAATGTTTTAAAAAATATTTTCCAGTTGTTATTGAAAGCCAACAAAGTAGGTCAGAACTCTGCCTCCTCAAATATATTCAGCAAAATATCCTATTTTCTTAGCTTTCTTAATAACTGCTTGCTAAAATCATAGTCTCTGGCTTCAGTTTGATCTCTTTCTTAGACTCACATATTCAAAAAAGAATTTCTATTTTGCATACCTTTAAAGAGTTTATTGCACTTTATAATCCCTCCAGTCTTTTTCAATTTAAAGTTCTGTGAAAATAGTTTTGAATAGCTTCCATATTTATTTACATGTAACATGAGGTCTGCTTCCTACTTCATTACTAGGTCCACCTACTATATGGAAATGAAGTGCCTGAATTGTCACTGGGAAATAATCTTTCCATTTCTAGCAAACTGAAGCGTTCTTTCTTTTGTTTGTACACAAGCTACTGACAGATTTTGAGATAAGTCAGTTTCTTCCTGCATTTTCTAAAGAAGGATGTGAAGATCTAGATATAATGTTGCTATTTTACAGTAAAGAATAAGCCAGTTATTTGCCCTGGAAGACTAGGTTGAATCCTGTCACCTAGATTTTAATTTTCTCATTCTTTTAATCTCTGTAGATCTAATATGAAATGAAAGTAAATTGCTTTTTAATTTTATCAGAGGTTGGTGGGGTTTCCAAGACTTCAGGCTTATTTAACCTACTTTCAGTTGTAAGATAGAAGTATTTTATTTTTTTATATTCTTACTTGACTTAGATTTATAGCAAAATAGGTAGATCTTTCAAAGAAATGGTGGCTATATACTTAAACACCATGAATAAATCCTTCATAAGTTGCTTTGGCACCGATTCATGTTGATGTAATAAATCTCATAAGATGTCAAAGCTTATTTCAAAGAAAATTGTTTTTACTTGTGTCAAAATTTGAAATGTAAATAGTATCCATCTCTGTCATAATTATTCTTCTTAACTAAAGCTGCAGGGTTTCCCCTCCCCTATTCAAGTCCTAGATATAATCCTACCATTTCAATACAGACATTAATTTACTAATCCTCACAAAACACATAAGATTTCTCAGTGTTCATGTGCTTATTTCTGAGAAAGAATTTTTTTAGAATTTAGTAAAAGAAGTGTTAGAGATAGACATTTTAATGAGGTCTGTAAGCTAGGATATGTGGAATAACGTTTTTTCAACCCTGCCTCTTTGCACAGAATACTTGAGGCAGATTCAAGATATGTGTATATTTTTGAATGGAAATAAGATAATTGTAGTCCATGAGAACTGTAGTGAGAGAAATAAATGTGGCAATCAAAAAGACAGCAGAGTAGCTTCCAGATGCCATTGGAAAGAATATGGTCAATGAAGACCTGGTCTGGAAAGACAACCTTTGAACTGAGCCATGAATGTTGAGGTCACAGTGGCTATGGGAGAATCCAGTTAATGGTGCCACCACTGAGTTATATAAACAAGAAACTTGGGAATGGCTCTTGGTGCTTCTCTTTCCTTCCCCTCCCACATTCCATCAGATAGTAGGCCTGTCTGTGTACTTACAAATTCCTCCCAAATCAGGCCACTTTTCACTTTTCTCCACTGCTACTACCCTAATCCACCACAGTTTCTCTACTGCTGTAACCTCACAGCAGATCTCCTTTCATTCATTCCTGAGCTCTCTAATCCTGAGTTCATTCAACTACAATCCTGATTAGACCAGTCCTGTTTAGACACCTTAGACCTTCCCTTGCTTTTAGCACAATTCCCAAAATCTTCATCATGACTTTCAAAGGGAGACTCCTTAATATGTTCCTTGCTCACCTCTCCAGCTGCCTGAAGTCCAGTGACAGTGCCCTTTGTGCACTTGCCCTGAGACTCCGCTCCCCTCCCTCCTCCGAAGAGCTGCGCTCTCTGTCTAGAGGACCCACCTTCATCCCAACCTAATTCCTTCTTTTCCATTGCATCTTGGCTTAAACATTCTTCCTCAGAGAAGCATTTCCAAATTCTTCCCCAGCTTCGTACACCAGGTCAAAATGCCCTTAAACTGGCGTTCTGTACTGCAACTGCACTCAACGAAATTGAAATTAAATAATTGTGCAGTTAATTTAACAACCCTTTCTCTTGCTAACATGTAAGCTCCTTGTTATTGGGAACCATTTTATTCACCATTTATCCCCAGAGTTTAGCACAGTGCTATTAGAAATTCAAATTTTGGTTAAGGAACAAATGAAAATATAGACTGATCAAACAGTTGTTGAAATGATAGATAAATAGGTAGATAGATGGATAGATAGACAGATATAGTCATCCTGTCTTTTAAAAAGTAGATATAATGTATTTTTAATACATACACACATACATTTATGCTATGTAGGTATCAATATTGAATTCTGAAGGTAGAAAATGTATATGTTTTTTGTTATACTTCAGTAGTCGGTCTTCTCAAACTGTGGTTATTCTAGACTTGAGTTTTTATATAGCATCCTCTTAGCTTTCTCCCCACCAGTGCCCACCAGTTTTCCATTTACCTGGTCACCCTCAACTTATCTTTTAAGGCTACAGTTGGTTGTTACCTTCTGTTGCCTTCCCACCCCATATCTAGGTGTTTATCACCCCTTACTGTATTCCCATAATATTTCGTATACATTTCTGTTATTTCAATTGCACTGTTAAATTAATATTATCTGCCTTTACACACCCTCCTCCTCTCCCAATCCCGACTGGTAGAATGTGAGCTTCCTGAGTGCAAGAGCTATATAACATTCATCTTTATTGCCTCAGGAAATAGTGTCCAAATGGTTGTTGAATGAATAGATTTATACTATGATTTCTTCCATTTTAAGAGGGAGGGAGGAAAAAATGAATAATTAGTTATATCAATTTTTATTTTACTTTAAAAACATACTTTTCATATTTTTATTATAAACATTTTTATAATTTATCTGTGCTTTGTTTTTTTCCCTACAACTTTCTTGTTGGTGAACATTGAGTTTCAGAGTTCTTTTGTGGGGTTAATAGATTTATTCCTCATAAATAAACTCTTCCTGAATGCTAAAATGTGACTACTATTTTTAAGGTAATCCACTAGTGATTTTCATGTTTGACTCGCTGTTTTACATAACTACATTTTCTGCTATTGACACAGCATCATTGTCTTTAATGTTGAGAAGTTATATTTTGACTTATTAGCTATCTACGTTTTCAACTTTTCCATTGCTGTACATAAAGAAAAAGCTTCCATTTTTATGTAACGGAATTACATAGGCCTTCTTTTGCACCTTATCATGTCCCACCTCAATATTATAATAATTAATATTGAAGACTATACTTGTACAACTACAGAGAAAAAAAAAGAAATGAAATTACAGTATGAAAATACCAGGGCTATTATTACTTATCTTTTCTCTGTTTCATAAATAATTTTCCCTAATAGATATAATGAAAGTCAGTGTGTGCATCCTTACTTTTGAAGATACTGTGTTGATAAAAAAAATGTATTGTCTAGTTCAGTAGACCTCCAACTTTTTTCAACATGGCCCATTTAAGTGAATCAGAAGACTCCAGAAGTCCATCTGCCCTGATATCTTCTCATAGGAAAAGTACTATGTGGTAATAAAGAAATAGAAGAAAACAATATATAATAATAATAATGGGAATAAAACAATTACACAAGAACACAGTGATTAACAAAGTAAAACAATAGTAATTCTATAAATATAGTCATTATTATAAGAATAGCGTAGGTAGAAAATTACAACAGGTGCAACATACTATGAATGGTGCATTGATCAAAAAGAATATCCCTTTGGAAAATTATAGGAATTCCAGCTCTCTGGATATTCATGTGCACAGTAGGAGTTTCTCAAAGTTACCAAATAATTATATCAGGTGTTCAGACTTATTGATGGAATACTGAATTTGAATACTTAGTGAATATTAGCATCTCACTAATTTAATTAATGAATACTGAATTTATAAATTGTTAATTGATTTTCTAGATTAGCAGTAAGTAGCCCTAAATTGTACATAAAAATTAAAATGTATGGATTATAGTCAGATTTATGTCACTCTGTGACCACTTAGTGTGCTTTCATGATCCGTCAGTGGGCCATGGATGCTACTTTGATCTACACTGAATTTGTAACATACCTGTCCTTGAACCCTATAATGTATTCCATTTAGTCTTATAGGTATCTTAAGTTTGTAGGCCCTGACCATATTTTACTAATTCTTTAAACTTAATGCTGGTGTTTTCCATTTTAAGGATTTCTAAAAAGTACCAATTAACAGTATAATAATACTTTAAAATATTCTTATAATACATTAACATATTCTTCTTGTAAAATTTTACATTACAGAAAAGGATTTTTCTTTTGATTCCCATCTTTCAGACTTTGTTCTATGATTTAAATATATATACATATATACACACACAAAATATTATATATAATATTTTTCCTAGGTAGCATGTGTATATGCTACTTATATTGTGTGTTTATATTTCACAAATAGCGTGCTAAAATATATGAGCATATATATAAATAATGTTTTATACTTGTATTTATTTTAATTCAACAGTACATGTTGAAAATGAATGTTGACAATGGTGTTCACCTTCATACCTTTAAACTGTTCTATAATATTCCATAGTATTTATATACATGAGCAGTTTTCTACAATCGTAATCCATTTTGTTTTCTATTATAAAGAAGCTAGAATGAACATCTTTGAACATATCTCTTTTATATCTGTGGGATTACTTCTTATGGTTGATAGTGATATAAGAAATCTCTGGGTTATGCAATCTTGACATTTCAGTTTAGTAGACACTAGTAATTTGCTCTACATAGAGGCTGTACAAATATACACTCCCAGTAGTCATTTATGATGGTGATACACATTTCCACAAATCCTGGACAACACTTTATGATACTAATTTTTTTTAATTTTTGAATTAGGATTTTTCTATATGCTTGAGGATGTGATTGTTAATAATTTAGATGTTCCAATCACTCTAATTTAGTCATTTGTTTCTTTAACATTCAATTCTGCTACAAACATTTATTAAACATCTCTGAGTAGATAAGCAATGACCTGTTTGACTAAAAGTTTTATTCGCGCTCCTTGTAGCTTTCCGAATATCCATTAAGGAGATAGCCTTACAAAGAGAGGACCTTTCTGTTTGTGATCCTAAGTTTTATATTGGGCTGTGTTAACAAAAGAACTGAGAAGAAAAGAAAACCATTTTCTAAATAATGACATTGTTATATATTTAAGTAGTAATAGGGCAGTTTGGAAAGATGCATATCAAACCATTAACAATCTCTGGCAAGTGGGAATATACAGAGGCAAAAGAAGAGACATCATTACTTTTGCACTGTATACATTTATCTATATTGTGTAAATGTGTTATCTTATTTAGTTTATTAATTTAAAATTTAATTTTGTTTATTAAATTAATTAAAAGAATATAAAAACTTGGGAAATTACTCTTATTGGTGTTTATTTTTTTAAGTTCCCCACGCCTTTCTTACAAAGTAATATATATTCCTATCTCTTTATTACCCAGAGCTATTAAATTTATTCAAGTGATCATAGAGTATTAGTTTTATCTCTTTTAACATCTTTGGAGTGTTGACAATTTGATATATTCTTGTAGAATATACTTGAAAAATCAGCGTGTAGTTTCAGAAAAGGAAAAGCCTAGAAGCTAAGCAATAGTTTGCTACACAGTGCAATGGAAGCAAAATTTCTTAGTAAGAAGATGAAGACCATTTTGAAAAGCAGGGATTTTATTTGGGATGAAAATTTTCACAGAGTTTAGCAGCTGGTGAGCATTTATTGTGAACTAAGTGCTAATCTAGACATGATGGAAAGTTTGTACATGCCTCTGAGAACTTAGAACATGGTTGGGGTTTCACAATGCAAACTCATCAGTGTTCAGTTTAGAAACTTACAGGGAAAATCATAGGACAAACCTTAGACTTAACTACCCAAATGGATAATTAAGGTGAGAAAAATTTGTAGAAGTGAGATTTCTCAGGAGGAGCTTCCTAAAGACATGAATTTCAATTTAGGTATTGAAGAAAAAGATGGATCGGCAGGAAAACTTGTGGAATGTATTCCAGGTGAAGATGGAGTTTAATAGCTATTTCTTGCCTCAAGGATTATAACATATGCAAAAACAATTGTCCAAAGAGACCAATAAAATTACTTATTTAAGATCTCTTTCCTTTTTATTTTGTTTTCAAAACTACAGTTGAAATCTGGAGAGACAGCTGCCAACATTGCTAGAGAGCTGGCTGAACAAACAAGAAATCATTTGAATGCTGGAGACATTACCTACTCAGTCCGTGCTATGGATCAGCTGGTAGGCCTCCTAGATGTACAACTCCGAAACTTGACCCCGGGTGGAAAAGATAGTGCTGCACGCAGTTTGAACAAGGTGAGGACTTCAGCTATACATGGCTTAAATTGTAGTAAAATCAGTGAGACTTCCCTAATTAACTGCTCTCTTTCTATAGAATCAGATTATTCTAAAGAGAATCGCTGATTATATTGAGTTCACGTCACTTCTTCATTATAATAATGACCCTATTCGGCTTTCAATCTAAAGAAACAATAAATGATAATCTTTCCGTATATATTTTGAATTTACAATCCTATTTTTCATAGTAGTTACTCTGTTTTGCATGCTAAATATGACAGTTAATATGGATAAATGCAATTTACTTTGTTTCTTTTTTTCTTTAAAACCTTTATATTAAAATAATTAACAATAAAACAAATGTCTAATCAATAAGGAGAAAATTAGCAACAATGAGAAAAGATATTAGTAATCCATTAGAGATATTTTAAAAATGAAATAATTTCCCCTAATTAATATTCATTTAAAAACTCATGGGGCAAGTAATTAAGTTTTAATTTTTATTTGCTTTTGATTTTTTAATTACTCAGATTTTGCATCACTACCATTAAAACTTAAAAGGTTTAAATGTATTTCAGCACATTTAAATTGTAAATAATGAAAATAATTCATTTTTTAATTTTCAGAGGAGATACATTTTATGTATTTTTATTTATATTTATAAATATACAAAACATATAAACATATACACATATATAAGCATTTTATATGTGTGTTGTGTATAATCTATATATTATATAAGTATTTTATTTACATAAATGTATAAAATATATTTTAAATACTTATAAGGAGTGTAGTTTATTTATGTAACAAAATATCACATGGTGAATTAATCCCATTGAGGAAAGATATTGGAATTGCTACCATCAGATGGCATGTGTGCCCTGAATGGCATGTGTGTAGTAGAGATGATCAGTTACTGAAACTGAATTTTAAGGCCTTGAGTACCAATGATAGTCTTACTACTTAAAAAAGCAAGCATTTGGCAGTGTCCTCTATAGAATTCACTAAATGAACATTTTCCTTTAGAATGAAAAAATGACTTTGCAGACTGGTCTTTAATATGTTTAGTTCTTTTCTATCTTATTAGACTGAGGGTCTCACTCATCAAGATGGAAGAAATTTTTAAAATAATGATGATTTGACATAGAAAAGCCAGATATTTTATCTGGCAAATATTTTTTTCCTGCAATTTCATCCTCAGAAAACAGATTCTGTTTATCTAGTAGATATAAGTTATTATGAAAGTTTATTTCATGCTGAGCATAAAGGAGTTATTTTTGTCATTTATACCTCTGGTAGAATCACAACCAAGCTCTTGAGAGAATGTAATGCACAGCTGCCTATGTAATCTGGGCATGCTGTGATTTTAACGTGTCATACCCAGGATGACTGGATGCTACTAATGAGTATTGCTGCCAGCTATTGTTATCATAATGTACTGGAGGTAGTAATTTCTATTCATGTTACATCCATAATATTACTTGTTATAGCAATACTTTGTATCTTTATTTAAAAATGGTGTTGATGTCTGACAATATCAGGTAAAGCTGGCAATTAATGTCACATTCTAACTGGCTACAGCTAATCAGCTTGCCTACTCTGAATATCAAATAACTACATAATGGGCAAATTTCCATTTGTGAAGCTTTTTAATGCTCTCTTTTGTTTCCTATTTGGCTCTTTTCAATTGTTTATATAATGTGGTTTGTCATATGTTAATTTGCATGATGGGGTAAGAAGATGGGAGGGCAAAGGTTATTCACATGCTTGCTGGCTTGCTCTCATTTCCTGTGGTTCCCACTGTTCCCTGAAGCGGTTATAACCCATCAGATTTGCAAAGTCAACTTGAGACAAATCAATTGCACTCCACATTGAAATTCTGGAGGGTTAGAGTCCTGCAAAACCAAGATGCGAGTCAGTGATCCAAGTGACAGCGCTAGCAATTTTACTTGCGCTCATTCCTCACTTAATTCTTTAGAGTAAACTCACTATGCTCATTGAAGAATGCATGAATTAAAGTTGGGAGAGTATTAGCCGCACAAAAGGCATCAGAGTAATTGCTTCTTAAAACTGGGTAATTTTCTCCTTCAACAATCAAGGCTACTAAGGGAAAAAAATAGGGAAGAGGAGGAAAACTACAATCTACCTCATAAAATTTTGGTTCATTTATTTAAACAGGGCAAATAAACTTATTAATTACTCATTTTATCAGCAGGAAAAAATGTTTGGGACTGAATATGAGTTGCTGTTAAGCTTTTGCCCAGAAAAACATTCCTTTGTATGCAAACAAATAAATAAACAAAAACAGACTTATCCCACAGAAATTGCTGAAATGTATAAATATTTGTGGTCAAAACTGTCAAAAGAAATTCTTCAACAATAAAAGCAGTGATAAACCAGGAGCTGGATCACATTGTTTTAATTAAAAGTTACTTATCTCTTGGTATTTGTCCCTTAGAATCAAATAGTCATAATGAATGGGCATTTCTATTTTCTGGACAAACAGAATATTTTGTATGTATGAACAAAAGGTTTGTGGTGCATATTAACCATGTATATAATCTGTAAACCACAGACAACGTACTATCTGAAAAATGGGTTCCAATTTTTGGCATAATTTACTTAACTTCATATGTCTTCATTTGTGGCCCATGAATTAATAACTAACCTCATGTGAAATGATTCATGTCAAAAGAAAGAAGTATATTGATTTTTACTAATTTCTACTAAATTTATTCCAAGATTTCTTTCTATCATTCACAGCTTCATACCATCCAGTTTTCACTTGGGTTGTTCTGAAAGGGTGTTGGTTACTATTTTTCAAGCCATTGCTTACATTTCACTGCTGCTTAGCTTTCATTCTCTTCTAGAAAGTAGTGCACAACAAAATAAGGTGTTTGTGTAGATGTGTTCTTTTATTTTTCTTGTTTTCTTCTGTCACTAACTTGTTTTTTCTATTCTGTGTTTAATCTGCTGTCTTAATGGATTCAGCTTCAGAAAAGAGAGCGCTCTTGCAGAGCCTATGTCCAGGTACTTTCTGCGTTTTTATAAATGTGTTAAGTTGTTGAATTGTCTCTGTTGATAATAGCATGTATGGGCATCTAATTAAAAATGATGATGTACCCCATTGAACTAAAGGAATTTCAGGGAGGGCATGGAGGGTGGGAATGGAAAGACATGAAAGGGTATGTGCTTAAAAGAAATCTGGCAGTGCCAATGCTCTGGCACGTGAGAGAAACACAGACTAACGAGGTGCAACTTGGCATGTGAGAATTTTGATCATCACTAAAAGGTGAGTTGGGTATAATATATCTCTAATTTCTTCCTAGAGATGTGTACGAAAATATTTCATTAATACATTGGGCCAGCAAATATTTGAGTAGCAAGTCATTCAAAAATGACACTCAATCAAAGTCATACAAGACAGTGAATAGTCCAGGATACTTGGAATATCATGGTTCTGTACCAAAATATTCAACACACACTGTGACTATCTTACTTTCCTACCCATTATAAACATGTTAATCCCAATGTAAATGTAATTTTTCTCCAATTAACATGTTGCAATTTGTTTCTAAATAAGGTAGAAACCATCCCTCTGTTTAAGGATTCTGTGCAAAAAAGAATCCCAGAAAGAACCTTTATAGTTCTTTTTTAACAAGAAGGAAAGGAAGGCAGGAAGGCAATGTAGGGGTAGAAAAATGTTCCCTTCTTCCCTTCTAGGTTCTGTGGCTGGTCTAATAATCAAATTGACGTGAGACAGATTAACAGAAGAAGAACAAATTTAATTATGTATGTACGGGAGCCCCACTAAGATATGAGACTCAAAGGCAATCAGGCAGTTGAGGCTTATGTGCCATCCTGAGCTAAGAAATGGAATAGGGGCCGGGGGCTTCACAGGGAAGAAGGCAGGGAATTCACAGGAGGATAAGAAGATCAGATGTTTGCCCTGCCATGTAGATAAGTGTTTCAGATAAAAATCTTATCTCTGGTAATAGCTCTCTTTCTGATACAGGCCCCCTATCTAAATTCTTTTAGGCAGTTAAGAGAGAGGTAAAAAGCTTTTCCTGAGTCTGCTGGATCTTGATTGCCTTCAGCTCAAAATAATCCACATGCCAAAGTGGCACATTTTGGGGTGGCATATTCTGCTCCCCTTCAGCAGGAATGCAGGAAAGAAGGAGAAATATGAAACTGTGTGACTGTAAACTTTATGTATATATGTCACAGTATTTTTAAAGAAGTAAGCCAACTGCATTTTTAAAGAGAGATACCCTCAAGAACCAAGTTCCTGGTTCCCAGATCAGCAGTCCAGAAACTAAACCTTATCAGTTTATTCACAACAAGGGTATTTTGTGAGACAGTCATTTAAAAGGAAAAAAATAATATTTTGAACATTGAACGGATATTAGGAAGATGAGCTTTTAATTCACATTTTATGCTTTTAATTTGCATTTTACTTTATAAAATAATCTTTGTGTATAAGAAACTATTGAGGTTGAATTTTCTAAGGTTTTGGGAAAGAAATTGCTTTGGGCGGTGTGTGTGTATATATATATATACATATATATCCTATATATAATCCTATATATATATATATAGGATTATATGATATATATGTATATATAGGATATATGTATATATATGTATATATAGGACATATATATATAGGATAGAGATATATATATATATATCACCTATAATCTTAGTGTATGCAGCAGGTAGAGAAATTGAAGTATTCCTCAGCACTGAGAGCCAAAGATCATTTCTGATCAATATTAGGATTGTTTTTGATTGCAATCTATGCTCTCCCTTTAATGGAGCCTTGAAGATAATTAGCCTTTCGGTATTTAAATCTCTGAAATGCATGGTCATTCAAACATGAATCTCTGATGGAAAATTAATAGCACAGTTTATTCAATGGTTGATTTCCTGGTGTTATAATTGGCTGGCTATGAATAAATGTTTCAGCTATTGACTAAACATCTGATAAGACCAAATACAAACAGAATATTGGTGAAGGGGAAGTGCTCTGATCATTAATACACAACATTACTTCTGTTCGTTTTAACGTGGATCATTATTCTGTGAAATTCTAGAGTGAATAATACTTTAAACTTCAGTCTGTTTGAATTTTAAAGATTTTTTTTATGTTCCCTATTGTTTCTATATTCAGAGCACATTCTGAGCTATCTATGAAATAGATATGAAATACACTTAAATGCTTTATGCATTAAATTTGAAAAAAGATAGTTGTTTAGTCATTATGAGATTTGGAAAAAAAAAGTCTTTCCCTGGGCACAAGCAATGATTCTTCTAGGTTTGATTTTGACCATCTAAATCGCTTTAGTTTTAATTATTTAGAGGTACAGTGTTTATTTTATCAATTACTTAGGTCCATCTTTTACTTCTTGCTTCCTCCCTTTTATTTATTTCACACAAAAAGCACAGTGAAATCTGTACTGTCAGCTCTCAGCTATGATAACTGATCTGTAGGTGAACCATTAAAAGGTGGTTGCTTTGATTTTGTAAATAATGTGTCCTAAATTAATGTGTCCTACATTAATGTGTCCTAAATTTAATCTCCTAAAACTCTTTGTGCTTGCGTCTCAAGAATTTTAATAAAAACAAAAAAAATTGGGCCCAATATATTTTATTTTTCTTTATTTAGTTGTAATTTTAGATTACACTAAAATCCTTGTTGACTACCAAAAGATAGAAATTGACGTGAGTTATAGTGAAAAATATCATTACCATATCTTGGGCATAAAACATACCTTCACTTAAGAAGAGAGTTTTAAGTTTTATGCCAGAGAAGACAAGTAAGGCGTGTGTTACATATGCATATTAAATATCTACTGTGATGTAATATTACTAGAAGGGACCTTAGAGATGAAGATGAGTTAGCTGAGATCTGGGGAGATATAATGACTGGCCCAAGGTCACACAACTAGCACTGATGGCACTAATGCTGTTCCTCTGACATACATTCACTGTTTCTTAAATACCAACAATGATTTATCATAAAGAATAAGTACATTTATTAGGCACTAATTATGTGACTATCACTGTGCAGAGCATTTTGCATACATTCTTATTTAATATTCACAACAATCCTATGATATAATTATTGCTATTCTTAGTTTAGAGTAGAGAAAATGGGGCCCAGGGAGGATTAAATGACTTTCACAAGATCATACAGTAATAATTGAGGGAGTCCTGAATTCAAAGCTAGGTCTTCCTGATTCAGAAGCTCATGCCCTCAATCCCTAAGATACCACTGTTGCAGAACTGACATCATTATTTGGTGTTGGGAGTCACAGGATATCATTTGGTTTATATTTAGTGGTTTATTGTACTCTATTTCAGGGATGACATAGAGTAAAACATTTTTGTTTCCTATGTCTTTTTTGTTGAGACTGAGTTCAAATGGCTGTACAGTAATTATTTTGTACTGCTCTATTAAGGTCAGATACAAACATAATTTGCTTTGATGTTCTTTTGTTTTCAGAGGAGATTGTGATTAAAAAAATCATCATATTGAGAGAAGAAAAAAACAAGTAGAAAATATGGTAACTCTGTGTTAAAGCAGGAACTGTCAAACTGTTATTCAAAGTGGCTGCACCATTTTACATTTCCACCAGCAATATAGGAGAGTTTCAGTCCCTTCATATCCTCAGCAACATTTGTTATTTTCTGTCTCTGATTCCAGCCATCTTAGTACATGTGAACTGCGGATTTCCTTAAGTCTAGTCATGGAATAGAGGCAGGGGAAAGCTTGAGAGTGTAATCCAAGAACCACTGTAAACTCATATGGCTCTAAAGAGAGGTCTGTGGTTTTCATGAGAATCTGGGAGTAGATTATGACCTCAGACAGCTTAAGAACAACTGCCTTCGTGTTCTATAAATGTAACCAGAACTTAGATTTACTTGCTTTTTCTCATTTTCAACCCCAAGTTCTCATATTTTAAATAGTGATGTTTGTTAGCATTGTTCTCTTTTTTAGCAGGAACTGTTAAGAATTACTGGCATTCATTTTTTACTGCTTTAAAAGAAGGATATTTTCCTAGTTAAGAAATATATTTTCAATTTTATCAGCAGTTTCTTTTGTCCTCGAAATCTGAGGCGGCGTGTACTCCCTAGAGAGTGCAGTAGACCTTGCTTAATGAGAAATATAAATACATACAGTTATTGGTGTGAAGTTTTTGAGTCATTCTTTGGAATCTGCTATTACCTGCATAGTCAGGTTGAGAACTGATCAGAAAAAAATTGGTAGATAGATGCAAATAAAAACATGCACACGTGCACGCACACACATACATACATGCCTGGTTTCCTTCTTTCCGTCCATCCTTCCTTCCTTCCTTCATTTCTTCCTCTTTTTTTTTTTTTTTGAAAGGCAGATGGTCTATGTGTTCTTTAAAGCTTACAAGGTATTTGAAAGAAGACCTCTATTTATTTCAATTTAGAATTATAATTTGCTCATTTTACTTATTTTGTTTGTTTGACCTTAATTATCCAGTAGAAATCTCTATCCTTGGTACCAGCAGTGCAAAAACAATTTCTGTCTTCGACTGGAAACACATCACATAGTCATTCACAACAAAAACATCCAAGAATTAATAGTTGAGCACATGTGCCCAGTAACCAATCAGCACTGGGAATACAGCAGTGCACATAACAGGCAAGAACCCTGCTCTCTCTCCTAGGGTGAAATTTCTAGTGGCAGAATATAAACAATACACTAAGCATGTGAAACATATGGTACAGGAGATGATGATAAATGCTAAGGAGAAAAAGAAAGCAAGAAATGTATCACAGAGGTGATATATGAGCAAAACTCTGAAGGAGGTGAAGGAGTGAACTATGCCGATACGCAGGAGAAAGCCTTCTAGCAGAGACAGAATGTTTCTGAGGTGGAAATAAGCCTATGGTATGCCAGGAGGCCAGTGCAACTGGAGCACAGTGAAAGAGAAGAGGGTAATAGGGCATGAATCTGTCAGGTGGCAAGGGCCCAGATCTGATAGACCATTGTAAGGACTCCAGCTTTTATTCAGAAAGACATAGTAGACCACTCAGTTCCTGAGCCAAGGGATGACATGATCCGATGTGTTTTAAATGTGGAGAATAGATTATACCAGCAAAACTAAGGGCTAAAACAGGGTGACCAACTGGGCAATAACAGTTGCTTAGACTAGAATATGAGTGTGGGATGCTGAGATTATTATTCAGGTTCGGGATTTATTGTTTGAGTGGAACAAACAGGATTTGCTAAGGGATTGTATGTAGAGTGTCAGAGAAAGAGAGGAGTTGAAATGACAGAAAGTGTTTTGCTAGAGCAACTAGACGGATGAAGTCATTATTTATGGAGGTGGTCTATGTGTGACCAATTTGGGAGGGACACGCAAAGAACTTCACTTTGGGTCATGTTAACTTTGAGATTCCAATTAGATATGCAATATAGATGTTTAATATGCAGTCGAATATACAAGCTTGAAGTTTAGCTCAGAGGTCAGGCTAGAAGTAATCATTTGGTAATGTTTCACTTAGAGTGCCATTTACAGCCAATGTACTAAATGAATTCATTAAGGGAATGAGTGTAGAGAGAGAAGAGAAAAGAATCTAGGATTGAGGCCCAGGACACTGTCATATTAAGAGGTCAGGGAGAGGAAGAGAAACTAGCTCTAGAGACCAAAGAGCAGCCTTAAGGAAGGAGAAGCATCCGGAGAGTATGGCATCTAGGGGTCAACTCAACTTCTTGTTTCACAGAGGAGGAAATGATGTCAAATGCTACTGAATCTGCTTAGAAATGCTGATACAGCTTTTCAAGGATAAAAGTAATGTCAACTTTTGATTAATTTTAAAAAATACATAACCCAGATATCTATATTACTATATGTATTATCTAAACATTTTTACCTATTCCTTTCATTCTTTTGTCTTTAATGCACACTTTCTGTGAACCAAAGTTGCTACTTGTACCTTTGACAAAGTGCAAATTGAATTATGCCAGTTTTACCGCGTACCTTTGGTGCATAAGACAAGAAGGATTGTAACCTCCATTTATACTGCTAGGAAACAATTAATGAGTATTTTCAAGTTCCTTGTTTGGTCACTTAATTGGCTGTGAGACAAAGAGCTCTGTGGTGCATGTCAAACAACTTTCAGAGTCCTCTAATGATTTGTGCTTTGCTTGACTTGTGATACTATTCTGTGTGGCCCGTCAGCCTGGATATCCTTGTTAAAATGACTAGAATAAATTGGCTAGCAGTGTGCAGACAATGTAGTATATTAACTACAGCAACAGGGAGTACTTTTAGCAGCTCTTTCAAGAGATTTCGATGTTTGCCCATAAGCATCAAAGCCAACCCAAACTTTCATTTAATATAATTAAAAGGACATCTGAAAGTAGTTTGAATCACAGCAGGTTCTTGAGGTTTGGTAACCCTTTGTTAAAGCCCTGTGAACTTAATATATTTCACAGCTTGATAAATCTGCACTTGATTTGTGTCAGTAAGAGAGAAAATATAAATCTGCACCCTGCATGTTTCTGGAGCCCTGAACCTATTGCTCAAAGATGTCGAGATCAAAGAAAGCGACTTCCATCTACAAAACCAGAGTAGTTTTCTTTAGATAGAGCAGTTATCAGAATTCTCTAAGTTGTAGTCATTGAACGCTGTCATAAAGCAATCGTTGAATCAAAAGACCATAAAACCATATGTAATGTAGGCGGAGTAAATTATACAGGTATTATTTAAGAGCTTGGACAAGTCCATTCATAAATACAATAATTCAGAAACCTCCAAAGGACAAGGACAGGTGTTGATGATGGAGATCCTGCTTTGACACGCAAAGAACATAATTCTGGGAATCTCTCAAAATTCCTGTGGTGAATGTGTCAGGTCAGGCAGAGATGGCTGCTTTACAAAATCATTTCTGACTCTTCCATTTTGCACATTTCCTATAAATAAACAAATGTTCCAGCTGCTGTTTGTATATACAAGGTTTGTGAGTGCCTAGGAAGTAATTCTAATGAGGGTGCAAAAAAAGCTCTTCTGTTTTTAAATAAAATGTTTCTATCTAAAATGAAAGTATTTTCTCACTTCTTTTCACCAGGTTGTATTCCCTTCTCTCTTATAATTTTCTGATCAAAGCCTGGGTCATTATTTGATTGTAAAATTGTTTATTTGAGTCCATTCTAATGCATGATTGCTTTCTGAACATGAGTTTACCTTCAGAAAAGTTTTAAATACAAGTATAAATAGATATTATTTCTATGCAAACACAAGAGAATACACATCAATATACTCTGCTATTTCTTTAATGGCTTTATGATCACATAGCTAACCAGAGGGAAAAGATATTAAAAATAGCATTACAGATTTAAGATCCTACTTTCTAAAACTATCATTAGCTTTTCTGGTACAGGTCAGAAAAGAAATGGAAGTTTTAGAGCGTAATTTGCAGTAAAGTAGTTGCCTGATGGCTTGGAACCAAACAAATGATTTTTTAGGAATTCTTCCAACAGAGTTATAGTTTTGCTGTTTTCCCTTATCTAATGCATGAGTTTCATTCAGCGAATAGCAACAGAAACTAAACTATGGTAACTTAAACCAGGGTTTTATTCTCACACATAAAAAAGAAATGCCAACAAGGCCGTCTAGGATTAGCATGAAAACTCCACATCAGAGACCAAGGCTGCTTCTGTTTTTCTGCTCTGTTATCTTTAGCACGTGGCCTTCCATCTTCAAAATGACAAATAGCTACTTAAGTTCCATTCATCACTTCATGCTAATCTCTAAACAGGAAGAAGGAGGACAACTACCTAAAAAATTCATCTCTTTTAGAACTTTCCAGAAGTCTCACCCAACTACTTCGGACCATATCCCATGGGCTACTCAATTTGCATAGCTAAACACTACATTAATAGGTGTAGCTTTGCAGCTGAGCATAGCGTTCAATGATTCTGTGTCTAAGAATGAGAGTTATTGAGCAACTAGCATTCTTAGATTCAACCATAAATATTTTTTCTTATTTAATGATATATATTGATATTTTCATCCAATTTTGATGTAATACCCTACTATAGATTTATGATAATATTAGGGTTACTTTTGAACCCTAACTACAGATTAAAGTGTTCTTTTGATTGTTCTGTTAATTATTGTTCTTTGAGCAATCATTTTCTTAAAAGAAAAAGTTATTCGAATCATTCTCAAATGGCATTTTCTTCTTTTTAAATAATGTTTTGAATAGCTAAGATAGGCACATGGTTTAAAATTCAAAAGATAGAATAATAAATATGTCTCCTTCCCACCTGGCCCACTGCATTGTTAACTCTGGAGCATGCCATTGACATTCCGATCTATTTGAGTGGTGCACCACCTACCTCCCACCTCTCTCTCCAGTCATCCAGTTCTCCTTCAAAGCAATCACTGTTATTAGCCTCTTAAATACCGACAGAGAAGACTATTTTTACTCACATCCGTGTTATTGTAATGTTTCTTTATAAATCTTCTCATTCAATCCCAAAAGTGTTGTTCTCCTTGCCTAGAGTGAGGACTTTGGGAGTAGCTTGTGGTAGACCCACACAATGGCGTAGCATTCTGCCATCAAAAAGAATAAATGTGTAGAGATGATCACGAGGTAGACTCATATCCTAGTTTCTATCAACAAAGCAACTTACCTCTTCATCAGTAGGAAACCGGTTGAATAAATTGCCGCACCAAATAATGGAATACTCTTAGGCCACAGAAAGCAAGAGGTAGATCTTGTATTGACTTAGAAAGGTGGGTGTGATATATTATGAAGTAAAAACAAACAAGCAAGCAAAAACCAACAGATGACAGCATTATTATAGTGATCATGTTTGTTTGTTTATATGTATAAATATTTACAAGTCTGGAGGGATCTACAACAAACTGTGAAAAGTGAATCTTTTTGGGTGAGGTGAGTGTTGTTCCATAAATAGACTTTCAGGTTTTAATTTATATACTTCTGTATTTTTTAACTGTATACAAGCATATACTTTTTAACTTTTTTACTAATAGACATTATTTGTGGAGGCAGTTTTAGATTTACAGAAAAATTGATCAGATAGTACAGAGTTCCCATATATCCCCCCTACACATAGTTTCCTCCATTATTAATATCTTACATTAGTATGGTACATTTATTACAATTGATGAACCAATATTGATATATTATTATTAACTAAAGTGCATAGTTTATTCAGATTTCCTTAGTTTTTGTGTGTGTGTGAGGAATATCGGCCCTGGGCTAAAATCCGTGCCTATCTTCCTCTACATTATGGGGCACCGACACAACATGGCTTGACAAGCGGTGCATCAATCCACACCCAGGATCAGAACCTGTAAACCCTGGCCCGCTGCAGTGGAGCATGTGAACTTAACTGCTGTGCCAACAGGCCAGCCCCAGATTTCCTTAGTTTTCACCAGTGTCCTTTTTCTGCTTCAGGATCCTATCCAGGATATCACATTACATGTAATCGTCATTTCCCCTTAGGCTCCTATAGACTGTGACAGCTTTTCAGACTTTCCTACAAGCTTGTCCTTTTCAGTCAGTAAAATATATTTTCCATTAAAAAAATAATTAAAGATATAGTTTGACTTAGCATAGAATTATTAACTCACTCACTCACTCAGACAATATTTGTTGAGCTGTTGTGTTTCAGGCGCCGTTCCAGGCACAATGATTCAGGAGTAAAGACAGACAGGATTTCTGCTCTGGTAGAGCTCACATCCTAATTTAGCAGGCTGGAGTTTGGGAAGGAAATAGTAGATCAATCAAAATAATAAAATAAGATAATGGCAGAAATACTATGCAAAGAATTAAAACAGAGTCATGTAAGTAAACATTACTGCTTGGTTACTTTAGATTATCTGTATCAGGGAAGACTTTCTAAGGAGATGACAATGAAGCTGAGTCCTGGCGATATGAAATCAGCCGTGTGCCTATCTGGAGAATAAGCTTTCCAAGATCAGAGGTCACTCTGAGCAAAGATGGTCAAGTGAGGAGTGATTAGAGAGTTCTGGAAATAGAAGGCCAATATGCCTGAAGCAATGGGTTGAAGGAGAATACAGGGGTAGGAAAGCTATGGAAAGGAGTCAAGATTCTGAATGCCATTGACATATTTTTGCAAGATATTTTTGGTTGCAAATATAGTTTTCCTCTGATATCCATTCTTACAGCTTCCATTGTCACCTTTATGTAAATGATTTTTAAAAAGCGTTAACCAACTGTTTTACACACATTTAGAAATTCATCGATTAATCCATTCTCCCTACTACTGAATAATGTTTTAAAAATGCAGATCTAATCATGACTTGACCCTACTCAAAGACTGTTCATTATTCCCTTATTCCCTTAAGGAAAAATTTCCATTTTTAGACTACAGTGTTGGAGAATTTAACTCCTCCATCTAATTTCTCACACCTTAAACTGGCCCTTCCCACATCCTTGGATTCTACACCCTCAAACCACCTACGTACTTGAAGTTCAAGTCTCTGTGCCTTTGTAGTCACAGTACCTTCTGCTTAGATTACTTCTGGATTTGTTTTCCTTTCACCATCCCTTCATCGAAGTAACTTTGATTTATCTGTCCACACCCACTTTATGTGTCGATTACTCTAAGGAAGCATTCTTTGTCCCACTTAGTCTGGATAAATGACCTCTTATGTGAACTTACAACAGCTTCATCTTTCCTCTTATTACAGCAACTATCAAGCTGTATTTCAAGCTGTATTTTCATATCTGTTCACTTTTCTATCTCTGAGTTCTTTGGGAAGGAACAGTGGCACTTTTATTTCTGTATCCTCAGGACCTTTTAAATTGCACATACAAAGTGACCTCTAAATATTTACCATTTAAATATTTATCATTTTTCCAATTGCTTACTTGTATGTCCACTGCAGTGGAAATCCTCAGAACACTTGTCTACACTTGCTTTCACCAATCCCTCTCCTCCCTTTCTCTCTTACTTTCACCTCATCAGCCTTTTGCCCCCACCACTTTACTGCAACTGCACATTAATGATGTCATTAATGACTTCATGCTGCTGAACCCAATGGTCAGTTTTCAGTCCATCTTACTTGACCATCAGAAACATCTGGCACAGTTGATCACTCCCTCTTCCTTGATACACTTTCATCAGGACAACTCCTTCTCTTGGTTTTCCTCCTACTTGATGCTTCTTTCCAGTCTCCTTTGCTAGTTCTTTCTCTTCTCCCAAACCCTTAAGGTTAGAGTGCCCCCTAACTCAATACTTAGTCTTCTTGTTTTCTCTTTCTACAGTCACTCCTTGCTGATCTCACTGATTTAGATACCACCTATATGCCTATGACTCACAAATGTTATCTCCAGCACAGAGCACTCTCCTAACTCCTACAAGGCTTCTCTAGACCTTTTAAATTAATGCAATTTAAGTACTTTGCATTCAAAATAGGCAACCCTGAATTCATCATGTTCCGCACACTCTCACCCCACCAGTGCTTACACCCTCCACCTTTTAACAAACAAAATTTGCTTCTTTTCCTTTGTTCCCAATTTAAGGGAGTGTGACCTCATTGCCTACCACCAAATTCTGTGCACTGCACTTCTTTATTTCCCTCACCAACTGACTTTAATCAATGAATCTTTTTGAATATTTTTGGAATCTCTACTTTTCTCCATCCCCAGAGCCAGAATGGATGGATTTGAACCCTGGTTCTGGTTCATGTTAGCTAATTAGGCTTTAGCAAGTTACTTAACTTCTCTGGGTCTCAATTTTCTCACTGCAAGATGAAGGTAATAATCATTTCTACCTTATTGGATTAGTGTGAAAGTTAAGGGACTTGATGCCTGTAAAGCATTCAAATGAGAATCTAGAACACACTCAGAAAATATTGACCATTATAATTTATGTCACTTCCCTATTTTAAATTTTTCAGTGACATCTTGTTGCCTTTAGCAAGAATTGCAAATATGTTAATGTGGTTTGCAAGCTTCTGAAAACTAGCGTTCACTCACTAATCCTGCCACTGAACCTGTAGTACTCTTGTCTTTGCTGTTATCATAAGGAATTTTGTTCACTTCCTCTGCTGTGCCTATTCTCTTTCACCTCTGTACCTATGACAACATGCTGTCCCCCCTGCCTCTTTGGTCACTGTTGAAATTCAGTTTGGAATTCTACTTCATGAAGTCTTTTCAGTACAGAGCTTGAGCCCTGTGTATCCATTATTATAATGCTTGTCATGTTGTATTTTAATTACTTGTTTAATTGTCTGGCCTTACTATATTGTCATCACTTTGAGGGAAAGGAGAACATCTGTCTTTCTACCAGTGTCCCAGTTGACTGCCACATTGAAGTACTTAGTTAATATTTGTTGAATGAATGTTACGTTAGCTAGAAGTTTGAGTCGTTACATATCCATTTAATTCCTGTAACACAATATAGATTTATCTGACAGCATTCAATCACTTAACTCTAACTAAATGAGATTTAAAAAATAATAATCAATTACAGTTTTCTAAAAACAATGCTTTTTTTAAACAACAAGGGGTCTCTTGAAGAAGTATTCTTTTCTATGAAATTTTAGTTTCATTTGTTCTACTATTAAAGGTTCTTATTACAGTATTAAGGTCAGTTATGTTATACAACCTAATTTTAATTAAGACTTGAAAATGCCAACACTTTGCTGTAATATAAAAAGGAGTTCAGAGATTAGTAGTTTTTATATACTTAATAATATTAAATGACAGTGATTATGAAAAGAACCTTAGGTTTATTGATCAGATGTGTAAATATCAGCCACTCAACTTGACTTCTAAGAAAAAACCTGCAAGTTCAAAACTGTTTTGAAGACTCTTCTAACATTTGACCTTTAAAATTTTGATTTGAATCAATATCTAAATGTAGATGGGAATACAATGTGCCTTATTCAGTAATGATTTTAAACTTTTGCTCTGTTTTATTTTATTCTCAACTGATAAACTTCATATCAAGAAGTCAAAAATGAAGAATTAAAATTGTTTTTATTTTTTCAAATTATAAATTAACATAAACTATACTTATACATATAAAAATATAGTCAGAAAGTAGGAGATAGGAGGAAAGAAGACCTGAAGACTTAATTCTCTTTTTCTGTATATCCTGAGATTTACACATGAAGAAAAATATTTAAACGTAACTGTATGTATGATATAGTAAAACAGCAATGTTCGGCATAATGATTACAGTATATATTGGTAAAGAAATATTGCATTCAGAAGAAAACATCAAAAAAGAAAGATGTGGAAGTAAAGAGTAAAATAAAATTGCATATTACTGGCAGTATTTAAAAAAGATATCAGTAATTTATTAAATTTAGCTACTAATAGTAAATAATTACTCAACTTGCTAATAGGCTACTTAATGATAATTTGCATATTTATAAATTTTTGCTTTACTGTAACACGAGCTTTTAAAAACATAATGAACTTTATATAGAATTCATTTTCCATTTTGTTATTTTTCGTGGTTTCTGAATTCTACTTTCCATTCATCTTTTAATATACTTTTGGAGGAAATTTGCTAAAAATAGAGATCTAGGGGCCGCCCGGTGGCGCAGCGGTTTAGTCCGCGCTTGGCAGCCCGGGGTTTGCGAGTTCGGATCCCGGGCGCCCGCCGACGCACTGCCTGTCAGCCATGCCGTGGCGGCGTCCCATATAAAGTGGAGGAAGATGGGCACGGATGTTAGCCCAGGGCCAGTCTTCCTCAGCAAAAAGGGGAGGATTGGCGACAGATGTTAGCTCAGGGCTGGTCTTCCCCACAAAAAAAAAAAAAAAAAAAAAATAGAGATCTAAATATATAATTTCTTTGCTTAAAAATCTTTAATGGCTGTACATTTTCTACACAATAAAGCCCAAACTTCCATCATACTGAAGATCTTCTGAGATCTGACTCCTGCCCTCCATTTCTCTCACCATACTCGCTTTTTAACACTCTCTTTCCATGCACTATACATTCTTCTCATCCCAAAGACAACACATTCCCTACCTTAGTCCTTTTTTTTTCCCCTTTGGTGAGGAAGATTGGCGCTGTGTAACATCAGTTGCCAATCCTCTTTTTGCTTGAGGAAGATTGTCACTGAGCTAACATCTGTGCCAATCTTCCTTTATATATGGGATGCTGCTGCAGCATGGCTTAATAAGTGGTGTGTAGGTCCGCGCCTGGGATCCGAACCTGCGAACCCTGGGCTGCCGAAGCAGAGCATGCGAACTTAACCACTACACCTCTGGGCTAGCCCCCTTAGTACCTTTTTTTTTTTATCATCCACTTGCTTATTATGTCCTGTAGTCTCAAATTTTCTCATCATGATCAAGGAAAATTTATTCATCTTTTAGTGTCTAACTCAAAATCAAACACCTTCTGGGATCCTTCTTGACACTCCTCAGCAAGAATTCATTACTTTTTGTCCCATATGCTGTGAGTTTTTAGCTCTATTTTGTGCTTACCTTCTGTGTTGGATCATAGGCAAAATTGAGGGCAGACTACATGTTTTCCTTCTCTTTCCTAACCTCATCCAACAGTGACTTCCCTAGTTCGTTCAGTGTCAGACATATTCAATGAAACCTCATTGAATTACATTGAAAGTGAGCTTTGGTACATTTAAAACGTTTTGGAAAGCTTGTTATAGAGTATATTGTTGTTATGCATAGTGATCTGCAGTCACTACAATAACCTGTGGTTCTGCTTTTCTCCTTTTAAACTCTGATTGTCTTCTTAATTCTGTCAAATTCAGTCTGCCTTCTTTCCAAACCATGGTAACATCTGAGCACTTTATTCTCTCAGAAGACTTCTTGGGATACATGGCAAAAAGTTATAGAACTAGGAGAGGATGCTTTTAGTTTTCCTATTATATATAAGGTCATTAATTATTTGATAGTCAAAGTAGGTTATCTTCATTTGATGAGCATTTATTGAGTACCCAAAATGTCTCAAGGCACTAAAATTTACCCTGAGAAAACACAAATGAACATGATCTCTCTGCTGAGAACATGACATTCTAATGAGAAAGCTGGACACAAATATGGATAATTCTGTTAAGGGTGAATAACTACTAAAATGGGAGTCCATTGTGGCATTGAATCTCTGAAATGAAAATGATTCAGATAATATTGGCTAATAATAGGTTTTTTTCATTTGTACTTACATATTCTTTGTTCTTATAATTATGTAAAACAAATACCTTCAGAGAATTTTTTTTCTGCTGGTGTGAAAATGGAGAAAACTCACTCAAGTATGAATTTTCACTGGATGGCAATCATTGAAGTTATTGAACACTTACCGGGTGCCAATCAGAGTTTTTGGCCCTTGTAAGTGAGACAGAGTTGCCACCCTCATGAAACTTACCTTTTCTTGAGTGAGAGATCTAAAATAGTCATGCAAGTAAATAAATATATGAGATAATTTAGATAATGATACATGATACAAAGAAAACAAAACAGGTAATAGAATTAAGGGGAGGGAGATTCTCCCTAGATATGCTGATAATGGAAGACCTCTTTGGGCAGTTGATACTTGAGCTAAAGCCTGAAGGAGCTCATGATTAAAAAGCTTATATTCAGAAAAAGTCAATGGTGGTAAAATTGTGTATCTTTTCACAAGGGATTCATTCTATTTGGATTTTTATTTTGGTGGTTTTCAAGTGAAGGAAGAGGAGTAACTAAGTTCCCCAGGTGATTCTGCTTACCTAGTTTGAGATTTACTGCTCACCTGGGTAAGAAATGCCATTGATATGTTTCTCATCATTGATCCTTTTGTGTATTCTTTTTTTAAGGAAGATTTTGTTTTGTTTTGTTTTTGTTTTTCCTTTTGTGTATTCTTGTTAAGGAATCCTAGGCTATTTCACAATCACATCCTCTTGGAATAATGGCAAAAGTTATTGGAAGGATATATAGCTGGTTTTCCCCAAAATTTTTCACAGTGGTTATAACAAATAAGTAAATCCTCCCTTTTGAAATATGCAAAGTGAGATTATACAGTTTATAACATCTTTTAACAAACATACTACAATTATATGCTAAGAGTAAAACTAGTCAAATGGATTTGCTTAAGATCTGAATTCAATAATAAGAGGTCCAATAATATTGTGAAATGCAGATATATGTCCAGAAGAATATGGTATGTCCATGATTCTGGTATGAATCTAAATGACTTTTGCCACTTTCTAATTTATATTTGATTTTTAGAAACAGTCAAAGTCACTTTAGAGTCTACTCTGTAAAATGCATAATGAGAAGAGTAAAATCTAATAGTAGGATGGCCCTAACTACCCTCAAGTTGAAACATGATAAGACTTATTTTCTTGTGTAGTTCATCTTTTGTTGATTGGTTAGAAAACATAAATTTGTCCAAAGATACACTAAAATTTAGTGGCAGAAGTATAATGGAAATTTCCAGGGCCCATCTCCTATTCAGTTTCTACTGTTTAAAAAAAGATAATGAGGGCCCGCCCAGTGGCGTAGTGGTTAAGTTCGTGCTTTAGCAGCCCGGGGTTCGCAGGTTTGGATCCCGGGAGCTGGCTGACACACTGCTTGTCAGCCATGCTGTTGCCACAGCTTTATAAGTGTCCCTTATAAAGTAGAGGAAGATGGGCACGGATGTTAGCCCAGGGACAGTCTTCCTCAGCAAAAAAAGAGGATCAGCAATGGATGTTAGCTCAGGGCTGGTCTTCATCACCAAAAAAATAAATAAATTTAAAAAAATAAATTAAAAAAGATAATGAAGTAAGTTAACATTTAGTTTCTGGCAAGGACATTGTTGATTAAATTTACTTCTCAAAATTTTATATTATTTCAATTTCTAGATGTCAAAACCATTAGGTGATTTTCTTTTTCTCCTGGATTGAGGCATTGTGGTGAGGATATAAATTTATTTAAGATAAATTCAGGATCAATCTTATTTTCTTCCAACTTTAGAATATAAATTTTAGGTCAGAAAAATATTTATAGCAGAAAAAAGAAATCAGCAAGAGCTGTTGGACCTCTCAGTACCTCACTTTAATCAAATTCTTTGTATATTTCCCATTCATCTTTGGTTCTAAGTATAGTTAAGCTCATTTCTTTGTAACCAAATAAAATGAAAATCAACCTGTTTTTAAAGAGATGTCGAGCTAATGAAAGCGAATGCAAATAGCTAGTTTGACAAGAAGAAATATATATATATTTTATGACCAGATGTCATCATTTGTAGGTAAAATATACAAATGCATAAATGTATAAGGAAAACAAGATGCAGATATTCTTTTATCACTGAGGAGTTATGACTATTTAATTGGCCTTCATTAAACTGGTAACAAGTACATGTCAACCACCTTTGGAAAGCTTAAACAAACTGTATTAATTATAAAGCTATTAAGATTGACTTCATTGTGCTGTCTCACTAGCAGAAAATGAGTCAGTTTGTTCAAGCCTCAAAAACACACATTATCAACTATTTTATACACATGTTCCTGTACTCCCTATTCCTCAAAGCTTCAGGTAGTATACCCTTTGTAGTAAATTGTATTATAGTTCTGTTTATGAAGATTGCATTGCAGAAAAGTTATTCCTTCCACATGTCACTTAAGTGTGAATATTTTGCGATTATCAGGTATGACTTGTGCTTCATTCGGTGAAGACCTCTCTTCTTCCCACACTGGACTTGGATATCAAATGAAAGTAAAGATAAGGTTACACGTTAAGTACTTATAAGCCAGACAACCTTATGAAATGATTATACTATCATCTTCAATTTACAGATGAAGTACAGAGAAGTTAAGTAACTGGCTCAACATCACACAGCTAGTAAATGGCAGAGTCTAGGTACAAACTCGGGAGATATGGTTCCAAGTCCCACACTGATTTTAGTGCTGCGTTCTGTCTCTCAGTCCGTGTGTTGACATTTCCTTACAATTATACTTAAGCAATCAGACAGGTGCTTTTTTAAGACGAATAAAAAAATGTTAGATTTGTGTCTTAACCCACCCAAGTTTTAGGACCATATTTTAAGTCTGTCATTTCTATAATAAACTTGGAAATCGTTTCAGCTCTAACAGAAATCTTCTCTAAAGACTGTATCTTATTTAGGAAGATACAATCGTCGAAATGTACTCAAAATTTATAACTATGAAAAAATATTGCACCTTACCCATTTTCAGTGGCAAAACTAAGATAATTTAATAAGTGGTGTCTGATTCATTTACTATCAATTCAAAGACACAGTATTTTAGCTAAAGCAGTCTTGTCAACAGGTTCCTATTTTGAACATTCTTGTACTTGACCATGGTTATTCCTTTTTCTTTTTTTTTTCTCCTTTTGCATTTTGTAAATTTAAAAATTAAAAGCATTAAAGGGCAGAACAGAAATATTGCATTATCCCCAAGAAATTTTCCCTGAGGTAAGGTTTAAATTAATCAATGTAGGATTATTAACTAATGCTAAAACGGCTGCTTCTTAAAGAACAGGCATAATTTGTGTTGCATGTGGGATTTTCAGAGCATTTCTAATGAATTCAGAGGATCATCTAATCCCAGAAATACTTCTTTGCACTCAAGAGGTTGATTTTCTCTGTTGGCTTCAGAAAATACCTAACCTTTTTTTTTGTTTTCTATCCGGCACCTCCTTTCTGGCATATCCTGTTGGCATTACTCCTATAGAGAACTTCCTGGAAAGCAGATCATTTTGTTGTGATCGGAAATACTTTTGTCTGGCTTTTAGGTCATGCTGTAAACCCAGAACAAATGACAGAGCTAAGCATCCTATGTGAAAATGCCAGTCATTAAACTCATGAGAGATTTTGGGTGGTTTTTATTTTGGGTTTTTTTTTAATGATGCAAAATACTCAAATTTCAAGTAGGACTATTTTACATAAAAGTCCAGTGACGTTGATTTTTGGCCAGAACTTGGAATAGCTGGGAAAAATATCAAGAAAAACAACTTGTATCAAAAGGCAAATTAGTTTTTGAAGCTGGTGTTAATTGGCAGCCAAGGTGTTTCATTATGAAGCTGAATTTTTAACAGTTGTTACTTGGTTACTATGAAAACACCAGCCAGAAGAAAACACTGCAGTGTAATGGATATTTCTCCAGTCTCTCCCCTTCCCTCTGCCAACGTGTCAATAATGTGAGTCCAGTTTTAAAACACCTATGTGCTGCCTGGCAAGTGCCTGTGTTGTCTGTTATTCAACTTTATTTCGGATTAGATGCATATTTCATGATCAACAGGTTCAGGGATGATCACTTTCAAACTGCAGGTGTTGTATTTTTCTATTTTGCAGTTCTCTGTGTTTGAATGAAACCTTAAGACCTTATTGGGAGAATTTTTTTCTTTGTAACCTAGAGCATAAAGGTAACCACAAGAAATATATAAATTGTAACCAGAGAGATGATTCTTTTGGATGAAGCAATGAGACATACTGTGCTTTAGCTCTATGTGTGAGCACACCTACTGCTGATTTTTTTTTTTTTAAGGGAAAACACCTGAGCGCCATAGGTAGCGAGTTCCAACTGTTTATTCCCTTCCCTAATAGAAAACAGCGTGAAGAAGGTTTCCCCCCACACATAACATATCCAAAGCCCCTGGGAGTATGTATGCGTTGATATTTTCCCCATTCTGATATTTTATTAGCTGGCTAAGAAAAAAAATTGGTTTGTTCAGTGAGTCCTCAACCTATAGGCAACAAATTCTTGTATTGTCCTGTCAGAGTCGTCATGTTAATCTCTGCTGTGTTCAGCATCTAGTTTTATGGTGATGCATAGAAAAAATCATTTTCTATGAGTGATGTGATAAAAGTGTTAATTTAAATTACATGCCAACAGTTTCCCAGCCAAATAATTTAATTATGTGATTATAGTCTTATTTAAGCCCTTGCTATTGATTTTAAGAAGCAAGCATGGCTCTATTTGTTGTCCTTCAACACAAAAGCAGGTTTTCCTTTTGCCTTGCAAAGACTCAGGTAGGGTTTTACAGAACAAAATAATGAATGCTTCTGCTGCAGCATGTCACAGGGGAGGCTGGGACAATACTGAACTCATGCACACCGCTGATCCTTGCTTGCTGGGCAGCATGTACACCTGGATTTCTGACAGCTCTTTGGGTTCACTAGAGACCTCTGTCATTCTGTTCATCCTCTCATAGGCAATGGTCGAGACAGTTAACAACCTCCTCCAGCCACAAGCCTTGAATGCGTGGAAAGACCTGACTACAAGTGATCAACTACGGGCAGCCACCATGTTGCTTGACACTGTGGAGGAAAGTGCCTTTGTGCTGGCTGATAACCTTTTGAAGACTGACATTGTCAGGGAGAACACAGACAATATCCGTAAGTGGCCTTTGTTATACAGAAGGGTTAGAGACCCTTGTACAGTAGAAGAGGGAAAAGAAAAAAGTATCTGTGGTGTCCCAGATATTATGAATGATACTTTATTTCAGTGGGGATAAGTTATTCTTTCTCTGTAGTTGAGAGGCTATCACCTGTCATAGGCTTAAAAGAATCTTCATAATCCTATATGTTATCCTCCTTGGAACATTCCGATATTGGATATGTCAGCCTGAGATCATTTACAGTGAAGTCCGTTTATTTTTTATAGTTTTTATATATGTGTGTATCTATGTATATATTGTACTATTTGAAATTTTATCCTCATAATACAAGCCTCATGGGTAATTTCAGTTCTAATAAGAGTGTCTCTGAATTATATACTATAAAGAAATCAGTCATTTAAGTGAGGGTGATAAAGCTATTTTGGATAATTGTGTTATTGGCTCATAAAGAGTATAAATTTATTGTGTACAAGGAAGTACCTGACAGTTTTATTTCAGAAGATTTGATAAAGCTGTTTCAAACTTATTAGATATAAAGATAGATCAATATTGATATACTAGTACAGATCTAGATTATAAAAGGATTTTTACTTAATTCATAAAATAAAGATAATATTTTGAAAATAAACAAAGTCAATGACAACGTATAAGGATTTGAGTTTGCATTTTAAATTTTAGCCATTATAATTGATACATTTGTGTTCTTATTTACCTGATCTTTATAGCTTTTATTTTTTTTATTTTGAAAAATAAAATACTAAAAGAATGCTTTCTAAATAAAAAATTGAACTATTATAAAATGTGACAAATAGAACATTAATTTCAGTGTTTTGATTTCAGAAATATTTCAGTGATTTAGGAAGTTAGCTTTGGTGTGTTTCTCAATGACCACTGATATCTCTTTCCTATTACAGAATTAGAAGTTGCAAGGCTGAGCACAGAAGGAAACTTAGAAGACCTAAAATTTCCAGAAAACATGGGTCATGGAAGCACTATCCAGCTTTCTGCAAATACTTTAAAACAAAATGGCCGAAATGGTGGGTTAGAGTTTATTTGTTAAGCTGGTTGGAAGTGAACTTGTCAATTCATTGCCTCTTGCCTTGGAATTTTAGATCTACTATCCAAAAGCTCTCCTCCTCCTCTCACTCCTCTATTCTCTTTCTCCTCCTCCTCTTTCTTATTTCCTGCACCAACAATATTGCAATGATATTTGTTCTGCAAAATTCTCAATCAGATTTGGAATTGTTCTATTACTTTTCAGTTGCAGTAAAATGTCAGAAACTTGAATATAAGGGAATTAATGAACAGCAAAATTCAGATGACCTAACTTTTTTTCCTTGAAAGGAGGAACTCTCACTGAGTTGTCAGATTTAGTTTATAAAAACTGTAATGGAAATTTTACCTGTAATTTTAAAATCATATATATATTTTTCTCTTTATTCACTTCTCTTTGAAGATGTTTCTGCGCTTTCCCTTTACAAAGCATACAGAAAATTTAAATGTGAGGAGAATTTTGGGAAATGGAATGGGTAATTATAGGTCAGTTTAGTACTAGATTATTCATCAAATATAATTAAAATTAAATAATCTCATAGAGATTATTAAAAACATATTTTTTGCCAGACAAGTGAGATCCTTTAACCTGTTAGGTGATAGGAAGACAACCTCACATCCTACAACCAATTCAAAGCTGATATTTCATATTGCAGGGTGAATACTTTTGAAAAAAGAAGAGCTTGTTAAAATAATGTGAAGAAAAAAAAATTATGCTTGTTGTCAGCAGACCAAGATTCTTTATAAATTTTGGAAATCTTGTAAGACTGAACTTATAAATCATTATTATGTTGCTAATTTGACTATGTGAATTTTGAGGCAGCAACAAGATTTTCTATAGAGCAAAATCAGATTCCTTTATTAGTTTCCTAGCTGGTTTCCCTCCTTCCACTTTTGCCCCCCAATAGTGTATCCTGTTGACAAAGGGTTCTTCCTGAATCATAAATCTGACCAGTTCACCTCCAGTTACACTTACAGTGAAATCAAATGACTTACCTAGGCCTACCATGTGCTGCCTGCTTCACTTCCCTCCTGCCTCATCTGCCCCACTTCACGTCTGTCTTTAGCATGCTTTCTGTGATCCAGACAGTCTAGTCTTGATTCATTTTTTTTATGGAGATATAATCAACATATAATGTTATATTAGTTTCAGGTATACAACATAATGATTTGATATTTGTATGTATTGCAAAATGATCACAGTAAGTCTAGTTAACATCCATCAGCACACAGTTACTTTTCTTTTCATGTAATGAGAACTTTTAAGATTTATTCTCTTAGCAACTTTCAAAATATGCAATACAGCATTATTAACTATAGTCATCATGTTGTACATTGCATCCTCGTGACTAATTTATTTTATAACTGGAAGTTTGTACCTTTTGACCCCCTTCACCTATTTCACCTATCCCCCATCCCCAGCCTCTGGCAACTACCAGTCTGCTCTCTGTATCTATGAATTCAGTTTTGGTTTTTATTTTTTAAGATTCCACATATAAGTGAGATTATAGTATATTTTTCTTTCTCTGTCGGAAGTATTTCACTTAGCATAATGCCCTCAAGGTCTGTCTGTGTTGTCGCCAATGGTGAGATTTTCATCATTTTTATGGCTGAATAATATTCCATTGCATATATATACCACATCTTCTTTATCTGTTCATCCATTGATGGACACTTAGGTTGTTTTCATATCTTGACTATTGTAAATAATGCTGCAGTGAACATGGGGGTGTCAAGATCTTTTCGAATTAGTGTTTTCATTTCCTTCAGATAAATATCCAGAAGAGGAATTGCTGGATCGTATGGTAGTTCAATTTTTAATTTTTTGAAGACCGTCCATACTATCTTCCAGAATGGCTGCACCAATTTACATTCCTACTGATAGAACACAAGGGTTCCTGAAGCTAGTCTTGAGTCTGTTCCTTGGACATACCAAGAATGTTCCTGCATCACATTTTTTCATTTTCTTCCTTCTTAGAATGCAGTTATTATGTTTCCTTATGCAGAAACTTCCCTATCATTCATTGTGCAGTATAAATCTTACCTTCTTGGGAAAGTTTCCCCTGTCCCTCCGAAGTTAGATCACTCTTTCCCAATCATTCTTTTCCCATTAGCCATTTTATGCCAGTACTTCTTGATGGGATTTATTCACTTACCACCATATGAAATTATACTGTTATTATTATTAATTTATTTATTTAAATTAACTGCCTATGGTCTGACTCTCCCTCTAGGCTGTAAGCTCCATGAGAGTGGGGGCCTTTTCTAACTTGTTCATTGACATAAACCTAATGCCTGGCACATGGATGCACTCACTAAGGATTTATCAAATAAATGTGTGAACTTTCAGATACAGAGCTAATAAAGATTGAAATATGTCTATATTAGTCATATTATGTTTTGTGCTCATTTATTTTGTTTACTAAATTTGTGTGTATGTGTTTTAGCTAACACTTAAGCATTAGTTTTGGAATGGAGAATCTGTAACAGTTATATGTGCCTAAATACACTGGTCAAACAAGGTAGGATGGCAACATGACACATTCCACAGTGGAAATTGGTATAAATTATCAGCCTATTATAAACCAATTAAAATAAAAGCTGTTACTGTCAACAAGAAGAATACATGGATACATATATAGTTCCTAAGTTTAGCCCTCTAAAAAAATCAGCATTTTTGTCTTTTATCTTAAATCTAGAGGAAAAAGCTAAAATTAAATGCTGTGTTGTAGCAGTCAAGTATTTAGTGAATTACTATTCTTAGCTCAGTACTGTGTTAACAGATGTGGATTGGAAGTTTAAGAATGCCCCTTTCCTTTATGTAGCTCTTATCATAATCTCTTTGCTGGATTACTGAAAGGATAATAGATATCTCATAGAATCACTGAGAAGGCTGGAGAGTCAGGCCCAGAAAACACACAAGAGCAAGGAGGCTGACAGCAGCCTGTGCCACCACACAGAATCATTGCTGTGAGATGTCACTGTTGCCACAAGTGAAGCGTAAGTGAAGGCTGCTGCTGTACCACCTCCTGCTTCCTTGTGTCACTAGTTCCTCTTCCAAAGTCTGAGGCTAGTGCATCTGATTGGATGCATCTAGCAGAGGTGCCCGCAGCAACCTCTTTGCAAGGCAGTCTGGGAAAGCAAGTAAATGTCCATTTTGTGTCTATAAATCCCTAAAAGTAGGGAATTTCCCAAACATAGGAGCACAGTTTCGACGTTGGACAGTCCTCTCCCTCCTCAAAAAAAAAAGTAGTAAAGACTGTAAGATTCAGAGACAAGAACCTCACTTCCTCATCTTAGTAAGCACAGTAGTCAGAGCAGTGCCTGTCTCTTGGTGAACTGAAATGAATTCATACTGGAAGTAAGACATAGGGTTTGACTTATTTTAAGAAAGGAAATGATATGATAAAACATGTTAAAAGAAGGTTAATTTTACAGAGGATTACATGTAAGAGATTGTCACAAGGGAAAGAATAAGATAGAAGAACATATGGAGATAGTGATCTTAAAAGAACATGGTAATTGAGTTTTAAGACAGTAAAGATTTTAAATCCTTGTTTTTTTCTTTAGTTGCAATTGAGATATAATTTACATACAAGAAAATGCATATACCTTAAGTGTTTAGCTTGATGAATTTGACAGTTGTACATTCCTCTATAATATCCCCTAAAATAAGGTATAAATGTCTAATATTGCCCAGAAGATTCCCTGGTGCCTCTTTCCAGTTTTCTTACCCCGTCCCCCACCTGATGAAACTACTTTCTTCTCATTACTATTTCTATAGCCAAATTTTTCCTGCTCTTAGCCTTCAAATAAATGAATCATACCATTTCTACTTTTTTCTGCCTGTATTCTTTAACTCAGCGTAATTTTTTTGAGACTGAGTCATTATGCTCCATCTATCAGTGGTTTGTTCTTTATTGATGTATAATATATTCCACTATATTAATTTACCATAATTTATTCTCCTATTGATAGATTTTTTTAGTTGTTTTCAGTTCAGAGCTATTATGACTAAGGGTGCTATCCATGTTCTTCTATGAGTTTTTTTTCTTTGTGGATATCTGTTTTCACTTATCTAGCAAGAGTAGATATATATTTAACTTTATAAGAAATTATCAAACATTTTTCCAAATAGTTGAACCATTTTACATTCCCATCAACAGTGTACAAGATTTTCAATTGTTGTACATCATTATCAACATTAGTGTGGACAGTCTTTTCAATTTTAGAGATTTTAGTGGCTATGAAATGGTATCTCAATGTGATTTATTTTTCTTTCCCTAATTACTAATGATACTGAAAATTTTTTATGTGTCTATTAGCCTTCCATATGTCTTTTTTTCTAAAGTATGTGTTTGTGTGTTTTGCCATTTTAGTGTGTCATTTATTCTTTTATTGTTGATTAGCACAAAGGCTTTATATATTCATGAGTCTCATATATATATATACACACACATATACATATAACATTTCCTAGTCTGTGGCTTGCCTATTCATTTTCTCAATGCTGTATTTTGATAGACACAAATTTTCAATTTTGATAAAGTTCAATTTACCATTTTTTTCTTTTATGGTTAGTGGTTTTTGGGTCCTATCCAAGTCATCTTTGCCTTCCGCAAGATCACAAAGATATCCTACATTTTGTTCTAGAAACTTTATCATGCTGGTTTATATGTTTAGTTCTTTGATCCATGTTGAATTACATTTCGAGTATGGAGTGAGATAGAGATTGAGGTTCATTTTTTTTAATACTGATAATATAGTTGTTTCAGCATCATTTGACTTTCCTTTTCTCATGAATGACTTGGCACTTCGGTTAAAATGAATGGTTGATTTTTGTTGTGAGTATATGTTATACAGATTTGATTACAATCTAATTAGAACTAATTTAAGTGCAATGTACAGAGTAATCAGAGTTTTTTCCCAATTTATAATTCACATTTGCATTTATTTTAGGAGAGATCAGAGTGGCCTTTGTCCTCTATAACAACTTGGGTACTTATTTGTCCACGGAGAATGCCAGCATGAAGTTGGGAACAGAGGCTATGTCCACCAATCATTCTGTTATCGTCAATTCCCCTATTATCACAGCAGCAATAAACAAAGAGTTCAGTAATAAGGTTTATTTGGCAGATCCTGTGGTGTTCACTGTTAAACATATTAAGGTAAGAAGATGGCATGTTAAGTTTAGTTGTCCATAATATCTGTATTTGTTATGGCATGAACATGAAGTGTATTAATTTTTTAAATTTTTTTCCTATTATTTGACGTATAGAAATTCATTATCTATAAAATGATAGTGGTGATTTTTTTCTCTGAAATGAGGGAGGAGAATACTTAAATATGTAAATGGTTATGGTAAAAACATTCCTAGATGGATTTATAAATGTTTCTCCATAATTTAAAAGAGCCAACAATATGTTCAGTGGAACTGGACATGGCTTCACATATGATATTACAAGTAATTATGTCTTTGTGTGTAGATATATTTTTGTGTATTGTAAATTGAACAAAGTTTTCTAAAGACCTCCCTTTCAGAAGTTGATTGTTTAGAGCAATTAACTTCTTTACTTTGCAATGTACTTTAATTTGAAATTAGTTGATGTGATTCTGAGACAGTGATACTAGTAACCCTTCAATATTAATTTTTTAAAAAGTAAACTCACTTCTAATCAGGGGCAATAAACAACAACATTTAATCAAATTTGCTTAGACTTGAGGAGGCCCACTTAATATGAAAATACTGGTAGATATCTCCACAAAAATTGGAACGGAGTATGACATTATGTTAGATGTAAAGAAAATTTGCCTACCTAATTTACATGATCCTAAAGTAGTTATTGGCCTTATTGTGGTTTTTTTTTTTTTCCCCTGTAGCAGTCTGAGGAAAATTTCAACCCTAACTGTTCATTTTGGAGCTATTCCAAGCGCACAATGACAGGTTATTGGTCAACACAAGGCTGTCGGCTCCTGACAACAAATAAGACACACACCACATGCTCTTGTAACCACCTAACCAATTTTGCCGTGCTGATGGCACATGTGGAAGTTAAGGTAAGATATATACCATAAAATAGAAATGCCTTAGGGTATAATCGGGACACTAACATAAAAAGGCCAGTCTCACTTCAAAGTTTTTCCACTTTCATAGTAATTCTATTCAGGAACTCTGGTGTTCAACCGGTATCCTCCTGGATGATTCAAAGAACTCTTTTTTTTCTGTTATCAACATAGTTCATAAAATTGAAGTTTCCTTATAAAATACAATTTTGATATAAAACTGAGTCTCCCCAGCTTTTATTTTGTATGAATAAATGTCAGACCTCATGAGCAGGGCAAGATAGGACCCCAAGATCAAAAGTCAGTGTGGTGGTGTTAGGAACTGGTAGGTTGAAGACTAAGGAGCTATGCATGGGATTAAATACTGTCAAAATGACTCTTGGGAAAGCAGCACAATACACAGTGCATGGGAATGCAAAGAGCTTAGCAAATTCTAACATAATGTAATGGATTTTGTCCATTCGAGAAGACATTATTCTAAGGAAAAATCCAGGTGACAGTTAGTTTCTAAAGTCAGAAACACCGCTAACTTGGTTGCATCAGTCTTTTCCCAGCATGAATCTGGCTGTCATGGTAGGCATGAGGATTTAGATCTCAGATATACTTAAGACATAAAAATATAAAGGACTTTTTAACTTGGTTATAGAGATTGATAGGTTAGTAACAAGAAATTATGTATTTGTGAATTGTCATCTCTCTGATGTTGGTAAAAATAGAGGAAATATTACTGTCCAACACATTTTAATGAGTGAAAACTGTGGCAAAGGTTTTATCCACCTTATATCATTGATCCAAATAATTTCATCCAGAATTTTCTTTGACACTGTTGAATTTAGAGATGGCACAGGTATCCCAGAGGGAGACCAAATCCAAGCCCGGTTAGCACCTTAGAGCAAATTACCTTAGCCATGTCAGCACGGTTCAAATTTTGGTCTTTAAAGGACGACAAACCCTATTTTGTCAGAGTATCACAAATTGATCTAGCTTAGCAAGATTGGCTACACTAACAAATGTTAGATTTAAACCTGGAATGTGTTAGCATGCCTCTGGGATTCTCTCTTTCAGCTTAGGGAATAAAGTCAACTCAGAAAAATGGATCATATCTGAAGCAACAACAAAATATCATTTTTTGCTCACTTCATTGCGTGTAACCTCTACTCAATTTGTTATACAAGAATCCTGACTATGACCATTATTGTGTGTCAATACGAGATAAAATAAATGGAAATCAATATTTTCCTCTAGCAGTCGGTCACACAGTATGTATGTCCTAGATTTCTTGTATCACAACCTCTTGTGATTGCCTAAATCAGTCCCATTTTGATCTCACAGACTGATCATCCCTACAAGTCCAAAAAGAAATACACTGACCAAACGTACATTAGACTAATGTCTAAAACAGAATGCTAATTTATTCAGGCACAGTGAGAAATACAGCAACCAGTGGGAACAGATATTTATATGTGCTAGTTGTCACTTTCTAACCCTGCAGGAAAATCTATAAAGGAAACAAAATCGTGTTGGAGAATTTTACTTGATGAGCTTGGAAAGAGAGCAAGAAGAGTTAGCTGAGTAATCTTGAGAGCTATGCTGTTAAGCTGTGTTGCCCTGATGTGTGGGTCTTCCCTCCAGGGCTCTACTTGTGCACTGAATTGCCCTTACCTGTCGTCTGTTCATTCAGCACTTCCTCCATTCTTTTATCAACATTTTTTGAGCACCCAAGTAGAAGAATTGACGTGTTGCCTGTGACACAGTAGGCTCTCAATAAATGTAATTGACTCCTTTCCATCTGCCAGAGATTACTAGACTCCAGCATTCCAGTGGAGCTTCTGGCCCTCAAGGAACTCACATTGTTGAGGGGGAGGAAAGGGCAGAGAAGTGAAGCTGCAGCCATGATTGTGATAAATATTATCATTGAGGCCTACACATTAGGGGAGGGACACAAAGGAGGATCATCTCTCTAAGGCAGGACTGCTCAGAGAGGGCTTATCAAAAAGTGTCCTGCTCTGAAGGATGAGTAGGATGTAATTAGTGAGATAATGTGGACAATTCGCATTGACCACATTCTTGCAATATTTTCTTCACTGTGCCTTGGGCACACCAGTCTTTTGTTTCTATCCCTCCTCAACAACTGGTCCTTCTTAGCTTCCTTTTCTGGTTCCTCCTCATCCCTACAACTTCTCTTTGTTGCTCTGGCCCAGAGTGTAATCCTAGATGTAGTCTAGGCCCTATCCATTCTTTCTACCAAGGTGGTCTTATATATTCATATGACTACATCATCTCACAATTCCCAGATTTCTATTGCCATTTCTTAGATCCAAACTCATAGATTCAACTACTAACTTGCCTTATCCACCTAGACTTCTAATAAGTGTCACAATTCTAGAACTACACTTTTGGTATTCTCCCATCTGAGTCTTCTCTATCTTAGTAAATGGCTACTCTGTTCTTCTAGGTGCTCTGGCCCTAAACCATGCATCATCTTTGTTTCTTTTCACTCATACTGCACACCCAATCCTATGAGCATATTCTACCAGATTTAGCATCTGACAGCTTCTCAGCATCTTATAACTACCACCTGGATTCAAGCCCCTATCATCTCTCCTAGACTTTTTTGTTTTGGCTCCTTAATTGGTCTCCCCGCTTCCCTCCTTGTCCCCCTTAAATTTGTTCTCAGGGTCATTGCCAGAAGGATACTCTTAAAATGAGTCAGACCTTGTCACTCCTCTAATTCATTCTCAAAAAGCAGTTCTGTAACCCCTTTAAAGTGCAAATCAGGTCCTTCATACCTTTGATCCAATCTGAATAACTTTTTATCTCGATAAGAGCAAAATGGCAAATCTTGGCCTGTATTAGCATCTCTTAACTTCCTCTCCTATTACTCTTCCTCCTGATCACTTGGTTTCAGCCACCTAGCCTTTACACAAACATAGTAGGTGTGCTCTAGTTAGACCTGAAGGTCTCTCTCCTCCTAGTCCCCCAAATAGCCATATGGCCAGCTTCCTCATCTCCTTCAAGTCTATGCTCTGATGTGACCTTCTCAATGAGGCTTTCCCTGTCCACCATATTTTAAATTTCAGATTACCCCACCCCCACGAAATACTATGGGGAGTAAGGCAATACAAGTCCTTGGCCTCAGGGAATTTATAGGTTATCAAGGGAGAGAAGTGTTAAGACTGATTTTTGAATGGGTGATGAGAGAGATTTCGTAGCTAGGTCAATTTTGGCGGATAAAAGAAGGAAGGGGATGCTTCCACCCCAAGGTAGCAACACAGCTGGTTAACTACTTCTGATTTCTCTCGACTTCTATTGTCTAAGAACAGATTTGTCTTCGCTTTTAGACATAAAAGTATTCATTACAGAAATTTATGTAATGTAATTTTATACTAAATTGAGATAGTATTTATGGTACTTTAAAATTTTTCCATTATTGGGAATCACCTGCAGGTTTATTTGTTGTTCAGCAGAATGTTAAATACGCTAAACTCAAATATCTACCTCTTGTCTTACAAGCAGTTCTTTTTGTGAACACTCTTTATGGGAGGAGTATTTTAGTTTACAGGAGCACAAGTTTCAAACTAATTGACTAATTAACATTTCTACTGTGGTTTTGTAGAGCACAGTAACAAATGCTTTAGATAAAGGTCTGACAGTTTATATCACCTATAGCTCTTTCTTCTACTCAAATTATAATTCTTTGGGAGAAATTTTAAAAAGTCTCCCTACTCTTTCCTGTCAGTTCAACTTGACATTGATTTTTATTATCTTTAAAAGTTTTCACTTTCCTTACTTTGAGGACTGCATCTCTCTCTTATTTTTAGCTTAGTATATCCCATTGCCCCCATCCCAACTTCACCTAGCCCAAGTGTAAGCATTGATTTTGCTATTTAAAATCATTGTATTTCTTTCTTAATTTAGTATTGATTCAAAAGAATGACAATTTGGAAATGTTTAATTCCATATGGTGGATTCTGTATATCAAATATTTTATAGCTAGACTTTATTTAGGCTAGAAAAAAAAGCACAAGGTAGTTTTACATTACAAGATTCTGCAGTTGTACATGAAGTAAAGTACTTGCTTTCAAAAAGAATATTTTTATTTTTTAAGATCCAAAAAGCAAAGTTACTTGCAGAATTTAGGAAATGATTTTATTAGTGAAAAATAAAATGTTTAATGTATGATGCTAAAGGTGTTGTTTTCCAAAATTTTATGTTCATTTTGTTTTTTTGCTGAGGAAGATTCACCCTGAGCTAAAATCTGTGCCAATCTTCCTCTACTTTATACGTGGGTTGCTGCCACAGCATGGCTGACATGGTACAGGTCTGCACCTAGGATCCAAACCTTCAAATCCAGGCGGAGCATGCCGAACTTAACCACTACGGGGCCAGCCCCTCATTTTGTATTTTATCATCTATAGTATGATGAGATTGAGGTGGAGATAGAGATTAAAAATCATAACTAGTTTATAGTACTTTAAACAGTATATTTATTTAGGGGAAAAAATGAGATAACTGATTAGTTGAATACCCTCCAAATATGAAAAATGAAAAGGGTTTCAAAAATGGTCAAAAATATAAAATTTTGTTATATTAATTATCTTGAATATTAACATTATAAAAAAAATTAGAAAACTTTTTAGAACCAAAAATTATTCTTGGATTTTCTCATTGGACAATTTTTATAATGATATATTTCCTTCATACATTTATTAAAATTTGAAATTGTTCATTTGCTAGTATGTTGTGTTATTGTCTGCCTCCCCCACTAGATCCTAAGCTCAGTGTTAGGATCAGAGAGAAATGAGAGAAAGAAGTGAGAGAGTCAACCTTGCAGATTATCTAGAGAAAGACTCTTCCAGGAAGATGGAACAAGAACAAGACCCAGAACTAGGGGCGATTCTAATGTGTTTGAAGAACTACGAGACCAGTGTAGTTGGAGTGGAAAGAATAAGAGAGAAGGTGTGTTAGCAGAAAAATTCAGAGGGTCTAGAACAGAAGGCTTGTAGCCCATCCGAAGGACTTTGGGTGTGGGTTTTACTCTGAGTGCAGTGGAATACCACAGAAGAGTTTTAAGCAGAGGAACAGCATGATCTTTCATATATATATGTAATATATTTAATGTTTTTCATCTACCAATTTGATATGTATTTATTAAGAAGGGAACTTCAACCAGGTCCTGACCCTAAATGACATATATACTTCCTTAAAGTATAGATTAGTTTTTCCGCTGAGAAATATGTATTTTGCAAGATAGCGTATCTCTATGTCTATTTTAGTCCCTCTGAATTTTAAGTTCTTTGAGATCAGTTACCATATTTATTCTGGAGTCCTACATACCTAGAACTAAGTCTGTAACAATTTAAGATTTCTAGAGTCATTTAAATTTTTGCCCAGGCTACCAAGAAGTAACACATCCCTTTTATTTAATGAAAGAATGACAACTGCCATCTTCCCCACTGACCCATCCCTCTCCCCCTGTACCAGACACTTGCAAACATACTTCTCTTAATTTCCTATGTTGAAGTAAGTATTTAGAATTTCCTATCACTTGCAAGCAATGGGCAGAGGACAGATATTTCAAAATATGAATGAGTGTAATGGGAGAATTTTCTTCCTACCCCCATGGCTTCTGGAGCGCCACCTCAACTCTAATGCTCCTTTGAACAAATAAAAAGAAATGAAAAATGCTGCCTCCATATCACTTCCCCCTATCCTACAATGGACCACCAATTGCCTAGAACCTCTTTTGTTTTATTTCTGATGAAGTTGCTGTGAGTAGGGGAAATTATTGGAGGAAGAAGAGGAAAGTTCTATGGATTTTCACCTGTACTTATCTCCATACAAGGCGTGGAGGAAGAGAGGAAAGGTCACCTGTAGTGACAGCAAGAGGGATACTCTTTGCATCTGTGTTTGAGAGGAGGCATTGGCAACTAGCTCATGGTATGTCTTTTTAAGTTCATGAAAGGAGCAGGTATATCCAAAATTAGCTATAAAGAGAGAGAGCAGCTGAAATTATGGACTTGGAGAAAAATAAACCATTAAAAATCATTTTATTACCTTTCTTCTCCACTCCTTTTACAGAACTTTTACAGAAAAGTTGAAAGAATGGTACAATAAATACTCATATAACCTTTTTTCTGAATTCACATTTAAATTTTTAACTCATTTGACCGTAACTTTTCTGTGTATGTATATTTAGCTGTATTATTTGACTTTTTGAAAGTAAATTGCTCATTTTATAATACTTAATTCCTAAGTCCTCCAGCAAATACATTTTAAGAACGAAGACATTGTCTCTCTACGGTTAACACACACAAGAAATTTAACATCGATTAAATACTATCATCTACTATATAATGCATACACACATTTTTCCAATTATCCCAGTAATGTCCTATACAGCCTTTGTTTCTCCATGCAGGATGCAATCAAGGGTCACACGTTGCCTTTCATTGCCGTGTCTCTTTAGTCTTCTTTAACATAAAAGTCTTCCTCTCTATTTTTGTCTTTCATGAAAATGACATTTTGTAGAATCCAGGCCATTTGTCCTCTAGAATGTTCCACAACTGCAATCTTTCTGATTGTTTTCTCATGATTAGATTTGGATTAAACATTTTGGACAGGAATACCATGTAGGAGATGCCATAGCCTTCCCATCGCATCTGGGGGCCCCTTATTGGAATTACTAGTTTGATCACCTCATTAAAGTTACATTGTACAGGAATATTGAAGTTTTTGTAATTAAGAGGAATCTGTAAAAACATATTTGAAAACTTCATATTATTCATCTCAATTTCTTTAATTGTATAGTGCTTAGTCCATCCTTTATTTGTTCCTCAAAGAATTGAGTACCATCTTTATGACAGGCAAAGTGTGCAGTCTAATTAGTAATATAGATAAGTAATCAGCAAAATCAGTGTCTTGTGAGAAATGTCTTACTGTTGCAGTAGAGGATGCTTTGGAAACACATGGGAAATAGCCTTCACTTGTCTTTGAGGGGTCAGAGAATGTGCTCTAGATGAAGTGACAAAACTGTTTAAGTAAAATGAGAGTGACAGGTCGAAGTGGCATGAAATAAGGCTGCATTTTTGTGGGTTTTGGTATATTTTTTCACTAAATTGTATATTCTTTAATATTAATAGCATTCTTTGGCTGATTGTTTTTATTTCTGGGTTGTAGCAGAACTTTTAAACAGAAAGAGACCTACAGTCTTCCTATATGCAGCTTGAGTCCTTATCCTTACAATTTTTAGGTTTTTTTATCATGTTCAGTAAATAAGCTGGGCTAAACACAGCAGCTGGAGATGCACTGCAATTCTAGTGAGAAATATTTTATAAGAAATAAGTAATCTGGGGGCCAGCCCGGTGGCGTAGTGGTTAAGTTTGCATGTTCCACTTTAGCGGCCCAGAGTTCACTGGTTCAGATCCTGGGCGCGGACCTACTCATCACTCATCAAGCCACGCTGAGGTGGCATCCCATATAAAAGAGCTACAACTCTACAACTATGATACACAACTATGTACTGGGGCTTTGGGGAGAAAAAAGAGGAAGATTGGCAACAGATGTTAGCACAGGGCCAAGCTCCCTCAAAAAAAAAAGTAGTAAGTAATGAAGTTTATGGAGATTTCAGAAAGTGGAGATTGGGTGAGGACATCGCCTCTCAGAAGGGCTCAGGGTGTAGTAATAATAGGAATGAAAATCATTTCTTTAATGTCTACATACATTATCTCATTTAATCCACAACACCACAATAGGTGTTGTTGTCATAATTTGCCCAATTTATAATCTGAAGGAAAGTTGGAATAAAAATTAAAAATCAGGAGACTTAGGGTCCTGATTCCAGTTCTTGAAGTAGTTGCCTCTTGTTTTTAGGCAAATCATCTAAACTACCTATTCCCGTTATTAGTTGTTTAAATGAGACTAACAAAAATTTTTCTAACATTGTCTCAGGATTATTTTAGAGATTGAATAACAAAATCTATTAAAATCATGTTGAGAATTATAAACGTTTTTGAACATATGATTTTTTAATTCACTATTTTCTTAACTGTCCTCAAAGTGCTTGAGCTCTGGATGCTAGGGGTAGTTACCTATCAAAGTCCGAATATTTAATTTAGTTTCCAATAAAAATAATGATTTTATATACCTCTATACAAGTAAGCTTTCCCTGAAAAAGAAAAGCTTAGGGTAATGCTTTGCCTTGCTTTTTGAAGTGACACTTTTTCACATTGAAATTGTCAAATAGTAGACTTGCAGCAAAATATTATCATAACTACATGTAACTTCCTAGCTCTTCAAAATGTTGGTTATGTAGACATTGTGAATTACCACAGTATCAGCACCACCAAGTTCAATTTTAAGTACAATCATAAATCAATACTAAGTTTGCATAATCTTTTTCATTGATTTGGTTTCTTTTTCATCAGTGAGATTATGTCTAGTATTGACTAACTGGAGGATTTTTTTTTAATTATTATTTTATCTATAATGGCTCTACTCACCCAATTTACCCATGTTTAAGAAAGTATACTCAACCAACCAAGCAAAAGAAACAAACATAAAAATGTTTTCCATCCTAATGTTCTAAAAATATCCTCAGTTGCCTATACTGCTCCTTGTAAGAACTAGTTGATGTGTTTACTAACTGTACTCTATTTGTTCTGGATCACAAAATGTTATCTTTTTTTTCAAACATTGAGGCTATTCAGTGATTGTTTTTCTTTTTTCCTGGCTATTTCATTCCACTGTGTCTAGTAAATAAAATGATAAAGCTAGAGAACTGCTGGACTCTAGAGGAATTAGGCTAGATTTTCCAGAATAGTTATTTATATACTTTCTAAGACAGACAATAAGGTCAACTTGTATAAATAAGATTTTAAAAGCATTTGAACAAAAATATGGCTGAAGCTAACCACTTTTCCTATCTTGTTATAAACAATTCAAAGGACTGCCAATTTATTTTGCATATCTTTAAAGTGTAAACTTTACTATTTCAAGATCTTCTATGATTGGTTACTTGCTAATTTAAAAATCCAATTTATGGAAATTTTAAGATGTTAATTTTGTAAAAGTTAATGTTAGCTCAGGTTATTATCTCTAGGCCTGTGGGATAATTGTCCACAGGGTTATTATCTATCTAGAAGACCCTTTCTCTGTTTAAAATGCAATACATTTATTCATGAGAATGGAAAATAAAAAAGCCTAATAAGGATCCCCTTTTTCTTTTTCCTCAAATTACTTTATCTAAGAACACTGAATGAAAAAGGAATAATGGAGTAACAATGGGATGTGCATATATATGCATGCGTGTGTGTATATATTTATATTGATATTCTGTTTAATTCAGTACCTGACATATAGTAGGCATCCAACGAATATCCTTAGAATGAATCTACCAAACTTTTATTAGGTATTTTTGGCTTGGTGTAGTTTCTATTTGTGTGGTTTTTATAATCTAGTTATGCAAAGTTACTTTCTCTTTTTAGCCTAATTCAATTAGTCTCTATTTTAGAACTTTTCTTTCTCATGTGGTGAATTTATTTTTCTTATGCACCAAAGCAAATGACTGTTTGAGAAGAATTATATATGAATGATAACAATAAACATATCTAGTCAATTCAAGTCTGGCATTTCTATGGTTCTGTTTCATTAAATTTCAGCTTCTCTACCCCATTCTCTATCACCTAACCCCTTTAAGAAGTACTTTCAAAAATTGTGTGTGTGCGCGCGCATGCGTTTTAATGAAAACCATCTTAGGAGAAGTTATCCATTTTGTCTGCGAATCAGAAAATTAGCTGAATGATCCCCAGCAAGCTTTGTTTTAATAAAACTTCTGGATTTAATCATTGCATTCAAAGGATAGTCAAGAAGTTTTCACTCATGAAAGCCTGGCTCTGTCCAATTCTAAGGAGCTTAATATAACTGGGTCACAAAAGTGGATCTAGGGAGGGATCTCCACTGTTGTGAAGTTATTAAGAGCATGGAGTATTTGGCCAACAGTTAGGGTGATCAACTTTTTAGAGAGCCAACTGGGAAATAGCACTACCAGATCAAAAATATACTTAATATGCAGTAAGTAATGATGCACTTATGTGTTATTAATACTTAACAATGACAATTAATAGTATTTAATAGTAAGGATAATAGTATGAAAAGCTATAACATTGTTTTTTAAGTGTTTCTTTCTGTCCTCTGATATAACAAAAGTCTATTGGCTATTTAAATTTTTAGACTATTTTATTGTATATCTTTGAGATATATAAATGTGAGACTTCAAAAAAAATAAGTACAATAAAGTAACTAAACAGATATGACCTATATTTAATAAAATAACTCTGACATGTTTCCTATTTGTCTTTTTCCTTCTTTTTACAGAGTTAAAACTAAATACAGTCAAAAGTAAAGTTCACTTTGACCTGCGTTTCTGCTCTTATCAAGCACACATTACATTAATTCCTGGTGTCAATTCAATGTGATGACATCAAGCTAAATATCTTCTCAACAAAAATTTTAGGCATGGAATATTTAGGATTTTAGTTATCTTTACTTATTAGGTTTTTAGACTTGTAGGAATTAGCTCCCAGCTCTCCAAAATGCCCATCCACTTTGTATCTACATGCGTGTTTTGGTAGACCAGCTCCCTGTCAATCAGTTCTTTTGCATGTGTGAATTCATCACATAGGCTGTCCATGTCCAAAATGTTCATCATTTTTAAACACCTCCAAGCACATTGGATGTCAGCATAAGCTAAAACATTATCAGAGATAATGATTTTAAAGCACTGGGGTAATTTTACTTTACACAATCGAGATTGGATCCCAAAGTCACAGTCTTAATAAAGAAATGAGAAAGTCCTGTTTAACGTGACTGCCCTTTTCTGGTGACATTTTTTGGAAACAGTCTGAAATCCCCCAAATAAATAATGTTTTCTCTTTCTGACTTTTTGTCCTAACCTACACAGAAGTTAATGCAACTCAGGTAGAGTCAATTCATCTTTCTCCAGGTTCCTCACAGACTCTTCAGAGCTTATGAAACAGTTTTAGAGAAACATCATAAAAATTTGTTTTACCATAATTTTTTTTCTCTGTTCTCATCTGTCATATATTTCAAAATTAGAGACCGACATTTTTCTTGTCCTACATTTTGAAAATATGACTTTACAAAAAGCCGATATTTTGACATCTTTCCTATGGCCAGCACCAATGATAGCCATCTTATAGGCACATCTCAAGAGGCTGTCTCCTTCCATTTCTAGAAAGTTAAAGAGTTTGTTGAATACTTTTGCACATTGTGAGGAAAAGTGGTCACTTTTGGTCACTGAAAAGTGACCAAAAAATTTCATTATGAAACTTCATTATCTCAAGTAAGAAAATCACATCCCTTTTTAGTAGCCTTGTCTACAAAGTATACAGGACATTTTGTAGGTAAGAACCGTTCATTTCCTTTTGTAAGACGTTTACAGGCTGAAAGCAGTTTTCCAAAATTTACATTTGCACTGTCTGTCAAATAATGCAGATAGATGAGCAAAGTCTACTTGATATCTGGACAAGGTATCCACAATCTTTTGTTTTATATCTTCTGAAGTTTCATTAAAATCTTTATAGAAATCAAGAAGATGATTTGAAACTCTATTTTCAAAACAAAATACCTAAGAGCTAGGGGATATGTGTCTTGTTGCCATGATTCAACACATCACTTGATATACTGTAGAAAGCGTGATCATTGCATTAGTAAGATTTGCCAGAATCAGCTCTACATTATAAGGGGCCAAAACATTAGTTTTCAAAACTTCTCCTTTTGTGTACCCACGGGATGTTTTAGTTGTAACCTCTGAATCAGGAAAAGTATATTTACTCAGGTGCATAGAGAAATCAAAGTAGGAAAACAATAATGTATGGTTAGTCTTGTGGTATACTCAAGCTTATTCCATGAGCATTAATTTCAACGGAGCGTTAGTGTCTTTTGGGGAGGGATTAAAAATAAAACTTTTGATTTTACAAAAACTTGCCTGTCTCATCCTAGGTTTGTGAGATTCAGCCTCCATATGCAGATTCATACAACCAACACTCTCATGCCTGGTCCCAAATTCATTTCTACACCTTGTGTAGTACACTCTGTTTGGGTTATCTCTCTAATCTAGTTTCATGCATCCTTCCATGTATCTTTAAAATAATACAGTTATTTAGTCTTCTTTTTCAGTATTGTTATGTGTTATGTGATAGTTGTTCTCAGTTTCATCGATGAACTATTAGAAAACATGGTCATAATGTTCACAGTGTTAAAAATTAAAGTAGTGAGCCAGCCCTGATGGCCTAGTGGTGAAAGTTTGGCACGCTCTGCCTCAGCAGCCCGAGTTCAGTTCCCGGGTGCAGAACCACACCACTTGTCTGTCTGTAGCCATGCTTGCTTTGGCGGTGGCTCACATAGAACAACTAGAAGGACTTATAACTAGAATCTACAACTAGGTACTGGGGCTTTGGGAGGGATAACCAAAAACAGAGGAAGATTGACAACAGATATTAGCTCAGGGTGAATCTTTCCCAGCAAAAAAAAAAGAATCTCTCAAAAAAGAAAAAAATTATATAACACAAAGCACAACAGTTAATCCGAAGTCACAGAGGAAGTCAGGATCACAACACACTGAAGTTGCATACTTAAGTCTCATCACTCAGGGGAGTCATGCAATAGTGGATGATCCAATACCAGATCTACAAATCATGGTTGCCAACATCAGTAGTCAGGGGGGAAAACAGCAGGAGTCACTAAGGTAGGTGGATAATCAATGTTACATCTATTGGACACTAAAAATAACGTTGCTTTCAGCTTCAATTTTCTCAGTTGTCATATGGATTTTGTACTTTTCTTCCAAACTTCTATACCCATTTCTGATCGCTAAGATTTCTTCATGTCTTGGAGACAGCTTTCCCAGGATGCAGAAATTTAGTGCTAAAACTAGGACATTCTTGAGCAAACCTTGACAGTTAGTCATCCTACCACTAATCCTGTCTCTACTGCATACTAGTTGAATGATCTTGGTAAATTATTTGTTCTCTGTGCTTCAGTTTCTTCATCTGCAAATTGGAGATAATAATAGTATCACATCATAGTGTTTTGTAGGATTCAATGAGTACCCTAATAAAGTAAATAAGAACTTTAATAGAATCTGACATTTGGAAAGTTGTGTGTTAGCTATCACCATCATCATCATCATCATCACTATACTTAGCTCAGAAATGCTAAGGATGAAATTCTATCTGCCATAGCTTCATTTCCTATCCTCACCCCAGATACTCCTAAAAGTAAGACCCCAGACAATCCTAAAATCTTTTTCCTTATTTACTGCTTGATCAGTTCATTTCCTTTAAAAATTTCTAACTGATCACTAATCACTTTTAGGTTTATCAGCTTTAATCTACCTTTTAAACCTATATCTACATTTAATTCTTAGCCATTGTGAGATACTTAGTTCCCATATTTTCTACTATTTCCTTTTCTGTTTCCTTCATTATGGTAGTTGCAGATCTGGTTCACCAAATATGGTGAGCTTATAATTTTTTTTAAATTCAAAACAAGAAAATCTCAAATAATTTAGCATGTGCTATGCTATGCTTCTGAAATCAAAGAAATTTACTGAATAAGTTCTATTGAATCCAAAGGACAATTGGATATCAATGTTTTTGTGTTCTTACTTTGCCACTGTTTCTCTTTTAGCAATTAAAGTCTGAAAATATTTAGATTGATTTTGTTTTTCAATTTGATAAAAGTTTGAGAATTGTTGCTGAGTTGTTTTGGTTAATTTACTATAAGAGTCATAAGAAATGCAATCATCTTGTTCTTCTTACTGTGTTACTCACCTTTGACCTCCATCCTGTTCTGCAAAGGAAATCCTAATTTCCTCAGACCATTGAGCCCTTTATTTTCCCAAGCATTTGCAGAGTGACCTTTGTGTCTGATGACCTGGTTCCCAAGAGTTAGAGCAATACCAGGAACTTATTTCACAGAGTTCATGACACATTTATCAGAAAATAAGCCTTTCGCAACCCTACTGGCTTCAGTGAAATTTATGATTCAAACCAATGCCTTATGCTTATGTGATACATTACTGGCAAGGCGAGTGCTTATATGTTTGCAAGAAAGAAAAAGTAACTAATTTTAGCTATATTACAAATATTTCAGAACAAGATATGTTTAAGGCGCAATTTAAAAATCATATTTTTATGCTTTAACTTTGGTCCAACTCAACATTAAAATAAATAATACATTATTATGCAGAAAGTAAAACAGGTTCTTGATAATTACTGGCCCGCAGTTAATAATTATTATAGGGTGATTGTTGAAGCAGTGTCTGGAAAATGCAACTTTCTAAAAATATAAAAAGATAAAAACCATCAACTGGGATTCAAAATTAACTTACATAGTTTGTATCCCATCTGGAAACACTTATGCAGTTAAAATGAAAAACATTCAAAATCTATTTCTCTGTCTTGTTTGCTGACTTGCTTTTTGGACAATAAAGTTAGAAATATCAAGAATTCCACAAAAGATCTTAGTGTACTCAGATTGAGTTATTTTAAAATCATGAGGCAAAAGTCACATTTCCCTTTTCCATGAATTTGAATTTAGTTTCATTAAATGTACCTATTGGTATATTTGAGAGTTTTACATTGACAGAGTGGCTTTCACAAAACATCATTTTTGTGTGTGTGTGTGTGAGGAAGACCAGCCCTGAGCTAACATCCGTTGCCAATCCTCCTCTTTTTTGCTGAGGAAGACCGGCCCTGGGCTAACATCTGTGCCCATCTTCCTCTACTTTATATGGGACGCCGCCACAGCATGGCTTGATAAGTGGTGTGTCTGTCTGCGCCCAGGATCCGAACCTGCGAACCCTGGGCCACCGAAGCAGAGCAAGTCAACTTAACTGCTACGCCACCAGGCCAGCCCGAAAACATCAATTTTTAAGGCGTCTTTTCCCCCTCAATGTGACACTCACCCTTTCGTGGTATTCGAGTTACTCAGGGAGCTATCCAGAGTGATAAGACAAAGCCGATTCATCGAGATAAAAATAAAAAGGAAAATCAGAAACATTCTGTACATTTTAAAAAATATTTGGCATCTCAAATATGAATAGCAGCTTCATAGAAAACCTGAAAAACAAGTATTGTTTTAATAAAAATTTCTTTCTAGAGAGGATAGAATCACTGAATTTCTAGGAATTATCTTCTGATGAATCTTTCTGTCAGCCTGCCTGAAGATTTTCTCTCACACCTCCCATCTTCTCTTAAGAAGTTAATTTCTTTGAAATTTTTGATCTTTTGTTTATTTTGATTTTTTGTAAGTTTTCCAAGCATTCTTTGCAACAAATTATACTAGTCTATGGTGCAGACTCGAGAAAACATTTTTAGGTATATATCTCTCTTTGTTACTTGATTTGTCTTCTTGTTATAACCTAAGGAATAAAATATAGGTGAAATTGAGTCCCTCTATAGTCTATTATTTAAAAGTCATAACACAACTGTGTAGTAATAAAAAGGAAATTCAGATGCTAAATTTAAAATGTACCTCCTTCAGATGATATGGGCATTTTGTGGCCTTAATTCATCAGTAGTGCACATATTATTAATAATATAAAATAAACTGGCCATGTTGTAAAGTGAAATTAGCTAATTCATTAGTTGGCTGGCATAATGTTTGGTTCCTCAGTTAAAATAACATTGACATTTGTTCTTGTTACAGTTGTTATTTTTCTGATTCACCCTGTATCATTCATACAAACTTTTGATTATTTAAATGAAGGTTGCTGTCAAAAAAGAAAAACATCCAGGGTGTTTTCAGATTAAAAAAGGGAATAAAAAAGAAACATTGACTTTCTTACTTTCCCATATATTGTCATAAATACTTATCACAACCTGAAGCCTCAGTCATTTTAATCTCCTGCGTGTGAGGCTTCTGATACTCAAAAGGGTAAGTAGTTTGTTCACGGTAACAATTGCAAAATTGGAGTGACAAGGTTAAATCCACATCTTTAGATTCTAAGACTTGCTCTAAAGTCCTCTTACTTCCGTACATAGTTTTGCCTCCATCGTCATAACTGTTTGACATCTTAAGAGTACAACATATGTTAACATATTAAGGTATAACAACCTTCTCATTCTCCAGCTCTAGTTTTCTTTGTCTTTTACTCAAGATTTTAGAGCAGGTGGTTTAAGAACCAAAGAGTCCCAAAGACTATAATGGGCAGCATGATACAACTTTTAGTTTATAATCTAAATCCATTGTAGAAGAGGGGGATAATTAAAAAGAGATTCATTTATTCAATCAACACATTAATTGTGCATCCACTCCATGATAGACATTTTTTGTAGGAGCTGGGGCTACACTGGTGACCAGAAGAGATAAAACGACTTATTCTCTTGAAGTGTACTTTCTAGTGGAGGGCACAGACAATAAACAAGTAATATTAATAAAATATATAGTTTGGATTAGTGCTAACATGAAACAATGCAGGAAAAGCAATAGAGAGAGTCAGAATGGGGAAGATGTTTGCAGTTTTAGAAAGGGTAACTCAGAAAAACCCTCTATGAGAAAGTGACATTTGAATGAAGGACTGAAGAAGGGTAGCAAGTAAGCCGTGCAGATGTCTTTTGGAAGAGCATTCCAGGCCAAGGGAACATCAAGTGCAAAGACTCTGAGGCTGGAATGTGCTTGGTGTAGTCAAAGAACAGAGCAGGCCAACTGGGGGGAACGAACTGAATGAAGGAGAGAATAGGAAGTGATGCCACAGGGGTACGATCTTATCGGACTTTGTAGACCTTTGTAAAGGCTTTGGTTTTTACTTTCTTTAAGATGGGAGACACAGAAGGCTTTGATCAATGAGTGATATTATCTGACATATATAAAAAGAATCTCTCTATCCTGTTTAATATAGAAGGAGGATGAGGGTCAAAGTAGGGAGATCAATTAGGAGGCTATTCAAAAAACGATCAGGTGACTCTGACCAATTTTGTGCAGTTGAGGTGATGAGAAGCTGTCAGATTTAGAAGGCAGGACCTACAAGTTTTACTGATGGATTAATTGTAGTGTGTGAAATGGGGAAGGCAGAGGGAAGAGCAGAATTTTTTGAGGGGTGGGAGAGAAACAAGATAAGATCAGGAGGTCAGTTTTGGACATGTAATATTTGACACTTTATTAAATATCCAGTGGAGATTAAATGGATGTTAAATCTATATTGACATAAGAGGGTTTAGCTCTAAGGCATTTGATCTAAGAGGAGTGGGATTATAATCGTTCAAAAACAAATATTTATTAAGCTTTTTTCATGTGTCATACCCAGAACTAGGTGCTGGGATATAGCATTAATAACAAGGTATAAGATCAATAAAATCTCAAGACATATAATGGTTTATAGTTCATATTATAGGTGATTTAGTTATATAGTGCTCACAAACATGGAACCTTGGAAACAGGTATATTTGATCCATTATCACGTTGTTACAACTATACCTGGGAGTTTTACTCAATTGGCCATCCTCTTGAAGGGGGTTTGGTTTTTTCATGGCTTGGCCTCCTGGAAGTTCTATTATGGCAGACTATTATAAAGAAGGCTATACTTACAGCTGTTATTGGAATTTAGTGTCCATTGTTCTTTCCTTTCCTCTAACTGATAAAATTCAAGTGGTGAGTTGTATTCAAAGAGTGCTGCTCTCACAATATAGTATACACAAGGTGGTTGGTGTTGGTGTTTTCTGAGCTAGACATTAGTACCTGAAAGGTGAATTAATCACTAGGCTGTTTGTTCTGTCTCTGAGTGTTAGGTACTTTTTGTACTGATGTTTTGACATCTGGTATTCTCCTCTTAATAACTGTGCATGGGGTTTTTTGAAGGACCTGTGAAGGCACTGAGTAAAGTAAATACATTTCTAATAATGCAACTACCCAGACAAAGGCCGGAGTTTTTTGGTATTTTTTTTTTTTTTTTTTTAGTGTTTTAGGTCTTTAGGATACATTTGAGAATGTATTATACCTGCCATTTTTCCCATTATGGAAGACTGCTGTGCTGAACGTTGGTGGTTGATACTCAATCACAGCATCTTTCCTTTGAGTCAAAGAAGAGAGCAAATAGCCCTCTGTTCAGGGAACTGGGTAGCACTAACCACTCTCCACTCTCAAATGGTAAAAGTAATTTCAGCTATCAGAGCTTCAATACTACTTTAGTAGTGTCCCCTGGAGAACAAAGCAGCTAAAGCAAAATTTCGTGTGGTTTTCTTTCATGATTTGAGCTCCTTCTGAGAAATATATCTAGAGTTATGCAGGAATATTTCGAAACCGTTTCATTGACAGTGTTCTAGCAGAGTTCTTTTTCAAATAACAACTGTGAAGTCGTGTCTGACAATATGGGAAGTGCTATGATTCAGGCTGTAGCATGGTGGCTCACCTGTAAGGATAATTTCCACATTCAGAATAATCTTTTTATGAAGTTTGTATAAAACATAAAAGTATGAAGTGTGACTAAAAACAAATAAAAATAGAAAATCTGGATATTTATGTATTTTTAAGGTGAGCTAACGGTGTGGAAGACAACTAAAGGTAGTAACTTACACTGTAAAACAAAAATCAATGTGTATGATCTACACAGTTGAAAAAGATATCAATTAGAAACACATCCTTTTTCAACTAAAAAATTTCCCATGCACCTATGGCATTTTTAGTAGTTATGCATATATCCATAAAAATCAATATCATCGATTTGGGTCTTCTAAAATTTTACATCAATGGGATCAGACTGTATAGATCCTTTTGCCACTTGCATTTTTTAAAAGTCTGATATTAGATTTTTAAGTAGTATCCATGTTTGTGACTATGAATCTAGAGCACTGATTTTCACTGCTCTTTAGAATGTCACCCCATAAGTTAGCCATTATTTATTTATTTATTCCCCTACTGATGGGAGTTACGTGTTCAGGGATTTTTAAGAAACCTAGAAAGAAAAGAGGAAGTGACAGTCATGGATAATTTCTCAACTCTGCTCCAACAGCTTGGCACACTGATGTGTTAGGTCACTATAAATTCTAAAGCATCACAGAACTGGTTTTGGGTGGAGGCAAACTACCACAGGGTAGAAATAGAGTTTTGAATCCTAGAACAAAAACAGAAATGAGACAGTGGACAGAGCAAGGAACCTGGCAGGTATGGAGCTCACAGGACTATTTTAACAGCCAAAAAGAACGCAGTTTCAGTAAAGAAGTTTTCATGAGTTTTTTCTTTTTCTTAGCTCTACTGTCTTTTTTATGCTGCTATCAGGTATAGTAACTCTGAATGCTTATTTTCCGTCTGTGTGTAACAAGCTCTATTCATGCAAAACCCTCCAAGGATCAAACTTCCTGATCTCCTTAAGCCAGTCAATATGAATATAAATCCAGTGAATATCCTCATTCTTTTAGATCTTCCATGAAATAAATGGTACACATATGCGGCCGTTCATCAGAATTAACTGGAAAGCTTTATAAAAATGCATACTTTTATGACTCAACCTTGGAAATTCTGATAAAGGATTTATAGGACTCAGGAATTGTATTTTTTATAAAGATCTCTCAGTGATTCAAAAAGCATTTCAGCTGAGACAGCACTTCCCTAAGTGTATAGCTTAATTTTGTAAATGGCGTACTCCCTAACGGAGGTTGTCAAAAATTAGTCTAAAAAAGTCATATGGGTTAAAAAACATAAAAGTTTTTCCTTGAAATCTTTGGTGAGAGTTAAGTTGATTTGCTTCAACTATTTATATCCTGAAAATGTATGTAGCTAAGAAAGGTGCAAAAACTACTGAAACCGTGAATATCAAACTGATTTACACATCAGAGAAAAGATAAAAAGCTTTACCTATGCACTAGAAAACCCAAATAATTAAGTGATGATCTTCATTGTGTGTGTGGAGATATTAATACATTATTAAAATCATGCTTCATGAATACAGGCCCTTATAAGACTTCATAATCGGTTTTGCATAATCGCAACTTATGGTTTTTCTGTTGTGTTTCCAGCACAGTGATGCAGTCCATGACCTTCTTCTGGATGTGATCACGTGGGTTGGAATTTTGCTGTCCCTTGTGTGTCTCCTGATTTGCATCTTCACATTTTGCTTTTTCCGCGGGCTCCAGAGTGACCGTAACACCATTCACAAGAACCTCTGTATCAGCCTCTTTGTAGCAGAACTGCTCTTCCTGATTGGGATCAACCGAACTGACCAACCAGTAAGCAGCTTACATTAATATTAGTCCAGAATTTCTCCACTTATGGAGCTGTTCAATACTGGAAATATTCATGTGTGAAAATATCCTCTCTTCTGTTCTCTTAGACACGAATTTTCTGAACTTATTCAGTTTTCTCTTTTTCATGTCCGTTGTCATAAAGAAGCAGTGAATGTGATAGTGTATAAATGTATATTTCTTCAGAAATTCTGTTCATGCACTTTTCTTTCTAGAGAACTATGTCTCTTCATTAGGTTTTTTTTTTTTCTTTAATTTTTGAATCAGCTAGATATTGAAGAAAGTTAAATAAAAGCATTTGGGGAATGGAGGAGTATCTTTTCTAACAGATATAATTGTTATTTTTTGAAGTTTATAATATACTTTTTTAAAAACTGCATATTATATGAAAAATTGCATGTCTAAAATGAGTTTTGCTGATTGATATATTTTGGATAATAGTTCAAACTGTAGCTCAGTTTTAGAATATATAAACTCTTCCCAAATTTTGTTTGACACTTTATATTTGCTCAAGTTCTGTTCACATCTTTAAGTGCCAACTTCGTACTTTATTACTATCTAGTCATATGAAGAAAGGGAGGGAAAAAAGAAACAGCACTAGCCAACTGTTCTTGGTAAAACCGAATAGAAAATATGAATAAAAGATAGTATCTAATATATTATACAGACTTTATGCCCACTTATAATGTTTGTGATGCCCTTTCTATTTACTTAAGATTTGTGCACATAGTGCAAGTTTGTTCTCATGACTAAAACTGCAAATGAAAAGAAAACTCATTTTTTAGAAGATTTGTAGGCATAATAAATAATTCATTCACTTAGTGCTGTTCTCTATGTGTCCATATGTATGGAGTACTTTACAATAAAAATGCAGTTGGATTCATGTTTGTGATTACACATTCATGATTAATGGCTGTAAAGGGTACAATCATGGTGATTATACTTTTAATTGGCTATCATGTGCAAATGTGACAGCTTTCCCCATAAATGCATACATATGAATAAGCAATCAAAGTGCACATTTCTTTCCCCCAAAAAGTAAAGCCTTCTGATAACAAAAATTAATAGTTGAAGTTCTAACTCTAAAAAGCAAGAAGTAGAAAACTGTGATTTTTCCAAGAAGAAATCATTTTATTCTCTTGTTAACCTGCAATTCAAATGCTGTGTGATTTCGTTTCATTTAGAAACCTTATTCTTATTTTCATTTCCGGATGTTACATATGGTATGATAAACTTCACCAAATGTTGTGTACTGCACAAAACTAATTTCTGACAAGTAGCATAAGGAACAATGATTGATATGAAAAACTTGGGTAGAGTGCAACTCAGCCCAACTTGTCCTTACTCTAATTGCTGAATGGGTATCCTCTTCCTGCATCCCACATAGTGGTTAGTCTCTGCTTTCTCTCTAGCCCCTCTGACATTTGACTTCCTTATCTCCGCTTCATTGTCATCCCTCTAACCCAATGAAATTGATCTGCCCTTTGTCTCATTTCTCAAGGATCGTACTCATCATTAAATCCATACTAATCTGATAATTTTTGTAAATGTTTTGCCCTTTTCTAGCAGGAGCTATAGCTTTTAGTTAAGACTTGTAAAAAATGAACTCCAAAGGAGTGAGAATTTCAGGAACTGACATTAAAAAATTAATATATGGTCAGCTGAAACTTGGAGTAACTTAGAAAGTATACCAAAGTAAGGCCTTTTTTGACCAAGCTTGTCTAGACTTTACTTTTACACTTGTGCAGCATGAACTTCCCAATGCCACCTTAAATCCTTTCTGAAACAAGGCAGGGAAGAAATAAACAAGCAATTAATAATAATGAATTACTAATCTCATCATTAACTTCTATAAGTAATTATATTATTTAGTTTTAAGAGCTTTTAGTGTCCTTGGTTTTAATATTTCTCTTTCATTTATGATTGAAGAACTTAATCTGTTAGTATACACATGATTATGGCCAAATAATAATTATCAATAAGCTGTTATTAGAACTTTTCCCTAAATGTTATCATTTTTTCTTATTATAATGCTATGCTGTCATCCATAAGCCATTATTAATAAGATGTTAAATGTAGTTTTCAAAGATAGGTTATATTAATTAGGTTTTGATATCTGAATTTTAAGAACCTTATCTAGATTATTCTTTTGCAGAGCTGTTTTATTATTGTGGTCTTAATAAATATTTATTTTAATTTTAATTTTATGGTAGTTGATAATATATCATTTGGTAATTATTTGACTGAATCATTGGTTCCTTTCCCTAGATTGCCTGTGCGGTTTTTGCTGCCCTCTTACATTTCTTCTTCTTGGCTGCCTTCACCTGGATGTTCCTGGAGGGCGTGCAGCTCTATATCATGCTGGTGGAGGTTTTTGAGAGTGAACATTCCCGCAGGAAATACTTTTACCTGGTTGGCTATGGGATGCCTGCGCTCATTGTGGCTGTGTCAGCTGCGGTAGACTACAGGAGTTACGGAACAGATAAAGTGTGAGTTTATGTTTTTTTTTCTTTTTTTTTTTTTTCCTCTGTTTTTTTTTTTTCAAATCTAGTTGAAATAAAAGCTTTGGATTTTCTTGGAAGTTAAGGTCTTTATCACCTCAAAGCAATAAATGACAGAACTGGAGAACCAAATGGAGATAATTCAATTCATGGTTTTACTTTTGTTATGATGTAAAAAGAGAAAAAGTGTTCCTGAGATTCAGTATGATACTGTTTTAAAACAGCATAATTTTTCCACATCTATGTCCTAACCTTGAGTAATTATAAAGAGTTGATAATTTTAATAACTTTCAGAGCATTGAGACAATTCTCAACTGAAGAACTAGCTATATTAAAAACTGTGTATTCAGAGGACAGTGTCATCTCTGACGTAAATGGCTTCTCTTCTTCATAACATGTCAGTTCTAGTCACTGGAAAGAAATTTGTATCATTAACAGAAAGACAGACTGTAGGAGCAGGGGCAGCTTGTGTTTTTCCCTTTTTTTTCCCTAAGTGGGTATTGGGGTATAGTGATGAGTTTTATTTTCAACATACCTTCAAATTGCTGAGACATACACATAGAGATGTCCAGCATACTGGAAAGGAATTCACTGAAAAACATTTTTATAATCCACATCAGTGTAACAGTTAGGATCCTGAGAATGAATGAAAGTTTCAATAGAAAAAGCTTAGAAAGAAGACCAAGATAGATCTCTGATGAATACCCACATTTCAAACATAGATTGAAGGGGGAAAATAAAAATAGAGAAAGGGGAGAGATGACCAGAGCCTTAAAAGTAAACCTTGAGGAAAATGAGAAGAAAGTTTCAAGATGGTGATTCAAAACACCATCCATGCTGTTTTATGTCAAAGATAATTCCAGTAAGATAAGCACTGAGGAAAAATCATTTGTCCTTTGCAACAACTATTTTTATAAAGTGCTGGAAGCAGAAGCCAAATTGGAAGGTGTGAAAAGATAAGTCACTGGCAAGAAAGTAGTCTTCAAGTATTATCTATACCCTGAAAACGTGTGACTGAGAAATAGTGAAAATATTAACTTGTGATAACAGTAATGAAGAAGGATTTTAAAAAATGAAGTCCCAAGAATATATAGAGTGGGAAGAATCAAGATGATAGGAGATTAATAGAGAGAAAATATCTTATGCCTCATTTGTATCCTATATATATGTATATAGAAGATATTTATATATATAGGATACAACCAATATATATATATAGGTTGAATGAAAGGGAAAGGTTGTAGGGGGATAGAAAGGCATAAGCTTAGACATAAGATTAGGAAAACCTCTATTTAGTACTGAAAGCGGCCTTAGAATTCACTTAGTCCAAGGCATTAATTTTATAGATGAAAAAAATCAAGGATCAGCTAAATTAATTGCCTTGCCCATGGTTATAGAGCTAAATAATGGCAGACATGTGATAAACAAGTCAGGTTTATTTCCACTAAACTAGGATGTTTTTAAAATAGTAAAATGACCTCTCCTGAGGTGAGTGTGAAGGAAAGAACAGATAAGATAAATTTCCAAGTGGAGGAACTTTTCCATCAAGTAGGAGATGCTGACTTTTGCTGAGTGAATAGGTGAGGTCACGTTGAGAGGACAGGAGATTTGAAAAGCTTTGAAATGAGCACTATGGAAAATGTGTGGAGGAGGCAATTAGACATTAATAAAAAGATTTCCAAGCAGTAGTGAAGGCTCAGATGAGGTTAGATACATCAATTTGTACAGAAGTTAATAAGCCAAATTTCATGACATTCCACCAGCAATAAGCAGCCTGAATATGCTGCCAATAAAGCAGCTCACTTCCCAGAAGTGAGGATTCATAAGGAGGGAATGACAAGAAAAGGACTCCAGAGTTATTGGGAGCATAGTTAAAATAGAATGTGTGTTGGTGCAGAGGCACCAACAGTGTCATTAAAAGACCATCTTTATAGGGAGACAGTCTATATGAAGCCATTTGTCTAAATGTAACTAATAGGAATTATTTTTTAATCTAATCTTTATGAATTGTGGTCAAATCTGAGTTCATTTTGTGAATCCCAGTGACAACTGTGGAACAGATTAGGGTTAGATAAAAAAATTGTCTGGGTTTGCCTCTAAGGACATCTTAGGGGATAGGGATTAGATCATAGGATTTTAAAAACTAACCTTTATTGATATAATCACATACCACAAAATTCACTCTTTTAAACTATACACTTCAATCATTTTTAGTACATTCACAGTATTATACACCCATCACCACTATCTAATTTTAGAACATTTTCATCACCCCAAAAGAAATCCAATAGCAGTCACTCCCCTTAGATCATAGGATTGTCATTTTCATTAATGCATTTCCCCTCTAAGATATTAAATTGAATGATATAGTCATTTGTGTGTGACTTTATACTACTTCAAATATTGTTCTTAAGTAGTTCAATTCTGCTCCCTTGCAATTCTTGATTTGCTTTTATTTTTGTTTTATGTTCTTTTTTTTTCTCTTTAGATATTTGCATATTTTACTGTTACTGAACTGACTCAACTTATTTGCTTTGTGTTTTAGTTATTTATTTTGACACAAATGTCATTTTCAGGATAGTAGGAATCCATCTTTTCTTAGAATCAATAATATGTAGTCTCTGGTGACTTTGTTAAAGCTTTGGCCATCATTGCTTTAATTTCCTGCACCATAACTGGAAGCTCTCATTTACTGACATTGTTACTATGTTGGAATAGAGACTAATTTATTTGCCAGGCACTGATTTAAAACAAGCCTTAATAATAGTTTGGTTTCACAATTATGATTTTTCCCAACACAAAGAGAAGCAAAACAGATATAGAGAAAGTGGAGGGTAGATGAAAGAGGGAGAGAAAAAGATAGGGAAAATTACATTAAAATTCTGTCACAGGCAGGCCTAAAGCATTTAGTGTCTTGTTTGTACATTTTAAATAAATTGTCCACAGAAAGATCTTCAGAATACATGGAAAAAATGTTTAACTTCGACCCTTTGGGAATTCATCCAATCCAATGTCTATACAGTGCTATTTTGCCCATTCAGGAAGCAGGTGTTGAAAAGAGGAATATTATTCAGTCATTTGTATTTACTTGAGAAACTGACATGGATGAGTCATGTTTCCATCAGGACTTTAATCAAGATATCTTCTCAGAGAAAAATATAAGCAATGACTTTTTATACAACTTGAAGGATTTCTGCATATAGAATTATATATATCGTTCCTTATTTATTTATTTATTTTTTGATGAGGAAGATTAGCCCTGAGCTAACATCCGATGCCAATCCTCTCTTTTTGCTGAGGAAGATTGGCCCTGGGCTAACATCCGTGCCCATCTTCCTCTATTTTATATGGAACGCCCCATATGACTCAATAAATGGTCCACCATTTATTCATTGGTCCACCCCTGGGATCTGAACCTGCGAACCCCGGGCCACCAGAAGCGGAGCCACACACTTAACCGCTACGCCACCGGGCCGGCCCCTATCTTGTTCCTTATTATCAAATCTGTCTTTGCTGTTCCATTTTTTGTTGCTATTGTTTATTACTTTTATTTCAAATGGCATTTCCCACTCCATGCTCATCACATGATTCTTTTTTTCATGTAAGTCTCCTATCTCAAGTTTGGGGAGTTTTTTTCGTTTTTCTTTTCTTTTCCTTTTATTTTTTGCCAGTGTTACCTTCTTATGTGCTACACTGAGTTTTTTTTTTAATACAAATATATATAGTCCACAGTCTTAAGCTGGAATTAACCAGAATTCAGAGACATATTGTCACCCTTTTTTTATAAATTCTTATTAAGCTCAATACAGTAAATTTTTGTGTCTTGGAAGTCTGCCTCACCTATTTTTGGAGCTTTATTATTATTAAAATTTTACTCCTCAGTCTCAACCACTTAGAGTACATCTAGAATAAAACCACTGAATATATATTACAGTAATCCAAATAGTAGACATTTCTTCCTTTTCTCTCCTCTTAATGTACATAATTGTATTTTATTATACAGACAATGAGGTTCTATTTCTGAAACCTTTAATAATAATAATAGCTTACATTTCTAAAAAGTAGAGAATCATATCAATGGTGGGAGATAAAACTGTTTTTGTAGGTTAAATAAATGTTATTTTGATACAGAGAGAGGTAACTATCAAATTCCATCTGACTGATGGATTAGGATGTGTTTTTCTATGAAATATTATTAGGGCTGTTGAATGATTATGTACAAAACACATACTCACACACAAAGCATACATAATTTGATTTTGAGAAGTTTGGTTATTTTGCCATCAATTTGCAATGCTTGTAAGAGAATCTTATTATTTTCTGATGTTTAATGAAATCTTTTTATCTGTACTGACATTATTCTCAAGGATGTACTTAGAATTACATTTAGTACTATAATCAGACATTTAAAAAATCTGATTAAAAGACCAATACAGTCTTGTTTGTTAAAAGCCAACTCTCAGCTAGCGGACCACAGGTCTAAATTGCACTGTCAACAATGGCCATTTATTCCATTTTATCTCTGTTTTGTATCTTCTCTTAGTTTCTCTTATCCTGCTACTCATATGGATATTAAGTGCAGGCATCCAGTATGATACCATCAAAAAATAAAGGCTGGCGTTGATTTAACAATACTTCAAACAAGACTGATTTGGAAATTCAATGTTAAATACTTTGCTTTTATGACCTGAAACTAATCAGTTTATTTAAACTTTGATCACCTCAAATTACCAAAAAATACAAACTGTTTGAACAGTTAATTTTTATTTAAAGAAAAAAAATCACATTTATAGTTTATAGTGCTTTCTTCACAATCTAAGTATATAACTAAAAAAGCAGTGGTTAACGTGATGGGTAGATTGGAAAAGGATTGGAAGTAGGTTCCAGGAACAGAGAGGGTGTAGGAAAGGAGTAAATCTCAAGAGTTAAATATGGGCTCAAAAATTCATAAGGGATTTCTGAAACATGTAGATTAGGTCATGAACATTTGTAATGGGTCAGAATATCCTTGAGTACTAGAATCAATAGTCAAGCTCTTAAAAAATAATTGAAATCAAGTTTTATGATCTGAAAATTATTATAAATCATCTATTAAGTCTTAGATTTGTCTCCCCAGCTCACTAGCTTAACACAGCTCTAAAAGAGATAGTCTCTCCTCTGCCGGTTTAAAGCCCCCAAATTTCTTTATTTTCACTTCATTATCTAAGTAGCATAATCAGTTGTATAGAAGAGTGATTATTGATTTTTAAAAATACTAGATTGTAGTATTATTCAAGAAAGATCCTAGCCAAGGAACATTGAACTTGATAGTATCTGCAAATTATATGCACGGATTTACTTAATACATTTCACAATTTCTAAGCTCTTCAACCCGCTCATAGAAAATTATATACTCATGTGGATTATTTCTCTAAGCATATTATCATATGATGTTGTAAAATATTTTTTCTTGTATCGTTTCATTGACATGAACCATTTACCTTATTGAACATGTTATGACTGGATATGTTGGACTCTAGTGTGGCCAGTGGGAAATAGTACAGATAATGGAGTATTTTTCATTTATATATCAACATAATCATTCAATATGTGTGTGGGGAGTGCTGTCTATATTTATATATTATTTTATTAAAGGCCAAGAGCATGTTTTATGTGTATGTGTACTGGAGATTGAGGGCTTATGGTATCATCATTTCATCACCCTATGATTGGACATAAAATTATCACCACCACCCGGCTGGCCCCCACAGAAGAGTAGTGATTATAATTCTTAATGCTACTACCTCCTATTAATTTAAACAACATAGGACCATTGGAATTATTCCAACATTTAGTATTAATAAATGATAACAGCACTGTTCTTACCTTGGTAGTCCACTGTAAAAATATAGGATGTATGTTGCTGAAGAAATAGTGAAACCCTTATTTTAAAAAAATAACATATTGAGGACATGAAGACAACATAACCTATATTTGATGTAATGAGCTAGTGTGGAATTCTGAGGTTCAAAACTGTAGCTGAATCACAAATGCTAGGCTTGACTCCCACTGATTGCATTCCATTCCTGCATCACTGCCAACCATTTTTCCAATTCACGCACTTGCTCGCAAAGTATTTCAAGATTAGATGCATGAGTGTGCTGTGATGAAAGTGGCATAAAAGAAATTTTTAGACATATTATGCAGTAAGTTTATTATACTTGAAGTGTATTTGTCCCTTTTTCTCTTCCTTCCTTCTCGCCCCAGTTCTCTTTATTCCTTCTTTTCTCTCTCAATCTTGCCAGATATATGTAGTACAAATATAGAGAGATCTGCATATGGTGCAGAGAAAAGAAGATTATGTAGTTTACAAACTCTCATGCACAGCCTGATGTAATGAAGCCTATAAATTTCACTGTCTAATAATAGCCAAAGATTGTTAACTGGTTACATTTAAAACTCACCAAGGATTTTGTCTGTGAAAATTAAGCAAATACCATTGCTAATTTATATTACTTCAAAAAACTGGTTAATAGTTAGATGTCTACTTTGATGAGTGAATTAAACAGGCAACAAAAGAGAATATATCCCAAAGCATTTTAATGTCACTACATTAAACATGCTAACTTTGAATAAAGAACACTCTGATAGTGTTACTGGTATCTAAAAGCATTGTCAAACATGTTTTAGGTGATATTTATATATGTTGGGCAATTGGCCTTACCATTTTTCTAAATACTGAACCATGTCTTTTTAAAATGACTAATGATAATAAAATGATGAAGAGTAGTTTAGTAGTAGAAGAGAATAAACTTTAGAAGTATGGTTTTCTATTGTCCTATTTTGAGAAATTAATTTGGTTCATTATTTTGTTTTTCTCTTTTCTGATTAAACGTGAAGGTGGTACTTGTTGGATTGGCATTTTTATGGGAGACTTATCCAGATATCAACATGTTTATTATTTAATTTGTAATGATATTTCTTATACTTTGGAAGAGAATAATTCTGACCAAGAATAATAATATATTCTTGAGATTAGCATGAGTATTCTTCAGAATATTAAATGAATCAACTTGTATTAATGCAAGAAGCTTCATCATATATATAACAATACATGCTGCTTTTATAATTTGAAAAAAATGCTACAGAAAGAATTTTAATGACATCTTTGTACTAGATAAGTGAAAAAAGTCAAGATTTATGGTATATGACAAGTGATCCTTTGAATTCCAGAATGTATCTAGTATCATAAAATTTCTCAGAATTGCTTCAAATAAACACACAGTGTGGTCAGAATGCACTTGCTTTTTCAACTGCAAGTTGTCTCTTTTGTTACAGTACTACTGTAAACATAATTTACAGTTTTATGCATATGAGTGAATTTCATTTTTAAAAAAGAAATTGACATAAAAATTAAAGAAGAATGTCCTATTAAAGTGAATGATTTCACAAATTAAATGTTGCTTAGTAGATAAAAGCAATTTTCAGATAAATCCTGTTCTTCAGTAGCAGGTCTATCTGGCCAGTTGTAAACTGGACTTTATTTTGCTTAGTGCAGTAAGTTGTTCCTCTAGTATTTGTTCTACTCATCTAGCCTGGTCTCGCCTTAATCAGTGGTTATTCATTGAATGGCCTAGGCTTATAGAATACTATGAAGTGGAATATATGTGCCCAGGCATGTAATATACACCCCACATAATGTAATATACATGTAATATACACCTCCTTCACCTTAACACCAGGGTGAATTTTTTCAACATTGGCGCAGGGAATTCAGGGTGGGAATCTTGCAACCTTTTAAGGTAGCTAATGGGAAGGAAAGGAAATACAGAAAGCTTTGAGAAAGCCAGCATGCGGCCAAAAGCAACAGCAGGTGTGGCCATATGGCAATCAAATTAGTAAAAGGATTCTTGCCACACTGCCTTCCAGAAGATAGTCAAGCCCAGGCAGCCCTCCTGGAGGGATGATTTACTCAGTACATGTGAAGTGTTTCATATTGCCTCTTTCACTGTTCAATTCTGAAGGGAATTTAAATTTATTGTACCAAAGAGATATTGAAGAATTTTCTTAAAGAAGAAAAATAAAAACTTCCAAAGTACTTTCACGTCCACGTTTAGAGATCACTACGACAAAAGCATGTTTGTTTCCAAATAAAGCATTTGCTAAGCAGAGACTGTTTTCAAAAAAGTAAAGCATTGTAAGGCTAACATTTAATGACATTATTTAATTTAACAAAAATTTGGTAATATTTAAATTTTTAAAATTCCATACTTAGTCCAAGACGCTCTGTAATAATATAATTAAAATTATTTGTTTAAGTCCTTAACCTATAGAATAACATTTTTCAGAAGTTCTTGAAGCACATTTTCTTTTAAAGAGAATTTGCTAAAAATATGTTTTAGTTCTCAGATTAGCTCTCAAGAACTTGTTTGACCTACAAAATAACAGGGACTGTACTATTAGCAGTCATTGTTAAATGCATTATTAGTATTGTATCGTGTTGTCATCATTTCAGCAATGTTCTTGGGCTCCTTGGGGTGAGGGCGAAGAGGGTGAGGGAGTTCTAATCTGGGAAAATGTCCATGCTTTGTCCTTTATTGTTTTTATCTTGAGGAAAAATATGGTTTTTGTTGAGAACCCAGAGAGCCCCATGAACATTTCCCCTGCCCTGAACACATCCCTTTGTTAGGGTGGTGACAAACTAGCAGAATGAAGCCAGTGTTCGTATTTCAACCTCGAGTTCTTTGATTTCTTTCTGCTTATTGGCAGCACCACACTCTTATTTTTCATGACTGAATTTTTTGAACAACAGCACAACAGAAAGAAAGCTGGTTATTCAAACGAACTAATGGCTAATAGTTTAAGTATCGATTGCTTCCCTAACAGCATTTTTTCAAATAGGATTATGTGTTTATTTTGAATAAAGAGCAATTCTCTATGTAAAAGTATGAACTTGTCAGTTTCTCATTGGAGTACAAATATTATATTTGTGTTGAAATTATATATATTTAACATACTAGAAGGCTGCCAAGGTTTTGTTGTTTTGAAATTGATTTTTTTCAGGAATTAGGTGTGTTTGTCTTTTGTTTTTTTGGCTTAAAAATCTAGCCTTTAACCATTTAAAAAAATTTCAAGTTACAGAAAAGTAAAAAATAAGTTAAATAAACATCACTGCCTCCATCACTCAGATGTTAAAACTGTTAGTATTTTGGCAAATTGCTTTTAGTAATTATTAAAATAAAACATATGGCTAAAGCCCCTTTCGTCTACTTCTAGTTTTCTCTGCTTTCATGTAAGAGGCAACCACTAACATGAATTTGGTGATTTTTGTTCCCCTTTCCATTTAAAAAAATTACATACGTATATGTATTCATCATAAATATACTGTATTATTTTAAGTGTGTGATTGATATATATATATAAATATATACCAATATATCAATCACACTTAAAAATATATATTATATAATATTATATATTATGTAAATATATCAATCACACACTAATACTATATATTTTATATATATATATCAGTTAAAAGGTAAAATAATACTATATATTGTATATATATAAGTTAAAAGTGAACCTTACCGTTTCACTTAACCTTGTTTTTGTGATCTATCTTATTGACATGTATAGACTACTTCCTTCCTTTTAACTGTTTTATAGCATTTCGTCATGTGAATAGAAAACCTTTTATTTATCCATTCCTCTTTTGATGGACATTTATAAATTCTTCCCTTAATAAATTTTCTGGTATTCCATTATTGCTGAGGTTTAAGTAACATTTTCATAATGACAGAAATATTTAGGTACTTAACGATTTTCAGGTTTAGACCACTTAGCAAACCACACTTGAATACTTTCCACTGGAGATGTTTTCTTTTTTAATTATGCCTCAAATATTGCAAAGTGGCAAATAATTCAAGATATGATTTTTAACATCAAATGTAATTTGTTCAAAATTTACATTAATCTTTCTCATAACTAGTCACTTCCATTTTGTCTTCCTGTCATCCTGAAGAATGAAAATGTAATTTCCCAGAGGCTTTGAGAATTGGAGGAGTATTAAATGTAGCTGAAATTAAGTGATTAATAATTTACTTTTGGATCATGAATCAACTTCATGGGATGCTAAGGATCATTTGCAACCACAGAAGCAGTAGCAGTAACAATGCACTTTTTAAGACTCAAGAACTCTCAAAGGTTGGCTGCCCAACCTAATTAAACTTCAATCTTCTGATACCAAATTTATTTCTTCTTTGTACTGAATTTCCTCAGATCTTCTTGACAGGGGAATGTCACTTTGCCTGACAGCTGATAGACAGGTTATGTAGCACCATAATGGGAGAGAAAAGGATAGCTTAAAGCTACTCGATTTAATGGCTATGTGTATGGCTTTTTTGTTCTTTCTTTTACTTTTTTTTAAGGTTTCTATGACAGACACGAAAGGCCTTAGCAAATAGGCCCAGTGCCATTTTTTTCCTGCTTCCTCCAGGGGTAATTATCTTACTCCATCAATAGTGCTGTCAGAAATTGGGCACATAATTCAGCATTGAAATGAACAAGCAATGTAATATTTCCTGTCTCCCAGTGGAATGCATTGCAGCTCACATTCTTCTCTGTCACTCGCTCACTCTTGATGTATGTCCCATACCCAGTCCTTGAATGCCTTCTCTCCCTTGTGTTTCATTGCAGATGTTGGCTCCGACTTGACACCTACTTCATTTGGAGTTTTATAGGACCAGCGACCTTGATAATTATGGTAAGAACTCCTAATTAACTATGTGTTTCCCAGGTCAAGAAATAAAACTTGCACAATCCCTGTACTGACTATATTTAATTTACATAGATTAATTCGAGGAAAGCCTGTACTTATTTGACCCTACATAACTCAAGCAATTAGACACTCATTATAGTCTACTTTCTATTGTAAAATACTTCATCAAAACCATTGGGAGAAGAAAACATGCACTTGCAAGAGTTTATACAGTGCTATGACTCCTCGGGAGCCTAATCCAACATAATCCTTTTGGTTTCGTAGGTTTTTGGACAAAGATGACTTCAAGTTTGACAACAATACATTTCCTTCCTTTTTCATTTGGATAATTTGAATTATGAATGGAATCGGAAATTGAAAAAGTAGCAAAATACCTTACTGTTCTTTCCAGTTTTGTTTTATATTATATATATATATAGAAAATTTTTAAATTTAAAAGGATTTCACTTGAGACAGGCACAAACATTCTGTAACCATACTTTTTTATTTTTAGATGCATAATGTCTTGATTTCAAATATGAATTATTTATCCTAATTTAGATATAATTGTTAGTATCATTATTAACATACCTATCATTTTAAAATACAAAGTTGCTATGCATTTTTTGAATAAACTAACCTCCTGATTTTGAATAAAATATAAGTCTACAATTCATTCCCTGAAATCCTTTGGCCCAGGTATATTTTGAAATTGAGAAATTTTTCAGACTTTAGAAAGGTAATATGGTACGTGTACTGCATATTATGTGATATTCCTAGTGGGGAATAAGCAGTTGCCCCAAATCAAACGTTATCAACCAAGACTCACAGGAACTAGGCAGGGTTCTGAAACCAAACACAGTAATAATTCAGCAGAAAAAAATAGGAAAAGTAGGAGCAAATAGAATAAAGATAGGAGGAGCCTTATGTCCATTACAATCAGGTTTTCCCACCAAATGGGTTCAGTTTAAGTTAGGCTTCTTGGCTATTCAATGAAGGTTTTAAAACTTTCACTTTTCAGTCTTTTTGGATTTGATAAAGGATTGTACCCTGTATTAATGAGAGAACTTCAGTGGGGCTTATAATTGGACTTTCCTAGTCCCCACCAGTCCCAAGTTCTGAAATATATAAACAAATCGGTAATAAAGGGCAATTCAATATGTGGTTTTCAATACAGTTTACATATATATGTGATATACAGAATGTACACTGGAGATTTTTGTTTTGTTTTGTTTTAAATCATATGCTCTCTCTAGTTCCAGTAATATAACAATCTCATTGGAGGTTCCCTCTACTTTAATCCTAGTTTGTTTTAACATCAAAATTAAACCAGCATTTTATAATCCTTTTGATCTAGCTTGATTTTAGTATGTATATTTTTGTAATGTAGCATTTGAAAATATATCCCTAAACAATGAATTAGGGACCATGTTCAGAGGGTAGAAATAATTACACACCTGGAATAATTATTGTTTTTTTAACAACGTATACTTGGCTTTAAGTTGTTTTGCAATTTTCACAGCATCTTTCCAACTGCTGCTGATTTTGTGTTTGGGTGTATTGAGCCCAACAGTGCTTTGTAACTCATTGGTATCCCAATTCCCCAAACTGACTTCTTTCCTTTACTAAAATACTAGGCAATCATCTCTGATCCAATTCCTTTAAAAGTGTAGTGAAAGCTAATTTCCTAGAACAACTCATCTGCTATGAAGAATAGACTTACCTTTTTTCTACTTCAGCTATGCTACATAACGGTACTTTTTACATTCCAGCTTAATGTAATCTTCCTTGGGATTGCTTTATATAAAATGTTTCATCATACTGCCATCCTGAAACCTGAATCGGGCTGTCTTGATAATATCAAGTAAGTGATTTTTCTTTTTGTTTTCTTTAGGCTGCTTTACTTTGGTGCTCTCAACTCTCCCTACTTTAAATTGTATTGAAATCTTATGACAAAATGATAAAGGTCAGTGTGTTGTCTTTGCTGAAGAATAAGATCATTTATTGACTCTTAGGGTGACTTGATCTGCCTGAAAATAAGTATAATGAAGCTCTGTCTTCAAAGAAACTTTTTCCTCCTAAACTCTGATTTACAACATAATAAGTTTGTGTTTTAGTATATACATTAATTTATTTTGTCCTGAAAGCAATTGCAAAGTTTCTGGATCTGGGCTGACTGTTATTTCTTAGAGCAATAACCACATCAGTTTCCAACATTCCATGTCCTCTGTAGGGGAGGCAGACAGTTCCTCTACCCTCTAAGTCCTTCTGGCTGGTCTAAGAATTAAGTTCACGTGAGACAGAATAATAGGGGAAAATCAAAGTTTAATAACATGTATACATGGGAGAAACCCAGGAAAACTGAGTAACTCGCCAGAATGGCTCAAGCCACCACCTTAAATACCATCTTCAGCTAAAGACAAAGGAGGATGTTGGGGGTAGAGGTTTGGGACTTCAAAGGGGAGGAAGACAATTTACATGGAGATGGAAATGCAAATGTTTGATAAACAAGTGTGACTGAACTGATAAAAATGGACTTGCTGGTGCCTTTCTGTCAATCACTTCTATTTTACACTATACTATAGTTATCATGGTATTAGCTCCTTTCTGGAATAGGACTTCTCTCTTAAATTCTTTCAGGCAGTTAAGGGGAAGGTCAAAGTCTCTTGCTGATCTTCTGTTCTTAAAGATAATCAAGCCAAAGGGGCTGGCCTGGTGGCATAGCAGTTAAGTTTGCGTGCTCCGCTGCTGTGGCCTGGGGTTCACAGGTTCTGATCCCAGGCATGGACTGACACATTGCTTGTCAAGGCATGCTGTGGTGGTGTCCCATATAACATAGAGAAAGATGGGTGCAGATGTTAGCCCAGGGTCAATCTTCCTCAGCAAAAAGAGGAGGATTGGCAACAGATGTTAGCTCAGGGCTAAACTTCCTCACACACACAAAAATAATAAGCCAAAGAGACACATTTTGGGGTGACCAATTCTGAACCCCCACACCCCCTTCAGAACAATGTGAAGAGAGCCAGGTGGTGGCACCTGTAAGGACCAAAAGGAGGATTTTACACCACAAGAAAGGAACCCTGAAATTATTAATCTGGGTGTTTATATAGGAGTTTTTATACAGCTGCCCTCCTCTTCTCCTGAGAGAGGAACAGAAACCTCAACTCCCTAATGTAAAATCCTTTGGAATATAAATATATGGCTCCAGGCTTTACCCACCCTTTGAAATGTTACCATTTAACTCCTGGGAGATAAATCCCTCCAGAAGTCTCTCACTGTCTATTCAGTCATGTTTTAACTTCCCAGATTTGTCTTTTAAACCAAATTCTACTTTTCTATGCTCAGAAAACCCTAGCCATTCAGAGATATGAAAATATTCATATTCATTTTCCACACTAATAGTACTTCCTTTATATACACAGAAAAGAAACTAATTTACATTCTCTGAAAAGTTGTTTCTCAGTATAACCAAAAAAAAATCTATCTTGTTCCCTTAGAGACTGTGACATTTGAGAAAGATAGTAATGTGAAGATGTACTTTAGTCCCTGATATATAGTATATATTTAATTGCATTTGTATGTAATTTACCTATGCTATGTGTTAACTTGGTTAAGTGTTTGCATTTAAGTGAATGTACTTTCAGAAGTTTCATGAGGTCACCTTGACTTTCATGTGATACTGACATTCTCCTTGAACTACCTCAGATAGCAGCTATGTCACCCATTTTCCATCTTTCTACATTTAGTGCCTGGCATAGTTCCTCACCCATAGTAGGTCCTTAATGAATGTTTACAGGATAAGTTAATACAGTAAAGCCTTTAGTGACAAAAGTATAGTGACATTACGTGGTTAATTTTATTGAAGGAATCATCTGTGTAAATTAATTTAAAAGAATAGGTAAGGAATTTTTAAAAATAATAATATAATGGAGCAAACCAGGAATTATTTATTAAAAGCAATAGTCTTTTGTAGTTCTTAATATTACTTAGTTGAGATAATAGTCATCATATTGTTGAGTTATGTACAATTAGACTTCTCATCTAAAAATGTAGTGTTAGTTCCTTGGACTGTGTATTTCTGATGCAATTGTATCTGGATAAATTAAATAGGCACATAAAATATATATTCTTTATCGTATTGTACTTTTATCACTTTAGTACAAATTACAACATCTTTATATCTATTATTTGTGGTATAAAACAAAATGCATGTAATACTTTACTTATCATTTGTTATGTTTTTAAAGTACTATCAGAAAGAAGAGAATAATATTTCGGTATTTATGTGGTAGCTTTTACCAGGATAAAAATCAGAAATAAGGTCTTGTACTTAGTACTGTCACGTATTTTAAAGGGTCAATTTGTTTGCTCATTATTCACATGTATTTCTTTAGATAATATGGGTTTAATCTTTATGAAATTACTGTTTAGAAAAACACACAAAAGTCACTAGTTACATTTAATGGCATTGATGGCATAAGGTTTTAAATTACAAAGCAAAGTAAAGCCTTAAATGAGAATATCTTGATTTGAATTCTGTTTAAACTGCTTTATACTTTATAGCCTTTGGGAAGTTTATTTAACCTTACCGAGCCTTCTTGTCCTCTTTAAAATGGGTGTAAGAATGAAACATAAGCAACCATCAAATGAGCAGAGGAATCAGTCTTTGATGATGCTTTTTAAAAAGGTCAATAAGGCAAGGAAAGAAATTAGGTAGTTGTTAGAAAGGGTATAAAGGGTGGTTTTAAGATGGAAGAAACATGAATATGGATATAATGATGGGAAAGAACTGGTGATAGAGAGGTTAGAAATGTAAGAAAGCGAATCATTGTTAAAGTTGTGACCTGAGGAAGTGTAGGGAATCAGATCCAGAACAGTAGTAGAGCAATTCCACTCCATTAGGTCCATGAAAGACACTTTTGCACGGAGATAACAGAAGCCAGGACTGGATGAAATAAATAATAGGTGTGATATAGATATGTTGGTGGTGGAACCATAGTAGACAGTGAATTGAGGGATTTCGGCCTACTCTCCCCTAAGAAGTAGGAAAGATGGTCATCTACAGGATACAGGGGCACTTTGCAGAGAGATAATAAGAAAGAAATTTTGAGAAAATATTCCTTAGAACTTTCCAGAATATGAAGGACATTTCATTTTATTTAAAATATATTTCCTATTTAAGGAGTGCTTGTAAAGAAATCAGCAGGGTATAACTGGTAAGGAAAGAAGAAATTTTAAAAAGTTAATAATGATTTCGAATATTAAGCAAACACAAAATCTGGCATCCTTTTTATTTTTAACAAAAATAAGGATGTGTATAATATGTATTTTTAAATGGTATGCATGATGTGAGAGTATTTATTTTAAAGGCGTAAATATCGTTTATCTGGAAAGTCTTTTTGAGTACCGAAGAGAGAGCATAAAAGTTAATAATGTTTCCTTGCTTTTGTTTTTGTATTTTTATAAAATGGTGAATGACAGGCCACCTTGTTCAGTTTATTATGAAAAAAAGATATTAGAAAGTCTTTTGGAAGTCATTGTCTTTCTAAAATAATCCCTTCATTTGTTTATCAAATGTTTGTTGCTTTTATTATACATGTTCTTTCACACATAGTTGTCTCCTCTCTCTAAAAGTGTTTGCTTCTCCCCACATTCACTGCCAATATTTCCCTTTAAGCCAGCATCATCTTCTGCAGAACCAATCCAGTGGTTTCCTAACTTCTTTCCCCATGTTGATTCTTGCCCTTGGCTTCATCGGCTAGAGTGAACTCTTGAAAAGTTTAAATCTGATCATCCTGCTCTCTCGGGTAAAACTCTTCAATGACTTCCTGGTACTTTTACACTAAAGTCCAGACATCCTAGGATGGCCCAGTGCTTCCTGATCTAGTTGCCCCTTTGTTTCTTCGGCTTCATTTTGATCCATGTACCCCTCTGGTCATTCTAGATGTGCTCTCTTTTGCTTCTGGTCTTATCTGTACTGACTTTCTCTTCCCTAACACTATGCCTGGCTGACTCCAATTTACCCTAAATAATTTAATTATTTTAAAATAATTTAATTATGTTTTAATTCAAAATTTTTTTCATGGTCTTCATAATAAACACATTTTGATGCTAGTATAGAACATTCATTTGGCTGGCTCATTACTATATAAATGATATACTGGGGAAAAAATAATAATACAGCTGATTACTATGACTAACACAATTACAGAGGAAATGAGGTATACCAATTCTCAGATTTAACTAAAAAAGTAATAAAAATTAAACAATACATTTCTATTTGCTGTTTACTCACTTGTCCTTTGTCTCTTTTTTGTCAAAATAGTTAATTATATTTGGAGGAAAAAAGTAAATCCAGTGATTTGAATTTTCTGGTTGAGTTTCTGACAAGTTGGAGTGGGAGCTTACAGTAATCATAGCAAAAAATCTAACCTAATTTTAAAAATGTATATGTAAACATGAATAAAACAATTATTGAATTGTTACCAGCACAAAATTAACTTACTGTGTTGCTGAAGTATTATGACATGTGAACGTTAATTCTTGAGGATCATTTAGAGCACTTGACATTTACCTTCAAAATAAAAATTGATCGTTTCTGTGTTATCAACTAAAATTTTTCTATTGAAAAAATATATTTAATAAAATAACAAATGCTTTGAAGAACAATAAGAAATAACAGAGGCTTTTAGGGCTAAGAAAGAAAATTGGTGTCTATATGGAGGGGCAAGGAATCTACTAGGCTTTCCTTTCCTTCGTCCATCCCTCTGCCCTTTCCCATGGACAGATTTGTGCATCCAGGCTTTTGATTTTGGCCCAGTCATGTTTTCCCATTTTGGGTCTGTCCCCTTAACTAGATTTTGCATGGGTGATGGATCACCAAGCACATTGTCACGTGGTTTAAAGAAACACATTCCACTTTCCTTCCTTCTTCCCTTCGCTCTAATTGCTGAAGGAAGACATAGTAGTAGAGAGGAGTGATAACTTCAGTATCAGATACACTTGGGTTTGAATTTCTGTTCAGTCCTGTAATGACTATATGACCTTGCAAGTTACATCATGGCTATCTCTCAGTATCTCCTCTGAATTGGGAATAACTGTATCTACTTTGTAGAGTTTTGTAATAATTAAATATAATCATATATGCAATGCATGCAGCACATAATTTAGTGCCCATACAGGATCGTTTGATTATTTTTAACCACTCTGTGTGGAAGTGTACTGCTGCTTTCGGTTCTTTGTGTTTTCCATGGTGAAATTTGCTTAACCTCTTATCAAAATCCCCTTAGAATTTGACTGGCTTTGTTTACCATATGGTGTCACTAAGAATTTGCATGATATGATCCTTTTTTTCTTAAGCCAAGCTTGTCCTATTATGAAATAATTGGCTCCAGGAGTGAAATGCTCATTTGATTAATAAATAGCAAGCTCTGTAGGTAGTTCTGAAGAAAAAAAAGAAGTGTTCTCAGTGAGCTTGGACACCTGCCATACATATAGAAATCTAAGAAGGCTTCTAAATAGCTTCAGGGATGAACAGAAAAATGTTTTACCTTACCAGTATCCATAATAACTTATTCTGTTCCTTAAGGAGGTAACTTTTACTTTGAGGACTGTGTTTCTGGATATTGGTAGAAACAGTTAAGTCAGAATTACATTCATCTTGACTAGTTTTATATTAGTACTATTTGGAGTTAAGGGTGGTAGGGTTCTAAAAACTTGAAGGCAGAAAGGCAAATTGATATAATCTTGAAAAATGCAATAGTATCATAGGAATATTTTAATGCTTTAATTTTTTTCCTTTATATTAATATATTAAGATGGAATATATGTAAATGTATATATATATGTATGTATATAGCCTGCTTTTCAAAATGGTATCATCTTTGTATTGTAGTCAGAGCAATATCCTAAAAAGAGTTCAAACCTTTATGAGAACAGTAAATCTGGTTCTGAGTTGTATTTAATAAAAATATTCATCCACTTCAAACTTTTCTGGATGAGTTTTAAGGAAAATACTTTTAGTGCTTTCTCATTCTTCTCAAAATATTAGCTAGTGATATAAAAATGTTGAAATACTGATTTGGGTTTTTAAAAAAGAAATCCATATAGTTCATGCAGACTTTAAAAAAAATAGCTTATATCTCCATTCAATTGATTTTATTTATAGTTTAACTTTCACCGCCAAAACTACTAAATTCAAATGAAAATTTCACACATTTCTAATTTTTTTAACTATTTAGAGATGTTGTGTTTATAAACTGTCATCTCTCTTGTAAAAAGATTACTAGGTCATCACACTATACTGAAGAGTGTTTTACCAAATCTTTTTTATCAGATATCCTTCCAATGCCCATATACACCATGAACACTTGTTCTTTGAAATAATCAGAATGAATAATTGATTTATTTTATTCATTGTAATAAGATAAAATAACTTTTAAGAAATTTCTAAAAGGAATATCATCTATCTTATTTTTCCCAGTCTTCCTCCATTTCCTTGGTCTGTGGTTAAACATCACTGGAAATATGCCATAACATTATCATAAATGATCCAGGTGTATTTGATGAGAAATGCAATACAAACACTGTTTGGAACTCTGTGTATTGTTATGACACCACTAGATTGCTTCAAACAAGACCTTCCTTAGATAGTAGTTAGTCCTTTGCTGATTAACTTAATTTCAGCATTTAAAAGCATTTGACAATCACTTCTTTGGAAAATGAATTTCAGTCACTGATTTACAAAGCTGTGCATTCTACAAGTGTTGTTGCCAGTCTCATTGTATCATGCATTTTAGGCTGTAGTGTTAGGTTTTCTGAAATGTAAAAGGGTTAGTCTCTTTTTTTAGGCTTTTTCTTTAAAATGCATTCAGACCCCCATATGATCTTTCCAGGAACCAGCTGATTCATGCATCACTCTATTTGGCATACTTCATATGCTGGGAGCTGACATTTGAGGAAACCCATTTAAAGGAAGACTGTCACAGGCACACTGGAACTGTTATGTATTATACCTTGAGATCAATAGTAGTTTCACCTTTCCCCAAAGTAATTAGGTTTATATCAGATTTAGGAGAGTCAATTGCAGTCTAAGGATGAGAAAGCCTGAAAGACTACCTAAGGGAAAAATAATTATTCTTTATAATAAAAACATAAAAATTAGCAGCTCTTTTTTCTTTATATGTGGCTTGGACTCATATTTCCTTTGTATCCTACATGAAATGTGCAGTCAGACTTTGAGAAAACTCGGTAATCAAGAGTTTCTTTATAAAACCAACATTTCTGAAGTAATTGTATACACAACAGCAGAATTAATCTAAACTAACTATTCATAAGACTGTAGTTTTTACCCCAAAGTAGTTAAGTGCCAATTTTCATAAGAGTGAAAGAAATCTGAGAATAATTGTAACTAAACAATATTTGTGTTCCGTATTATACACATTTCATTTAATTTTTAATGTATGAACTTGGACTTGATTTTTATCCTTTAATTCTTTTTTTTTTTTTTTTTTTTGTGAGGAAGACCAGCCCTGAGCTAACATCCGTTGCTAATCCTCCCCTTTTTGCTGAGGAAGACTGGCCCTGGGCTAACATCCGTGCCCATCTTCCTCTACTTTATATGGGACACCGCCACGGCATGGCTGACAGGCAGTGCGTTGGCGGGCGCCCGGGATCCGAACCCGCGAACCCCGGGCTGCCAAGCGCGGACTAAACCGCTGCGCCACCGGGCGGCCCCTATCTTCTTTGTTAATTTATTCAATAAATTAGAAGTGCTAAAATTTTGGATATGTTTTGAAGATAGAACTTATAGAATTTGCTAATTTATTTTATATAGGCTATAAGAGGAAGGAGTGGAGTGTGATTCCAAGGTTTTTGGCTTGGGGTCCTGGAAGGGTGAGTTGTTATTACTGAGATATGGGAAATCTGTAGAAAAAACACTGTGGAAAACTGTAGAAAAAACACATTAGGGGGTGATCAGGAGTGTTTTTTTTTTTTTAACAACTTTGAAATGCTAAACATCACAATGTCAGTGCTGAGTAGGCAGTTGGAATAATGAAAGCTGGAGATTTAAATTTGGAGTCAAAATGATAAATAAACATTTCCTAACCTCCTACTCTGACAGATACACCTTGAAAACCACCTAGAAGACCAGGACTGAATTTAGAATCCTTTGGATTCTTGGAATTCCATGCTAGGATGTGGCTGGCACCTGGCTTACTACCCATCTTTCTTCTCTTCCTACCCTCAATTTCATCCCATATCATATAGGGCCTCACACACAGTCACGTGGTCACTCCAGCTGGCACATTCGAGCTCTGTCTATCCCTCCCACAAACAGCTTCCCCTTGGCCACTCCTCGAAGGTAGGAGTGTGGGTACTGGCTACAATCTTAGAAGGATGGGTCAGGGTAGATTTTATTTTAAATCCATGAGACTGGGTAAAATAAAGGAATTGAGGGTAGACACATAAAATAAGAGTACCGGGGACTGAAACCCTGGGTCACTCTAACTTTTAGACATCTTGCAAATGTAGAGTCTGCAGAGTGGATTTAGAAAGAGCAACTAGTGAGATAGGAAGAAAGCTAGAGATCCTGGAAGTGAAGTGAATCAAGCATTTCAATTAAGATGGGAACTTAGATTTCACCACTGGATTTAGCAACATGGAGGTCCTTGTGAATTTGGCAAAAGCTGTTTTGCCAGAGTATTTGATGAATCCTTATTATGGTGGGTTAAAGGGAGAATAGGAAGAGAGGAGTTAAAAACCACGTGTAAAGACAACTCTTTCCAGATCATTTCCTGTAAATAAGAGCTGAGAAATGTAGTAGCTGGAGGTAAATGTTGGGTCAAGGGAGTTTCTTTGTTTTGTTGACTGGTTAGTTTTTAAGCATGAGAGATATTACAGCCTCTTCCTTTTAATCTGGTAAGAATGGACAATTAGCTGATGCTGGCAAGAAAGGGGGAAATTACATGATACCTACATTTGAGTATGCAAGGGAGGATAGGATCTAGTGTACAAATGAAGGCCGGACTTAGATAAGAAGAACAGACAAGACAGATCATCCTTTATGTGATGAAATTATAACTAAGTTCTGCTAGCTTATTAACCAACAGATGTTTTCTTTTGAAGTAATGCAATAAATTATCATGCCTTATGAGTACTAAGTACTCACTGTGGTCAGAAACATTCATCTACCTGGAAAGAAACCTGTATAATCTTGAAAACTATGATATTATTACAAGATTGTTTTAATTTTCTATTTTTTCCCTTTATATTAATATATATACTGGTTATAAAATTAATATTCTGCTTACAAAATCTATCCATATATATACATATGTATAGATATGTGTGTATGTATGTATATTATATATACTATTTATACTATATATAATATATATACTTTCTATAAAATGCAAATGTCCAAATACTTTATTAACAAGTAAAAATCAATGTATTTTGAATATATTTAGTAACTTTTTTGTGTAATTTCTTGAATTTAATAAGCAAAATAAATAGGTTATACAATTTGGAGAAGAATTAATCATCAATAAAAATTACTTAAGCAACAAAATTCCTTTTCCTTCAAGAAATAATAAGGTACATATTTTGATACCTTAGAAACAAACTTTTATTTAGCTATCTTCCTGAAAATAAAATACAAAGCTACATATTATAAAACTTTATTAAGCATACTTTATAGGATAGCTGTGTGCTCATATACCTTTTGGAATATAAAATGAACATTCTTATTTCTCTGAAATAAATGGTTATATATGCAGAAAAAAAATAAATGGAAATGCACTAAAAAGTTAAAATGGTCACTTTTTAGTAGTAACATACGTAATTTAAAATGTTCTTTTTTATCCACTTGTTTGGTACTCTCTGTCACCAAATACGTGTTGTTTTTCCACACACCAACTGATTCTCCAACACTTACTAAGTGTCCAACAATTCAATTCAATTCTGACACTAGAGTTAGAGTAGACCCCACAGGTTAAGGGCTCAGTCTTGCAAGACTGCCCTCCACTTCAGACAGCAGCCACAAATGGGGTGCCCAGTCTATCCACACACTTCCATCTGGAGGCCTAAAAATTGGGGGGTTCCCACAACCTCCCCTATGATTCGATAATTCATTAGAACAACTCATAGAGTTCAGACAAGTGCTCTTCGTACAATTGCAGCTTTATTATAAAAGATACAACTCAGGAACAACCAAATGCAAGAGATGCATAGGGTAAGGCATTGTGGGGTGGGGGGAGGGGCAACAGAGACATGACCCACACACCTAAGGCAGAGCTTTCATGGCCTCTCCAGGCACCACCCTCCCAGCACGTCATAATGTTTGCCAACCCAACAGTTCCTTGAACTGCATATGCTGGGGGGGTTTTAATGGAGGTTTCATTACAAAGGCATGATTGATTAAATCATTGGCCACTAGTGATTGAACACAATCTCCAGCCCCCTTTCCCTCCTTGTGGGGTGGGGTTGTAGGTGAGAGTGGGGCTGAAAGTTCCCCCCCTCTAATTATGGCTTGGTTTTTCTGGAGACCATCCCCCACCCTGAAGCTATTTAGCCCCCTCCACCCTCTTTGACCTTCCTCATCCCTCCTGCACTCCAGTCATCTTATTAGCATACAAAACACTGTTATCACTCAGGAGATTCCAAGGGTTCTGGGAACCCTGTGTCTGAACCAAGGAAAAAGTCCAAATATTTATTTTTTTTATACCACAGCAATCTTGAATTTTCTAAGTTGGTATGATGAATATATAGCACTCTCAGAAAAAATTTTTCTTAAAAATGGCTTACTCTATGTCCATCTTACATTATGTCCATAAACATATTAGTGACAGAACAATCTAAGAATGTCATTTTTCTGAAAGTTATTCTATATTTCTAAGCAATGAAAATGTTTTTAAAAATCCAGTCTAATTTTCTGTTATTAATATGCTACTATGGATATAGCTACATAATGAAAATTTAATGAAGTCCATGAAAATGGAAACATTTAATTACTGACTCCAAAATTTGTCTCCAAATTCTTTGCAAGGTAGAACTCATTCTAGTGTTTCAAATTGATTTTATTTATATCATTTGAAAAATTAATGGAAGAAACTAGTTACAATTTTGAGATAAAAATTTTAAAACTTACTCTGTTTTTATCTTTTCTGTTCATCTTTTAAAGGTAACTGCTATTAATTTTCCTTGGGTATTAAACATTTGAACAACTTTCAAAAACAAGTATATATATTTAGTAATATCTTGTTTAATTCTATCTTATAAAATTGAATCGTATGTACTATGGGTGAAATTCGCAAATATTATCCGAATACAGTTTCATTTGCTTTTAACATATTTATTTTGATGTAGTTTCAGCTCAAAAACAATTTTACAAGGAATGAGTAGATTTGGGCACTGCAGATTCCAAATTTAAATAGAGGCATTTGAATCAGATTTGAAGTATTTCCAAGAAGATTGTTTTTCCAATTTTTACCCAGTGATTATTTAAGGTCATAGTACTTGAAGTCTTAAGTGGAAATATCATTACTTCCAAAGGCTGAGTGAACTACGCATGAAATCTCAGTGATATCATGATCTTGTGGCTCTTGAAAGTTTGTCTTCCTTTCTGTAATCAGAACCAACTAGAAATACACTTTTTTCTAACATAGCTTTCGTTAAAATGACACCAATTATTTTAAATTGAAATTTTTATTTATTATGATGATTATATGTATATAAATTTGTTTGAAAATTGACCAAACTTACTGATTTTAAAAATTTGTTGTGAGAGACTTTGAATAAGTAATATTAGGCTAAAAGACTTTTACCTTCCAAATCTTAATGCAAGATTCAAATGCTTCTTGGAGATATTTAAAGTAAAATTTTGTGGGTAATACTAAGTTAAATATTACATCAGATTTTGAGTCACATACTATAAGTTAAAATTTAGTGATAGGGTCTGAAATAAAATAACGATGCTACTGGTTCTGCCCCTAAATCAGCTGTAATTGCTGCGCTTGATCAAACATCAATTTGTGATTTTGTATGTCGTGTCTATTTGAAATTATGTGCAAAATGATAAGATGAATAGTTAATTTATTGAAGCTTTAGCATGTGCTAGGCACAATTCTCAGTCCTTTACATGTGTAAGTTTAAACTTTGCAATAACACTTTGAGGTTTCTAAGAGGATAATTAGTGTCAGAACTAGGAGTCCAACAGGCAGTCTGGCTTCAGAGTTCATTTCCTTAACCATTACCATATACTCCTTGTTGCATTACATTGGACACCTATAAATAAATTAAATTGTGTTTAATTTTAAAAGAGATGATTTTCTTTCCAGGACATGCATAAGAAGCTGTAAATCCGAATATTGATTGGATTACATCCTCACTAAGGGCTGATCTTTAAAACTCTGTGGTTACAAACACTAAAATGAGGCTGGTAAAATGCAATTTTCAGGAGCTTAATGTCCTAGCCATTGTGTCAGGACTAAAGAGAGAGATTTCAGAATTACTAGTATTTGAAGTGAATTACTGAATGAAACCACCCAAGAAGAATGTTGTTCTGGTAAAGGTGACTCAGAAAGTACAGTCAGTGAGGTATATGTAAAAACATTATGTCATGGAAACCAAGAACAGAAGGGAGTGGTCAACTGTGGAATATTGCTGAGTGGTCAGGTTTGATAAGATGGAAAAAGTTAACAACAGATTTGGCAATGACAGGGGCCTTGTGGATGTGGGGAAATTATACCTAAATAGAGTGGCTTTTAAGAAAATAAGGAGTGAGCATGTATGGATGAGAAGTGTAGAAAACTCTTGATAAATTTTTCAATAGAGGATAATACACAAGATTCTTGGAGAATCTCTGGAATCTAGGGAGAAGATTTGTTTGTTTGTTAAAAGTAAGGAATACTAAAGTGTGTTTACTGATGGAAATGAGCCAATAAGAAGGAGATATTGATGAAGCAGGAGAGAGAACGATCCTTTCAGGAGCATGATTGCTGAGAAGCATCAGGATAGGTGGATATGTTGGCTTTATAAGAACAGAGGCACTTAGTTCATTATAATGTGAGGGAAGAATGTGTGTGGGTACTGTTGAAGGTAGTTGATGGATTTGGTGTTGGAAAAATGAGAACATTTCTGTCAGTATTCTTGGGAGTTCTCCCAGAAGTGGACTCTGAGCCAAGGATTCAGCACAAACAATTTATTAAGGAAGTGCTTTCAGAAGAAATCAGTAAGAAAGTAAGGGGAAGCAGGGTAGGTAAGAGGAAGAAGCTATGCAAAGTTGTGATTTGGGGAGCTCTGGAGTGTCAACTACACTTCAGAGCTAGTCAACCAGGAAGTGAAGGAGCTGAGACATTTGTCATGAATTTGGCATGTCTTCAGTAATCATGGTTGTATGGTTTTTTCCCAGCGATATTCACCTGTTCATGTTTAGGGTTTTTTTAAATCATTGAAGGGGAAAGAGGATATAAGAAAGTAAGAAATCACTGGATCCAGGCTGACAATGGAGGAAAGTGTGAACGTGAAGGGGGTGATGTGTAGTGAAAAAGTGGAGAGAGAAGAACAGGAGGTCTGCAGATGTTAGTAGATAACAAAAACGAGAAGAAATAAAGGGTGGTGGTAAATATCTGATGGCTAGAATCTCAAAGGAGCTGGGGTGTTTGACAGATGAGAAGTCGTGGTTTGACAATGGCACTTCTGCTTCCTGAAGGTTGTGAGAGAACCAATATTTGAGTTTGTGTGGCCTTCAGGGAAAGTACTGTCAGCAGGGGACAATTTCACTTAAAGCATGAAGGTGACAGAAACACCCAAGGATGAAATTTAGGATGTAGGGGGAAGTTGTCGATATTGGACTGTGAGTTTCAAAGGACAGGGAATTTCTTGGGAGGAAAAGAAATGGTGGAAGGTTGGATTAAATTAAGAAATATACAAAAAAATGTTAGAATAAATGGAGGGAATAAGCTTGTAACCATTTTTGTTGTCCAAATTCATTGCTTACTATCTTCTTGCAGTCACTTGCCATCTTGGGCAATAGAGTCCCTACGTAGTAGCAATGGAAAAGTTCCTTAGATGGGTGAGAACACTATGTACACTCTGCCTTAAATACGTACCTGTTCTCTCCAAATTCCAGAAAATACCAAGGTACATAAATCTTATAATCATAGCTCAGGCTATTTAACTATATCCCAATTCATAAAAGGAGACTAAAATGCTCTGTGATTAGAGGTAGTAAATAGATGATCACTGATTGGCAAAATAATCATCACAAAGCTTATGGACTACACAAATAGACTGAAAAACTCTCCAGCATACCCTGGGTACGTATCAGTTTCTCCTAATTCCAAGGGTATCCTCTCATTTAAGTAAAACAATAGGGTAAAAACACTCAGACTTCAGCTTTTCTCATTCTCCTCTTTTCCAAGAGTGCTTTCTAACAGGAGTGTTACTTTGTTTTAAAATGATATATATTTTTTTACCTCATATTAAAAGTGGTGAAAGCATATGTCATAGTTACTCTAAATAAAGGGCTAGGTATTAAATCATTGGATTTGTAATTAAAACGTGTAGACAGTATGGTGGAATGTTAAGTGTCTTGAGCTGCTCAGTCCACACTTGAAAATTTCCTAATCTAATTTTCTCTTGGCTGAGTCCCCATTGTTGTTGGATTTTTCCACTACATGCAATTATGTATTTTTAAAAGGTCTGTCATCAAAGTCCCTGGCACTTTTATAAATATGCTATTTGAGTATGCATTCTGGAATACTCTGGAATGTTGTCTATGGAAGTTGATATTTTCAGACACTTCAACATGCTAACACAAAAATCCGCTCAGTTCCAGAACTGAGATCGATAGTCTAAGGTTATAATTTAAAACTGTTTAATTATGACATTAAGAAAACAAGCCATGACCATAAAAAGTAATAATTTATTAGCAAAAGTATTGATGTCATTGGATATTAATATATTATATATACCAAATATAAGTAAAAAAAATGGCACATTTTCTATGTAATAGTCTGTCATTGCAGTTCTCTGATTTTTCTGCCTTTCATTAATGCGATATAATGAAACAGCAAATATGCAACATCTCAGTTAATATTCACAGGAACCCTATTAGTAAAATGATTATGCCCATTTGTTTCTACTAGATTTTCTGTTTTTAAAAATGTTTGAATTTTTTTCCCATTTTTCCTGTTAGCCTTCCTGTGCACTTTCTCTTTTACTTCCTGATACACAATTTGAATGCTTTTGCCATTGCTAATATCTTTTCCCAGTCTGTCATCTCTCTCTTCATTTTGCCTTTGTTACAGAGAAATATGTAAATTTAAACCATCAACTTTTTCCTCTATAGTGCATGCTTTTGAGGTGTTTGGAGGACATTTTGTGTTCTTCACATAATGAGCCAAGTTTCCAATATCATTTGCTAAATAATCCATCTTTTTCCTCCAGCTCTGTGCTGCCACACTATCCTGTATCAAATCTCCATTTCTGGGCTTGCTCTTCTGTTCCATGGACATACACTTTGTTCCTCTACTACTAGGAACTTGTTTAATATCTAGTAGAGCGAGTCCTCCCATTTTGATCACCTCTTTGAAAATTGCCTTAACTACTCATGGGCTTTTATTATTCTTTCGCATCAACTTCAGAGTCAGTTTTTAAAGTTCTTTTGATATATTCCTTGCCATTCTGGGACAGATCTTAATTGATCATGATGTTTATGCACCATGTGATTTTGCTGTTTAATAGCTTATTTAGATTTTTATGTAAGTTCTTAAGTAAAATGTTCTTATAATTTTTTTTATTCTTTAAACTGTCCTTACCTGGTAAGTTATAGTAGTCTCATAAAATTTTTCTTCTTTTCTGTTTAGAGCTAACCTATATGAGAAAAGGATTGTTACTTGAATATTAGCTAGAACGTATTTGTAAAAAGTTTTGGGACTTGAGGCTTTTTTGGAGATATAGCAGCAGATGGATAATTGTTCATAGGCACGTATGCATATTTTATTAGTTATTGATTTCAAATTTAATTTCATTATCATCAGACAATACATTCTGATGGATGTTGATTCTTAGTACTTTATTGAGGCTGCCCTTTGGCCTAAAATGTGATTAATTTAAAATCTGTTATTTTGCTGTTTGGAGCTTTTTATATATCTACAAAATTGGATTTATTTATTACATTGCTTAAATTTCTATAAAATTTCTTAATTTTTTTCTCATTGACATAATTTTAAGAAGATTATATTTAGATTCCTAGTAACAAATTTAATTGGGAACAACAACATTCTGTATTAAAAACAGAATCGTGGCTGAGATCTTGGGTCATTAATTAGGCCTACTCGCTGTCCAGGTAGCTAGTTCTTCTGTGCTATCTATGCAGGGTGACTTCCAATTCTTTACCAGATAATTACAGTGGACTTTCACTGTTCCATATGAAAGATAAATCCAAGAATTCAGTGTGCTCTTCAATAGCTCTTACTGATTGATAACCGAGGGGCCATAGACTATTCTTTCCTTGGTTCCATTCAACTCTAAAAAGATCCTAGCGAGATTATTTTATTCAATGTGGAGGTGAGTAAACTAAGACTTATGAAAGTTGTTACTTGTCCAAAATTAAATAAAACTTGTCTGCTTCGTGTTGTGTTTCAATGCCTCCTTTGGTTCCATTTATTGGAATCTTTAGTAAGTACAGATATGTTTTAAATATTCAGTTGTGCTTTTTTTGTGTTTTAGTTCTTCTTACAAGCAGTTTATAATAAGGTGTTTATTCACAGAAGGGATATGATGAATGTTTCTGTTGCAAGTTGTTGAAACGAGAGGGAATGATACCATATGGTATGAGAAAGAGTATAACAGCAATTCACCCTGTCAAAACACACTTGGCAAGAATATCAAAAAGTTATTAATTTCCTGACTTATTTTAGTTAATTTTAAAGTTTGTGCATTTTCTATGTTGAAAAAAGAAATCCAGAAAGTATGTAGAATATTCTTTAAAGTACTTCCACACCTTACATTTCCAATGACCAAATTTTATCAGCCCTGTAGTCACATGTTCTAAAGAGTTAGTGAATTCTGAGACTCAGTGTAAGTCTAATACTTACGTATTAGACTTAATAGCAAGCCAGGAAACATTGTGATTTTATTTATTTATAAGTATCACTAAATGAAAGATATCAACTTATTGCTAATATGTTATGGATCTTGAGAAGTTACTGACTAAAGCCACAGTTTTCTTTGATTACAAGATAAAAACTATTGAAAAGAAATATAAATTTCTCTTCATGTAGATATCTTGTTTATTTTCTCTTTCCTATTCAAGGTTTTAAATTTTCAAAAAATCATAAGAAAAACTATTAATGAATTCCAATTTTAGAATATATATCTCATGAATTTTCATGAATATTTCTCATATGATTTTATGTCTCGTTATTCCTTACTTTACAGTCAAATGATTACATTTAGTGAAACATTGCAGTTAGTAGACTTTTTAACACTGAAGATGCAATATATTTATGAATTAAATTTAGAGTTCTCATATAATCCAGAGAACGCTGGGTTTCTATTTTAATGTTCATTAGAAATCTGGATATACCCCAGTTCAAATAAGAATGTAAAAATTCATAGCATTTACTCAGCCTACAGAAATCTTAAGTTGAAACAGTGTATAAACTAAGGCTTTTTAAATGTAAATATTAAAGATCATTTCAGATCAGTGACTCCCTCTTCCTCTTTGGATTCCTATCTATTATATGAATTTCCAAAACATTTAAAAGGAAACCTAATGTAGCTCTGTGTTTGTATTTTTCCCTCTAGCCCCTTTTTTGAGGTCAGAACATCAATACACAACAGTAGTTGTAATAGCAAATATTTATATAGTACTTCTATATATTAAAATTTTGTGTATTTGTGTATTTTTGTGTGTATTAAAAAAAGTGCCAAGTCCTTTTATTTGATACACACAACAGCCCTATGAAGAAAGTTTTGTATTTATCCCCATTTCACAGATGAAGATTGTGAGGCTCAGAGAGGTTAAATAATGAGCCCAGGGTTGCAGAGTTAGTACAACATACAGCTGGCATTCAAACTCAGGCAGACTGATTTGCAAGTCCATGCATTCAGTCACTACCTTTCATATATTAATATTAATAATCATACAGAGATATATTTGCTTCCAACATAAGATTCCAAAATTTTATCTTATTTGCATGAAACCTACCAATTCATTTTTATAAATCTGATAGTGATACTAAGTTATAATAAGTTTGTAGCTGTCTAGGTACAATATAATAACTCATTATTCATTCTCATAATTGATACCTTTAATTTCTTTCATATATAAATTACTTTTTTGACCACATTATATTGAGTTATAAAAATTTGCATAACATTGAGTTTTGGAGATAATATAATTAAAGTTCTATCAGTCATTGATTTAATATTTATTGATCCTGATTTATTATACTCAATTCTGCCTAATTTCACACTTACCCAATTCATCAGCAGGGTGAAATCTGTGATTAAAATTTAATATTGGTGTATGCTTGTCAAAGCTGCAGTATTATTAGAGGGACATTGAGGCATGGGAATGAAAATGTTTCTGATATATTCTCAGCCATTTATTTTATTTATTTGGGTCATTTAATTTTTCTCTTAATTTCACAGAAACCAAATATAGCAACATAGCTTTTAGTAGTAATACTTAAATAGCAATCAAATCTATGGTTGACATATAATCATCTTCTCTGTTGTTTATAATTTTTCATTTATGTTGTTTGCTAAGAATTTTTAGTATCTTTAGTACTTAGTAATTTAAACATATGACCATAATGAAACATTTTTATATTTTACTCAGAAATGCTAAATTACATTCTAAATGACTTTTCCTTTTCATCTTCCTATAGCAGTTAAAAAAAGAGAGAGAATTGAATATAATAATATAATTCTAGGAAGGTATAGTCTCACTAATATAAAATACATTTGAAAGAAATATAAAGCAGTCAGAATTTCTATCATAAGAATTACTAGTTGATTGAGCATTTTCAACACAGTGAGGTTAAATGTTTAGATTTTTCTCTGATCACTACTCTTCACCTATGCTATCTTAGATATCCCTTAACCACTGGGTAGCAGATATCTTAATGCTATCTTAGACAGATGTTGCTACTTTGCCAGTGTATTCTGCTTATTAAATATCTGCCTAATTTCAAACTTGAATAACGTCTCATTTAAAACATATTTCCTCCATTGCTTGCTAAGATTTGTGGCTGGGGGATTAGTATAAGTAAAGATGTTTCTTTCCTTCCTCTTTCCACTGTTTCATATATTGTGTGAACATTGCAATCCTAAAAGGCCTTGTCTTTACTCTTCTAGCTTTAAACACTGGGGACTCCTGGATTGGTAGTGTGGCAAAGCAGTATCTCAGACATCACTTCTAAGTAAAGTCTAGTAGCTTGGGTTGCTGCTGACTTCTTATAAAATAAGGGTAAATGAATCCTCTTAGTCCTCAGTTTGGGAGCCTTGTTGTTGATGGAAGGGCAATAGGGAAAGCCCACTCAAGAGACAGATACACAAGTATTTATTACCTCTTTTTCTTCTATGAAGAATGAAGAATACTTTTATCTTGAGAAACTCACCCACATTATCTTTATCATTCTTGCAGTAACCCAAACCAAATTCAAGGGGAAAAGTCTTTATTCCTTTGATATAATTAGTTTTATGCCGGGGAAAGTAAATTCAGCTACATACTGAACCTGGAAATACTGGATACTAGTTAGGATATCTATATACATCAGGATAGCACTCCTTCTAAGTATTAAACATGCACTTCACTACCATCACTAATTCTCTAGCAATTCCAGAGGATCCCAGAATGTCTTAATCTTGAAGTTGATGGGATCAACAATTCTGCCTAAGACATTCATTTTCCTTTACCTATTGTGACTTACCAGTGACCAGATCTTTTGGCTTGGGGATTCTCCAATATGCCTCCCATTACTCCATCTTCCTTCACACCAAACCTTACCCATTCTGCTATTTTTAAAAATTACTAAATATAATATAAGGAAAAGTTCTAAACTGTTTAAAGAATTTATCTCCTTTATATCTTGAATTTTAGGTATTTCCTTCCAAAATTTTGTTAAAAAACAATATTCAATTTTAAATTCTTGAAGTCAGAGAAAGAATATCCTATAACTAACTTGATTCATTCATGTTGTTTCTGTTCTTTCATCATCTGTTTATTACTGATACACTATATTATGAGTCTTTACATCATAGCATTAATTTATAAGTTAATGTTTTGGTTAAGAAATCTGTCCTCTTGAAGATGTATTTGAGCTAAAATTCCTTGGGGCTAGATTTTAATAGCCCTTTTGTGTGCTTTGGAATTGTTATAGAATATGTTAATATATGCATAATTATTATCAATCTATGCAGAGACCCCTAAAAATTCCAATCTTGATTCTAATGATCACTTTTAAAGATAATTTTATGACATTAATATTTAAATAAAGTTTTCAATTTTAGATGTTATAATAAAATAAAATGTTTGGCAAAAGAAAAATGTTTTTGCTAACAAAAGGAGAGTCTTCTTATTTATTTCTTGAAAATTGTATGTTTAAAACATTTTACTTCATTTTCAATAAGTCTCCACTTTATAAGATAACCTGTGAGTTCCTGTTAGCATCTGCCAAGAGCATCCTAGCCCTTTGTGTCCATATTTTCATAAAATCTTGAAATAACTGTAGTGAAATTGTTTTAATCATACAACCTGGAATGAGATTTTGTTTCAGTGGGTTTTGGTAAATCAGAATGAAAATTATTCAACTTTAGAAACTAGTTTTGTAGGTATGTTTTTTACAATAAAAGAATGAATTAATAGCATATGGCTTTGCCACCATAACTAGTGGCAACATTACCATCAATTTAATTTGGATTTGGTGGAGAGACATTATAAAACTAGATTTTCTAAGTCAATAGAATATCTAACAAAATGATGGAAGGGACTGACATATCATAGATAATCTTTAGTGATTTTTAATCTTGAACGATTGTATATTGTTTATGTCATTCTGGAAGCAAAATTAATGAATGATTCTTTGTCCATTAGCATGAATTTCTGTATTGAATATGAACTGGGAATCCTTATAGCTAAAAGATACAAACTAAATGCTTTATTAATTATTACACAAGCTAAGACACTATAAAAATACTCTAAAATATAGTGGCTTAAACATATTAGATAAGAGCTAGAAGTAGGTGGTCTAAATCCAATATGGCAGCTCCACCTTGATAAACAGCTTCCATTTCTGGGTCTGAGGCTCTACTGTCACTTTCTCTTAGCAAATAGGGAGGGAAAATTTTTCAAGGGAAGCCCAATTCCACTCCTTTAATAGGAAAGACCCAGAAATGTCACAGTTCACTTCTGTTCACATTCCAGCGGACACTACTTAAACGCATGACTATAGCTAACTGTAAGTGAAGCTGGAATTACAGTCTTTGCTATTGAGTGCAGCAACTGGTTGATCCCCACAGCTGCCAACAAACACTGCTGAATTGCACCCCGATATCTCTCTTTTTTGATATTTCACATTAAAGGTGAAACATCTCACTCCAGCAATTATAGTGCCAGTTTTGTATTTTATCTTTTGAAACATGTAGATAGCTTAATACAATTTTGCAGAGCATTTTTGCATGTATTCCAACCTCTGTAACTTTATTTACTTGACATTGTACTATACAAATTAAGATAGACAGAGTCATTCCAATCATGAACTTGGCATCACAGATGGAATATACTGATGCAATGGGAATGCATATAATGGAATAAATATTATGTTATTATGTCCTATAACTTTTCAATGTTAATGTAAGTACAGGATTTTCTTTGAAGGCATAGTTCACAACTATTAAATATGATCAAGTCTTAGAAATTCTTCTGTCTTTATCTTTCACACATCTATTCACACATCCATGGCATTATTTAAATATCTCTTGGAATTCTACTTCCTGGCTTAAAACTCTCTTTGAATATTCTAGTCCAGCACTGTCCAATAGAACTTTCTGTGAAGACAGAAATGTTCTAGAAGTGTATTAGTCCACTAATTGAAGCTGTTGAAGCTTTTGAGCCCTTGTTATGTGACTAGTGTGACTAAGGAGCTGGATTTTAAACTTTATTTCATTTTAATGAATTTAAACTTGAATAAACCTATCTGGCCAGTCGTTGCCATATTAGACAGCACAGTTAGTCACTCTCTGCTCCATTTACAAACTTATTTCTGCCACATCTATTTTACTGCATAATATTACTCCTGAAATGAATTTAACTACTCAATATTTATTATTTATTATTTATTATTATTATTTATTATTTGGTGTTTTATTCTTTGAGTCAGAAATTCTGTATTTTCAGTTTGACTTTACTCCAGCTTTAAACAGTCTAATAATAAGTATGTAGTATTTACTAAACACAATATGTGTCAGGCACCGTTCTGAGCACTTTATACATAATATATCATTTCATTATCATAAGAAACTTATAATTATCATTTTATAGATATATAAACAGACACAACCATGGGTTAATTTTTGCCTAAGATCAAATAGCTAGTCAATGGCTGAGCTGGGATGTAAACTCCAGGCAAACTGGCTTCAAATCCCAGGCTCTCACTCCATTCTTTACTCTTTCAACATCCTGGAGAATGAGGTTTTTCATCAGTAGTTCTCTTTATTCAAAAGGCATCACAGTTGGGGCCTTTCTAAGAGCTTTATCTGTGCATAATATCAGAAACTATTGCCTCTAGCAAGAGGAAAGAGAAAAGAGCTGACAGTTTCTCTTCCCTTTCTATCCTATCACAATTCACTGAGCAGGAACTATGTTTGTAAAAAGATAATCCAAAATGTTCCCTAACTTATCTTTACTAACTTGGCACTAGGATCTTATTTTATGAGAAAGATGCTAAATAAATTAGTAAATGTAAGTGATAATGAACTGAACTGGTGCTGTATGTTTGCTCCTACTACTGTGAAAGATTATTCAAATTTTTTTCTTGGTACACTAACAGAAAGAATTTTAAAGTAGTCAGGATTGATTATTTTCAAAGGGTTATAATGTTCCAATTTAACTCAGGTCAATCACTTGCAAGTTAAAATTACTTAGAAGTGTACTATCCATAATTAAGTAATCTTACCTACTAATATTACAGAATAAGGATACCTTTAGGTGACATGAAATCTGTCATTTTAAGTATGCCCCCAAGCCTTTTCCAGATTGCTCATAAGATTTCTCATTCTCTAGAGAAATGCAATCTCTAAGAAATAAATGTCTCTGTCAAGGCACAAGTAATATGAGCACATGATGAAAAAATGGAATTTTTTAGTCTCATAAGGGATATTGCAGTATTGTAAAATTGATTTTATTCCTTGTTATTGAAGTTCTCATGGTCATTTTAGGATTTACCTTCTGGATATAAAGGGAAGGTTCTGATGCCGTATAGGGAGGTGGGGGACAGAGGCCTTTGGGGACCAGGAGAATACTTTTCATATGAAATTCTTTGTCATAAAATGCTAATGTTGGTGTTCTTGTCTTTATGTCTATGCATTCTTTAGCTATGAGGATAACAGACCCTTCATCAAGTAAGAATGACCTGAATGGCTGATAAATTCCATTTATCAGTGTGGTCCCATGAACCAGCTGTCAGATCAGTACTGAAAAATCATTAGAGCTTCTGTCATTCACACTGAGGCAGAAGAGCAAACTGTGCAGGAAAATAATCAGGCATACAACTTCTGTGCAGAATAAATATGCCGCAGGTGTATTGCCAAAATTCTGCTTCACCTCTTTTAATTGGATATCACCTGAACTCAGTACCACAGTAATAGCAGCTTCACGTGGTACAGACTTGTTTCGCTTTTAACAGCTTTCTCCTTTCACTGTGATGTGTTCCTCTGTGCTGCGTAGGTCCTCATTTCTGTTGTTTGTTTGCACATCATTCATCTAAAACTATTTTGTGATTTAGTGGTATATCTTCAAAACGATCTTATGGGTGTGAAGCTACCCAATTGCAATTAATATTAATGAATTTCTATATTAAATATCCAAAAAGGGAAAAAAATGCCTCCTTCAAAAATTAAATTTTACTCTTAAAGAATTCTCTCTTTCAAATTTGACACGTCATTGATTAATGATCTCATTGTTTATGAATGTATCTTTTAAATTTCTGAAACAAAGCTACAAGTCTGTACTAAGCTAATGAGAATAAAAGTAAATGTTCATATTTGGGCTTTTTTCTTTGTACATTTTAAAATTACGTGTCCTGCCACAATAAATTTAAGATTGGCGACCTATGGGTGACCTTACTGTAGACTTTCAGTTTGTTCTTCTGGTGAAGAGTCCTTTGTTGTCATTTTCTCCAATGCCATTTCACTTGTTTCTTCATGCTCTTGCTTATTTTTTTCTTTAGAAATTGGGCTCATTGCAGTTTTATATCATTAACTCTTGGGCCCATCCTGTGTTTTCTAGTGGATAATAGCTGACTTGAGTACTTTATCCTATCATTTTATTTCTAAATATAAAGAGCAATTTTTCCTTGATTTAATGACAGTTCTTCCCATTTTTCCTTTTTCCAATGTCTGTAAGAAGCTAAGAGCTTTACCTTGAAAGTTCTCATATTTCTGAATCTAATTGCAGAATAAAATATTCACATCTAAGATGTTTTCTAATTCATAAAAGCAAACATGCTACATACAATAGCAAGCCTCCTTTAGGGACTCTGTTTGACAAAATATTTTAAATTAAACATGTTAAATTTAGTGAATATTTAAATATGAAATATAGTGGCTGATGGTTGTAGAAGAAAAACAGTAAATATTTGAGATCAATTTTAATAAGACTTTAATAATAATTGACTACTTTGGGACCATATCTTTTTTAAGATGGAGTTCTCTCTGAAAATTGTATTTAACCCAGCTTCAGATTATGGTAAACATATGTGATTTTTTTCCTCTTTATGTTGCAAAGTTTTAATCCCCATAAATATTTCTTCCTTAGACAATGTAAGTGGAGGATAATAGTCTTCTGAAAAGAAATATTAGTTTACCCTGTTCAAGGAAGGTGCTCTGGGAAAGGAAAGGGTGGATTCATATAAGGAGTTTATATTCATATAAAGGAGGATATAGAGATCTAGACTGGTTTGGTCCTATTCTCCTATATACTTAGAGAGGAGTTGAGAAGGATTCCATTTTCAATTATTGGATTCCTATATATTGGAAAGATTCATTTTATGTGGATAGTAAATACATAACATAACCACACATATATGGACTTTTCTCACCCGTTTATTACTATTGTGAATGGCAGCTCACCCGTTTATTACTATTGTGAATTACTATTACTAAGGGAATGGAGTGAGAGTGAGAATTTGTCTTCCATTCTAGACTACTTTGTTCATACCACTCCATCCCCATTCTCAGCTTCATTTTCTCCCTTGAGTTTATAGACACTTCAAATAGATGAAGGTGCCCTGAGCCTTTAAGCTTCTTTTCAAGAAAGCTGCCTCATTTCCAAAGTCTAGTCCAACATAACTTAGAAGACAGCAATCAAAGGCTGAAAGAAAGTAGATCATGATCTAGAATGGAGCTATTACTTTCCATCCATGATATCTCACACCTGTTCTACGTAACTATAGGATCAGAAAAATGGAAATTTTAAAATTCATACATGTATTCCATATACTGATTCCTTCTAATATGAGTTCTGTTTTTGTCAGTGAACACTGAACTTTTTATGGAGAAAAAGGAAATTTGGAAAAATGGGCTAAAAGTGTATCAGATGAAGCACTAATAGAGTCCAATCAAACAAATGTCATCATATCAATGAGATCAGTGGAGACTAACATAGCTTTATAGACTTTTTCCCCCTTGCCATTCACCATAATTACATCTCCATATCATTTGCATATGTGCTGCAAATACATGAATAATTTAATGGTACAAATTGCTTTTGCTTAAATGAATTTCTGTGTTCATAACATTTTCATTCATGTATATCTCCTCAAGCTTGAAAACTTGTAGTCTCCATTAAAATCTTAAAGTACTTATACCACCTGTCTTACATTTTCTGTCAATAAAACTTACCGTAACATTCTTTTCAGTGTCAGTATTGTTGACATGATATTATTGTGTTAATTAAAGACCAATTATTTGATAACCCTTAATTTTCTTTTCTCTCTACAGGTCATGGGTTATAGGTGCAATAGCTCTTCTCTGCCTGTTAGGATTGACCTGGGCCTTTGGACTCATGTATATTAATGAAAGCACAGTCATCATGGCGTATCTCTTCACCATTTTCAATTCTCTACAGGGAATGTTTATATTCATTTTCCATTGTGTCCTACAAAAGAAGGTAAGTGAGAATTCCCTATTCAAGAATAAATGGCATACATCGCATGATAGCAAAGCAACCATAGCATAAATCATTCTTGATATCTTTGTCTCTAGGAAATAAATATATTACCTCATTGATTTTATTTTTATAATAGTAAAGACAAAACAGAAACAAAATACAGATATAATGGTGGATGAATGTATCTAACAGCAAAAACCAGAATCAAAGTATTTTTTGATTTGGACAATGCACAAAAATTATATTCTTGTAGACTTGACTTTATAGTCCTTAATATTTTTATTGGTGCAAACATGGAATTTGTGTATTAGGGATTAGCTTTTCTAAGATGTTATGGAGGCATGGAGATAGAGATATGTCTCTATATATACATACATATATATATATTGGCATGGCATAGGAAATATTTTTCTGTTTCTTTAAAAACTAGTTTATATATACTAGAAAATATAAATGTCTAAACATTTTATGATCAAATATATTTCTATTTTTTGAATGAATGATGGAGTACTTAGTCATGGTTTCTGTACTTCTCTCTAAAAGCATCTTTCATTAAACCTATGAGTTGGATGATTAGAAGACAATATTTAATTTTTTTATACTGGCCTATTTTTGTGATTGTTCACATCCACCAAGACCTAAAATATTCATTTTCAAAGTTAATTTTAACAACTAAATACTTTTATTGCATTTTTTTTAATCTCAAGATTGATTTTCTCATCTTATACTTTTTAAGTCTATTAAAGGTGTGGTCCTTATAGTTCCGATCACATAGACCCCTGAGCCAAGACTGTCTGGGTTCAAATCCTAGTTCCTCCACTTAAAAGATTATGTGACTTTGGGCAAGTTAATTAACCTTCCCATGCCCCCAATTTCTCATGTGTAACATGGAGATAATAATAATAATTATGAGATATTGAGAAATGGCTTTGAGAATGGAATGATAAAATGTGAAAATTTTTTCTAAGAAGGAAACAACAAGACCTAAAATTTTTCTTTGGAAAATAAAGAGTAAAAATATCTTTCTCTGCAGTATTTGGTTTGAGAGACTGATGGGACCTAAAACAAAAGTTGAGAAGGGTGTCCACTTGTCAAGATGAGTCAAAGTTTATTCTGTTTCAATTTTATGTGGTGATAGGTATCACAAATGTATTGATGTGATCATAAATACAGAGTAGAATAGTAATGATGACTCAGGCCTATAAATGCAGCTTACAGAAAAGAAAAGAGGTTATATTGGAATGAATTGATTCTAATCTAATGGATTAGAAGTGATGGGGGTGCCCCACGGAGAGACATAGGCTGATGAAAGCTCAACCAACCTCAGTATATGATTTCCATGTCACCTTAGGTGTTAACATCCAGCAGGCAGTCTGAGAAAGAGAAAGAGGATCTTGTCTAAAATGTCTGGAAGTGGCTCACATCACTACTCACCTTCCATCAGATAAGACACTATCTCTGGTACCACCTAAACTGCAAGGAAGACTGGGAAACATAGTCTAGCTTTTTTACCCCGGGAAGATGAGGAATTGGGTGTTGCAACCAGCTAGCTGTCTAGCACGCTTGATGAGTGAAAGAGTAGGAGACATGTGAATGATGAGTAAGAAGAGAGATGGAAGGAAGGAAGTGTCTGAGGAGAAGAATGAGAATCAAAATGATATAGTGAATGAAAGGCAGGAGAAAATGTCCAGAAGTAGACAGTAGTCAGTATTGTAAAACACTTTAGAGAAGTCAGAGAGAATAAGCATTTGGGGAAAATTTCTAGATTTTGGTAGAAGAAAGCCGTAATTGTCAACAGAAATATATTTAGAAAGATGGGAACAAAATCAGGAAATTTTCAACAACAAAGGTAGCATTCGTCCAAGCAAATAAGGGAATATTGGGCCATTGTAATCAGTTATAATATCCTCAATTATAGTGAATCAGATTTACCTATTATCTTTATTTTATATATTAGCTGGAAATTTGGACCAACAAAATTTAAAATTTTAATGTTAATACAGAAATTTTTTACAGAGCAAAATAGATTTTTTGTACTTTATGCATTAATTATTTTGGTTGTGAGTATTTTTTGTTAGCCAATACCTATTAGACTTTTCCCAATTATTATTTTTATTTTTCTTGTCTTAACAACTACATGTCACTGATATAACTAGGAATTACACTTGATATCCAGGTAGAGATGTTGAACCTCACAATCCAAAAACAAATCTAGAGTTTTTAGTTTAGCATATTTAGCATAAGTGAAATTTTTAAAAATATATGTCATCAGCTCAATTTTGTGATTTATTAGAACAGAGTTCAGCAAACTACAGCTTATGGGCTAAATTTGTCCAGCTGCCTTTAATTTTTACAGCCAGTCAGCCAAGGATGGTTTTTACATTTTTAAATGGTTACATTTAAAATTTAAAATAAGTACATACACAACACCCTTGGTTTTGCCTTTTGGCTCACAAAGCCTAAAACATTTTCATAAAAAAAATTGTCAATCCCTGATTTAGAAGCTTACTGTTATGGTTTATAATAACAAGTAATAAGCATATTGTTCTTTCATCCATTCTGTGTTTTGAATTTTTCAATTTTGGTGGCATTTTTATTGAGTGTCAAGAACATGACCCAATATCAGAAAATATAGAGAACATGAAATTATTATTCATGCTTTTTTCCCTACCAAAAAAAAAAAAAGGTACTTCTCTTTGAAATTGCAGAGATCGTCTTAGGAGATTTTTCTTTTATTCCTTTTAATAAATTGAGATATAATATTGTATAAGTTTAAGGTGTACAATAAGTTGATTTGATTCACTTATGTATTGTGAAATGATTACCACTATAGTGTTAGCTAATACCTCCCTCACATAATTACCATTTCTTTTTCGTGATGAGAACATTTAAGATCTCCTCTCTTAGTAGCATTCGAGTATATAATACAGTATTAACTATAATCATCATCCTATACATTAGATCCCCAGAACTTATTCATCTTATAGCTAGGAGTTTGTACCCTTTGACCAACATCTCCCCATTACCCCACCCCCTGACCTCTGGTAACCACCATTCTACTCTGTTTCTATGAATTCAGCTTTTTTAGATTCCACTTATTGGTGATATCATACAGTATTCGTCTTTCTCTGTCTGACTTATTTCACTTAGCATAATGCCCTCAAGTTCCATCCAGGTTGTCTCAAATGGCAGGATTTCCTTCTTTCTTGTGGCTGAATAATATTCCATTGCATATATGTACCACATCTTCTTTATGCATTCATCCATTGATGGACACTTAAGTGTTTCCATATCTTGACTATTGTGAATAACGCTGCAATGAACACGAGAGTACAGATATCTCTTCAAGATCCTGATTTCATTTCCTTTGGATATATACTCAAAAGTGGGTTTGCTGGATCGTATGGTAGCTCTATTTTTAGTTTTGTGAGGAGCCTCTATACTATTTTCTATAATGGCTGTATCAATTTACATTCACAACAACAGTGCACAAGGGCTCCCTTTTCTTCATATTCTCACCAGCACTTGTTATCTCTTGTCTTCTTGATGATAGCCATTCTAATAGGTATGAGGTGATATCTCATTGTGATTTTTACGTACATTTCCCTGATTAATGATGTTGAGCATCTTTTCATGTTGGCCCTTTGTATGCGTTCTTACGAAAAATGTCTGTTCATTTCCTCCATCCATTTTTTAATTGGATTATTTGGGTTTTTTTGCTATTGAGTTGTATGAGTTCTTTATGTATTTTGGATATTAACCCCTTATCAGATACATGATTTGCAAATACTTTCTTCCATTCTGTAGATTGCCTTTTCATTTTGTTGACTCTTTTGCTGTGCAGAAGCTTTTTAGTTTGATGTAGTCCCACTTACTGTTTTTTACTTTTGTTGCTTATGCTTTTGATGTCATATCCAAAATTCATTGCCAAGACTGATGTCCAGGAGGTTTTCCCCTATGTTTTCTTGTAGGAGTTTTATGATTTCTGGTCTTATATTTAAGTTTTTAATTCATTTTGAGTTAAATTATGTGAGTGGTGTAAGATATGGGTTCAGTTTCATTCTTCTGCATGTGGTTATCCAGTTTTCCCAACACCATTTGTTGAAGAGATTGTCCTTTCCCCATGTGATATTCTTGGTTCCCTTGTCAAAGGTTAGTTGACTGTACATGTGAGGGTTTATTTATGGGCTCTCTATTCTGTTCCATTGGTCAATGTGTCTATTTTTATGCCATTACCATACTGTTTTGATTACTAGAGCTTTGTAGTATAGTTTGAAATCAGGAGGTGTGATGCCTCCAGCTTTGTTCTTCTTTCTCAGGATTGCTTTAGCTATTTGGGGTCTTTTGTGGTTCTGTACAAATTTTAGGACTTTTTTTTCTATATCTTTGAAAAAATACCATTGGAATTTTGATAGAGATTGCATTGAATCTATAGCTAGCTTTGGGTAGTATGGGCATTTTGATAATCTTAATTAATTCAGGAGGTTTTTCTTAAGCCATCTGATTGAATTTCAATAATATGCCCATAATATATTGCCCATATGTTTTAATCAGAGAAATATGAAATATTCCATTTTGGGGATATTTTGGTTTATAGGGTTATTTGTTGATTGATTCAACTCATTAGCAGAAATCAAACTTTGAATTGTCAGTCCTTTTCCAAGTATGGATTGCATGATTGTGTCACCAGTATTTCCACTGGTGACATTAAAGTTGTCACTTTTTCTTTTGTTAGGCACTCAATTATGTGATACATCTCAGAGGGTTTAATAATTATTTTATTTCTGATAGAGAGTATGAAAGAAATATTCCATTGGCAAAGTATATTTTCTTTCCCATCTTCTATATTCTAGAACAAATTCACATTGAAATAATAAGATATCTGATGTGATTGGAGTAAGATGGAATATCATGTGAAATAGTGGATTAAAATATGCAAATGATTGAGCAATCAAATAATTTTTATTGTAATATAAAGAAAAATATCTCATAGACAGTCTGTGTTATTTTGCTTTCTTTTTAAAATACATTCCTACCTTTTCAAATCTAATCATAGAAAAATAAAGTCAGTAATGATTCAGTAAGTAATATAGCTAAATGTGGGACTTGGCATCACTGGCTATCTTGATTTGCTGATTGTTTATATAATCAGTTCAGAACATTTAACCTTTGTTAGAAAATGTAAATAGTCCATAATGAATTCCTGTGGCTTATACAATATTGCTGCCTTTGTAACAGGAAGTGGAGTGGTTCTCTTTCTCTCTTCCTTCTCTCTCTCTTTTTCCCCTAAAATACTTGTTTAGATTTAAGTCACTTCAGGAAAAAACACTTTCTCTTCTTAAAAGAAAAATATCACTTATTATGAGTACATTATGAAAAACACAGTGGGATGTAGGTTATAATCAAAGTTTAGGTTCTTGGAGATGCTTCATAAATTCCATAGGAATTACTAAACTGTAATGATAGAGCTTACCGTTGGGTAGAGCTTGTTTTAAGCTTTCTCAAATTCTATTCTTTCTCAAATTAAAGCATTTGTCATTATATTTTCCCAATACACAGGAGATAAACTAATAGATTACTTTAATAATAATGTTAATAATATATAATGCCTTGTGTGGATCATATATTAATGTTAGAAATGTGGCATCTTAGAGCTTTCTGACCATAGAGCACCCATGAGATCTGGAGGTTTTCACATAAGGCTTAACCTTTCTAGTCTATTAAATTACTTTCATTGCTTAACCTTTTTAGTGTCCTTACTAGAAAATGTAGGTAATAATTATTTCCCAGAGTCATTCTGAGGGAGGGCCCCAGCACAATTACTGACAAATAGTGATTAAAAATTAGAACTTCTTCATTCCACCCTCCCAAACTCACACATCTCAAGGACACACACACAAGTGGGTACAGACTTCTTTCTTTTAAAAAATAAACATGTGAATTGGCTTGTGAATACTAAATAAAAATAACTATTGATAAATGTAGCATAGGAGAAATTGGTTAGAAAACAGATCAATATAATTTAAATGTATTAAAGAATATGTAATTTTGGCATTCCAGATCAGAGAAAGGCCTCAAAAGGTTAACACCCCATGCCTCTGTTTTGCTCACACTGTCCTGAACATCTCGAATGCCTTTTTCTCTCTTGTCTATCCTTTCTTTCAACTTCATCCTCTAAACTGACTAATTCCGACCTGTCTTTTGAAAATTCTCTGAGAAGCCTTCTTTGGTCCCCCTACCTACTTCGAGCAGGCACTCCTCCTCCATGCTTTGATTCATCTGACTCTGTATCATTGTTCCTATCATATAATAAGCATTCAATAAATGTAAGTTCTCCAGACAAATCTGAATATATTCTATCTCTGATTCTACTATATCTTTGATAGAATGAACTTTACAATATTAAAATATAATGTTTTAGTTTTGAATACTAATTTTAATGTATCATTCACACCCTTTTTTTCTTTTGATTCTAAATAACATTCCTCAAAAAAGCATATATTTATAACTGTTTTAAATAAAATTGCATTGGAATATTTCATTGTCACAAGTTATAAAAAGTACAAACTCATGTGAAATCAATATATAGAGCTAGGAATAACGTATATACAGGGTTATTTCATAATGAATGTAAATTTGTGAATGTATAATCAATAAGATGTCCCAGAATGTGTTTTTAGTTGATAAACACATTGTTGTGGGTTATTTTTGTTGATGTTGATAGTGGAGGTATGATTTAGGGCAGTTACTATTTATTTTTGTCTGTCTTATTTGATTAAATGGGCAGTAATAGAAATTTTAAACATGATAAAAGTTTTCCCAAAATTGTTGATATGTTTTCCTGCTTGAAAACATCAACTAAAAAATGTTTATCTCCCTTATTTCCTGTGATTTTATACTACAACCAGGATTAAGAATTTAATCAGCAATTCCATAAAGCAAAGCAATCACATTTCTCTGTGATTACTGAATGGAACTATTTTGAGGGAATAAGTTTAAAATATTTTGAATTTTATATTCTAAAGTTGCAAATTTGACCTCTTTTAAGAAAAATAAACCTCAACGAAGATAGATTTAAAAGAAATGCTTAGCCCAACACATTCCTTTTTTCTTTAAGTATTCTCTCTCCCTCTCTCCCTCTTTCTCTCCCTCCCTTTCTCCATCCCCTCCTCTCTCTATAATTTCCTCACTAAACTTCTGCCTAAAGAACATTTGCACCAATAGGCTACTTCATATCAAATTTATGAAGCTAAAAATAGTGTCTTGAAGAGTCTTAAGTTTTTGTTCTTTGAACTAAGAGGTAGTATCTTTATGATGTGATTGGACAAATGTGTGCGCGTGTGCATGCATGTTTTAAAGCCTCTAGTTATGCAAAATTTCAAGCTTGATGGTATGAATATCATTATTTTATATTGTAAAATATGTGCTGAACAGACTTCCTTGTATCTATAGGGCAGGGAAATAATCATATTATCTAAAAATAAGACTCCTATTTTTTACCATAGTTCCTAGCGGAAATGAATTACTTGCTAACAGAAGTTAATATTTAATTGGCTAGGTACGAAAAGAGTATGGGAAATGCCTGCGAACACATTGTTGTAGTGGCAAAAGTACAGAGAGTTCCATTGGCTCAGGGAAAACATCTGGTTCTCGAACTCCTGGACGCTACTCCACAGGCTCACAGGTAAGCAATATTTGTTAATTAAAATGAAATATCTCCTACCTATATACTGTTATGAGTTGCCATTCTTTCTTGAACAGAACTATTTTCTATCCCAAGTGGTTAACACATCAAATTTGTGTTAATTTGTTATTGTTGTTGTTTTAGTATGTCTCAAATTGGAATGATTATGACAAATTTAAGAAACCAAATTGCAAATAAAATTATGAAATTTAGGATCTATGTTTGCATAATAATTAATGATTTTAGATTGTTCCTAGTTGAATGAGTGTAGAAGGTGAGGAAAGGAATTTGGCACTTCACCCCAAATTCTAAGAAAGTGATATTTTATATATGTGATTCTTGACTTAATTACTTCTTTTAACCAGTATAATAATTCTCTATCACATACTGAAAATATTTACTTATTAAATGGTATGTTTAGTAAAAATAGTTATAACTTATAACATATTGTATGCTTATAAGTGGAAGAATATGTCAGGGCAGTGAAGAAGAGTACCCAAGAGCATCATTGACTTAACTGGTCTAAGTGCTACTCCCATCAGCCCAGCACTAGATGTAGTGGTTGCGTCATCCCTCACCAGGGAAATTGTAAACTTTTAGGTAACATATCTGCCATTTTTCCCAAGCCACAGTGCCAGTCTAAAGATTATCAGGTAGAAATTTCAGAAACTCCAGGATGCTAGAGCCAGTCAAATGAAAGACAAGATTATGTGGGTTATGAGTGAGTTTGGGTTCAGACTAGCAGACTAATATTTTTAAGATTGCATGATTCAGTAGGAAAAACGATCATGTTTTCAATTGATTTTTTTCTGAAGACTTGAATTTATTTAATTTATTTTTTTGTGAGGAAGATTGGCCCTGAGCTAACATCTGTGCCAATATTCCTCTGTTTTGTATGTGGGATGCCACCACAGCATGGCTTTACTAGTGCTGTGTATGTCCGCACAGGATCCAAATCCACGAACCCTGGGCCCCAGAAGTGGAGCACACAAACTTAACCAATGTGCCAACAGGCCAGCTCCTTGAATTTAAATTGACAAATAAAGTTATAAATCAAGAACTTAGTTATTTCTTAACTCTTTTAGCTCAACCTATAAATCTAATTATTTTTTGTAAATTTGATAATTTTATAAAAATAAGAAAATCATTTCCTTTGTTCTTTGATTAATTGAACAATATTCTCATAAACACTTTCCTCAAACTAATGAATTCTCTTTTATCTTACAATAAAAAACACATATTTAATATCAATCTAATGCTTCCAACTAAAAATTTAAAAACTAACAAATAACCATCAAACATATCAGACTATCTTAAAGCTTGTTAAAAACCAAAATTTATCATAATGATCATGAAACTTATTCCTAAATATAATGCAAAATTATTTATAATTTGAATTTAATTTATTTTATTATTTCTATACATTGCTGAGATTGCAAAGTTGCAAATTAGGAGGAACAGATGTACCAACTCAGGCTGAGATTTCTGAGTTTAGCACTACTAAATTTGCCAATTAGAAATCTGAAGTCTCACAGAAAAGTAGGGAAACACCTGAATGATTCTTCCAGCATGAACCCCTCATAATCCATGTCTTTATTTCCAACCTGACAATCCCCACCTTCCTTTTTTGTAATAGTCTTCTCCACAACTTTTAAAATGGCAATTGCTGACATTCTGTATGTCAGGCAGACTGATTAGATCCCACATGCTTTTCGTAATGCTGGGTTTATCAGCCATTATCCTGTAGTCATTTTATTGACATATGTCATTAATGAAACAATATATTTGGGAGTTTCATTTACTGAGTGACAACAGAGTTGTGCAATGTTTAGCAATACTTCTAAGCTACAAGATAGGGCAATATAGCTTAACAGAATAATCATAAACTTGGTAGGTGGGTAGACGGTGTGGATTCTAGTCTTGCCACATACCAGCTGTGACACAAAAGAAATTACTTAATCTCATTGACCCTCAGTTAAAGTTTTTCATCTGTAAAGTGGTGGTAATTATATTGATTTATTATGTTGTTTGGAAGCTTGAGCAAATGTATACAAAACAGAATAGATTGTAGGTGTTCAATAAATTGGAGCAGCTACCACTTAATAATGTCATCATTATAGAATATAATTTCAGATCTATATTTTAAAGCTGTATTATATTTTTTTCTTCACTTTCATAGTTGTAAGGTCACAATTCTAATCTTGGGTGAAAAAAGCCTTACATTGTTTTCTTATGCTTAATATGATACTGATTCAGATTAACTATGAGAATCCAACCCTGCATAAAGTGATAGTTACTTAAATCTAGTCTATTCATTTAGGTAAAAATAATAAAATGTGTTTCATATTAACTGTGACCTTCTGTAAACAAAGTCTGAAATACTCACTGATATTAAAGTGAAGTTTGGGGCGTATGAATGCCTTTTTCACATCAGAGAACTTCTAAAATAACAACCCCTATATTTTTTACTTTTTCTTGAGAAATATTGAGTGTCTCCTATATAATGCCAAGCCATCTTCTGAGCTTTGGGGATACAGTGGTTAAAAGACAGATAACTTCCCTATGATCTGGAGCCTTCATTGCAGTAGTGGAAGAGAAAAAATTTTAACAAACAAATAAATCAACAGAAAATATCAGATTATGAAAGCTGGTAGAGAGCCAAATGTGGTGATGTGATACAGAAAGTCCAGGTGGCTACTTTGATTAAGTGCTGGAGAAAGACTATTTGGGGACATGATATTTACACAAGGATTCTGAATGACAGGAAGAAAGTTCAGGGTAAGAGAATTCCAGGTGAGAGAACATGTAATACAAAACCCTTAAGTTAGGCGAGAATTTACAAAATCGGGAATAGAAATAATGTCATTGGCTGAAATGGGTGAGAGTGAATGGGAGATGAAGTCAAAGGAAAAGTGGGGTGACAGATCTGTAGGTATTTGTAAGAGTATGCAAGTTTAGATTTTATTTTGGTTACTTTAGAAAGCCAAGGTGATGATTGAGAAAAGGAAGTGGCAGGATATCATCCACATGTAATAAAGATCATGTGGCTACTATGTGGATAATGGAGGGGCATGATTGGCAAGACTAAAAAGTGAAAATCCTCTCCACCTGTTGCTCCCCCTACTTACCTACTTTCTGGTGCTAATCACTTATAAAAGGTTAGTAATACCCATAATCATACAAACATATATTCACAGAGAGGTGTGTAGGATTGTCGCATGTCTGTGTTTATAAAAACTATGGACTGAAGTATTGTCCTTCCTACTGTGACCTTCCTTTTATTTTTCTGTCATTTATCTTTCATTTATTATTTTATTGAGTTTTTAGATGTATTTACTTCTATTATATGGTGTTTGAAACATAAAAGAATATATGTAACATCTATTAAATTGTGAAGCATAGTCATAAAATGAACACCTGTGAACTCAACATGCAACTTAGGAAAAAAGAACATCTTCCATGTGTTTTTCTCTTCTTGAAACCTCCCCCTAATCAATCCTAATCAATCCTGTGCCTCCCCACCAGAGAAAACCTCCGAACTTTGTTCTTCATTTCCTTGACTTATTCTAATAGTTTCTCCACCTCCAAAAAAGATATTTAGTATTCCTTTTTTAAACCTTTCTTTAAAATGGTGTCTTATTGTATGTAGTCTTCTGTGACTTGCTTCATTCACCCCCATATTCTAAGGCTCCTCCTGGTTCATTCCATGAACATTTCAAGTGTTGGCTCTGTGCCACATACTATGTACTTTTCCTCTGCTTGCAATACTTCACCCTTTCTCCTTTTCCTATTCAACGATCATTTAATATAGGGTAGTGAATTTAACCTCCTAGCTCAGGATCTGGATGACTGGATTCAAATATTGGTTATGCCACTTATTAGATCTGTGACATTGGACATGTTAAGTAACCTCTGAACCTCAGTTTTCCAATGAATAAAAGCGTACCTACCTTGTGGAATTCTTGTGAGGTTTCAATGAGTGAATAGATGAAAAATACATAGTATAGAACCTAGAACAAACTAATAGAAATATTTAAATATTATATAATATATATTTTATGTATACATACATATAATATTTTCATGTAACAGGCATTATTTCAGGTGTGTGATACATCAATGAACAAAAAAAACACAAAATTTCTGTTTCTCTAGAGCCTCAGATCTAATGCAGACATTAGACACTAAATATTGGACATTAAATATAAACATAACATTATAATAATATGTCATATTATAGAAGATGGTAATTACTATGGGAGGGAAATTGCTGGGTTGGATGGGTGGAATACAATTCTAAATAGGGTGATTAAGTTAGGTCCCTTTAAGGAGAAAATATCTGAGCAAAAATTTAAAGAGATGAAGAAGTTATCCATACCTGGATCTGGGGGAAGAGTACTACAAGCAGATGAAACAACTGTACCAAGCCCAAGACAGAAGCATGCTTGGCGTATTAAGGAACAGCAAGGGAGCAGGTGTGGCTAGCCCGGGTGGGGGGAATAATAGAACATGAGATAATGGCAGCTCCTATAAATGTCACCAAAAACGATCATAATTCCCACAACTCTCAGTTAAGATGTTACTCCTTCAGTGCAGTGTTCTCAGACTTCCTAGACAAGGAATATCCCCTTATTATGTGCACTTAAAATTTTTTTTTAATTATATACTATAACAAACATTAACAGAAGTACACAAAGTATAAGTGTATTACACAGTGATTTAACACCCTTCTCCAGGTCAAATATTAGAATATTTGGAGTACCTCAGAAACCCTTTGAACCCTTCTCAATCCTTCAAACATAACCACCATCTTAACTTTTGACAGTACATATTCGTTTGTGTTTTCTTTCTTTCCTCAGACATCTATGTTGCTTTTGTATTTTCATTGCTGTATATTATTCTGTAATCTATTCATCCATTCTACTTTTGATAGTCATTTGGGTTGTTCATAGTTTTCAACTATAGTAAGTAATGCTTCTATGGAGATTTGTATGCACATTGCTGTTCTTTTGCATTCATTTTTGTGATAATTTGATTAATCTGTCACTTACTGGTCTAGCAGCTCCATGAAGGCAAAGATGTTTTATGTTAGCCTTTCTCTTTTGTATTTGCTAGGTAGGTATTTGGCATGCTGTAGAGGGTAATTAATATTTTTAGTTAATTAATTAATTAACAAATCCAACAAATGTGAGAGATTCGTCCCCCCATTTCAGTTTGAAGTTTTCAAGTATTTCTCGATAGAAACATTCCTCAAGTGATCAGGACCTATAATCCTGCACCAGTTTTCTTATTGTCCTTTTGTTTATTAGCTGTGCTGTGTGTGTGTGTGTTTGCTGACCTATATAACAATATAGACAATATTTCTGAAGGATAAACATGCCCCAAGATTCATAAAACCAATTGTCTAATATTTGAAGATTGGGTACCCGTATTATTCAAGGAGTTCAAATATATTTGGAACATAACACCATTTGTGAGCTTGGTTTCACCATTAGTAGTAGTAATAGTTCTTATAACTATTTCATCCTTGGAAAAGCTTCGGAAAATATTTTGTTTCCTCCTCCCAAGATTAACACTTTTTTGACCCCTAACTCAATAAAATAGCAAAACAGAATAAACCAGAGAAAAACATCCCCCCCGCCCCATGGAAAAGTGTTACAGTTTTCTTGAATTATCTGACACTTAGAAAATTGAATTTGAGAATGTAAATAATGATGTAAGTTCTCTGTAAAAATTTCTACTGTGAAGCAATGAATAAGGGTGAATCAACTTCCTTTATCTCCTTCAAAAGAAAGAAAAGTCAAGATAGTATGTAACCTGTAAAATTACATTGATCTTCTTACAAAATTTATGGAAAATCTTAAGTTTGGTAGCATTTTAATAATATTCTGTGTTCTTTTCTTACCAAACTCTTTCTTGCAAGATTCTGAATTCTTAAAGTAAATCTTTTGTTAATAAAACTGACAATTTAATGCATATTTAAATATCTCATTCCCATAAAAGTTACAATGAAAATTATTTGTTTTACCTTGGAAACTAAAGTTATTAAATTCTAACTGTCTAGAGTACACTTCTATATGTCTTCAATATGTTTAAATTGGTATAGTACATTACATTTATTCCTTTTTCATAGTTATAATTATTTTTGGTATAGGCATTTAGGAATACACTTAATGAGAACCAATTATTATCGTTAATTTAGTTTCTGATGTTCTCATACTCCTGTACTGCAAGCATGTAGGAGTTGTATATTCACCAGATGCCAGAAAGGGTCTCATCTAACTATGACAGAAAGAAAAAGAATGATTTGTGTGAAAATTCACTGACCAGTGAGTTCATTTCCATTTTTCCTTTCAGAGCCGAATTCGTAGAATGTGGAATGATACAGTCCGAAAGCAGTCAGAGTCTTCCTTCATTACTGGAGATATAAACAGTTCGGCATCACTCAACAGAGGTAATTAGGAATGCTTTTTCATATTTATTACTTTTGAGATTACTTTAAGAAGTTCTTAAATGCATTGCTTTATTTGCAACTCCTGAATCTTGTTCCATGTGGTAGGAATATTGCAAGGATATAAAACCTGGTTGAGTGGAGCAGTGTATTCCATTATTCATAAGCCTTTTTTTTTTTAATCCTGAATTTTCAGGAAATCATTTCTGAAAGGAAGTTAGAAAACGAGAACTTTCTTTTTCTAGTCTTCTGCCACAGCTGTAAACTGGTGAGCTGTCAGGCTTCAATGGAAGCAGTGAAAATGGGCAATTATATGGCTATATAGTCTGCTAAGCACCTTAGAGTTCCACCTTGTCCCAGGTACAGAGTAATTTCATAGTCTTTGTGGAAGTAAAGGTGTACCATCTAATACATACTTAAGGCAACCTCTTTATTTGGGAAAAAATCATATCTAATCTTAATATCTGAAAGGCTTATCCAGATAATATTTGATGTTTAAAGATCTAGGAGGAAAAAATACTTTATATATATATTATGCTTTTTTTGTGTGTGTATGTGCTTCTCGTTAAAATGTTCCTGGGGCATCATTTAGATTTTTGAAATGAAGTTCCCTTAATCTACTGTTTTGTTTGTGGTTGATTTTTTTTTTATTCTTCTTGTCTCTCTCTCTCACACACACACACGCACATACGCACACAGTGTATGTGTTTGTGTGATTAGAATTAAATTGACTGCAGTAAAAATGAGTAGATGCAACATGTGTGAAGAGGTATAGCACAACACAGTCAGTGCTGGGAAATATTTAGAACATAGTTTTATCTGGGAAGGTGGCATTTATATGAGCTTATTCCAATCCTGCTATCCTAAAAGAGATATTTTTGATGCATATATTCAATAGTTATTTTTATGATCAACATTGTTAATTTTTTCTTACCTCCAAACTAGGATTATTAAACCTGTTTTAAGTTTTATTAAAACAGGATTTTAAACCTGTTTCTCTCAGCTTTTTATTACATTAAATGCCACTTAGAAACAAATAATTTAACAATTACAGCTTATAATTAAGAAAGATTCAGATGCTGGTGCTCTTAATTACTTTTACTAAAGTAAGTTGCATGTTATATATATAAAATAAATTAGGACAAGTGGTGTCCAAGTTGAATTTGATATAGGTATCCATGTTATATATAATCTTAATTGACTTTCATATGTTATTTGGAGCAGTGGTAGAGTAACTGTAACCTAGTGATATTAAATTTTCTACATCACTTTTGCTTAAGTAAGAACAGCAAGTGCAAATATTCATCCAAATATGAAGAAAATACATTAAAGTAAAATAATTCTTCTCTTTTTAAGTTTAGTTTTAGTAGTTACTTTGTAAAAATGTATTTAAATATGAATGCTCTAACATTTTGACATACTTTCCAAATCATAGAGAATGAATTACTTACAAATGCCTCCAAAGCTTAGGAGCTAATTTGCTTCCGTTTCTTTATTCTTTAAATAATCCCATACATAGAAAATTTATAGTATGTTCCTAGAAAGAAAACTATCCTTATTAATGGGTTTTAGTATTAGAAGTATCTTGCATCTAATGATCATAGCAACTGTAGATAATTATTGTTTAAACAAAAGATGAGATAATATGATTTTAATGATGCACTGTTTATTTGCTTACTGTGGAGATGGGTAAAATATGTAAAATTATTATTTTGTCTAGCATTATGATCTAAATTTGTGTAAGGATTGTAAGGTATGTAACTTTCATAAAAACTATTTTAAATGAATAATTTTTTATGACCTTGATTTTAAGGTCAATCACATTATATAATATCATTGTGCCCTTTTTAGCTTCTTCTCAAGAATTTCATCAACTTGGAATATGCGATATGTGGATGACTGGGTCAATTTGAAATATATTTAAGAAAACAATATTTTATATTGACTGATCATATGTTTAAATTTGTTTTTAAAATCTTTAGTTTCAAAAGATATTTCTTAAAGTTACTGAAGAAAGGGTACAGAATTTCTTGTGACATCCAATATCTTATTTTAATGATGACTTTGGGAGAGGGGTAAATTGAATTTATGATTTGAAGTGTGTCCAGGCAGTGATCTTTTCCTTCAGAATATATATTCTTCCTTTCACTCAGTGACTTTAATGGTGGTACACATCATAGTGATCTTCTTGATTTCCTGTATTAATTTCCTAGTCCTCCAAATCAGAAACTCCTTGTTTTATTCTCATCTCATTATTTTTTGTCTTAGATGAGTGGAGTACTTTAAAATTTTATTTCTTCATATTATATCTCTCATGATAGTCTTTAACCTCCTTCTTTAATGTTGTCTTATTTCCCAGGGTCCTATCTTCCCTGCATTCAGGCGTGTGTATCATATTTAGGTAGGTGGCATCCAAGATTCACCTTTCCAGACAAACACTTCTGTCATCTCAGCAACATAATTATTCACCTCTGTTTACTCAAAAGATTATATTCTCTATCATTGAAATAAAAATTTTAGGCACTGCATCTTTACATCTTCATATATTCTATCTTCCCATTCATTCTTAGTTTCTTACAGCAAGCAATTTTTTTTAAATTCAAACTCCATTTTCTTTTCTTTCTAAGTTAGATATACTAAATCTCTTAATTTTGTCTTTAGAAAAGTTCTGGCCCTTGAAAACTGCAAAAAGTTGTCTAAATTAGTCCGATTTTCACTTTAGGTTTTCTTTCCTATTCATACCACTGCCCAGTTCATCAAAATAATAATTTTTTAAAATTCTCTATGTCTTATCATCTATTCTTCCAAACAAGAATCCATCATTATCATCTTTGGGATCCATTAAGAATAAGGAATCTACCATGCAATGCAGAACTCCCTCTCAATGATTTTTATGTTTTCAAACCATCTCTATTACTCTGTTCTTGAACCAACTTGTTATATCCTATATATCAGATTATATGTTTAGATTTTCCAATCTGATAAATTTGGGATTTTATTCCTTGAAACCATGAGAGACCTTGGAAGATTTATTGATAATTTTCAGTTTGTGTACTCATTCTTATATATTCTCTTCGGGATTTTGTTATTTGATCACCTCATCTTTTTAAAACCTTCCATTACATTTGTCCTTTGAATTTATTTATGAAGATGTGTCCCAAATATTCCCTAAACATTTTCAGATATATTTCCCCTGCCCACTTGTTTACTACAATGCTACACTCTTGCAAATCCAGAATCCCTTGAGGCTAGTATTCCAGGACTACTGTCAAGTTAACTTCACCGATGCCACTATATAGACACAGGTAAAAGGAGCTTTTCCAGAGCCCTAAGATGATGGTTGATTACAGTTTCAAGGAAGGTTAACTCTGTTTAACCTTCCCAAACCCCAAACCCCACAGGAGAGATTATTCTTTGGTTCATTTAAATATTTATTATTTGCACATACCTTGAAGTCAGTCTTCAAATCTCTGAGCTCCTTCCAGGCCTATTGGAAAACCTAGTCCAAATTTCTAGTAACTTCAACTTCCTGGTAACAGGAGAAACAATTTTTCGCTAGAGCTATCTGTCCCACCTCTATCTCCTACCCACAGTCTCTGCTGGCCAAACCTCATCCTGAATGATTTAGATTTACAACACCTCTAAAACTTGTTTGATCCAAATTCAAAGGCATTTGCTGAGAAGTTTCTCTGGTAGTTCAATTAATTGTTAAACATTTCTACTCTTTTTGTAGATCTATACAGAGATTGGGATATTTTTTGAAATTAGGTTTTATTAGTCTTTGCCTCACTGTGAATAATATAATTGTGTTTCCCATTTTCTTTTTATTTAATTAGTTTAATTGACATCAGAAATTTCAGTTTCAAATAAGTTTTGCTAGGTAGCTGTTACTAATATGGTATCATTGTGTGAATTACAAAAAAGTGCTCCGCTTCACCCACCCCCACCCTCCCCAGCTGTGGAGTTATTGCAAAAATGTGCCCCATCTGAGTGGCAGAAATACCAAAAAGGCATTTCTTCTGGGACAATGGCTTGGCTAGCATCGTGGGTTTTTATTTTCCCCTACCTCCCATCCTCCATCTCATCAACCTCCCACACAACTTAATGCTATTTAAATTTTTATAGATGGAGATCTGACCAGTAAAGCTATATATATTTAAGCCAAATTTAAGTGTTATATAGCAGAAGACTGATCTGTAGATTACACTAATTTATTAATGCTGATGGATTCTCCTTTCAAGGTTCCGATTCCTATTAATCTACACATGTATTCCCAGTAAATTTATGTAATCAGTAAAATTATGATGGCCTATGGCGATCTTTTCATACACTTAAGGCCAAATTTTGAGTCTCAGTGGCTTTTAAGAGCATTGTTGATACAAAGAAGAAAGGCGCCATGAAATAGACATTTGCAAGCATTAACCTACTCACTGCAGTTTTACATAATAGTTTTGGGAATAAAGTTTTACCCCAGTGACTTTTGGTAAATTGCTTAACTTCTCAGTGTCTATGCAATTAGGGGTATAAATAGTCGCCTCCTCAGAGGAACCTTGAGAGGACAAAGTGAGTTAATATATGTTAATTGCTTACGACAGTGCCTGAAACATAATAAGTACTATTATTAGTAGTAGTTTATTCAGAAGTTCACTTATGTTTTCTAACAACTGAAAGCTGGTCCTTGCCATAGCTCTCAAGTAATCAGATATTAAAATTCATCATTCACTACCGAAGGCTTCCTTTCCTTTTTATTTTCTAGTAATAGGTGGGAGGAACGAGGTGGTTACCTGAATGCCAAGTAAAAGAAATAATTTACCTAAGATGGTGCTCCCTTGAAGCTAACAAAAAGAAATAAACTAATAAAACTGAATTGTCTCTTCTAAATCAGAAGTTAAATGCAAATTACATTTGCCCTGTTGTACTTTCTACTTTTGATTTGTAGCCATCTTTTAGAATCGAAGAAATAAAGGTAAAATATTTCTCCTCCCTACCTTAATGATATAAGCAAACACTGCCTTCTCTTTCCTCTAAGCTCTCTCTTACCCTTCAGAAACTTAGAGAACACTAGGTCAACTGAGATAGCCCTGCTCAAGAGCCAGTTATGTAGCGGAGCAGACATGTGACGAGTTCCCACTTTAAACCCATGTCTTCTCAGAGCCTGGATTGTCTTTCCCAGAAGGCTGGTCACTGAGGCAGAAGAAACTTCACAATAAATCACCTGCCACCTCATTAATATTCAGGCTACTAAACATATTTTGGTTTTACGTTTTTAAAGAAAAATGCAAATGAGACATGTAAGTGGTGTTTCACTGCGATTAATGATTTCTATAAATTGAAGCTGCTGGATGAAACAATCATACTCATTCACTGTACTTTGTTAATGTCGGTAAATATAATTTGGCTTATATGCATAAAATATGTCATATTGCCCCAAAACCTTGCTGTTTTGAAGGATAATAAAATCGTTGTTTGTAAACATTAACCAGATCCTAATATAATCTGGCATCTGTGAAATTGGCAAAAAACAGTTAATGATTTACCTAACAGTACTTGCATAGCTAACAAATCAGAGTGGCCCATATAACAAATTACTTTTTGTTATGAGCAATCATTATGATGTTATGAATGTAAATAAAGTAAGTATCCTATGGCATGGATAAAATTTTCATTTGACAGTCACCATTATATTTATATCAAGTATTTTTTGACCTTTATATTCTTGATTTGTAAATGAGGCAACAGTGCTCTCTTTGTTAATTTTTTTCCTTTGTACATGTCATCAATAAAGACATAATCAGAAAATGTAATCAAGTAAGGAAATCTTCTGTATTAGGAAAATCAGTTCAACAACACAAAAGCAAAGTAGGTACAGATTTTAAAAGTGAGAAGCTGTATCAAATAGATAATTAAACAATGCCATTTTAATATTCTGATCCCTAACTCAAGGAAACCAAATAATTTTCAGAATGAACTTTCCATTGCAAAATGAAATATATTAATTATCCATTTCTAGTCAATCAGGGGCAAAGGTTCTTGCTATAAAGTGTTGGCAGGAACTGAAAAAGAAAAACCTTTAAAATGCTTGCCCAGTGAGTCTTTCTTATGCTTTGCTTTTAACTTTGTCTCTTTGATATGAATCCTTCATCCAGCCTCTCACAGCCAACTACACAATAGTAAAAGTGGTTTGTATTTATTATGATTATGATTATGAGTATAGCTGTCGTAGATCCCTTCACAAAGACAGTTCTTTATGTAAATTCCTCATTTTTATGGTTTATTATCTTATTGCCTGTATATAGTTGGCAGTATCTCTTACCTCTTTATTATAAATCAAACAAGCCACAGTGAGATACCTTGATAACTTCTAAATATAGTACTATAGAACATTTCCACCTTGTGTTGAAATATTACCGTCATTTCATATAAGTTGCTGAGGATGTAATTTTTCAAAAAATATTATCTTTTTTGATCTAAATGTAAATATTCCACGTTCTCTTCCAAAATTGCTAGTATTCTTTAATAGAACACAATGAGTCTCTTTTAGTTCCTGATAAATTTGGGATATCTCCTTTAGTGTGTCCAGCTGTCATTTACCTGTTGTGCACTGTTCATTATTCATTATCCATTATCGTTATATTCAGGAAGAAGCGGAGTTTCTTGGTAATTTGTCCAAGATCACATCACTAGTAAAGGGCAAAATCTAGATTCCAAAAAGGTCTTTCTGACCACAAGGCCCTACTCAAGATAACAAAAATTTTCTTTCTTTTCTCATGATGACTGTTTTTCATGAAGTTTGCTGAAGCTGAGAATAAAGATATTTTCCAAGAATGTATCTGAAAGTGATTTTAGCACCTCACATGGAAATAAGATATTCTTAACAGCACAATTATTCACATCTTTATTTCTTAGTTTCCTTCACGTACGATTCATTTCCTTCTACTTTCTTTTGTTCTAAGTACAGTGAATGTGGATTCATCCTATTCATTTAGGAAAAGAAAAGCTTTAAAATACTGTGAATATATGGGGAGATAGATTGGCCAATAACATATTACTTTTACAAAACTATTTGATATGGAATGTGGTGAATTAGTATACATTATAGTCCAATTGTAGGGCTTAAGTAGCAAGAAGAATTTTATAATCATTCTTTGTTTCTTTCCTGGAAGTTCTCAAGGTATTTCATTGGTAGAAACCTTTTATTGTAATTTTTAATTTCTTATCTTTCACTAAAAGGATGAACATTTTGGTCAGGGCAAATATGGTGTTAAAAAATCAGGTAAATAGCTTCTGCCTATAATCATTTAGTAATGGAACCAAAGATCTGACTTTTCCCAGATCTTTGTACTCCTGAATTTGATATTCCTTGAACTCTGTCCTTTGTCATGACAATATAGTAATGCCTAGAACAAGTAGAAAATCTATTTGAATTGGCTTCAAATAGACAGTGATAATGTTATAAATTAAACTTCATATTACTTTTATGTGCTAATTCCGGTTTTAACAAAAGCTATGTCTTATCATTCAAAATTTAAAAACAAACAACACCTGATTGTACCTCTCTCATCTGGAAAAATGTCCCTACTGTATTATAAACATAAAGAGTATGATGATATAAATGCAGTATATAATATTCAACGTTAACTGAGTCATCACTTGTTCAAAGTATTTTTTTCCTAAGAAATAGATTATATTAACTTATATCTGCTATTTTAAAAGTGAATAGAAATTAACTCAATTACATGAAAAATTAAAATGTGGACGGGGGATATATGTTTAGCAAAAAAAGTCCTCATTAGAAAAAAAGATACTTAAATTATCATTACCAGTAATTGTGTGGTATCCAATTAAAATGGCTCCTGTTGAATTGCATACAAAGTCTTGCACATTATGTAGCTCAACCTTATATACCACATGCCATTTAAAAGTAAGTGTTTATGTGATTGGAAGTCCTATGATTTTTATAATAGGCTTTCTTTATAATTTATCATTATGAGGAATGTGAGTGCTTCAAAAACTAAGGCAAGTTACCCATCAGATTCATAGAAAGTAATTTACAACCCCCCCAAAATCACTGGAGAATTAAGAAAGATTTAAGAGGATACACAGATTGAAAGAAGATAGTTAATCTTGATGTAGAAAAATAGAAACATAAGTTTCCTGAAACAGCCTCAGTCTAAACAGAACAGAGCTGATTGTGATTATATGATAAAACAAACCTTCTCTGAACAACATTATCAAGACTCTCTTTATTCGTAAATACCTCATTTTAATTCATATCTGCTTCTCTCAGACATTCTTTATTCAAATATGTTTCCAAATTTAAAATTCAAGTTTTAACCAGGATAGATGTTCTTCATGTAAATTCATATAACTTGCACAGTAAAAGAAAGTATGCCAATATAAGGCAGAGAATTACACTAAAAGTCATATTTTCTTCACATTAGTAAATTATTTTATATTGTTAAATAGTTATCATACTTTCATTTGTTCTGAGGTTTGTTTTATTCAGCAAAAATTCACAAGCAATGTGTGATTTACAAATAAGTATAGCTGATTAACTATATTAACAGATTATCAAGAGATAATCTGATTTAGAGAAAATGAATTGAGTAGCTACTGTGCAAATGACAAAGATAAATATTCTTTTGCTAAATGCCTTTGATTTACTAAAAACTGTGATTTACTACTATTTTGCCTATGGTTAAGCTAACTTGGCCATTATCTTTAGGCTCAGTGTTTATTCTTTTGAGTACTATGCTGATGTATTCAAAATGTCCAAGTTAACAGCACACAGAAACACATGCCTTTGACCACAAAAGATGAGCCTTAGAGATGAATGACTAAGTAGGATAGGTTCTTCATTTCTACTGCAGACCAACCCATTCCCCTATTGTGAAGCAAAGATTCACCAAGAATTCTGAGATCCAGTCCTACCTACTACTGTTGGCTTGAGCAGTCAGAAAACCTAAGATCTCTGAGCAGCTTTGCATTCAGTTAATTATGTAAAAATCAACACTGAATATCTAACGTCATCAGTTTCTTCATCTGCAACACAACAAGATTGTGTTGCATTTCATACCCCAAAAAATGTGCCATATGTATATAGCAAAAAAGATAACACTTTGAAGCTTTTAGAAGAAAATAGATTTTAGATTTTAGGTTAAAGAAGGAGTTCTTAAAAACAAAATAACAAAATCCTATACTATAAGACAAAGACAGATAAAAATTAAACAGTACTCATAACAGGTGAAACATTGGGAGAAGGTGTAGAAGGTGTAAACAACACATATGACAAACAAAATGTTAGTGCCTAGATTATATAAAGTATGTCTACAAATCAGTAAATAAAATTCAACAACCCAATATGTATGTGGGCAAAAGATAAGAACAGGAAATTCTCAGCATAGGAACCTTATGGCCAATAAATATATGAAAAATTATCCCATCTCTCTGGTAATCAGGGAAATGCAAAGTATAACAGTCACATGGGATATCATTTCATACTTCATCAGATTGGCAAAAATGTCAGGCTAACAATACCAATTTCTAGCAAGAATTTAAGAAATATACATTGCTTGTGGAAATGTGAATTGGTACAAAAACATCTGACGGGATTTGGGCAATATATTGTAAATTGAAAATGTGCACAGTGTATGACCCAGTAATTTGGCTTTTAAGTATTTATTGTAGAAAAATTCACATGTTTGGGCAGCAAGACATGTATAAAGCCAATTAGAGCAAAATAACAGAGAATAGAATAGGTAATTTCTAGGGTTCCCAACTGTAAAGCTCTGAATATTAAAATAGAAGCAACACCTTTGCACTCAGAATATTTCATTTTATATTGAACTAACAATAACCTAATCTGGAGAAAACATGTCATCGAAATCCGTTTTAATAGATTCCCAGTGAATGAATTAGCTATTAAAAGAAGCTGAAGTTTCTCCGAAACATTTGAAGGAAATTTAATAGGCAGGTTGATTAAAATTTAATAGCAAACTTGTTGGCTATTAAAAGTACACAGTGTGATAAATCAAGATGTCAGCTCTTCAATTTATGACTCTAGAAAAAAATGATGAAAGAGCTCTTGGCTTTCAATAAAATATTTCTTCTTTGACACTGTAATTTCATTAATTGTTTGAATAAAAATAGTAAAAAATATAAAATTATGGTTTCTGTGGTTTTAAATTTGTTTTATATAACTTTTAAGGATAGCGTACAGATTCTGTTACTTTTGTTTATTATTATAAACAATTTTGTTTTGATGTATATAGCTGTCTCTATTTTACAAAGTAGCCCTTTACAAGTGAACTAATCATTGCTTGCATTGTCTTTCTGTAGATTGTGGGTGTGTTGACATTGTTTTGTTACACAGAAAAGGAAAAAATAAGACACAAATTACTTAAAATACACAATGCCTATTGAATCATTTCTCCATAGTTCTGGAAGCCTCTTTTATCTATTTACTTTTATTTTCGTTTGTTCATTTATGTTACATAAATCAATATATGAACATGAAATAAAATAATTGAACATTACAAAAATCAAATGAGGAACAGGTAATGCGCTCCTAGAAGGCTCCTATTAAAATTTTGTTGAAACATGTTTTGGGGAGAGGATGCTAAAAAATGTTTGAAAATCACTGAGTTAAGTATGTTTAAGTAAAACTACCTGAATTGTTTTGCCTTGAATAAAATATAAATACCCTGAAAAATGTGTTTCTTTATGTACTAAATAATGGTGGTAAATTAGATAATGTTAAAATCTTAGTCCTAAATTCTGAGTTTTAACCTTTCTCCATAATGTTATGTTACAATTGATTATGTAATACTTACATACATAAGATGTATTTTGGGTACTTCTGATTCATCTTTTCCAGTTTTCTTGTTTATATTATAGCTCACTCGCTAAAGAGAGACATGTCTCTTTTTCCTTTACACCAATTTTTTTAACTCTTCGAAAAGGAAATAAAAGCCACAGAACTCTTTCACCAGAAAGAAACATGAGTACGTGTGCATGCACGATTGAGCACGCGAACATCACCTAAAGCATGTTACATACAATTTTAAGAGTTTCACTACTTCATAAATACCATCTCCCAGTGCAAGATCTCTTGCCTTACACTGAAGTGAGTATTCTAATTCTATAGAAAATACCATCATTAGTGAAACTGTTTTTATTTGTACAAAATGAAGTCTCCATTGTGGGCCAAAATGAAGGTCTGAATACAGAGGCAGCACAGAGGCATCACTCAGAAGCATCACTCTGCTTTATATATAGCTCTTGTTTATATGCAAGAGTCAATGCATACAATGAAATGACTTAAAAGAAAAATATGTCAAACCAAGGGAGAGAGAACCAAGAACGAACGGAATGGGGGATGAGGTATATTGAGGAAGAAAGAACCATCTGGGTAAAACTATTTTATTGGGATAAAACAAACAGAACATTTACTATTCTATATGTTTATAAATTATAAGAATTTGAAAATTGAGGCATATTGATATGTGACTATTAAAGAATGGTTGTATTCAGTTAGTTCTTTAGATCACCAAGGTCTTGAATTATAGTAATTTTGCCCATCCAATATGATCAAATAAGAATGTAAGTCCCTTTTTACATAATGAAGTGTGAGGGGCAGAGCAGAGTGACAATTCAAGTTAAGAGTTTTCAGTATACTTTTGTTAGCCCGCTGTCAGGAAGAAACGTCGTTTGTTATGTTTCTGAATGATATAATACAGATTCAAGTGGGATCCAACTGTCATCTTTTTTCAGATCTGTTCTTTACTCCACAATGTCAAAGCACACCAATCTGCCTTAGATTTTCAGTCCTTAATTACACGTATCACATTGAACTGGCCTAGACAGTGCTGTCATTCAGAGCCTCCCAATGTCAAAACACCTATTTTATTTTCATAAAGAAAGAAATGTAACGGTATTGTGGTAAAACTATACACTTGCAAAGAGTGTACTATTATTATTCCATTCAAATTTCACTCATTCAAAAACTTTTTTTATCAACCTCCACCTTGACGTATAAATAAAGTAAAAAAAGAAAAAGACTCCTCTTAAAGTGACTATCTATGATTTTACACATAATCTTTGCAGTAGCTTTAGGGTCTGACTTTCAAATAATTGTCAGAAAAACGTGCCTAAGTTTTTCAGTATGGGATATGAAAATCCTGTTTGCTTTGTATCACACTTTCATCAGAAATAAAGATTTCTGGTTGGCCTTCTATTGGCAGCTTTGCTGATGATTTACATATGTTGAAATTCAATGTTAATTCCTTTTCTGTGGTTTTATTAAAGAGCTAACCCTTGTTTCTGACAGCAAATAAGCAGGTATGACTAAACTGAAGCCAGGATTTAGTGAGTCAGATAATTAAGGAACAGCTATTTTTACATAGCCGCTTGGAGCTTTTTAATTTGAGGGTTTTTTTTACCCAGTTTGAGCTTTTTATTTTGAGTCATGGCAGGTTGTACTGTTCCTTTTTTCCCCTCTTATTATTATCTGCAGTTAGTATTCAGGTAGTATTTTGTATTTCCAAATAATTATATGAGTGTTTATTTCTGCTTTAAAACTCAATATTATAGTACTTGGTATAGCATTAGAAGGAAATAAGGAAGTCACCTTAGAAATTAGACAATTGGCACTCTTAAAAAATTTACTCAAATTGTAAAACTACTCATAATTGATAAAATGACTTTGTTTTTGTTTTATATGCCATAGATTTCACATTACTGTTTTCATTAATTAGACAAATATTTATTGAGTTCTAAGAATGGTTAGAGATGTTTGATATGTATAGAGCGTGAAAAAACTCTTTATATTCTGTTTTCCTGGGGTTTACATTCCAATGAAATTGGCATAGAAACATTCTTTTCCCATATGGAGTGTTGTAACTATCTTTCTCTCCACCCCCCAACATCAACTTATTTGTGTCTTCAAACTGACTAACCAGTAAGCTTAACTTTTCAGCTGAAAACCAGTGACAGATGGTCTGTAAACACTGATCTTCTTGGAAGTCTTCAGCAATTTCACAGCTGTTAGAAGGGAAGTTTACAAATCAGAAGTTAGTTGGAGGGAAGAGGAAGAGACAGGATGGACAGAACATGGGAAAACAGTATCAGAATTCAAAGCGACCTGAGTAAATTGAAGAAACAGCCAGAAGCAAACAGAATAGACTTCAGCAAAGACAAGTGAAATGCAGTGCAGCTACAGAGAAAAGACAAAAGTAACTTTGCACGTAAACTGGAGGAAGACAGGTTCTGTGCAAGTTTTTAGTTAAAAGATCTAGGCATTGGCAACAAGCCAGTTTTTGCAGCACAGCCAGTGCCACCTTTCAAAAGTATAATTGAAATGCTTAAATGTGAGTGGGGACTGTGGGAACCGTGTGGTAATACCTAAGAAGGTTGTACTTGGTTGAGATGGCAGCAGGAAGAATGACCCCTTGAGGTCACTCCACGCTGTGAAAGTCCATGAAAAAGTATTGACTTCTTACCCTGGGTGAATCAAATGAGTGATAACTGTGTGGTTACTCAAACATATCCGTCATTCTTTCAAACTAGTAAACCCACAGAGCTTATCCATAACTTTGTACTATTTGGAAAACATTGATGATCAAACTTCATATCCTCCTCTTTAGTTCCTGTAACTGAGCCCTCACTTGTATTATAGCTCTCCATTTGGGGAACTAAAGTTAGTTTCAATGACACTAATTACATTGATTTCAAATGACACACGAGGTATATATGTGAGTGATAGATAGGTAAAAAGCAACTTACTTTAAGTAGGATTCTTTTTTTCTATCAGGAAAAAGCTCCTTAATACCAAGGATAAAGAGGAAAATGTTATTTGTTTAAAAGCTTTAAATTATTTTTTGTAAGTGTTTATGTGGTTTTAGATTTAACAGCAGGTGACTCTCCAGTTATGACTGCATGTCACTCATTATGGCTGTAGATCAGTAACTGATTCGGGATTGCACCCGGATTTGAGGAAGCACTGTACCAAAGCCATTGGCTGGTCCATTTAGCCAACATCGTGTCATACACAGCTGTATACCAAGAGCATTTCTGCTATTGTTGCTGGCCTTTCCAGCTTAGCAGCAATTGATGATAAATAAAATGAACTTTAAAACTCAGTCTTTCTACATTAGTAATCTCACTGATGAAAGTGCTTTAAAGTACATTCACAAATTAGAAAAACTAAAAAGGAAATTTATGATAGGAAAGATATAGCCAATGGATTGTCTATAAAAATTGTGGTAGCTTCATTAGGATTCCATTATGGAGCTCCATTTTTGTATGATTAAACTTTTTTTTTGTTCTTATATTCTTAGCTTCTTTTATAAACTGAATGATAAACAGAAACCAAAATATTGAGTCACCTGCTTCTTGTTTATGCTTGATTCTTCCTAACTTGCTTCCTTATTCTAAAGCACAGATCATCTTCTTTTACATCAACATAGAAAAAATATATATTTATATATATGACAAAGGAATGTTTTCTTTTATAAGTTATATGAAGAAAGGAGAAATAGTATGGCAGTTTTCCCAGCCTGTTGTTTGTTTTCCAATTAGTTCAAATTAAATAATGTGTAGTAATGAAGGGAAATGAATAGAGATGCAGATATAAGTTCCAGCCATAAAGATCTCACTTCTTATCTGATCTGTGAGGGAATATGAAGAATTTGAGAGCAATTTTATATTTTTAAGGTTTTCACCCTGGTTCATTTTAAGTTGTTTACACCTTTCATTTTCTCTTTAAATGCTTATTTAGAGTAATTTTAGAAAGTAATTATTTGTTTTGAAAGACTAACTTTTTACTTGAAAAAAGGCTAGGATGATAAGTATTAACTAACAGGTACAACTTACAAGTAATTTGCCTTTTAAAAATGTGCAGACCAAATCCTATCTCTAACAAATAATCTTAAATTTGTATAACATCAACAATATGCATGTTTGAGATTTACAATATTCCATTTCTTATCCAAAAGGCACTTTAGCCAACTCTTTTTAGCTTTTCTTATTAATATTCCATATATTTAATTTCATCAATGGAAAATAGTATCTTGATATACTCATTTTATGATAAATGGAAGATCTGCCGTCTCACTGTGTTAACATTTAAATGTATATGTTGTACAATTCCAGCAACTATTCATTGAGCATTTTGTAAGTGTAAAAATTCCGTGCTAGTTCTATGCTGCTTCTTTGCAAGATGTGTAGGATGCAAACAATGTGGCTTGTTTCCTGAAAAAGTTGAAACTTCCCAGCTCCAAAGATCTGACAAGCTATATTATCCTTTAAATCAAGAGGTGTTCACTTTGCCAATTTTGAGGTTAAAATATTTGTTATTTGGCTGATAATTTACTGTATAACAAAAAGCTGTGATTTTGAAAAAATTAAAACTACGATCGCCAAGTTTTCCCTTCTCATTTTTTTAATATTTTCTACGAGCGACTAAATTTTTTCTATTTATTCAATATTGATTACTTTTTTTTGAGATAATTGTAGATTCACTAGCAGTTATATGAAGTGGTAAAGAGATCATGTACCTTTTACTCAGTTTTCCTCAATAATATCTTGTAAAACTATCCTTCCAAATCACAGCCAGGACACTGATGTTGATACAATCTGTCAATCTTGTTCAGATTTCTTCAGTTTTACTTATATTTAATTGTATTTGTGTGTGTGTGTCTGTGTGTTTAGTTCAGTGCAATTCTATCACAAGAGTAGGTTTGTGTATATACCGCCATAGTCAAGATACAGAGTAGTTCCATCACCACAAGGATGCCTTATGTTGCCCTTTTATGACCATACCCACTTCTCTCCCCCTTCCATCTTTAAATCTGTTCTCCATTTCTATAATTTTGTCATTTCAAAAATGTTGTATACATATATATGTGGAATCGTATAGTTTATATATACATATGTTGTCTTTTTTACTTAGTATAATTCTCTAGAGGTTCATCCAGGTTGTTATGTGTATCAATAGTTGTTCCTTTTTATTGCTGAGTAGTATTCCATGGTATAGATATACCACAGATTGTTTAATCATTCACCAATTGAAGGACATCTGGGCTGTTTCCCATTATGGGCTATTACAAATAAAGCTGCCATGAACATTCATGTGCAGGTTTTTTTGTGAACATAAATTTCCATTTCTCTGGGATAAATGTGAAAGAGTACAGTTGCTGAGTGGTATGGTAATTGCATGGTTAGTTTTATAAAAAACTATCAGACTATTTTCCAGAGTAGCCGTACTATTTTACATTCTCACCAGCAAAGTATGAGTGATCCATTTCTCTTCATCCTTGCCAGCATTTGATGTTGTCACCATTTTAATTTTAAGTGTGTAGTGGTGTCTCATTGTGGTTTTAATCTGTATGTCCCTAATGCCTAATAGCAGTTCTTTTCATGAACTTGTTTGCCCCTTATATATCCTATTCAATGAAATGTCTGTTTATGTCATTGGCCCATTTTCTAATGGGATTGTTTTTTGGGTTTGGTTGGTTGGTTTTTTTGTTTACTGTTGACATTGAGAGTTCCTTCTATATTCCAGATCCTAGTCTTGTTGGATTGCAAATATTTGTAAATTTATTTGGAAATATTTCCTCCTGAACTATAGATTGTATTTTCATTCTCTGATATATATGTTACCATTATACCTGTGTGTTCAACCTGTCCCCATACAATTTGTATTTTTCTTTCCTCAGTCATGTTTCCTTTCTTTATCATCTAACATAAATACACATTCTGCCAACCGTTTTCATACATGGCCTAATTATGCTTAATAAAACTATTCCTCTTACCTTTTGCTTTTTTGATTAAATGGCTTTGGAGGTGGGAGGTTGCAACTCATCCTGATGGTACGTTAGAAACTAAGTACATCCGTTCACAAAGAAATGAAAGAATTTAACTTTGTTACTTTGCTATGCCAAAGTCCAAACAACCAGTTGGAAAATGGAAAATGGAATTTTTTATATACATATATATTGCTGAATACCTCAAAGTTAATACTTTGTTTAAAATACTTTAAAATAATGCCTATATGATTATTTTATCAGATTAGTAACTTCACCTAATTAGTATGCTTACTATGGTATACTGATGAGTGATCTATATTTTATTTTATTTCACTTTAAAGAATTCCTCTTCATAGAATTTTAAGAAATGTCAAATTCTTCTGTTGTGTCAACAACTGCTCTCCAAATGAGTGTTTTATCATAAATATTGCCTTTTCTTTTTTTATTTTCATTGAAAACAACCCGATGGTTTCTGTGAATGAGGGAATTTTTTGTTTAATTTTAGCTTTTCTTTCTGTGTTTTAGATTATTTTTTTCAGCTTTTGTTGTGTGTTTTCTTTGTATGGAAGACTGTATTTTGCTTTTTTTTTAATGTTTATTTTTAGCAAGCATGGGAATATATTCTTGCTTACACTTTGGGAAACAGAGCACTCTAAATGTGGCTTAATCAACGTTGTAAATCATTTTCTTTCTTTCCCATTGACTCTCAGATATGTGCATTGTTGGAAACATGTGTGCTTTAGTGGCATATATTTTTGAGTCTAATTAGCTGCCTGCCTGTAATCAGGACTATATCAACTGTTGTCATTCTAAATGTTTCCTTTCTTTTTTCAAACACATTTGCCTGATTGACCTTTTTTTTTTTTTCTCTGTCTTTCTATGGGGCTGCTCCAGGAGCCATGGCTAATCATCTTATAAGCAATGCTCTGCTTCGTCCGCATGGTACTAACAATCCCTATAATACATTGCTTGGGGAACCGGCGGTCTGTAACAACCCTTCTGTCAGCATGTACAACGCACAAGGTGTGCTGGAGTTTATCTTAATTTTTTCAAGTGAGAGTCCCATTTCATGTAGCTTTTATGGCCACATTCTATTTTTCCTTCCTCTCTCCTGCCTTTTCTTTCCTTTGGAAGCAGACACACAGACTCCTTTCGCCTCCCACCCCTCTTGGTGCTTTTATTTTCCATTTTCCTTAGGTTTTTCTTAGTAAGAAATGGATTCCTTCCTTCTGATAAACAAATGCTTGATTCGTCAATATGTGTTTGTTTCTCTGTAATGTTATAAAAATGTATTGTGGTTTGTCAGTACTTTTCTTGTTGTTGATTGATTTCTATGTTAAATACCTATGTATTTATTTTGAGACATGAGATATTTGCCTAAGGTAAGTAAGGTAAAGGATTCAATAGTCTTAATTTTTTAAGATCAAGAAAATAATCTTATTCTATTATACCAGGAAGCACACTCTAGGCACAAAGCATCAGGACTGATGAAAGCATTTAGATTGACGCCAGGGAAAATGATCTCAAACTAAGCCATGGAGGAATGAGCAGTGAACTGAACAGAAGCAGATCAGGTTCTACTCTAGCTTGCCATTGCCTATAGAGTTGGCTCGGGAAAGTCACAAAATGCTTTTTCTACTGTGGCTACATGTTAAGAAGCCTTTTGGATATGGTTCCTCTGCAAATCCTCCAGTTTTAAATGATATAAAATTTAATTGTATCTCAAATAAACAAGCATAAATCTCCTTAAAATCACTTACAATATAAGTGTTTGGATGTGGCTTTACCTTTTCTAAGAATAAATATTTATTAGGGGCACAAGAAATTAAAAATTATTCGTACTATATGTAAAAAGACCACAGGAAAAAAATTATTCAGATAAAAGTTTCATAAAAGAGAAATCCTAGTCAGTGATCCACTTATTTAAAATTATATTTGAAAGAAAATTCACTACAACAAAAAGACTTCCATGGTTCCTTCAAGTTGGATGTGATAGATTAACAGTATTTAACTTTCCCAGGTAATTTTGAATAAAATTTCTATTATCCCCTGTGGGTATCCTTGTTTTTTTTTTTTTCCTTCTCAGTCAGAGGTACAAGATTGGTGGTGTGAGTGCGTAAAACTTGGTGTGAATGCCCATTCTAGAAACGTGTGTGTTTGTCTCAACATGGCCGTTGGGTATCTAAAACCATCTGAGATTCCCAGGTGACACTTTGCCAGATATGGAGGGTGATTTTAAATTATTTCAAAAATACCAAGTCAATAATTCAGAAGTGACTTCAGGAATACAATTAAGTTGTTTGTCAATAGGATGAAATAATTAACCAAACTTTCAATTTTATCAAGTTTCTTAAGGCCTACGAGTCTAACTTTAATCACAGAGTTTTAGAATCAAAAGAAGGGAAAGAAGTTGAATCCTCTTTACCACATTGCTGACATTCTGTCAGTCAGTGCTTAAGTAGTTCCTCTAATGGGTCCCTTCCCACCTCAGGATTTCATATGTTCAATGGTTGAAATACTTTAGTTGTTGTATATATTTTTTCCTTCCTCTGAGCCAAAATTTGCCTCTGGCCATGACGTTTAGGTTTGCTCTCTGGAGGAAAGAAGAGCCAAGAATTCTTCCGCTCTCTGTGGCAATCCTTTAAATACTTGAAATCAGCTAACCTTTCTTTATTCCTCCATTTCCCTAATAAAGCAACCTCAGTGCCATCAATATGAGAGAGTTTCTGGGTCCTTATTCATGGTTACCCCTCCCCGAAAATTGTCTCTCATTTGTCAGTGTCCCTATTTCATTGTAGCACTCAATGAAGTGTACATTACACAGTGCACCAGGTGTGGTTTGGCAGAACAATTTAGCAGACCTTATAAAGGCCTGTTTTGTTTTGTTTCTTTATTTTCATTAGGCTAAGTGACAGATAATTGTGTCATTAAAAACATTTTAAAGTGTGCTGACCTATTAGTAAGTTTTGAATGATGTTAAATGAAGATTGACACCATATCTGCAAATTAAATCTATTGCACATTATTCACCTTACACAAAGAGTTGTTGGAAATTGTTTCAAAACAAGTAATAAATTTAGATCACATTTTGTTTAGCTTTTTTGATTATTCAGATATAATTTCTAATGTCTGCTGTAATGGAAAACTAGCAGTTATTAATCTATATGTTTTCCTTAATTCAGTATCTGCTTTCTTGTCTTATTTTATTTTTACTGGTATCCTAAATTAGGGGATTTTTCTAAGGATCGAACACTTCTATAAACACTATCAAAGTGAAATTCTCATGATGAAAAATTTTAAATAATACCTTATAGATACAAAGTTTTATTCCTGTGCAATCTATTACTAGATACTGCTATTAAGATTATCAATAAATACACAAAGGATTCTTCTGAATGGATCTGTCATTTATGCCAGTAAATTAAATAAACTCTACTGACTTTTCTTAAAAACAAAAGTAAATAATTTTATTAATGTTTTTCAGAATCAGAAGTGGAATTGTTCAACTATTTGATTTTTTTAAGATGTTAAGAAACTATGGTAGTTCTTAAAATAATTCGTTTAACACTGACCAAAAATAAATCTTGGTGATTGTCCTATTGCTCCTAATCTTATGCTTTCAGATGAATGCACTTATATTCTTACTGGCAAGGTGAAATCTTACATGAAATATAGGTGGCTCGGTATGTACTGGAGTGGTTTATGTTGAATTACCACTTGGTTCTGTTCTATGGGTCCTCTAATTCAGTTGCACCAATGCCATTCAAGCAAAGAAGCATTCAGATTTAAAGTATCCATTTATATTTGTAATGCCTTTATTTAAAATATGTAAAAATGTGTTTATAGCATTACGGAAGCATATAGAGTTAGGAATAAAGATGAATAATGTACTTTTGTTATATTGGATTTAGATGCTGTCTGTGGAAATATTTAAAACTTTATGCATAGTATGTCTGGGCCATTATCTTCTTGTCAGTACTGGAGAATTCATTTTTTGTAAGATAAATCTCATTATAGATTAACCTGTCAACAAAACATAATATAGAGAGAAAGTCATCATTTTACAAAAGAATTTACATTTTAAAGTAATTTAAATTCTAAAACTTTAAAGATATATATTCTTAGGATGGGATATAGGGAAGAACACTTTATAGATGGTAAGAAAACAAGGTTATATTATAAAGTATATAAATAAACTGTTATGGCTTTCAAAGCCTAAGGCAAAGGTGAAGAGAAGGAGATAGACAGTAGTACACAGAGGAAATCTAGAAGATTCTCTCTCTGATCCCAGTTCTGCCATAATTAGCAGAGTGGGGTTAGATAAGGCTCAGCCTTTCTTGGCTGCAGTTTCCTCATCCTGAAAAACAGGAATTGAACTTCAGTTCTCTCTCATGTGCTTTCCAGTTCTAAAACACTCCCATGTAAGGAAGGAGCCATAATGAATCTACAAACGATTTCCATCTGTTGCTATATGGCTTGGCTCTTTATTTCAAATTCTTTTTCTAAAGCTATTTTGAAACTTTAAGACATTTCCTCTGCCTTTTGAAATATTATTGGTCTTTCGCTGAGAAGCAAATCCACTTTTAAAGTACAAAAACCATCTCTCTAAATCAGTGGTTAAATTATAACAAGTTAGAATCTCTTGAAATGATCTAGCCCAATGATTTCACAGGCTTTTATTTTGTGATGATTTAACCTTCTTGTAAACAAAATCAGCAAGAACAGTTCTTTTGATCTGATTAAAATACAAGGTTTTTTTAAAAAATAATTTTGCTAGGATTGTTTTTAAAGGATCAACGCTAAAAATGTTTGATTGCATATGATTCTACAACAATCCAGAAGAAAACCTGATGTTGATGGTGGTATTTCTTTTCCCCTCACATTTTCTTGATACAAAATAATGGCTGGATTTAACCTTTTCTTTCTCCATAGTTATGCAGCTTTGGAATATGAGCTCCAGAAATAACAGTATTGATCAGTATTATTCACAAATGATAAAAAGCATTTGTATAGGTACAGTGGGGGGAAAAATAGCCTCTGTACATGGAAAGAGAATATACATAAGGGGAAAAATTGCAATTATGAAAACTTCAGTGGTAGTTTTCTCTCTGTGTATGAGCTAAAGATTTTATTTAAAATTTTACTGAAAAATTTTAAAGTTATATAACATTTCTTAGAAGCAGGGATGGTCTAACATAAACACACATATATAATATTGAAATATAGTTGTGGAAATAAATAGTCATGTCTTGCCCTCAAATTTTTACTCTCCTTGGTTGGTGTGATAATCTTAACTTTAAAATAAATGTGTATTTGTTTGAAATTTACAAACTGCAGAAATGCTTATTAAAGACTCATTTTATTAGCATGTGTTAAGGGGGATTTCTTATTTTCTGACTAACATTTCAATATTTTTAATTATGATAAACCATGTAACACAGACTCATGAATTTTGGGGCAGTGGAAATTATTTCCTTTGACTCTTTTTTCTGCATATCATCAATTTGCTTTTTACTCATGTTTCTTCTACTGTCGCTGTAAGCTTACTTGTTGTTTTTTCTTTCCTTTTCTTCATGCTGTCGTTTAGAGCCCTACAGAGAGACAAGTATGGGAGTAAAGCTAAACATTGCATATCAAATGTAATTTTTTTTAGTTCACTTTTATTGCATCACATATAGATGATGTAGTTATTAAAAACAGTTCATCTCACAATTTAAAAACTAAAGAGCTTATGAATCGACTTATAAATATATGTTAATAGCGATTAGACGCTTTTGTTGTCTGATTCTTTTATTGTGTCACATAACATAGTTGTTAAGTCTCGTGTAATGTTTGTGTGAGTTAAATTGTTTTTAAATTAAGCATTTATTTTTGCTAACTAATTCATAAACTTTTAATTTTCATTAGTACATTCCATCATACGAATATGTCACATGCAACATAGCCACTTTATTTTACTATGGCTGTTTTCAACCCGCACCTAATGCATTGACAACAGAAATAATAAACACGTTTCAATGCATCAGTCACTCAACCATAACCATCAAGCGTACCATAGCAGCCTCTGCAGCAGCAATCACCCATCACATACAGCCCTTTAAAAAGCATTTACTTTTATTTTTTCTTAACATTGTGGATTTGTCTACAAGATATCTTATAACATGAAAATAAATCGCTTCACCCTATGTCTGTGATGGCTGCTTTTTAATGTATCTTATGCATTGCTGTTTTTGAAAACTGTGTTACTTGAATACAGAGTATGCATCAGAAGTCCATAGAAAAATTGATAATATTGGCACACTTTATTTAAACCAGCAATGAAAGTTCAGTTTTGGTAAACATTACTGCATCACAGATATAGAATGAATGCTATATTTTCACAAGTTAGCAGTGTATTGAGACGTTTAATACAATTCTTCAATTAATTGTCCTGTAAAGAATTACTCCTTCTTATTTACCAGTATTGGTTAAATGTTTGTGTTTTATTTTCTTTTGTGGTTGCATTTGAAGTGATTTATGAAACTATTACAGATTCTTGGATTTCTGTTCGTTCAGGAGAATGCAAAAACCTTGAAGAAGCATGTGGTCAAATTTATTTCACTACAGCTGTTTCTTCCCAGAATAAAATGTTTGATCTCTTTTAAACCCAAAGTTTAATAGGCACACAAAGTCATCACTCATTATGAAATAAAACCTTTAATACTGACTGTTTTTAGGAATCAGATCCATGTGTCTTTACACATTCTTTTGTAGTATTACCTAATGACCCTAAACAATTACTAATGGGTTAATATAATAGTAACCAAAGTGCTTATAGCAGAAAAAAAATTAGAAAGTAAATTCAAATATTTTTTGTTTTGAAAGTTCCTATGTGCAAATTATTTTGATGTGCCCTTTATTTGACTAAATCATGACTACATCATTCTGACAAATTTAACATAATCCTTTTGTGGTTTTGTGTGTAGGGATTATTTTTAATCTTACAAAATTATCTATCAAATTATTAGAAACTACTTGATTCTTTTACTTTGACCAGTATATTCAAAGTACCACATATGAATTATGTTAATATTATAGCTATTACAATATTAAAATGTAAAATTAAAGGTGATGAATTATTGAATTGACTTTGACGTGTATAAATTGAAAACTATGAATGATTACACCAAAATTTTGCATTTTGTTATAAAATCTTTCTAAATTATAACCAAATATGCTTCAAATAATGTCAGGCAATGTTTGTATGGAAATTGCAAATTTATAGGGCTTTTTAATTCTTTTAAAGATTTAGTTTAAACACTTCTTTTCCATTTACAAGATTTCTATCAATTGTTCAAGTATATATTGAAATATGTCCATATAGATTCAATAGTGTTTTTTGTTTATTTCCAAACATTTTGTACTTAATTAAAAATACTAGCAGTTTACACATACTTCATAGTCGGATGTTTTTGCTTTTGTGTTTGTGTGTGTGTTCTATGGCTAATTGGATATAAATGTCATAGTGTTTTGTAATCTTTTTCAGAGGGGCTTCTGAACAATGCCAGGGATACAAGTGTCATGGATACTCTACCACTGAATGGTAACCATGGCAATAGTTACAGCATTGCCAGTGGCGAATACCTGAGCAACTGTGTGCAAATCATAGACCGTGGGTATAACCATAACGAGACCGCCCTAGAGAAAAAGATTCTGAAGGAACTCACTTCCAACTATATCCCTTCTTACCTGAACAACCACGAGCGCTCCAGCGAACAGAACAGGAATCTGATGAACAAGCTGGTGAATAACCTCGGCGGTGGGAGTGAAGACGACGCCATTGTCCTGGATGACGCCACCTCCTTTAACCACGAGGAGAGTTTGGGCCTGGAACTCATTCACGAGGAATCGGATGCTCCTTTGCTACCCCCGAGAGTTTACTCCGCAGAGAACCACCAGCCACACCATTACACCAGAAGGCGGATCCCCCAAGACCACAGCGAGAGCTTTTTCCCTTTGCTAACCAACGAGCACACAGAAGATCTCCAGTCACCCCACAGGGACTCTCTCTACACCAGCATGCCGGCCCTGGCTGGTGTGCCCGCCGCAGAGAGCGTTACCACCAGCACCCAGACCGAACCCCCACCGGCCAAATGTGGTGATGCCGAAGATGTTTACTACAAAAGCATGCCAAACCTAGGCTCCAGAAACCACGTCCATCAGCTGCACACCTACTACCAGCTAGGTCGCGGGAGCAGTGATGGATTTATAGTTCCTCCAAACAAAGATGGGACCCCTCCAGAGGGATGTTCAAAAGGACCTGCTCATTTGGTCACTAGTCTATAGAAGATGACACAGAAATTTAAACCAACAAAACTGCTAACACCTGGTTGACTGTCCTGAATTGATATAAGCAGTGGTAATAATGTGTGTACTCCTAAATCTTTATGCTGTTCTTGAAAGACAAACACAGACTCTCAGACTTCTTTTTTTTTGTTTAAACTGGGATTTTTAGGTCAGCCCAGGGGAGAAAGATAACTGGTGAAATCCCCGTGTGCCCTATCCTTTCCTGTCCTTTTCCCCCTCAGATGGAGACTTCATTATGTTAATGAACGAGATATGAAGAAAATGGCGCTCATTGTGGCCTTGTTGAATTATGTTGTGTTTGTTCTAACATCTCTGATGCTCTGTTACTATAATTACAAGGACCTGATTTTTAAAAGGCCAGAAGAGTTGTTTGAAATTAGTAACAATGCTGCATCTAGATCGGAGTGCTGCACAAACAAACATAAAAGAAAAGAAAACTATATCACATAGTGGTTTTTAGTCACTCACAGCCTGAATTCACCACAGCAGGAAGCGCTGTGGAATACAAAATAAAACAACAAAATTAATAAGGAAACGGAGGGGAATTCTAGAATTATATGCTAAATGCATATTTTATGATTTGCTGTATTAACTGATGATAAAACTAATGGCAGAAAAAAAATTGAACCATTTCTATGTAATGTACAGATCCTAGCATTGCACATATAGGATGCTTTCTGTTTCTCCAGAATTTGAGTCCTGTTAATGTAGTGGAAAAAAAAGAAATTTTCTTTTTCTTTCGTGCTGGTCTTGCAAGTTTGTCTACCAGTAAGAGAGCAAAGTTTCCTTCCTTTCTTCTTTCTTTTCTTTCTTTCTTCATTTTCTTTTCTTTCTTTCTTTTTTTCTTTTGCCTTTTTTCCTTTAAACTTTCACCTGGCAAAAAAATAAATAAATAAATGAAGCTATCACTTTATAAGAATCATTTTCTAGTAATGCAAACAAATTATTTTTTACAAAAAAAATAAAATAAAGAAAATTAGACTCCCTTCCCTCACTATATATCTTTATTCAGTCAGAATATTTCCAAGAGCATTTTTGCAAATTAGAGCAGGACGAACTTTTATGTTTACAGTGCACATCTGTTGTAATGCAAACCATATTTGGCAAGCAGTTCATCACCAAGACAGTAGCTATGATTCTAGAAGTCAAGAGGTGTCAATAGAACTAGTGGGGCTTCTGCATGTGAAAAACAGTATCCCATAGGCGTTAAAGTGCTGAATGCTCAGTCTGACCCCCAAGTGGGCACCTGCACTACCAATTTTTAAAGGAAATTCACTCCCTCATAGTAAAAATCGAAAGGTCAAGTTATTTTAAAGTGATTTTTTTAAAAAACTCTTCTGTTTATTAACAGGAAAATTTATTTATTTGACAGGATTTTAAGTAATGTAGGAATACATGAGGTAAATTAGCAGCACATATAATTTTTTTTTTTAAATTTATAATCCAATTTGTATGGTCTCAAAGTTGAATGACCTCATTACTAATATTTGTTGTAAAAGTGAAACTTGTTTGCCAACCAATAAACAACTGATTGAGATTTAGAAGATACTGTTTTGATGTATGTACTATATGATTAATTATTCTTTTCATTTTTCTCACCTTTCTTTCCTTCTATTTTCAATATATAAACTTTGCTAATGCTCTATGGCCCAAATGAGCCTTGCAAAAGAAATCAGTCTGCCTAGATGGATAACCTAAGCACAAAATTATACAATTTTTGCAGACAAAGCAAGCCAGAAAAATGGGATGGGCATGTTTATGTTGGCTGAAATAAGATGCATAACTTACTTTCAAGCAGGTTAATATATAGGTTACCGTGTAGATTATTCATAAACCAGCTGCAGTCACTATGCTTATTATAGAAGCCAGCTTCAGTCAGAGATTTAAGCATTGAATTTGGGGGTGAGGGGTTGAATCATATTTTTTCCTCCCTTGTATGCTCTATTTTGATATTGGAAATTTAAATTCACTCAATTGGCTAAAAGCCACAAGAATAACAGCAAAGAGCATATCCATTTTATGACCATATTTTAAGACATTTTTATGCTAATTTTTTCTTGTTCTATATATGGAGAAAATAGGAGGGGAAAAAAGTCCTTTCAAAGAAACTTTCTAGATCTCCAATTACTGAAGAACCTTTACCAGCAGTACCCAAGCATGGAGCCCCTCCTAGGGCAAAGCTAGAATGAATTTGCCAAATTATAATTTTTCTTGTAGTATGTGATATATTGGTGATTTCTTTCACTTTTTGTCCCCAAGAATCTAAACACCACCCACCTATAAATTAATTTCTTAAATTAGGATAAGGAGTAGTTTAGAGAATAGCCAGCAATCCATACATAGTTTAAAAATAATATGACAAAAGAAAAAATTGGGTGCTGGGCCAGACTACATCATAACCTTAATAACACCTCAAAATATCTTCTGCATCATTCCTTTTTAGTCACTTAACATTGAGTATTTTTTTAAATCTACAGATTTTCTTTAAGCTGGAGGAGTACCACAAGCTTTAATGGTAATTAGGTTTTCTCATACCACAATATGGCAATATTAGCACCTGAAAGGTGGTTAGCCTTTCTGTTACATAGAGTACCTTAGTAATGAAAGAATCCTTTCTAGACATGTTTAAGGTAACTTCAGAAGCAGACGTGGTCTGTGGATTATGAACACCTATGCTTCTTTTGCCAGTCCAACAGTAATCTATATGAAAGCAACTCTGTCAATAAGAAGCTAGTTTCACAGAACAATGGGGAAACTACCTCAATTCAGCTTGCTGATGCTGCCAATTCTGATTTTCTAATACTGCTACCTCCCTGCCCGTTATATTTTGTGTTTCATTATTTGGAAGTTTGAAGCAGGTAGCCTCCCAGCTCTACACAGACCAAGTTGAAGAAATCACTTGAATACATACACTGGTGCAGAAGGCCATTCAGTACTGTCAGTTACTGCCAAGCTCTTGCATCAAGATGAAAGGATGAGATTTTTCAACTCTCATACATCATAACTGGTATGCTTTCAGAAAGACTTAAGATCCCAAAGACTTTCACAGGAAGAGATTGTTTCCCCAAGTTTTATGTGACTCGAATGAAAACAAAACAATGGCTAAAGGAGTTAATTATACATACATTTCAATAGAAATTTGTGTATATCTAACATGTATTCATTTACTCCTCTTTACACTAGCAAGGGTTGAATTCCTGAACTTGAATTTTTTTTTGCATGCATTTTCATGTGTGGTATTGATAAATTAATGATTTTTAAAATTTTCTTGTTTTTTACCACCTTTGGTTGCTCTATATTTTCAATATCCTATGACATTCATGACCTACATATCTGCATATTCCTAATGTGTTTATCTGATTTTCCATTAAGAAGTAAATTTCCATCAAACAGAAAAACAATATACATACATAGCACATTATTTAGATAGCTGGAAGTAAAAGTTATACTAATGAAACAAACCAATTATTATTTCCTAGTAAAATGATACTTTTATAACATTTTATACTTGAATTTTTTTTTTCTCCTTGAGATCTATTTCACATGATACTTTATGAGGCCACTAGCTAACAGATCTCATGTTGAGTTGATTCAGAAACTGTTGGATTGTTGCACAGCCCATGTTCCTAATTGATAATATTTATGGAGAAATCTACATTTTGTGAAAGAGAAATAGGTTGAAAATCCAATTAAATGTTTTGAGCATCCATCTTTGTTTTCTGTTAAAATTAAAAATACTATAGTTGAATAATCAATTGCTATGCTAAAGCAATCATAATTGGGGAAAAAAGCTGGTATGAGAACAATTATCTTGAAGTAAAAATAATCAGGAAAATGAAATTATCAAATGCAGGCAATGGAAACCCTTAACCTTCTGTAAAACAAATTCACAATGACTCTAAATTAAGATGTTGTTTATGATCTGTATTTTTAAAATCCTCATTAATCTAAAAATGTTAACGTTGGTGAAAGATCTTTAAGATTCAGTGTTTTTTTCATTTTTTAATATTAACTTGGTGTAACAAACTTTTCATGATAATGAGATAAGCATATGAGTGAATTAGTAATATTTATATAGAACTCATAGACTTAATTTTAGGCAATATCTTCAGCTTTTTCTCCATACATGTTCAAATCCGTTGACTGGTTTGCTTACTTTAAAAAATGACATTAAAAACTTTAAAGACTGACTATCTGCATTTGTGTAGAGACCAGAAGGGAGAGGAAAAATAGTTCCTGGGTTGTCTAAAGCTCAACTCCAAACTAATCAATAATCATTAGTGAAAGAATAGTTTTTAGAAGTTGTCCATCAGTTCTGTACCAAAGTGCTACTGCTTGGGATGTTTTGGTGGAGAAAAAAAAAAAGAAAACAACCCCACTATGGAACTACTGTGCATGTCAATTCAAATTTAGAGAGAGAGAAATAAAGAACCCAAACTGTAATTTGATTTTGAGCAGTTCTGAAAATATTGGCAAGAATGCCCTTTCTTCTCTAACAAAAATATTTGAGGTAAAATAACAATATGATCTCCCTAGTATATTACAGTACCAAGATTTAAGGTTTAATTAGTTCATGTTTAGTAATTCATAATTATAACTCACCACATAAGTAATGACTATGCATTCCTAAGTAATACTTTAAATATATCTTGTATTAAATTTCTGTGCATCAATAAATGAGTTAGGAACATGGAAGCACAAGAGTGAAGCAGCAACACTGCAAAATAGCTTATGGTAGCATTTTTGTGCAAATGAATTCACATGAGACGCTTCTTTGAGCTCATAAAATAGATGGATCCCAACTGTAAATTCAATTTTGTAATCAGCAAATATGTCTTTCTTAAACCATCTGAAAAATATTGCTAAATATCCGACTTTTCATTTCTAGACTAGTAGAAATTAAAAAGTGTTGGTAGCCGCTTCTTTCCTGCTTAGGCCATAAGAGGAATCTTTCCTATTTACTAATTAACCCAATTACTTCCTCTTTGCTTTAAAAGGGAAATCAATCTTTAACTTTCACCTGTACATATGTTCCATACTCTGATTCCTTTTATTTACAGCTTGCAGAGGAAATAGTGTGTTTACAATACTGCAAACTTTGTGATCTTTGCAATAAAATAGGTAGATATTATGGTTTTGCATATTCTCATTTGAAATAAAGTTACTATTCCCTCTTTTAAAAAAAAAATTAAGTCAGCACTTCTTTAACACTTAGAACCTTTAAGTTATTATTCAAATGTCTTCATTTCAACTATGTTTTGATGTTTCTTTCTCTCTCTTAATAGTATGTCATGAAATTGTTCTCATTTAATTTGTGTCCCATTAGAGTATTTCAAAGGTAAATGCAAACTATGATTTTTAAGAAGGCATATAAATGGAGAACTTTGATTTATATTACAAAGTCAAGGAAGACCATACAAGAGAAAAAAACCTCTAATGGGGTAACCAAGTCTTTTCAGTCACAATATGAACAGAAGGAGAGCAGAACCAAGTTGGCAAATTTATGGTGAAGTAGCAGGACCTAAACTGAGCTTTACAGAAAATTTTCCAGGAAAAATAATGAAATCATTTAGAGTGATAAAAATCTTAAACACTGTACCAAATGCTATTGATGTGTTGAAAAAAATTAAATTGGAGTTTGCCATATTATAATTTCAACCTGCTGATTCCGCAGGAAACACTAAACACTTTTAACACTCTTTAGATATTTCCGTCTAGCTACATCTTGTCTCAAGGAAACATGAATATTTTATAAATGTTTCTTGAATATAAGTATTTTTGCCTCAATTCACTTTCACTCTTTAATCTGCTTACTCTATTGTACACCAACACAGTTAATGCTACTAGTAGCTTTGTACCTTTTAGAGCTTTATTATGAATCTTTCTAATAAACATTAAATTAATATTAAATTTGGATTATGTACATTGTGCAAAATAATTCTTAACCAAGCAATATTCATATTACAGGATAATTCATTATATATATATGAATATTACTTTGAGACTGAACAAATAATTACACTGCTGAAAATATTACTCTCAAGTCCTCTCTTCAATTATTGTAATCAATTCATAAAATTCTGCAGACAGTTGTACATATGATGTGTTATCAAAGTACTCCATAATCCAAATGTGTCTAAACGTATTCCCAGTGCTTCTTTCATTCTAGACTGCTAAAGGAAGGAATTTGAAAGAAGAGGAAAGGAAAGCCGACTTCTAAGGATCTAATTTAGATAAATATTGTCATTCAGAATGAGTAATTTCAAAATGAGAATGTTCCACTCTGTGATCTAAGGGAGAGGTTATTAAAGATTTACAGTTAGTCCAATACCGGAGGATTTAAAATTTTAAAGGAGTTAAGTTTGTCTCAATGGCCCACAACTGCAGAATTTCACACTACATTGGCAAGGAAATATGTTTAAAATCCATACCTAAAGTAGCTTTTTAAAGGTTAAAAATTCCTCTGATTCATCTCAAGGTAGAACTGGCAAAATGATCCTAGCTTCAAAATGAAATGTATTGGTTGACCTCAAAAAATGTTTGGCAAAATTCATGAATGTCATCAACTCTTTAATAGTAGGTAGAAGTCTTTGGGGATAGAACTCAGAATACAATGACTAGAACAGAGTGTCCTCTTATGCTGACCACTGCCTAGTCCTCTAGAGCATTTTTCAATGCCTTGAATTTCAAATTGTCACATTGTCTTACGTTTCGAATGAGATTATGAATCAAGAAAGATGAGGAAAAAACGTTTAAAGTTGGTTTTCATGCCTCATTTGAGAATAAAGATTTCCTTTACCATCCTAATAAAAGATGATATGTCTTGAAACAGCTGTGGACAATCAGAATGTCTTCATTTATAAACAAGTTTTTGTATATTCTAACACCGATCTTTGCCTATGAACTATAAAATGAAGAAATGCAGAAAAAAATCAACTTGATTTCCCTTCATTTGGCTTCTGTGAATGCATTGGAAAGCAGAAGGATAATTTGGAAAAGTTTTTCCGTACTGTTTTCCCACTTGCCAAGCATTAAATTCAAGAAATATCTTTTTAAAAAATGATAGTTTATTTTCAAAACTAACAACAAATTAAGCTATTTCTCATTGATAAGAAAAATCAATTTTTAGGAATAAGAATATAGCTATTGCAGGCTTTGGTCTCTTACCATTCTCATATTTACCCATGGCATTAATCTTATCATATACACCCACCAGATTTCAATCTATTGGATTTTTTCCCTTGTACAACCTTTCCAAGCTTTTTTTTTTTTTCTTAAATGCTCTGTACAATCACATGTAAAATCATGAGCTACAAACCTCAATAAAAACTGTCAGTAAACAATAAGTGATGTAGTCACTGTTATTATATGGTAATACCAAAACTTTGGTTTTGGGACAGGTGTTTCAAACTGCAGGATAATAATTAAAACATGGACCTCTTGTATATTTCCTTACTATGCCCATGCCCTGCCGCCCTCCTCTTCACACACTGAAAATAAAATGTGAGACTTTTTTTTTCCCTTATGTTTTCAGAGAACTGCTGCCAACCCAGGTGTCTATAAAGCTATTTGTTCTTTCCAGGAAGATAGGAAGTTAAAATAAGAACTTACTGTTTGCCCTTAACATTTGCCAATGATGAGATATAATCAAATGTAGTCATGTCTGCTGCCTGATCTTATTTCTCCTCATCTCAATCTGGGGAGTGGGACAATCAGGCACCAATGAACCTCTGATCCAAAGGAGAGTTCAGAGCTCTGTGCTATGACGTGCTGCTCTTCTTTTGAATAAAGGGCACAATAAATATTAGTGTATGTTGTGGATCACAAAGATCGATGTTATATAATCACCATTTTTTAGTGTCAGAGATTCTGATTGTTTAGTTTACTAACTCTTAGCATCAGTAAAATGATCACAAATATCAGCTGGAGAAATCTAATTCGGATGCTCTCCTTTATAATATTGAAAATACTTTTTCATAAGAAATATTCTGAAAAGGAAATAGAAATCAGCAGCTCCTGAGTGCCTATTCTGTGTCTGGCACTTTACATTGTTTCATTTAATCTTCCCAAGAATATGCTGAAATGGATATTTTTTGTACTCACTTTACAGAGGAAATTTAAATTCACAATCACAGTCATAGAGCTAGTGAGTTTTGAACCAAAATCTCAGTCTAAAGTCCATTTTATTCTTTTTAACCATGTTACACTGCATCAACTGGATGATTCCTTGAGAAGAAATTAACCTATCCCTTTTCATTTAAATAAGGGGAGAAAACAGGCATTCAAGGAAATGCTGAAAAAACGTGGAGCCTGCTTTTAAGGAGCTCAAAATTTATATCAACTCCATTTTACTAGGCACCTGAGAGAGAGAGAGAGGTATCACCAATTCTATTCCTTTGAACAAATTACTTTTCTAATAGGGTTTCTCATCTCTAAAGTAAATACAGTATCTATTTTATATGTAATATATAAATGTCCTTGGCACACATGAAATCCTCATCCAGAAAATTCTTAAACAGATTCTGGGTTGGTATTAAATAGACTCTGTTTGTGTGTGTCTTGTTGATTTTGTTATCACCCACCTTCCTGCCCCCCCCCCATAATGGTCAGAGAATAGTAGTATGCTTCTAAATAAAATTCTAGTTAAAGTTCCACTCTGATCTGTATGACTGGTTCATTCTATTATCAGAGCTTGTATAATAACTTCAAGTTTCTCAGTCCTTATGCAATTTCTCAATATTCACTCTTTACACAACGGTTTTAACAACTGTACTTCTAGTGCTCAAATGCAACATTTTATAATCTGTATTCAGCAGTTCGCATTTGAAGAAAAAAATGGTTCTGAGTTTAAATATATTTGGGAGATGCCAGACTAGACAAAGTAAAGTAGACTTTTTTTTATTGTAGGATTTCAGAGAACACACTGCAAAACTACAAGAGGAGTATATATTGTGCTGCTTCCTAAAATTATTTGGCCCTAAATCCTCAGGAAACCTGGAGCAATACATTGAGAACTATTAACCCATGAACTCAGTTTGTGAAACACCGCCCAAGATATTTTTGTTACAACCATTTTTGGGGGTTTTTTTTCTGAGTATTTTACATCAATGAAATGCCGGAGTTTTGACTCCTCTAATATTAATTGGCTTTATAACTTTGATAAAATAATTTTATAAAACTATCTCCACTAAATGTCTGATCCCAATGCTTGGGTGGAGAAAGGAGAATCAGTGAGATAAATGCTGCCTTTAGAATTCTGCCCTAACCATAGAATCCCTTTATTTTAGTATCGCTTTCTCCTTCTAATATCAAGTATCCGTTTGGCTGCAGCAACTGGAGACAAAAAGTCTCGATACTCAACAACCGTGTTTCTCATTTGTAAAGTGTATATGAATTACTACATGGGAATCTTGTTAAAATGCAAATTTTGATTTGTGTTAGTCTGGGGTGGGTCTGAGGTTCTGCATCTCAAAGAAACTCCCTGGGCTGCCTGTATGGCTGCTCCACCTGGTACCAAGGTTCTTAGACTCTTTCTGTCTCTTTCTCAGAAACACACTATGCCTTTCTATCAGGGTTGTTTTTTCCCCCTAAGTTGTTATTTTTAGATACTAGGGAATGTATTACAGGAAAAGAGAAACAGTTTCTAGATTGCACTCAATTTTACCAAAAGATAAATCCATTAATATTTTTGGAAATATACACAGAGTGGATTCTCAAAGCTGGTGATGGATACGGTAGTACTGAAGCTGAAGTCATTACTCTTCTACTTCATCATTTTAGGTTTAAAATGTCATGGGAAAGGGAGAGATTGTGTTTGTTTGTGTGTGTGGGTGTGGGTGTGTCTGTGGATCTGTGTCTGTGTGTGTGTGTAATTGTGCATATATACGTAAAACGACATATATGTAGTAAATGCTTTTTATGAAAGATCCTAGCAAAGTGGTATTTTCCTCATAAACATTTATCTAAAACACACTAGAAATAGCTATTAAAGATATTTAAACTAATTTTTTGAGTGAGTAAAAGATCTGACTGTTGCAAGTGGAGATACTTGCTGGTTTTCTATTTCTATGTAAAGTGGGGGATAATCACATAGATGGATATGGCAAAAAGTGAAAAATTAACGAATGCCCAGAAAGTGACATATTTTGAATTTTAGATATAAATCCACTTCTAAAAATATCAGTTATAATTAATTATTTGTTTCATTGCAATACCAAAAAGTTTATTGCCAGTGAAAAATCTTCTCTAAGCAGAATGTCTAATAAGGCAAAAGTCAACTCACTTTTCTCTACTTACCTGAGATGCTTCATGCAGGATTTACTCTCAGTCACAGCAGCAGAAAATATAAATGTCTTATCCAAAAGTATCAAGGATGTTAACGTGCTCTGAAGATTGTATGTATAAATTGAAATAAAGGATCTTGTATATATATTGGTGATTGTGTGTTAAGTGTGTTCAAGTCAAAACACATCATGGTATTAAACAAAAATATCTGAATAATTGTGAATTAGATAATCCTTATAATGAACATGATCTTTCAGATAACCATAATTCTCCAACAACTAGATTCATGTCTGAATCTCCAAAATGTTAATTCTCTTTTGTACTTCCAATTGGGGAAAAAACATCACTAAACTCTTTTATTTTTATTTTGATATTCATGCTTTTCTCTAATAAGATGTTAGAACACGTATTTTATATTTAGTATATAGCCTTAATCCTACCAATTAGCCATATTCCAGCAATTAACAATTATTTTTAGATGTTGAGAAAAAAAGATAAGGTGTATTAAAATGTAAGCCCCTTGTCTTGCACTCTCTACTTCTTCAAGCTAATAATTTCTCATATTCTTGGAAAGTCTTTAGCACAGTGTTCATTTCCACCATTCTATTATAACTGATGAAAACAGAATTCCATTAATTCTGTCAATGCAGAAAAACACACTAATAAGAAAGATTCAAACTGAAAAGAAAGAATATAAACTTTCTTTTTAAGCTTGGTCTTTTGTTTTAAATTTTCATTTTTAACTATAACATGCTATTTTTCTATAACCTAAAATTTTTAAATTAATGTAATTGTTTTAGAGTTGTCACCGATGTATACATAAATGCCTAAAAGGTTAAAAATAATGGCTAAGGACATTTGGTTTAAAAATTCAAATTAGAATAATAACTAAGATTGAGGAGTCAAGACTAATTCACATCCCTATGAAAAACACAATAATTCAGTGTTACATTTTATTCACTTATTTTGAAAAGAGGATGATTAAACTTATCTTGCTATTTTCATGTGTTATTATGAGGGTCAATAAAATAGTTAGCTCAGTATTTCCCAGGTCTGGCTTCAATTCAAATCACCCAGAGCGTGTTAAAAGAAAGAAAAAATAGCCCATGTCTCACTCCATACCAATTAAATCAGAATCTCCAGGGGTGGTGCCCAGGTATGTTAATTTTAAAAGCCCACAGGTGGTTTAATATGCAGTTTGGGCTGACAATCACAGAGTTAACTGGTTAATAAATATTGGATAAGTATTTGCATTAATCGTGTTTAAATATCCTCAAAATATTACAAAACATTTTTTAAAAGAAGGAAAGATGTATAGGAAAGATCAAAACAGAAAACTTCTTATCCTCAAATGAGTCTAGTGAATCACTTGAATATGTTTCTCCTCCCACTTTATAAAGATAGATAGTATATTGTTCAAATAAAAATCAACTGAATTATTAAATCATATTTTTCATGATTTAATTCATAAAACAAAATTTCTTATTCAAAATATCTGGGTTTCTATCACCATTTTCAAGGTCCATGAATATTATCGTAGTAGAAAGAAGTCAGTTATTAATTTTAAATCAGGCAGAATTCACAGACATATATTAGGAATAACATGGAACAAAATTCTTTTCAAGTTTTCCCTGGAAATCTATTATCAGACCAGACAGCCACCTGGTATTTTAGCACAGTGTCACAGCTATCCAAAAATCTACTCTTTGTAAAAGTGAATTGCCTGTAATGCCATAGAGTGAAGCTGTAAATTGATGAAGGATATTCTTTTTTTTATTATGCAATATGCATAATAAATAATAAATCAAGTTTCTTCAATATGACTCCCAGCTTGTGTTTAGCTTCTGTAAGCCACCCAATTCATATTCTTCTTAAGTTTTAGAAAACAATTAATATTGATTCCTAAAAGTTGCTCTAAATAGGAATAGCATGGAGGACCCCATGGAAGGTAAGAGAGAAACCAGTCACAATTCATTAGATAGAAAAACCACTTCTGTTGGGTTCTCACATCCACTAATCTTCTCCTTCAATGGTTAGCAATAACACATAGAATTAATACATCTAAATTACCTAGCTACTTACATATAACTTTCATCGGTAGAGTGGTGAGGTGTCAAATAGTTTTTACGCTAGTGATGGCTGATCAAATGGTAATGCCTGTTTGGAGCATTGTCTTTGGAAGACTTCATTCAAGATTAGTGAGAAAGAATTCTGTGATGGATTAGTTATGTCTGCTATGGTCAAGATGATCCATGAAAGGACGACAGGGGGAAATGATCTACTCATGTGCTATTTATATGCCATTTCTGATATATGTTATTAGTACAAATATCTGGCATTCATATTTTAGAAGAATCTAGAGCCCTAACTCCTTTTTGATGACAGCTACTTCAGTTATGCAATGATAGAAAATATTTTACAAGGGGAGCAAAGATATTTATATCATTCATTCCACTTCTTTCACATGTTTGCCTTATATAACTTACTGGATTAAGTTTAGAATGATTTTCTTTCCCATTATTTTTCACAGAGCTTTACCTAAGCTTTTGTCTCCTCTGTCCAGTCATCGCCTCCATCTGACCACATCCCTGACCAGTCTCCCTCAGATTCAGGCTAAACTCCATCCATTCTCATAGAAATATGAGATCTCTTTTCTCTTTTTTAATCTTTTCCTACCTATCAAGCTCATTCTCACTCTTCCTCTTGTTGTTTAATGTCAGCTATACTCTTTGTCCCCTTTTGTTTCTGTGTTCCACAAAGGTCATTTATATCTCATCTGATGTTTCCTTTCTCTGTAAATCAGTAGCAATTTCTTTCACTCAGTCTTGAGATTTAGCCATCAGCAAGTCCTTTCCTTTGTTTCCCTTCTTTCTCTCAACATTTTCAAGTCCACCTTTGCCTCAGCCCTCAACCACATTTTTTTTCTAGGTCATTTTCACCCATCTCTCTGGACCTCTTCACCCATCACTCTAAGCCATTTGTTTTTTCTGTGCACAGTGTAAAATCACAGAATCACAAACCTGAAACAACCCTTGAAATCATTTGGTCTGATCCCTTTACTTCACAGATAAGTAAACTGAGGGCTACAGAGGTCATGTGATTGTTCAATGTCATACCTCAGTCAAGAGTGGAGCTAATTCTTGGTTCAGGGTTTCCTGATCAGCACATTTTCTACTATGTTATTTTTTTTGTACTGGATTTTTGTGGCTAGGCCCTCTTACTGCAATATGTCTGCCTCTGTGTGATCTAGTTTCTCCTCTCTTACTAGAGTATTTTTCAAGATCCTTTGGTTTTAAGTAATAGAACCCTGACTCAAACTTGCTTAAGCTAAACAAATAAAAGACATCAAATACTTTTAATAGAATTTATCAACTCACCTAATCAGAGAGGAGAAGGGTGAGGCCAGGGCCAGTTGGGAACCAGGACAATGAACACAGTAAAGACTTTCTCTATATCTTATTTCTGTTTTTTCCCCTGTGTGCTAGCTTGATTTGTTTCCTACTGAGAGGCACTACCTTACATGTAGTTGAGTGTCCAGACTTGGAATCCAGACCTCCTGAGTTAAAAGCCTGCTTCCCCCATTTTCCGGTTTTGTGATTCTGAGCAAGTTCCTCTCTGTATCTCAGTTCTCTCCTCTGTAAAATGGGAATGATAATAAAATCTACCAAATAGGGTTCTTGGGATAAAAGAATTAAAATCATGTGTTACTAAAGTGTTTAGAACAGTGCCTGACACATAATAAACGCTTAAGAATTGTTCCCTGTTCTTATTGTTGCAACAGGACAGTCTCTTTTTATAGACAGTGTCATGTTTGGCAGCAGCTTTGGACTTTCAATCAAATAGCTCATGAGAATATGAAAGGGCTTTTTGGTTAGAAAAGTTGCAAGGAAGCATTAAGATTCACTGTGGTTGGTTCTTATCCCTTCCCCTAGACCAGTTTTGCCCAGGGGATTGAGTATTGTGATTGCCAGAGCCTAGGTTACTGCTTCTATCTCCAATCAGGGCAGCAAAGTCTTACCAGAAGCTGGTGTGAGGGGGAAGCTGGACAAACATATCTGTGTTAGTATCAATTCTTACAATGATACAGCATGCCCAGTCCATCTGAGACACGAGCCTTGTAAACTTCATCCTTTCATATCTAAATCAAGCTTCACATCTGAGTAATCTTAACTCTTTGTTTATCTTTACTCAGTTCCACTTTCATCTCACTAGTGTAATGCTTAGCAAAACCAACTATGAAACTCACAATTCAATCAATATTACAAAGCTGCACATTTCCATTGGTTACAATGAATTTTGATTCTCTCCTTAACAAGAGCCTTCATTGTGTGGAGACCAAAATTGGCCACCTCAAGATGTGTCTCTTTACCTTATTATCACTGAAGGAGGCTTTGACCTTCCCCACCCCCACTAACTGTCTGAGGGGATTTGGGATGGAAAGCCTGTCCCCAGGACAGGCCTTCACCATGTATCTGGGTATCAATAGACTTCGGGGGTCTTCGCTGGGCCCATTCTTAGCAAAGTCCTGTTTACCAGACATTTACATTTGTAAGGGAAATCTCCCTTTGTAAAGGTATCTCCTTCTCTGTACTGGGAAGAGGGGTGGATGACCTCATCTCTAGAAACTTGTCAATGTGGCAGGTGAGGCCTTAAATCTGCATAATAACCTCACTGTGTTTTTCTGGTAATCTCCCATAACTGACCCAATCCCCAATATCCTCATTTGTCTATTTAAGAGGAGAACCTCTGCCATTTTGTCTAGAGAGATACTCAGTTTCCCCGAGTCTCTCCCATGTACACACGTTATAAAGCTTTGTTTGATTTTCTCCTGCTGTTCGGCCTCACGTCAATTTAATTTATAGCCCAGCCAGAAAGGACCCAGAGTGGGTAGAGAAAGCTCTTTCTCCCCTTCAACTGTAAACAGTAGAAAATCGCAGCTGAATGTTTAGTTCTTCTATTCACTCTTGTCTCATACCAACGTCCTGAATTTTAGTCCGTAAGTTTGAAAATTTCAAGTAGAGAAATATTAACTTTTCTAAACACGTATGTGTCCTTGAAAAGGTAATTAAATTGGTTTTGATGAAAACTCTTTTTCAAAAAAGGGTAGAAATGAAAATGCTATTAGGTTTAATCCAGGATTAGCAAGAGATATCCAGAAAAGCTGGTATTCTCACCAAGCCTGAAGGCTTAGCGCGGAGGGATACACCCGCCACAATCCATACATCTCAATAAAAGAACAGTTACATTTAAAAGGATGCTGTCACCAGTTAGAAACAGTCTTTCAGATAAAACTAGGGGGACTTTTCTCAAGGTATGCCTTACACCCAAGCATTTTATTTGAATACGGATTGCTGATCTTATCTTTCAACAAACACTACTTTTCAAAAAAGAGTGAACAAATACATATAACTCTAGCAAACATTAATGAATCCTAGTATTTTTTTCTCCTAATCTCATGAAGAATTGAGGAGGAATATGTATGCAACATACACCAGAGTCGTCCACATTCTTTGAGTCAAGGGGAGATCCAGTCCTTGTATAATGCTACAGGATTTCCAGCTCTGCCAAAGGAACGTCCGAAGCGAAAAACAATTACAGTTCTGCCTCTTCTGCTCAATGATCCATATGTATTTGGAGTTGTGTTTTATTTATTAGTATTTTCAGTTTTATTCTAAGTGGAAGTGGTTATGGAGATGTTGTTTGTGAATAAACAAACTGGAAGTGCTACTAAATTTTGATTTTTCTTTTGAAGCATTTCCAGAAATATTAAAAGCCAGACAAAAATAAAAAGTAATTGAGTGGTCTCATTAAAAATAATAATTTAAAGTGTTCCAAATCTGAGATGTAGTGGCTTGGGCATACATCAGAAGAAATTACTTATTATTTCCAGTAGATTTAATTTAAAACAAGCTACAGGAGAGACTATCATAAGGAAATGATACAAATCTTTAATTAGAATAATTAAAGCTTAATTGTGATTTAATTACAGATAACAATAAATTTTGCCAAGTTTAAAAGTGAAATCCAATTGAATGGTTAATGCTTTATTGAAGGTTTGCTACATTTGAAAGCATCGATTTTGGAATTGTGGAACTTCATTAATTGTCCATGTATATAGGCTTTACATTAAAGCAGTTGCATTATTTCAGGACACTGAAGTTTTTAAGGTGATAGGATGGTCAACCATTTCTCACCATCCTACATAAATGTTAACAGCATTCAAAATCTAGATATACTTTCACTTTTCTCAGAGGAATTTCAACTTCAAGAATAAACCAGAATACTGAGGATTAAATCACACTGGGGGTTTATATGCCCAAAGTGTTTGAAAATGCTTTCAAGAGAAGGAAGTACTTAAAAGGATTATAACTCTCGAGACCATTGTAACTAAGCATGTTGTGCTACAAATAAATCCTGATATAACTGTTACAAAAATTGGTGCTGTAAAGACCATCCTTTAGAGGGGAAATATAAGCTGTCTATGCAAATAATACAAGCTTTTTGATTAAATGAGCTGAAGCTCGGATTATCTCCAGAATTTTAGAATACTATTCAGCAAATACATCCCTATTGAGATTTAATTACCCCAGTAGATATTTATTTACTACTACATATTAAGTTACAGTATACCATTAGTGTTGGTAGAGTAATAAATACATAACTACTGCTGAATGGAAACAGCTTAACCAAATAATTATTTCCAATTATTTCACAAACATTTAACACTATACCCAAAACAATGTCTTGCCCATAGTAGGCATCCAATAAATATTTTTGAAATGATAGGATGGATGACCTGAACTGCATTTTATTGGACTGCTATTATCTGATCTCCTTTGTAATAAACTTTACACAGATCCACTTAGAACAATAACTTGACCCCCAAACTACATTAAGCAAGCTTGGGGAAGGAAAGTAACAGACAAATGGAAGAATGTAGAAGGTCGCTTACAAGTACCAGGGGCTTTTTAAACACATCCTGCTAGGGTTATTTTCTCTGCCAAAAGCTACCATAGCTTGGCAAGAGAATGTGTACTGTGTCAAAACTGAGACACAAAAGACTGGAGATAAAGCCTTTGGATAACTGTTTCCATTTTGTAGTTCTTCAAAAGAAAAGAAAAAAATGATCTACTGATCTCAAAGTAAGCTTAGTGGTTCCCCAGTAAATTGATGTTTATGTTACACCTCTTATTCAAAGAGTTTAGAAAAAGTTATCAAGCCTTCAAAATAATCTCTACCGTGATAACATTTCCGAGGCAATGAAGCATAAGGAAGTTACTCAAAGACTGAAGTCAATGTTTCCCAAACTATTCTGATAAACTTCTGTTCTTCGAGATAGTATGTGTGTGATTTTGGCAGGGTAGGGGTGCTTTCTATGGTTCAAGTAAACTCGGGAAGACTAGATGAAACAAATTTAAACACGTTTCTTAACCACATGATTCACAAAAGCTTTAATATACTAACTTTCATTATAGGTCTCCTCAAAGAAAGCATAAACTGAATATTAAGAGGAGAAATGATGGGATAGAAAAGAAGGAAATCAAATTAGAAAGAACATTAGAGATCCATTACCATGTCCATGATACAGTGATTTCTAAACCTAGACCTCAATCAGCAGGATCTCAATCATGTTCTATTTTATAAGATAAGATGTTGCAGAGGAGTGACAGAACAGACTCACTCTTTGGCGAATAAACAGCTGCATGGTAGCTATCCGGTCACTGGTGTCCCTCTTAGAGAGTGGGGATAGGTATTCACAGGGGTAGACAAAGTATGGCTGGCAGCTGTTATTAGAATACAGCCATGCCCAGTTGTTTAGTGTCATCTGTGGTTGCTTTGGAGTTACAAGGGTAGAGTTGAATAGTTGCACAGAGACCTTGTGGATAGCAAGCTTAAATATTTAGTATCTGGCCCTTTTTTGAAAAGGTTACTGCCTCTACATTAATAGTTAAGGGACACACTCCAGAAACAGAAAGGCACACTTCACATCTCGGCTCATTTCTGACTTTTAGGCAAATTACTTAATCCTTCAGTGCCTCAGTTTCCTCATGTGCCTTCAGTGCCTCAGTTTCCTCCCATGAATAATAATTTTACCTACCTCATAGGTTCGTTGTGCGAACTAAATAAGTTAATCTATGAAAAGCACTTAGGACTTGTGATACATATATGTGCCTGACACACATAAAGTGTATATAAGTGAACTATTATGACTATAATTAATAAAACCCTGATACTATATTAAGATTGCAATTTGCCCAGCTAGAAGACTATGTTACCCCTCATTTCTTATAGCTAGAGGTGATCAATGAGATATAGGTGGAAATCATTGATATTGCTTCCAGGAAGTCTCCTTAAAGACTCCTTAAAGCTACCTCAGCTGGAGAGTGTGTCCTTTACCTTCTTCCCCTTCCTCCCTATTCTCCTTGGAATATAACGGTGATGGTTAGAACTCTAGCGGCCATTTTGTACCATTAGGCAACTTTGAAAAAGAAAGCTGTGTGCTAAAGATGGTGAAGCAGAGAGATTGAAGGAGCATAGGACCCTGATGACTGTAGCTCTATACAACTCTCAATTGTCCACCTTTAGACACCTTTTACCTGAGTGAAAATAAATTGCAATCTTGTTTTAGTCATTGTTATCTAGACTTTTTTGTCACATGCAGCTAAACATAATTCCTAACTGATAGAGCAATGTGAATCAATTAAAATTATTTTCTTTTTTTGGCATAGGCAAGAAGAGGTGATGATAACAGCATTTTTTAAAACCATAAGAGTGACAGGGCTTTGCATTTCAACATTAAACTGCAGCTTTGCATCAAGGTGTCATTTTAGACTGATTAAAACAGGACAATTCCATTTAATTCTAATCTCTTCATGGATTATATATTATTGTGGGGGAAATCACAGCTATCATTTAGCTCCAGCACAGCATGATTTCTCATTACTAGCCTGCAGTTATCAGAAGAGTTTCCTCTCATGGTTGTAATGATTATGAAAATGGCAGTGAAGTACTTAGTCAAAAGATAGTAAAGTATGCTTCAATTAAAACCTGATAGCAACACAAATCTTTCTTTTCTTTCTTGACTCATTCATAAAAGCTGTCTATACCAACACTTAACTACTCAATTAGAAAGCAGATAAGGCTTAGCAAGCAAGGACCATAATGGCAAAGCCACCAGGAAGTGGCTATTTAGATGCTCTACTGTAGAATCCCATTGGGAGTGATGGCCACATACGTGATTTAACTTTTCTCTTGTTAAGGCCATGTTATTTTACTGAAAGACGTCAGTAAGATGTAACTCTCTGTTCAAGTAACACATGACACACATGGCTAGCATGGTATAATCACTTATGGATGCTAAGTAATTGGTTGGTAAAATGTTGCTTAGATGGACATTTCTGGACGTATCTACATTCTCCATCTTTTGCCCATAGAGAGGTCCCTCCGTTACTTGGAATTAAGAGGAGCAAACAGGAAGAGTATAATTAGATATACGGCAGGTGAAGGGATGAGTTTTAGCAATGGTTATGGGGAAAAATAGTGAAGATTAGAGGTTAACACATAAGTATTTAAAATGACTTAAGGTTTGATTTGATAGGTTCTCAAACAGATTATGCCAATTGGCAGCTGGGCGAATGCTTTTCCTTTTCTGGAAATAGTCAGACTTCCAAATTAAATGAAGACAATGGCAGATGTCTTTTTATAAAAAAATGCAGTGCAAACTTCTTATAAATCACAACAAAATAACTACAAGAGAAAAGTCCCCAAAGCTATTATAGCAAACACAACAAAAGACGTGTGATGGCCTCTCCCATCTCACTCTGTGTAAAAAAAGTTAAGTCCTTACTAAGAACCACGAGGACGGACATGATCAGCACCCAGTTCCCTCTGAATTCACCTCCTACTACTCTTCCCTTCATTCTTTCCTCTCAGCCTCACTATTCTCTGGGTTAGTCCTCAAAGACAGAAGGTGTGCTCCTGCTAAAGGACCTTGCAATTACTGTTCCCTCTCCTTAGGGCTTCTTCCCAGGAAAGTCCCCAGTTACTTCCCACATTCCCTTCACTTAAGGTCTTTACTTAAAAGTCACTATCTCAGTAAGGCTTGTGCTGAGCAGCTTATCTAAAATTCCAACAATTTCCCCCTCCCACTCTTGCTTTGTTTAATTGTTCCAGTGACATACTATAATTTTACTTATTTATCTGCATATTATCTGTCTCAAGTTATATTTCCACGAGTGTAGTGATTTATGTCTGTCTTGTTCATTAGTGCATTCCAGTGCCTCGAATAGTGCATGGCACATAGGAGGAACTAAATAAATATTTGTTAAATGAATGAGTGAATGAATGGATAAGTGGAAATGAAAATTTTAAAAATAACATTTTATAAAACTTGCCATTGATATCAATTTAGTACGTACACTTCTAAAAACTTTCTAGGGGTTTGCCAGTGTACATTTGTGCTTTTGTGCTTGTGTGTATATACATACACATGGATATGTATGTTTGCATGCATATATACACGCTTTATATAATTATATATTTTCACTGACCTACATTTATATAAAGAGGTTTAATATTACTTATGAGAAATAATTTTCTGCAAATGGCTTTTTAAAAACAATTATAAGTAGACCATAGGTAGCTTCCTATGCAATACATTTATTTTTCTACTATTTTTTATAACCATTGTGCTTTTCAGCCAGGTTCAACCTCCCGTTTAAGTTAATTCCTGCATTTTTTACATATATACTTTACACTTAAGTTAGCACATTTGTAGGTAAACTCTTAGAAGTAAAATTCCCAAGTCAAAGGTGTACTCATTTTTAAGTTATTATGGAATATTTTAAACTCACGCTAAAATAGACAGATAAATATAAAACCCTCATATACTTACTATCCACTTTTCAACGGTTGTCAACAATTGGCCAGTGTTGTTTCATCTACATCCCCATTCATCTCCTCCTTTCCCATTTTCTTTTGAAGGAAATCATTTTTATGGTTTACATTCCTTTTTATGAAGCAAATCATATCATTTTATCTAAACGTTTTCCAATATATCTTTCTAAGAGCTAACTATTTTAATTTAAACATAACTGTGATACCATTTGTACACCTTAAAATTAAAAATAATTCTTTTAAAATCCTCAAATGTCTAGTCAGTGTTCATATTTTCAATGGCCAATTGTTTTATAGTTTGTTAGAATCAGGACCCAGATGGAGGTCACTCACTGAGACTGATTTGGTCTCTTAAATCCTTTTTTTCCTTGCCTTGTCTTATTTTTGGTTAAAGAAACCGTGTGGTTTGCCTTGTGGAGTTTACAACAATCTGGATTTTGCTGGATGCATCACTGTGGTGTCTTTTGCCGGATTCCTCCATTCTCTGCATTTCTTCTACAATGACAGTTGGATCCAGAAGCTTGAGTAGATTTCAGATATAATGGTTTTGACACCTACTTCATTGGTGATGTTTTCTTCTATCAGGAAGCAAATAACGTCTGGTTGTCTCTCTTTATATGGTGTTAGTAAACATTGATAATCACATCAATATTTATGTCATTGTATTTCCAGTCATTTTCATTACTTGAAGCTTATATCCTACTGGATATCTCAAGAAGAATTCACAGGAATAGTATTTGCTGAGTCCATAGATGTTCAAAAAAGTTTAATTGCAACTTTTATCCTTGAAAGACAGTTTGGCTGGAAAAAATTACTGACTCACATTCACTTTTCTTGAGTATGTAACATATTATAAATATGTTACTCCTGTGTCTTTTAGCATATAATGCTGCTACTGAAAATCTGATGACAATCTGATTTTCTTTTCTTTATAAATAACTTGGTCTTTTTGCCTTAATGTTCACAGGATTTCTTTTTCTTTTTCTTCAAATTCCTATAATGTTATTAAAATATGTCCTCAATGATGTCAATTCTGGGTCAAGTTTTCCAGTATGCATACATTTTTCAATATTGTTTTTATTTCGGGATAGTCTTCTTGAATTATAACTTTTAGTATTTTTTTCTCTTTCTTGGCATTGATTTTCTTGTTCATGGACATATATATATATAGGAGCTTATTTCCTTCTATTTCATTTCTTTGGTTTCTTCTTCAGGGATTACTATCATAGATAAATTGAAGCTTATTTTCCCATATCTTTTATCTGTCCTTTCCCTCAAAATTTCTTATTGCTTTCCTCCCTTTTTTGTTTTTACAACTGCCCTTTTCTTTATATCTCTAAGAAATTTTCTGTTGAGTTTAGTAGCTCACATATTCTTTATATTTTTCATTACTAAATTTATTTTTTCTTTTATTTCCGATTTTTTCCTGAATTCAGTCACCATGGTGGAATTTTTACAATTCTAATCATATCGATGATTTCTCATATGAAATCAATATATGTTGAAATATATGATGAAAACAATATATGTTTTCTCATAACATATCATTTTATTATTTCTTTTACCTCACTTGAAAATTTCAGTTTATAATTTTCATCTTTTTTGAGCATGTCTGGCCTGCTTTCATGTCTGTAGGTTTTCTCTCCACATCCTTTTGTTACTTCCAAAATCTTTGTATGAGTTTCAAACCAATCACTTTCTGTAGCCTGTTCCTACGTGAAATTAGTTTTCCCGAACTCTTAGAAGGGAGAGGTGGGTCAGAATATCCTTTATGGCTTCATAGTTCTAGAGCCCCTTTGTATTTTCATGACATCTTTAAAAATATGGTTTTATACTGTCTGAGCTCCCCTGATCTGGTCCCCCTCTCTTCATCTGGTTCTTGTCTTTTCTTTGCCTGTACAGTCAGCCCTCCATATCTGCAGATTCCACATCTGCAGATTCAACCAACCACCGACTGAACATGTACAGACATTTTTTCTGGTCGTTATTCCCTAACAATACTGCATAACAATGGTTTACATAGCATTTATGTTGTATTAGTTATTATAGGTAATCTAGAGATAATTTAAAGTATATGGGAGGATTGCGTAGATTATATGCAAACACTATGCCATTTTACATTAGAGACTTGAGCATTCTTGGATTTTGGTATACGCCGGAGTCGTGGAACCAATCCCCTGCGGATACTGAGTCACGACGGTATTGTCCCTGTCCTACTTAACTTGGATTCTTTTCCCAAAAATTTCTTCTCATTGTGGGACTTTGTCCTAGATGGAAGCTTTCATTGGTTAGTTTTGAGTATTTATAGAAACCAGATTGCTCCATTCTGTCAAATCTTATGTGGAACTCATGCACCAGGAATTGGAATGTGTAAAAACTCTTCCATTTTCAGCTGCTGTGATTTCCGGTGAGAATCCATTGGAACTGAGAGGTTCTCCTCCTTTCAGGTCATTCAGATGCTCATTTACTTCATTCCTATCCCTCTTAGACATCCTGTAAAATACAGTTTTATAGTTATTGGTGGTTTATCTCCATCTGCTTGTATTTTGGAGTTCGTAGAGATGCTCTGTCATCATTTTTATTGTAGTTGCTAGCTGTGAGGTTTTGGTTTTGCTATCCTAATCTCTGTGTCTCTTTTTATGATAGGATTTTGGAAAATCCAATATTATGCCATCACAACCATCTTTTCAGAATGTGTAGATTTTTTATTTTGATAGATAGTGGTAAATTTCCCTTTCATTTACTCTCATACACAGTTTATGAGAGTTTGTTTCCCCACACCATGGCTAACATTAGAAAGTATCATTACTATTCTTCTTTGGCAGCCTAATAAGTGAACAGTTTTACATCCATGTTTTCTGTTGCCTTTCATGAATGCGGCTTAAGGAGGAAGAGGTTATTTGAGCTCTTTTCATGGGTGTTCTAGGCAGTCATGTTTGTTTTCCTATGAACTAAAGCTTTATATCCTTGGAACATATTTCTAACAGGTTGGTGGTCTTGTTTCCATTGATTTATTATTTTAATATATTAACAAATTGGTTAGATTATTTAAAGAATTTCAATATAGTAATTCATATGTGTCAAAACTATTTTGTCTTTTGTTTTTCATAAACATCCTGCTATTTGGACACTGTTATCCAAATATTCTGTTTTCTTCAATGATTTGAAATCTCACATTTATCATTCTTAAATTACAAAACTATACTTGGATTAATTAAGGGACATTTGATTCTGATTCACTGAACTGTCTGCCTACTCTTTTTCTATTAACATTCATTTAAAATTATTTTTATAATGTTTTAATATCTATAAGGACTGCATCCCTCTCAACACATTTTTCATAATTTTTTCCTTCTATTACGTGAAATTTAGTTGTCATTTTCACTCTCTAAGGAAATAAGTGGCTTGTCTGAACTCACATTACTAGGAGTGGGCAGAGGCAGCATTTGAAATAAAATCTGCCTGGCTCCCAAATGTATGTTGTATTAATATAGTTCTTTTTTAGAAATTCAGTTGTTTTCATTCAGCAGGAAAAACAAATCTGTGGTGTGTACTGTGTGCCGGATTCTGTGCTAACTGCTAAGCCTGCAAAGATAAATTATTTTGTTTCTGAACTTGAAAGCTTATTGCCTCACATCCTATTGTCATTCTTTTTTATTGCCAATTTCCCTCCAGAAAATCATATATAAATCTTTATAAAGTCTTTTAAACCCATAAAAGTAGTCATTTTTAATATCATAAATACATCAGTTGGGCACAGAGACAGTTTCCAAAGTAACTTTTGTTTGCATCCATTTTTATGGAAGAAGAATACTTAAAAAGGAAGAGAAGCAAGGTTTATATTTTTAAAATAACAAAGTATAATCTCTTCTACAAAACAGTTGCTTTTGGAGTTTATACATAAAGATCCCTAATTCCCCTTTAAAGATTATTTGATATATTGGAAACCATAGCTCAGGTTTCAAGTCCTTCCTCCTTATATTAGTTACTTCTAGCTAACTATTTATAGTTTAATCTATAAACTATTACCCTGAAACTTTTAGTGGCTTAAAACAATAATATTTATTATCTCATTAGGTCAGGAATCCAAGTGAAGCTAGGCTGAGGATTCTGCTTCAAGTTGCAATCAATCAAGATGGCAGCCAGGACTGCAGTGGATGTAAGGTTCTGCTAAGGGTCCACTTCCAAGCTCACTCACCAGGTTGTTGGAAGGATTCAGGGCCTCAGTTTTTCTCTGGCTGTTGGTCACAGGCTGCCCTCAATTCTTTGCCACTTTGACCTCTCTATAGTGCAACTCAAAACATGGCAGCTTTCTTCATCAGAGCAAGCAAGCAAGAAGCCAGGAGAGAGTGGTGCTAGCAAGATGGCAGTCAGGTTTTAATCTAATCTTGGTACTACCATCCCATCACCTTTGCTGGATTTGATTCTTTAGAAGCAGCTCACTAGGTTCATCCCACAGGCAAGTGGAGGGGCTCATAAAATGACATGAATAACAGGAAGCAGGAGTCATTATGGATCATCTTGGTAATTTGCCTACCACTCTCCTCTCTGTACTGATTCTGCAACCCTGGCTTGTCTGTATAGTAGAGAGCATAGAAGAAAAGACACATATTTAGAAATTATTATCAAAATTAAATCTAGATATGAATGGAATAAAATTCTGTCAAAGTTTTCCTTATTTTTACCATTATCGATAATAGCTAACATTTATTAAACACTTACTGTATGGTCAATGCTGGATTAAATGTTGTACAAGTCTTATCTCATTTGGTATTCACATAAATTTACTAGTGCAATGTTAAGAGTTAGGTGATACTATTTCCCTCTTGTATTTGAGGAAGCCAGGGTGCAGAGAATCTAAGTACTTGCCCCAAGTCGTACAACTGGCAAAAACCAGCCAGTCTATCTTCACCTCCATGATTGCCACCACTACATTGTAAACAAAAAGTTGTGTGTGTGGTTTTTTTTTTTTTTTTAATTCTTTCTAAATACTGCGAACTGGATACTCTACTTCATTGCTAGGAACTAATTTTGAGACCAAAATCATATTCCAGGTAGGACTTTTGGGTGTCTGTTTGAAAAAACAAAAAAAGCCAGCTATAAGTTCAAGTCCACATAAATATCATGCAGTGAGGCTTTGCTGCACAGAAATTTTATAAGCCTGGAGCAGTTATACTGCTGAACTGTGAAAAAACCTGAACAGACATAAACCATTTGCAGATAATTGTACTGACATTCCTACTTCATTACTTTTAATAGAATTGAATTTGTGGCACTCCTGCCAGGGTACATGAGCTCTACCTTCAAGAGGAAGACATGCCACATATCCTTATTCTCAGTTGAATGGAATGCTTTTAGCAGGAGGTCACTTTGCAGCATGAAGGACACATTTACTTAACTAAGGGAACGGCCTTAATTAAAATAAAATCATTTTTAAAAAGACTTCTGATGATACTGTGCATTTAGCCTAGCTATAGTTAAAAGAGATCAGATGATAGAAAGTAGGTTTATAATGGAGCTCTCTCTGTGCAAATTTGGTATTCCTTCCAACATACATCAAGCATCTACTAGATAACCCACTGTTAAACTCTGAGGAGGAATAAAACCTGACACAAATATAGATATGTTGTCAAGGATTACTTTTGCATTCAATGAGTACTGAGATTAAGGAAACTTTAAAGTGTTTTATGGGAAACAAATTAATTAATAAAATGAAACAGTTAAGCACAACACTCAGGTTCCCTCGCCTATCCAAATGAACGTCTTCATGGCCCTGACAACAGTCCATTTTCTGCAACATGACTCTCCAGTTAGTCATTTGAGTCACTTCATTAAAGGAACCCTGTTGAAAGGAGGTTGTGTATCTCTGCTATCCCCTCATTCATTCAACTAGTGATTGGATATGTCCTCTCTTCTAAGAGTCTTTTCCTAACTAATGTGACCCCATGCTTCATTGTTTATTTTTGCACACTTTAAAATTATAAAATTTATCACACTTGCAGAAGAGTCACTCTAATGTATGATTTAAAGAATAACTGTAAAGCAAACACATTTAACCAATACTCAGGTTAGGAATTAGAAAGTTGCCAGTAACTCATACACCTATTGTATACCTCTACTTGCTTTGTCTCTTTCTTTTAACTCTTATCTTTTCTTTACAGCTTCATCACTTATTTGTGCCTCCCTAAAAAGTATAATGTTGTTTTGCCCATGTTTGAATGGTTTTTAGATGGAATCATATTGAATCCTTTTGTGACTTTTATTTTTTGCTAAATTTCATGTTTGTGAAAGCCATCCTCATTGATGTGAATATCTATAGTTAGTTTTTATTGTTGAAGACCGTTCTATTTTATCAATACTCTACAATTTATTTATCCAATCTATTGTGGATGAACATTTGGATCATTTCCAGTTTGGGGCTATTACATGCTATGAGCATCCCAGTGTGTGTCTTTTTGTGCATGTTTGCAAGAATCTCAGGTTTTCTTCATTTTTACTAGATAATGCCAAATTATTGTTTTACTAGATAATTTTATACTATTTTCAAAAGTGAATATGCCTGCAGTGTATGAGAGTGTCTCTTGTTCCAAATCATCACCAACACTGCTGTTTTCTCCTTTTCCCGCTCTTCTCCCCATCCCTCCCCATCCTCCTCCTCCTCCTCATTCTTAGTCTTATCAATTCTAGTTATCCTGGTGGCCATGTACTACTTTCTCATGTTCTTTTTAATTTGTGCTTTTTGGTTATCAAGCAGGTTGAACATATTTTCATATGGTAATGGATCATAGGGATATCACTTTATGTGAAACACCTATTTTGGTCTTGGTATTTTTATTTGGGGTTCATTTATTTTTCTAATTTATTTATAGGAGTTCCTTATATATTCAAGATCTGAATTCTTAGTTATACGTGTTGAAAATATCTTTTCTCATTTTGTAACTGTTTTTATTTAATTTGTAGAGACTTTTGATTAACAGACCTTCTATATTTTAATATAGTCACAGATATCATTTTTGTTATGTATATTATATATGATGGCAATAATCTCCAAATTGATCTAGAGTCAATTCAATTCTGATGAAAATTCCAGTAACCTGTTTTGCAGATTTTGACAAGCTGTTTCTAATATTCATATGGAAATATAAAGGACATCAATAACAACAACAACTTTAAAAATAACAAGTTTGAAGAACTTATACTTTCCAATTTTAAAGCTTATTACAAAGCTAGTTATCAAGTAATAGGATACTGGCATGAGGATTGACATACATATCAATGGAATAGAATTGAAATTCCAGAAATAAACCTTTACATTCATGGTCAATTGGTTTTTTCAAGGGTGCCAAGCCAATTCAATTGGGGGAGGGAGACAGAAACCCTTCTATAAATAGTACTAGACAATTGGACATCCACATGAAAGAGAAAGAATTTGGTCTTCTACTTCACATCATATGCAAAAACTAACTCAAAGTGAATCAAAGACCTAAATTGAAGAGCTAAATATATGAAACTCTTAGTAAAAAATAGGAGTGAATTTTCATGACCTTGGATTAGTAAATATTTTCTTAGTTTGATGCCCAAAGCACAAACAACCTAAGAAAAAAATGATAAATTAGTCTTCAAAAATAAAAGGTTTGTGCTTTAATGTACATTATCAAGGAAGTGAAAAGACAACCCACAGAATGGGAGAAAATATTTGCAAATCATAAAGGATTTGTATTCAGCATATATAAAAAACTGTTATAACTCAACCGGGAAAAGTTAAATAATCTAATTAAACAATGGTTAAAAAAACTGAATAGACATTTCTCCAAAGATGACATACCAGTGGTAAATAAAAACATGAAAAGAAATATTCAATGTCACTAGCCATTAGAGAAACGCAAATCAAAAACACAATAAGATACCACTTCACACTCACTAGAATGACTGAAACAAAAAAGATAATAACAACTTTTGGCAAGGACATGGAGAAATTGGAACCGTCAAACTTGCTTGTGTTATTGTGAAATGTGCAGGCACTGTGGACAAGTTTGTCAGTTCCTCAAAAGGTTAAATGTAGAGCTTCTATATGATGCAGCAATTCTTCTCCTAGGGATATACCCAAGAGAACTGAAAACAAATCTTCATATAAAAACTTGCATGCAAATGTTCACAAAAGCATTACTCATAATATTCAAAAAATGGAAACAAACCAAATGTCCATTAACTGAGAAATGGATAAACAAAATGTGGTATATTCATATAATGGAATATTATTTAGCCATAAAAAGGAATGAAGCAGCAGTACATGCTACAGCATGGATGAACCTCAAAAATATTTGCTACGTAAAAGAAGCCAGTCATGAAAGACCACACATTGTATCATTCATTATTATAAAATATCTGGAATAGGTAAATCCATAGACAAGAAAGTAGATTAATGCTTGTCAGGGGCTGGGGGAAGGGGAAAATTTGGAGAGACTGCTAATGTCTATGGAGTTTCTTGGGGGGCGATATAAATATTTTGAAATTAGGTGATGGTTATGTATGCATAATTCTATGAATGTTAAAAATCACTAGACTGTACACTTTACACAGAGAATTTTATGTTATATGAATTATATCTCAATAGAAGATATAACAAAATTTTACTTGCCTCATTGTGGATTTGTCTATTTTTTCTATCACATTTTAAGTCTTCATTATTACCTGAATATAAAAATTCATTAAAATTAAAATGGTTATACCTTTCTGGAGAATTGCACCTTTTATCTTTAGTAACTATCTTTAACAGTACTTTTTGACAAAGTCTATTTGTCTATTATTTATACAGCTACACCTGCTTTCTTTGATAAGAATTTGGCCGGTTACAAATAAAAGTTCTTTTACCTACGACTTCTCTGTTTTCTAATTCCATATGCTTCTTTGACAAGTAGCAAGGTTCTTGGAAATGCCCTAGTGATGTATCCATTAGCCATATGTTTTGGTTAAATTTGCAGTATAAGGTATTTTAACTGTAAATGAGTAAGATTACTACGTTTTTTCCATTCAATTTTTCCTCAGTCATATTTCCCCACCTGATGGATGACAATAAATGGCCATGGGAATTTTGGGAAATTCAGATAAGCGGATAGGTACTTTAGGTGTAGAGAGATGTTTATGTGATTTATAGAGTCATTTTCCTAGATATTTAATTCTTGTTTGCCATGTTGGTGTAGGAATGCCTTCTAGGAGCCCTCCGACTGCGCATCATGCTGATTCACCCGGCATCATGGCACAGAACTTGTGGCCCTGAGAATGAACTGCCATATGAACTTGTTCTACAATACCTGGCACCAAAAATATGTGTGAAGTGAAGGAGAAATAAGTCTTGAAAAGTATGAATGCTGGAACTTATCTGTGGAAAATTTTTCCAATCAAAGAGGTGTAAAATTGTAACCAGAGGATTTGGTTCTTTTCTATGCTTAGTCAAAACAGCAGTTCTCTTGCAAGGTATATACTCAGTAATTCACATGTACAATTATAAATACACTAGTTCTTTTCTTTTTTTGGTGAGGAAGATGGTCCCTGACCTAACGTCTATTGCCAATCTTTCTCTTTTTGCTTGAGGAAGATGGTCCCTGAGCTAACGTCTGTGCCAATCTTCCTCTGTTTTGTATGTGGGACACCGCCACAGCATGGTTTGATGAGAGGTGCATAAGTCCACACCTGGGATCCGAACCCGCGAATCCTGGGCCACTGAAGTGGAGTGTGCAAACTTAAACACTATGCCACCAGGCCAGCGCCCTACACAAGTTTTTGTTTTTGTTTTTTAAGTATCGTATGCAATAGAATCTATTAGACCGCCTGTGTTTTGTAGGTTACAAACCTGTAGAAATGCTACAAATAAGTACATCAGTGTGTTCAGTCTCATGTTTTATGCATCTCAACATCTGGGAACACATCTTAATATATTTGATGCATCTCATCCTTTAAGTTCCAGATGATATGGCTCATATTATTAAAAAAAACAAAGATTTCCTGCTGATGTGACCCAAAATACTAACATTGATGAATATATCATAAAATATACCACGCAATAAGTCTATCAACAATAATTTGGCTAATGAGTACATCATTCTTTAACATATTTCCCTGCAAAGAAAATTTTAAATGCCCTGAAATCTCATAGCTCATATATGAAACAAACTTAGAAAGGTTTTCCTAATTTTGACAAAAATCTTTATGAAATCTACATCATACTATTAATAAATCATAAAGCTGAAACTTTTCCACTGTTTTGATTCCAAAACAAATTTCAATCATGTTTAAAAATTTGAAATTTATCTTTCTCTTCTGTGTACTGAAAAATTTCCAAAATTGTTATTATGTACAGAGCAATAAAAAAAAAGTATGCAGCCCAAAAATTTAGGGAAATACTGTTATGTAGATGTGTCCAAAAAGAAATTTTTTAAAGTTTTGTTTGTTTATTTGTTTTGGTTTATGGCATTTGTGGTACTTATCAGCTTTTTAAAACTTTTAATTTGTTGTGATTTCTTTTCTCATTCTAAATAAATGTTAAATTTTATACCTAATTTGTTATTATTGTTTTTTTTTTTCCTTAAGAAGACTCCAAATTAAATAAATCTCTGGCCCCATACAAAACGTAGGTTTTTGTCTATCTCTGTTGGATTAGTCTTTAATTTTAATTTTCATAATGTGAATATAAAATGGTATTTCACTGTGGTCTCATTTTGCATTTCCCTGGTCATTACTAATGTTTTTATTGGCCATATGAATGTTTTTTTCTTTGAAAAGTCTCTTTATCCTTTGTATCATTTAAAAGTTTTTCATATTGTTTTGTGGAAGTTTTTTTATAACATCTCAGTATTTTTTGGTTATGTACATTGCTAATATTTTCTCCCACCTTATAACACTTTTTACTTACTTTAATGTGTCTTTGATTAATAACAGTTCTCCACTGTGATATAGTTAAATTTATTTCTTCTTATTTATGGTCAACTTTTTTTTTTTTTTTTGCTTGAGGAAGATTAGTCCTGAGGTAACAACTGTGCCAATCTTCATCTATTTTGTATGTGGGTCACTGCCCTAGAATGGCTGATGAGTGGTGTAGGTCTGTGTCTGAGATCCAAACCCACGAACCCAAGCTGCCAAAGTGGAGCACGCCAAACTTAACCACTACGCAACAGGGCTGGCCTCCAACTCTTTTTTTTTTAAATGTATTTTTAAGAAACTTCCATATCTCTAAATCCAAAAACTTTTTAAATAGGTTTTTCTGCTAGGCATTTTGAACATTTTGTTTTTGACATGTGTCTTTAATTTCTTAGCACTCTAGGTTTATATATGGGGTAAAGTGGCTTCAGATTCATCTTTTTTTCATATGAATAGTGATGTTTTTTTCCCCAAACATCTTTCCTTTCCCAAATGATCTGAAAGGTCACCTCTATCATATACCAACATGTGTCATTTTATGCTGTCTTATTTATCATAGCTTTATAATAATTTCTGATAGCTCTTTGGACAATTCCCTTGCCCCTGTTCTCTGGCTACTATTGACCCTTTACTTTTCAATATAAAATTTTAGAATTATATTATGTTTCATGAATAACCTTGGTATACATTGGAATTGGATATGATCATTATCAGGAAATATACAGTTTCCACATATCAGTCTTTTTAGCCAGGGACATGGTACATCACTTCACATATTTAGATGTGTTTTAATATCTTTTAATAAAGCTTTTAAAAACTTCCCCTTAGCAGTCTTGAACACTTTTAAAGATTCTTGATATTCTGTAATAACATAAATTTTGATATCTGTTTAATTGTATTTTCAGGTTTGTTACTAGTAATTAAAAATGCAGCTGTGATATGAATTTTGTCTTACTATTTAATTATATAGTAATTTTATATATAAACAATTTACTAAATTATTTATAGTAATTTTTAGTTCTTTTTGGTTTTCTAGGTAAATTACTATAGCTTTCGTATTTTACATCTTTGTGTCTACTTTTTTCCCCCTTGTCTTATTATACTTGCTAAGACTTCTAATACAATGTTGCATAAAAGTACCGGTATTGTGCATCCTTATCTTAGTCATGACTATAAAAAGAACTCTTCTAATGTTTCCCCTTTCAGGATGATATTTACCTTTAGTCTATATAAGATTAAAGACATTCTACTCTATCCCTTATTTACTAATAATATTCATCATAATGGGTACTGGATTTCATTAAACATTTTTTTAACCTAAGTAGATGATTACTTCTTTCCCCTTTAATCTGTTAATGTGTTAAATTAAATTATGAATTTGAAAATATTGACCTACTCTCACATAACTGTGATACCGTTTTGGCCAATGTATATTATTTGAAAAATACATTTGGATCCAATTTTATAACATTTTGTTTTGGATATTGCATCTATGTTAATGAGTAAAATGTTTTTGTAATTTTCCTTTCTTATAATACATTTTTCTGGGTTTAATATTAGGTATATCTAGGAATATAGCATGAGTGTGGAGAATTTCCTCTTTTTCTATTTTCTGTAATATTTGGAATGATGTGTTCTTTGAAAATTTGATAGAACTGTCCTATCTTCTGGATTCCATTTTTATTATTAAAAAGTTAACTGGCTACCTTTCCTTCCTTTGAAAATAACCTGTCTTTTTCTCTATCACATTTTAATTTTTCTTTTTTTTATTTGATGTTCCAGAGTTTCATCAAGATATTTCTGTGTGTGGATTTCTTTTAACATATTCTGCAAATGATACATCAGACTTCTTGTTTGACATCTTACATTAGTTATAGAATATTTTCAGCTGTGCTCTTTTAACCAATTACTTCCTTTCTCTCTATCTGGATTACTAAATAGAACTATGTTAAACTCTCTCAGTTATTTTTATCATCTCTTAATCTTTTTCATAGTTTCTGCATTTTTCCTCTCTGTATAATTTCTTCCCACCTATCCTCTACTGTACTAACTCTCTCCCTCTGTTGTGTCTAATCTGATGTTATAATCATTCATTGAGTTTCTAATTTCAATTTTCATATTTTTAATTTCTGTAAGTTCTCAGAGTCTTTTTCAAAACTGCTTGTTTTTCTTTATTGTTTCCATTTCTCTGAAGGTAGACTCAAACTGGTGTCTTGTTTCCTTAATTCTAGCCAGCATAAATACTTTTTATTCTAATAATATGAATATATGATGAATTTATGGTCTATTTCTGTTTTTTTTTTTTTTTTTTTTGCTGGTTCCTACACATAGTGTCATATTTCCTTGAGTACTTTTTGATTTATTTTTCTTAGAACTGCTTATGTTTTGAGGAGAAGTTATTCAGGAGAATTCTTTGAGTCCTAGGATGAAGATTTTTTTCATTTGCATCCTCAGATACCTGGAAGTACTAGCAATCCCCATCAACTTTACTGTAAACTTATGACAAGTTTTTATGTATTCACTGTGCAATATAACTTTTGGTTGCAAATTCACCTGAGGACCAGTCCAAGTTACTACCTCACAAAGCCAGTTCTATATTACAGACTTGCTGCTAGAATTTAATATTGGTGATTTATTCAAACAGTGTTATTCGTTGTATTTAGGATTTGAGTTTGCATTGCAGTTACTCTAAATATTTGAGGAATAGGAAGTCTGATACTTCCTTCATATTCTAGTTTCTGTGATAGCTTTATAACACCTGTGTTACTGAAATGATCTGAATGCTACAAATGTGTGGATTCATCTTAAGATTTAAGGTTAGACGTGTTTATTAGCTATTCAGTTATAGAATTCATCATTGAATGCTTACAGGAAGTTGATTTGGCCAGAGCCCAAAAACTGGAGATGTTTTTATGGCATTGCTTATTTGTAAACATTTTGCTTAATCAAGCTAAACTTTTAAGCAGTTAAATATGAATGGACACTGTGAATAATAATGTAAGCACCAGAGTAGTTTAAATACCTTTATCTAAAGGAAAATGCCATTCTGGTGCCTTTGCTAGCAATCAACATATGTATTTAATGTGAGATTTTTTTCATTATAGTAATTAACTACTGAGCTTCTGAAAGGAGAAATGCATACATTTTTAAAAGGCAGTTTGCTTAGATTATGGAAATATAATATTCACTCTTATATGTCACTTAATAGATTTTTCTGTCATTGCACATCTGTAAGTTTAATGATTACTATCTTTATTTATTTAGAACCAAATTCTAAAGTAACAGATGTACTGAAATAATATATTTGATGCAAAAATTTATTAAAATAATATGCATTGTGTAATTATATACAATTATATACATACTTGCGCTTGCTTAGCACAGATTCCTAACACTTCACATAAATGAGGCTGTGATTATGATTCCCAAGCTCATGTGTTTTTAGATGTATAGAGATAAAGTACATTACACTTGAGAGCATAAAGTTAGCACTCCTTAGGTTGTATGAAATAGAAACCCACTCAGCTTAAGCAAAAAGGTAATTTACTAGGGCAGCAATATACCTGGGCCTCGGGAATAGAATTAGAATGGGAACACACTAAAGAATCCATTATGGTACTCTCTTGGCGCCACTCATGTCCATTTCTCTCTGTTTATCGTGCTTTATTTTTCTCCCTCATTGCAGAAGAGTTTTTCTCTTTCCCCATCCCCTAGGTAGAAAATGACCAACAATACTTGCTATGTAAAGTCATGAGGTAATGGAGAAATATTAAATTGACCCTGGGTCTCAGTTCCCAATATTTGAGAAGGAACTGATTGGTTGAGTTCAGGACTCACTCCTGGGTGTGAATGATGATCAAGTATGATCCTAATGGCTGCCATTGTGTTAGTATTGATGGAGAGGGAAAAGAATAGTTCCAGAAAAGAGATGCTGGAAGACAATTTAGTAAGTGTCTCTTGTATATGGCCAGAGGCTGCATTCTCTAACTGCTTACCATTCTAAGTGCAGTCAGTGGAACAACAACACTGGTATTACTAGGGAGTTTGTTAGAAACTTAGAATCTCAGGCAACCCTATCCCTTTTGAATCAAGATTTGCATTTAGCAAGATCCTCAAGTGATTTGTGTGCAGGTTAAAAATTAAAAGCGTACTTCTAGTCTGTTAAAAAGTCAGGACCAGGTGTATGAAAATTGGTTTTATTTTGAGGTACATTTACTCCTCCTAACCAGACACAACCCTTTAGCTTCCCGAGTTAACTCTTTGCATCCTGGCAGAATCCCTATCAACTGTTGTATATATAATATAATATAATGTAATATAATATGAGAGAATCTTGAGAGTGAGTATGTGGATCACTGCAAATTCATTCTCGCTAATGGAAAAATCAAACAATTTAGGTTCAGATTGTAATAATTTGGGTCAATAGTTCCAATTTTACATATCAAGGATAGCATAATATGTCAATTGACAATGTATTTCTAAATTTTACCAGTATGATTCATTTATATTAATTACCAAAAAAATAATAACTGATTGGATAACACAGATGGAAACAAGTAATCCCAGTAACCTTGATGAAGGTGTTTAGAATAATGGAAATCTCAGCTCTTAGGTATCATGTACTTTAATTTTTATGTAAGCATATCTTAGGAGTAAGACATTATTAACTAAGTGTTATTAATGATGCCAGAAACTTCTCTAAATAATTTACATAGATTTTCTGGTTTATATTTGGTCATGTTCAGATTGTGATCTACTATAACTGAACTTTTACAAATATAACTGTTTTTAGCTAGTTTTTGTTTTGTTTTGATCACTGTAGTATATATTTTAACTTGAGCCTGGGATGTGGAGTTGAACTGACTTGGATTTGAATTTAGATTCAACCTCTTATTAGTTGTAAACATCTTACTTACATCAACTCCCTAACCCTCAGTTCTCTGTCTGTAAAGTGGAAATAATAATTACAATTCCTGTATAGAGTTATGAGGATTAAAAGAGAAAATGTATGTACCCTGGCATAGACTTAGCATCAGTAAGGATTAGTTGTTATAATTATTATTCACCTTATTGTATATGCACCTTTACTTAATTTTGTTTGGTTCATAACAGGAAGTTTTCTCATGTTGCTTTCAGAACTGTTCTACCTAACCACTTGGAAAAGGAAGCTTTCGTCTTTGGTCGGCCTGATTTTACTGAGCCAAGTGTGGCTGATTTGGGTTAGATATTTATTGCCATTAGGTCTCCTTCTTGAATGGGAACTTGAAAATAGTACGCCTTGCCTGTATTTGGTTATAACCTCCATTTGGAGTTTTCGACTTGATTCTATGTTTAGGTTGAGTTCACGTAATCTTACACCATTGTATTTATACTATGTCAGAAACAGGTAAGCAGAGAAAAATCAACACGGAAGATACTGTTTGGTGATATATATAGATATTTTTGCAGAGCTACCTTCCATAAATAGAACTCTAGCTTCCTGATTTCCTAATTCAATATTAGATTTGTCACAGATAATTCCTGCATCATTTTAGAGGTCAGAACCTCCAGGTCAGAAGTTTTGTGGTAAATTTATGCATTCCAATAATCAAAAAGGCAATCCTTGATCTCATAAAAATAGATTTTAAAGAACTTTGCAAATACCCTTTAATATCTCCACATGACATGAGGTTACTTAGAATGTTATTCTGATTCAATATTTTCTTTCTCATTTCTCATAGATTTCATAAGATGAAAAATTCAGGTAGAATGTATCTCACATTAAAAACACATTGAATTCCTTATTCTTTTCTTAAGGGTTATTCTTTTCTCAAGTTTGGGACCAAATGAGAGATAGACTTAGAGAGCAGACAAAGAGCAAAATGTCAGATTTATGTCTCTCATGACTAATTGGAAAAGGTGAATTTTGATGTAAGGCTAAATTGGCTTGTTAATAATCCATCTCTGTGTTAGACTGACTCACTCCATTAAAAGGAGAACTGCACAATCCCAGAATGAGCACACCAGACCTCTTCTGCAGTCTCTTACCAATGAGACAGCAAACAGACCAAAATACATGCCTCATGAATCCAAAATAGAAGCACAAGAGACTTATGCTCAGTTCTTTCTTCCAGCATTGTCAGGAAAATCATTCCTCCTTCTATGATCAAGGTAATTTTTGAGATTCACTCTATTATTTTCTCCCTCAAGGTAACACAGTGAGATGCCACAAAACTTTAATATTACCATGGGATTGAAGACATCCTAAGCACTGGTAAATAATAGCATTCTAACATTCTGGGTAGTTTTCAGAATCTAAGGATAGATTATTCACCTGAAATGTTTTAATTATCATTTTATATTGTATGTAAGATTAAGTAGGGATTTGTGACACCCTCAGAAAAGTAAAATCTAGCCCAGTCTTTGAAACTATGAAGTCAAACTTCTTTTAACTTTGAATGTGTAATTCAAATGCTATTCATTTCCTCTTATCATTGACAATTAAAGGATGTACTTTCATTACCAAACCTCTTTGAACTTAATGTACTTTCTTCTGCTCAACTTTCTTGCTAATATTTCAATAGTTTCAGGATGGGAGGAAGCTTACTGGGTAAAATCCAAGGCAAACCATTAATTACAATGTAATTGCATTGATAAAAATCTCAAGTATCAAATTTAGAATTTATTTTTACTTTTCCTCTTCCTTGGATCAACTCAATTTACTTTGATTCCTTCAGCTCCAACCTCAATTAGACTCATTACATCATCATAAGAAGCTAATCTCTTCCCATGACACCGTGTACGTGGAATGTATAAGAAACCCACTGGAGACAAGATTTACTTGTCAAATCTGTAGGCTCTAAGGTTTCATGAGTGGACAAAGAAGCTCAAGTTCTCCTTCTCCTTTACTAATTTTCCCCTATTTTCTCCTTTCCTATTTGTTTGTTCATTTGTTTCACCTATAAACTGCTTTAGCAGTCTCTTTTCTTTTTATTTTTAGACAGAAAAATAAATAATAGCCATTTATTGATAGCATGGTACAAATTTTAATGCTACTGATTTTGTAGTATAATCACAAAATCACAAGCTAGTATACAGAAATCTTACATCTTAATTGTGGTTTTCAAGATTATTTTTGGTTAGTTTTTAAGAAACACTGCAATTTTTCCCATTTAGTTTAATTGAGAATTGTCTGCAAGAGATTTTGGGACATCAGTTTTTTCAATACAAATACCCATTTAAAAATACACATGTTGAGTATTAGAGACATTCTTAAACTATTAAACTATTCTCTCTTAAAATATTAAACTATTCTCTCTGGACAGTTTCACAGCATTCTTACTGCATACACATTCAAGCATCTGGTTTACCTAAAGAGAATTTAAAGGATGATGTCACCAGAGTACCTCATCTACATTGAAAACACTGCACTGCATACACAAGAGTGTTATTAGAAGCATATGTTTGGTTTAAAAATGCTTGCCATTTCATTCGTTGTGAGCCAGATTCTATCAGTGACAAAAATTTCTCACGAAGTTAGCTAGCACTTGAATTTATTAAATTACTACTAAAAGGTACAACATCTTAAAACTAGTCTCAAATATCTGTTGCACCAATTAAAATACTTGATTTACTCTAAGGAGAATATTCTTTAAAAAATTCCTTGTGTATTATAGTGGAGAAAGCATAACCTTGGGTATTATAGTTTAGAAGGCATACAAAGGCTTAGAGAGTCTATATACCATCACTTATATTCTTTCACATTTAAAGAAAGGAAGGTCAACATATAATCTCCCAGTGAAATTATTGACCTATTTCTATAGAGGGTTAAAAAAATTGAAAAATTGTCTGGCTTTAGAGAGGAAATTCAAAAGACGTATTATGGGGAAATATTTAAAAGAAATAATCAGAAAAAAGTATTCTTTTTGGATGACCTGGTGTTTCAAAGACTTCATTTTTAAAAGTAAGAGCTGTTTGTAATCAACTACCCTTAAAATACAAGAAAAATGATAACAAGTCTTAAGCAATAAAAACGAAAAGATTATGGACTTTTTTGTAATAATGACTGAGGTTAGGATGCAATAAATTATAGGATGTATATTTTATCTATACAGTGAATTTTAAGTTTTACTTTAAAATATTACTTGAGAGGTTCTTCCTCCCAATTGCCATATGATTTCTTTTAAAGATTTTTTCCCTGAAAGACAAAAACGTTTAGATTAGCAAAATTCATTCTACTTACTTTTAAAAAGTCTATCCCCAGCAGGGAAGGAGGGTGGTAAATACCAAACAAAATCAGATTTCTGAGAGCAAAGACAAAGATAGAATGGTTTCTGGATAGGTAATCAACCACATCTGCTTCCAAGGGCTTATTTGAAATCAATTTTGATGTAGCCAAATTATTCAACGTACTTGAAGTATAATGTTATTGCATTGCTACATTAATGTATTAATTGCTGTATTTTATGTCAAAGCTAAACCCCTCAAGATTAAAAAAACACTCTATATTTTTTAATGTAAAATGACAAAATGAAAATATACCCTAAAGTCAATGAAACTGATAAAACAGGTACAAGGTATAAATGACCTAGAAATAATGTGGTCTCCAAAAAGTATATTATTTGCTTTTGTTTGTTTTTCGATGTATCAGATTACTATAGAATGGTCTTGGACTTATCAAATATCATAAATTTAATGTCATATTAAAATCTAGCTTATTCTACAGGCTAGTGAGTATCCATAAATTTCAACAACTTCCAAATTGAGATTCTTTTGGGGGATAATGTAGTATAGTGAATGGGGCATGGGTTTGGGGAAAAGAAAGAGCCTGAGTTTTAATCTCAGTACCTTGACAAACTAACTGTGTGGCTCGGGATGAGTCACATAATCTCTTTGAGCCTGTTTTCACTTCTGTAAAATGGAAACATTTTTAAGATGCTGTGTACATGATACATACTTAGTCCAGTTACTAGGGCTTCCTAACAAATTACCCCAAAACTTAATGGTGTAAAATAGCCTTGTTCATGGATTCTGTGGGTCCGTAATTCAGACGAGGCACAGTGGGGATGGTTTGTGTCTACTCTGCAATGTCCTTGGCCTCAGCTGGAAGACTTGAAGATGGAGGCTGGAATTATCTGAAGAAATCATCAAGTCGTACATATAGAGTTGACGCTAGCTGTTGCCTGGGAGCCTCAGTACCTCTTCACATGAGCCTTCCCATGTGAGGGCTAGTTTAGGCTTCTGCACAATATGGAGACTGGGTCGCAAGGATGAGAAAGTGCCAAGTGGAAGCAGCGTCCGTTCTGGAATCTAGCCTCGGAAGTCACATAAAATCGTTCTGCCATCCTCTATTGGTTAAAGAAGCCACAAGCCCCTCCCCAGATACAATGGAACCTCACCTCTTGATGGGAAGATTGGAAGATTTTCAGTCATATTGTAAGACCATGAGGGATGAGATACATATATTGTGTGACCATCTTTAGGAAATAAAATCTTCTACAGTTCTCAACATACAGAAGCTATTGTTACTTTCATATAATGTAGTATGGAATTGTGGAAAAGGCAAGGATTTGGGATCAGGACATTGTGCCACTTATTATCTGAAAAATCTTTGTTAAATTATCTAGTGTTTCTGACAAATTCTTCATATATTAAATTGGGAGGATATACTTATTTTGAATGGTTGTTGTGAGGATTACAGAAATAATGTGCAAAAGCACTTGATAGATACTCAAGGCTCAATAAATGCTCCTCCACTACCTCCACCAAATTTTGGCTCTACAAGGAATGGCACTAAAAGTGCCTCAGTCTGGTACTAAGTCAGCATTCCCAACAGGCCAACGCAGTCATTAACAGGCCAAAGGGATGGATTTCTGTTTAGAATCAAAGTTGAGGAGTATGTTCAGGACAAGGCAAAACATAACTTTTTATTTGGAAAGATCCAATGTCACCAAGAACTTGAGGAACAAATTGAATCACAGACTCATATAATCTTAGACAAGGAAGGTGGCTCATGAGAGGGCAAACTCCACATTTTATAGATAAAGGATCAAGAAAGGTTAAATTGCTTGTTCAAAGCTGTACTTTAAGGAGCAAATCTGTGGCTGAAATTTATGTCTGCCAACTTGTAGGTTCAAGTCTCTAATACTCAACTAGGCACATCATGAATTTTTTTATACTTTTTTTCCCTGGAGCAAAATCATGCATTAATTACAATTGAGTATATTATTTATGTAAAAATAATAATAATGTGATTATAATAACTAATTATGTCATGATAGTTTTTCAAAATCTTTAATATGATAGAAGGATTAATTATTCCATTATGGGAAACAATCAGGAAACTGAAGCTTAAAAACAGCTGAAACCATTTCCAAAGTTTTCCAAAATGTACATTTCCATTTTAGGATTCTTGTTACATTGGTTAATCAAAAACCCACCTGTGGCTGGATTGATCGCAGATATATATTCAGTCAGTTTTCCTGCCATGAAATACAGCATGGAAGTTAACAACAAAGGGTTTGGAATTGGACCAACTGGATTGGATCCTGCTTTTGTCACCTTACTGACTCCAACAATAGTTTGTACGTTGAGTGGTTGTGAGAAATAAGTGGTGTATTAGTTTCCTGTTGCTGCTGTAACTAATTACTGCAAACTTAATAGCATAAAACAACACAAATTTATTCTCTTATAGTTCTAGACTCAGAAGTCCTAAACTAGTTTCACTAGGTTAAAGTCAAGTTGTCAACAGGGCTGGTTTCTTCCAGCTGTGAGGGAAGGATCTGTTTTCTTACTTTTTTCAACTTCTAGTGGCCACCTGCATTCCTTGTGATTCTATTTAGGACCCACACAGATAATCTGGGATCCTCTTCCTGTTTCAAGATACTTAATTTAATCACATCTTCAGAGTCCCTTTTGCTAGATAAGGAAACATTCACGATTCTGGGGATTAGAATGTGGAAAAATTCAGGAGCTATTATTCAGCCTACTACAAGTGGGATGATGCATACAAAGTACTTTACACCTTGCCTGGCTCTAAGTAAATGCTTAATAAATTGTGGCAGTTGTATTGGTGTGAAATACAGCCAACTGTTAGTTATACACATAGACATCACTTGCTTCCCTGAGTCACACCATTGTATGATACGTTATTCAAAGAATGTAGATGGCAAGAGCAATAAAGGTAAAAGTCATCTTTGTCTCTGAGCATTACCTAGTGGAATCATTGGAATTCCAAGCACACTTCAGATGTCTTCCTTTCCCTCACATGATCCTAAGAAGGAACCTCTGCATTCCATGGCACTTTTAAATTTTTTTCTCTCCCACTTCTTTCCTGATTTTCAGTCTTGATCCCTTGGTCCGCAAAGACATCCACCTTTGCATTTTCCTGTACCATTGACATTATGGCTCTGCTGCTGATCCATCCCTGACAACTGGGTTTGTTCTTCTCACCATGATCCTCAACTATGGGTGAGATGTCCAACTCTTTTCTCTCTTCATCACTCTGATGATTTGACACCACGCTCCCCCCCGATTTTTGATCCCTTCTCCTCCCTTAGGCTTGTATTTTTTCTTTTCTTTCTTTTTTTTTTTTTAACAACTTTAATATTGTACTCTCCTTTATTAATTGACATCCATAGGTCTCTTATAGCCTTCTCTCACAAGGCACTTCAAGCATATTTCCCTAGACTGAATTGGAGGATACTGACATCACCTGCCTCAATGACAGAAGATGTTCAAGATGAAATCTTTCCTTTTGCCAACCACAGGGTGAGTTCTCTATCGAGCCAGGATGTGAATAATGACTAAAAATCTAGTATACATCAGGCCCATGTTGATGAACACAAAAGCCACAGTCTCTGCCCAAGAAGTTTATCATTAAGTATGAGAAATAAACAACAAAATAGATAATTATAATCCAGGATTATAATCCAGCTAAAGAGTATGATATTCAGGGAGCTATGGAAGCACATAAGAGAGGCAACTAATCCTGATTTGGGGGCTCTGAGGAGGGTTCTTGGAGTAAATGTTCTGTAGGATGAGACTTAAAGGATCAACTCTCCTTAGGCTATTGAAGTGCAAGAGGAGATAGGGCTGATGGCTAGGAGAAGAATACAGTTTTCAAAGAAGAAAGAAAAGCCTAAAACAAAGACTTGGAGAATAAATGAAAGTGTGACCTGTGTAAAGTTCTGAATGAATTTCAGAATGGCTGAAGCATTGGGTGTGATAGAAGAATGGGAGGAGAGAAGACTGGAGAGGTTAGCCAGATCCTAAGAAACTCGAGTCATTTTAAGAAATTCAGATTTTATATAAAGAGCAAAGAGAAGCCCCTGAAGTGGAGTGCTATTTTAAGATTGATGTTTAAGATCATTCCTTCACTCATATTGTAATGGAAAAACGGCAAGTGGCAAGATTGGAGATGCACTGGGTGGGGCAGCGTGGAGCTTAATAGAGTCACACAACTGAGACGTGGTGATGACTTCATCCTAAAAAGGCAATTGTGATACATTAAAGTGGACAAGCTTAAGAACTATTTAGGAGGTGAATCCCACAGTATGTGATGCTTGTTTGAACGTGGATGTTGAGGTGAAATGAGAGAAGAGAGGAGTTCCTGGTGCCTCTCATGTATAGATTTTTTGTTGGTTCTGAGGTTAACTGTCAGACTTTAGGGTCCTTTCAGTTTTTCGAAGGAGACCCTTCATTTTTGCATTAACGGTACTGACAAGCTAGAGTTCATAGTGTACTCACAGATATGACCCTTCAATCAGGCCCCTGTTGCACACATACATATTTTTATATCACACATATAAAAAATGCACACATACATTATTTTACATATTATAACAATATAATCATTATTGTTTAACTATTGTGTTGGATTCGTTCCTCCAACCCTCCCATAGGATTAGATAGTACTGATACTCACAGGCTCCACAAATCAAGAAAAAGATAGGAAACACATGGCTACAAATTAGTTCAAAAGTCTTGCTATTTAGGAGACTAAAGCATTTTGATGAAGCCCCTGGGAATCTTTTAACTGAGAAGCTCTTGACAGTTTCCTTCTGCTTTGAAGAGATATCTTAGGCTATGGTCTTGTTAGAGACAATGAGGCAAAATTTTCCTACTTTGCTCTTGTCTTCACCTATTTTCAGGGTTGTTTCCTCGTGTGATTCTAGAATGTTCTAAGGTGCTAAATTATGAGTAAACCTAAACAAGAAAAAAGCAGAGTAAAAGCTTTCATAACTAGGGGATGAGAGAAAATTTATATCCAATGGATTTTTTCTCTCCCTTCTGAGCAATGACCTTACACTGTCAAATCATATCAAACATGACCACAGCACACACTACACAGTCATTAGGAATTCATCCCCTGTTATGATGGGAATTGGTAAGATCTGTGGTTGCAAGTCTCTATGGATGGCTAGTCTTTGCAAACAATGTGGGAGAAGCACAGTTCTTGGGTTTCTAGAGTGTGACAGAATTCTTTAATTTTTTATTGAAGGATATGAACAGTTTACACAGTTGTCTGCATTTTCAAACAGAGAAAACCAGGCAGGTCAAATTTCAGAAAGATATGAAGTACTCTTTCAGCATGCCAACGTATTTTTCTTTGTATGCCATACGGAGGACCATGAAATTACTATTCAAAAATAATACAAAGCAAATCAAAATGAAAAAAAAAAAACAATATGAGAATAAATAGATGAATAATTTTTTGATTGTATTACAGGGAGAACTTTTAAGAGCACAGAGCACATGAAAGAAATAATAAAAGATGGATAATTTATGTCCCTTAGAAAAATTTCTATGCACAAAAAATTAATCAAATTGAATGCACATGAAAAACTGGGAAGAGATTATATGATTAAGAAATATGACAGATAAATAGTTTATAATCTTAACATTTATTTTCAAAATAAAACCAAATCCACAAAGGAAATCCTAATACTTTAGGGCAAAGTTTGGAAATAGCTCACAGAGAAACACCAATAGCCTACAAGTATATCGTGATTAACATTTGTTTTTGCTTGAACTCTCTAGTAGTTACTTCCCCCTCTTCTGACAACAGGACCTGAAATTCATCTGGGGACTCCACCTCAGACCCCAGTGGTGAAGCATGTAATCTAGGCTCAAGCCAATAAGTAGTTCAGGGCTGGGCATGTGTCCTAAGAGCATCCATTCAGGTCTTAGGATCTTTCTGGATGCTACTAGTAAAGAGGCTTTCCCACTGAACTTGAACCTGAGAATATATGAAGTTGGAGCTACTGCAGCCATCTTGCCACCATGTGGAGCCTGAGGATAAAGTTTACATATAGAGGAAAGAAGAGCATAACAAGTAAACAAATAAAGAGACCAGGAGATGATAATATTGTGTGAGCCTAGAAGCCCAGAGCCTAGAAATCTGTGCCTGGAAAGTAGTTGCAACCTTTCTGTAGAACAATGATATCATAATAATAATAATATTATCTCGTGTGACCCAGAATATATAAATCAATACACTAAAATGTTAACATACTCATATTACATATATCTGGGTGATACAATTACTGATGATTTTCATTTTCTTTATTACATTCTATTTTATTCCTTAAATTTTTAAAAAATGACATGTACTACTTTAGTTTTTTAATTTTGATCTTTTTGTATTACTTTTATTAATCAGAAAAATATACATTATTAATGTGTTAATTTATGTGATCAGTTGTATGGACAACATAACAATTTATATGAATTCAGTTAGACTTAAAAAACATTAATTCTCACAGATGTGCTAAGGTGCTACCAGAGTTAGCCCCGCTGTGAGGTGTGAGGACACCGTCCCCCAGTCTGCCAACTCAGCCCAAGACTTCTGACGTCAACTACAAGTTTTGGGAGTTAACCAAACTACCCTTAATCTCAATAATTTGCTAGAAGAACTCACTGAAACCTAGTGTACTCGTGGTTACAGATTATTACAGGGAAAGAATAGAGATTAAAAAGTCAGGTAAGGGAAAATATGCGTAGTGCAGATTCTGGGAGGGTTCCAAACGTGAAGCTTCCTTTGTCTTCCAGACGAGTTACTCTCCTGGCATTGAAATGTGACAATACACACCAAGTATTGCCAACCAGGGAAGTTCACCTCAGTTTCAGTGTTCAGAGTTTTTATTGAAGCTTCATTAATTGGGTGCCTATGTAGTTTAACTCGGTTACCAGGTGTATTATTCTGGACTGCCATAACAAAATATCACAGACTGAGTGGCTTAAACAGCAAATTTTCATTTCTTATAGTTCTGGAGGCTGGGAAGTCTAACATCAAGGTGTTGGCAAGGTAGATTTCATTCTGAGGTCTCTTCTCTTGGCTTGTTGGTGGCCGCCATCTTGCTGTGTGTGCTTAGAGACAGAGAGCTCTTTAGTGTCTCTTCTTATAAAGGCATCAATATCATCAGACTGGAGCCCCACCCTTATGAACTCATCTAACCAAAATTACCTCCCAAAAGCCCTATTCCCAAATACCATTACATTGGAGGTTAGGGCTTTAACACATGAATTTGGGAGGGGATACAAACATTCAACCCATAATACCAGGTTAACTGAGACCATGTTACTCAAAGCCCCTACTTCAAACCACATGGTTGGTCTTTCTAGCATGGCCAGTTTCCTACTAAGACCCAGTGTAGCCAGCCCCCCACCCTAAACAAACAGATGGATTACCTCACAGAAGCAGAGAGCAAAGGCCAGACCTGTCTTTGGGCAAGGCCAAATTCTTTACCACACAGGTGCTATACATACATACATATATACATGTATATGACTAATTTTTAAAAAATGGTTTGATTTAGTAAAGTGCAATAAAGGAACAACTTTATTTTTATTCTTCACCCTTTACTATCTTCTGATATAGATTCTCCTCTCCCCACCTGATCACAATATCTCTGGCAGATCCTATAGCTGTATACAGTTACTGTCAACTATAAAAGTGGTCTTATTTGATCTTAAATAAATTTCAAAACTTTTTGTCTCCCTCTCCTCACACCAAATCTGTGGCCTGGTAGGGACAAGGCCTAGTCTTTTTTTTTCTCACCGTCCACCTACTTCCCAATCCTTCTGATATACTTCCAAGGTAAGATTTGAATGCAGTGCAGAAATAGAGCAAATATTTTACTGGTTGGATACCACTATAATCTGGTTATCAATACACTCTATCGTGTCAGACATCCATGGGTTTATGTAGGCTCATACACAACAGATCATACTTTTTGGCGGGCCTCTTTGCATCCTTTTCTTAGTTTTTTTTCCCCAGTCCACAGCTCCAGATCAAGCCTGGTTATCCACAAGGGCATCCTCACGGCCCAAGGAAACTCATGCCTCCTGGCTCCACAAAATGCTGTAGGGCTACCTGCTTCCTGTGCTGTCCTTCCGTTCACTTCATCATTAAGTTTTATCAAGGCTGGCATCCTAGCTTCTGAATTTCCCAAGAAAAGTGTGTATAAGTCTCTCTAGGCACATATACCTCCAAATCCCAGGGATTCATGTCAGTTTTTTCTAAGAATTCTCTCATGCCCTACATCGTTATGGGATTTGCAGCTCAGCAAGCATACGAGCCAGGTAGTAAGAAAGATGCTAGTCTTTCCTCTTATAGCTAGCTCTTAACTCTATGAATGATTCTTTTGGGCACCTCTCTTCATTTGGTAGTGATGGGACAGTGGAGACCCAGAGGAAGGAAAGAGAGAGGCCACAGCATTCTCTACCCTTACATATTTCCTTTAAGTACTTTCCTCAAAAAATCTTCCAGTCATTTTTAGTAGAGACTGGAAGTGGGTGATGGTAGTTGATAGTCAAAGGACCAATTTAATCACGTATTTGTGAGTTCTGTGGAAATATGTTCATAGCTCTCTTTGAATGTGGGAGTAATATATCACCTACTGTCTGCAGCTTTGGGGATTTAGCCAAATTTTTTAAGTTGACAGGAAATGTCCCATTCAACATCCTATAACATATGGCATATATTACTGTGCTCATTTGCTGCCCAGAAAAACTAAGGCGTATTGAACTAAGATAGACTTAGGGAAAAATATTATTTCTGATTGATAGATTTTATTCTAATCTAGCATTTCCTAATGCTAGTTTAGAGAAGCAGTCCTCCAAAGGAGGGATCCTCAGACTCCCAGCATACTAAAGATTCTGGGAAATCATGACAATGTTCTGTACCAAACCACCCAAAATTCAGTGGATTAAAAAAACCTTCTTGTGTATCTGTTTGTTATCTGGGACTTGGCTGATCTCAGTTGAACTCAACTAGGTGATGCTCTGCAGGCAATGGTGGCTGGGATCCATCTGAGTTAAGGACAGAAGGCAGAGTGGGTGGCCCTGCTTCAGTGTCTCTTATTCTCCTTGTGTCAGAGAGGTAACCAGAGACGTCTCTTCCTCTCATAGCACTGGCAGAGGCACAAGATAATAAGTATACAAATGTGTGGCCTCCTAAGGTCCAGGCTTGGCACTGGCACACTATTACTTCTTCCCATATGCCTTTGGTCAAAGGAAGTTAATTGACCAAGTCCAAAGTCAAGGAGTGGTGAAACATACCCATAATGAGGCCATGGCAAGTGCGTGGATGCAACGAGGGGAGAAGGATCAGGGCAATAATTCAATCTAAAACAGCATTGTTCCACACAGATTTTGCAAATTGTTGTTCTTTTTTTAAATCATGGAATTCTTTTTGTTTTCATGTAATATCTAATAAAATCCTAGACACTTTGGGAAATGTTATTCTAGACTATTCTCAAAAAATGGACAATACGCTACCTATTGAGTCAGAGATAAGTTCTAATGGTTTACTTCAACAACCAGCAAAGTACTTCAAACAAGTTATGATGAAGTCGTTAAACAGACTTCAAACTTGGAGTCAGAACCTATCCACACCACCCTTTATCTGATTGACCATGGGTGAGACACTTTACTTCTCTAAAGTTTAGCTTCCTCCTATGCAAATCTAAAATAAAGAATGATAAATTCCACCTCACTGAAAAGTGGTGATGAGTAAAAGACATAATATGCATGATTAAATAATTCTTCATTTTCTATATTGTCTTGTTTATTTTTTCCCAGCATCATCCATGAATTAAATTTCACAACTGCCATGTCTTTTTGCAATCTGTTCAACTCTCTTTTAGTTTTAGATAGTATTTGTGAACTTTTCAGTGCTTATTACTTGCATTCCCAACTTCTTTTCTTCCTTATCACCTCCAGCTCTTTCTGGGTTGCAATCATCTCAGACTTGGACGGTCTTCAAAGCTTCCTGACTGGGCTCCTCGTATCTCCTGTGGCTGTACTACCCACCAACCAATTTTCCCCAATGTACTAATGTGGTACTTTATATTTTTATTTTATTTTATTATTTGGTGAGGAAGATTGGCCCTGAGCTAACAGCTGTTGCCAATCTTCCTCTTTCTACTTGAGGAAGAGTGACCCTGAGCTAACGTCTGTGCCCATCCTCCTCTATTTTGTATGTGGGACACTCCCACAGTATGGCTTGATGAGTGGTGTAGGTCCTCACCGGGGATCCAAACCTGTGAACCCTGGGCTGCCAAAGCAGAGCACACCGAACTTAACCACTGTGCCACCAATGCTGGCCCCCTAATGTGGTACTTTAAATAGAAAAATCAGTCATATTCACACATATGTACAGATACACACACACATCTCATTATTCTTAAAAAGGCCAAAATAACTAACAAGAGATACAAGATATAAAGTCTTGCATATTATTTGTTCCCTATTTGCCTTCAAGTCTTGCACCATCTCTCCCCTCAGTCTTTATATAACAACCACATCAATCATCTCTCATTTCCTTAAAACTGCCAAGTTCTCTTCTGTCCTTGCCTTTTCAGAGACTGTTTCCTCTACTGGAGTCCTCCCTCCCCTTCACTAATTAACTCTCCCTCTCCTTCACATCTTAGTCAATCATCGCTTCCTTGGCCCAACCTTCCAGCATCTCCTACCTTGGTCACTTCCCCCATTACAAATTCTCATAATCACTATGTGCCTTCCTGACACATTTGTAGGGTAGGAAAAATAATTTTCCTTTACTCATCTTAATTTTTCTGGCTGGGGCGCTGTAAATTAGATTGGCCAAAGACAGCTTAATGAGAGAAGACAAAGATTTATTAACATGTGCATCATGCATGTACACATGTGAACCTCCAGTGATGAGTAACCCAAAAGGGTGTTTAGAACTTAGAAAAAGGGTATTAGGCTTCTGGGTGGGGAAGGATGATCAGGAAAAGTGTAGTAAACAAGGCTTGTTGAGTAAGGTTATGCAGATTTCAGTCAGTTGGCATCTTCTCCATTGATAACAGTTTTTAAGAGTCCTTCTCATCCTGGTATGGGAGAGAGAAATACCTTTTACAAATGGAAATTTCCTTTATAAATGTAAATTTCCCTTACAAAAGGAAAATTGTGCCCTGTTTTTACAGCCTTTTCTCTATCTATTTGTCCTCAATGGCCTTTAGCTCAAAATAATCCCTATGCCAAAGAGGCACATTTTGGGGTGGCATGTTCTGATATCTTCACATGACTTATCACAGTGGCAATGTAACGTTTCTTTGTGTGATCATTTGATTAATGCCTCTCTTACTAGCTCTACTGTAGGCTCCAATAGGACAGGAAACCTGCTGTATTTAGTCACTGTGATATCACTAGCATCTTGCAAAGTACCTCCCCCAAGTTCAAGAAATATATTCATTGGATTATTTTGATTATTATTTCCTATAGTGTAGGATAAAAATAGTTTATAATATCTGGGATTATATTATGGTAGCACAAGAAAAAAAAAGGAAACATCTTGTATAGTTATTCATTTCTTGTCAGAATGATTCCAACTTTTTTCCTTAGAGTCTGATTTCTTTCTTAAATCAAGTTTTCTCTTAAATTATACCTCTCAGTAAGGAGGGCTTACCTTTGTTCATAACCTCTTTCTTCCTTCTTTCATATCACTCTGTTCTTTCATGTTAAAAATATCTCTTTTAATATTGAACCCTAAACTAACCTGATTCCATACTCAGAAAGCCTGAGTTTTGGTAAATCCCAAGGACTTCTCCAACAAGCTAAAGGAAACATTGATTTACATGAATGGATGAAGTCTTTACCATCTCAAATTCCTGTTATAATTAGTTTCAGGAGAACAGATCCATGTTATGTCTATTTCTATTCCTTTTCTCATCTGTGACAGGGGAATGAGTCATTAGAATTTTAATGTCCACATTACATTGCCAGCCGTGGTCTGTTGTTATGCTTTAACTACTTAAATATTCTGAATTCTGACTGGCTAATCCATTCTACCTTTTATTGTAAGAGAACAGGAATGGGCTGCTAATAAAACAAGAGAGCATGGAAAAGGTCAAATGAGTGCAAAATCATCTGTCTATCATTAAATGGTAACAGAATTAGAAGGCTTCCTTTTGTGACCAAGATTGAAATTGGAATATAGAATGTCACCTCTTGAATCCTCTAGATTGACAATGAATGTGGTTGGAGTAGGAATGGTGGAGAATTAACTATTTTTAAACAATTTTGCTGCATATGAAAATTTTCAAAGGGCATGTTCTTTCGCCACAGGCTACAGTTCTAATAATAATACAATGGTTCAAATAATAATAATGAGGTGGTAATAGGGTGTTGTTTGGAACTCAACTGAATGCAAATTTTTTTGGCTAAACATTTAAAAGGAAGCCAAGTCCTATTCTCGAAGCAATTCATAAATGTCACTAATAAGGTAGTATATTCTTTCTATTTGATCTTGTGCTTGTATTTTTTAAATTCAAAAATAATTGTTTTGAGTTTGTAAATTATAAGGTGCTATTTTTAGAAATCAATTTGTCCCTATTTCATTTATTGTTTGGCTACATCCTCATGCTCAGTTCTTTTTTCTTTTTCCAGAAAGTCTGTCAAATAATACTTTAGATTTCTAATTTATCATGTTTTTAAATAGACTTTTAAATAAATTATTCTACAAGGTGCCATTTACTTTGCTGTGGATTAGCTCAAATTTGCTTTTAATGTCTTTCTCTTTATTTTTAAAAATCACGACAATAAGTATCTGCCATCATTTCAGGACTGAAAGCTGTGTACCAGCCACCAACGTACGTATTTTTTAAAAGACACTCATCTTATTTGTGGACTATTCAGAATGACTGTTTCCTTCCACTGTTTCCTGCAGATTTCCCTTGCCTGCTGCACTACATTTCAGAAGCTTCACTGTAGAAAAAAGGAGAGGAGATGAGGCAGCAAGAGTGAGGTTCGGTCTAATGATGAAATGAAATTTGTGGTGTTGTCTGTATGGTTCAGTCTCCTCTGCCCCCTTTACCTTTCTCTGTGTGGATCTTCAGCAATTAAATTTATTTATTCCTTTGCCAGGTGTTGAAGCTTCTACAAGGTCATCTTAAGGGTTCTTTGTTTTATATAGATAACAACTCTAAAGCACTTGACCATTTATCATAAGGTGGATTCTCTGGCCTAGCAATTGCTTTGTTAGCTAGCAGGCTCAGAGGAAAGTTTTTCAGTCAGTGGTGTTATAGACACGCAGTCTGTAACAGCATGAGAAATCTTGGAATTTCAGAGGCAGCTGTGAACAGAAGTACAAGATAAATTATTGTAACTCTCATGACAAAAGAGCTAAATTAGCTGATCCAGAAGAAAATCAGCACACTGTGCTTAAGGATATAATTTTATATTTCATAGAAGTTGAGAGGTAGACAACAAAATCTTATGTGCAAACTAATAGAAGAATAGAGAAGGCTCAGAAAATAGAAGTCACTATTAAAGCTTGTGATTTATAGATCTGCCAGAGGGGACTCTAAGAGTCCCAATTTCAGTGAAATTATTTGAAAGATCTATTCAGAGATGTGCAATGTAGAGGGCAAGGGAAGAGTGGAATAAAATTGACAGATACTTTCACCTTCACGTGCTCAACACCCAACTTAAAGGCTCAGTAAAAGTGCAGTTGGCAATATTTTAAGTCCATGATATATAAGGAAACTGTGTCATTGTCATGAATCCCCATTAAAACTGGCTAAAACTCACATTCAGCTTAGACAAATCCAGTTTGTTTGATATTTATGCATGTTGATTATAACACTCTTTTTGTCATTGCAGAGGGGAAAAACAATCAAACTTGGAGAATGCCCTGGACCCAGGATTTTATGTTTATAAATTCAATTTTCTTTTCATTATGCCCCCTCTACATTGTTTTAGTCTTGAGCAGGTGAAAGGGGTGAATGCTTTGTGGGTATGTGGATTACAAAACAAAAATATGAGAATAAAAAACATAATCGGACATGGGCAACATATGTGATGTGGTAATAGAGTGTGGCTCAAATGTGGCAGCATATCACAAGATCTCCGATAACTGCAAACACCTAATTTAGTGTGCCTCCTGTGTCTGAAACATGCATAAGAGCATCATACAAGACTGCCCATGGTTGGAGGAGGGAGTCTAAGGTCATCTTTGTCAGTTGCAGCTGTTTAATGATGTGAAATTCATTAGTTCACTAACAGTGATTCAAGAATAAGAAGTGATCATGAAAATATACTGTTTCTATGTCCTTTGAGCTTTCAAAAGGCTCTTATGGGTAGCTGAAGAAACCATCTGTCAAAAGAATTGAGCACCTACTATGCTAGAGGCACTGTGCCAGGTGAGCAAGAGGGCTACAAAAAATGCCCATAAGATCCAGAAACAACAGATTATCTTGCTTGAGAGATAAAATCTGAAGCAATACCAAAGAACAATTCAATACTGTGAGACCCAGGCTGACAGTGACTGGAATATACTGATCATTATTAAATATTGAATAGGACACATTCATTCATTCATTCATTCATTCATTCAAGGAGTTGGGACACCACTGGAGTAGGGACATTAGCACATGCCTCCTTTATTCAGCCTCTCTTGACACCACCACACCTTCCTAAATATTGGAACATGAGAAGTGAGGATGGGAGGTGGAGTGGTTGCATAGGAGGTGGCAAGGGTGACCTTTTGATAATTTCTCTTTACTTCAATTGCACTTGGATATATTATGGTAGAAAATAAAGATGTAGGGGAGGGAAAATAATTTTCCCTTTGCCTTTTAGAGTTCGTGGCTGAGACTCCTGTAATAAAAGACAGACTAACAAGAGAAAAACAAACAGAAGTTTGTTAATATGTGTACCTCATGTGTACATGGGAGATACCCAGGGAAAAATAAGTTACTCTCTGAGGTGCCTTAGAACTCAGGCTTAAATACGATCTTCAGCTAAAGACAAAAGAAAGAAATGTGTGTGCAGGGAGGCGACTTATGGGGAGGTTACCAGGAAAAGCTCAGTAAACAAGGGTCGGGTTTGTTATGCAGATTAAGTGAGTGAGTGCCTCGACATTGATAAGATTCTCTCCTAATTTAGAGTCATCCTTCTCTTTCTGGTACAGAGAGGGAGAAACCCTTACAAATGGAAATTTCCTTTATACATGTAAATTTCCCTTTCAGAAAGGTAGCTTCTACTTATTTTCAGAGCTTCTCCTGTGTCTGCTGTTTCTCAAAATGATCGACTCAACATAATGCTTATACCAAGAAGCAAATTTTGGGCTGGCGTATTCTGCCATCTTTCACATAATATAAGAATAATTTGATTAGACAATTATGTAGGGCAATATAACCTGGAAGAAAATTTAAATTGCAAATGTATGTCTTAATTTAATTAATTTTATGTACTTTTTGGAATATATAGGAAAAGTGTACAGAAGTGTCAGGCAGTTAAACAGTACAAATACTTTTCCCCCTCAATTTTATAATGTTTGTGCTACCATCAGCTTTTTGAAAGGTCTAAGTGTGTTTATTTTTCTTGGAGTTCCCCAAATTATAAATGTTTCAGGTCCCATAAAACCCTGATCTGCCTCTGATGAATGTTTGGCAGTAATTATTTCAAAAATCCATTTGGTGAAATAAACTTGCACTCCTAGTCACTTAACCAGAGAGAAGTTATAATTATGTTTTTGGCATAATTTTCTATCAAGCTTGTGATAATGAGCTTCTAAGTATTAACTAGCTCATAAATGACGAAAAAGGCCAGTGAAGGTAACAGGGAAGTTAGTTGCTGGAGTTATTAGATAGAAGGGAAAAAAAAGACATAAAAAATGGCGGTGTTATGTATATCACATTGGTAATAAGAATATATATAAAACTTGCCACATATTGTATGAAAAACCTTAGTATAGGAAAAATACATTGATATCTACAAAAATATAATTATTTGAACTCTTTCACACATCATCTTCATTGAAAAAATTGGCTTTCATATTTTTTCTTTATAAAAAATTCATCAATACTCAAAGATTAGCCCTTTGAAATAGCTCAGGAGATTTGGTAATGGAAATTCTCTTATACTCATAATAATTTTCCAATAGAATATTTCAAAAATGAAGAATTCTGGAAGAATTGATCAATAATCATTTTCCCCGGGATAAAGCATGGTAGCAATGTGTACATTTTAATATGTTGCTAAACATGTCAGACTCTAAAGTGAGACTAATGTAATGTCAAGGTATTTATCTTATGTTTGCATTACCAAATCCTGTAATTTTTGATTGACATGATGTTTGGAAAAGTGAATCTATATCTACAGATGTGATTCTCTCACCTGGCTATACTTCCCTATGACAGTTCTTCTATTCTTCAAATTCCACTTCTTCAAAGAAGACTGCCTGACTTACCCTCTTTAACCTTCTTCCTCTGAAATCTTATATTATTTACTGTTTTGCAAATATTCTTCATAAATTATTATACACTGGTATCTAAATTTTTCATTTTTTTAAGTCTAGTCTCCCCAATTAGCTTTTAATCTCTATCAAGACAGAACCTGTCTTTTGACTTTTGGTACCACTCATGGTAATATGTAAGTAATTAACACTTAAATTAAATTAAATTTAATTTAATTTGATGTAGATTCCAATGGATTTTTTCCAGTTAGATGGTGTGATTTTTATCCATTAAAAAGTATGTAATTATTACTAATTTCAGCCTTTTTACTTATCCAAAGAATGAGCTAAGACTTAGTTATATTTTGCAATCTTGAGATACATTTCATATGCTCTTCATCTAATCATTTTTCTATTCATCTTCTACAAATTCAAGCCATAAAATTTAACATGCACTTGTCTCAGCTCAGATTTACTACAAATCCTTGTTGTACAAGAGACCGTGTGTTTATATATTCATGAAAAACATATCAATAGATTCAGAAGATAGGACATGTTGATAAATTTTTAAATATATCATTCAAGAAAGAGATGGTAATGTGTCAGGCCAGTTTTCAGTCCTAGATGGGGGAATAACTTGGAAAAGGGGGGATCTGATTACTCATGTCCTGCCCCTTCCAACCATAATTTGACTACTTTCTTCAAATGTTTAAGATACATATATTTAAAACTGCTTAAAGTTTACGTAACCAGTTTGTTGAGCTGTTTAAATTCAATTGCCTGAAAACATGAAGCAGTTTTATTTTTCTCCAGTCCCTGCCCTCAGCTATGCTATAACAAATTTCCATTTCTGGTCCCTTAAACGATATCTGAGAGAGAATCCCTACTCCCAGTCGCTCTCACTTGTTAAAACCAATCCAGACAGAAAATTGGACCTCAAACTACATTTAAATCTCATTTCCTCAACTCTGCTCAGAGCGGACTAGATTCCTGGCTCTAAGGACCTAAGAGGAGTACTAAGGAGTATAGTGTGACTCTGGAATACATCCTCCACCTTTCTTTTCAAGGTCCAAGATTTTCTCTATCAGGAATTGGGGATAAAGTTTAGGGGACAAGGCCAGTCTTACTATTTAAGTGGGAAGTAAAGAAATCTCCCCTTGTTGGCTATAGAGCTTCTCAGGACAGACAGCAGTTGGTTGAATAGTGGCCCCCCAAAGAAATGTTCAAGTCCTAACTCCTGGTACCTATGAATGTGAGCATATTTGGAAATAGGGTCTTTGCAGATGTAATTAATTTAAGGATCTCCGGATGAGATCATCCTGTATTTACGGAAGTCTCTCAATCCAGTGATGAGTGTCCTTATAAAAGAAAGAAAAGGAGAAAACACAGAGACATACAGAGAGGAAGGCCATGTGAAGATAGAGCTAGAGATTAGTGTTTTGTAACTATAAGCCAGGGAACATCAAGAAGCAGTCACCAGAAGCTGGGATGAATTCTTTCTCAGAGCCTTGAAAAGAAACAAACACTTCAGACACCTTGATTTTAGACTTCTGGAATCCAGGACTGTGTGGTAATAAATTTCTGTTGGTTCAAGCCATTTAACTTGTGGTGATTTGTTATGACAGCCTTAGGAAACTAATACAGACTCATTCTTGATGCCTCTGTGTGGCAGATATCCAAATGTTTGCTCTGTTGTATTGCACTTGTGAGTTCTTCAGAGAAACCTAAGGAATCTCCCCACTATAATTTCTCTGATCTGGAAGATGAGCCTTAAGCTCAACTTTCCCTCCTCCTCTTAACCCCTACAGCAGGCAGTATATCCAATAGCTTACGCTTGCCTTGAGGTCAGTCCTCATATATGGTATCCTGGCAAGACAGCCCAGACATTCTGTTGTACTCCCCTGATATCTGATATCTGTGAGAAACCCACGCCTTCTTAACATGCCAAATACTAAAGACAGATTGCTCTACTCCTTTCACTTCCACACCTCTCTCTAATTTTCTTGTCCTGGCTCTGACAGATCTGCTGCCTAACAGACAGCTAACTTAGGGAATAGTATGCCAGTCTCCCTTTCTTACAGGAAATCCATTTCCAAGAGTTTCAGATTTGGGGGGGCGGGGGCTTCCCTGGGGGGAGTATTGTTAATAATTTATCTCCAAGAGCTTACAGTTTCTACAAGAAAAACAACCTAATGTCTTTCTCTTTCTTACTCCATATTGATCCACCCTCTTTCTTAGACTGAGAAAGAAGGTGGAACAGTAGCTGGTGGTAGAGTTGAGGCTGGTCCTCCAGCTCCATAATTAGCTCAGAAGTAGGGGTGGGGGCAGACAGTGTTTGCTTTCAACTGTTCATCAGCTCTCTTTAAAATGTTGGGTAGTTCGTGCCTCTTTGTCTTCAACTTTGGACTCTACTCACTGATTCTTTGGCACTGGAATACATTTCACTCAATGTTACATGTGCTTTATACGAAATCTCTCCACTAGTTATTGTCAAGTTTGTGGGATTGGATCTTTAATGTGAAAAAGTGATTAGCAAGACTTTATTTCACCATTTATTTGATGTCCAATTCAACTCTTCAATTTACTTTTTCATAAAATGAGAGATTTGTACTAAAATCAGGGATTTCTTACTCAAATGATTTTAGGAGCTGGAATGGAAAGTAAATGCATAAAGTCATCATTGTGAATGGGGGGCTGTGACCAACTTAAGAGTGTCAATACCTACCCAAGATATTGACATCATTTACCAAACCAGTTGCAGGAGGTCTTCTTGAAGTCAGTTACTAACCGCTGCTAGATGGCCTTTAATATACATTCCATATTAATTGTCCATTCATCTGTTCTTTGTGCCATTTAAACAATATATGAGAGCATTTTTCTTTGTCACAATGATTGGGAGTGGGTGCTACTAGCCTTTATGGTGAGAAGGCACCAGAAATATTATACATGCAATTATCTTTTTTCCCACATGATTTTCAAATGACAAATAAGATATTCATGCAGGAAAAAAACCTGTTCATATTTATTGAATAGAAACTCAATTCTGTTTTTATAGAGAGAGAGAGAGAAAAACGGATAAAGTTTTTTGCTTAATTTTGTAGAGATAATTTTTTCCAGAAATACAGATTAGTGTGTGTATTGAGGGATTATTGCACTTCATTTTATTTAGAATTTTACTCGGTGTTATCCAGAATCAGCCACCCTTTCAGAAAATCATTTCAGCAATGGCAAGTTATTCATAGAATTTGAGATCCCAGTGCTTCACACCTGAATCAGGCAGCATTTGTAGTTTCACATTTATGTGATTATACAGATAGAGGCCAGCATCTGACTGTTTCATGAAATCTTCTCAAGTAGTTGTACTTAAGAGTGTACATACTAAACTTCAGGGTTTTTTTTCTAAGCAGTTACTTTCTTATTATTTATACTTAAACTGCAAATAGGACTGTATATAGATTTTTTTTCTAAAGCTATGTGTAGGTAGATCTTCATATCTGTGATCTTCGTTTCTGGTGGTAAAGCATGTATCACAGAATGTTTGCTCTAAAAAAGGAAAGTTGGTTGATAGTACTGATCTATGCCCACTGCTAGAGATCTATGGAATCCCAAATGTTATCAAAATTCCAGAGTACTTATATATGTACGTATATGTATGTTGACCTATTCCCTGGTGTATGTATCTACTATGTCATTGTCCCCAGACTATGATATTCTTTTCTGAATCCCAGGGACCTAAAATAATCTGTTCCTACCTGTAGCATAGTGAAAACCACCGGAGACCAACTGCCAGAGCACCTATTCATTTGATGGTTTCCTGACTAGATATAGTTCTCAATTGCAGATTTACTATGAGGGAAGTACAGTTCACAAAATATTGTCTTTGGTTATTTTTAGATATATAAAAAAATCATTTTTTGACCTGATAAAATATTTATGAGACTGAGGAGATTTTAAAATTCAAAGTAATAAATTGGATAAACTCAGTGTTAGATGGCAAAGTGTTTTCAACATTACAAAAGGAATGCATCATTTAATTTTCAAATGTTTTATCTTTCCATTTGAATGTCTAGTTATTGAGCACATGATGAAAAAGGTGAAAATATTAATGAGATAAATTCATAGATATTTCATAGAATGAGGTCAAATATTATTATATATATGTGTACTTGTACATATGTTACAGAGAAAATTCTCATTATGCAAGATAATTAAGTGTCACTTGTCATAAAATTTTCCCAAAGAGATTATAGGTGGCATAAAATTGCAGGAAGCCAATTATCTGATCTTTCACCTTTCAGTTATTTACTCTCACTTGTCTATAGATGAACCTTCCTATTTGCTCATTTCTTTAAATCCCTTTAATTACAACTGAAAAGTAAGAGAGTGAGACAGCAATTGCTACTAAAATTTTAAACTAAAGGTTTGCTCATTCTGCAGACATGTGGTGAGCACTTGATATATTCAAGGGACAATATAGATGTTGTGAGGGATAGAAAGTGTAGGACGGGAGTCACACTTGTCATTTCTTCCCATTATTCTGCAATTATAGAAACAGTTAATTTACATTTTGTTTTTAAAAATTTACATATTTGGGGCTGGCCTGGTGGTGTGGTGGTTAAGTTCTATGTGCTCTGCTTCAGTGGCCCAGGGTTCACCATTTTGGATGCCAGGCGCAGACCTACGCACTGCTTATCAAGCCATGCTGTGGCAGGTGTCCCAAATATAAAGTAGAGGAAGATGGAAACGGATGTTAGCCCAGGGCCAATCTTCCTCAGTGAAAAGAGGAGGATTGGCAACACATGTTTGCTCAGGGCTAATCTCCCCACCCCACCCTGAAAATTACATATTTTTCACCTAGTTACATTTATTGAGTTGGGTAACTAAAATAAAGTGATTTTTAGGATAGGCATTTCTGTATCTTCTTTCTCCCTATTTTGTATTTTTATTTTTTAACATTATTTTTGTTTCCTTCATGAAGTTTTATATATTTGTGATAGAATATCTAAATTTGGAGATTAAAATAAAACCCAGGTTGACAGTGTATATGAACAGGAATACAATCCAGAAGGAATACCTCTGTATTGTTGGTCATAAGTGCCACCATTTTGGACTATAATTGTTAAGGGGATCGACTAACAGCAGTTTATTGGGCAGAGGATATAACACACAAATTGTTCCTCAAGGTAGCAACCTGGCTTGAAGGAACTTGTAATTGCCATATCCCTGAGAGGGGCTTAACTGAGAGTTCACGGTTGAAATTGTGTGCAAGATTTTAAGCATTTGTCTGTATGTGTTTGTGACTGTATGTGTGTGTTTGTGATTTTTTTCTCGTGGAGAGGTAGCGCCCATTTGATATCATCAGATTCTAAAATCTGATGGTCCATGACCCCCAAAACCTTAAGATCGCTTGAAACCTCAGCTTTCTGCCTCTATATCCTTCTACAAGAAAAGATTTAATTTCCCCTCTATTTTAAATGTTTCACTGAATAAATGAACTATCCAGGCCTTTAACTGATAGAGGCAATACTTTACTTTGGTTATTAAAACCCACTAGCACTATTGGCTTTGACAGGCTCTGCTCAAATAAAGACTAGTTCCACTTAATTTCCAGGCCATTCAACTCCATCCAAGTGACATTCCTGAAAGCTGTACATTTCATTTGTGCATTCCAATGATTTAATTTAGTAAGCTTAATACGTTTATCTCTAGTCAAAGAAAATATGACATTTCTATGACTCTAGGGTGTGTGATAGGACTGGATTCTTTCTGTTTCAGTTTCAACCTAGACTCTATTTTGATGATATCAGTTACAAAAGTGAGTGTGAGACAAATCTACCCATGGAGATTTTAAAAGAAACTGATCAAGAATGTACTCTCATTTCTTAAACACTCTCACATCTTTACAGAATATTCAAGAGGATCATGGTCTCAAGAGAGGATTTTATGAAAGGGAAAAATAAAGGTATTTCAGAGAGAGCTGTTGCCCTGTTTATTTTCCATTCTCTCTTGAAGGAGAGGCATTAAGAGGGTGTTTAGGGGTTGCTTTTCAATCTCAATCTTGAAGAGGATGGACTTCTAGGATCGCAGTTGAAGGTCTTTGAAATAGTCAAGAAACTTTGATTAATAGTGCCTGACCACAACAAAGGAAGGTAAAGCAGAATGTATTCTGAGGTCTTTCCTGCCCAGAAAATCCAGAGGAAAAAGGTCTGACCAGCAGCTTTGGTGGCTGCATTGGGATTGGTTCACCCTCTCCAAACTTTCAAGGCCAAGGACATGTGATTGTTTCTGGCAAACCAGGTATGTGCCGTGCTATGGGGGATTTTCTTGGGCTCATCCACTAGAGACCCCAGGAGGGATGAGGGCTGGAAGTGTACTCTGGATGTCCTGGGATGTGGGAAGGCTCACAAGAGTCCGCACATAGTAGAGACAGGTCAACCCAGGACAAGAGAATTTCAGGCAAGAAGAGGAGCAGGGAACCATTCCAAAGCTCATAAAATCAAAATCATGAGAGTCAGCTTTAATCATCTGCTGGATGCACCGAGGGCACCCCACTTCACTGATCTACTATGCCCAGACAGCACAAAGCCACACAGTCAAGTAAATCTGGTAAGGAGCCAAACAGCAGCTTGCAAGAAAAGGAAGAGAGGAGCCAGTAGTAAATAGCTGAAGCTCCAGGCAACACCCTAGTCCACCTTCTTTGAGCTTCTAGTAGGGGGGAAGGAAGAGATCATCAAGCTAAGTTAAGATTGGAATGTTTTGAGTAACTTATAGTAGATTTTCTAATTACCGAACTGAAATGGTATCTGCAAATTAAAGTGACCATATTGTGATCTATTCCCTGAATATGTGCAAAAAAGCCTTGAGACCTACTTGATCTTCCATCCACGGCTACGAGAAGATGGTCTCTATTGAAGAAAGTTTAAAGAGATAATGGGAGAGAAAAAGAAAGCTGTGTTTTATTCATGTCTCAAGTCCTGCTTGTTCTTCATACTAGTTGTGCTGCTTAAATAGAATCCAAGCATTTAGTGCTTGTATTAATAACTGATTCATTTTTTTATGCAACATGCTATTTTTTGTAGCGCCATAGATGAATAGATCGATGGGATCTAATAGTACTTAGCTTTCAACTGAAACATTTTACTCTCCATCATTCCCACTATTGAATGGATTAAAACTTGCATGCTTAATAGTTTGTGTGTGTGCCACACTATTTCAGGTTTATGATAAAGTTCATTTGAAAACTTAGCGATTCTCAGAAGAATTTGGGTACCATTTATGTTACTGAGAGTTGGTCATCGAGGGTCAGTACTCATGACTCCACGCTTCTGTGTCCCCCACATCTCCCACTGGAGATGAGAAAACTCAATTTTAGAGACAGACTGTCTGGATGTCACAATGTAAAATTGCATTCTAAATGAATTCAGCTAAATCACATTTAATATCAGATTTTTAGTGACTTTCTCATGAATGTTTATCAGCTCTCTCAACTCCCAAATGACTCTAATTAATTGTTCCTCCTTTAGTGGCTTATTTTCTGTAAGGTCCCTTTTGTTAGAGCATTGTTTTAGTCCTATATGGCAGTGAGGCTGTCTGAAATTCCACTATTATTCCATGTAGCCTAGTATCATTTAAGTACATTACCTTGATGATAGTGACGTCACTCAGGTGCTTGGCCCACAAGAAACTAGCATAATTTCACTGATTTCTTTTAATAGGTCCCCTTGGTTTTCAGGCTATAAACTAAAATACCATTGCAGTTGCCTCCAGCAATCTCAAACTTAATTATTCCACTCCAGGAAGCTGTCTGATGGCCCTGCAGAGACCTGCTTTTGCACTAAAATGCAATCCCGTATTGTGTGACAAAATTACCTTTGTTTCATGTTCTTTTTTTAAATTTGTTTACAAACACCATGGAAAAGCACTTCTCAGCATAACTTAATATGTGACTACCACAAATTTGATTTCAAGAATATAGAGTGGATATTCGTCAGGGTTTTCTTTTTATTCTTTCCGATGCAATCATGGTAACTTCTTAAATACTATTCCAAGTACTAAGCATTGTGGGTAACGCGATATAAATTGCCAGAATAGCTGACTCCAATCTTTTTCCCTACTAGGTTTTGATATTATTTATTAAGTTTCTTAGATTAGATGACACATTTTATATGCCCATCTCTACCAATATCTTTTTCGCTGCTTTGAGCAAATTTAGTTTTCGAAAATAAAATTCCTAAGTGATTTTGCAGAAAGGAGAAGAGAGACAGAGTCACATTGTAAGAAAAAGAGGCAGAGAGATCAGAAATTTACAAATGCTATCATTTGCAATACACAGTTATCTACGAAAATGAAAATGGTCAGTAACATATTGGATAAGCAATAGAAATTTTCTTTTTAAATTTTAGAATATTTTCAAAATTTGAATAATAACCAAGAAAAATTTGGTTCTCTTCATAGTCAAAAAGAAGGTTGAAGCAAGAGCCAGAAATTCTGTAATATTATACAAGGGAAGTGTTTGGGCTTTATTCATCACTTTGGTCTATGGGGACTACTCGGAAACTTATTTCTTGCTTCTGTCTCACATTCTCTAAAGACAAAGGGTCAGCCCATGCATGTATTGTGTTTGCTATTAATAACATTTTCTTTCTATTGCTAGTTTCTTAGGCTTTGAAAAAAATGGTGGGATGAGAGAGAAAAAAGTGAGAGAGACTGGCATTATTATACTTTATGTGTGCAAGCAGTTTTTAATTTTGTTCTTTTCAGCCTAATGCTCTCACTGTGTAAGAAATTAAATGCATGAGAATTAATATGCTCAAGTCAATAGGTGAAGCAATAAAATATAACTGAGGAGAAAGGGCCCCCATCACACATAAGCTTTATAGACGTTTAATTCCCTATGTGGATGGGATGTTTACTTATCTGGACCAGAGCTTCACACAAAACAAGAATTAGATTTTCTTCATTTTGAGCTTGCAATCCTACTTCATTTACAACTGTGGAATTCAGAAAGAAGAACAGATGCGGAGGCAGACAATATTTGGGAAAAGAGCGACAATGAAGCTGAATTCCCCTTGTTTATTTTGGGTTTGAGAGAATGTGGAGAAAAAGAGATTGAATTTACACACACAAAAACCAGGAACACTTTTTTCTAAAACTCATTTTAGTTTATCCTCCCTGAACAAACTGAACAATATTTAGTGAAGCTCTGTCTTAATCCCAATGACCACTTTTCAATTACAGGATGGTCAGAAGAGGATTGATGAGCATAACAAAGATTGACAAGATATGCAGACAGAGCAGGCAGATGCAAGCTCCCCATGATCTTTTGTCTTAAAATGAAAGGTTTCCCATAAAATGAGTTACTATACTTTGCATTAACAAACATATGGGTATTCATATATGTTATTTGGTTAGTTTTAGAGATACATAGAAACTAATGCTAAGATCACATAAAGATCTTAATGGTGAATTTAAATAGTCTATTTAAATAGTCTCCCTAAGATGTAATATCAAAGATTTTATGATCAAAGGCTAATATGCCAAAACATAAGACCTATATATTCTTCCTACATAAGTGAAGAATATCATTTCCTACTCAAAGGGAACTGTAGGTTAAAATGAGACAATACTGAAAGAATTTTGAAAATGTTTAGAAAGTTATATAAATCTACAGCTTGTTTTCCATTTTTGATAATAAATTCCATTCTTTTACTACATGTGCAAAGATATTGTTTTCCATATTCAGCAAAGTCAAAATTATATATTTAAAAAAAAGTCTTTCTATTATGAGGGCTGACATTCAACAAGCATTAAATAATGATATTTAGTACTGTGTGGCTAGGTTTGTTTCACTCGTGTCCATCAAATGGAAGACTTTTAAGCAGGGTGGATACAGATTTTATGGTGCCTGGAGCTTGTAAAATTTTGGGAGCCTTCTTAAGAAATAAAGTACAAAGTTACAAACACACAAGTATGGGACACCTCTCAGGGTCTTGGAAGGGACGTGGTCGAGGGAGGGTCCTGACGTTGAAGCTACATTAGCTTCGTAGTTTGTTTTACCCTGGTCTCTTGTAATCTTATGGAAAGCACAATTCTTTTAACCTTTGAATTGGAAACAAATGACATCAACATGAAAAAACAAAAAGAAAAGAATACACTCTTCACTCTTCGATACAACGCTGAACAGGATTTTCCTCAACTTTCCAGCATCAAATGGCGATAAATATGCCTTTTGCTCCCTCCTGAGTGATTTTATTATAAGGACATAGTGTTTGGGGGCCAATTGATCTAAGTGACAGGAAACAGGAGATGAATCTTGCAGCATCAGGAATTGTGTTATGGGGATGTGGTCCAATACAAGTGACTTAAGATCCCGTAAATATTAAGAGATAGTCTGGAGCCCAGACCTATAAAACTAGGAGTGAACCATAGGGCGTCAGAGCAGAAATTTGGGCTAGGGAAACTGAGGCCCACAGCAACTATCCGTATACTAAATGAGACTGGTTTTGCTAACACATTTATGAAGCCCCTACTTACTGGTCATGCATTATGCTAGCCCCTAATGATATTCAAGTGAATGAAAGCTGTCCTGGGGGAGTCAAAAATCTTGTGGGAGAGGTATCTTCTTTAAGAGGTAGCACTGAAATAACTAATTTCTGACTTCTAAAAACTTTATATAAATCATGAAGTACCTTGGGTGCTTATGATTTGTTTACTCAATCAATCTGGAAATCCTACAGGATGAAACTATACTCCTACCTTCTACCTGCAACATATATCCTTGATTCAGGAGGTATCTCCTCGATTACCTCCACTGCATTTAATCTAATCTCTCTCAGATTTCAATTTTTCACAGATGCTTGGACTTAGCTCTGAGAAGGTGCACCTGCGGCAGGGCTTGCTCTGCATTGTAAAGTTAGTGGTCCCATGTTTGGATGTGAGAAGAATTAAAGGATAGAGACAAACAGGTCATTTTATTGGGTGTGCTTCCTTCTCTACGGGTGGGAAGGGATACCTTGCTGCATGATCTCAGGAAAGAGGAGGTTCCTGGCTTCCTGCCTCGTGTAAGACAATGACTTTGCTAGAAGTCACCCCATAGTCTCCAGAGAGAATACGCCCTCCTAGCATTTTGTGCTCCTGGCAGCTGAGGATAACACCGATGACCTCCATGTGGTTAGATGCAGACTTCATCTATCACCAGTGCTGAGGAGGAAAAAGTCTTCCTTGACCTTATCAGGTTCCTGGCTAGGTCTGAAAATTAAACTGACAAAAACAGATTCACAGGAGAAAAGCACACAAATTTATTTGATATAAGTTTTATGTGACCTGGGAGCCTTCATAAGGAAATGAAGACTTAAAGAAACACTTAGACCTGAGTATTTTATGCTAGGTTTGATGAACAGTGCACAGTTGTTGAGAACTATAATAAGTTAAGCAGTATAAGGTAGTTGTAGTAAACTGGGGGAAACCTAGCAAGGCCTGTTTGCTAGGATTCTTCTTGGCGCCCCTTTGTCTTTGGAGATAAAGATGCTCCTTTCCTCTGGATATAGAGAAGGCACCCCTCACATGAGGGTGTTATGGCCTGTTTCAGGGAAGAAGTGTGAGGGTGGTGGAGGTCAGCGTGACCTTCCTGCTTCTGTCATTTTCACAAACTCCTCCAGCTTAAAATATCCAATATGTCCAGATGCCACATTTGGGGTAGCATGTCCTGAACCCCTTCAGCAGCATTGAAACATCTGACCACTCTCTTCTCCTTAAAACACTTTCTTCTCCTGACTTTGGAGACAGAAATCCTGTCTTAGTTCTCATCTACCTCATGAGCTGTTCCTCCTCAGTCTGCTCTGTTGGTTCCACTCTTTCTAATGTCTACAAGGTGGTGTGCCCAAGGCTCAGTCTTGAAGCTTTTATCCTGTCAACCTGTCTTCTCACCTCCAGGGATCTCATCGGATCACATGGCTTCAAATAACCTTGATATCCTGATGATTCCAAAATTATATCTCCAGCCTGAGCCATTTCCATGAAATCCAGGCAAGTGTGTCAAATTGCCATAGACATCTCTGCTTACATCTCTCAAATTAATAAATCAAAAATTAAGTTCCTGGTTTCCCTTCTTAAACCTACTTTTTCCCCCTACAATCTTCCCTTCTAGTAAAAGTCAATTCCATTATTTGGGCTGCTCAGCCAAAAACTTAAAGTCATCATTTACTTCTCTCTACAGTTCCTACTCTACATCCAAACGAATAGCAAATTCTATCATCTCTATGTTTGAAATACAATATAGAATCTGACTCATTCTTACCACCTCTGTTGCTGCCATCCTCATCCAAAACACCAACATTTCTTGCCTGAACTTTTGCAATACCCTTATAACTGCTCTCTATTATCACCCTTGTCTCACCATAGTTTAGTCTCTTCACAGAGCCAGGGTGAGTATTTTTAACGTGTCAGATCACGTCTTCCACTACAAAGCTCTCCAGTGGTTACCCATCCCCTGAAGGCTAAAATCTAAAGTCCTAATGATCTGGCTTTTTTTAAGATCTCATCTTCTATTTTCCTCCTTATTCATTTGGGTCCAGATGGGCCGGTCAATTCACAGTTTCTTGAACATGCAAAACATGCTCCCACCTCAGGACCTTTGCACTAGCTGGTCTCATTGTGCTTTTGACCAAGGTATTTGCATAGCTTATTCCTCACTAGATTTTTTTTTTTTTAATACATATATTTTATTTTATTTTTTTTGAGGAAGACCAGCCCTGAGATAACATCCATTGCCAATCCTCCTCTTTTTGCTGAGGAAGACTGGCCCTGGGCTAGCATCATGCCCATTTTCCTCTACTTTATGCGGGATGCCGCCACGGCATGGCTGACAAACAGTGTGTCGGCGGGTGCCCGGGATCCGAACCTGCGAACCCCGGGCTGCCAAGCGCGAGCTAAACCGCTGCATCACTGGACCGGCCCCCTCACTAGATTCTTAACTGCCACCACCTACCACCTGAAATTCTCTATCCATCTTACCTTGCTTTATTTGTCTTCATATAAGTTACCATCATTTAATACATTACATATTTTCCAGCTTTACTGAGATGTAATTGACATATAACTTTGTGTAAGTTTAAAGTGTTTGGTGTGATGATTTGATATATTTGTATATTGCAAAATCATTACCACAGTAGGGTTAGTTAACACTTCCATCACCTTGCATAATTACCATTTCTTTTTTTTTTTTGCTGAGGAAGATTTGCCCTGGGCTAACATCTATTACCAATGTTCCTCTATGTGGTATGTGGGTTGTCACCACAGCATGGCTGACGAGCGGTGTAGGTCTGCGACCAGCATCTGAACCCACAAACCCGGGCCACTGAAGCAGAGTGCACTGAACCTAACCACTATGCCATGAGCCTGGCCCCACCAATATTTATGATGAGAATGTTTAAGGTCTCCTCTCTTAGCAGCTTTCAAGTATATAATAAAATATTGTAAACTATAGTCACCATGCTGTTTATTAGACCCCCAGAATTTATTCATCTTAATACTGGAAGTTTGTACCCTTTGACTGGTATTTCTCAAGATTTCCCTTATCCCTAGTCTGTGGCAACTATCATTCTACTTTCTGTTTCTATGAGTTTGACTTTTTTTTCTAGAATCCACATATAAGTAATATTATACAGTATTTGTCTTTCTCTGTCTGACTTCTTTTCCTTAGCATAAAGCCCTCAAAGTCCATCCATGTTATAGCATATGGCAAGATTTCCTTCTTTCTTGTGGCTGAATAATATTTCATTGTACATATGTAGCACATCTTTTTATCCGTTTGTCCATTGACAGACATTTAAGTCATTTCCATATCTTGGCTATTGTGAATAATACTGCAATGAACATGAGAGTGCAGATATCTCTTCAAGATCTTGATTTCATTTCCTTTGGATATATACCCAGAAGTGGGATTGCCGGATCAGATGGTATTTCTATTTTTAATTTTATGAGAAAACTCCATACTGTTTTCCATAGTAGCTGAACCAATTCACATTCCCACCAACAATGTATAAGGTTTCCCCTTTCTCCATGTTCTTGCTTATTTTAACATTACTTATCTCTTGTCTTCATGAGGATAGCCATTCTAACAGGTGTGAGGTGATATCTCATTGTGGTTTTGATTTTCATTTCCCTGATTAGTGATGTTGGACATCTTTTCATGAACATGTTGGCCATTAGTATGCCCTTTTCGAAAAAATATCTATTCGGATTTATTCAGATCCTTTCCCGATTTTTAAATCAGATTGTTTGTTATTTTCCTATTGAGTTGTATGAGTTCTTTATATATTTTGGATGTTAATCTCTTATCAGATATATGATTTGCAAATATTTTCTCCATCCTGAAGGTAAACTTTTCATTTTGTTAATTGTTTCTTTTGCTGAGCAGAAGCTTTTCAGTTTGGTGTAGCATCACTTGTGTATTTTTGCTTTTGTTGCTTGTGCTTTTGGTGTCATATCCAAAAATTACTGCCAAGACCAATGTCAAGTAGCTTTTTCCCTTTGTTTACTTCTAGGAGTTTTATAGTTGCAGGTCATATGTTTAAGCCTTCAATCTATTTCGAGTTAATCTTTGTGAGTAGTGTAAGATAGGGGTCCAATTTCGTTCTTCTGCATGTGATTATCCAATTTTCCCAACACTGTTTATTGAAGAGACCGTCCTTTCCCCATTGATTATTCCTGGCTCCGTCGTCAAATATTAGTTGATCGTATATGCAAAGGTCTATTTCTGGGCTCTTGATTCTGTTCCATTGGTCTCTGTGTCTACAGTCATACTCTTTTGATTACTATAGCTTGTAGTATAGTTTGAAATCAGGAAATATTATGCTTCCAGCTTTGTTCTTCTTTCTTAGATTGCTGTGGCTATTTGGGGTCTTTTGTGGTTCCATATGAATTTTAGGATTGTTTTTTTCTATTTCTGTGAAAAATGCCACTGGAATTTTGATAGTGATTGCATTGAATCAGTAGATAGCTTTGGGGAATATGGACATTTTAACAATATTAACAATATTTGTTAACAATATTTAGGATTATTAACAGTATTTGTTAAATTGTCTTAAGAGATGATTGAAAAGATTTGGAAAAAATAATTCAATCATCTTATTATAAAAGTATTGGAAAATTGACACATTTCCAGGAAAAGCTGTTTACAAAATCTCAAATGAAAGGGAGTTTTCTGGATAGTGTAGATAACAGAATGCAGAATAGCTTCTTGACCCTCTGGTTTTTCCATGTTCTGCAGTGTGCTTTAAGAAGAACCATGTCAATTTGGTTGGTCACTGTGTTACTATTGGTACATCTCCTTTTTAACTTTAGCAGGTTTTATTTGAATAGATAACATGTTTACCTATTTGTGTGATGGCCTGGTGTGCTCACTTTGTTTACAAATACCCAGGGATGTTAAGTTTGGAAGCTGCTAAGACATTCAGCACTCATGAGGCTCTTTTTGGTCTGTGTCAGCTGTGCTTCTTAGGTGGGGTTGATGACTGTTCTTTCTGGAACTTGACAGATGTATTTCCAATATGTGAGGAATGTTTCTTACTGCTTTCCGTGATGATCTTAATCTAGGAGTAGCAAAACTCTTATTTCTTTCCCCTGAGGCCTTCCACTATTCAACATGTGGGACCAGGAACCATCTTTTTTAAGAAGTGAGAGAAATTGCAAGTATATCTAAACAATTTTTGGGTAATACAATCTGTGAAAACAGTTTTATTATTCAACACTTCTGAAATGTGAAAATGAAATAAACAAAACAAAACCAAAAGCACCATGAGACTGACTAGTTTGTAAAATAGATAGAAGATTTAACTAAAGCCTGTATTTTTGATGGCTTCAGATTCTTAACACACAGCCAGGAAAATAATCCTATAAATACTGAATTATGTGTGGCTAACCAATAATCAGAATTTATCAAATTTCTTGAAGTTATATTTGTAAAAAACACCTTTAGAGCAGTTGGTTGGTTTCATTAACTTTTAATTCTTAGTTAAAAATATTTTTACATATTTTGATGGAGTTGAAAAGCAATTCAATTATGCTTTATAATCACAAGATATTTCTGTAGGAGAAAATGTCAAATGCTAAAGTTCAAAAGATTGTAGAAAGGTAAAAAATCTTGGAAGATTTTTCTAGGGAAGTGAAAATTAAGATCAATTTATCAGTGAAATGACTTAAAATCTAGATCCTAATTTCAGGTAACTCTAAGCTTTTAACATGTATTTTAATAGTTTTGTTGAGTATATATTAATCTTTTAACATATCTTAAACACCTTTTAAAAATTCTGCTTCTCTCCACTATAATTTAGATTAAATATTAAAGGCTAGACATAAGATGATAAGCCCTTTAAGGAAAGTATATTTACATATGTTTCCTATTTTCCAAATGTGTTTCCAATTTTCCAAAATAATCACAAATTTATGTAGACTTTCAATATAATTTGACAGTGTTTGGCATATTATAGTCATATCAGTCTGGATTCTGTGTTGCAAGCCACAAAACAAGGTCTGGCTAATTTGTCAGAAAAGGAATTTAATGGAAGTATATTGGGCCATCACTCAGAGACTTGGTGAGAAGATTGGAGAATCAGGCTCAGAAAATGGACAGGAAACAGAAGCATCAGCATCAAGATTCCCAGCTCTGATCACATTGCAATATTGTCTGGTCTAGTCTCCATGACCAAACACTGTTGCTGCTGAAAGTTGCCCCCTGAAAATATACTAAAAATCGTGCCTTTGTCTTCACATCTCAAGCTCAACATTCGGTGCCCTAGTTCAATCGACTAAACCTAGTTCAGGTGCCTGCAGTCTTACTGTCAAAGTTATGGAGAGACAATATCATCTGATCCCGTTAAGCTTGCCAATTTATACTCCAACCAAAACTTAAAGGAGGAATCCCCCCCACCAAATAAGAAACTTTGGATAATGGGAAACTAAAGACAACCAGATGTCATCTAAACTTCGCATTCCATAATATATAGACAGCTGATTCTTGGTATTCTTCATGGTTATGTTCTATAAAGTCTCCTTGAACACTGAATTAGTGAATACTAAGCATTGCACCTAGGGAAAAATACAGGGTTAGGTTCCTGTGGCCACATTTTCATCAGCTGATCAATATAAAGCCTCCTTTTATTTGTGTTTATGTTTTAAGACATCCTATTCAATATATACTGCTGATTCATTGACTTTGAACTCATGGCCAACAGCACTATAACTCGTGCCTGAAGGAAGCTTGCATAACACACGTGTTTTCTTAGAAGGTGCATCACAGCCCTCTTGCCCTTAGGGACACTAGACACTGCTTTGGCACTATGCTTGAAGGATATTTTAAACAGCAAAACCACCAACAAAAAACACAAAAGTGCAAAAACCATAGTGCTAAATAAACTGCAAAAAGGACACTTGTTTACAGCGTGAGAGCTAAAACAAGAAGGCAGAGTGTTACCTTGTTTAATCTCTGCTAGGAAGGTGAACGTCCAGCAGCTGAAATTTTTCACTGCTTTGTGCATGAGTATGTCTGCAAATGACAGCAAAAGTGCCACGAGTATTGATTTGGGGGTTATAAATAAATTTTAGTGAGTAGAGGAATTCACAAATGTGAAATCTGTGAATAATACATATATATGTATATACGTTTAGAATTAACAAGTATTACTGTAATTTTGAAATTTGTAAAGCATATAAATGCATGTAAAAGCTGGAATCATAGTAATGTAAGTCAATGATCTAACATTTACAAAAATTCTATATTGGATTGACCTTTCAACCTTTAAAATTTTTAATATATTTCTATTATTAGATAAATGTGAGAATGTGGGAAATTTTATATTTGTCCTCTATTTGATTGTGTAGGTTAACTGCTAATACTTTGAAAACCTTTTTACATCTATGAATTTACTTATGGTTTGTGGGGTTAGTTTTGCTCAGATGTGTCAGAATCTCTTAGCCATTATTCGAAGATTCATTACAAAAAGCTAGTGCCCAAGACCTGTATATAATATTTTCAGTTTCTAAACTACATTTAAAGGTAATTATCTAGCTAATTAATCATTCTCCTTTGTTCAAGAATACTTTATATTGAAATAAAATTTTGTTTTATTTACACATTTGATGAGGTGAATAGACCTCATCAGTCAAATGACTTCCTTCAGTATTTGGCAAATTAAAGGTATTAAATCACAAATAAACCTAATTCCTGTTGGCATTCCCGCCTGTGGTTTCTTCCTGGACAGTAGCATAAAATTGATATGGCTTAGTACTCCAGTACTTTAACTTTTTCAATCTTTTTCAGTGCTTTCTCTTGGCTCACTGACTTTTGACCTTCGGTTTATGTCAATGGAGATGATAATATGAAATATATCTTATGAAGAAATGAGAAGGAAATATCAGATCCAAAAACCTTGTTCCAGATGGAAAAGCTTGCCAATCCTACAGTTAATGCTGGCATTCTTGATACCTCTGGCAAAGGTGGATCAGAAGGATAGTGTTGGGACTGGTTTGAGGCAAAGGCTTGGATCCAGGATACAGTAGACTTTTACATCAATGTAAGTTTGGTTAAGGGAGACAAAACTAAAAAATCACAATAGGTAGGAGTGATGTATCAGGCACCTCAGTTCTGGACTCTGAAGAGATACAATTGAAATATATCAGAAGGTGGGATTAAACATCTTAAAAAAATCAGAGAATAAATATGATTGATTCTAGAAATTGCAGACTACTTAGCCTCTGCTCCATTTTATACCACCTCCTAGAGTGGGTAGACTCAGGTCCTGAGATACCATTTTAAGCAAGAAGGAGGTTGGAAGCTTGCAGGATCAGGTCAGACATGTTAAAATAATCTTTGGGAAATGATAGATCTATAATAAAATTAGGTATAAGTGTATGAATTTCTGAGGGAAAGGGAAATCAGTTCATGGAAAATAATTGAGAAAAATGACAAAGACTCTAGGACCTAATATTCCATATTTATTTGGAATTTATCTGAAATAAAAGCAAATTCTCATGTCTAAAATAAAAAAGAAACACCATAACTCATTTATCCTACAATGTCCTTTTTCACATTTTTAATATCTCTGAAACCTGGAGGCATGTTACAATCAATGGTCTTCTACAATGAAAATTGAATGATTTATTTTCTTCATGAAACATAAAATAATGAGGCATATTACAATTGAAGGTAACTTAGATTTGATTAAATATGGTATGATGTCTTGAATTTAGAAAAAGATATTCATTAATAAAAATAAGATTAATAATCTATACTTAGTATACATTTAAAAACAATATTTTAGCTTAACAATGTATAATTTAAACCTAGACGTCAGCAGAGCTCCTTGAGGGGTCAACTTCCTCTTATATTGTACAAAAATTTTTTTGTATATTTGTATGTGTATTTTTCTCCATAGTCTGTAGTTTTCATCCAATTCTAAGTTAGTAATAAAAAAGTGAAAAACATCTTAATTAATTATAGATTAATTTTTTTAGTAGTCTAAGTGACGATTGTAAATATTTTCTAATTATTACCTTAAAGTAATTTATACAGGTAGCATCTTTTTTTTAATTCTTCATGATTATCCTAATATCCCACAGCTTAGCAAATGTGAGTCCACTTAGATGTATAGTAGAGTCCTTCATTTATATTCAGGAAGAAAAAGTAGAAAGGACTCTAATATTCAAGTTCTCGAATATATCACCGTATTGCATTAATGTCTAGAAAACAGTGTAAATTTTCATGCTGACACTTTAAAAAATTAAGTGTAAATCAAACTTTATAACTTTAGAATAACTTCTAATTTCAAAACAATATGTTCTTTTTGTAAAATGCATGCTATGGGAAGAAAAATATGTCAAACAAAATTGAACTATATTTACACCCTCATTTTAGGGGGAAAAGTAGAATTGATCAGGGATAGATACATTTTTTAAAAGGGAAACAGAATAATAGCTCTTATGGTTATGAAAGTCAAACCCCAGGCTACTGTGGAGAGGTGACAAAAAATAAACATTTTTTTCTTCAAAACAATAATAGGAAATTTGAGTTGTCCTTTGTCTATTAAAGACAGAAGAGGGAGGATTTCGGTTTACCCCAAAAGATTCACACCACAAGGGGAAATGGGAAAAAGTGGCCCTAAAAGGGGAACAACAATTTGAGAAGTTGGGGAACAAAGAAAGAAAAGTGAGTAAGAGATTCTATGTGGAGAGATGGTTAGGAATTTAGGAACCATAACTGCTGCCATTCATATTTTAATCTGTATTTTTTTGTTCTGCAGTCATTATTCTCCAGTATACCATGGATTTGGTAGAAGATTCACACAACAGCATTGTGTTGTACCTTGGGGAATGAAATAGAGTGAAATAGAAGCAGCACAGACATGTTTGAGAAGGCAACCTTTGCAGCCAGACTTACTTAGGTTCAAGTCCTGGCTCCAACACATAACGACCAGCCTCTCTGCACTTCATTTACCTTAGCTCCAAAATGGGGGTAAAGTGGGCTTAATCCATTGAGTTGTTTTCAGGATTAAATCAGTTAATGTATATAAAGTTCTTACAATACTGCTAGGCATATAGTAAAAATTAAATAAAAGTTTTGGGATAAAATAACACGTAGACAACTGGAGCAAGCTGTGACAACACTGGGTTTCAGTGAGTAATCAAAAATTCAACCAGAAACAGGGATGTAGAGTAAGGTACCCTGGCAGGTGTAAGTGCCCCTTCTGCACACTTTTCTGTGTGGCGTCTCAGGAAGGCTCAGAAATAGTGGGAGGAGGGATTAACCTCCTCCAGTTTCATGGAATGGAGGTTGAGTTGATTTTAAAAGGATGTTAATAAAGGGAAGCTCTGGAATGCTGAATGATTTTGGAACCCTCTGGTTATATATGCAACATAGGGAGTGAAATTTCCCAGTTCTCTCTCTCCTCAGAAATACTTTCTGGTAACGATTTGATGTACAGAATATACTTTTTCTTCACAATCTTAATAAAATTATTTTACTTTTGAATGAAGAAAAATATGAGTCTAATAATCATTTTCCAGAATTGGCCCTCCATTTTCATTGCTGTCAAAGAAAGATGCTGTTTTGAAAATTGGGACATAGGTTTTCCTGTTTAACTTATTGTATTTTCCTATATAAATTGCTCTATATCTCAAGAACTCAATTTGATCACATTTTAAATGAAAATATTTAGATAAATCATCCCTAAAGCATCTTCCAAGCCTAAAATTATATAATTTTAAGTGTTCAATAGCAATTTGGTTGGCTGAATTATAACACAAGTGCTTTCATTTACCAAAGAAAGTATTTTTCTTTTTCTTTTTGACAATACCCCGTACTCTACTACCTCTAGGTTTTACCAACTAATTCACGAGTCACTTCAGAGCAACTGAGAATGTGATCCTCAGTAATTTTTCCTAATGTTGGATAGTTTTACATCTTAATTGCATTTATTTGCAAACCTCTTCACTCTTTCAATTGTGAAAGATTTGATGAGAGGCTAAGTGTGTTTTTAATCCAATAAGTGTGCTTGCTGCAGGTGCTCATGACCATCTCAGTAGATAGGGGGACATTTGATGGAGCTAGACTGACTTGCTCTACCTATTTTTAAAGATTCTTGAGTCAGAATGACCAGTCTATAACAGTTGGTGTTATAATTGGTTGTGGTAGTGGAATAAGAAGCAGGTAGAACTATAACAGAATCTGGGGGAAGAAAAGACAGAAAGGGTTGACCAGAGATTACACTAGATAAGTTATTGATTTCTAGAATTATTTTTGCAACCTCCTAAAGACTTTGCCTTAGTTATCCTTTACCACCCAATCTGCAGTTGTCATACCACTTGCTGTAAGTAGATGTTCTTTAGAATGAGTAGCACATAAAGACGTTATTCATTTTACTATTGGGATTTAAGTTTTCATGTTTGTTTCTGGCATCAAGACTAGTAAGCTGAAGCCACTTTGAGAGATATTGTGGGAATCTAGATTTGGGAGAGCCCGTAGTAAGTAGATAACTGAATGGGAGTTATGGACACATTGGCAGGTGGCAGGGTTGTTATGAAGAGGACAGTGCGTAAAGGGAAGCGGGAGCTTATATACAAGTCCTCTGAAAACTTCCTTTGAGTTTTATATTTTCCTTGAAAGCTGTCCCCCAATCAAAGTTACTAAGGAAACTGGGTAAATTCAAAATGTAGATGCTCTAGCCTGAGATGCTTTGAATTTATTTATTCAGCTCAAGGCATTTGCTCTCTATACATGTTATTTTAGGATTACGATGCCAGATGTTTCTTGTGCAGGGTGCTGGCAATGAAATTCTTCACATATTTACCTTTCATTCCTATCTGGGAGGCTTTGACTGAATGCCACACGACTGGAATTAAATACACAATCCAACTTTTTAACTTAAAATTTAATAACTCCTCTCACAGAGATTTACTTGTCAAACTTACTATCATTGAGAGTAGGCAGTTTTCTTACTTTTTGTTGATTCTATCTTTTCTACAATCATACCCTGTGAAATAAAATTAAAAATATATAATTACAGTCCTTTTGGTAGGCTGTTGACTATTTTGAGTTAAAAAGCATTCTGTGCTGGCAGCAAAAACACAGCAGCAGCGGTCTAATTTCCTCTAATCCATGAGGTGCCTGCTTAATTACAACCTTCCATTTACTGGCTCTTTGGCTGTATTCCATCTTTGCTTGTATATTTTTTTCATTCAGTTTATTATCCATTTCTATTTCATCGAATAATATATAATACAGACTGTGCCTGTTTTGCTCCCCAGCTCACACACTTTCAGTTAAACCATTTCTATATTTTGTTATAGAATTGATTTTAACTTTTTTTTTTGACTCAGGGAAGAAAGACATTTATAACAAAGTGCTGTGTTTAAAAGTTTTTTTTAAAATGTCGGAACATTATAGGAAATAACAGAAGAGTTTAAAAATCATTTCAACTGTCAAATTGATGAGTAAGGTGGTAGAAAACGGAAAGAAATTGGAAAGATGTTTGTGGAAGACTTTTGTTGCCATATAATGTACTTCATTAATTATTTTTAATGAAAGAAAAGATTCAGAGCAGTTTTTAAAACTGTTCTTTTGTGTATGTATATAGATCATATCATTTTTCAAAACAACCAAATATGGAATAAAGTCAATAAATGAAAAGTGAAAAAATTATTTATTCATTCAATATACAATTATTAAGTACTTATTGATTATACATATTTAATTGTATACGTGTAAAATATATGGAGTTTCCGTACAGCTGGACAAATTTTGTGTATTTGTGGTGTTAAAATTGTACATGATGTTTTAATGTCAATAGAATTAATGATATTGGGTCTGGTCTATAGTAAATTTATTGAACTTACCTAGATTATATTCTACACAAAGGCAGGGACCTCGTTTAATTTTTTTAGCACCATATTCTGAGACTGCCCAGCACAAAGTAAATTCTCAATAATGTTTGATGTATATGGACATGAGGATTTAGGTAAATTTCTCCTATGGCTGGCAGAAAGAGACGTACACTTACTGATTTAACAGTACACAGCCAGATATACATAATGAAGTCTGACCAAACACAGGATGAGTTTAACCTTGTGAAGGTTGTTGTCAGCTGTTATCAGAAGACAAATTCAGGAAGGTTAGAGAGAAGCAGAGAAAATTGTATCTAGAATCTTAGAATACAAATGTTAGCTTTTTTAGATGAAAAAGAAAAGATGGTGAGGAGTTGGGGGAGGGATCAAATGGAAAGGAAAAAAGATTACTTTAGGGGGATGAACAGGTTCTGTATCTTGATTATGGTGGTGGTTACATGTGTGTATATGTTTGACCAAACTCATAGAAATATACACCTAAAATGGGTACTTTTAACTGTGTGTAAGCTATATTCCTCAATATAGTTGATTTAAAAAATGTTCCCAAGCAAGTAAATAAATAAATAAATACAAATAAAGGTCATGGCTGATATTGTGCTTTTTAAAAAACTTCAGCCAGAAAAACATTTTACAACATGACTGGAAGCCTGACCTGGAAATAATTTGTCAACTTGGAATTTGTTGACTAGAAAATCAATGACTTTGTCATTTTCACTTTATTCTTTCACATGTCCTGGCTATTAGCCACTACAGAAGCAATGCATAGAAAACATTAGAGCCCAGAAAAGACGAAGAAATCTCCTTAAGTTCTTTAATTACTATTAGAGAATGGATTAGAAATTAGGGTCACTCAATATAACATTGCATTTTTGAACAAACACATTTTTATAAAGACATCAAAATTCTATTTTTTTAAATAAAATTATTTATTTTTTGTGTGTGTGTGAAGGAGATTGGCCCTGAGCTAATATGTGTTGCCAATCTTCCTCTTTTTTTCTTGAGGAAGACCTACCCTGAGCTAACATCTGTGCCAATCTTGCCTCTATTTTTTGTATGTAGGTCACCATCACAGTGTGGCTTGGTGAGTGGTGTAGGTCTGTGCCTAGGATCCAAACCCACAAACCCAGGCCACTGAAGTGGAATGTGCCAAACTTAACCACTATGCCACTGGGCTGTCCCCTTAAATAAAATTTTTTTATCTCTAATTTTGCTGTCATTGTTCACTTTTATTCAGTCAACCACAGACCTGCCTCATTTGCTGGGACTAGCTTAATGTTTGGCTATGCTTTGAGGATCAGTATCATAAAGCCCTGTCTGACTTCAAATTATGTGATTCTTTAAGCTTTCCCATTGGAATGCAAGCTCACCGTTCTAACTTTAGCACTTAGCAATGAAGTCATTATGTCATATGCTGTAAATAAATAACATGGATATGTGAATTACTCTCTCCAGTGGATTTTTAGAACTTCCTTTGAAAGAACAGTCCAGATCAGACAATTTAAGGGTTTTTTTTTTGTTTATCAGTCTTCTACAAAAAAGTATGTAATATGTTTTTATTAGATTCTTTGCCTCCAATATCTTAAATTAGAATGCCAATTCCATTTGCATCTAAATTCTATAGGTATGTTAGAGTAATCATTTTTCATACTTAGTGGCTGTCCATCACATTTTGAACACTCCTACCCATGTTTGGGGGAATTTTCTTCCTTAAAAGTCCTGCCTTCTCAAAGAAGACACCAGAAATTTACTTTCCCACCCTCCCTTGCAACTAGGTTATGGAATTAGAAGGCTCTGCCAATTAGAAGCATCCATTCAAGAGTTTGACTTGAAAGAGGAGCTAGCATCATGTTTTGAGTGTTACCTGATGTACTACATTATAAATTTGGCATGTCCAGTAACCCTCCACCATCAAATGAGTTCATCCATCCATTTATTTATATATATGATCTCATGAGAAGTTCCCAGTGACTAAGAGAGGAGGAAAAAATGAACTTGGTTTGGCTTATAGATCATCCTGCATGGTACAGCAGAAACATGGACCTCTGCAGTGTTAGAAAAGTACTCAAGGATATTCCTAAAAGACAGTGGAGAAGAATAAATATCCTAATGGAAAGAATTTTGAGCACTAGTCTCATTGTCCATTTGTCTTAGAAGGAAAAAAGTACCTTTCACCCCCATTCATGGGCACTAAATGATAAGTTGGCTGGATTGGCATGGATTTACTTAGAAGGAACAAGAATGGAGGATTGCTAGCAAGGCACTTTGGGGAAGAGATATTTAAATGGGTTACAAAATGTACCTAGAATGTGAGATTGTTTCCTGTGTGAATGATTAACTGAAGTCTCTCACTGTGAAGGAGATTACTAATATTCAGATAGAAAGGATGACCCAACTAAAAATTGTCAGTAACCATGCCTGTATAGAATGAGCTCATTCTTGTTTTCAGTGAGGTTAGGCACTGAATCAATATGTCCTTCCCTTAACATGATCTGACCAGTTACTGACTACATTAGATATCCAGTTTGCCAGTGGTAGAAGCTTCAAATGGTAAACCTCTTAACTCTTGATATTAATACCATACTTGGGGGTATGGTATAACCTAGCCAGGAAGGGGTAGACAAATTACTTGGCGGTAGGTTGATTATGCTGAACATATTCTGCCATGATTGGTTAGTGATTTGGCCTCATTGGAATAAATTACTATTTTGGATTTGGATATTTGGATTTACCTTCTTTCTTTTCTAGGAACAATATCTGTAGACTAATTGAATGCCTTGTCGGTCATTATGATAGCCCATGTTTCAGCGCTTCTGACCATGAAATTGATTTTACAGAGACAGAATTAAGGCATAGATGTATATTCATTGCATTTAGAGGTCTAGCTTTGTACTCTGTCACCCAAAAGCTTCTGGTCTTCATAAATATGTGTAAGATTATTGAAGAAATGTTATGGCACCGATCGTATGAGTTTAGGATGCTATCTTCCAGAATGTGGCATATGTTATGTACCACTAAATAATATATGGTGCTGTTTCTTCCAAAGATCTGGCAATAAGGAGATTGGGAATCAGAATATCACCTCTCACTTTTACACCTTATGACCCATTAACAAAAATTATGTTTCATGGTTCATAACTTTGGCTTTCTTGGTGTGTAAGTCTTAGTACCCAAGTGAAGAATGCTTCCATCATGGCACCTAACTATATTTCCGTTCAACTGGGGGCTGAGACTGCTTCATGACCATTACAAGCTTCTTGTACCATTAGATGAATAGGCCAAGAAGAAGAGTCATAGTGTTGCTAGGGTAATTGACTTTCATTATCAAAGATAATAGGGGACTACATACTGAGTACAAGCATGAATACTTGAAATACAGGGGATATTCTGGTCTTCACCGTGCTATTATAGCTAGTGGTGAAGTAAGTGGAAGACTACCATAGATAGATACACACAGGAAGGACCTCCAAGTCCTCCATATCTAAGGAATAAAATTTGCTTTATCATGCCAAGTAAGAATGCTGAACAGTTGAGAAATTGGTTGAGGGAAAAAGAAATCTAGAATATATGGTAGGGAAAGAAAATCAAAACTTGACATAATGAGCAGTTCCAGAAACGAGGAATATAGTATCCACTCATATTCCCTGCAGTGTCTTATACAAATTTACATAATTTAAAATATTTTCCTCTTTCCCTTTCTCCTATACTTTTATATTTATATATTTTTATTTTGCAATTTGTCCATAAGTTAGAGAATATAAAGATGGTGTTATGATGGACTTAGAAGAATAATGATAGCTTAGATTCGGAATTGGATGCAGAAACCTACCAGGCTTTGGATTTTAGAGTGAGACCACTTGTATTTCCATTTGTATGAAAAATAGTTGCAATACTTTAGGCTGGGGCATTTTCTTGTTGGGAGTTTAAATTAAGAAGAAAAATACATGGTGATATTGGGAAGTCAAGAAGTGTATAGTAGTGGATATCTGTCATTTTTTGTGGCCATCACCATGTTTTGAACCCACTCCCTATGATCTTGAATTTCTGGTGTTATGAATTCCATCTCTCCAAAGCAGAAGTTCCCCTTCTCAGATTCTCTTACGGTTAGAGTATAGGTATGTGACCAAAGTGTTACCAATCAGACACACCACTCAAGAATTCGGTTTGGAAGGAGGCACTCGTAGGATATTTTTGGCAATTGTGGAAGAGCCTGGCAAAGAGATTTCAGTTTTTTGGAGTAGAGATCCTAATGTCTATGTCCATGATTAACTTCTAGCCTTTTTCTGGAAAATATCCCTGACTCTGTAGCTTCTGTGCATGATTCTAGAGAATTTGGGGACCACCTACTCATTAGTAAATTCATTTTCTACCTAACCTGCTAGAATGGGTTCTGTTATTTGCAATCCTGACTGAAATATACATTTAAATGTATGACATATGCACGTGTGTGTGTTGTGTGTGTGCAAATACATTTAAACACATACATAATATAGATTTTTCTCCATATGTGTCTATTTATTTATAAGATTCTCCCTAAACATAATGGAACGCAAAGGGCAAATAATCTATAAGAACAATAGATATACATACATACATACATACATACATGTGTGTATGTATGACATAAAATTAATTCAATTTGAATATCTCTTTATTTTCAGACGTTCTAGTATATAAATTTTCAGACTATCTTTCATTTTTATACTTACTTGATGAAACAAATCACTCCCTTTCCAGGTATCTTTATTATAGGGAAAAATAGATTATGAGATTCTCAACATCACTCAATTGAACCTTTTGAAATACTTTCACAGGATGTTTCCTTTTTTTAATTTCAAGGTATTTCTACTCTTATAAATCCAATAACAAGAAAAAATTCACAATTTCACTAAACAATGTGAAGGAATGTATATCACATGGATGACTTTCAGACCATTATTTCTTACTTATGTTAAACAATTTTTAATTGTTTGAGGCTAGTATTTTTACTCTTTGCTCAGTGATCTGGAAAGTCCCAGCACTTATTTATTGGGTTTTTTTTTTATATTCCAGTCATGTATATATATATATATACTATGAAAGTACATTTATACTTTTTAAAAATTCACCTGTAAATATTTCTTCTCACAGCTATGATTTCTTCTCATTGCTAAGCAGGCCCAAGTCACTCAGTAACTGAATTGAACACATTTTGAGTGAATTTGGGAGCACCTAAAACAATTAATTTTTAATTATTTCAGCAATTATATCATGTCAAAGACAATCTTTTCACTTGTTCAGATGGCTCAAGCTAATAAACTGGCTCTTTTCCACTGTGGTGCTTGTCTCTGAACGGCCAGGTCCTCATTCAGGATATTATTATTCTCTAGCCTATATTAGACTCTCACACCTGTGTTAGGAATCTGAGACACATCAAGTTTGTGCAGGCTTATCAGCTTAAATTACTCTTGTATTCCTCTCATAGTTTAGGGTGGAATCTATTTACAATTAAAGAGGGAAAAACCCCCAAACAATAGAGAGGCCTTCCAAAATGTCTACCCTTCAGGCCTCTTGCCATTCAGGTATTTCTTCTGGGCTTTCTGCCTTTGTTTCTTTTGGTTTCTAGTGCTTTCTTTCATTCAGGCATTTGAAGAGGGAGTACTTAAAACAAATAGACCAGAGGAATCATGTCCTAGGTGGACAGATCCAAGAGCTCAGTTCTAATGTCTTCAGGGCACAAAGGACAAAACAACAACTGAGCCTCAGAGGGTTTGGGGACGTGTCAGGAGCCTCGAAACAATCCAGCTACTCTCACTGGAATTCGTGTGCACTCACGTCATCTGCAGGGATTACATATGAAAGAAAAGAAATTCTCTACTCTGCTCACTGGCTGCTCAACAGGCAAAGCACTAAATCTCCTCATTCTCTTCTACTTGTGGATTTTAATTGATGCGGCTGGTACACAGAATAAAGTCATTTTGGCAAAATGACATGTGTTGGCTTTTAAACAGGAAAGGCAATTTTAATTTTATCTTCATTTCAAGTTTGAAAGAAAAAAATTAAAAAAGAAAAACGCTGTTTTGTCCAACAGAAAGTTTGTTTTTTAATTTGGTTTCTAGGAATAAAGAAAAAAAATAATTAAAACAAACTTACCTATCTCCTGTTAAAGCGGTTGGTTAATAAGCTTTGGCTTACAATTTCAATCTGGAATTTCCCTAGACTACTCTATTTATGATACAGTCTGGATTTTATGATGGCATTTTATATGCCTGGTCTACACTTTAAAGCCCAGCCCTGTTGTTTAGGACCAGAAATGGACACAATTTAATTCTGTTTATTATAGAAATCAAGTGCTTTTGGAGAGAGACTTGTGAGCAGCTGTTTAATATTGTTTTTCTGCTAATATAGAGGTTCATTTCTCTTCTCCTCTGAGGAAAAAGCAATTCATGAGATTTCTAGAGTCTCTTTTCTACAGAAATACAGGTCTGCTGCCAGGATTTAGCAGCAAAAAAGATTGGCTGTTAATTGGTGGGGCTGGCTGTCTCTGACAGGTGTCAATTTAAGACCTGTACTCCAGTAGGATTTCTAGGGATTCTGCAAAGAAGACATCAATGACCAAAATAAAAAAGAAAACATTCTTGTTATACAATTTCGCAGCTATTTTTAAATCTTACATAGCTAAATTCAGTACGAGGTAAGTTTTTGGAATGAGGATGGGCAAGTCTGTTTTCAGAGAGTATTGTCAACCTTCAAAAATGGAAACCAGTTTAAGAGGCAAAACATTTATTTGAGAGGAAAGAATTGCAATTCGGGGAGCATAGATTCAGGTGGAAACTCAAATAGTGTCCCGCTAGGGAGTAAAAGTTAGGGGCTTTTAAAGGCAGGGAGGTTGTATTACAAAGAATTTTAGTTAGAACTGGAGGCAGAGAGTGAGTCTTTGCTAAACATTGATTGACTATTGATTCTACCTTCAGAAAGTCCACAATCCTCAGTCTTTGTGATCAGGATATCTGTTCTCCTACTGACTTCTCAAACAACTGACTGTAAAACAATTGCCATTTGGCTCAATCCAAAGGTTTGGCTCAGTCCAAAGCTCAAGAGAGCAAGGCAGTTTCTCTGGAAGGGCAGCTCCTGACTCCATTTTTGTTGTTGTTTGGTTATTTATTTATTTTTTTGGTGAGGAAGATTCGTCCTGAGCTAACGTCTGTTGCCAATCTTACTCTTTTTGCTTGAGGAAGAGTGGCCCTGAGCTAAGAACTGTGCCAGTCTTCCTCTATTTTCTATGTGGGACACTGCCGCAGCATGGCCTGATGTGCGGTGTGTAGGTCCACACCCAGAATCCAAACCTGCGAACCCAGGGCTGCTGAGGCAGAGAGTGTGAACTTAGTCACTAACCCAACAAGCCAGCCCTGTCCACTAAAGTCAATTTTGACACTGTGTTCAACAGTTAAGGAAGTTTAAAATTTTCTCCTAAAAACAATAGTTAAAATAATTGAGCAAGGTTTAAGGTAAGATCGTGATTTTAATAATTGTGCTCACAATGGTAAATAACTGAAATTCACAGCTTCTTTAAGCAGAGCCTTGAATACGAGCATTTGATGCATCCTAAAGGAGACTATTAGACTTTCTGGAAAATCAAAATGGCATTTAGCCTTTAGGCCATTTCTTTATTTTTGGTATTGACATGAGTAAAAATGCACCTCAAGGATGAGACATTCTCATATTCTTTTAAGGGCCGATTCTGGCTCTATATCTGCTATCTCAAATCTTAGGGTCCTTTTTCGTTAGTGCTAAGAGAGGGGCAACCAACTGTATCTAAGAATTTCAGTGAGGCTATGAGTCAAAGAATATTATCCAGATAATTTCCTTATTCTTAACTGAAACTTATGAATATAAACTATACGTGAACTACTTTGTCGGTTGGAATAACATTGAGTAACATTATTAAATGGAACAGGATTTGTATTACACATAAATTTCAGGCCAAATACCCATTTAAAATATGGCTTGAGGAGCATACCCTGGTGGATTTCTAGAAGCATGCAGGTTGTCTTGTAAGTAGACTGTGCTTTCTGCATTAAGACTACATGGGGTGAGGTTATTTCTCTTTGTGTTCTATGATTATTTTGTTCTTTGACATGAGTTTTGGAAAAACTAGTTTGAAATTTCTTCATCCACTGGTTTTTCCTTCTGTAAAAAAAGTACAAATTTTAAAATTTATTGCAGAAATATCACATTTTGACTGAGTTGTGTAAAATGATTCAGAAGCAAATTGTTTCAGAGTCAGATAGTGTTTGCCACCTGCCTGCCTAAAAAGCTGAATTATTAGAGTACAGACTTTATTTCTTCCTGTTGGTAGCACCTCGTGCTTCTGCATTCCAAGATGACCTGTTTTTATTTTCCAACTCATATAAGGAGTATTACTGAATTAGATGGTAATTAAAATATATACGATGGCAACTTGAAAACTTGACTTGTGAAGAAAACTCTTTAAAATAAAATGTAATAGTTAGATATGCACTTATATTCTTTTATCGAAAAGAAAATCTTTAATAAGAAATTTTAGTCCCTGAGACTTTTGGGATCCCAAGGAAGCACACAACCTCAAGATCTCAGAAGCAAGGATGTTGGAGCAAAAGGGAGAAGAAACTTGGGGATCTGATGACTGTGGTGCTGTCATCTCCACCCTGGACTATCTATTAGAGAGAATTACAGGTTTTTTGCTTAACCCTACAAGGTCTGTTTGTTTGTTTGCATGGTTGTATAAAGGTGAACCTAGTACTAACTGATACATTCATTCAAGCACATTGGGGTGGACAAACTACATGAATCAATCTCTCTCTCTCCCTCCTCGCCCTCTCCTTTTACATTGGGAAGACATATATGTGTATATCTGCATGACATATGCACACAAAATACACTTTTAATAAAAGGAAATGAAGCTTGACTTCAAGTTGTAGGTTCTGTATTCACATGTTTTCTCTACTACACAGATATTTTAACAGTATTTCTTACTTATGTGCATGATCCCAGTTTTTTTTTTTTTATTAAAGACTAGATTGATGATGAAGGAATAATATGAGAAAACAAAACCCGACACAGAGTGGCAGTCAAAAAATGTTATTTCCTCCTTTTCTTTCCTTTAGGAAATGAGGTGATGGTAGAGTTCACAGAGTTCACATAAAGACTGGGAGTGGTTTTTTAGGATTTTTGAAGGTCGTGTTATTCTTGTATATGTTTTAAAAAGAAATCCGTGATAGTAACATGTAGTTATGCTGTAGAATACCATTTGGGAAGGGGGGAATTAAATTTACATTCTACATTTGCAAGCACTTTGTCCTCAGTTGAATGGAGAGAAGAATGAAATAAGTTGATGTCTTTTAAAAGACAGTACAATTTCAATTTTCAAGAATTTTATAATATTTGACAAAGCAGATCTTCATCAGCCTATAAGACTAGTATTCCTAATTTATACATAGTATACATATATAATCTTCAGTATTTTACATGAGGAATGACATTTCTGTTTTATTGTATGTGAAGAAATTAGTGGCTTTCTTTACTTGACTGTTTTAATCTGCTTTCACAATTTCGTTTAGGAGAAAGCCATCACCTGAATCATTCACTTTTCACCCACTTGAGCTGCCACCTGGGAATGCATTTAAAACAACTTGAACTTTATACATGAGCATGATCCAACTTTAGCCTTGTCCTGTAGTTCAGAAAAATGTGGGTAATTTTCATCAATTACTTTTACATGTGTTTCTAGTCCTCTGTTATGGCTATATCAAGAGGCAAAATTCGTGGAAATAATACCAGGCAGTGATCCTGTTTTAATGAGATTTTCAGTCTAATTATATGTGCTCTAAAGGTTCAAATAACATTTGGATCAACTGCCAAATTTTTTGGGTGCTTAGCTGGACTGAACTTCTGAACTTCTGAATAAGTTCACTTTTCAGTGGTTGAAAGATCTTCTAGAGAAAGCAAATCCTTTGGTCTGGTCAAGAGTTATTTATAATTTTTTTACAGTGTAGCTTGCTATGTCTGACCTCTATATACCTTTTCTGCTTAGCTTACTAGTAAGGAAGTGGAACTGTCAGTTCAGAAAATGCAGGTATTTTCCCTAAGGTGGTAAATCCATATTTTGAATTCTTTCCCTATTTTGTTCAAATTGGGAAAGAAAAAATGTCCTTTTTAAATTTTTGTAATTTACATTAAATTAAGCTACAGCCAGATGATGTCATCTCTGACTATAAAAGATAATGTTTTCCAGTTAATAGTAACAACCAAGCTTTATATAGATTTTATTATGCCCTCTCCATTTGTTTTAATACACATGTGATCCTAACTACTCCCTGTGAAATATCTTATTAATCATATTTTACAGGAAATAAAGGCTTGGAGGTTTAATGACTGGTTGAGCATCTGAGTTAGTTCTTAAACTGAAATCTTCTGACTTTCGGTCCATTATTCATTCCACTGTGCCACAACTACCTCTAACCTCATGTAAATAGCCTTTTTCAAGAGACAGAGGAAAACACAGTGAGTGATATGGAAACAGCTAGATTTTATCTCGTGAGGTACCAAGCGGCAAGTTTAATAGAGGCAAAGCATGAGGTAGCTCAGCCACATGTAAACTGAAGTTATGAGGGAGTGGAAGAGTTATGATTGAGAGGAGTTGCCTCCAAGGAGACAGAGGAAGTGGCCCTGGTTTCCTATTTTTCTAGCTCCAGTCTGGGGCCCACCTGAATCATGAGGTTCCTCTCTACAGTTTATTTTTTCTTGGAAGAAGTAAAGAGAATAAAAACATAAGAATCTGATGTTCTCAAGTAAGTGATAGATTCAAAAGGAATTTTAAATTTTGCTTTAATTCTTAGACGATGGAAAAATAGCTCTCTTTCCACCAGTATCTCTGCACAAAGAAAATTTTAAAATTCTAAAATATTTGAATGATTTAAGATGAACCTAGAAAGTGATCATTCAAATTCTATCATAGATCCAGTTAACATATTATTATGAATTACTGCAATTATTTGAAAAATATCTCTCTGGCTGCATTCAATCATTTAAAAGAATCTGAATACTGAGCTCAGACAACCGTTTCCTCTTCTCTGAGGGTTCTATTGAAATTATACAAAAAACTTAACAGAAACAACAAACAATATTGTCATTAGAAATTAAGAAAAGTTTCCACCAGCACAACAAAAGGTTAAAAGGATTCCTAGAGAACAGAAATCAAGTGATAAGAGTGAAGGAGAAAGAAAAGAAAACTGTGGCCCTGGTCCCTAGACATCAGCATAGATCTCCTCTAGGAACTCAAAGGTCAGAATCAACATGTTCCAGTGAGAGTGGGTCAGGGAGCAGTTAGTACAGTGATTCATTAGGGAGCTGCCACTTTCTTTCCCGTGTAAATAAAGAGGCTGCCAGCAATGACTTTTACCCTTCGGCTCAAGCCAGGGAACTGCTCTAGAAAGAGTCTGCAATTGGCCTCAGGGGTGAGTTCACTGGGTTCTGAAAGAAAAGCACAGCAGAATTTGAGGTAAACAGGTATTTGAACAATGGATGCAGGAAAATACTCCCCTTCCTCCCCCCCACAAAAAACCCTGTGTACTCTTCTTATTTTGTAAAATGGTGTTATCAGGAAGAGGTGTTTCCAGTTGCCTACCTACTGGTTCTTTATCCATACACCCTATTGGCAAAACTGTCACCAGGTGCTGCCCAGCAACCTCAAACCACCAATTAGTGTCCCTATTTCAAGGGATGAGGGGGGGAGAGGATCTATCCCCATCTCTGTCTCTGTTTCTGTCTCTATTTCTGTCTCTGTCTCTATCTCTACCTCTATCTCTATCGCTCTCTATCTCACCATCATCTATATACAGAGGAAACCCATGCAAGCCAACTACATTAATTAACTCAGAACTTCCTTCAAAATAGGAACTGACTCCATGTATAGTGGGTACATTAAAAAAGAAAAATTCATGGAGTATAATCAAAGAAGCAACTTAATTTTTGTGTTCCACTGTCCTTTTTATCCCACTGGTCAGGTGAGGTAGGACTTTCCTTAAACTTTGCTGAAAACTCATGACTTTTCTAATCACACTTCATTGACAGAAAGTATTTGGTTACTGTATCTAGCAAAACAAGTCTGGATTCATGGCCTTAAAATCTCAGTTCACTATATTAATTGACACTTCAATATTCATTCAAAGATGAGACTTTTCCCAGCTCCCTCAGCTTCTGTGGGTTGGCTGCCTGTTTTTAGGAAAGATTATTTTAATTATTTTCCCTTTCTCTCTTTCCTCTTTTCCTCCTGAAAAGCCTCTCTTTCTGACCCTTCAAAGATATGAGAGAACAGATAATGGGAAAATATTACATCTTTTACAGCATTGTTGTGAGAAATGAACTAATATGCTATATTTAATGGAATCTAAGATGCTAATGATCGTAAAACACACTTATTTTATGTATCACTAAGAAAGGGGAAAAAAAAGTTGCCAATTAAACTATGACACAATACTTTTTTAAATGAGTTATGTTTACCTTTTAATTATCGAAAGAATTATTTTAAACTTATTTATACTTAGTTTTTTGATCTTTCTAGTATATACATAACAAAGAAAGCCATAAGTGGAACAAATTTATTAATGTAGTTCTAAAACTTCTTCACATTCAGTCCAACATGTTTGAATCACTTTTTGACTCAATGTCATTGATGTCTGTGTTTTTCTACATACTTTCCTTTTCTGTGCCGTGAATATCATTAGTGATATGGTATTTTTTAAAAGAATGTCACATTACTGTCTATGGCATTTTCTTCCAAGTAGCTGACACCCTTTCTACAAGTTTTGACAAAAATATCTTAATTTTATCAGAAGGTATCAACAAAAGGATTTTAGATAACAATCAGGACTCATATTTCTTCCTTAAAAGATTCTTAAGGGTTTATTGATTAAAATATTTAGATGGGCAGTTGTCTAGTCGTGCCATATGTGAAACCAAATAAAGGTATGCACAATGACAAGTGTACCAGAACTGGAGAATAGAGAATCATAGAACTCTACTGATTGTAAGATGAATTTGGATTTCAGAAGTGTTACAATATGAGAATGCAGACATCTTGAAATTGATGAAATATGATACATGCACACGTGTATGGATGCATGTGTGAACAGTGCCTGGCAAATATTAAGCCCTCTATATGTATTAGCTATAATTACTATGATTATTATTGTAACTTGAATGATACTCTAGAAAAATGGTTTTGTGTACTCTGGGACTGGCATATGTTTAAAACTAACTTTTTCTGTTGCAGGAAATTTTGTAGGTATTTTGAAGGCTCCTTTCTTGGAAAAATTTGACTGTACATCTATGACATAGTTGATGCATTTTTCCTTAGCTGCCAACTGTCCACATATATTTTTGTCAGTGTACTCTACATATATTCTTTCTTGTAAGCTCATAGTACCCTCACAGGTGATCCTCTTGGGTAGGATTTAAAATATCTCTCTCTTATGTATAGCACACATCTAGTCCATGAGAAACACTCGGGAATCCTGTATCTTACCTAGTTTTCAATTAAACTGATCTTGAGGCAATATCTCCTCTTCTTTTTCCCCTGCCAAAGCAGCTAGCCAATCAGTTTGATACTCTATATCTGTATTTTCAGATTACAAGTCATACCCAGTCCATTGTCGCCTAAATCCACCTCTCTTCCCCTCTTCCTCACCCAGAAACATCCTATGGACGAAGCGTGAAAGGCTTAATTAATGTTACAGTAATGTATATGTAATAAAACTTGACAGTCAAATTGCTAACGATGGTAACATTTGTGGATTGGGACTTGAGGTATATGTTGTACATGTAGGGAGAGTTTTATGTTTCATTTTAAACTCTTCTGTATATTTCGGAAAAATAATGCCAAATGGAATGAATGACTTAAAAAAAAGTAGAATTATGTCTAAAGACATACCTCCGTGATTTATCTCTTGTCAATATCATGGTGAGGGATATAATTGTCTAGTTTCATTACAGTCCTAGTTATATAGATACAGTCTCCTCTGGCTCATTCTTATCTGAATTTTCCATGTTTTTCCCACACATCTATGGCTCCATGCATGCTATTCTTTCTGTGTGAAACATGTAATCTCTCCTTAGGCTCCCGACACACGTCTACTTCTTCATGACTAAATCATTGCACCAACTTGTCTAGAAGATTCTTCTCTTTTTGCCTCTGTGCTTTTCTTTATAATAGCTTTTAACAAACTATATTAATCACATATAGAAGAATCATAACAATAATTACACATATAAAAACATTAAGTTGGTTAAAGAAGCTTTTGAGTTGTCAGGTAGTTCAGCTATCTCCTCTTAATAGGAGGCTAGTACTAGGTATTATTCATTTTTGCCATTCCAGTTCCAAGCATAAGGCCTAGCAGATAATAGGCATATAAACATATTTATTGATAAAATCTGAATGGATATAATCTTGTTAAGAATACAGAATCATTTGTAATTCATAATTTTCCAACACATGAAAAGGTAAACAGAGAGATCTTCTCTATTACTCATTTGATCAGGTCTGTCTTATAAATTAAGCCTTAAAATTATATATGCACATATTATGTGTGACATTTTTTCTGTAGTTTTTCTGAAAGCAACTTATAATTTTTTCTTTTTTTGTAAGGAAGATTAGCCCTGAGCTAACATCCATTGCCAATCCTCCTCTTTTAGCTGAGGAAGATTGGCTCTGGGCTAACATTCATGCCCATCTTCTTCTACTTTATGTGGGACACCACCACAGCATGGCTTGACAGGTGGTGTGTTGGTCCGTGCCTTGGATCTGAACCTGCAAACCCCGGGCCACCAGAAGCAGAGTGCATGAACTTAACTGTTATGACACTGGGCCAGCCCAGCAACTTATAATTCTTAATGTCAGTCCTGTGAAACAAAGTCATACGAAGTTCATTTATGTTAACCACAATTTCCCAAATAGAATGCAGAATTGAGTCCATGCATTTAAACAGTTCTCTATAAGATATCGTATTTGGTTAGCTATTCCATGGTGAGTAGAAGCTATTTTTATGTTTGTTTTTGTTGAGAATCAGATTTCTTAAGAAATTATTTGAAGAAACATTTGAGAGTTTGAAGACCTTTGAGAATTGTTTAAGCGGCAGAAATCTTAACCGGGCAAGTCCCATCTTTACCCCAAATTTACAAATTTAAATACATAACTTTTTCTGATAGAGCAAGAACTTTCTTGTGCAAACTGGCCTGAACCCCTTGAACTTATTTCTACTCTTTCTGTAATGTGCTTCCCTTGCCTCTTCATTTGGATAACCCTATGCATCATTTGGTTCCTTGTTAAAAGTCACTTTGCCAGGAAGCCTTCCTCACCTGCAGATGATATAGGCTCCCTTTTGTTCCTTTCATGGCCTTCTATTTACTTTCCTTTTGTTTTTCTTTGTCTTTTTTTGACTATCCTTCATGGTTTTATCAAAATTGATGTGTATTCATTCACTTACTCACTTGTCAATGCAATTGTACCACAAATTCTCTTAGGGCAGGAAAATATATAGGTCTTATTCTTCACTGTATCCAGTGCTTAGCTAAGCACCTCACATACTATAGGTTCTCAGTAATATCTAGTAAATGAACGAATTAAAAGAATCAGGGACACTAGGAAATTTGCAGGTAATTGAACAAAGTGGGAGAGATGGGCATGATTTGCTTGTGTGGGCAAATGCAAATTCTTTCAGCTGTAGAAGACCTACTTCCATTTTTAAAACACATATTTTATTAACCTTTCATTTTTACTTTAAAAAGACATGCAGAAACTTCTTTGCCACATCAGCATGTCTCAAATAAATGAACAATTAAAAAGTGCAGTATGTTGCATAAGATTGTCTACAGTGCACATCTAATTACTTAGGACCTTTCCACTATTAAAATACATCCTGACCCTGCCAGGTAAGTCATGCCCCAAATGTGGAATTCCTTCTTCTAGAGGAATAGTAGCTGTTTGTTTCTTTCCATTCCCGTGGCCAAATTTTTCTTGAACAGATATGAATGATTTTAAAATTTTATTTGAGCAGATATGAAGGATTAGTCAAAGGGGAGAAATTTTCAGAAATAAAAATGCTGTAATTAATTTATAATTATGAAATTTTTTCTCTCATCCTCATTTTACATTAGACAGTCATGTGCTGCATAATGACATTTCAGTCAACGATGGACCACGTATGCAATGGTGGTCCCATAAGATTAGTACTACATAGCCTAAGTGTGTCGGAGGCTATACCATCCAGGTTTGTGTAAGTAAGATAGGGGGAGGAAGAAATTTTCCTCTACCCTTCTAGGTTCTTCTGGATGGTCTAAGAATTAAATTGACATGAGACAGATGAACAGGAGAAAAATAAACAAAAATTTGATGACATGTATACACAGGAGGAACACAAGAAAACCAAGTAACTGGCCAAAATGGCTGAAGCCCTCACCTTGAATACCATCCTCAGCTAAAGACAAAAGATGTTGGGGGTGGGGAGAGTCAGGGACTTCAAAGGGAAGGAAGGCAATTTATAGGTAGGTGAAAAGGAGCAAATGTTTGGAAAACAAGTGTTTGGCCACACAGAAACAGAAGAACACAGAGGGAAGCCCAACAAACAGACTTTTCTAGGTTTTTCCCTGTCCACCACCTAGTTCATGTTATGCTAAGGAGACAGCTCGCTCCCTGAGACAGGGTTTTTTTTTTTTTTAATCTGAATTCTTAAGGCTAGCTAAGGGGGAGGTAAGAAAAATGAGTCTTTTGTTTCTTAAAAATAATCAGCCTAAAACAGTCCTCATGTTACAGAGACACATTTTGGAGTGGTAAATTTTGTTCCCTTTCAGTACACTCTATGATGTTTGCATGACAAAATCGCCTAATGACGCATTTCTCAGAATGTATCCCCCTTGTTGAGCAATGCATGACTGTACGAAGAATGGGAACCCTCATGCACTAAACTTGCAGCTTCTGCAGGTGAATTAGGGTGCTACATTCAGAAACAAACTAAACCCCAACAGTGAAAAATTCTTTGGTTTGTCCTGAAAATGAATAATGTCTCCCAGCTTCCCAATTCCCAACAGATTCTTTTAAGGCGTTGTTAATCTAGACAGGGGATAGAGCATCAGACAAAACAAACAAGTCCTTGCTTTCATGGATGGTATATTCTTAAGGGATTTTAGCTTAAGTGGTATTTGTTATATGCCTTCCTTTGTGACTTGGAAAAGTGATTTCTCCTTGGAGTTGGCCCAGGGTTTGAGTGAGACTAAGGTGTGGAAAGGTGATATAATCCTGTTCTTCAGGCAACAGATACTTTGTAAATAAGTTGGTTTTCAAACTGGGGTCACCTCAGGTCACTCTTGGGAACATGAGTGGTGAGTGAGCTCAGCACCTAGTAGCTACGACTAATACCACATTTGGGAGATTTTGCTGCAGCAGCTGAATCAACAGCTGGGATTCTAAAATCCCTAACTTGCACATAGGATTTAGCTTTCTCACCCACAAAATTATGGTCCTATATTTACCATCTGTGTGTCACTTTATATTTATGAAATTATAGAAAAAAAGGATTTATTGGGAAAGTAAAGAAATATTTTTGAAAATAATTTAAAACCATGGATCTGTAGCTTAGAAATGCAGTTCTTAATAGGACACGATTCATTAGACATAAAAATAGCTCATTAACAAAGAAGAGCTATTAGCTAATAACTTTTGAGAGGAATCATAATTAGTTTAAAAAATCATGAGCTATTGAAAAGGCTATCTATCCCCTTTACCAATAATAGCAGAAATCCTCCTAAATTTCTAGAGTTCATCCAATGCTTGTTCTCTTTAACTGTATCAATGTTAATATACAATGGAAAGAAAAATGAAAGCTAACTTTTTGGTACCTTTGAATGTCTTTTGTTTTTTGCCTGTATGCAAAGGACATTTGCTTTTTGCTAGAGGGTTTGAAGGGAAAGAATGGCTGCCAAAACGCAGGTCACTTTGTCAGGTATAGGACAGTCTGAGAAACATGGAAACCTGATTCTACCAGGCTAATAATACACAGCTGAGATGCAAATCTCCCACCAGCTGTTCTCATCGGTGTTATTAGCCCTCCTTTCCATAAATAAATAGCCTCTCTGAGAAAGAGCTTCTAGGTATTGTGCTGCTACTTCTGAGTGATATCAGCAAAAGAGGATAGAGTAATCAAAGAGGAAGTGCTCCCCAAGCAGGCCTGTAGACTGAGACATTTTGCTGGTCTGGGGAACAAAGGGCTTGACTTCTATGTGCTTCCATGGGGTAGCATGTCAGTTCTCACATGCACTAGTCTCTTGATAAGTAATCAGTGGGTTATTTTCACGTCTCTGCAGTATGTTTGTCTCAGGTTCACTGTTTATAGCATTTCACAGCTAGAAGGGACCTTAGAGATGAACCTCTTACGGAGGAGAAACATTTTCACGTTTGCCTTTTTCTATAACTGTAGAGTCACACACTTATTTTTCTTATGGCAAATGACTGAGTTCAAGTGGGAGTGGAAGATTTATTTTTCTTGAGTTTGGCAAAGTACCGGTTCAAATATGTTGCTTAGTTTGGGAAAGAGAAAAATCAAGTAAAATTCTGCTCTAAATGTTTAGTTACTCTTTTCTTCAGATTTTGAATATGAATTAACATTAACTTTTACAGAGACACATTTTCTTTCTTTCAAAACAGCTTTAGGTTATTAATCTGATGTTAAAGTTTATAATCAGAGATGATTTTGTTTGTTTTTCATAACAGATTTCCAGTGTCAGTAATCCCATAAATGTATGGTCCTAATTTAAAATAATTGCTCTGAAGTAAAAATAAGCAACTCTGTCACTGTGGGACTTTAAAGGAAAGGGCAGTCTTCCAGGCAAATTATAAACAAATTGACCCTCTTAAGATTTTCATTCTTATCTAAAAACTCATTCTTTGCCAGTACGCCTCATGATTTTTTGTGGCTAAGAAAGCATAGTTCTTAATGGCCCATTATCCTCAGCCTTCCTGATCCAGACAAGTAAATGCAAGCCCATGCCTCATGAAGAATGATTGATTTAGTTACATGGGCATAATTGCCCTATTAGGAAGAATCAGTTCGTTAAAGCTTCGGGGAATGAGTAAGTTAGATAGAGGTGAGGCGGGCTAGACTTACCTTGACATGAAGACAATCAAGTGAGGAGAAATCAATTGGCATCTATTTAATACTCTATGATGTGTGAAAACTATTCTGAGAAATTTAGTTGCTTTTTCTTTTTTTTCTTTCAAAAGAGAGAAATCAGTACTTTTAGTTAAAATGTACATTTCACTTATAAATGAAGGTAAAATGTGATTTCAGCATATATGAAACTCTTTAGAAACAGAACTTCATTCTAATATATATTTTATAAATATTGTCAGTACGGACTCTTTGTAGATAAGGCTAATTTACTCAGGTTTACCAAAGGACAGAGGAGCATCTTCCAGAAAGAAGTTGACATTGTAAAAATAAAGAAAATTATATATATATATAAAATTGTATTATTCTGTAGGCAATGTGATACACCACTGAGAACCATAGGGTTATAGGACTGTAATAATAATAATACACTGAATTTGTTTGACTTTTTGTAGTTTTTGCAGGCATTTGATTTTTCACAGAAATCCTGTAAATTAGCCACTTCTATTTAATCTCCATTACTCATGTGGAAACTGAGTCTCAAGTTCATCTTGATTGTGGGTACCAGACCTGGACTTGATTCTAGGTCTTCTGGATCTTGACAATTTCTAGGTTATCCCCCTTATTTTATATATAATGAGATTTAAATTTTGAGATTTCTGATTTGCTTAGATCATAGCTTTAATTGACTCATATTAAAATAAGCTTTATTGAATTACTTAAGAATTCATCATTACATTTTATTATAAAGAATTTAAACCATATAGATGCAAAAATTAAAAAAGGAAGTCACCTTTCTTCCCTAGTCTATCTGTAAACTTTGTCAGTTTGCTGTGAATCATTTCAGACATAGCTCTATGGATTTAACCACAAAGCAACATGTATACACACATACACATGCCTTCTCTCTCACACAAACCGTGTCTGATTCATTTATTTATAAATGAGTGATGAAATGAATGATAATTTTCCTCTTTTTTTTTCCTGCGACCTAATTTTTTAACTTAATAATACGTGCAGAGAAACTAAACCCTATTTAGAATAGCTATTATATTTAAATCACTACATAGTATTGCTTAATATAGATAACTCATGTAACCTTTTACATGTTTTGATGGGCATTTATATAGTTTCTAATTTATTTTCTTTAAACAAGTGGATAGCTTGTACATATCAGTGTAAACATATTGGAATATTTTAAAGAACAAATTCCTAGAGGTGATTGATACTGGAAAATTGCCTTTTGTCAAGGTTCTAAAAATGTTTACTCAACAAATTGTTATAAGAGGTCATCGAGAGGACGTGGTCCCCAGCTGACCCAAGGGCTGGAGCTGGGCAATCAGAGGCTCCTTACTCCCTCCCCCGTCTTTGGAATGTATGTTCTGACCACTGTTCCAAAAGCCAGAGCGGATTCAAGGACTTAATCTTGAGAGAGTAAGGTTTAGTTGAGACTTCTGGACTGAATATGTGACTGAACCCAGTTAAGGCCTCTACATAAACATTTAAGGTTCTGGCTGGCAGGTGAGGAGATCTACTTCTTGCGACCGCCCAAGACAAGCCTCATCCGTAAGTTCCCTTGCTTATTATACTTGCCACCTACCAGGCTGGAGTGGTCTGCCTCCATCCTAGGTCTCCCCCTGCCCTCTGGGTTTGGGGGGGCCAGTTTTGGATTTCACCTGGAAAGCTCCTGAGTTTGCCAAATGATGTAAATCCACCAACTTACTATATTGAAAAATATGTATTTTAAATCTTAGTTTATTTTTTCAAAGGAAAATGGATATCTTTAAAAAAAAATTGGGTGTCTGAGTGAATTTTCATTTGTTTAGTGGCTACTTGTATTCCTTTCACTGTGAAATATCTATAAACAAACTTAGTCCGTTGTTCTATTGGATAAGTAATATTTTGCTTTTGATTTTTACAAGTAATTTACATACTAAGAATATTAATCTATTGTTTGTTATCAAAATTAAAAATATTTCATTTTCACATTGGATTTTTCACTTTTTAATACTATCTTTTACGTTTTAAAAGTTTTACATTTTTATGTAATTCAATAGGTCAATCTTTTTCTTTATGGCTTCTGAATTTTGTGTTATGCACAGAAAAAATTGGTTACCTCCAAACTGATTAAAAATTAATCATCCATATCTTTCATAAATTCGGCTCTTTAAGCTACTAAATTTTCATTAGGTGTAATGTAAGGTAATGTGAGGTAACAATTTCACTATACTTCTTTTTCAAAAAATTCTGAACAATGATCTCTAAGTTATTTGTTAAATAAACTGCATTCTCTACTGATTTCAAAGGTAAACTTAGTTAAGTACTAAATTCTTATTTATATATAACACGAATCTGTTTCTGGAATCTCTGTTTGGTTCCATTGTTCCACCCTTATATGTGTTCTTAACACCTTATTTTACTCTATATTTCCAGAACATTTCACTACAGCATGTTACCACAGATTATTCCTTTTCCCCTGCCAATTGTCTATTTTCATCCTTTCTCTGTAAAGTTCTCCCATTCCTTAGCATCAACTTTTCGAATTCCATTAAAAAGTTGAATTTTAGCTGGTATTTCATTTCATTTGTATATGAATTTGGAAAGAATTATTGTCTTCATGCTGTTGACTCTTCTCATCTGGGAATATGTTATGTATTTCCATTTATTTAAGAGAGAGAGTATGTGTGGATGTGTGTTTATCCTTAAATACATTTCATAGTTCTTTATTATTTCTCATTCAAGTCTTGTAAATTGCTTATTAGATTTTTTATTCCTAGAAATTTTACATTTTTAACATATTGCCTTTTTTTGTTGAGATATAATTGACATATAACATTGTATAAGTTCAAGGTGTACAACGTGTTGACTTGATATTTATATATTGCAATGTTTTCTGTTCTATTTTATTCAGTCGTTGTTCTCTTTGCTTTTCACTTTTCAAAGTTTCTATTGATATGTCTCCAAGCTCAGAGATTCTTCCTTCAACTCTATCCAGTCTACTAATAAGCCCATCAAAGTTATCCTTCATTTCTGTAACAGTGTTTTTTATCTCAGTGTTTTCTTTCTTTTTGGTTCTTTCTTAGGCTTTCCATCTCCCTACTTACATTGCGCATCTGTTCTTAAATGCTATCTACTTTATCCATTAGAGTCTTTAGCATATTAGTCATAGTTTTAATTTCCTGGTCTGATAATTTCAAATCCCTGCTATGTTTGGTTCTGATGCTTGCTCAGTCTCTTCAAACTTTTTTTTTGCCTTTTAGTATGCTTTGTAATTTTTTTCTTGATAACTGGACATGATGGATTGGATAAAAGAAACTGGGTAAATAGACCTTTAGTAATGTGGTAGTGAGATGTGTTAGATGGGGAAGTGTTCTACAGTCCTGTCATTAGGTTTCCGTCTTTTAGTGAGCCTGTACCTCTGGACTGTGTGCTTCATAAGAGTTTCTCATTTATCTTCTCTCCCCTTGGGTGGGACAGGATGGTTAGAGTGAGCCAGAGTTGGGTATTTCCCTTCTATCACACCAAGGCTAAGGTTGGAGTTAGGAATTTACCTTTCCAGATCAATTAGGCTCTAATAATACCCCAGCAGGTTAGGCTCTGGTTAACTAGTTTCCTCTGAGGGCAGGCAGCCATTGTGAAGAATAGAGTGCTCTGGTATAATTCAAAATGGCTGCTCATCCCTTCCCCCTGCTGGAATTCCAAGGGTATTTTCCTCCAATATATGCCATGGGAATCTGGTCAAGCTCCTGGAGGTAAATCTCACAATATTATGGGGCTCCTCTATGACTGGGTCCCTTTGGAGTTTTTAACCGTCAGAGTTGTCTGCTCTGAGTTCCAGCAGTTCATCAATTACGGTTCAGGTTTTCCTACCCTTGCAATTCTTCCTGTAGTGTGAATGTTTGCTCCAGGAAGCCACCATTTCCTGTATTTGCTTGTCTGTCTCTCCAGTCTTGGGGCCTGCAGATTGCCCTGTGTCCTTAAGGATCCAAGAGGAGTTGTTGATTTTTCAATCTCTTCACCTTTTTACTTGTTAGAATGGAGTGGCAACTTCCAAGCTGACAATGTTTTCTTTTACATCTGGTTGTTGTTATTTATAGGAATCTATTGACTTTCATTGCTGACTAGTACAAGTACAGGGGAGGAAGGACTATTCCTCTACCTTCTAGGTCCTTCCGGCTGATCTAAGAATTAAACTGACATGGGAGAATAACAGGAGAAAATAAAGCTTAGTAATACATATGCATGGGAGAAACCTAGGAAAACTGAGTAACTTCTCAGAATAGCTGAGGCCGCCACCTTAAATACCATTTTCAGCTAAAGACAAAGGAGGATGTTGGGGGGGGGGTTGGGACTTCAAAGGGGAGGAAGACAATTTACATAGAGATGGAAATGCAAGTGTTTGCTAAAAAGTGTCTGCTGGGTCATCTACAGATAATGTGATCTGAAAGACAGAACTTTGGTAAGAATGGGCTTACTGGTGCCTTTCTGTCTATCTCACCTATTTTACATTATCCTATAGTTATCTTATGGTATTAGCTCCTTCCTGGAACAGGACTTGTATCTTAAAGTCTTTTAGGTAGTTAGGGGGAAGGTCAAAGTTTCTTTCAGAGTCTTTTGTTCTTAAAAATGATCAAGCCAAAGAGACACATTTTGGGCTGGCCAATTCTGATCTCCCACAATGACAATCTTAATAATTGGTAGATCTAATAGTGCCAGAGTTTATATTTTTATGTTTTAGGTGGAAAATTATGTCATCTGCAAACATGATAATTTTCATTTTCTTTTTAAGTATTCATACTCATTATTTTTATCAGTTATTATATTCACTAGAATCCATTATTCTGTTCTTGAATTTAGTAGAAACTCTTCTTATAATATTTGCTCTCCTGTATTTTATAATGAAAAATAATAATTTGACTTGATGAATATGGAATTTGATTATTTAATTTTTATCTCCAAATGCCTTGGTGGTATAATTGTATGTAAGAGTCATTCATACTTTTTAGATTTCCATTATATCTATAATTATGTTTGTATAGGTGCCTAACAATACTTTTAATCTTCTCTTTTTGTCCTGATAAAAATTGAAAATACAGTACTTGTCATTTTGTATTGTAATTTTATAAGAGCTAATTTGGCTTTATTAATATCTTCTGTTGTTTACTCTCTATTTAGTTTGCTTGCTTTTTGTTTTCTAATTAAGAATTAATTGAATTTAATTTTCTAGTTTAAGAATGCTTTAAGGTTTATAAATTTCTTTCTGCATCTTTGAGTTCCTTTCCTTGGATATCTGAAAATATCTCATTCGGGGGAATTGTTTTGACTGAATTCAAAGTTCAAAATAAAATAATGTTCTTTTTGTGGTATTATTTTCCAGAATTTAATGTTATCAATAGAAAGTTATTAATGTGATTCTCATCTTTGTAAGTATTATGTGTTACAAGAAAAGGTAGCAAATTCCCCAAAAAGGACAAGTTATAAAATGCAAATGAGGGAAACCCAAATGGCTAATAGTTATATGAAGAAATGTGATTATTTGTGATCACACAAATTAAAATGAAAATGTGATGTCACTTTGTACTCATCAGATTGGGAAAAAATGATACAGTTTTATAACTCAAAGTGCTGCAAGGTGTGTAGACAGAAAAGAATCTTGTATATTGATGTTGAAAGTGGAGACTGGTTCAACTCCATCGTCGAGACATCTTATACCACTTGGTGAAATTAAGAATGCCCACCTTGCAACCCAGCAATCCAGCTTCTAGGTGTACATCCCAGAGAAATCCTACACAGGATGTAAGGAGACACAGGTGATGATTTGTAGTAGCAAAAAGTTGGAGGCAAACTAACTGTCACTGGGAGAATGGACAAGTGTAATATGGTGGTTATGCTCTACAACATATCAAGCAGCAGCTGGAAACAATGACTAGATATACACACAGAATGTGAGAGCTCTTAGGAACATATTGTTGTGTGAAAAAAAAAGCACAAAACATAATAAAGTTTCCAGCAAGATACCACTTATATATTTTAAATACATAAATGCAAAATAACACTTCATATGTTTCTATTAACACATAAGAGTAAAGGACCAAGAATAGGCAAAATATTTCTGAAGAATGAAATTTAGAATGGGAGACTAGCCCTTCTAGATATCAGGATATATTATGAAGCTATAATCATAAAAACAGGTATTCTTATAAGGAATAGAATAGAATACAGAGCTTGAAAGCAGACAAGTGCATTTATTTCACTTTAATTTATGACAGCAACCAGATATTTAGGTTATTAAGTACTTTTTAACCTGAGTAGTATAAGATAAAGTTTTAAATTTTTGAATTGATTAAGTATTTTTGTTTCTTTCTGTTCTAAAGATTTTCAGAATGATTTCATAGTTAGCTAGTAGAATCTGTAGTTTAAAAACTATTTTACAAATTATTGAAGATTTTATATGATCAATTTTTATAAATGTTCCATAATCTGTTGAAAAATAAAATAAAATTTCTACTATCATAGTAGTATGTTCTATATGTATTATGTGTCATACTTCTGTTATTCATAGTTTCTGTTTTAGTGCTTGTTTATTTATAGATTCTGCTGTTTAGTTTAAAATTTTTTATTTGTTTTTGGATAAATTCTATTTCTGCTGTTTTGAGTGGGTTATACTTTTGTTTTGGTACTCATTGAAGTTAACTTAATAAATTTATATAATATGTTTACACATTTATTTACTGAGGCATATTCTTTAGAGGATGTCTTCTATTGACTATTTACTGTGATGGATAAAAAAATTAGTACATTTATCACCCCTTTCACCTCTCTTTATGGTCACTCCAGTTTTTTGGTAGATTTATTGACTTTCATTTCATATTGGCAAACATTACTGAATGAATAAATACAAACCAGAACAATTGCAGATCTGTTTTTCTGTTGTCATGTGGTGTCCCCTCCCCAGTTCTTCTTTTCAGATAGAGTTTTAGGAAAATAATGTTTATAGATTTAATCTCTACTCTTATAATTACCCTTGTAATTTAGTTAAAAGTTCTATTGCAAGGTTCAGTTCAGTTGGTCAAGGTTGATCTTAAAAATGCCTTCATATTCCCTTTCTTTTTTTCCTACCCAATTCATTAGCCTTATTGAATCTATCACTTCTTCCAGGCAGAAGATGCAAAAGATAGCAAAACTTGAGAACTTTGACCAAGGAGCTACTAGGGGAGTACACAGGAAATGGAGTGTTTCTTGAAACTTTTCCCTTGGCCATTCACTTCTTAGAGCTTCAGTTCTATTTTCTCTTTTGATTTCTGTTCCAGTTAAATATGACTTTCAAGGTGCTCAGGCAAATGTTTATTTTATTAAAATTTTTTTTTAGCATTTTATATCTTTTTATTATGGAAAAAGTGTAGACATATTCAAAAGAGGAGAGGTTGTATAATATATCCTGTGTATTCATCACCCAGCTTCCATAATTATCAACTTATGTCCAATAGGATTCATTTATATTCTCATCCTGTTCCTCTTCCTTTCTCCTGGATTATTTTGGAGAAAACGCCAGATATGATATGATATCATCTATATGTATTTTTAATGCATCTATAAAAGATGACTCATTTAAAAATATAACCTCTGTTATTACATAAAACACTACCAAGAATTCCTGAGTATAATTGGACATACAAAGATGTTTAAATTCCCACAATTGTATCTCACTCTTTTTAATAAGTTAATTCTTCAAATCAGGATCCAAATAAATTCCAAGTATAACAATTAGTGGGTAAGTCTCTTAAGTCTCTTTCAATCTATAGCTTCTACCTCCATCTCACTATTATTTTACTTGCAATTATTTGTTAAAGAAACCTTATTGTTTGTGTTACAGAGTTTCCCAAAGTCTGAATTTTGCTGATTGCATCCTGTGGTATTTCTAAATGGTTCCTCTGTTCTTTTTCCTGTGAATTGATCAGATTGAGGCTTGATTTTTTTGGGCAAAGCTACTTGACTGGTAGTGGTATATTTTCATTAGAAGGGTCATAATGTCTGCTTGTCTCTCTTTTTGTGAATTAAGCAACCACCAATGATCACTGCAAGACCCATTATTTCATAAAGGACTGCAAAAGGGTGATATCCTAATTCAATCATTCCTTTTCAATTATTATCTGAAATATTTAGGTGAACAAAAAATTCTCCCCCATGGGCTCCTTGTTTATCTGAGTTCAGAGCATATAGCTTAGAACTGCAGGTTAGATGCTTGAGTCTTTTCCTTATTTGTCAGATTTCAAAATAATGGCTTGGCTCCCTAGCATCCTTGCAAAATCAATTAGACTTTTAAATATATATATGTTTATATAAATATATATATATATATATAATTAGCAACTTATGGATTTAAACATTTGAGTGTTTTAAGCAATTAAAATTATTATTCTTAGTCATGCTCAAATTTTCCTAGATTTGAATGGTGGAAGCTTCTCCCAGTTGGCTCCTGAGTCTTTTTGGCATGATCCCAATAATGTTTGCTTCTTACTGTCTGGTTTGACAACATTTTCTAGGCTAAACTTGTATATTTTCTGCCCTAACTTGAAATCTAAAAATGTTTTGAGGAGCTCTAGTTACTTTGTGAGAAATCATATTTGGAGACCAAAATATGGTTGAACGGGGTATTTATTGTTCCTGAGTAGCTGTTTTTAGTGAAAAGAAGTAGGATATATATATTTTTGAAGTATATAATATATCATATATTCATGTTTGCACTCCAATTCAAAAATAACCAATTCAAGAATTCAGGTTTTTTACCTAACCAAATTCCTTACATGTGGATCTCCTTTTCTCATAACCAAAATTCCAGTTTTCAATGACATCATTATTCATTTGTTTTGTCCTGTACAGCACACTCAGCAAAACAATGCTAGCACTTAAAAATGTGATTACTGAAAATAGTCTGAGGATTTTTTCTCTTTCAGCTTTTCCTTCTTAGTGTATATCCCAATAGGAACGAGCAATTGATTTACAGTGTTTCAAAAATCACTTGAAATAAATAGGTCCTCTCAGTGTAGTTTTTTTCATCCACTCCACACAGATTATGCCCATTTTTTCATTAATCTTTGGTTGGAATTTTAAGATTAAAAAAAATTCTATTTTGTATTTAGGGAAAATATTATGTTATTCTATCAACTCTGTTTCCTTTTTTTCCAAAAATGTTTGTTTTGTTGTTGGTTGTTTTGGTTTATTTCTCTACTTTTAAAAAACATTAGCAAATATCTTTTTAAATTAATGTTCTTGTGTTCTTTGGATAAATATCCAAAAGTGGACTAGCTAGATCTTATGGTAATTTTATTTTTAACTTTTTGAGAAATCTCCATACTATTTTCCATAGGGGCTGAACCAATTTACATTCTCACCAGCAGTGTATGTTTCCCTTTTCTCCAGCAGATGAATGGATAAAGAAGATGTGGTATACTATGGAATACTACTCAGCCATAAAAAAGATGAAATCTTGTCATCTGCAACAACATGGATGGTCCTTGAAGGTATTATGCTAAGCAAAATGTCAGATGGAGAAAAATAAGTACTGTATGATTTCACTCATATATGGAAGATAAACAAATGAACAAACACATAGATATAGAGAACAAATTGGTGGTTACCAGAAATATAGACTGGTGGGAGGAGGGCAGAAGGAGTAGAGGGGCATATGTGTAAAGTGATGGATGGCAACTAGACTGTGGCAGTGAACACAATGTAGTCTACACAGAAGTCAAAATATAATGATGTACACCTGAAATTTATATAATGTTATAAACCAATATTACTTCAATAAAAAAATAAGCAAGTATACTCTTTCCTCTTTCTTAGATTGGAAGAATTTAAAGCACCTTTAAAGATGAATAGCATCTGTGTTTGTGAGAGAGAGAGAGAGAAAGAAAGAGGGAGAAAGAGGAAGAGAGAGGGGGAAAGAGAGGGAGAGAGAAACAATATAGGTTAAAGAATGTGTGCTAAATTTTGGCTGGCAAGTAAGTTTGGATTTATGGAGACTTCCCAAGATGATTTCAATGTACATATTTATAACTAGGAATCTGTTTAATTTGACTGTTAATATGCTAAGGTTTATAATTTACATGACTTTTTTTTCTAACATATTCTCTGAGGTAATTTAGTTTTCAAAGTCTACATGGATTCCACTGAGTTTATTTGAATAACTGTGAATGTGGTTTCATTTACATTCCCATGTGTAAAGGTGTCTTTGACAAATACAAGTTCATCTGGAAATATTCTTTTTATTAAAACATTGAAATTTAGCAATGGGTTGAATGTGACTTGATAATATTCACTTTTAACTGTGAATGAAATAAGCTTATTAGTATTATATGTTAACATTGCTATATTGATTCTTCAAATTTAATTTAATGTAGCTCTAATCTTTGAGAATAATTTCTCTATTTTGGTAACTGCCAGTGATCCTTGCCTCCTGGTATTTATATCCTTATGTTGTTTCCTCCCACTTTAAATATAACTTGATTCAGTAAATTTTTCTCTGATTTTATCACTTCTTATGTATATTTATGTATGTCAATAACTGTCGAATGTATGGCATGTTAAAAAGACTTTATTTACTAGGATTCTAGGCAAAATGCTCATCTCAAGAAATGCAGTTAATGGCTGATGGATGACACTTTCCAAGTAACTAGCCATGGTTGGAAGTGTGTCAAGATTTAGAGGAAATGTAGTGAAAAGTGAACAGGATGACAGTGTGGTAGTGCAGGGACAAAGTGGAAGAAAGATTCTTAATATCCTGAAAATAAAACTTGGGAGCATGAGGGTCTAAAGGGAATTTAAAAAAAAATGCTTACCAGTATGATGGCCTAATTGTGTGATATCCTTGGGTCATATTTTCAAAAACTTCTATAATCAAACTTTTCTGATTAGTCAGTGTTTTTAGAGTTAGACTCATATTTCTTCATGGTGAGTAGTCCCAGGTTTTACAGGTAGAAAATGACTGCCTAGTTTTACATTGACTTTATCTATCGTTTCATCTTCTTCCATGAACTCATTGTCCTCACCCTATCCATAATCTAAATCTGCTCTCTGACTCCCTGTAGCAACATATGGAAATACCATCTAACTTGTGATTCAAGATGGAAACAAGACAGTCATTCTTAACATTTGCCTGTACCTGAATTTTCATAATCATTCATTGAGCCTTGTCAAGATTCTTCCTGAAATATCTCTCAAAATTGTCCTCTCCAATCACAACCTCACTGACATTGCTTTAAGTTAGAAACTCAACATCTGTGTTCTGAATGATTAAAATAACTTCCTGACTCTTGTGCCTATCTCCAGAATCTGTCTAGCTCTAAACTATTTTCTCTGCATCCATTAATTTTTGTTATGAAACACAGATATGATACTGCCAAATTTTAGATAGAAAACCTTAAATGGCACGGAATTACCAACTGTTACAAGTCCAGATAACTTCAGGAGGGCATTCCAGGTTCATCATCTTGACCCAATATGTCTTTAGGGATTACACTGCTATCCACATGAATTCCCTTAACCATGAAGAGCATCCATACTGAGGCACTTTGCAGCATTTGATTGGTCCAGGGATGGGCAATGGACAATGTAAAGGCAATTCAAAACCCTTTTTTGAGAGGAATTGGGAAGAATTTGGAGTTGGGCTGGAGAAATGGAGGGAGAGAAAAACGGAGATTGAAATTTGGTCTGAAATTTTATCTCTCTCTCTCGTGAATTTAGGGACTTGTTGGCAGTCATCTTCCTCCTTTCACGTGGCCTGAGTAGCAGAGATAGTAGATATGTTTAGAAAAATAATTTAAGTAAATTATCAGAAAGAAGCAGATATGAGAGATGGAAAAAGCATGCTCCTTAGGTCCCTTAAAACCTTCTAGATGTTGATTTCCTGAGACTTGGGTTTCTGATCATCTAGTGAAAAAAATAAAAATAACAGCCTAAGCCAATGAATCTAATTGTATTGGGGAAGAATGGAAGATATAAGTAATTTGACTAGTTAATAAGTGAGAGCGATAATTTTATTAAAAGTTTGTTCAATTTTAACACTTAAAAAATTGACAGAGTGATGTCAGCTTTCCCCCTTAGACTCTCTCTCCCTAAGATACAACAAAAAGGATGTTCATATTCCAACAGAGGACATTCACACAACACAGGAGGCCTCTGAGAGGCCCATGGAGCCTTACACCTGAAGGTGGAGGTGCTGGTGACCCCAGAGGAAGTGGAAGGAGGTAAGGAGAACTCTCCTTCCCCAATGACAGTGATCATGGGACTGGAACCATGCAGCTCTCTGAGAGCGAGGCAGGAGGGGTGGCCCTCCACAGGAAAACCATCACTCTCCAAGTTCTCTTACAGCCTGTGGGGAATTACCATATGGAGGGGACTGAACTGTTGTGGGGTGTCTCTATTAAACTAGCACCTCAGGAGAGCAGATGGTGAGGGAAGAGCAAGAAGCCCCTGGGATTGGGTAGGTGAAAGAGCCCCTCCCCCCAGAGCACCAGCACAGCCAGTCAGCCAGAGAACCCATGGATTTTGGTGGGCTCAGAATATACAGCTCTTGACCCCCACCCAGTGGTGGCAGGTGGAAGCTGTAACCAGATATTTTTAGAATGAGGAAAAATAAGTCCATGCCCTCAAGCAGTATGCAAAAATATATTAAATCCCCAGACGAGAAGGAAACCTAGAAATCAATCCTGAAGGCACAGAAATTTATAACTTAAATGACAGAGAATTCAAAATAGCAATCATAAAAAAGCTCAATGAGACACAAGAAAACACAGATAGACAAGTCAATGAAATCAGGAACTTCTTCACAAAAGAGATTGAAACTATAAAGAAAAAATGATCAGAAATGTTGGAGATGAAAAACTCAATGGAAGAGATAAAGAAAAATTTGGAATCTCTAAAAAACAGAGCCAACAACACAGAGGAAAGAATTAGCAATATTGAGGATAGCAATGCAGAAATGTTCCAGACGGAGGAAGAGACAGAACTAAGACTAAAAAGAAATGAAGAAATTCTCTGAGAAATATCTAACTCAATTAGGAAATGCAACATAAGCATTATAGGTATTCCAGAGGGAGAAGAGAGGAGAAAAAGGAGCAGAGAACATGTTCAAAGAAATAATAGCTGAGAACTTCCCAAAGCTGGGGAAGGAGCTGGAAATACATGTGAATGAAGTCAACAGATCTCCTAAATATACCAACATGAAAAGACCCTCTTCAAGGCATATAGTAGTAAAGCTGGCAAAAGCCAATGACAAAGAAAAAATATTAAGGGCAGCAAGACAAAAAAAAAAAAAAAAATGTAATGTACAAAGGAATTCCTATCAGGCTCTCAGCCAATTTCTCTGCAGAAACTTTACAGGCTAGGAGAGAGTGGAATGATGTATTCAAAATTCTGAAAGACAAAAACTTTCAGCTAAGAATGCTCTGTCCAGTGAAAATATCCTTCACATATGATGGAGAAATAATAACTATCTCAGATAAAGAAAAGCTAAGGAATTTTATTGCCACAAGATCCCACTGCAAGAAATGCTCAAGAAGGCCCTCATGCCCGAAAAAAAAAAAAAAAAAATAGAGAAAAGGAATACAAAGCTTTGAGCAAGGAGAAAAATAGGTCGACAAAATCAGAAAAATTGCAGCTCTCTATCAGAATAGGTTGGCAAACATAATGTCAAAGATTAAGGGAAGGAAAACACCAAAAATAAATATAACCTCACCACTTTAAACACACGATACAAGATGAAATAAGTTGTGACAATAATAACTTACAAGGGGAAGAGGAAATGGATGGAACTGACTTAGTCTAAGGAAATAAGAGGCCAACAGAAAATGGACTATCTCATCTACGAAATTTTTTATACAAACACAATGGTAACCACTAAACAAATAGTCAGAACAGAGACACATGATAAATAAACAGAAAACTAAGAAAACCACCATACAGAACTACCAAACTGAACTGGTAGTCTGAAACACATGGACTGAAAAACAAAGGAAATGCAAAAGAACTTGAAAATGAGTGATAAAATACCAACATTAAGCCCTCATGCATCAATAATCACTCTAAATGTAAAAGGATTGAATTTTCCAATCAAAAGACATGGAGTGGTGGAATCAATTAAAAAACAAAATCCAACAATATGCTGCCTCCAGAAAACACATCTCAGCTCTAAAGACAAACACAGACTCAGAGTGAAAGGATGGAAGACAATACTCCAAGCTAATGGGAAACAAAAGAAAGCAGGTGTTGCCATACTTATATCAGACAAAGTAGACTTCAGGATAAAACAAGTAATGAGAAACAAAGAGAGGCAAAATATAATGATAAAAAGGACACTCCACCAAGACAACATATCACCTGTAAATGTATATGCACCCAACACAGGAGCACCAAAGTACATAAAGCAACCATTAACAAACCAAAAAGGAGGTCTTAACAACAACACAATGATAGTAGGGGATCTTAATGCCCCACTTACATCAATGGACAGATCATCCAGACAGAAAGTCAATAAGGAAATAGTAGACTTAAATGAAAAACTAGATGAGATGGACTTAATTGATTTATGTAGAGCACTCCATCCGAACACAGCTGATTACACATTCTTCTCAAGCACACATGGAATATTCTCAAGGATTAACCATATGTTGGAAAACAAGGCAAGCCACTCTAAGTTTAAGAAGACTGAAATCATAACAATCATCTTTTCCAATCATAATGCTATGAAACTAGAAATCCACTACAAGAAGAAAACTGGGAAAGTAACAAAGATGTGGAGACTAAACAGCGTGCTGCTGGACAGCCAATGGATCATTGAAGAAATTAAAGGAGAAATCAAAAAATATCTGGAGACAAATAAAAATGAAAATACACTATACCAACTCATATGAGATGCAGTAAAAGTGGTCCTGAGAGGGAAACTCATAGCAATACAGGTCCACCTTAACAAACAAGAAAAATCCCAAATAAGCAACCTTAAACTGCACCTAACAGAATTAGAAAAAGAAGAACAAACAAAGCACAAAGTCAGCAGGAGGGAAATAATAAAAATTAGAGCAGAAATAAATCAAATTGAAACCAAAATAGCACTAGAAAGGATCAATGGAACAAAGAGCTGTTTTTTTGAGAAGGTAAACAAAATTGACAAACCCTTAGCCAGACTCACTAACAGAAAAAGAGAGAAGTCTCAAATAAATAAAATTAGAAATGAAAGAGGAAAAATTACAATGAATACCACAGAAATACAAAGGATTATAAGAGAATACTATGAAAAACTATATGCCAACAAATTTGACAATGTAGAAGAAATGTATAAATTCTTAGACTCATAAAACCTCCCAAAATTGAATCAAGAAAAAGAGGACCTGAATAGACCAATCACAAGTAAAGAGATTGAAACAGTTAATCAAAAAACTCCCCCAAAATAATAGTCCAGGACCAGATGGCTTCTCTGGAGAATTTTACCAAATATTCAAAGAAGATTTGATATCTATCCCTCTCAAACTATTCCAAAAAATAGAGGAAGATGGAACACTTCCTAACACATTCTATGAGGCCAACATCACCTTGCTACCAATGCCAGACAAGGACAATACAAAGAAAGAAAACTACAGGCCAATATCACTGATGAACATAGACGCAAAAATCCTCAACAAAATATTGGCAAGCCGAATACAGCAATACATTAAAAAAGATCATACACCATATCAAGTGGGATTTATAGCAGGGACACAGAGATGGTTCAAATCTGCAAATCAATCAGTGTGATACACCACATTAACAAAATAAGGAATAAAAACCACATGATCATCTCAATAGATACAGAGAAAGTATTTGATGAGATCCAACATTGATTTATGATAAAAACTCTCAACAAAATGGGTATAGAAGGAAAGTACCTCAAAATAATAAAGGCCATATACGACAAGCCCACAGCCAACATCATACTCAATGTGGAAAAACTGAAAGCCATCCCTCTGAGAACAGCAACAAGACAAGTGTGCCCACTCTCACTGCTTTTATTCAACATAGTACTGGAGGTTTTGACCAGAACAATTAGGCAAGAAAAAAGAATAAAAGGAATCCAAATAGGCAACAAAGAAATGAATCCCTCACTGTTTGCAGATGACATGATTTTATATATAGAAAACCCTAAAGAATCCATCAGAAAACTACTAGAAATAATCAACAACTACAACAAAGTTGCAGGGTAATTAACAGAAAGAGAACTCAAGAAGACAACCCCGTTTACAATCACAACAAAAAGAATAAAATATCTAGGAGTAAAATTAACCAAGGAGATGAAAGACCTATACAAGGAAAACTATAAGACATTATTGAAAGAAATTGATGATGACATAAACACATGGAAAGATATCCCATTCACATGGATTAGAAGAATAAACATAGTTAAAATGTCCACACTACCTAAAGCAGTCTACAGATTCAATGCAATCCCAATCAGAATCCCAATGATGTTCTTCTCGGAAATAGAACAAAGAATACTAAAATTCATGTAGGGCAAAAAAAGACCTGAAATAGCTAAAGCAATCCTGAGAAAAAAGAACAAAGCTGGAGGCATCACAATCCTGGACTTCAAAATATACTACAAAGCTATGATAATTAAAACAGCATGGTACTGGTACAAAAACAGACACACAGATCAATGGAACAAAATTGAAAGCCCAGAAATCAAACCACACATATATGGACAGCTAATCTTTGACAAAGGAGCTAAGAACAAGCAATGGAGAAAGAAAAGTCTCATCATTAAATGGTTCTGGGAAAACTGGACAGCCTCATGCAACAGAATGAAAGTAGATTAATTTTTTTCACCCTACACAAAAATTAACTCAAAATGCATCAAAGACTTGAAGGTAAGACCTGAAACTATAAAACTCCTGGAAGAAACATAGGCAGTACACTCTTTGACATTGGTCATAGGGGGATCTTTTTGAATTTCACGTCTACTTGGACAAGGAAAACAAAAGAGAAAATAAACAAGTGGGACTTCATCAGACTAAAGAGCTTCTACAAGGCAAATGAAACCAGGATCAAAATGAATAGACAACCCACCAGCTGGGAGAAAATATTTGCAAATTGTATATCCAACAAGGGATTAATCTCTATAATATATAAAAAAACTCATACAACTGAGCAACAAAAAAACCAAACAACCTGATCAAAAAATGGGCAGAGGATATGAACAGACACATTTCCAAGGAAGATATGCAGATGGTCAACAGACACATGAAAAGATGTTCAACATCACTAATCATCAGGGAAATGCAAGTCAAAACTTCACTAAGATATCACCTTATACCTGTTAGAATGGCTATAATCACCAAGACAAAAACTAACAAATGCTGGAGAGGTTGTGGAGAAAAGAGAACCCTTATTCACTGCTGGTGGGAATGCAAACTGGTGCAGCCTCTATGGAAAACAGTATGGAGATTCCTCAAAAAATTAAAAACAGAAATACCTTATGATCCAGCTATTCCACTACTGGGTATTTATCCAAAGAACTGAAATCAACAATCCAAAGAGGCTTATGCACCTCTATATTCATTTGCAGCATTATTCACTATAGCCAAGAAGTGGAAGCAACCCAAGTGTCCCTCGACTGATGAATGGATAAAAAAGATGTGGTATATATATACCATGGAATACTACTCAGCCATAAGAAAAGACAAAATTGTCCTGTTTGCAACAACATGGATGGACCTGGGGGTATTAAGTTAAGCAAAATAAGCCAGACAGAGAAAGACAAACACCACATGATTTCACTCATATGTGGAAGATAAACTACACATGGACAGAGAACAGTTTGATGGTTACCAGGGGCAAAGGGATTAAGGGGTGGGCACACGGAGTAAAGGGATGCATTTATATGGTGACTGACCAACTAAAATTTCACTAAAGTGTTATGAACTATTTTGACATCAATAAAGAAGAATTAACGGAGCTTTTGAAATTTGTTATATCTATATAAAATGGTATTTATATATTTTTAAAATATTGAACATTCAAGTTAGATATGTAAACTATTAACAGGATAGCAGCACAATTATTCATCTTTGGTTTTGGTTCATCTGAAATTTGAATCTCTGCCATTAGTTCAGAAAAAATTTTCTCTGCAAACAGCACATAATGTATAATTGGAATGAGATGTATTTTCTCAGGCAGATGTGAAGTGAGGAAAACTATGCCTTGCACCCCACCTCCAGCTCTCCTATTCATGATCACAGATTAGTTTCTTATTAAATAACAATGTCAATGTAAGCTATGTGGAACTTCTCTGTTGTTCCAAATTGAATATAAGGCTTAAAGCCGAAGATAACTGAGCTCTAAGCAACCTATCTGAAAAATTTCACCAGCAATGAAGTCTAGAATCTTCCCCTTCTAATCCCTGGATATGAATCTTGAGGCATGTCTCCCATATTGGCTAGACTGTATTGGAGACAGATATAAATATGTAACTAGTGATTTAAGAAAGGTAATTTCTGAGAGCAACAAGTGCTCTGAAGGATATAAACACTATCATGGGATAGAATGTGACTGGGCCAGGGTCTTTGGATAGGGTGGTCAGCAAAAGAATCTGAAAAGATGGCAATGGGACTGAGATCTGAAGATGAAAAGAATTCAGATACCTGAACATTCACAGGAAGAGTATACGATCCAAAGGAAGAGCAAATGCAAAGATTAGAAAATGGGAGCATGTCTGAGGTGGTTGTGGAACAGAAAGAAGGCCAATGAGCATCTGAGAGGCATAGAACATAATAGTAATATGACTTTTATGCATTTGCTAGAATGTCTGACTATAATAATAAAGACAATGTTGCTTTTTCAGTTTTTCAATATTTAATAACAATGAAGTATATTTTATTTTTATATTCAGGTTTTTCTTTATTTGAATTATTATAATTAATTAGAAAAATGTTGTGAATGATTCTTAGATACTCGTAAGATCAAGTCTAAATTTAGAATGTTCTAAATTTAGAATGAAGCTTGTTTTCGTATGAAATCTTTCATTACAGACATGAATATCCAGAAATTTTATATAAAGTTCTATCAGCACCATTGAGCAAGAAATTCCAGTCAATACCATTCTAATACTTTTATTTGAATATAAGAGGAAATACTATCTACTCTTCATGTCAGCTTTCCTGGACAATTTGAACTTGCTCACTTAATGTGGTTATCAGATACGAATTGTTTTTTTGGCAAATCATGGGTCTTCTTTCCTTTACCTAGAGGAATTGGCAAGTATGTACCTTTTAACTTACTGTAAAACTTTCAAAGTCATCACTTTGAGCAGACCTTTACTTTGAGGTTTTAAGAAGACTACCAGTAACTAATGGAGTACCATGGTGATTTTAATCCATTGATGACTTGCAGGAAGTTATTGTAAGTCAATATACGAGGTTCATCAGTGCAGTGTCTAAAGCAGCAGAAATTGACCTGCAGGCATAGGCGTACTTCAGTACTGTAGATATTAGCTCCATTTGTCAATATGGAGAAATGAAGGCTAAGAAAGATTAGTTGGGCTTGCCAAGGTTACAAAACATTGGAGAGACAGAACCAGAAAAAGAGCCTATGTCGTCTGACACCCAAATCCCAGCTCAGAGTCATACATAATATTGCCTCCAGCTAAATGCTACCAGTTTGGTGGATAACAGGCTCAATGCAATGCTTTTTATTGTGACTTTTCGATAATTAATGACTAGGAATGCCTTCTCTGTTCTTTTTAAGCTGTTAAATTGTTTCTCAGTGAGTTCTCAGTCATGAATCTTTGTTCTGTACTTGCCTATATTTCTCGCCCCGTTGACTTCACAGTGAGATGGAATACGGGAAAGATGTAAAGCTTCTGCCCTTTTTTCCATTAGTGACAATATTTTTCCAGTTCAGTTACAGGTTTAAGCATAGGCTCTTTGTTAGCCACTTCATCTAACACCTCACTCACACAGTTCAAAACTTACAAATGCTTCCTAAACCTTTATGTTCCTATTCTATTAATTTAAGAGACAAAGTAGTGTGATATTTTTTCATCTTTTTACTTTATATCTTTTTATCATGAAATATATATGAGTTCTGCAATAACTTACTGATAAGATAGGTTACCAAGGATTATTGATTAAATCCTATTCATTTGTGAGCAACTATTTTTTAACTCCATTTGTCATGGGCTAGGATTTATTTCATAAATCAGATTTGCCTTTGTGAAATGTAGTAATATTTTGAGAAATGTAAATAATGACATTGAAGTCTTCCAGTCAATAAAATGATATAATACATTTAATTAATTTTCTTACCACATCCCAAAGGCAATGGAAAATTGAAGACTTTTCCTCTTCAAAATATGCTGAGCACACTTGCAATAGTATATCTTGATCAAAAAGACTATGGCAAGGTGCAAAGGAAAGAAAATGCAATAAAGCATCTTGTTGCTCTGGAAGCAAAAGAAACTCGATAATAAGCTGCCAGTCAATTCTGAGATTTCACCCCAGATAACATACCAAGACATTAGTAACACTAAATGTGGAGAGAATATACCCAAAGCTGTATTCCTAGTGTGTAATCTTTAAAATATTTGGGTGATTTATTTATCCCAGGCATTTTTTCATTTAAATACGTGCATTATAAATTCTAACTACATTTTGAAACTTAAAACAAAGTTTATTGATTTTCAAATTTTTCACACACTTTGCCATTGCATTTAACCATGATTTAAAATTATAGTTACCATGCATGTTTCCACATAGTTTATTTTATTACATGCAATTAAGTTAATAGTAGTTCAACAAAATGAGTGAAACTCATTAAGTTTTTCTGGGCTTTTCTTACATGGAGAATACTTGACATAACCATATGCATCTGGTAAAAGAGTTAACATCTAATCCAGAGAATTTTTCCTCCTTTGATTGATGGACAATTTTTAAAGAGTGTAGTCTGTCAAGAAGCCTTTCCCTTTTCCTTCCTGAAATCCCTGTTTCAAACCAGTGTTAGCAATTTCCTGTCTGTGATGGCATTCAAGACATGAGATATCCTTGTCTTTGACAGCAAAGGACATTTGTTTTGTTTGAGCTGCATTCTTATCACTGACAACAATAAAATTGTCAAGTGTGTTATTTGAGACATCAAATTCAATAAGAACCTTTGTGTAAGTAAGGGACCTTGGAAATAATAATGTTTTCTTTCTTAACCAATGAAGTACACAGCTAGAATTTGGGATATTTGTGGATTAAATGACAAAATATGATACATTTGCAAAAGAATATAATTATAAGGAAACAAGGAGGATATTTTTGTAAATGATAATGCAAACTGCAAGCTATTTGTGAAATTATCCATTTGGAATCAAGGGAGCTATAAGAATAAATAGTTTAAAAATACAAATTTTAGTTCTCAGCCAAGTTTTGAAATTAAATATCACCTGAGTTGTCACTGAAAAAATGAGTGAAATAAGATAAAAATTAGACTTCTATATCTCTGTTTATTTAGAAAAATTCACTGTCAATAGGAAGTAATTTTCATTCATTCATTCACTCATTCTCCATTTTGGTTAAATCCATGTCCTTCTGACTCAGCTTAGACCCACATTTCTGAATGGATTCAATCTTTGTAAGTGAAAGGAAATTTACTTAACTATCTTGTGACTTGCTGAGGTAAATTAGGTGAAAAGAAGTTTAAGGATTAAATTTAAGATTTATAACTTTTAAAACCTTATAATTTATACTGTTGATGGCAAAAATCACAATTACATGGACTCTTAGCATTTCAGTTAGGATTAGAGTCATCGTCCAATGACTATATTCTATTAAATTAAAACAGTGGTAAATCTGTCACAATATAAGATTCTACACCCAGTGTAATAACTATGGAATTATTAAAACAGTCACTATTAATTTTTAATTTTAGCATCTGTGAAGCAACTCTAATTTACATTTATAATTATAATTAGACTATATTTTTATTTTATAAGCACAGAAATAATTTTTTGGTTTCTTGCTTTGCAAGATTTCTAAAATATAAATTTAGAGTATATACCTTGAAACATAAAATTAGTTAACATATATGATAGGGATAAGGATATATTATAATATTTTCTTAGCCAAAGGGAAAAAAATGCATTTTATTGCAGTCCTTACCAAAGAAATTTTAAGTAAGAATTCTCATATCATTTTTTCTATTCCTTCTGAAGTAATGTGTAAGCTACATGGGTCCAAGAAGATATAACTTCTTTTTAAGAGGTGGGGGATGTAATATGTTAACTTATTTGCTATGTGCCTACACTTCTGAAGGACTGTCCAGAGTAGAGTCCATTAACACTTAAAATGCACCTAGAGGTGCATTGGTGTCTAAAATGGAGAAAAGGAGAAGGGGAAGACTCTCTATTCCATTATCATTGCAATTCTTTCCCTTCTTCATTTTATTTCCTCTTTGTTTCTTGTCTCCTTCCCTTATTGTTCACCTATGCATAGTCCTGGTTCACATATAGTCCAAGAATGATGGTCAGATTCATTTCTAGGTTTGCTACGGAGTTGAATCAGTTTCCCTGCCACCGAGTGGGCAAACTGCAGGAGACCATTTAGGCACTTAGGAAATAACAATTTTATTTTTAAAGATTTTACTGAGAAAAAGTATTAGCTCTGAATTAGAGGACTTTAGAAGTTAAATGAATAGGTGAATGCATAATTAAATTTACTTAGTTTGAGAGCTGTATATCCTTTAATTTTTTTCAAGCCATTGAATATTAAATTCAAGGTCAAGAATATTCAGTAGTCAAGAATATCAAATTATTAAAATGCACAAAAATGAAAATAAGTCTTGGACCCATTTATGCTTTTTTAAAAATATTAATATATATTCATAATATATATATATAATTATCATGTGCTCAGCTATTATTAATCTAGTGATAATGCTAGCAAAATATCCTAGAATTCAATCAATAATATGTCATACAACACTTCCCTCTAATGCACGGTGTATAGCTGGGATTCCATCTGACTATATTATGTCCAGGCTTTTACCAAATTACCCTAATTTAGAACTTCTGGCAATCTCCAGGGAATGCATGTTCCTCTGTTCTGGACACAGTTTGCCACATCAAGCAGCCATCTGGCTCTAGAATCCTGCTCCCCACTCTGCTCACAGTTTACCATGTGCCATGTAGAATGTCATCTCATCCTTTGTCTTGAGATTAACTTCTCTTAGGCAGCTGTTGCTGGTCCAAACTGCTTCATTTGAACTTTGGGCAGAGAGCTGGCTTTTCACTTTCCCACAGGAATCACTGAGAATGGGTTGTAATGTTTAACAAGATTTGACTGAAGGCTTGGGAACAAGAGAAGAGAAATATAATATGAAGAACTTTAAAAGGGATGGTCAGTAGAGCCACTCTCGGTGCGACGCTGCATCAACACTATTCTTCCTGCACCGAACACAGAGTCTGACACAGAAAGGTGCTGGGTGAGTGTTTGTAGAGTTAAACGGACAAATGTTTGTAGAATCTACACATTGAAATACACTCACAGAGTTTTTGAATTAGAAGGCTCTCAACCTCTGACTTGCCAACTTGCATCAGGATTCGGTCCATTTCTCCTCAAAGAAAGTAACTTTGAGAAGTCTCTAATCCAGGTCTCATCTCTTCAAAGTTAGCACACACTAAGCCATTTTCTCCTCCTCATCCGAGTATGAGGATTGTTTCTGATGCAGTGATTGTTATAACACTTTCATTATTCTGGCATCTGCTATATACCATACTACTTTTAAATACAAAAAATACCGTTGTTTTAGTTGGCGTGATATCAGACAGCAACTCCGTTCTCTTTGTTCTCTTTTTGAATCCCTCCATCCACTCCTTTTGTTTTTCTGATGCTGTGACCCTTGAAACTTGATACTCTTACTGCAAGGCCCTTGACCACTCGTGTCCATTCATATCCTTCAAGCTCCTTCCCACCCATTCCATTTCCCTATGACCCCCTCCTGTCTGGCAACCCCACCAACTCACCAAGTTCATCATTCATCTGAGGAAGGGGAAAAGTTAGATCAAAAGAAGAGACATTCTGTAATCTGTAATGAATTGTTCTTAGGAAATTGTTCTTAGGAAATTTCCTAAGAATTGTTCTTAGGAAATTTCCTGAGAACTTTTCTCAGGGTGAACACACATGCCAAGAAATTCTGAAGCCTAATGAGCCCAGCTCTCCCAGAGTTGGGAGCTCTATTCTGAGGCTGCCTTGGGTGTTCTGGACTAATGTCAAAGAGGGCAACTGAGCCTGGAGCAGCTATCAATTTAAATTAGCATGATAATAACTGATACACAGGCACATATATGTATTTACATTTTACCCAAAGCTTTGCTTTAGAGCTAAAGTGTTTGTGTTTTCATAATTTTTAATACAGTATTAATGTACAATAAATGCTAGCAACTTTCTTTATTAAGCTATTTCTTTAAACTAGACAAAATTTTATTTAATTAAGGTTTAATTTTTCTATAATCATGTAATATGAAAAAGATTAATTGCAGTATTTATCATTAATAATATTTCTTGATATGCTTATTCACTACTGTTGAAACAGTGTGTTATTTATACTTGTGGATTATCAAAGGTGTGATGCCCGGGTCCCTGGAGAGGACATTCCCAAAGTGAAGTGGGACACTGGTCAAGGTCAGAGGTGAAAGAGAGCTTATTTTAGTGACAGCAAGGTAAAATTGCTTGGCCAAGGCAGTACTGGGTGTTGGAGAATAATGAGAGTAATGCGAGGTAAGTTTGGATGGATGAGGAGAATTTCTGCAAAGTCAGTAAAGAAATTTTGTGTTGAGGGATGTAGGATACAGTGAATTCAAAACACTTTAGTTTGTTAAAGAAATCACAGAAATTTTACAGCTTTTTGATTTAGTGTGTTGATACTACAGTTGGCCATATTATCTAATAAAATGGCAACATTGTTTTATATTATTCTATCATAACAAAAAAGGATAAAAATGTATGCCTTTCTCCACTCTAGAGTCAAAATTATAGTGGTACATCCTATTACTCACATAACATCCAATAGTTCTCTTAACTTAAAAACAATAACTTTGGAAAAAATGTCCAAATATCTGAAATAAAACTCATGCAACAATTATTTAGGAAGCAAACCCCAAGTGCAGAATTTTCTTGTGAGGGAAAATGCTCTGAATTGTTTTCAAACATTTGATAGAAGCTGTGAATCTCCTTTGTGAATCTTTAAGAAAAAAAAAATCTAATTAAATAGTGAAAGCAACTGAAATTAGCATCTACTTAGGAAACTAAAAATATTCCTTCATATGTATTGTATGTGTGTGTATGCATACTAGATCTTGTATTGATTTCGTTACTAGTGTAGGAGACACCATAAACACAAATATTACTTACAAGGTAGGTAGATTCAAACTGGGGGCATATTATTTAAACTTTGTGACAAATATTGTTGCAGGTGCTAAGATTGGTGCAAAATTTTCAAATTATCACCTGGTTTGTTTGCAAGAAGGAAAAGTGTCACGGTGCTTAGCAGAAATGTTGTGGCATTGTGTTTCTAACACCTAGTCTCTGTGCAAGACAGAACCTTAAACTCTTCCATCTGTGATGGTGCCACATTTCATTGAGAAGAATATATGTCAGTTGTACAGCTGTGTGATTGAAGTAGAAAATAAAGGGATTTTGTAGTTAAGGGATTGCAATCTATCAAAAAAATCTTAATTTTAGAAACTAGGTTTTTGGTTCCTTTAGGTCATGTTTTTGCTGGATTTCTAAAAACAACCCACAATTGAATTAATGAACTCAATATTCATACCTCCAGTCCTAAATTGAACACACGTACAAGAGTTTAAAGAGAACATCATTGCCATGTTAGGTTTTTCACATGAGTGTGTTCTGCTGACTTATCCTAAACACTCAAGTAATAGTTAATTAGCTATCTCTAATACTCCTATTTTACAGCACCAACTGCTGGCACTGAAAGTACTACCTGTTGCCATTTGCTTGTGTGGCACTGTTCGTGTGAACCACTAATACTCATAAAAGAAAGAGAAATATTTTGCATTTAGATGTTGGAAAATCGTAAGCATTATGTCATATCAGATTGTATCAGTGAGAGTGAATGTTGACAAGAGGCCTATGTGAATTGGTTGGTCCAATAGCATGCAGGTTTTAGAAACAAAACTGCAAATTCATTTCACATCAGTATAAAACTTGTATGAATTTCTACAAGAACTAGTCTACAAGATAAAATATTATTAGAAAATGTCTGCCCATGTTGCTGGGAGCAGGAGGAATTTGACATTCAAAAGTCCATATAATCTTATAGTGGCTGGCTGCACATGAGCAGTCTCCCAAGTTCCATAACCTTAATTTTGTTTCCCATCTCCTGACCCTTAGTTACAATTTTTCACACCTTCCTTTACAGTGACCAGCTCAATGTCAATAGAGCTCTCTTTCTTTCATGAAAACCCCTCATGTTTCTTTGTGGCTTGAGTCTGTGTGTTGCCCTCATTTTCTTCGTTTTTATCCTTCTAATGCTCCATTTCATGCAAGCTCCATTCCTTGCTCTACTTTATGCTTTCTTCTCTCTTCAACTTTATATGTAGGACCAAATAAACCAGACATCTGGATGTGTTGGGGCCAATATTTGAGAGTCTGCTCTGTATATTAGGATCTAAATTCCATCAACCTAAGAAATTCACAAGTTCCTGGTTTGATTGACATGCTGTTTACATTACGGTTTGCATATTAAATGTCTATAAGTTCTGTATTTTGAAGGTGTTGTCATACAACTGTCACACTGATGCATTGACAGTAATATAATTTTTACATCTTTATCTTGTGACCTGTTTTTATTTCTACCACCATTTTGCACACACACACACAGAGGCACATACCTCAAACCACTCAGTGGATTAGATATGGGGAAGGATCCCTTATGATGCAGTATAGAAGAGAACAGAAATTCTTCTCACCACCAAACAGTAGTTTGGAGCCCTGAATTTATTTTCAATGAGCCTCTTGAGTCACTAATTTGGAAAAAAAAAACTAGATTATTTTATGCTAGCAGTTTTCAACTATTTTTCCTTTAGACTTGTTGAATATTACATTTTCAGTTGTACTGGTTTTATAAATTGATCCCTGTGGAACTATCTTTTCCAAAGGTAGCATGCCTTCTTTCAAGCCTGGATTAATGACACTGAATTTGCCCTTTGATGTTAATAATTAAAAAAGAATAAAAACTCCTTGTGGACTTTTTCTTCAAAGCAATTTAAGCTTAGTTTCTTTCTCAATAATAGCTATCTGCTAAGATTTACGTCAATGATGAAGACTAGTTGAAGTGTGTGGTTCATTTTTGAACTCACAGGAATAAGTACTAGGTATGTTCCTGTATTCTCTCTGGAATCATCAGGCTCTCTACAGAAAATCTTTTGATTTTCTGTGAGTATATGTATGTGAGTATATTTGATTCCATTCAATCTAGAAGTATATATTGTGCATAAGCCATTTTGAATGATATTATGTAAGAATCAAAACAAACATTATAAAGTAATTTTCTCAAGTTACTATATTAGGGAATATGACAAATGCAAAAAACTATATTAAAATTAAAACATAGGAAATATTATAAAAATGATAAAATTTATTATAGGAGTACAGAAAGGGGAGTTTTTTTCATGGTTTGTTACTCCATTTCCACAAAATAACACACGAGTAACCCTAAAATATTTGAGGTTTTGGTACAGCAATTTATTTTAAAGACACCCTCTTCAGAATTTACTAAATAACCTCATCCTTATTTTCAAAATATTGTTGGAGAAAAGCTATTTGTAAATTCAGTGCTTCTAATTTGAGACTGTACAATTGTTACTTTTACTTGACTTTAGCAAATAGTGCAAACATTGTAAAAAGTCCTGGATACAGCATGTAACTTTTTGAAAACAAATATTCTAATATGTGAGCTTGAATCCCACATAAATTATTATGAATTTGTGAAGGTAGAAATCACTAGTGTAAATTATTTCAGGCCATTGAAAAATAGTGTGATTCTTATTGATAAAATGCTGGGCCATTTGTTTTATTTCAGAAACCCAATAGTGTTAAAGCTGCTACAGCTCCCAGAAAACCAAGAAAACTTTAAAAGCCTGCAGGAGATTCACAGTGATACTAGAAGTTTTATAAAGTAGTCTTAGGGCCAGAAATCTTGTTGGAAGACGGGTTAGTGGACTAACCTTGCAGCTTTTGTAGCTGTGTTTATTTAGGCTGATTTTTTTGGCTGTCATTTTTTATTACTACTATTATTAATTACTATGGTTTGTTCTCCATTAAAGATGCTTTGCAGAAGAAAGGACAGACACAATACATTTTAACTAAGTGTTATTCTTCAGTGATAGATGTTCTTTCTCCTCCCCTTCATGTTCTTATTTTAAACAGATTTTTTATTGAGGTCACACTGGTTACAACGTTATACAAATTTCAAGTGTACATTATTATATTTTGACTTCTGTATAGACTACATTGTGTTCGCCACCAATAGTGTACTTTCTATCCCTCACCATAAAATTGACTCCTTTTACCCATTTTGCCCCTCCCCCAACCCCCTTCCCCTCTGGTGACCACCAATCTGTCTGCTTCTATGAGTTTGTTTTTGTTTTGTTTTGTTGTGTTTTAGTTTTTATATTCCACATATGAATGAAATCATACAGTATGTGGCTTTCTCTGTCTGACATTTCACTTAGCATAATACCCTCAATGTCCATCCATGATGTTTCAAATGGCAAGTTTTCATCTTTTTTATGGCTGAGTAGCATTCCATTGCATATATACATATACACATCACATCTTCTTTATCTATTCATCCATCGATGGACACTTAGGTTGTTTCCATGTCTTGGCTATTGTGAATAATGCTGCAATGAACATAGGGGTGCGTAAATCTTTTTGAATTAGTGTTTTCCTGTTCTTTGGATAAATACCAAGAAGTGGAATGCTGGATGCTATGGTAGTTCTATTTTTAATTTTTTGAGAAATCTCCATAATGTTTTCCATAGTGGCTGCACCATTTTACAATCCCACCAGCAACGTATGAGGGTTCCCTTTTCTCCACATCTTATCCAATACTTGCTGTTTCTTGTCTTTTTAATAATAGCCATTCTGATGGGCATGAGGTGATATCTAATTGTGGTTTTGATTTGCATTTCTCTAATAATTAGTGATGTTGAACATCTTTTCATATGCCTGTTGGCCATCTGTATATCTTCTTTGAAAAATGTCTGTTTAGATCTTCTTTCCATTTTTTAATTGGGTTGTTTGTTTTCTTGTTGTTGGGTTGCATGAGTTCTTTATATATTTTGGATATTAACCCCTTATCAGATATATGATTTGCAAATATCTTCTCCCAGTTGGTAGGTTGTCTTTTTATTTTGTGGATGGTTTCTTTTACCAGGCAGAAGCTTTTCAGTTTGATGTAGTCCCATTTGTTTACTTTTTCTTTTGTTTCCTTTGCCTGATTAGAGTAAAGGTATATTGGGGTGGCCAGGGAACTGATAGAGAGAAGCGGGGCAGAGGACACCATTCTCAAGCCAATCCATGTTACAACCACTACATGAGATCATTAATTGAATGATGTTACTCTGTTAAATAACCCAATTTCTTATAGTTAGTTTCTTGAGACATTTTCCATTGGCCTGAATGAATCCTGAAATTAATCGCAATGGCATTAAATGAGAAATACTATGTTATAACATAGAATTTGGTATTCTTCCTGTTAAGGAAGAATACTGTCTAATGTGTTTTTAACATATATACTACACTTGGACTTTAACATGATTTCTGGTAACTGTGATGTGTTTCCTACACGCTTATGGTGAATTTGCTCTATAGATGAATTCTGGTTTGGAGCATGTGTTAGTTTGCTAGATCTGCTATAACAAAATACCACAAACTGGCTGGCTTAGACAACACAAATTCATTTTCTCATAGTTCTGCAGGCTGGAAGTCCAAGACCAAGATGTCAGAAGTTTTGGTTTCTCCTGAGACCTCTTTCCTCGGGTTGCAAATGGCCAACTTCTTGCTATGTCCTCACATGGCCTTTTCTCTGGCATCTCTCTCTGTAGGTCCTAGTATCTTCTTCCTAGAAGAACACCAGTCATATTGGATTAGGGCCTCACTCTCTGACCTCATTTAACTGTAATTACCTCTTTAAAGAGCCTGTCTCCCAATATGGTCACTGCAGGAGTTACGACTTCAACACGTGAATTTCCGGGGGACACAATTCAGTCTATAACAGAGAGATATGGGGTTTAGATTTGCTGAACAATGAGAAAGTCTAAAAAGTACCCTGAGTACTCAGGTGCTACTCATTAGTACGTGAATAACTAAAAAAATAGCATATGCTGTGAAAAGAGGCTCTAATATTTACTGGCTGCTTTGTGTTACTTATCAAGAATGGTAACGGCTGCTTGAGTCAAGAACCTGGGAATCATTCATCACTCTTCACTCTTCTGATATTTCATGAATTACCTGGGAGAATAAAATTTGTTCTCTCTCCTTACTATCTGTCCAATCCATCAATTTTTCTCAGTATGAATATATTAACTTATCTCTTGGCTAGATTACTATGGAAATTTTGTAATCAGTATTTCTGGCATCCTCCCAATTTTAACTCCTTCCAATTCATTCCCAGTTCAACATCCAAAGTGATCTTTGCATAAACTCTTCAGTGCTTTCCATTGATCACAGGATAGAGTACAGTTCCATGTATGATTTGATGTAGCTTCTGCCTACTTCTGGACCTGGTCCTCTGTCTACTTCTCCACCCTTTCTTTTCTCGCTCACCTCTTATAGTCTGTGCTTCAGCCAGACTAAGCTTGCATTTCCTGAGAGAGACCATGTTCCCGCTTGCCTCTGGTACTTTGTACATGTGGACATTTTAACCTGGAACCCTTTCTGCCAAGAATATTATCATATTTAAGGTCTTAGTTTACATTTCACTTTCTATAGGAAGGCTTTATTGATTCTCAAATCTGGGTGAGGTGCTCTTTAAAAGTGCCACTAATAACTTTTCTTTCATATTTAATTAATCCATACTTCTCCCATGTTAACTTATCTCTCATTATGTTGAAATTACATTTTAACCAGTATATGTACTTCTAAAATATAATCTCCTTGAGAAATAGGAATCCTGCCTGTTCGCTGCTCTAATCCCAGCATGGGGGCCTGGCACATGGTAGGCATTCAATAGGACGGAAGTTACTGAATAAATGATTCGACTATGGGATCTCTTCTAATATATATAACAATTTTTAATAGGCCAAGGATTAAAGGCAGGGTAATTATTTTAAAATTATAATTATTCCTTAATTGTGTTCCTTTTGATATCTTCAATATTTTCATTTTCTGTTTCTATTATTTTCTGTACCAGAGTTTTCTATATTTTCAATCCCAAGAATCAGGCCATCACTCGTATTTTTTTCATGTTGCATGATACAAAGAGAAGCTTGAAAGTTCCTGATATATTGTATAAACTGACAACTGGGATGAATTGAAAAGCTGAGGCACAGCGACCAAATTAACCGAGAGGAAGAAAGTAAAAAGACAGTCTCTGTGACACAGGGGATGCTTTACGGCAGCTGAGGCTGCTGCCGTCAAGTTGCTGACTGATAACAGAGCTGGTAGCTATCGTTACTAGATTGCTTCAAAAGACAGTAGATTCTGCAGCAGTGTGTGCGTGTGCATTTTAAGAGAAGACATGTCCACCCAAACATCAGTGTTGTAAATTGTAGGTGGCAATGAATGAGAGCTTTATTCTCCAAACAATGAAACTGAAATGTGATTGAAAGGGACGGAAGGGAAGCGTGAAAAAGGAACTCACATACAAAATATTCCCAGAAGGAAGAATGCCTGTGCTAAAAACATATCATTTCTAAATATATGCTATCAGTTTCACTAGGAACTGGGTCCAAGTTTTCAAACATTTAGTCAAACAATAAATTCTAGAATAAAATTACCCTTCACTTTAGATAGAGTCTTTGACTATCTGATTACTGGGAGAAATTCTTGTAGTCTTTATTCCTAATGTCTTACATGTACTCAGTTCTTTAGAAACCTTTATAATATATTACTATTGTGTCCCTTCAAATAAAGTATATATTAAGCATATCAAGTCTTCTGTGGACAGTGAGTGAAAGTATTAGAAAAATCATATAAATCTTGCTGCTTCTATGCGTATAAAGAAACTGCCTGAATGCCCCTGAGAGGAAAATTTGCCTTTTGGAGACAAGGTAATGCCCTGTTACCAGAATTTTACTCCAAGAAAGGGAAATCTTTGGTAAACAAAATATAGACAATTAGGGAACATATTTGCCCAGTTAGAAGTAACAGACCAACAGTTTAAACCTTTCCTTAAAGAGCGAAAACATCACTGTGAGTAGGCTTAATGTTGCCTTCTGCATACAGTTTTCATAACTACTTTGAAATCAGTAATTACACACACTTTGACTGAGTAACTCACATGATGACTAGGACTGTGCTGGGCAATGGAGATACAAAAATAGAGCTTTTAGATATTATTCCTGTCATCAAGTTACAGCTCTTTGGATTGCTCATAATTTTTCTCACTAATGTGATCTTTAAACATTTTAAATCTAATGGTGATATTTCCTTGCTTGAGACTTTCAATATTTTCCCTTTACACCTAGAATAAACTAAAACTAGAAACCATGGTTCACAAGATTTCAACTGACCTGGTCTAAGTTTCTGGTCTCTTCCACCATCTCCTCTTCCCTCACTGCTCCTTCAGATCTTTGCATGGCTCACTTCTCACAACGTCATTCTCTGTTCATTTGTCCCTTCCTCAGCAAGGCTCCCTCTGACCGTGATATTTAATAATAATTTCCCACTTCACACCCCTAAGTCAGTCTCTATCCCCTTACACTGCTTAATATTCTTTAAAGCACTTATCACTATCTGAAATGTTTGTTTACATTAATAAAATCCCAATAGAATTAAGTTCCGTGATGGAAAAGACTTTCTGTTAACTGCTGTATCCACATCACATAAGGGTGAATGTTGGTTCATGGAAGGTGCTTGATGAGTGTGAGTTACATGAATGAATGAAGTTCTGGAGAGGCCTTGGCAGTTCAGCATATGGTGCCACAGTCCTCCATGTAGCAGTAGTTTCTGCACAGTTGGAATGGTGCAGAAGGCTTGGGAAGCCGATCAAAATGCTTTTGTAAAATGTTTTGTCCAGTCTCCCATTAAATGCCTATTTATAAAATGTAATTTGGCACTTAGATGTAGGAAGAGATGCCGAATCACCCCTCAACTAAAACCTCAATGCTGAAAGACGTGTGTTAACATGCTAATTTTCCCATGAATTTACGTGTCAGATGCAGTTCTCAACATTCTTTTCTTGAAATTAAATATTCCTAAAAACTTGATTATAAAATCAATTTTAATAGAAAAATAATTCTGAAAACATAGAAAGGTAGGTAAATAGATCTCATATTAAACATTATTTTTATAAAATAGAATGTATCTGTAATAGGTATCTATGTTGTAAAATAAAAGTAGCACTTCTGGTTATCTTAAAGCATGGCTACATTTCAAACTTTACAAATGTTTTATTACAGTATGCCAAGAAAGACAGCCAGTTTCAAAAAATAGTTTGGACCAGTTGTACATACATGTTAGCTACTGCATCACACATTGTCTAAACTGCTTCAACTGCATCTGTCTTATTTTCAAGATTCCACTTGCAAATACTAAGGGTGCGTTGAGAATGTTTATTATCTACCAATTTCCTTTTTAGCTTGAGAGACAGTACTCAATATGATAAATTACCTTTCTGGTAGGAAATCCATTCCAGAAAAGCCCTCTGAAGTGTATACCTGTTAAACTAGAAGATCTTTAAAATGAATACATTTTGTAATGAGGTAAAGAAATGGAAAGGCGATGCACTGACATAAAATGCCTAATGCCTGAAGGAAAAAACAAACCCTGGTAACCTGTAAAATTGACCTTTCTTAGCTATGCCTCATTAAAAAAAAAAGACCTAACAGTAGAGGTAACATGAAATGGCAAGTGTCATGCTCAAGATATGTTTTTACTGTATGTAATTATGTTACTTTAATTCATATGATTAAACTATATTATTGTAGACTGCTTTGAGTTAACTTTAAAAATCTGATTTTAAAAACTGTGTTGATGGGAGGGCATGATTCATAGATGAGAAGTTTTGAGTTGTACTACTGGGCAATGTTCAGATTGAATTCTTCCATTTCCCATCTACTCTTCAGGTTCCTCAGAGCAAATATTGTTGAAGAACATGCCTCGGTAATATTTCCTTAGAAACACAGATGCTTCTGGGAGAAAAAAGATATTCTACCTTTAACACGTAAATAAGTCGCAATTCTTTCCTCCCTGTCTTCCTTCCTCCCTTCCTCTCTCTCTGCCTCCTCCCAGGGAAACTTTCCTCCTGACAAGTTACCTTTAAAGTGACTCAATGACTGTTTTCTCATTCAAGTCTCAAGTCACATGAAGTGGAGTTTGTCAGAAGGAAGACAAGCTCCCGAATGGCTGTAATAAGAGAAGCCCTCCTAACTTGAAGTTTGCAACATAAAAGCACTCTAGAAAGAAGGAAATGGCAGCTGGGAACAGCATTTTAGGCACTGGAAGCAATATAGCAGCTGTTAGTGGACAGCCTTCCTCTTATAGACGTCTATGTGATTTTCTTAGCCAGGGACACAGCTGCGGGGCATTATGTATCTGCCAGAAGATTATAAATTCATTTACACTTATCGAAATGTCTGAGGGAACTATTTGAAGTGTAGGAGTCCTTTGTAGCTTTTATGAGCAGGCATTTTCGGAAGCAAGAAGGGTCACGTATTGGAAAGGCCAGTTTTAAGTTTAAACTAAAAAAAAATGCTTATTTTAGGACCAGAATAGTAAAGTGAATTTTAAAAAGTGGAAAAGAAAATAACATTATTCCATGAGCTAACAAAATGGTTATTAACAGAAAATTATCAGTGGACCAAATTCTTTTAATGTTCCAACTCATGCTTTCATTTATTTGTTAATTTCTCTCTTTCTCTACATATATGCATATGAATACATTTATACACAAACACACATATTCTAATATAACACACTTGAGACAACTCTTCAAATGAAGATAATTATGTAAACGTATTTTTTTAAATTTTATTAAGGTCGTATTGGTTTATAACATTGTGTAATGTCAGGTGTACATTATTATATATCAATTTCTGTATAGATTGCATTGTGCTCACTCCCAATAGTCTAGTTTTTATCTGTCACCATACATATGTGCCCCTTTTGCCCTCCCCGTCCACCCCCTTGCCCTCTGGTAACCACTAATCTGTTCTCCTATCCATGTGTTTGTTTATCTTTTACATATGAGTGAAATCATACGGTGTTTGTCTTTCTCTGTCTGGCTTATTTCACTTAGCATAATACCCTCAAGGTCCATCCATGCTGTTGCAAACGGCATGGTTTTGTCTTTTTTTTTCATCAGGAAGATTGGTCCTGGGCTAACATCTGTTGCCAATCTTCTTCTTTTTGCTTGAGAAAGATTGTCACTTAGCTAACATCTGTCTCAGTCTTTCTCTATTTTGTATGTGGGATGCTGCCAGAGCATGGCTTGATGAGCGGTGTGTAGGTCTGTGCCCGAGATCTGAACCTGTGAACCCCAGGCTGCTGAAGTGGAGCTCGTGAACTTAACCACTAGGCCACTGGGCTGGCCCCATGATTTTGTTTTTCTTATGGCTGAGTAGTACCTATATACGACATCTTCTTTATCCATTCATCAGTTGATGGGCACTTGGGTTGCTTCCACATCTTGGCTATTGTCAATAATGCCGCAATGAACATGGGGTGCATAAATCTCTTTGAATTGTTGATTTCATGTTCTTTGGATAAATATCTGGTAGCGGGATAGCTGGATCACATGGTACTTCTATTTTTAATTTTTTGAGAAAGCTTCTTACTGTTTTCCATAGTGGCTGCACCAGTTTGCATTCCCACCAGCAGTGTATGAAGGCTCCCTTTTCTCCACATCCTCTCCAACATTTATTATTTTTATTTATTTATTTATTTTTTGTGAGGAAGACTGGCTCTGAGCTAACCTCCATTGCCAATCCTTCTCTTTTTTTGCTGAGGAAGACTGGCCCTGGGCTAACATCCACGCTCATCTTCCTCTACTTTATATGGGATGCCGCCACAACATGGCTTGACAAATGGTGCGTCTGTCTGCACCCAGGATCCGAACCTGTGAACCCCAGGCCACCAAAGTGGAGTGTGCCAACTTAACCGCTATACCACGGGGCTGGCTCCCGATATTTGTTAATTTTTGTCTTGTTAATTATAGCCATTCTGATGGATGTAAGGTGATATCTCATTATAGTTTTGATTTGCATTTCCCTAATCATTAATGATGTTGAACGTCTTTTCATGTGCCTGTTGGCCATCTGTATATTGTCTTTGGAAAAATGTCTGTTCATGTAAATGTATTTTTATAGGGCTTTTATGTTTTTCAAAAAATATGTTTAATTTTGATTTTGAACTTCAAAGCAGAAAGGTAATATAGGGCAAATATTTTTGTTTTCGTCGTACAGACTGGGAAAACCAAGGTTGAGAGAATTTGTCTCTGGCCCTCCAAAATTGCCACAGCAATTGAAGGCAACACTTCTAGTTCTAAACCAGCACAATGTCCAGCACAGTGTCTAACATGTAGCAGGTGTTTGCCTTTTTTTTTTTTACATTAAAGACGATTATTTTCAATGTTAAAAACTCAAGTGGCGTATCGAATCAAAATTATAACATGAAGAATATAATTTAGTAACATTAGTTTGTAACATTGGTGAAACACAAAAATGTTGAAAATCAATTCAGATGGCATGTGGCTTTTGACAAGATGTGAAGGGACTTATCCTGTTCTTGGAGCAAGATAGATAAGTGGCCAACAGATTACTGATTATTATATATAATCAGAAGATCAAGAATAGGCAAGCAGAAGTGGAGGTCACCTGTCCCAGTGGAGAGTTATGATCCCTTACTCAGTTGCTAGATGTGAGCCAATTCTCGGGCCCAGAAATCATGGATTGAACAACAGTGAACTCCCTACTCCCTCCCCAAAAGAACCTATGACCATTTATTTGGGTAACCATTCACTGCAGAAAGGGAGATACCAGCTCTTTAGAGGTCTCTTGGACTCAGCATCTGAGTAGACACTGATATATGGGATTGAAAGTGCTGTCATGAACACCCGTTAGGGAAGGGATGCATGCAGTCAGGTAGTAAACAGAGCTCAGGTCCATCTCATAATGAGTCCACTGGACCCACCCTGGCCCAGCCTGTGCTCATTTCTCTGATACCTAAATGGATATATTTAACTGTTGGCACAACCCTCACACTTCTTCCATGACCTGCAGAGTAAGAGCTAGAAGGAAAGGTGTGGAGGAAGCTTTTGAAACTCACCCTTTCCTCAAGATAGTAAATCAAAAAACACTGGCCAATCACCAACTGGTAGGGAGATGGGCCTAAGTCTGTGGGGCAATGATGCCCTCAGCTACCCCTTGGGATCAGACTAAAGTTAGTCTCCAGCTGAGACCACATTCTTATTATGCCTTTTCCTCTGCCCTATCCACTTTATTTTTCCCCATCTCCTGAGAACACTTCCCCATAAGTCATTTCAACATTAATCTCCAACTTACGCTCTCCTTTAGTCATTTGAAATAGCCCCCTCCACTCTGTACCACCTTTCTTTTCTATCCTCTCATCCATTTAATTTTATTTTTTACATAGCTCAAAACTACTTCATGTTTATTTTTCTAAACAATTATTTTTAAATTTATTTAAATGAACTCCTCAATTAGATTCTAAATTATTCTGAGTTCAGACACTCTACATTGTTCACTACTTTAGCCCAGATAGAATAGGACCTATGCATTAAGAGATTCCAAAAAAAAAAAAAATCACACAAATGAACATATCAATAAGTAAATGAATTTGAAAAATTCAATTTTTATTTACCTTTTAATTTTGTTATTCTTCTGTAGGTAGTTCGCTATCATTCCTAAAAGGAAAATTCAGTTGCTCAATTTAACATATGCTTTTTTTCTATTCTTATTGTATTTAAATAGGATTAAGAAAATATTTTGAATGAAATTAAATAAACTAATGAGTAAGAATTTAGAAGTTTATATGAATATAAGTTTAATCTAGCTTTATACTTAGATTATTTTTCTATATTTACAAAATGACTTCTTTTATTTTTATGTTAATAACCTATGTCTTGGGTGTTCTAGCCTTACATGCTACGATTTACCTATACTTTGAAACATAGCGTATTCCTAATTGCTCCCTACTGGTCATTTTACAGGTGGAACAGTATAATCTTTAACTATCTCAAGATGCCATCAATCTAAAGAATGTCAACCTTTTGCACATTTAAGCTTCTGAAACTCAGTGTAAGGTGGTGGATATATTTTACTATACCTGGTAAGTAATAAAACCCCTATAATTTTTGGAATTGAGTAAGATTTTTGAAATCCTTGTAGTCTTTATAATAATGTTAACATATAATGAGATAACTTAAAAATACAGTACATTAAATCAAGAAATTGACCTATACTGAGAGAAAGCAGACATTTTGAGTTTATCTCAAGCTGTCGTGAACATCATAAAGCCTTGAGATTTAAAACCTTGAAACAATATTATTTGGTGGGACTTTGGAGGCAACAACAACAAGATAAAAAACAACCAGACAATTCAGTGCTTTTAAAGGTATCATCAAAGAATTAAGTCCAATATAGGAGGCACCAGGAGAACTGTTTTGTTGTCCCAACTGTGCTATTATCTAGCTGTGTGATCTGGGATGTAAGAAATGTCATCTATAAAATAATTTTACTTGATCAATGTTGAGTGAGTGATAGTATACATTACCAGTGTGTTTTTATTCCACCCCACTCTTCCCTTTCATCTCGTATATAAGCCCGTTTGAGTCACAAGGTCACAGTTGCTCACATGGTCACAGGTGTGAAACCAGTGAATAGAAACTGTACATGCTTGACTTTTAAGTAACAATCCACGGGTAAAATTAAGATATCTGGAAGAATACTTTCTGGATGCTACAGACAGTTTGTGTCTTCCAAAATTCGTATGTTAAATCTTGACTGTCAATGTGATGGTCTTTGGAGGTGGTGCCTTTGGGAGGTGATTAGGTCATGAGAGTAGATCCCTCATGAATGGGAATAGTTCTCTTTTAAAAGAGATTCCAGAGAGCTCCCTTGCTCCTTCTGCCATGTGAAATTACAACTAGAAGGGGCCGTCTATGAACCAGGAAGTGGGCTCTCACCAGACACTGAATCTGCTTTGACTTTGAACTTCCCAGTGTTCAGAACTGTGAGAAATAAATTTCTGTTGTTTATAAGCCACCGGTCTATGGTATTTGTTATGGCAGGCTGAACACTCTAAGGTGTTGGATGAGTTGCTCCCACACTAGAAGAGATTAAAATTCTGGGCTGAGTTTTAGATATGACAATGATGGGAAGTGAGAGCAGACCCTAGTGAAGGAAGAAGTCTGTGCTCTAACCCTTCAACCCCTTAGTGTTAGCGTTTAAGTTTGGGATAAGAAAACTGCCAGATAAGTTTGGGTATCTGAGAATTTAAAGGAGCTGTGCTCTCTAAATTTGTCTGTAAAACCTGGAAAACTGCAGTCTTGCAGGCATTCACTGTGCCATTATGGCATGAGAACAAGAGGAATAGATGGTTATCAGAGTTGGATGAAGGATAATTACATAGTCTAGTTTGCCCAGGACGGTCCTGATTTACATCTGCTTTTCCATAGCATTTGTCTCAGACAACATGTCCCAGTTTCAGATGATAAATTACATGATCATTCTAGCTGTAACTGGCAAATAGGGTTTGAAGTACCCCTACCACATTTCCCACAGCACTAGATTGGGATAAGAATGTAGCTGCATTTTACTGTGTCCCAGTCAATTTAAGGAGACACAACAGTTGAAAGAGCCATACATATGTAGATTGCAGTTCATTTGGGGCAGTTAGATGAATGGAAAGGTGCCTATGACCCTATAATAATTTACATTGCAGTAAATATGAATGGTGGCATAGTAAACAAAAATACCAAATATTATGATCCCTTTCCACTGATGTCACTGCGGCACTTTCAAATCCCTAAGTAAAAGGAGCTGTAGAAGGTTCTGAATTGATTGATTATAACCTAAAATAACTGTTTATCTGAGATTGAAGAAGATTATGTTTTTTGGCAATCACTTGGAATAAAAGTTTGAAACAAAGTTAAAACTAAGTTCAGGTATAGTTAAAAACGAAAGAAAAATGTAGATTGAGAAACATGTACCTACTACAGGTGTTCCTGAAACCATTCCTGAGAAGTTCTACAGGTTTTCAGAGTGACAACAGGGGCAAAGGGCTGTCTTGGATGAGGAATCTGAACTCACCACCCCTGTTTCAATCAGTTTGATTCTGTTCCTACTTGTTAAAAGTGTCTTAATTGAAGAAAAGACTTTGCTACTAAAATAATGATATTAGAATCATCTTTCTTCCTCTATTTTTCCCACAGCTCATATCTGACATGTCTTACTACTTCTATTTTCAAAAGTCTGATCATTTCCTACTATCCCCACTATTAATCACCATGTTCAAAACCATTATCATTTCTCACCTGTATTATTGCAATAACCTCTCAACTGGTTCCCTTTTGCTACCCTTGTTACCCTATAGTCTATTCTCAACAGAGCCGCTGGAATAATCCTTTTAAAAAGATAAGTAAAATCAGGTCACTTCTGTGCTCACGACTCTTCAATGGTATCCCATATCTCTTAGGCCCTATATGACCTGCCCATACGGTACCTCATTTCACAAGACCCTATATGAGCTGCCCCCCTCTACCTACTATCTCTCTGATCTCATCTCTTTCCAACCTTCCTTTGCTCTCTCTGTTCTAGCTGGCTTCTGGGTATCTTTTATACGTGTACAATTATGCTAATTATGCTTCCATTTCAGGATTTTTGCATTTCCTATTCACTGACTAGCACACCCTTTCCCCAGAGCAGGCAGTAAAAAATAATTTTAATGATCACTAGACTGAATGATTTCTAAGAGCCTTTTTATGACATTAGTCCTGTAATTATAAGAAATGCTTGCAGTGGAATGTCTGAAATCGAACCAGATGCTCTCTCAAAACACTGTGAAGGTGATGAACTCTGCCTCTGTTGCAGTGCTGCCATGTCTATTTCCAAACTGTCTATCTGTCTCCTGCTGGGGGAATTTTGGATGATTGATGTCAATAAGTTAAAAATAGCATGCATTAGGGGCTGGCCTGTGGCATAGTTGTTAAGTTCAGTGCTCTCTGCTTCAGCAGCCTGGTTCATGGGTTCAGATCCTGGGCATGGACCTACACCACTTGTCAGCCATGCTGTGGCAGCAACGCACATACAAAATAGAGGAAGATTGGCACAGATGTTAGCTCAGGGCTAATCTTCCTCAAGTGAAAAAAGAGGAAGATATGGCAACAGATGTTAGCTCAGAGTGAATCTTCCTTAGCAAAAAGAAAAAGCATACATTCAACTACCAATATTTATAGGATAAGGATACCACTACTACCTTAGACCATGTAGCAAACAATTTAAAAATTGCACTTGCTATTAAAATTTACAAGGCTTATAATTTTCACCATAATAAATTCAAGGAAGTCTGTCTTATGTTCATTATACCAAATCATTCCCATACTCTTTACTTGTTTAGATATTACATATAACAATTACTTCTAAGATCATGCCAAAAAGTTGCCATCCAACAATGTTAAGCAGTCATTAAGTAGTCCCCCCTTATCTGTGATTTTGTTTTCTGCAGTTTCAGTTACTTGAGGTCAACTGTGGTCCAAAAATATTAAATGGAAAATTCCAAAAATAAATAATTCATAAGTTTTAAGTTATGTACCATTCTGAGTAGCGTGATGAAATCTTCTGCCGTCCCTCTCCATACCAAAGAGGACATGTAGCATCCCTTTGTCCAGTGTATCCATGTTGTCCCACCCATTAGTCACTTAGTAGCCCTCTCAATTATCTGTAATGATATCACAGTGCTTGTGTTCAAACAAAAGAAAAATGGCCCCATAGTACAAGAGTAGTGATGCTGGTGGTTCAGATGTGCAAAGAGAAACTGTTAAATGCTTCCTTTAAGTGAAAAGGTAAGTTCTCAACTTCATAAGGAAAGGGAAAAAATTGTATGCTGAGGTTGCTAAGATCTATGGTAACTTTTATTACAGTATACTGTTTTAGTCCTATTTTGTTATTAATTATTGTTATTAACCTCTTACTGTGCCTAATTTATAAATTAAACTTTATCATAGGTATGTATATATAGGAAAAAACATAGTATATAGAGGGTTGGGTGCTATCCACAGTTTCAGGCATCCACTGGGGGTCTTGGAACATATCCCCCGTGGATAAGGGAGGACTACTATACATTATTCCTGGAAATAGACACTTGAATGCAAACTTGTCAAGAGACCCCAGTTCTAATGATCAAGTCATTTAACTTTCTGAGGACCCAGTTAATATCTTTTTCTTGTTGAGTAGGCAGCCACTAAGATCGTCCCCAAAGATCCTCACCTCCTGATATTCACACCCTTGTGTAATCTTGTTCCCTTGACTGTGAGATGGACTTAAATTGACTAGTTTCTGATCAATAGAGCATAAAGAGAAGTGATGGGTAGTCATTTCTGAGATTAGGTTATAAAAAGTCTATGGCTTCTGTCTTGGGTGCTCTCCCTCACTCTCTATTGTTGCTGCTTTTGGAGGAAGTCAGCTTTCATGTCCTGAAGCAGCTCTTTGGAGGATCCCACATGACTGAGCTTGGAAGCATATCTTCTGAGCCCTGCCAATAGCTATGTGAGTGGGCTTGGATGTAGATCTTCTGAGGATTAAGAGCCATATGAGTGAACTCAGAAGTGATCCTCCCTAGTTGAGCCTTGAGATGACAGCAGCCCTGGCTGCCACATTGTTTGCAGCCTTATGAGAAATGTTGAGGCATAAATACCCAGCCAAGCTATTTTTGAATCTCTAACCCTTAGAAATTATGAGATAATAAATGTTTATCATATAATATCATAGAAATATCATATCTAGGGAGATCTTACCTAAGGATAACATTATTGATTACTATAAAGTTTTTTCTTCTGTCTCTTAAGTTCCTCCCTGCTTTCCTAGGTAAAATGAGACTAGACTATAAGAATTGTCATTCTCACCGGTCAGAGAGTAAAAATAGTGAACTTGAGAAGAAATGTGATTGTGTTGTAATAAATCCATTAAATGGCCAGTTGGGCACATAAAATATGCTTAATGTACTTTAATTTTGTCCTAAAACTCTAGTCTTTTAAAAAGTAAATTTCCTAAATCATTTGCCCAACTTTAGTCTAAAGTGATAAAATTAAGACAACCAAGTCAGAGTGACTGCTCTAGCCTCTTGCATAAGCAAAGTCACCTAGAGGAGACTGGTTCTGTTCAGATCTGGGCAGCCTCAAAGGGACAGCAGTAGATGGGCTGGTCAGAAGGCAGCAGTTTTGATCTTCATGACTCCTGTCCTTCCATTCCAAGGTTACACCAACGCCCTGTGAAATAACATTTGATCCTCTGGTCCATCCACATTGCTACAGTTTTAATTGGTCAAAGTCCATTGATATCAATCTGTCACTTGTGGTCTTGTTATATTATGGCTCTGGTACCAGGAACCTCTAGCATCACTGATCCTTTTATTTGTATAAAAGGAAAAATCTTTCAACATTATTTATATAACTAGTGACTCCATGTCTCAAAGCAGCAGCTTGCAGCCTCCTCTTTCTTCCAATCTTTTACTACCTTTATGTGTATGTAGGAGCTTCAGTATTTTTATCTCTACCACTTCCTCGCAGCTAAACTTTAATGTGCATTCATATATAGAGATACATGCAGACAAATATATATGATCATACACACAAATATAAGATTTTTTCTTTTTTCCAGCTAAAAGCAGTGTAATAATTATGTAACAGTTGATAAAATAAGTAAAATAATAATTACAATAATTTTTACTATATAACAGATGACCCTTTATATTAAAATGTACATAACAAGTACCTTAACTGTAGATTAAAATTAATCAATCTGTTTATGTGTCGCCATTAAAGTAGGTAATAGAAAATTGTCTGTTCACATACACACACACACACATTTTCTCCTTAGAGAACATTTAGCAACAACATACTGCTATTTGTTCAGGTATTTTCTTAAGCAAATCATCTTTAGAGTTCTCCGATAATAGTCCCCAAGTTCATTTCTTGAACTATTTTTAGTTAGGTGTTGACATATTATATACTAACAATACTCAGGTCGTGGATGTTTGGCAAATGCTGGGCTAAATGAAAAAAATTTTGTCACCTAAGGAAATATTAGATTTTAATATGCTTATATGCATTATGCATACGCAATGGGGGGTACAGGATGCAGCATTCCTCAAAAGAACTGATAAAGAACTATTTTTTTGGAAAATGAAACATTTTTTGGGAAAGAATGGAAGGAAGGAGGGAAGAAACAAGGGAAGAAAGAGAAAAATTGGGAGACATATATTACTTTTCCAGTGGGTTAAAAGAAGTAAAAAGATAAAAAAATAAGGTAATTCACTGGTTGGAATCCACCTAGCATGCTATTGTGCTTTTACATATATTATAACTATCACATTGTAAGTGGCCCTATAGATAGCTATTAATGAAAGAGAGGGAGAGACTGAGAGAGGTTTGGATGAAGCATTTAGGAGAACTGAAAGACCATTAGAGGATATATTTAGCTTGGTGATAGGCATCTGTTAGCTAGCCAGCAAGGAGGTCAGACCTGGGTGAAGTACATAAATGGGTACCTATTCATTGGCAGCCTTAAGATGGGAACAATGTAGTGAGAGCACACAGCCCATTTCCCCTATTTAGATGTTTCACTGAGATCCTCTTAAATAACAGTGTCATTTTTGTCTTACAAATGAGACATTGGTCTATTAGAATACTTCCTTATATAAAAAATCTTACCATATAAAAATCCACTTGATAATGTACAATTTCTTGATGAGTTGGCTCTTGTGGGCAAATATTGTTAGGTACACAAAATGTGATCAGTAAATAGTTGTTTAACAAAAATAGCCAGAATCCTGGGAGTGTCCCTATATTTCTTTCTCCATTGATCCCATCACTCAAATGTTTCTCCAGTCTTAGCACCATCTCCATTGGTCAATCTCATACATTCCTTATTTCCCTCCTAGACTGTTGTCCTTATCTCATCTTCCTGCATGCAGCTTTATCTTTCTACATTCCATTTTTTACTTTATCATTGGACTTTTTTTCCCCTCAAATAAAATCTGATCAAGTTGCTCCAAAGCTTATCTGTACTGGCTCTCTGTTACCTACAGGGAAAGGTACAAACTATTACATTGTGTATATGTTATTGCAATAGTTCAGTTATTTCATACCTTTATGCTTTTATATCTGCCCTTCCCTCACCTAAAACACCCTCTCTGTCTGCTTGATAGGTTCTTAGAACTATTTAAGAATAAATCAAGATTTCTGGAAATATAATGGGGAAAATCTCTTTAAAATGTATGTTTAACCTTTTTGTAACAGGCTTGTTTTTAACATGAACTGTTATTTAAATTCTTAAAGACATCTTCATTTTCTTTTTTGTTCTTTGGGAAAGCCTTTAAATCATCTCAATAAACTTAAATTATAAATAGTCTTCATGCACCTAGGAAATAAAGTGAAAATATTATTAAACAATTCTCCCACCTCAGAGACACAAGGGAGATAGAAGAGAGCAAGAACTACAAGTGGTTAATGAAGATATGAAATGTGAAATACCTAGTTAAGTAGTTCTTAATAATAATTATGGTTAACACAGTATGTTACCAATTGATATTTTAGTGTGCTATAAATCTTGCCACCACTTTTCTGCATAAATATTAAAGTGTGCAATTTAAACTACTTGCCGAAAGGGCTTGCATTTAAACTATTTGCTGGAAGGGCTTTCCATTTTTGAAGCTACACAAAGTAGTTACCTTCATCAATCAGAAGAAAACAAAAACCAAAAAAATAAGCAAACAATGACTTTTATGGTTAGAGGAACTCCTTCTGACACCTCACCTTCCTATTCAGTTAGCATAGATCCATTTTTTTTTCCTGAGCCGATTAAAAATATATGTGCACATAGTATTCTTCAATAAATGAATCAAGAGGAGGGATAGTGGCACATAAAGAGAGATTATTTGGTGTTGTAAGAATGTCAGTCACCTGGAAACGCTACATAATAGTAAGTGGATGATAGTGCTCAATTACATCAGTCAAAAGATATGTTCAACCTATAGGCAATGGCCACCTTTATGATTTTCTTGTGCTGGCAAGAGCATTGGTTTTCATTTTGAAATCTTTGCTTGGCCTATCTTCTTTAAAATAGGGCATCTCTCATGGCTGCATTTCCATGTACTTCCCCTCAAAATTACAGTGGAACAATAGGTTCTGTCTTTACATGTATTAAAAATTTTGAGCTCCTTTTGATGGGAACTGCCATATTCCAGTCATTCACCAAAATGACTGACACAAAGGGAAAGTGGAGAGGCACCTGCTATTTGTTCTCTAGGTCTATTAGAAAACATGGAGTTGTTCTTTTGACCACATACAGGTGAGTCTACGAGAAAGGTGATACTGTAGACATCAAAGGAATGGGCACTGTTCAAAGAGGAATCCCCCACAAATGTTACCATTGCAAAACGGGAAGAGTCTACCATGTTACCCAGCATGCTGTTGGCATTGTTGTAAACAAACAAGTTAAGGGTGAGATTCTTGCTGACAGAATTAACATATGATTTGAGCATGTATGCTCTAAGAGCCATGAAAACTTCCTGTAACTCATGAAGAAAAATGGTCAGAAAGGAAGGAAGCCAAAGAGAAAGGTCCCTGGATTCAACTGAAGAGTCAGCCTGCTCTACCTGGAGAAACACACTTTGTAAGAATGAATAGAAAGAAGGCTGAGATGCTGGAACCTATTCTCTATGAATCCATGGCATAATGGTATTAAAAACAAAGAACAAAAACTTCCAGATTGTAAAAGTTAGCCCTTTGTTTTTTCTCTTAGTTGAATAGAAGTTTGGTGTCCCCTCCTCCAAAGAAGTATTTAAAGTAAACTTTCTGTCCTAATTCATTGGGTAATGTCTTTACTACTAAAATTTAGTTTTCTTCTTGCTGAAAAAAAAGTTTGAGCTAATCTCTGGTCTGCATAGAACAGTACGATTCAAACATTTTGCTGCATTTCTGCTAAACAAGCCACCATGAAAAAGAGTGTGTTGGTTGGGTCAGATACAGCTTTCTTGAAATCATTTTTCTCTTCCATATTAATAGAAAACCTCCGTTGATTGTCAGATCTGTTTATTTCATTTTCTCATTCTTTCATTAATTTTTATTAACATCCCTTTTCCGCACTCATCTCTCCCCTCCTGATTTTTCTTTCAGTTAGGTCAACTCCAGTCCTATATTATTTACCCACTCCTGGAGGTAAGGAAAAGATAAGCAAACATAATTGGAGAGATTACAAAGATAAACTGGAGAGCTAGGGGCAGGGCTAAAGAGGCAAGAGGTATAATGTGGACCAAATTACAGAGATACAGCTAAATGTTTTTCTTTCCGAAGTAAACAAAATTCAATTCACCAATTACTTGATCTTCCTTCTGCCTGGTACACTCCTCCACACCAATGCCTGCTTATCTCTGTCTCATAAGTTAGGACTCAGCTCCTACATAACTTCCTTTGAGAGACTTTTCTTAATCTCTCAATATAAAATACTGTCCCCTCATCACTCACATCATGTCACCATGTTTTAATTTCTGTATGTCACCTACGACTATCTGACTATATTTTATTTCATCACACGTTAGTTGTCTCCTTCAAATAAAAAGTAACCTCCATGTGGACAAGGTTCTTGTTTTTCTTTGAACTCTGTATCCCTAGTAGTAAAGAAAAAACGTATTTAAAAAAAAAACTATAAAAGTAATTTTTCTTCACAGAAAGCTATAATTTAATTAGAGAGTGGAATAACTAGAAAAAAAGTGAATAGTAAAATGCACCTTGTGGATGATAAGTTCAAGTTCAATGATGGGAGAAATCAATATGGCTAAAAACATGTGGGGAAGATTTCATAGATGATGTGAGCTTTAAAATGGCTTCAGAAGAACAGGGAAAGAAAAGAAAGGGCATTCCCAGAGACGGGAACAGCATGCACAGACATCGGGGTAAGAATTACCCTTGAATACTATTAAATGCTTTATTTCATACCACCTACTTCTAATGCCTTCCATGCAAGAGTGCCATTTGAAATTGCCCTCCTGAATTTTCTATAAGTATAAGCCAGATATTTAACACCACAGCTTCCTGAAGGAACTGGATGCAAAGGCATTGCCTGTCTTTGTGTTCCAGTGTAGCACTCAATAAGCCTATGTTCAATGAAGTGCTGTCTTTCTGGCAAGACAGATGAGGTAGTGACATTATGTGCAACAATTGTAGACTGTGCGGGCTGTGGCTCTCAGAACAGGGATTTGTCAGGCTATTCTGGATTTCATTTGGGAAACTGTAAGCACATTTTCATGAGGATGTCTACATGGGCTGGCATAAGAGAGTCTCACTCTCGCCGTAGGCCAGCATATACACATTGCCTTCTCTCCCCTTTTGATTAAGAAGCCGACTGTCAATTCATCACTCTCTCCACCTGATAAAAACTCTGCCCTAAGGATCATTTTATCCCATGGGGTATTTGTTAGTAAAAGAAAGCAGCTAAATATGAAATGTTTAATATTGGGGAGAAAGGAAGTGGCACAACTGAGTTTTTTCTTGTGACTACCTTTGATATTGTCTGGTGTGTTTGTAACTTTGTGTGAATGCGTGTGTGTTTTGTGTGTGTGTGTTTTCTTGCTCCTTTTCCCCTTTTTCTTTTATTGTCATATTGACAGGAAACTGTGCCCTTCTGGACTGCACAACGTCAAAATGGAAAGCAATCCATTTTGAAACTACTGTTTTAAAGAATAATTGACTGACAGGAAAGACAAAGGTGATACAGATAGTAAATGAATAGAGACCTGAGAGTTATGAAAATTAAAAATATTGAGATAAGTGATGACAAGAAGACGTTGATTTAAAAAGTAATAAGGAAAACTTTAATTGGGAGCATCATTTTCTTGATTTCTAGTGAGGCCATATCTACAACGAAAGACTACAGCTGACATACGGAAGCTGAGGGCACCATTTATATTCAGAATAGATAATCTTACCTAATAGATAATCTTACCTTTGGATTATCTTACTTTGGAAGTTTCTATAGTTATGATACTTTTTATGGCCATTAGTGACCTCCTTAAAAATTTTGTAAGCACTGGTGTAGAGTATGATGATATACCAAATATTGGATTAATAGTTACTTAAAAATTTTCCCAATGTGTATGTAATATTATATATGTTTAGATACATGTCATTGTGGCATATTTCTATAAATGTGCCATGGAGATTCTAAATGCAGCTGTTATCCAATGTAAATGTTTACTTTTTATGATGCTGATTTAGATGACTTATTAGAAAAAATAGAAATAAAAGCAATTTTAAGCAATATTTCAATCTTATTAGAGATATTTTCCTTTAAAAGGGAACATTGTAAAAAAGATAACTTAATGATATCTTGGGTTTGCATTAAGTATAAATGATAAAGCAGGATAAAACAAACAACCAACTTAATGCTCTTGGTTTAATAAGCTCATAACTTGGAAATGTGTTAATATTGCATTAAAAATATAACCAATTGTGGGTGTACATTTAAAGAAATTATGGAACAATTACTTCATTATAAAATTTTTAAAATTCAGCCATAAATGATCCACATTTACTTTGAAATGTTATATAATTATTTCAAACCTACTAGATTGATAAAAGATAGAAAATAGAAACACTAAAATGATTTACAGTGTTCAGACAGAAACACAGCCTATCTTCCAAACTGTGATAAAAGATTTATAGGCTAAATTATAGAATTGTACTTAATTGTCTATTTATTTATTTAATCCCTCATTTATTTACAATATTGTTGTGCTTGTTGACAGACTGTTTAGTTAACTGATGGAATTAATTGTTTTTTTTGGTCTAAGTTAGGAATTTCCTGATTGCCCCAGATTGGATTTGGGCCAAAATTTTCCATCTCTTACTTTATAAAAGAGGTTATATAGAGAAAAATGTATTGCCTAAATAGGGTTATGTGGGTGGTTACTAGCTTGGGCTTGTCTAAATGATAATTGTAAAATAAATTACATTTTTTTGTGACACCAGTTTCAGCTTCCAAATGTTTTCTTCCCTTTTGTCCATATTCCTTTTATTTACTGATTCATTTGCATCCTCAAACCCACCTATTCTGCTTGTTCTTTTGTCACTTTATATCAAGCAAATATTTTACTTACTAAAAATTTCTGTAATTGTGGAATGCAGCATCTTTCCGTATCAAGAGAAAGTCAAGTTTTAAGCAGCTAGTGGGTATAGAATTTGGGGAGCTACGGTGTGGCACTTGTGGAGTATCTATTTCACAGGGGATAATATGAAAGGAAATATATAGAAAACTAACATTTATTAAATACTATTATTAATGCTATTGTAATGTGCCAGTTACCCTACACATACATTTATGCATTTTATCTTATTTAATGCTCAAAATAATCCTATGGGCTGGAAATTACTGCCTTCATATTATAAGTAATATTTTTTTGGTAATGAGACCTAAAAATTACCTCTCTGAGATGGCTGCCAAGTATCTGACTACCCATTATAAAAGATTCAGGTTCCATTAACTCAAGGTCCTCTACTGTAACACAGCCTATTATGTAAACACATGTCATATGATCCTCTTTGTGTTGACCTATGGAAATGGGCAACTGGGGAATAGGCACAAGAATGCTAATACTCCAGCTATTGCTATTGTTGTGAATAATAAACTATCCTTCATCTCTGACCCAGGAGTCTCATGTCTTCTACCAGCATTCCTGAAACTGTGGAAAGCTAACTTGTTAGGTTCCAACAGAGTAAAATCTTAGACCCTTTACAGTTCTTGACAATGATGTCATGATTTAATTGGTAGTTTTATTTTCTTAGTGGTACCTGAAATAACTGTATATTTAAAAATTAATGGTTTCCTAGATTCAATGTCATTTGGTATCTGAATATACATTCCTGCATTTAGAAAGTATAGAATCAATGGCATCCATACTTTTTCTCTAAGAATCTTGCCAAAGCTTCAAGTTCTTATAGCACAGAGCTGACCAGAACATGATATAATCCCAATATTTTTACTTGAAAATTAGAGTTAGAGAGACGTCTGCCTTTAGTTTTAAGCTCCTATCAGAGCTCGGTTTTGGAAAGATTTGGTTCTGACCCTCCTAATCAACTCATACTTTTATTCTCACTTTCTAGTCCCACTTTGCAAAGAGTCTCCTAGGAAACTTCCTTGGAGGAGGTTTGTTTGACAAGTCTGACTTCAGGAATTTTTGGCTATAATACCATCTTCTTTCCATTTTTAATGAAATCATCAAGCCAATTTATTACTTTAGAGTGAGGAATAACTGAAAGGGCCAAGACACTTCTATTCCATATTTACATATTTTCCCCCCATAGACAAACATGGGAAGACAAATCATCATTACAAGATTTTGTGGTAGGCACAGAATTAGAGTAAATAACAATGTTATTCTGTTGTTTAGTAGCATCTGATTGAAAAAAAAAAAAGCAACAAAAAACACTGATATCCCTGCCCTAGGACATGGCCCAGTGTATCATCTACCCCCTTGGTTTAAGCCAATCTTAATGGTTTCATTCTTCAGGATAATTGCTTTAGCCTTGTTCATAAGAAAAAATTCTGGCTATTGAGATATGAGAGGAAGTACACTTTCAGAAAAAGAGAGGATTTCAGAAAAAGGGACATATTTCCTCTGAGCATTGATTTGAATGGGCATTTAAAGATGGCGGGAAATATGGTAGTTTCTCTTCAACCATATGCAGAACTAGCTTACTGACAAGGTCAAAATTCTGAGAGAGAGCAAGATGGGAAGATGAAATCTCCAAAACCACCAGACTCCAATTCTGTCACTCTATACTCAGAAGATAACTTTCCTGAGGTCACATTGCATATATTTCTTTTTTGCCTTTCTTCCCTGGCAGAAGTTGAGGGCGGTAATAGAATGGAGTAAGTTTGAGCAGAAGACAGCACTACATGGGCTCTCACTTACTTTGTATCAGAGCTCTTCTCATTAATTTTCAGCCTCGTTTAATTCTTCCCTAGTGAGAGGAGAGAAATCAGTTTTCTTAATTCATGTCTAGTCACTGGTCTTTTTTTTCTTTCTTTCTGACAGCAGGTATAGAATTCTTTTAATGTTGGAGATTACAATGTAGTGTTCTTTTTCTTCAATGTCCTTATGAAGGACAAGGAAAGAATATTCAATGGAAATGAAAATAAACCAGTCTTTAATATAACAAATTTCTAACTGCCACAAATTAATACTCCATGTGTCATGTTTCTATAAATGTAATTAGCCATTATGCTTTCTTATTATTTATAGCTGTTTGATTACTATTTCTCTAAACAAAACTCCGGCTTCACATGTTACTCTGTTTTATGTAATTTCTGTTAGTTCTTATAAATGTTATCATACTTCTTTACTTCTAATAAAATTATTATTACATTTATTTTATGGTAGTTGAGAGTTTCATTACATTAGATATTGAAACTCATATTTTTCAGACCATCACACTTAATGGACTTATCATCTGATTGAGTTTTTTTCTGTTTTACACTTTAATATTTACTCTTGTTGATAATCATAGAAGCACTTACATGTAAAAAAATTATTTTCCCATTTCAGCCTTGCTACGTGCATTGTTCTCTAGGGAATAATTCTCTTTCATAATCACAAAAGTGCTTCCAAAGATAGTTTTGTACTATTTCTTTTGAAAGGGTCTTTTGAAACATAATATTTTCATGACCACATATAATTTCCTGAAGCCTTTTCATAAAAGGCTAAATGCTAGCTTTTATCTCACTTACTTAACACAATTTTTCACATTTATATCACAAGTTTTAATTTCTTTCAGCAACTTTATTTTTAAACTTCAAGTATAGTAGAATTCTAAGTAGCTTCCCAACCATTGATCGGCTGTTATGAATAACACCTCATTCTCCATCATGGTGCCCTGAGTTACTTTCCTTCACATTTACTGCAGTTAAAATGGAAAAAGGGTCAAAGTGAGATCGTTGCAATCAATCACTTTGAGTATGAATGAATAGTGACCTCTGCAAGGTAGTGCCAAAGCTTGGGATTTGATGGCAACAAATACAGGGACCAGTTAATTCTAAGGATGCCCACCAGAATGTGAGCCAGAATATGTTAAATATTGGGGATCAGTATATGGGAAGGGAAAACTCAAACAGACTTGGAAATATGTTTGAACTGAATTCTAGATTCAAAAAGCTGTCACCATTATTATTTAACATGGTCTGTAAAGTCCTACCAATGTATTAAGATTGTACACAATAAGTGGTAAAAAAAGCAAAAAATAGTCATTTACAAATGATACAGCTATTGTATTTGTTTGAAATTGCATCTCAGTTGAAAGTCCCGAAAAACAGTGGCTTATAGAAAGTGAGAATTTATTATTAATATTATTTCTGCACAGAAAAGAATACTGCAGGTAGGAAGTTCAGTACTGTTATGAGTTTCCTGATATCAGAAGAGAATAAGGCTCCTTCTGGTTTTTGCTACATCTTCCTTGGGGCATGATTGTTATTCATGTTTTCAAGATAGTTACCGGACCCAGCTATCATCATCCACTCGGGGCAAGAAGGATCAGAATAAAGGTAAAGAAAAAAAAAGGTCATATCTAGGTGAGTCTGTCCTGCTATTTAAATATTTTTCCTGGAAAGTCTATCTAAGAATTTTCACTTATACAGACTATATCCCATGATCGTCTCTACTCACCAAGTGAGGCTGAGTTTTTAAAGCTGCACTGACACATCAAACTCAGGAATCTCTTAGTAAGGGAGATGGGGAGGACCATTAGGCAGAACGAAAGTAATCTCTGCCATGTTTAAATATTAGAAAACAAAAGAGAAGCAACTGAACATTCTTAGAAATAATGAGAACACTTAGCATGTTGATTATATTTAAGACAGATACACAAAATCCAAATGCACTTTTGTATTCCAGCTATACCCAGAAGTTGACATGTGGAAACAATAACAAGCACTACCAAAAATCAACCATAAATACTTAGAAATTACTCTAAAAAGTAATGTATGATATTTATTTGAAGTTCTTCACACAACTCTTTTGAGAGATGTAAGGAAAGATTTTAATAATTGGAGACACATGCCATATTCTTGGATGAAAAATAGAATATTTTTTAAAATCAATTATTCCCAAATTAATTTGTTGGTTTAGTGTAAAGCCAAAGAAATGCCAATTTTTTCCCCTCTTCAACTCGATTCTCAAAATTATTGGGACAAATAATGAGGACAAAATAAGATGTTTTTAAACTGTAACAAGGATAGATTTGCCTTACCAGATATAAAAACATGTTATGTTACAAAGAGAAAATAATGCAATTATGACAATAGCATAGTACTGAGCAAGGATTTGAAGCCAGATCGATAGAAAAGAACAAGCTGTAACAAAACAAAATAAAATATAGACATATAATGTATTTATCATATACTTAGTACATAATGAGGACATCATTACAAACTATTAGGAATGAAGTAAAATTTGCAACAGATACATGGGAAAGTGGTCTTAAAAACAAATAATCAAGTTAGAACATTGTCATATTCAAAACACCCAAATTCCAAGTGAATTAAAGTATTAAAAGTAAAATACGTAAACAAGAAAGTAAATAAACAAACGAATTTTAAAATCTACAAAATCCTGGTAATTAGCAGATCTCAAATCAAAATGGCTTTTTGAGCCTTCCAGCTGAAAATTACATCACAAGGAAAAGACAGATTAGTTTGCTAGATTAAAACTCTCGATGTTAAAATACTGCAGAAAACACTTAAACATTCAGCAACACATTTAAAATACAAGTGACAAAGAAAGAAGACAGAGAGATGTGACTGAAGCCGCATCACTGGGCAATGGAATGCAAGTTACAGAAATCATTAACTGGGAAGTATTCTGTTGATAGTATAGTATAAGCACTGGGATTTGCAGAAAAACCTTAATTCCAATTTATATAGAACTTATAATTGGCAGGTTTTTATGCTATATTCATAGGTTTTCTCAGGATGGACACATCTATAACGTGCATAATTTCATCATCATGAGCTGTACTAAATCATGACTTACAAAATAAGCTCTGATAGAACAATCCAGTAGCCTTTGTTCTGAAGTACATATAAAACATAAGGTGTATAAACTTGTTCATCTACTTTATAAACTCTCAAGTTTTGTTATTATGTTCTTCCCAACAGTGTATTTCAGCTTAATATACTTTATTGCTTTGCAGCTATCCAAGAGATTTCTATGGTTCTCATGTTTCTATTTATTCTTAAAGTGCCTATGTGAATATATTTTATTTCAACAACCATAAAATGTCTTCTAGCTACCTAGAAATCTTGACTTTTTGGAAAAGAAAGCCACCTTTATTTATTTTTTTGTGAGGAAGACCAGCCCTGAACTAACATCCATCACCAATCCTCCTCTTTTTGCTGAGGAAGACTGGCCCTGGGCTAACATCCGTGCCCATCTTCTTCTACTTTATATGGGACGCCGCCACGGCATGGCTGACAGGCAGTGCGTCGGCGGGCGCCCGGGATCCGGGCTCGAGAACCCCGGGCTGCCAAAGCGCTAACTAAACCGCTGCGCCACCGGGCGGCCCCAGAAAGCCACCTTTAAATCAGATTGAATATGCATGGATCTTTAAAAGGTCTGACCTTACCTTAACAGAGCAATTGATCTCAAGGAGAATCAATTATAATAAAAATCACGAACTCCAGAAGAGAAGTCTTGTCTTTGGAAATTAACATATAATGAATTCTTTGAATTCTAATAATATGTTTGCTATTAGAAAAGTAAAATGCCTTTACCACAGAGAAGATACAGAAATGTATATGATTAGGTAATAATTAGTGTCTTGCTCTTTAACTTTGTTATTATTCATGGAATAAATAGACCTTATATGTCAGTGGCAAAAATTTTGATTTACCCTATTATCTTCCTTGTTGAAAGTAAAGCTGATATACACACAAACTAGTATATTTAATTGAAAATTAAAAGTTCATTTGATCTGTGTAGGCATTTGTAATTAATCAAATATGTGGAATTAAGAAAACAGATTCTCACTCAACTCATTGTTCACAAATTACACAAAATTTAAACAGCACTTAAATGGTTAAACCTTCATTTCCTTCTTGCACATTTCTAGCTTAAACGAATTTTCACACAAATATTTCAAATAATAGATATTTTAATAGGTATTAAATTTTTTTTTGTCTTTTTAAAAATATACTTGGTTCATAAAAAATGTCTTCCTTTTTCTTTAAGGGAAGATATTAGTGTATGTAATTACTCACTGCTGCAATGCATAGACTGTCATAGCTTTATAATAGTGAATTTGAAATGATTAAATAAGGATGTTTCCTGAGTTTCTGTAGTGTGAATACTAAGGGAGAAGGCAATTTTAATAGTCTTGCAAGAGAAATGTCATAATATCCCTGTTTCTGGCCAATGTGGACATGTTTTCTGCTTGGACTTTGTACTAGTTTGCTAGGGCTGCCACAAAAAAGTACCACAGACTGCATAGCTTAAACAACAAAAATTTATTGTCTCATGGTTTTGGAAGCTAGAAGTTCAAGATCACGGCCTCAGAAGGGTTCATTTATTCTCTCTCCTTGGTTTGTAGATAGCCATCCTCTCTCCATCTTCACATGATCTTTTCTCTGTGCCTATCTGAGTCCTAATCTCCTCTTCTCATACAGACACCAGTTATAGTGGATTAGGGCTCATCCCAGATTACCTCTTTTAACTTTAATTACCTTTTTAAAAGCTCTATTTCCAAGTACAGTCATATTCTGAGGTACTGGGGGTTAAAACTTCAACATATGAATTTTTAGGGGACATAATTCAGCCTGTAACAGACCTCAAGCAAGAAATGAATCTTTCTGCCAAGGGAATTTAAATATCTCTAACATCATTACAGCAGGCAAAACTGTAATGATGATATGAATGCTGACTAGGAAGGAAAGACTATGGCTTATAATGAACAGAATCAGAAAGCTGAGGTTAAAGAGTACAATATCTAGTTGTTCTTTTCAATTAAGGAAGCTGGCAGCCACCATTTTGGATAACGTATTAGAAGGAAGGAAACTGATATAACTAGTTCTACTAAAATTGTGAGTGCTCTTATATTTAGTTATTTGTCTATGTACCAGAATTCCCAAATTGTCCCAGAAGACCAAGAATAAAATATCAAGTGGCAAGTGCTCTGGCGTTCCAAAGTGAGGTACTAGACATAGAAATGAAGAGGCCAAAATTCAATTTTGCCATCCCTGTCTCAGTATCTACCTCAGCCTTAAAGGTAGTGCTTGGGAATTAGAGAGATGATGTCTTAGGAGAGGCTTGTACTTGTTTAAAAAGGGATAGGGGGCCAGCCTGGTGGTATAGTGGTTAAGTTCTAGAGCTCCACTTTGGCGGCCTGGGGTTTGTGGGTTCAGATCCCAGGCACGAACCTACACACCACTCAAGACATGCTGTGGAGGTGTCCCATATAGAAAAAAGTAGAGGAAGTTGGGCACAGGCGTCAGCTCTGGGCTAATCTTCCTCAGCAAAAAGAGGAAGATTGGCAACAGATGTTAGCTCAGGGCCAATCTTCCTTCCAAAAAAAAGGGGGGCGATATGGGGAGACTGTGCTTTACCTCACTTCAAGTCAAATGTAAGGGTTTTGATTTATGGTGCCTACAGTTTGGGAGCATAGTGGACTGATATCAGCTGCATGACTGAACACCTTCCCCACTCACATTCTCCTCTCAAAAAAGTTTAGAGGCAAGAGGCTGGCTGAAATGGCCTTCGGCAGCAGAATAGAGTACTACATTGGAAAAGTAACTGCACTCTCACTCCCAATGACACTACCCAAGAGCATAAGACATCTCAAGTAATGAGAGAGAATCTAGAGAACCATAACACTACTCCATGAAACAAAGATAGCTTTAAATACCTACCTGGTCCGGAATATACCATGACCCTTGTGATAGTACTGGTCATATAAGACCTTCCTATTAGCATCATGTCCAAGTCAGGGAAGGAGAGAAACTTATACTTAAAATGTAATTCAGGGGCAGGCCCCGTGGCCTAGTGGTTAAGCTTGGTGCACTCCACTTTGGTGGTCCAGGTTTGGTTCCCAGGAGTGGACCTACACCTCTCATTGGCAGCCATGCTGTGGTGGAGACCCACATACAAAATAGGGCAAGACTGGCAGAGATGTTAGCTCAGGGCGAATCTTCCTCAAGCAAAAAGAGGAAGATTGGCAAGAGATGTTAGTTCAGGGCAAATTTTCCTCAGCAAAAAAAATAAATAAATAAAATAATTCAGAGTTCTGACTATTACATATAATGGATATTTTAATTGTATAAATGAGATTAGGCTCATAACTAAAAGTGAGCTTTTATTTTCTGAGTCAGTAGATAAGTTTTGAAGCCTGCCCAAGATTTCTCTCAAGGACAAGAAAGAACCAGACCTACAGGATGAATCTGAATGAACATTGAGGAGGGAAGAATAATATTGGTTTCTGAATTACATGCCAGTCCCATTTGTTTAATTAATACTTAAATAAAATAAAATTCTGCTCAAGTCTCTGGAATTATTCTAGTATTCTTGTAGGGCTCTCTTCTTGCTTGATTGTCCAAGAAACCTGAAGGGCTAACATAAGTCAAAAAGGTGGTAAGTAAATCCACCTTCCATATTCTTGTGGATTTACCTTGTCATGTTTCTCTGAGTTCTGTTACATATTTGTCATGTCTTCCACACGTTGCCATGGTTGAGCCTGCATCATCTTTAGTGTAGGAAGTCTGGCTAGGCTCTAGTTCCCAGGAGAAGCCCGCATGATCCTTCGAAGGTGAAGGATTGCACCCTGTTTATACTAGGTTCCCCTAAAGAACTCTTCAGTTAGATTGCAACCTGTGGTCTTCTGTAATTTTTAACAACATACATAGATATCATCTTCATACACCCTGCCACCTTTTATGTATTATACTAGAGAGTCCACCAAGATGCCATATTGCTGCCATTCATTCTGGGAAATCAGACAGGTTTCACTTGGCTACCATTCAAGAACGGCAGTCAGTATCCCTGATTCCTTTCTGCAGAGGCACAGTCATGTCAGCCCTGGCTTCCTTTCCCATCCCTATCCACTACTAGTAGATATTCGTGGAGAGCGTTGCAGAAGAAATGGCACGTTCTCTCAGTTCTCAACAAGTCACTCTGCTACATCAACTTTTTAAGAACTGGCACTTGATTTCTGTCCTTTCAACAAAAAGGTTTGCAAATAGTATTAAGGTCTCTGAAATAAAAAATATACATCCTATTGCAAACATCCTGGGACAAACTATAAGCTGTTTGAAACTATAACCTGCCTTGAAACTTTCATAGAGAAATCCATACTAGATCAGAATAGAGAGAATGATCTTAACACCACTGGTTAAGGATCATCAAGTTTCCTTATTGAGAAACTGAAAATGGATTTGAAAATTTTCTAAATATCACCCCCCACATATGCATGTTATTTAAAACTGTAGGTTTTTCTCTTGACATGATTGTAATCCACTCAGTTTTGCTAAATCCTTTTGTCATCATAAAGTGATAAATTAAAAAATCCTTGATTTAAGTGGAATTTTTCTATTAGAATCAAACTTTTGTACCTAAAGTGGCAAAACCAGGTAAACAATGTGTTACAGAAAAATGTCTTCAAGAGGTTTAATTTCACCTAGTGTCAATATAATAGATGAATACATTCCATGGTTATAATTGTATATTTTCAGCCAGGGAACTTAATTATTACTGGCAGTGAGTTTTTTCCCTGAAGCAAGTATATTTGTAAAAATATTAAAAATGCTAGGGAAGGTAGACAGCTATCTAAATTTGCATCTTGTTTGATGAATATTAAATACTTTGGAAGGGTGAGATGAATCTGCACCGAGGCCTAATTGATTGAACACATGAAAGTCTTCACCACTGAAAGAACTGATTTGATGAGTTAAGACCAGTACCAGTACATAAAATACACTAGTAAGTAATATTCTCTAAGCAACAATTAGTTCCTTTCCAGCCCCTTTGATATTTGCTGTATTATAAACTCAACATGAGAACTACAAGTGAAGAAAGCAGGAACTAATTAAGCAAAAATAAGTGTAAATGATTTATAAAGTAACTCTTGAGGTTGGAGTACCTGACCTGAATCTTACTACGTATATAACAGAATTTTTTTTCTTTATTAATGTTTTCATAGCTTTTAAAAAGGAAACAAATTGCTAAATTATAGAAAGAGAAAAACCTAGGAAAAGATTGTATAGTGTTCTGTTCTCCACATCATCAGATAATTTCCAGAAACAAAGTGACAACCAAAATAATAAAATGCATTTACCAAACCTCAACATTCCTTCCACTGAGGTAGAGAAAATGATAAACAGGTAATGTAGAAACATATTAGAAGACAATGTCTAAAAAAGGAAGTAGGCAAACTAAACAGTATTCTGGAAATACTGCATGCCACTGTCACATTTTTTTCTGTATTGAAAAATTTTCGTGCCCTGAGAACCTCTTATAAAATTCATCATATTTTTTTTTGTGATGGCGGCAGCAGAACAGCAATTGTGTGGTCACATTTTGACAGACCGGTAACACACAGATGGCATTCACACAAGACGCTTGGTCTAAGGCAGCCGCCTATGATGTGCCAGACAACACTAATCAATCAGAACGAGTTCCCTCTATTCTGACAAGGCTTCCTAACATAAGCCATCAAAAGTGGTTTAAAACTTGATAGTCCTGCTACCCTGTTTTTAATAGCACCGGTACGTACCTCAGCTGCAGTCTTTTCCTTTATTGAAAAACCGACAAAGCATTACAAAATGCATCTGCCTTAAATATTTGAGGCTGACTATAAAACAGCAAGATGTGTGGTAATAAATGCATCAGTGATGATGTGCTGTGAAAGAAATATGCATAAAACTGTCAAAAGGCCAAAAAAAAAAAAAGTTGAGGAGTGGGATTGAAGTTAGAACAATAATTTTGTTAAGAAGGCAAGAAATTTAGTGGAAAGAGATCTGGAGTTAGTAGTCGGGAGACCTGACTTCTAGTCCTTCCTTGGGAGCTAATACCTGGGTAACGTAGGCAAGTGGCTAAGTCTCTCCAGCCTTCACTTTACACACTTAGAAACTAAGAAGCCGACTGGACTATTTCCAAGGTTCCTTCCAAAGCCAACATCTGATGATGTTTTAGTGATTTACAATTGTTAGAAAGAAGACAAGGAAATTCAAATTCTTGATTAATAATCTTTAGATAATAAAATTATCTTCCTTTTTGACCTGCAGAAATTGTGATTGAAATATAAATGCCCACAAATCTTTCTATATGTATGTATGTATATACATTTTGTGTATATACATATATTTTTTGACTGCTACATTTTACTTTACTTTGCACATAATGAAAACAATCAATTGACTAAGCAGTTCCAGAACTGTTAGCGCTCATTAACCAAGAAGTAAATGAGGTCAGAAGGCAAACATTTTATTTCCTCACAAACACATATTACAAGTATCACAGAAACTCCTAACAACACAAGCAACACAGGCTGGTTTCAACATGCAGAGAGCTCAGGCAAGAAGGGTGAGAACTGAATCCACAGGGGTCAGACCAGCAGCACTGCTCCGGGGGGCTGGAATCTACGCAGCCCATCATTCACCCTGCCCCCATACATACATACATACATACATACATATATATACACACACACATATACATACATATATATGTATGTATGTAGATATATATGTCTGCATATACATGTATATATACATATACATACATATAAATATATACATACATATATCTATGTATATATGTAGTTCCAGAATGTAGTTCCATATATATGTAGGTATATGTATGTATATATGTATATATATTTGCATATATACATATATATATGTATATATGTAGATATATATTTGCAGCTTATTTTTCCAACTCCTGGCATGATATTTATTTGTCATGGTCAGCTTCTACAAATCAAGTATTCAACATCATCAAAATTACCATCAGATATTTATCAAGCACTCCCATGGTCATGAAGCAAATTTGTATGGGATTCAAAACAAATTCTTTCCTTAGACCTAGTGGTTCTTAAAAGAGGCTCTGTAAATATTTATTGAGCTTTTACTATGTATAGGGAACTGTTCTAGATTTTAATAATGAAGTAGTAAACGAGGCAAAGAAGATATTTGTCCTAACTGATCTTACATTCTAGTAGTAGAGGATGATAAAAAATAGATTAGTAAATTAGTAAACAGATAAAGGAATAAGATCCTTTCACATGACAGTAAGTTTTATGAAGAAAATAAAATAAGCTAAGTATATGAGATGGGGGAGGGCAATTATTTCTATTGGTTTCTAATTTCTTTTATTGTAGGGAAATTGACTTCTTTACTATGTGATTAACAGCCACCTGTTTAAAAAAAAATGTTCAACCATGGATAACCAGATACCTATTCCTACAACTAACACAGAGACTAGTTTAACACAATGGATATGACTTCTGTGTTGTTTCTTCCAGTCCTAGACCATTTCCCATTTATATTTAAAGCTAGAAGTTAAGATATCAAAATGGATCTCTAAGGCAAATTCTGGAGGTAAAATTTAACATTTTAATCAACGTACCAGAAAATGAAATATTTAACATACATGAAGAAGGCTGATGAATATTAAGTGGATGTGTTGTTATTTAAATTTCCTTTCTATAAAGACTTGTGGTACTGAGATGGGGTGAGGTAATTCTATCACTTTATGTTTTATTATTTAGGTTTTCTTTATCAGGTACTTCTTCATTTGGAGATATATTACGTGATTTAAAGAGAGAGAGAGAGTGTGTGCTTGAGAGAAGGGTTGACTGAAGGTGAAAAACATGAAAATTATTGAAGTATTAGAAAATGTAATACAATTACGTGGAGAGGGAGGATACCGGATAAGTGCTAGATGTACTCCCCTGAAGAGTCCTCTGAAGAGTCCTTGTTTTTCTCTGTGACAATTGCCGAGACAAGGAGTACCCTAGGCAATTTGTGATTCCCTATTTCGTTGTGCAAGTAGGAAGGAGCTCTTCCAGGCCATAGGTCCTTGTGAACTCCTGTGTTCTGTGTTGGAACTTGGAAATCTCTAGCTGCACTTGGGAAAGAGTGGGCTCAACCCTGTGGATCTGTGCAGTTTACAGTTTACTTAGAGAGTTCTCTAAACAGCTGCAACTTGCAACTCTGGATGGGTACTCTGTTGAGTGTACCTTTAGTTTCAAGGGGAATTAGCAACTTCTACGATGGCATAGGGGAAAAATCATTATTAGGGGTCAGAATCTGAAATTGAATCCCAATTCTAAACAGTTATAATACTACTACTACCAAAAATGATAATCGTGATAATAATAGCTAATATTAATTGTGTTTTAGGCAAATGCAAAATGCTTTCCATGTTATTTCAATTAACATTTCTAACAACCCATTGAGGCGAGTATTATTATGAGCAAAGAGAGATTAAATAATTTGTTCAAGTGGAGAATTGTCATTTAAACGTACATTTTTTTACTTAAATTCTCGTTTTTAGCCACTATGTGTGACAATGGGCATGTTATTTAGTTTTCCTCAGTCATACATTCAGCTTCTTCATGTAAAATAGGACTAATAATGTTTCTCTCTCCTCATATATTTGAATATAATATGTATATTCATACAGACATATCTATCTATATCTCTGTCTTTCACTTTTGTCTCTGTCTTTCTCTACCTCTTTTTCTCTATTTCTATCTGTATCTCTATCTAATTATTTACCACAAACCTGACCAATGATAGGTTCTTAACAAACAGTAGCTCTTCTTTTCTTTAGTTGTGCAATCAGCCTACTCTAATGTTCAATTGTATCTGGAGAGGAAAGCAAGAAGTCAGAATGCATCAGTGACTGATACTTCTGGTTTAGTTTATGTCTGACAAATTCAATGAATTTACTTACGGCAAAGTCAGGTCTAATCTTTACTGATTCCTCACACCATGGCTAGAATATAAAAATGTCATTACCAACCATTTATGAATTCTTACATATTCATAAATTTTTATTCATACTGATAACAGTATGAATAAAATGCAAAATAGTATGCCAAATAGTTATCACTTCCTTTTTATAGATAAGGATATTGAAGGTTTAAAGAGGTTGAATGATTTGTCCTAAGTCATGCAGATAGTGACAGTAAGGGTATGTTTGTCTAACTACAAAGCTCATGATATTTTTTGTAAATCAGATCACCTCTATGGCAGACAGACCCTAGGGTAGCCTCCATGATTCCCATCCCCTGAGATCCATGCTGCTTGAATGTAGGTGGGAACTGTGACTTGCTCCTAGCCAATAGAACATGGCAAAAATTAAGGGATTTTGCAGATATAATTAAGGTCCTAAATCAGTTCAGTTTGCCATTAATAAAAAGACAGATTAACTTGGGTGAGCCTGATTTAATCATAGAAAAGCCCTTAAAGTAGGGACTGGGTCCTCCCTGAGGTGAAAAACATTCTTGCGGGCTTGATGAAGAAAGCAACAATGTTAGAGAAGCCTACATGGCTAGGAACTGTGGGTGGCCTCTAGGGCCTGAGAGCAGCCTCTAATCAACAGTCAGAAAAAAGCTGAGACCCTCAGTCATACAGCGTCAAGGAAATGAATTCTGTCAACAACTCAAATTAGCTTACAGATGGATTCCTCCACAGTCAAGCCTTTAGATGAGAACACATCCTGCCCGACTCTTTGATTGTAGCCACGTGAGACCCTGAGTAGAGGACTCATCCATGTTGTACCCGGATTTCTGATTCACAGAAATTGTGACATAATAACGTGTTGTGTTCAGTTGCTAAGTTTATAGTAATTTGTTATACAGAAAAAGAAACTAATGCAATCTCAAAAATTTTCATTCAACTAATATTCGTGGAGAATTTTCTGTGTGATACATTTCAAAAAATGTATCATTATTTATTACTGTGGTAAAATAAGTCCTATTGTCCCCTGAATTTGAACAGCATAGCCCATAAACTAAGGGAATAATTAGAGTTGATATAAATTCATTACTAATTTATATAGTTTTATTAGAAGGAATGTTCTTTGGATTTCAATCATGGAAATTTTGAGAAAAAGAGATTTCCAAGTTCAATTAAAAGGCTCACAATGTTAAATGTGTGTTCTTATTATGATCTAAATTTGTGCTTCTTAACTGCTATAGGATTTTCAGCGTTGACTTTCAGTCAAATTTGTTTGCATGTTGTAAAAATCAGTTAAGCCACACAAGTCATTCTTATGTTGTAGGTCGTATAAATTTAAACTCCAGAGGAAATCTTGAATTCCCATATGGAAGTGATTTTAGATCTTGGGCTTTTGAGCAAGAATGGCAGAAAACATTTCCTTATACTTTGTTAACATCAAAATAAATAGCTCTTGTAGGAGATATCCTGTGTTTTGGGTCTTTTTCAACATCTAGGTAATACTCTTTTCCAAAATCTAGACAATATTAAACATCAGTATGTTCAAATTGTTTACAAATTAATCATGCTAAGATCAAATATAGACAAAATGCAAGTTTGTCATGATACGTTAATAAGGTGTGAAAATTCTGATGTGAAATTGTGCAATAGTGGGTACATTAAATACAAGATCTCAGGATAAGTGAAACTGAGATTAATTATAGTAAACAGAATAATGGATTTAAATTTTGCGCTCTTCTAAATCTTATCTTTTCTGTTAACTCCTACATCATATATTCTTGAAAAACAAAAACAAAATACCAACAAACAAAAAACAAAAACAACCTTCAGTGACTATCTCACGTTAGTGAAAAATATACTTCCTTAATCTTAACCTCCAGAGAAAAGTTTCTTTTCCTCCACTTCTTTACTTGATTTGCATTGGAAATTCATATTAAAAGAAGAAAAACATAAAATTTTACTCTTAGGAAACTAAGAAAACTGGTAGAAAGCTTTGAAATATCAACATAAAATTTTATTTGTTCTATGTAGCCAATCTTAATGCAAAAACAAAAACAAAAACAAAAACCCTAGTCATCAATATGACCTACTTTTTTTTTTTTTTCTGTCTGTCACTCATACTAGAAGTAGCTGCTAGGCTTGATTTCTTCCATTAATAAGATTTGTTCAAGAAGAGTGTAATTTTCCCAATAACACTCTTGGAGAGCTTTTTGACTCAACAACCCCATGCTTCAAAATCTCAGAGTTTCAGTGCATGTGTACAAACATGTACCATTGAGAGATTTCATTTCCAATCAGCGTTCCAACTAACAGCATCTGTAGTCCCTGTTAAGGTACCATACAGAATGAAATAAAGGAAAATAAGGGAGGAACTGAAGTGAACATCCTTTTCCTTTCAGTTCATCTGTATTCGGAAGACCTCTTTCTGTGCAAAACACATGAGAGAAAACACTGTTTGGATGCTACCTGCATTTCATTATCTTATGGGGCTTTTATTTTCTGCTTGATTTATCTTTCCTTATCATTATGGAAGTTTCTCCATGGGTCTCTGAGTTTCTTTGTTTTGCTAGTTAAATCCATAAAGCCCTTTACTTGAAAAAAGAAGTGCATTACAGTGTTGTCAATAATGAACAGTTATTGTAAGAAGGAGCACAGAGAAAATAATTAAGAGGTGGAAATCTCTTAAGAAACTTTTGCAAACCAATTGTAGATGTAATTTATTTATGTAAATGATGGGCTTACATTGTATAGCACCTTTCATCCAAATAGATTTCTAGGTACTTAACAACTTTGACTGTTATACTCATGAATGCATAGTGTATTCCTCTCTTTCTCAGAAGTTGTTTTTGTCTTTGTGATGAAATGTTGGGTCTGCTTAGCAAAGTTTGGTATAGATTATTTAGGCAAGAAATATAAAGGAATGAATGATCCATTTGAGACGACAAAATTACATCGGAGTGGTTCCATGTGCACATCTCCAAAACGTTGGGATCTGCAAAGGCTATAACTAGGTCTGGAGGACAAAAATAACCACTTTTCCTCTGTTATATCTCCTGTCTTGTAACCACGGCTTGGCACACTTACCCACTACCACTTCCTCACCTTTTCATTGCCTCATGCACGATTCCCTTCATTCAACCTTTCTCAATAAGAAATATGAGAGCTTTCATTCAATATGGTTATTATAACTTTCTCCTCATCAAACTGCAGTTGTTTCTAGCTATTTTGGGGGGGCTCTTGTCCCTATATTTTATAAAATTCAGCTTTTCTATGTTCCCACTTTGGTCTTCCATCCTCCCCATTGATAACACCCTATTCTCTTCGTACATCCCTTTAGTGAAAAAATGAATGTCTCTAGTGTCAAATGTAGAAACTTACGTAGTTTCTGTATTCAGACCATGATGAATTTGTAATTAAAATAATTTCAAGGTATGTTCTTGCTGTGTAGGCATGGATTAGTTATAAATGAGATTGGGAGAATAAACTGAAAATATATGAAAGATGTGTGTCATTCAGAGGATGATTTGTTGAGGACAGTGGAAGATAGCATTCAGAAATAAGTGCCACCTATCTAAAAAGAATATTAAGATAAGAGAAGTTATTGAAATGTGCTCTGGAATAACCAGTAAACGAAGTCTGGAAGCTAATTAAATTCTCAAAAATTGACCCCAGCAGAAGTCTTGTTGAAGTATTGTGAGGGTGAGGTGTAGAGTTATACGGAGGCCCGGTCACTGAGGACTGACCGTGTTCTGGGCACTGTGGATACAAAAAGGAACAGGGCACAGCCTTTGCTTCTGATTAATTGGTGCATTTGAGTTTATATGGCTAATTGCAATGATAAAACAAAACAAGAAAAGTTCTTTGTGGTTTTCAGTCACACAGAATAAGAGCCTATTACTGAGGATTAGACAAGGAGAGGTAAATAGTATTACCATTTTTTCTGGCTAATTTCTAGTTTGTGGCTTTAAATATATTTTGATAGTAAGTCAGGTACACCTTTAATTCTGAACTGGAACCTTCTATAAGGCAGAGTAATAAACAAAATTCTCTCAGGACAAGTACATGCCTATTTTATATCTTTCTGACTTTAAAAATTAATTGGCTCTTAAAGCATGACATTGGATATATCTCCTTACCAGAGTGGTTGACAGGGATAATTTAAGGATAACTTGAAATTACAAAGGGCTTCACAAATTAAGTTAGTTCTACCTTGCAATAGCCTTTCTGGGAAGAAAAACATTGTTCTACTATAAATGGCACTTAAAAGTGAGATGTAGTTAAAATAAATACTTTAACATATAGAAAAAAAGTCAGGATTAAGATTATATTGGGCTTGGGGTCTAATGCTAAAATCTCTTCTTCCCAATTGAAGATAATACCCTTATGGCATTCTTAGGGCATGTAGCTTCTGTGTTATCATCACCATCATTAACAATATTGTTATCAACAATGTTTTCATTGTTATTACAACACTAGGTACATTAGCATTTCATGCTGAAATATTCTTAATAATGCTCTCCAGATACTGACAGGATGTGACAGATAGGCATAGCAGTTTTGGCTTTCTCTGTTCTGGTCTATGTGTGTATCCATGCAAAATAACCAATAACTGTTCTATGCATAAGAGAGAGAAGGTGAGTTTTACCTGATCCAGAGTAAGGATTATAACCCCAGACAGCAGTTTCCACAAAGGAAGAAAGCATTCCAGAGAAGCATGGTTTTCAGTACAGTCTTATACCTTTTTAGAACAAAGACCATACATTAAACAGGATACATATTTATCAAAGTTTCAAAGAGGTATTCAGTTGCAAATTGGTGGTTCAACATGACCCTGATGTCGGAACCGGACTAATAGGGCTGGGGGGCGGGGGAAGTATGCTTTCTCATCTTAAGAGAGTGCATTCTTTACTTTAATGGTTAAAGCAGACGTCCAATGTATGTTTGATAGGCCATAAGTCAGGTTCCTTTAGTTCAAGCCGAATCAGTTTTGAACAAGAATAGTTACCCCGTATACTTCAGTATGTGAAAATCTCTTGTCAGTGAAAACCTAGTAAAAAGAGAGGCATGGAAGGTAAAAGGACAACCATTCCTTTGAGATGTTTCTCAGAAGTTGAGCTGGGGAAGCAGTAGGTAAAAATACCTCCTGTTGAACTCCTCACTTTATTTTCTTCTCTTTTTTTATTTTTCTTAGCTTTAATTATGGATTTATTTTCTTGTTTTGCATAAGTGATGTGAGGATTTGTCCTGAGTTCCAAGCACTGTGTAGCACTCTAACTTATAGCCCTTTTGGTTAAAATCTGGTACAAAAGGATGCTTTTATATGAAAGCCTACTGAATAATCTTGTTATTTTAGCTTTTCCTTTTCTCTTCTGGTGTTTGAACTATAAGGTTCAAGTAGTTTGAAAGGGGACCTTTTACTTATTCTAACTTTAAGAATTTTGTATAGTCTTACTAGGAAGAATTAGGACAAGTGATTTACTTTGTTTCCTTTATTATAGAGACAATCCTGAAAAGGACAGTGTTTATTTTCCAAACAGAGAAGTAGTGACAACTTTACCTGAACCTTGTGATCCTGGAACAGTGAAGGTTAAAGAAATCCCCCAACCCTTTTGTGTTCCTGAAAAGGCCTGAAAAGCACCATCTCTCCCCACGTGACCTAGATAAGACTCATGGATGCCCTTGTTTACTAATGACAAGGCCAGACATAGATCCTCCAAATTCCCATTTTTCGCCTTCTAAATGATTAGCTGAATTTTTTGTCCCAGTGATCAATCAGAACAAAATGCTTATTAACCAAACTTTGCTTAAGTTTCTCTCCTGCCCCCGGGGCTTCTAAATATTGACATGCCCTCAGCCTGAACCAGCATAGAACCTTCCTCCACAGCCTCTCCCAAGCTATTCTTGAGGCCTCAGGATAAACCATTTTCTGACCTACTATCTACTATCCTTTCATCTCACTTCCCCACCCACTTTAGCCTTATTTACTCCTTATAAAAGAAAAACTCTTTTCTGCCTGACCTTTGAGACAATTGCATATCTCATGGCCAGAGCTTTCTCCCTATAGAAATAGTCCCCTCCCCCCATTAAAATAGTCCCTTTCCCTCTTGCAATTGTTAGGGAATCAGGCTAGTTTTGCCCGCTGCATGGTATGCCAATCACCAAGATGATGAGTTTGCAGCAGAGAAAGGGTTTATCCACAAGGCAGCCAAGTGAGGAGATGGGAGAATGAGTCTCAAATCCACCTCCCCGAAACTGGAGATTAGGGATATTTGTGGGACAGAGGGGCAGGGTGGTCTGAAATATGTGAATAGATGATTGGCGGTAAGGAGAAGTGAGGTAATTAATGATCTGTGCAAGTGAGGTCAAGCTTCATGGCTCTTCATAGAATGCATTTTCAGAAAATGGTGGCATTAGCATGATCTGAGGGTGGGGTTTTTGGTCCCCTGATGTCAAAGGGTCACCTATCAGACATTTGCGTGGGTCCAGTTGATGAGTCAGTGGTCTTAACTGACCTGAACTGGACAAGGAGTCAACTCTCAGTTCCTGAAAAACTTAAGCACCCATTACCATGGTGACTCAAGTGATGGAGATGTTATCTGTAGGGTGGGCTTTAGTAATGTATTATCTGACTACTTATGCATACAGAAAATTAACTGAATATAGTTAAAGCAAGTTGGCCCTGGTTTCACAATAATTTTTTCTAATAAAGTCTTTCCTTACCAATGTCCAGAGTTATTTTTACTTGACATCTGTCAATATTTTTTAGTTAATGATAGTATTATATTCAGCTTGTCCCTTAAATATGGCAGATTAAATAAGGTAATCTACAGTAAATTACTATCAAAAGAATTAACATGTAAATTACTGTGCCAATTATCAATGTATTGTTTTTCAGCTTCAAGTATACCTTTGTTTACCTTGCTTTGTGATACTGGATGTTGGCTTGGTAAACTTTTCCAGCTGGCAGAATGCTAAGCTTTATCAACAGAGGGCACTGAAGTGACCCTGCAATGTGATAGCAGTAGGAAGACATTTTCTTGCCAGGTTCAAGGTCTCCATTTTTGTTATTGAGCTTGCGACTCCAGGGGCCTGCAAGGATAAACTCCAGCTGTGGCCGCAGGGCATATTCTCCCCACCAGCAGCACTTCTGAAAGCTCCAGTCTGCCCACACCCTGATAGCTGTTTGCTTCTATAAACTATTATCAGCCAAGCCCTCTGACAAGTTTCTTTACCGCCTGCAGGTTGTGTGTGTCTGTGGCAGTCATGCTATCTATGCAGAAGTCTGAATCTCAGCATTGGCTGGCCAGTGGTCTCTCCTGGTTCTTAGTTCCTTTATCATTTTTATTCCTCAGCCTAAAGGTAGTAGCTGCCCTTTCACACCTACTGCTTCTAGATGCCTTCAATTCCATTTTTATTAAATTTTCTTGCTTTTAGTTAACTACTTTTTACTGGGTAACAGTTCCTTATATTGAAATTCTCTTTTCAAATAATCAGTGTAGTTTCTGTCTCCTAAATGCCTTGACCGACACAATGAGTGAGTAATAAAATTTTCTACAAGTATTCTTGGCCTCAATATTCAATACTGGTGGAATCTAGTCTTAACCATTCCTCCAATCTTATCCATCTCAGTTAAGCATATCCACTTCATAAATCACAGCCAACTGTTTAGTCTAGAAATCTAGGAGTCATTCTTGACACTTAACCATTATCTTTCCCATAATTTTCAGTTCATCAAATCCTATAGATGCTACCTCCAAATGTACCCCAAATTGTATACTTTTCTCACTCTAGTCCACCATCCTACATTACTAATAGGCTCTTAAATGATTCCCCTTTTGGTATTCTTTTTCGATCAGCTTACACAATGCAGGCAGACTGATCTTTTAGAATACAAATTAGATCATGTTATTTAGCTGATTAAAATATTTCAAAGGTTTACTATTGCACTTAGGATAAAATAAAAATTCACTAATTAGCCTAGAGGCTACTACCATGATCTGGCTACTGACTGCTTCTTCTCTCATGTTACATTTACATTGCCCTGTCCTATTTCTTTTTTTTTTGAATAAAAGATAACATTTTTAATTTCAGGGCAAATCATAGTGGTATGTTTGGGAGGCATTTAAAATGTCACTGAAATTCATCAGTGTGTTTCCAACAATACACATAATTCAACCTAAGTGACAACAGTGGACAGCTTGATCATATGCTGACAATGACAACTACCCCACGGCAGCTGCTTGGCTTTCAGAGATTGTAAAACATCATTGATTGTAAGACACAATCGAATGGTGAAGTATAATAAAATGTGAAAAAGTTGTGTTTCAAAACTAATGAAATGCTACATATAATTGTTTGTGTTATTATTTATTTTATGTCTGCCTCTTGACTAGACTGAAAGCCATGTGGCTTTTGTGGATTTCTAGCACCTAATGACTTTTAGGCATTCAGGATGTGTTCCATAAATATCAGTTAAATAAATAAATACATTCAACATTCCTAACCACTTAGTGAGAAGATTCAAGATAATTTTTTTCAGAGGGAGAGAAAATGGTGGCTGTTTTCAGTCAGCATGACTACCCACGCCTTTGTGGCTGACCTTGAATAACAGGTAACCTAGTAGGTACTGCAGAGCCAGGGATTAGAGAACCAAGAAAAGAAAGTGAGTCTTTTAGTGTCACAGAAGCTTACCTCAAAGGGAGCCGTATCCACAGGCTTTGGATACACCGGTTGTTGAGAGACCTTTTCCTTTCTGTATTTTCTCAACAAAGCCTACAGGCTGTGACTTTAAACCTCAGAGACAAGCTCTGTGTCACACGGGCTACTGAGCATTGGAGCATGAGGTTTTGGCCTTATAATTTTAGTGTTAAGCATTACGTGGTATTTTGAATCAACAGCCAAAATCATTGTTCAACTTTGTCTTTTATTAGCTGTATTTAGGAGCAAAGATAAAACATTGCAGAGTAGACAACTTACTGTGTTTATGTGGCCTGTCCATTAGTTGGAAGGTCACCCCTACCTCTCTTCTAACATATGGTTTCAAATCTTGTCTGATTTATTAATTATATAAGCCCTGACCATGGACCCTGACTCCAGGAGTCAGTCAGCATATTCAACCACGGGGGAGTGGTGACTATAAGTTGATGAACAGTTAATAGAAAAGGGGGGCTCTATTTCAATGTTAGTATTGCTTATTTTTGAAAGGGGTAGAAGAAACTTTAAATGAGATTACCACACATCCAAAGGTCAAAGTTAGTAGAGAAAGCTTGTACGTGGGTGCTTTATTGTGGAGAATGTGTTGACATCAAAAGAGTATAAGAACTTGGGGCATCAGGGACATTTCAAGATGTTAGATGACTGAAGATCAGGAAATACTTTAACTCTGGAAATAGCGGCACGCACATAGGAAAGTATCAAGGAGTCTAGGAGGGACATACTTCAAAGGAGGCGAGGTCATCGAAGCCAAACTAGAGCTATATGACAGGCTAAAAATATAGATTTATTTATGCATTAAACAATACTTTCTTAAGCACTTGTAATACTGCACAGAAAAAAAGAAAAAGACAAAAATCCCTGCCCTCTATAGAACTCATGTTCTAGCAGATATGTTGAGAACTAGCTTTTTCAAAATGGTATTATAACGGCTGAAATATGTGAGTTATTATGAGGTTGGCTTGAGTCAGAGAAACCTAACAGAAAAGATGCATGACCTCATGGGGTAAACTGGAGTGATGCCCTAGAGAAAGTATGGATCCAAGGAAGTGTTGAGAGGTTCCTTGTTAAACTTCAGACATGAAGTCAATAATCAAAGCACTTGGGCTAATCATTCATTGAGGAATGGGACACTTATTAACGTGGTAAGAAAAAAATTGAGATAGATTTGAAAGGAGCCTAAGAAGCTAATCTTGACATATCTTATCATTTTAAGATTAGTTTCAATATGATATAAATCCATAGATAGCACACCAGAGAAATGTGTGTAGTTAGGACTCTAAGGAAAAGCATAGGGAATGTGAAATATACTAAAGGGAAACCAGGCAGGACATTGACAGATGGAGTCTAGTCCTGGATTAGTTGAGCATTTGATACTAACAATAATTTAAAAAAAATTAATATCTTGACCCAAAAGCAAAGAGAAAAGAAAATACACTTAGGAGAGAAGAAAAGGGACAAGAAGAAGATTAAAATCTGCTGTCTGCCTAAAAGAAGAAACAACAGAGGAAAACAGAACACTAGGGAGTATCTCATTAAAACAGAAAAAAGAATTAGTGAAACAAGGACTAGAAGTATTACTCAAGTATAGAAAATGGAAAAGTTATTGAATGGATAATTTTTGAGGTAGGTTTGTGGTCCTTTTAAGAATTTTGAGGTACATATTTCAGAATCAGTTATACTTTTGATTCAAGATTCTGCCTAGGATAATTTTCCAGCTGGGGAAAACAAATATACTGAGTAGAGGGGACTGGCCCAGTGGTGTAGCAGTTAAGTTTGCGTTCTGCTTTGGTGGCCCAGGGTTCACAGGTTTGGATCCGGGCCATGGACCAACACACCACTTATCAAACCATGCTGTGTCAGTGTCTCATATAAAGTAGAGGAAGATGGGCACTGATGTTAGCCCAGGGCCAGTTTTCCTCAGCAAAAAGAGGAGGATTGGCAACAGATGTTAGCTCAGGGCTAATCTTCCTCACACACACACAAAACACATACATCATGAGTAGAAACTTTTTTCTTTTGTAGGCAGGTTTCACAGGGCTAAGCAATTCGCAGAGCAAGAAGTCATGGTAGGTGGGTTAAAATGCCCGGTGGGGAAGCAGGGAACCTACCAAGACCCAGGGGCTGTGGGCATCACCACTGCAGACTTCCACATTTTATGTGAAAATGGGTCATCATGAATGTCACTTTCCAGGAAAAGAGACAGAAAGCAGAGATTAATCTTGCCCCACCTTCCTTCCCCACCTCCTGAGTTAGGGTAAATGTGGTGACTTGATTACCCACTTGTTCTATCCATTGATATTACACTTACAAATTGTGAGTTCCATCTGTCTACACAGATTAATTGGCACCCTGCTGAGGTGAAACCAAGAGGATTTTTTTTCTTTAACATCTTGGTGGTCTGAACCTTCCTTCAGATAACAGGAATCTTTGGCAACATTAGTATGGAGTATGGATAACACTAAGAATGTAACATTGCTTACGGACACTTGGGAGTTTCTTGTGTTCTTTAAATTTTGTGGATAAAGGAATGGTATTGCAATGACAAGACGTGTCCTAGTAATCGTTAGAGGCTCTTTAAATACAAAATACATGCATAAAATAATAATATTATTTTTATTGCTCATTTCTACTATTGCCAGACCCTGTTGTTTTAAGGTTTTTATTTATAATGTAAAATATAAATAGATTTAGGGTTCAAAACATTCAACTTTAAAGCCTAAAAGAGCTTTTTTCATTCCCGGGAAAACCAGTTGAAAGAATAATTACCTTGGATTCCATGAGACCCCTGAGGCTGAGAGTAAGCAAAGAGAAAAATTGAGGATGGTAATGGTGGATTTCTTGAGATTTTGGTAATTTCAAAGTGGAGTTAAATCTTGGACTTTTAATTTCTTCCTGGACTTTGACAAAGGGAGAGGGATCGGGTGTTCTTTGATGTGTATTTCTGCCATCATTGAGCTGACTACCAAATTTCTAGTAAGCTATATCAGTCCTTGTGACAAGATAGAATATTTAGGATGGGAATTATTCTAGGAAGCAATTTTATTTTATTTTACTTTATTTGCCTGTGGGAGTAGTGTGGCCTTGAACTTAAGTTTGTGTAATATTTTGACTTAATCTAATATTTTCTTGAGGCAAAATCTAAGCCCACATCCGTGATCTCAGGATGATATTCAAAAAAGCTGTATTTGGCACAGGGCAATTATATTAGGAAGTGGGAGCATGATTAGCCTGAGAGAATAATGCTCTTTTCCATCCAGGGGCACAGCCACATCCCTGTTTTTAATTATAAAGGGTTAATTGTTAAGAGCCATAGGTTAAGAGAATAAAATCTGGGGAGTGATAGAGTGCAAGTTATTTCCCTATAAATTTATTTCCTGGAGAAATCGTTTATTCCAGTCCCCAGGAGAGAACAGTATTGTGGAGTTCACTTTGCTTCTTTTCTAGCCCCTCTTTCCCTCGCTAATTGCCCAAAGAAATTTAAGAGAAAACAAGGTGATCAACATGATAATTATTGTTGAGAACTGAGTCTCAGCTACTAGTGTTCGGAGCATTGGCAATCTGGGAGTATTGTGTTGCGTTTTTTATCTACTTACTTTAGTTTATTTTTAGATTTCCCTTAATTTTGTACTTTAATCAGTTTTAAGTCAATTATACATCCATATCATTATTTGTAACATAAAAAACTTGGGCCAATTTTAATACCAAATAGTAGGATATTAGTTGGAAAACCCAAAATATCTAACTGTAGTGTACTGCGTGGAGCAACTTGAACAATAGTGTCTTAGGTAGAACACTTTAAAAGTTCCACAATTGATGGAACACTTAAGTAAAATATAGTGCACTCAAAGGAAATAAAACTTAGAATAGGATTTGAAAATATAAGCAGCAAGATTTTATTACTGGTGGTATCTGGATACATGACAGTATCTAGATGCATGTTATTTTCCTATGATTTTTTTCACTTGTCTATATGTTAATTATCTGTACTAAGTATTGCATTTGTAATGAGGGAAACTTAGAATTAATCTAAAAATAAAATTTACTATAAAAGGAAAATAAGTGGGTTAAGGGATCTTGGTGATTGGTATTTAAAAATTATAATTCATTATAAACCAATTATTTTCCTTCTGCTGGTTTGGCTGTGTTTTAATTTTATACTTAGGTGTGAAAACATTTAGTTTGTTCCAATTAATTCCTTCTTGCTGGACATTTAATTTTACTCCCCAATTAAACCCTTATTATTGGACATTGAAATTGTGCCAAATTATTTTCAGTTAACTCACTGGGCAATTGCAATGTAAAACTCTTTAATTGAAACTAAAATTTTTAAATGAATTAGAATATAATTAAATAGAGTTTAAAAATCTATGTACGCTAATACCTTAACTCTGCAGAATGCAATTTTATCTTTTTGTTATTTTGATTCCATTTTAGGAACTTATGTCTCAGGGTCACAATAATAAATATTGATTACAGTAATAATCATTATAACATTTGTCACCAAATCAATTGGCTTTTGCTAAAAATGAATTTTCTTTAGCACTTAATACTGTTGAAATCTTATTGTAACTTTCTCCATTACTTTAATGTAGTCCTACAGTATCGTGCTTGTTCTTCAACATCTTTACTATATCTTAATTATTTTATTCTGACGTATCCACCACTTCTATTTATTCCTTCTCCTTATTTCTCCTATTCCTCTCTTTTTCCACCTGCTGTTTCTTTCTTTACTTTCTTCTTATCTTCCAGTCTTCCATTTTTACTTTCTCTTTTTTTTCTGATTATCTTTTTTCTTCTTTTTTATTTTCTGCTCCTATTAGCCTCTCTCTTTCTTCTCCTGCTTTTGTTTTTTCCCCCTCTAAATGAAGGCGATCTCTTAATCCCTAATCTTCATTCTTTTGAGTTTCCTCCATATCAGTGAATTTTAAAGTGTGGTCCAAGGATGTCTGGGGTCTCCCTTCTCTAACTATGTATTTGTGTCAGCCAGATTTTCTGTATATACTTCAGCCAAAACAACATATCACAACAGGTTTCATGCCCACTAGATGTCCATCCTAATTCCTGAAACCTGTGATTGTTTTACCTTCAGTGAACAAAAGACTTCTAGGTGTGATTAAGTTAAGGATCTTGGGATGGAGAGATCATCCAGGTGACCCCAATAGATTCATGAGTGTCCTTATAAGAAGGAGGCAGTAGGGTCAGAGTCAAAGAAGAAGATGCAAAGACGGCCAGAGTGATTTGGTCAAGAGCCAAGGAATGTGGGACATTTCTAGAAGCTGGAAAAGGGAAGAATGTCTTCTCTCCTAAAGCCTCCAGAAAGAACACAACCTTTGATTTGCTTTGTAAGACCCATTTCAGACTTCTGACCACCAGAACTGTAGGATAATTTTTTATTCCTTTAAGCCACTAAATTAACTGTAATTTATTAAAATAACAATAGGAAACTAATGCAGGATCTGTGTCAGGATGGCTGTGTCAGGCTAGTAGTTGAGGGGCTTTAAAGATTGTAGGTTCCCATGCTCAGAGAGTAAGATTTTTTTCAGATCTGGAAGGGGAATTGGAAATTATTTTTAGGAGTTCCACAGTTGACTCTGGAAATCAGAAAGGTTTAAGAACTGCTGGCTAAGAACACTGATGGAAATTTAAAGGGTAGGTACATTCTGCCTGTTTAGAGAAAGTTAGACTGGATCTGTGGCAGTTGCAAATTGAAAATATCAGTAAATACTTATTTGCAATCCACATGATACTTTTTTTACAAATCCACTCTAGGACAATTGCTTTAGGAAATTTTTTAAACTTAATAATCTGTACTGAAATCGAGCAGCCACCACTATAGTAACTGCCCAGCTTGTTATGTGGGAAAAATATGTAGAGGAGGAAGAAATTTTCCTCTACCCTTCTAGGTTCTTCTGTCTGGTCTAAGAATTAAATTGACATGAGACAGAAATCAAAACAAAGTTTAATAACATGTATAAATGGGAGAAACCTGGGAAAACTTAGTAACACCAAAGTGGCCAAAGCTACCACCTTAATTATCATCATCAATTAAAGACAAAAGAGGACATTAGGGATAGTGGTTTGGGACTTCAAAGGAGAGGAAGGCAATTCATTTGAGGATGGAAAAGCAAGTTTGGGACACAAATGTTTGCTATGCCTTGTAAAGACAATGGGACATGGAGAGGACTTTGATCCAATGGGACTTACTAGGTTCCTCCCTGTCTACCACACCTAGTTCATATTATACTATGGTTATCTATGGTGATGACTCCTTCCTGAAACAGGCTTTCTGTCTTAAATTCTTTTCAGCAGTTAGGAGGAAGATCAAAGTTTCTTCCTGAGTCTTTTGTTCTTAAAAATAATCAAGCCAAAGAGACACATTTTGGGGTATCAATTCTGCTCCCTTACAAATACAAAAATTAATCCTGTTCAGTAATCTATTCAGGGTACTTTTCCATAATTATGATTTTTTTCTTTTATCTCTTCAATTTTTAAAGGACTATTGATTCAAAAGGATAAGTTGAAAATGTTATTTTATGTAACTTGCATGGGTGAGGAAACCATAGTAGATGAGAAGTGATTTTTAAAAGCATGATCTTTGGGGTTAGAAGGAATGCAACTCATTTAAAGTAACTCCCATGCTCAAAATTCTCCAATGACTTTCCATCACATTCAGAAAAATTTCAAATTTCTCAATATAGCCTGCGTGATCTGGACCCTGGCTACCACTCCGATTGCATCTCCTGTAACTTTCCTGGCTTACCCACTTCCCACCAACAACAAGGGCCTCCTTGCCTTTCTTAAATACATTGGTCATGAGTTGGCATCAATTTTCTCATATTTACTCCTCCTTCTACCTTCACTTTTCTCTTCATTCATATCTCTGCTCAAATATTAATTCTTCAGATAGGCTGTCATTTTTCTGAGTGTTCTGTAGCAAATGAGTGGTAGAAAGCCAAGTGTTGAGGGAAGGAGACCAGTTAGGAGACTATTATAGGTAATTCAGGAAGGATATTGTGGCAGTTTCATATAGACATGTATATACGCTGATAGTGAGTATAAATTGGCACGACCACTTTGGAAAACTTTTGGCAGCATTTACAAAAGCTGAATATATGCATGTCATATGACCCAGCCATTCCACTCCTAATTGCCTACCTAAGAGAAAAGAATGTATATGAACATCAAAAGATATGTATAAGACTGTTATTAGCAGCTTTATTCATAAGACCTTCCAAACTGGCAACAACCCAACAGTGCATCAATAGAAAGAATAAATAAATTGTGATATATTTCCAAAGTGGAATTTTGGAACGTAATTTTATTTCATTTTTTCATTTTGGGGGAATAAATGAGATACAATTACATGTAACATGGATGAATCTCATAGACATAGTGTTGAGTGAAAGGAACTAGTTACAAGTGTCCATGTTGTATGATTCCAATTATATTAAGTTCAAGAACAAGCAAAATATCCATAAATATAAAATAAGCATTAACTTTGGAGGCATATTGACTGGGTGGGGCATGAGGAAGCCTGCTGTGGTACTGAAAATGTCATATGTCTTGATTTGAATGGTACTTATATAGATTATACAGAATTTATATAGAGTCATATAAAAGTTATATTTATATAGACATACATAATTTTATGCAGAAATTCATCATGTTGTAAATTTAAGATTCGTGTACTTTACCATATGTAAACAACTCACTTTAAAAAGTAAATTTAAAAAAAGATTATTTTGCTTGGGTAAATGTGATTTTGGTGAGAGATGGTACAATTCAGGATATATTTTGGAGTTAGGGTTAACAATATTTCCTGCAGGGGAGTCTAAGAGAAAAAGAGCCATTAAAGATGATTCCATTGATGTTTGGAATAAGCAAATTCATGTGCTGAGATGAGGAAGACTTAGAGTAGTAGTAATGGTGATTCGAGGACTTCATCATCTTTTGCTTCTAATAACTATGTATGTCTGTTAAACATACACACACATATATGAAAGCAGAATCTATGAAGTGTTATAGTTACAGATAAAATGTTATATGTGTTAAAGAAAAAGGAATAAGTACACTCCTCACCCAGATGGCTGTTACTCTCTGAGTTATAATAAGGCAGATCAGGTTACTAACAATAAGATGGAGTAAATAATATTCAGCTGTTAGGCTAGTTTCAAGAATGAAAGTATCCTACAAGTCCTATAGTGCTTTGTTACTGGGAACTCTCTATAGCAGCAATATCTAGTAGAACCTTCTCCACAATGAAGGAAATATTCTATATTTGTGTTGTCTGATATGTTAACCACTAGATACATGTGTCTATTGAGCACTTGGAATGTGTCTAGTACAACTAAGGAATTCAATTTTTAATTTTATTTAACTTTTTCAATTTAAATAGCCACATGTGACTGTTGGACACACCATCATTATTATTACCTGAATAAATAACTGACTCAGACTTTGTTAAAAATGATGGTACAATATCTAAGGGACATGGAGTATCTTGGAGTATATTTGTCTCTATAAAGGTAACTGACTACCTTTCTTTGGCCCATCACTGGCTGAGCAATATACAGATATGCTTGCTTGTAACATTTACTTGGCTATTTACAAAAGCCATTTAATTACTTTCTTAGAATGAACAGTTTACATACTATACCTCTTCAATGATCTAGTTGTATTTCATGATTTCCTATAACTAAATAACTCTTTGTTAAATGATGTGAGTCACAAGCAATCTATACCAACCTCTTCTCCAGTAACAATGCAAAGATGCAACTAAATTCTATACATTTGGATTAGTTGCTCTGTCTGAGCTCGTTAGGAATAAAAGTCAATGGCATGCCACCAGCCTTGCTTACTGCTATTTAATCTACTCTAGTTATTCTAATATTCTCATGTGCATTACATGACAGAATACAAAACAAAACCTTGGTCCTTTATATATTTCCTAGCTTCCTGAAGACTCAATTTCTAAAGTGTTCTTTAGGACTCATATTCTATCACACAATTTCTCTTATTGTAAATATTTGATAAAGACTTAATGCTCAGTGCTGTTTATTTATTCCTTATAGGGTATTTCTGAATTTTTCCATGGGTATGGGACTTCTGTTGACAAACCAAAAAATGAAGAACAAGTAAACAAAAGATTCCTAACTTTTTGAATATATACACACTTTTTTAATGGAACAATGAAAGAATATAATGAGAAAATTTTTGGAGTTTTATATATATATATATTTATTTAGACATAAGATAAAAACCTTTTTCATTATAGAAAATTTGAAACATATGTAATATTAAAGATAATAGTGAAAAGAACGTGAAATTCCCATCATCCAGTTTCAATAATTATCAGGACACATCCAATCTTGTTTCATCTATAGCCGCATCCATTGTCTCTCACATGATTATTTTGAAGCAAATCCCAGACACTATATCAGCTCATCTGTAAATATTTCAGTATGATTTTTAAAATATGAGGTCTTTCTAAAAATCACAATGACAAATCAAGTATCACATCTAAATAATTAATGATATATATATTTTTGCTAAGGAAGATTCACCTTGAGTTAACACCTGAGCCAATCTTCCTCTGTTTTGTATATGGGTCACTGCCACAGCACGGCTGCTGATGAGTGATGTAGGTCCCTGCCCAGGAACCAAACTTGGGCTGCTGAAGCGAAGCATGCCAAACTTAACCACTAGGCCATGGGGCCAGCGCCGATGATAATTTTTAATACAATCAAATATCCACTTAGAATTCACATTTCCTCATTATTTTAGAACACACAATTTGTCTGTTTAAATCAAGATCCAAATAAACTCCATGCACATAGATGAATGGTTAGTGTTTCTTGAGTCTTTTTGATCAATATGTTCTATCTTCATTTTTAATTTTTTCCTTAGAATCTTTCTTTCTATAGAAAATTTCTATCCTTAGAATTTTCCTCTTAAAGAGACGAGGGTGTTTGTCCTATAGAATTACCTGCAGCTTGGATTTTGTTGATTTCCGAGCATGAACTATACTTTGAGTAATACTGCCATGTTTTAATCAACAAATCTGCTATAGATAGACTTTTAAGTGGTTTGTACTCATTACTGTTTTGATAATGCTGTAATGAATAGCTTTGTGGATACTGGGTTTGTATTTTTGCCAGTATGTATTTTGGATAGATATTGAGACATGGGATTGTAGGGTCAAAGGATAATGCATATGAAATTTCGCTAGACACAGCCAAATTCTCTACCATTAAGATTGTTCCATTTTGTATTTCCACGAGCAATGTTTTAGCATGCTTGCTTTCCCACAGCTTTGCCAAGAGAGTAGTTTGTCAAACTTTTGGATTTTTGCTTAATAGTTGAGAAATACCATCTCAGTATAGGTTTTTTTTTTTTTTTTGCATTTATCTTATTATAAGTTAGGTTGAATGTACAGATGAGATAACTAATAACTTTAGGCATTAAGCAATTATTTTTGATTAAAAAATTTTATAGATATAAATAAGCAGTGGCTAGTCTGAAACATTACTTACATAGCTGCTGGTTTATTGGGATATTAAATGTTAAAATGATTTTGATAAATAAAATATGGTGGAAATACCATTAATTTAATACAAATATTTCAATTTAATCAATTGTACTATATCTGAAAATATTTGGTACAATGATTTTCGTTTAATAGCCATAAATGGATAAACTGGTGCAGGTGCTCTTATAGAGTCTGTCAAATATTTCATGTTTTGGAAAAGTAGAATTTAGAAATCTTTTTCATTCTTGATATTTTAGTATGGACTATGGCTTCTCTAATTCAACTGAGAGAACTTGTTAATTATCTAGTAATAGTAGATCACTTTAAAATCTACGATGTGAGAAAGCAAATAAAGTATTTCTCCCTTTCCTCTTATCTCAAGGATAAAAGGCTAAATAGGTAAAGCAGAATACTTAATGTATGCCATGGGCCTGAGATTTAAGAGGGCAGAGGCAGAAGGGGAAGCTGAGAAATCAAAAACTCTTCTCTTCCAAAAGGAAGAGCATTGGAATGATTCAAATCATTGCCTTTTGGTGTTTCTTTGTGTGTCTGAAAGACTTTTTGTTTTGTAATGTTACTCTTTTGATTTCAGCTTTTCCTCTTCTTCCCTTTTGCATGTGTGTTAGGGGTAAACTGGACTTTCCCTCCATTTGAGAGGTCCCCGTGGAAGCCTGGAGGAACCAGAGTGGAGTCTAATGGAAATCAGGTGTAGAATTGGCAACTTAGGAAAAGTTCATTCAAGTACATGACAAGAAATACTCAGTCTTTTACTACTCTCAGAGTAATAGATCCCAGAGCCTGGGTTTGGCTTGGGAGAAAGTAGTCAAGGCTATTGCTTGACCTACTTTAATTTGAACAACTCAGTGGGTCAAAAAGAATCCTCTAGAATCACCAGACTAAGATATTACATGCCACTCTGGGGCCAAAGGACTATGTGGTGTTGCTCCCTTGAGGACTTGAAAATGTATCAGGCTGCTGGCTTAGGCTTGGGGTTTTCTAACCATTGTTTTTCAATGGAAACAAAATTAATGCCTTCCATGTGCCTATCACAATCTTGGTTAAGAAGTGGCTTCTGAGGGTATAAAATGACAAGATCTCTGTGCTGAAAAAGGTTGTAACCTATTCAAAGAGGCATTGGAGCACAGTGGTTAAACATGTGAATTCTGGAGTCAGACTCTTAAATCTGGGTGACTTTTAGGCAAGTTATTTAACCTCACTGTAACTGAGTTACTTCATCTGAAAATTAATATTAACTGACAATATTTGTAAAATGCTTAAAACAGCACCTCACCATGATGACTACTTAATATTAGTTGTGATCATAGTTATTTAAAACAGACTTCACCTTTGATTTGCCCCTGTAATAAATGTGTCTGCTCTTCATTTTTCTAACATGCCCAGTTGAATCCATAAGGCCAGTTGCAGAAAATCTTCCCTGATCATCCTGCTAAGGGGTCAGAGACGTGTATCGTCCTGTTTTTCTTGGTGGATGAAGACAGTGCTTAGTGGAATAAGCACCTTTCTAGCTATGCAATCTTTTCTGTGCCATTAATTAGCTGTGTATCCAGAATAACTGATTTACTATCTGGAGATCTTAGTTAATTTATTTACATAGTGAAAGTTTGTCTTGAAAGTCCACCATACCTGTAAAACATCATTAATGTGTAGCCTTGACACAAAAAATATGCTTTATTTCAAGCAGCTATATGAGAAATTAGAAATAAAATTTCAAATATAGCCAACTACATTCTACCTATGGAAAGTCTTGCAGTTACTACTAATTCTTGGGCCTGGAGGAAATTTTAGGTCTCCAATTTATAGTCCACTGAGCTTAGAGTTAATCACAGAGTATTTAAGATTAAGTGTTATATTTACAGAACTAGCAATTCTCTTTAGAAAACATACCCCAGTTGTGTTTGCCACATGTGCCAATCACTTCCAGCCAATTAGATAATTTTGTCTAGAATGGGAGAGAGAAAACTTCAAATATACTGGATTTCTCTAATACATCTGAATACACAGTGTGGCAAAATTATTTGGATGTCAGTATGAAAAGCAAAAAAGATGCACTTGTATATTTTACATTTATCAACATATTAGAAAATATGCTATCATTGGTACTACCTCTCCACGTAGGTGAATATATATGTATACATATATTTGTGTGTATATGTATATACATATGTACATACAAATGTGTGCATATGTACATTCATATATGTGTGTTTAGACATACATGCATACATTTTATATACACTCATACATACAAAGCAAATTGCAGGGACAAATATAAGGATGGCAATGGTGTATGTGTATGTATGTACTTACACTGATACACAAAGTATATATATATATTTACCCTTAAATCATTGGGATGATTCAAATCATTACAGATTTCTGATTTATAGTAATTTGTAGACTACAAGTTATCATTCTGAACTTAAGTGGTATTCGAGCCTTATAAAATAAAGTTATAAAACTCTAAAATTTTAATTATAGTTATTTATAAAACAAGTAACTCAAAATTGTATTAAGTTTCTAGCATGCTATACTGAGGTAAAATACAAGGAGCATTTGACATTGATACAAACAAACTCTGCTACAAAAGATTAAAAGTTCAAAATGTCTAAAGGGATTGGTTCATATGTGTAAAAGGAGGTTTTCAGGAGAGATTGTATGATTTGAGGTGTATGAGGCATACGGTTCGAGGATATGAGCTCTTGAGATGGGCTGCCTGAGCTAAACTGACTTTGCCATTTATTAATGATGTGATGTTGGGCACTTTGTTTCCTTATCTGTCAAGTACATGTAAGGGGTGTGGAACAGTGCCTGGCACGGTTAATATGACCATAATCATAATAAGATAACTGAGATCGTTCCAGGTCTATAATTCTATGAAATAGTAATCATCTCTGTTTAAGAGAGCATGTTGAAGGCATCTTTAGCCATGTGATCCTGAAGGATGTGAGAGCCAATGAAATAAACACTTCGGTTCTTTTTTATTATATGCAATTATAACACAAAAGAGTAGGTTACAGAACTTAGCTTGGAACTTGCAAAGGCTGGAGGTGATTTGAGAAGGGCAATGTATTTGTCAGGATTCTCCAGAGAAACAGAGCCCTGTTCTGAGAGGGGAGATGAGGAAGAGAGCACAGGGGAGATGGGAGAGGGCAGAAGGGAGAGGGGGATTATGTGCAATTGTCTTATGTGATTATGGATGTTGAGAATTCCCAGGATCTGCCATCTGTAAACTGGAGACCCAGGAAAGCCAGTGGTATAATTCAGTCTGAGTTTGAAGGCTTGAAAACCAGGGGAGCTGATGTTTGTAAATTCCAGTCTAAGGGCAGGAGAAGATGAGATGAGAAGTCCTAGTTCAAGCAGTGATCCAGAAAAAAGGGTGTATTCCTCCTTCCTCTACCTTTTGTTCTATTCAGGCCCTCAATAGATTGGATGATGACCACCTACATTGGGGAGGGCAATCTACTTTATTAAGTCCATAGGTTTAAATGCTAATCTCATCCAGAAACATTCTCATAGACACACCCAGAAATAACGTTTCAGCTGGGCACCCCATGGCCGGTCAAGTTAACACAGAAAATTAACCATTGCAGGCAAATATGGTAATAATTGAAGGAGTTGTACCCATTTGTATTTCTAATTCTGACATGTAAGATGAAGGACTCATGTAAAAGCCACTTGTGTTTTATGTACTATTAATGTAGCTTTGAACTGATTCAGGCTTAAAGAGAGCAAGTAGTTCTCCATTTGCAGAGTTGTACAAGTATTTGTTTAATCTGAACTCTTTACAAGGACAGTGAAATGAAGAAAACTGAAAAGGACCAGTCTTAAACCTGGGCATCAGTTAAACAATACATTCAGGGAATGTACTTGATGGGAAAAAGAAGGCCAGTGCTTATTCATCTGGCCTCTGTCTCTCTTCTCCTCTGTAGAGAGTTAGACAGCACATTTTATAAATTGCTGGGGAATGGAGATAAAACTTGATGATTTTAATGGAACTGGCTGTTGTTTCCCTAGAGTAATTTGGTTAAAGTTGCCTTATGTTCAACATCAATGGGACAATTTCTCTTTCTTCTTAGTTTTATTCCATATAGAGAATTAAATGGGAAAAAATTACATTTCAGATCATTTTTACAAGGCCGAAATTTTCTGGCCAATGTTTGAACATTGCAAAGAATTGTGTAAGTAAAGATTATTCATTTAGACAGTGCTCTCATTTCAACAATAGCTCATTTCTGGTATTTAATTACATGATGTTCCAAATGATATCATATCATTCCAGTAGAATAGGAAAGCTTTCCCAATCACTGTTTTGAATATTTCATCTAATTAGAGAACAGAACTTTTATGTTGTGAATATAATCTAATGTTGTAGGATATAATTTCTATTTTATTATTCGGATGAAGAGGATGGGAGAATGATCAAGAAAGAAATGTTTGAATAAACATTTAAAATAACTTCAAATCCTCAAATGTACTTTTTATTAATGGGAAACAGGTTATATTAGAAATTATTGTATACTTTGTAATTTTACTAGTATTTAAGAATCATATGAAAAAAAATGAGACACTGAAAATTTATACCAGGGTAATGAAACTAATGGGAAAATTAATATGAGCAATTCCATTAATTTATTTAAAAACACTTTAGACCCAGAAATAGGCCCAAACAAAGAGAGACTTTAATTTTTGACAAAGGTGTAAAAGCAATTCAATGGAGAAAGGGTAATATTTTCAACAACTGATGCTGAAGTAATTAACTATCAATAGACAAAATTACTGAACCTTGATCCACACTTCGCACCTGATCCAAAAACTAACTCAAAATGGTTAACTCAAAACTATAAAACTTCTAGAAGATAATGAAGGAGAAAAACCAGGGCTTGTTCAGTGTTCTTAGACATGACACCAACAGCATGATCCATAAAAGAAAAAAAAAATCCATAATTTGCACTTCATCAAAATTAAAGCCATTCATTTGCTCTGAGACACTTTTAACGGGATTAAAGAAGAAGCTACAGAATGAGAAAGTAACTGTAAACTATGTATCTGACAGAGATTCATGTCTGGAATGTACAAAGACCTCTTAAAACTCAACTGTAAACAAGTGAAAAAAACCAAAACAACCATTCCAATTAGAAAATAGGCAAAGAATGTGAAGAAACATTTCACTGAAAAGATATAGGGATGGCAAATAAGTACATGAAAAAAATGTCAACATAACTAGCCATTAGGGAAATGAAAATTTAAACCAAAATGACATATCCCTACACACCTATTGGAAGAGCTAAAATAAAAAATAGTGAAAGGCTAGCCCAAGTGGCCTAGTGGTTAAATTCAGCATGCTCCACTTCAGTGGCCCGGGTTCAGTTCCCAGGCATGGACCTACACTGCTCTGTTAGCAGCCATGCTGTTCTGGCAGCCCAGGTACTCAAAAATAGAGGAAGATTGGCACAGATGTTAGCTCACAGCAAATCTTCCTCAGCAAAAAAAAAAGTGATAATACCAAATGCTGGTGAGGATGCAGAGAAACTGGATCTCTCATATATTGCTTGTAGGACTGAAAAATCCTTAGTTCATGTGATATTTCAAAATGAGAGATAAAACTCTTGAGATTACTTTCATTTTAGTTTAAAAAACAACTTATCAGGGGCTGGCCTGGTGGCGCAGCAGTTTAGTTCACGTGTGGCAGCCCGGGGTTCGTGGGTTTGGATCCTGGGCACTTGCCAACACACTGCTTGTCAACCATGCCGTGGCGGCATCCCGTATAAAGTAGAGGAAGATGGGCATGGATGTTAGCCCAGGGCCAGTCTTCCTCAGCAAAAAGAGGAGGATTGGCAACGGATGTTAGCTCAGGACTGGTCTTCCTCACAAAGAAAAAAATAAAAACATAAAATAAAAAACAACTTATCTTCTCCCTGATTTTATCACAATACCCTATCACAATATTTTAGTTAGTACATGCCTTAGGTTAATTTCTTATGAGTTAAACTTTCAAATATTTTACATTATTTTGTATAATATATAAAATACGGATTGAGACATCAGTTTCCACAATTGTTTTAATATCACAAACATATACAATTTTACTTAACAAAAAGAACTTGTAATAATGAATAAATGTTAAAGGTGTTTAAACCTATGAATACTTAAAATGTTACCAATTATATAGACTTAATGTATTAATTTTAATTTCTAGACCATTATTTAAGTTTAAGATATTAGACTAATATTTTATTGAGTTAATAATTTAATCTTTGGATACGTGGAGAATTTCTAAGATGCAAAACATTGGTCATCAATCATTGTTTATATCTACCCTTTTCTCTATTTTTACTTATTATAGAATGCATGCATAGTAAAAGTATATGCAAATGCCTTTAAATGATCCACCTTAAAATGTATTAATCTGAGAGATTTGTGCTTATGAAAAATGTTTTTTGGCTTTCTGCCTTTCTTCTTGAGTTTGGAAAAGTGAAACTTGGTTACTTTGGATCAAGATAGTAATTAACATAAGCTATTAGATAATGCTTGGTTCAAGAATTATGCAAATGTATCCATATATATATATATAGGATTAGCTTGCCTGAGTGGTTTAAGTAACATTAATTTATTTTCTCACAATTCTGGAGGCTAGAGGTCCAAGACTGAGGTGTCCACAGGGTTCTTCTGAGGCCTCACTCTTTTATTTGTAGACGACCGTCTTCTCCCTGAGTCTTTCCTCTGTATCTGTTTGTGTTCAAATCTCCTCTTCGCATAAGGACATCAAGTTTGATTAGGGTCTATTCTAATAATCTTATTTATTTATTTATTTTGAGGAAGATTGGCCCTGAGCTAACATCTGTTGCCAATCTTCCTCTTTTTCTTTCTTTTTTGTTTCCTCCCCAAAACCCCAGTACATAGTTGTATATCCCAGTTTAGGTCCTTTTAGTTCTCCGTGGGATGCTGCCTCAGCATGGCTTGAAGAGTGGTGAGTTAGGTCCGCGGCCGGGATCCGAACCTGCGAACCTCGGCCGCTGAAGTGGTATGCGCAAACTTAACTGCTGCGCCACTGGGCCAGCCCTTCTAAAAACCTTAATTTAACTTAATTGCTACTTTAAAGGCCCTATCTCTAAACCTGGCATTTTTAGGTACTAGGGCTTAGGATTTCAACATATGAATTTTGGGGAGACACAATTTAGCCCATAACATATATACATGTATATTTATGTATACATATATAATACACATACACACAAGATGATGAATGTGATTTGGTGAATAACCCAATATCTTGTTCTATGGGCTTTTTCGGTTGGTGAAAGGATCTGTTCTTTTGGTTTAATTTAGGCACTCTTAGCTCCTGGCCTAGAAAAAAACTAAAATCTGATAATAAGCAATAGTATTTGCTATATTGTAGCACTCAGATATATGAGCTCCAGAGTCTTAAATGCTGTTATAAAGCCACCGTCCCCAAACAATCAGACACCAAAAAGAATAGGAAAATCTAAACTTTATAGAGGTTGAAATGACCACAATCAGAAACTTGTCATGTGATCACACTCCCCAAAGAGTGATCCAGAATTCGATTGATCATGTCCCTAGATGACATTGACTTATTGTCCAGCACAGGTACAAGAATAATTACAAGAGAAGATAGAAATCTGTGGCTACCTATGATAATATGACACAACTCTGTCCCAGGAAATTCTTTTCTAGAAAGGTAAGAGTGTAAACCAAAAAAATAACTTGACTGTTTACTTCAGAAAATTGCTGTAAACCAATTTATCTGGTCAAACAGTTTGCTCCTCTGGGCAAACAGTTCGCCTATCAGGAAAATAGAACAATCACTGGTGCAAAGAATTCTCACATCGTGTAAGATTTCACTCATCAAAACCCTCACTGTGCTCTGTTCACCAGTTCTAAACTATTATGTCACAAACTATGCTCAATACCAATCAATTTCTTGTCTTGAACCTTGAACTTGGTCTCCCAAACTTTGTAAATATCAATCCTTGATCTCCCTCTTTTGAGATGCAACTAGGACTCTGTCCACATGGTTGAAACTCTAATAAACATGACTCTGCTTGAATAACAGATATTTTTATGGTCATTTGGGGACTATGTCAGTTGATACATTTTGCATCTAAACTATAAATAACAAGTTACAGTTATTAAGAATAATCTATTTGGTATATTTACATACGATCTTGAGAATTTTATCAGTTTTTATTTCCTCAAAATTAAATTTGTCTTCCAAATAAATTAAAGCTAATTTAAAAACCCACAGAAATTATGTTTTGATGATTCAACACTTAATCCATTAAATTCTTTGATTAACCTAAAAATTTGACTCAATAGTGAAATTTGATGCAATAATGAAATAGTGCCAGACACTGTGCCCTATCTAATCATTTCCTTTCTCCTTTTTACTTCCTGCCAAAATTCACACGAGAGCACACACATATACGGGGCATCTGACATTCTTCTTGATAAAAAGTCAGTACTGGGAGGATAAAATCTTAACGTCTTTTCTTCTTTGGATGCTGTTGTTTGAGGATGTAATACAAAGAGATGCAACATCGATCTTGTAACCATGTAGCCCCTGCCTGAAAACAGAAGCCCGTTGACTAAGAATGGCGGAATGGAAGGGCTCTGGATCTCTGTGGATATTGAGACATTGAAGTAACCTTGAAAGTATCTACCTTTAGACTTGTTATTTATAATAAATATTTAGTTATTTGTGAATAGGTTATTCCATGACTTGCAGCCAACAGCATCTCCAAGTCAAAGATTGGCTCCATTACTTTTTTTTTTTGAGTAACAGGTTATTTGCTAAAAACTTTTATTTAATTTGAGATAATATTCCCTGAAAGAAATTAACATCATATGCCTTCATAGAGATATTAAAGAGAGCACTTTTTTTTTTTTTTTACCAATTTGTTACATTCATTTAAAAGCAGAGTATTTTCACAATTAGCCAAATTCAAAACCCCACACACTATAGCAGGTTGTCAAGTGAAAATCATTTTGTTATGCACCTGTGTGCATATTTAAGGTTTCAGTAAAATTAGTGACAGTGAGAAATGGTAAATGAAAATGCTACTTTTTTGCTGAATACTTATGTTTCTTAAGAAAACTCCAAAATAAATATAAAATTTTAAATTAAAAAATGCTATCAAATGTCCCTGTAAGAGGTTGAGATAAACATAAATGTCTAATTTCCTTTGTTTTGCATGCACATAATCAATAAAATGCAAAAATAAAGAATAACATACAATAACACTGAAAACAAATGGATCCATTCATATGTTTATACCTCAAAATTTTATTTTTATATGTTGTGATAATGAGACAATGTACATTATTTTAAAAAGTAATGTACTTTTTAATGGGCAGACCCTTAATTCACTACCAAAAACAATGTTAAAAGCATTGAAACATTACCACATTTGTTTCAGTCCTCTGTGAACATTTTCTTTTTCTTTTCCTTTTTTCTCTTTTTATGTAGTTGAGCAAATCTAGACCTCTCAGTTTTATGAAAGGTAGACAAAATGGATTTTTGTTTACAATTGTGTCCTTCAAATAGTGGAAAGTGCTCTGACACTTTTTTTTTTTTTTTTTTTTTTTTTGTGGGGAAGACCAGCCCTGAGCTAACATCCGTTGCTAATCCTCCCCTTTTTGCTGAGGAAGACTGGCTCTGGGCTAACATCCGTGCCCATCTTCCTCTACTTTATATGGGACGCCGCCACAGCATGGCTGACAGGCAGTGTGTCGGCGGGCGCCCAGGATCCGAACTCGGAGAACCCGGGGCTGCCAAGCGCGGACTAAACCGCTGCGCCACCGGGCGGCCCCCTGACACATTTTTAAAAATGAGAGCAGTGACAGACTCAGTCATACCTCCAGGCTCCATATAGAGCAAGTTTAATGGGCAGGCCTATGTCTACGCATTGTTAGCAACATCACACACTGAGCTATACTGAATACTTCCCGTTAATGTGTAAGAAAAAAACATTTGGACAAAATTTTGTAAGCTTTGCAATTTACTTTTGCAGTAATGTGAAATTTAAATGTGTACAGGAAAATAAATGGAACTAACTTGAAAACTTCAGTTTGTAGTCACAATTTGTATTTTTTTTTAATTTTCATTTTTATTTATGTCTTAATAGTTTATAACATTGTGGGGTTTTAGCTGTACATTATTTTTTGTCTGTCACCATGTGGATGCATCCCTTCACCCCTTGTGCCCACCCTCCACCCCCTTCCCCTTGGTAATCACCAACCAGTTCTCTCTGTCTGTGTGTTCGTTTATATTCCACATATGAGCGAAATCATGCGGTGTTTGTTCTCTCTCTGGCTTATTTCATTTAACATAAAACCCTCTAGGTCCATCCATGTTGTTGCAAATGGGACAATTCTACCTTTTCTTATGGCTGAGTAGTATTCCATTGTATATATATACCACATCTTCTTTATCCAATCATCAGTCGAGGGACACTTGGGTTGCTTCCACTTCTTGGCTATAGTGAATAATGCTGCAATGAACATAGGGGTGCATAAGCCTACAATTTGTATTTTTAATCTTTTTCTTCAAATGCAGGAAAAATTTTTAACTGTATGTAATTATTAAGAGTACTTCAAGCTTAATAAAAAGGGACACTGTCTAAGAGTGGCCCAGAAGAGTGTATCTTTTGTTTTTTCTTAACAATTATCCAAGGTAGTTTTAAACCTCAACATCTTTTTTATTTTGTTTATGAATGCACAAAATATACAGGACTGCTGCTCACTTTTTGTGACTATGTATTTGCCTTAGAGACCTTGACTTCTCCTCTGCATGTATAGTTCTAGAAGGCAAAATTAGCAGACAACAGAGATCTTACAGGGATAAAAATGTCTTCCTTGTTGTTCTCGTAGGTGAATCTAGCAGAGAAGCATTCTAAGACAAATAAATTCTCACACTGTCAAATATAATACTCAAATAATCTTAAAGGAAATCAATGAGGGACAAACCAAAATAGAGTGAAAATTGTATAAAATAACTTGTAATAAGTTCTGAACAGTTAAATAGACTTAAATCAATACATTTTTATAAATATATTTATTAAAATAACTGAGTTAATTTTTTTATGTTGTTATAATTTTTGCTCCTGGTATTTATATTTCTACATGATAGTTGTACCACGCTTTCTGGAAAGTGCTTGAGTACCTAGGCCTCTGTGAAGAAAAGCACATGGAAAGAGAAGATTATTAAAATTTTTGAGACTTTGCATTTTAAAATGGACTTTTGGAATTTCTGGCATAGATAATAGCTTGAAGTAAGAGTATCCAGAGTCAAAATATATACCATAGTAATAGATTTGGGGAACATGCATTGTGATATAACAAGATTTCCTGCTATAGAGGTAATAAAAAAAAAGGGAACAGACGAGAGGAGAGCAAACGTTAGAATTTGCATCCTCAACCAAGCCAAGCCTTGGGGTCTGCAGTATAAGCTTTGAGATGGTGGGGAGCTGAGAACAGAAGGGAGACATCTCATTTCTCAGGTGGTGCCCAGAAATTGAACAATCTTCTGGAGTTGCACTACACTGCTCTAGAATGGTGCCCCCAGGAGAGGAGAAATGATAGCCCGTGGTTTCTAGAAAGAACAGGCCTGATACCAATGAAAAAGGGATTTCAATGACTCCCAAAGGCAGCTTGCTCCTGATGCAGTGGTACTATGTAAACCTGCAGCCCTCCTCAAATTCTGCCCCTAGGTGCCATCACAGGGAAAAGGAAGAGTAAAGGATAATTCTCTAATAAATTTTAGAGTAGAAATTATTAGTAAACCTCAGAGATTACTGAGTTTACTTGAAAATGTCTAGATTCAGTTTTTTGCAGTCACATGAAATGGGAGTTTGAAATAGACACTAATTTCACTTATAAAGATATTTTAAAAATAACATTTTTGTACACATCATTGTTATGAGAAAACATCACATCTGTTAAAAACTAAAATTTCAAAAACTAATTATTGAGAGAAAAACTACATGAAACATAAGATGTCAATAAAATTCCAAATAATATACACAGAAAATAGGAAGTGGCTATTAATTTCTTTATAATTCTCAGGGAATCAGGATACTCATTCATCCTGATGATGATTTGAGAATTATAAGTCTAAATATAAAATTAATATCTTAACATAAATTCTTGTAAGAGTAAAAATAGCATGTATATTATAAAAATTACAAGAATAAAAAAAACCAAGGAAACACCGTACACAGAAAAATATATGCAATGAACAAATAGCAAGGAAGTCTAAAATTCAGTAAGTACAACAAATATAAAAAAGAAGAAATGTATCAGCTTTGACAATAAATGTAAAAAGTTAAACTTGTTTATGCAACAGATAGTTTTTTGGAATGGGTTCCAAGTTAAAATCCATCTATATTATGCTTGCAGGACTACTTTTAACATAATAGAGAAGGTTGAAATGCAAAGAATGGGTAGGGGAATCCAAAATGAAAAATAAAAAACACTTTAAAAAGGAAGTGTTAGTATATTCTTAGGAGACAAAGTAGAATTCAAAGTAGAAAACATTAAATGGAAAAAAGATGGTCATTCATATTTATAAACACTACAGTCCACAAATAAGCTCTGACTCTCATGAAACTGTGAACCACTAGGCACATAAAAGAGAATAACAAAATGTGTAAGGTAAAGAGAAATACTAGAGAAAGAGGCAGAAATACTATTCTACTAAGAAATGTTACCCAATCTTTTATGGATCATGGAGGTAAAATTAAAATAAAAATAGTAGGTTTTTACATAAACGTTCTATATACCATGCACTGTTTTGAGTGCTTTGCATGCATTTATTTAGCTCTTTGGAGTCTTTTGTTGTTCCACATAAATTTTAGGATTCTTTGTTCTATTTCTGTGAAAAATGTCATTGGGATTCTGATAGGGATTGCACTGTATCTGTAGATTGCTTTTGAACATTTTAACTATGTTAATTCTTCCAATCCATGAGCATGGCGTATCTTTCTATTTCCTTACGTCTTCCTCAATTTCTTTCAACAATGTTTTATAGTTTTCAGTGTACAAGTCTTTCACCTCTGTAGTTAAATTTCTTCCTAGCTATTTTATTCTTTTCCTTGCGATTATAAATGGGATTGTGTTTTTGATTTCACTTTCTGCTATATTTTTGTTAGTGTATAGAAACACAACTGATTTTTATATGTTGATATTGTACCCTGCAACATTACTGTGTTCATTTATTGCTTCTAATAGTTTTTTGGGAGATTCTTTAGGATTTTCTATATAAAAAATCATATCTTCTGCAAATAGTGACAGTTGTACTTCTTCCTTTCCAATTTGTATCCCTTGTATTTACTATCCATTTAAAGGGTTCGATAGGTGGTCTTTGAAATGGCCCCTGATGATCCCTGCCTCCTGGAAGTCTGTGCTTATGTAATTCCCTCCCCTTGAATGTGGGCTGGACCTACTGACTCATTTCTAATGAATAGTACATAACAAATGTAATGAAATTTTGCCTCTGGGATTAGGTTACAAAAAGACTGTGATGTTTGATCTTATTTTCTCTCTCTCTTGTTCTCACTCTCATTCGTGCTCTCTCTCCAGCTGTGAGGGAAGCAAGTTTCCATATTGTGAGCTGCCTTAAACAGGAGCCCACATGGCAAGGAGCAGAGGGAGATCTCTGGCCAATAGTCATCAAGGAATGTAGACCCTCAGTTCAACAGACTGGGAAGAACAAAATTCTGCCACATGAATGAGCTTAGAAGAAGATCCTCTCCCATTCGTATCTTCAGATAAGACTGCAGCCCTAGTTGACACTTGGTTGTAGCCTTGTGAGAAACCCTGAGGCAGAGTCACCCAGATAAGCTGCACCCAAGTTCCTGACTATTGTAGACTGAATTTTGTGTCCCCTTCAAATTTATATGTTGAAATCCTAAACCCCAAGGTGATGGTATTAGGAAGTGGAGCCTTTGGAAATTGATTAGACCATTGAGATTCTGATAGGGATTGCACTGTATCTATAGATTACCTTTGGTATTATGGACATTTTAACTTTGTTAATTGTTATCATGAGGGCAGAACCCTCATGAATGGGACTAGTGTTCTTATGGAAGAGATCACAGAGAGCTTCTTTGCCCCTTCTACATTTGCTAGGTGAGGGCAGAGAAAAAAGGTGTGTATGAATTAGGAAGTGGGCCCTCACCAGACACTGAATCTCCTGGCATCTTGATCTTGGACTTCCTGGCTTCCAGGACTATGAGAAATAAATTTCTATATTTATAAGCCATCCAATTTATGGTATTTTGTTATAGCAGCCTGAACAAACTAAGACACTGACCCAAAGAAACTTGAGATAATAAATGTTTGTTATTTTAAGCTGCTAAATTGGGGTTGTTCATTTCCTAGCCATAGGTAATGAATATTGGGGAACTTTAGGAAGGAATAAAGATTGTCACATGTGTTCAATTTGCCATGTTTGAACAGAAATCTGAAGGCTCTTCATTAGAAGTCACCATATGATTTTTTAAAGAAAGTAAAATGATAATTATTTTAAAAAGTTACTATTTAGAAACCTTGTGTGGAACATACTAGAGGGAGCAAGATGGGGAGAAAGGAGCTCTTACAGTAATCAGATGAGAAATGATGAGGGCCTGAATAGTTAGGATCAGAGGATGTGGAGGAGAGAAGGCAAATTTGAGAAGGCATATTTGTATTAATCATTGATACAATGTGATTGCTGAATAGATATTATAATTAAATAATAAGCAGATTACTCCTGGACTCCAATCTTGAGGGAATGAGTGGGTTGTGTTCTGTTAATTAGGATAAAGACTAGAGAAGAAGGAGTGAATATGGGGAGGATGAGGATAAATTTAGTTTTGATTATTCTGAGTTTGAGATGCCCTGACACATTTGCATTTAAATGATGGTGATGATAATAAAAATAGGTAGAATGCATTAAGTGCTTACCTATCAACAAGGCCTGTTTGATGCATTCTACGTGGATTATTTTGTTTTATCCCCATGACAATATTATCTAATAATTGCTATCATTATTTCCATTTAACAATGAATAATCTGAGGATTAGAGAGGTTAAAGGACTTTCCCAAAGGGCACAGAGCAATTCTGAGATAACAATTTAAACATAAGCAGTCTGTTTCCAAAGCTCAAACTTCTCCTCTCCACTCCATATTGTTCTTATAGAACCAGCTCTCAAAAGGAAATAATTGAGCATTGTCTTCAGAAATTCTGAATTTCTTTTGGTTGCCCTAAACATTTTTGTAAGCAGACAATTCTGGTTCTAATTACATGGCTGGGCCTACAGCCTAGAAGATAATTACAGGCATTTAAAATTTTCTGGTGAATTATTATATTTTGTGAATCAATTACATGTAAGATATGTTGTTGATAGATATGGAAAAAGACAGGCCTGGTTTTTAGTGTTAAATTTAATCATTATAGTACAAGCCTCCTGGGTGATGTATCTCACATTCATTTAGGTAGATTATAATATTCACTGTTTAAATCCAGGTTCTTCAGTAATAAGAAGGTTGTACAGCAAGCATAAGAGTCACTTTAATTTAATTATGCTACTGACAAATTATGACCCAAATAGTGTTATGTAAATATCATTGAATTTGGTTTACTTTGACTTTGCTTTACTTCTTAAAAATAATATTCTTCAAATTGTTGCTTGAATTGAACAGAAAAGTTCATTTTCTGAAATAATCATCAATTTGGCATAACATGTAAATTACAAGGCTATGTCTAAAAGAAAAAGAAAGATGTACTCTGGAAATTCTCTTAGGATCACTAGAAGATTTTTATTATTGAAATGAGTAAGTGAATTTTCATGATGATTGCAGACACCTAAGGAGAGTGTGGAAAGATATTTATTGAGGTATAATCGACATATAACATTATATTAGTTTCAGATATACATCTGATTCGATATTTGTATATTTTCCAAAATGATTACCACCATAAGTCCAATTAACATCTATTGTGATGCATAGTTACAACTTTTTTTTCTCATGATGAGAACTTTTAAGATCTACTATCTTAGCAAATTTCAAATATGCAATACAGTATTATTAACCATAGTTGCCATGCTGTACATTATATCCCCATCACTTATTATGTTATAACTGGAAGTTTGTACCTTTTGACCCCCTTCACCCATTTCGCCCACCCCTTGCCCCACACCTCTGGCAACCACCAATCTATTCTCTGTATCTGTGAGCTTGGTTTTTTTAAAAAATACATTTTATGTATATTATGTACATTTCGAAAATCAAAGCTATAGAGATATGGGAGCTAATGGTCAATGCTAAGGGAATTAAGGGAAGACTTGCACATGGGCATTAATTCAAACAATTTCAATTCATTCTGTGAGCTCTTTTCTGAACTGTTTGCATTCTGTCTGCTGTTCCTTTTCCACCCATATCCTGAACTCATCTCAATGCTATCACCTTATGGAGTTTGATGACTGCCTCTTTTTCTTCTAGCTTTTTATTATGAAAATATTAAACTATATACAGAAAATAGTACAACAAACATTTGATACTCTTCATTTAGATTCAGCAATTGTTAAGATTTGTCATATTTGCTTGTGTGTATGTGTGTGTGTGTGTGTGTATTCTAATTCATCCCTGAATATTTCAGCATGCATCTTGAGGAATAAGGGATTCTTTGGGGACTCTTTTTCAATGCCAAAAAGAAAAGGAAGTTTGGTGTAATGATTAAGAGCAAAAGCATTAAGAGAGCTAAGTTTGAATCCTGACCCTGCTATTTACTAGCTATGCAAAATTGCTTTACCTCCTATAGCCTAATTTTCATCATATATAAAGTAGAGATGAAACACTTTTCTGCCTGACAGGATTATTATAAGATCAAATGAGAGGATAGATGCAAAATGCTTCAGCCTGATGCCTTGAACAAAGTGAGGGCTCAATAAAAGAGTGGGATTGTTATTTAAGGACTTGTCATCTCTTCCCATCCTTGCCTCACTGCTCCCTATTCCTATTGTTTAAGTATCACATACTCACAGCCAATACGAAATCAAATTAAGACTGAATGTGGAAATTTGGAAATCTGAAGAGAAGTTTGAAGAAGGTACAGTTCTGTTGGTTAATATATCTTAATTCAATTTAAATCTGTTCTCAAAAGAAAAAAAAAACTAACAAAAAGACTTTCTTGTCTATGTTATTCTTTGCTGAGAATTAACCAATCTGAGTTTCCTTCTGCTCAAGCTAATTTTGCATTATTTCAGAAGGATTTCAAAGATAGGCAGGGTTCTGGAACTTTTAAACAACCCACCTTCAAGTCAGTTTAGAGCCAGTGATCAGTGTTTGCCATTAGAAGAAACCTTTTGTCATTTGGCTGTTTGCACAGAGAATTTAAGAGTAAATGGGAAGCAGCTAGAGCCCTTTGACAGCTCTTAGAAAAACAATCAGGATGGTCAATTTTTCTTTAGGGAAAAATTACTAATACTATATTTAAGAGAAAGTAAGCCAGTCCTGATGGCCTAGTGGTTAAAGTTCAACGTGCTCCACTTTGGCCGCCTGAGTTCAGTTCCCAGGCTCAGAACCACACCACTTGTCTGTCAGTAGCCAGGCTGTGGCAGTGGCTCACAGAGAAGAACTAGAAGGACTTACAACTAAAATATACAACTATGTGTTGGGGCTTTGGGAAGGGAAAATAAAAAGAAGATTGGCAATAGATATTAGCTCAGGGCAAATTTTTCCCAGGAAAAAAAAAAAGAGAAAGAGCAGCTACCTTGGGATTGAGTCACTGATACTGGCTTTGCTGTAGCCCAGACTGGAGAGGGAACTGTTTCTTTATGAAGAGACCAACTGAGCTGGCTTCAGGATGAATCTTTCTCTACTGAGAGAAGAAGGGGAGAAAGAACACAAACATTTACAGAATACTGTTTTCAGTTAGGTACTGGGCTAACGCTGTGTGTGTGTGTGTGTGTGTGTGTGTGTGTGTGTATGTTTCCAATTTTAACTGAATCCCCAAAATGACCCTAAGTAGTGTTGATTGCCATCTTTAATATATACAAGTGAGGACTCAGAGGATTTGAGACACTGAGTGTCTTGCTCAGTGTCACACAGCTAGCAAACAATGCAGTTGCAATTCAAACTCAAGCCTCTGCTTCTAAAATTGGTATTCCTTCCTCTGCAATAATGGTTCTCAAAGTCTGTTCTTCAGCTCAGCAGCATCTATATCACTTTTAAGAAATGCAAATTTTCGGGCCCCCACCCAGAATCTCTGGGGATAGGGCCCGGCAATCTGTGTATTAACAAGTTCTCCAGGTGATTCTGATGCACACTAAAGAGTGAGACCCCTTGCACTATGTTATCTCTATCTCCATTATATTATATTATATTAGCATATGAAATTTAGAGAAGGAAATAGATATTAAGGGTAAGCAGTTCCAAGTTGGCACTTACTTCTGATGACACTTCTCTGAAGGCATTGTAATCACAGGCTAGACCAAGAAGAAAACTAGGGGACTTCCCTTGTTAATATCTATGAAACAAGCAGAGAACTGAGATTGAGTGAATCCATTGAATTAGGGCTCCCAGCAGAGAAGCAAATTTGTGGAGGGGAAAGGTGGATCATCCCAGTGGGGAGAATGTGAGATGGTTCAGCGAGAAGACCACTCAGCAAAGGGCATTTTAGCTGATCCTCTGGGAATTATTGATTCTAATGCTCATTAGGAAAGGATTCTTCAGAGACTACTTTAGGAAATATTTGATACATGGGACACTGTGGTAGCTGTGATTTGCCTGACATAAAGTATATAGTATCTGTTTCTTTTATTTTATTAACTTCTAATAGAATTTTCTTCTAATCCACTGTCGCCAGCATCTTGCAAGTTGGGCTACAGATGCCACCTACTACACTATCAATACTACTTGACAAACATGTACTGAAAGTCTACACTAGGTGAGGCAGTGGGTAAATAGTATAAATTTCCTAGTTGGGTATCTAAGCCAAAAGAAGAAAGACAGAAAAATGAAAAAAAATCTAAGTTTTTTTGTGGCCCTAGAATCTTAGACAAAAGCAGTAGGGTAAAATTTTGTTTTAGATTATGCATATTAACTTCAAACTATAAGCCAAAGGGTTAGGTATGAAATTGCCATTTGTCACACATCAATTAAAAATAAATATGGTAAGCAGATGTGACATTATAACTAGAGGAAACAGAAGCAAAAATGAGACAATTTTACTTAAACAAATGAACAGATGCATGGAAGAAAACAAAACCAGCAAAACAAACAAACATTTGGAATAAGAATTTTTAAATTAAAAAATGAAGTAAAAAGGAACTATAGTCCTAAATTGAGATATCTGGCGTGGCGAACTGTTGTCCATTCGTTTCCTTGGCAAATATCATTTTTTAGGCATCTGTGATCAGCATAAAGACTACTAGGTTTCTAGCTCTGAGTTTCTCCCAAATTTAGATTTCATTCATGCCTGGGTGTGGGAGGAATATTACCACCCATCCAAGGTTTCTGCACATTTAATATTCAGGATGTCAAGTAAATGTAGCAAAACCTGGAATGTGGCCACTATGGCCATGTTTGCAGTTCCCACACTGGCAGAGTCTTTGCCAGAATAAATTTGGCAGTGGCAAGGTGAGTTCTCGCCACTTCTAGGTTTGAGCGTTGTTTGGACCAATTTTCTGAGTGTCTGATTGATTCAAAATTTTCTTCGTATTATTGGTATACTGTATAAGAAAAATACAGCAATGTTTAAAACAATTTGAAAAGATGAAGATGTAAATAAGTTTTCTTATAGATTTTTCATAAGGAGAGTCACAGAGTTGAATAAGCTCCCCTTAGACCTCCTTCACCATCTGTGGACAATCTGTGTATCAACAAGTCTGTCTGGCAATTTTGATACACAATAAAGTATGAGAACCACGTGAGCAGACATACCCTATTCAAATATGTACTCTTTCTTCCATAATAGTATCTCTGTAATATTGAATTTTTATATCTAGATCATAGCCCTCTAGCAAAGTGACATTTTTGTAGAGAAATGTTTAACTATACTATATATGAATACCATAAGGTAGTTCAATATAGCAGAGAAAGTACTGGGTTTGTAGTCACAGATCCAGTTTTGAATCCTGGCTGGGTAAGTGACTATCTCTGCTACATTGGAAAAGTTATTTTATATTTCCTATACTCAGTTTTCCTGGTTGTGAAGTAGAATTATAATTGCTTTTAACTCAGGGTGATTGTGTTACTAATGAAAAAATTATTAATGTACTCAACTGATATTTCTTGAGCACCTACTTTGTGTCTGGTATGGTGCTAGAAAGTAGAGATTCGACAGTGAACAAGACAAAGTCCTTTTCCTTAAGAAATAACAGGCAATTCCAATAATGTATAAGTATTGCTGGGAGGTAAACTGAGGACATAATCTATTCTATGTATATAGTGATGGGCAGGAATCAGGGATGACTTCCCAGAGAGACGTTTTGTTGAAAGGTGCAACTAAAGTAGGAAGAGAAATTCTATAATGGAAGGGTGTGGTGGGTAGGGCATTTGGGGTAGAAGAAATAACATGCAAAAACTTGAAGGCAATGAAGAGCACTGAATGTTAATGGTACTTCAAGAAGTTGGTATGCTAATTGAGGCAAAGATGGAGTCCTGAGAGATGAATATGGAAATGGGAACAGCAACCAAATCATTAAGGGCTTTGTACACTATAACCTGTGGAATGTAGAGCCAACAGAGAGGAATTTTAAAAAGACATTGGCACAATTAGATTTCCATTTTGTAAAGATCATTTGGCTGTTTTACATGAGGTGGGCAGAGATTCTATTTAGGCGGCTGTTGGGGTAATCTAGGCAAGAGACAACAATGGCCTAAACAAAGAAAATGGCAAGGGATAAAGCAAGAAGCGGAGATTTGAGGTGATAAGGATACAGCCTAAATGGCATATGGAAACAAACAGAATATGACTGAACAATTTATTAACACCAATTTCCCAGATCCTGCCAGTCTATAGATACAAAATTATTTTTAATGCCCATGTTATCACGTGTTGAGTTCTCATTGTCCTAGTTGTTAGCAATCTATTCTCCTCAAAATGTCTTTCAACCCCAGGGGAATTTTCCAGGGTGCTCCTTGTTGAGTGCTCAAGGTCAAGTGTCTGAAGTCCTTCTGTGCTGTCCCTCTGTCGTGCCTCCCTATGACTGCCTGTTTTGCAGGTCATGCTATAGTCTCTGGTCTTTGGACACACATGTCCTCTGCTGGATTGGTTGTTGCTATCCCCTTCCTGGCCACAAGGAGAGCCTCTGATCTATCGTTTGGTCCTCTGCTGCTGTAACAGATGCGTGGGACAGCATCTGATTTGAGGAAGCTAATTCTACAAAGCACAGCTGAGACCAGGCTATGACTTTTAACGATATTTTTTCGAAAAGTCCAGGAAACCAGGTTGCAGGGAAATATAACACAGAAATTGATTTACAGTAATATGTGCTTCCATCTCATTCTAGAGTTCCTTATCCTGCCTTATTGCCCACTGTTCCTCACGTGGTCGTGAGTGTCTGAACTCCCACACTGAAATTTTTCAGAATCTCTGCACCTTGGATTCAGACTAAATCTCCCTTCAACTCTAGAGAGAAAAGAAAGTTTTTCCTTCATCCCAGAATAAGGCTTGCACCCAGAGTCCTCATTTCTTTCTGAAGCCTGAATGATAGAGCACATGTCCATTTTCCTTTAGAAGAAACCTCATCTCCATTCACAGTTTTATGATCTGTTCCCATGGCCCCAACAAAACAACATAACATAATAGTAAGACATCAGTATATTTCTTCGAGTCTGGATTATTTGGTTTTGACTAGTATTGTATATAGAACATGAACAGTCTTATTCTGTGGGCTGATAAGACATAGTTTAGTTTCCTTTTTGTCTCATTTCACCAATGATTTAATAATCTTGAGGTTAAAACTCACTCATGCTAACCTTGTTACTTATAAATAAGTGCTTTTGTTATCTCTAATACACTATGCAAATATAAATGTTCTTATTTTTCATGCAAAAAACAGAGTCTATATTATTTAGTACAATTCAGTGAATACTAAAGAAACAGGTTGCACCTTATCCAGAGTATGATGATATAAAACCCTATATTTTATTGAGTTTGATCTTATAAGACACTAGAAATAACTGTATCTGAAACACAATCTGTTTACAACAGCTTGCCTCACTAAGTCACCAAAATCCTAAGCAGACAAGATTTTTACTAGAATTTATCTGATGATAAATTTTCAGCAAGGTGAAATGAAAAGGAAATTATATTTTGTAATACCCTTATCAGACACATTCTTATTCCTTTATCCTTCTTTTAGAGAATGAGCATCACTCTTTTCCTGAAGTTAAAAGAGATTTTTACCTTGTGTATCAATTTTTATCAAATTTAGCACCAAGAGCACCTATATATATCATGGTCCTAGGATCTGTACAATATATGTCATATGCAAACATTTCTACCTTCTAAAAACTGATAATTTAAGCGAAATAGTAGTAATACAGGCAGATAGGATCATTTATTTAAAACACCCAGAAGAAAGAATAATACATTATTTGTTAAGTAAAAATAGTCAACAATAGAAAATGGATTTTAGGGAGGCTTTGGAGAGGGAAAGAAAAAAGGGGATTCCTTTATTTTAGGTTCATATGAGAAAATATTATCCATAGATTCCACAGGATGTTGGAGATGTGGAAGCGCTTTCCTGCACCATAAAACAGACCCACATCCCCACCTCCACCAGGCCCATTTCCTCCAGAGAACTTAGGACATCAACTCTCTACCTTCAAGACCTACTTGACAATACCTACCTAGTAAGCAAAGCCCCTTCTTTCCAGGACCCTTACTCATCTCTTCCCCTGTTAATTCTCAGCATATTTAAATTATTTCCTGCCCTATTGAGAGTCTTCTGGTGCTCTACCTTCTACTTCTATATTCAGTCACTCAGGTCCCTCTACTTCCATTGCTGATTGGAGATAGCAGACGGAGGGAAAATTGGAAATGATTCTCTGACCATGGACTGGACTCAGAGTGGAGTAGATAAAAGATGATCCAAGTTTTCTCATTGCCCAGAAAATTCCTGCTCTTGTGTTGCCTCTATGATATGAAAATGCTCTTTCTCCTCTTGTTGTTCTATGCCCAAAAACAGTGCAGGGAAGTGGACCACAAGTTGCTCTACCACCTCTGCCCTCATAGGACCCCTTTTGTCTTTACTATACCCTCTCTCTATAGTAGATAAAAAGAACTCACTTGAACCACTGCTTGCCACACAGCAGGGAGTTTATTGTTCCCCTGCACACTTAGCTAGCTGGTTTTAGGCCAGTTGTCTGTGGGAAGCTGTCATTCATTGCTTTGCTTTATAAATTGGCTACTTTACAAATCCTCCCTTGAATGTACTTTTCCTTCTGCAGTGGTCCTGCATTTTTTATTTTTTCTTCCCTGAGATACATTGATTTCATTCAAAGCCTCCTACTTGCTCCCTTGAATATGTTCTACTAAAGAGGGCTTACCCCGTCACATGTGAAGATAGAAAATGTTCCATCTCCATCCATGCTTGAGAATACGTAGACCTTCTCACAGGTTTCTAGACCCCTCACTCTCTTCTTTCTCAATATTCACCCTTCAGTATCCGTTGCATGTGCCATAGTTATTGCCAAATTGAGAGGTGGCATAAATTCCCCTCTGGGTCAATTTGTGAATACCCAGAAAGATATTTCTGTACACTCCCCTAGCATCCATGGTTATAACTTTAGACTTTACGTGATATACTAGCAAGGATTCTAACAGGTCTAATACCAAACATGGATCTTCCTGCAGCTGTACACTGAAATACTGTTGTGAGACTCAGTGTTCTTGTAGCTTCTAGTCCTGCAAGTGCATGTCATAGAATTTTTTTCTGTTACACATATAACCAAGAGCAGACATGTTTGTTGGCACATCTCCTGTACATTTTTAGGTTGAAAGAGTATCTTTCTCTGCATTAGTCAAGGCTTTTAATGTTGTAAATGATAGAATCCCGATCAAAAGTGACTGAAGCAAAATTATATTTATTGGGTCCCATAACTAGAAAGTCCAATAACAGATCTGGATTCAGGATTCAAACAATGTCGTTATAACTCATTTTATCTTCCATCATTTCTTGGCTTGCTTTCACATTTTTGCTTCCAAGTGGTAACAAAATGATTGCAGGATCTCCAATTCTTACATAATCCCAGGCCTCACAGGAAAGGGCAGGGATGTCTTTTTCAGAAATTAGAGCAAAATCTCCTTCCATCTCACAAGCTCAGTTTGTGTTATGTCTATTCTTTAACCATTACGTGGTCAGCCAAATGCAATACTCCAAATTTCCAGGTCGAAGTCACACAGTATTGGGAGATGGATTCAACTCTAACAGAAGCAAATGGACTGAGAAGAAAATTGGAATGTGGTTATCAGAAAGTGCTGGGCAATGAAAACAAGAGATATTTATTTTAGTCTCCCTAACCTTGGTATGAGGCAGGATCCAGGAAATAAATAGGTGGGAAAATGTAATGACCCAAATATAAAAAGATGGCACCACAGGGAATTTTTAGTTTAGCAAGTATCTGAAAAGATGATAACTTGGCATAGTAAGATCTTCTGGACATTAAGATTTTGAGAAAGGCAAAAATGTAGTGGGAAGTTTTTGGGTATGCAATACATGATATAATGCATATTTTTTCAAAGCTCAGCTATTATTCTCAGCAAAAAAGATTTCCAACATCAACAAGGAAATGTTTGAAAATGATGTAGTGATTACAATTATTCCAGTAGTTATCTACCTTTAAATGGTTCAAATGTTCTCCTTTGTATTGATATGGGTAACATTTTAAAATGTCATCGCCTATTAAATACAGTCTATGTATTCATTAAAAAATACCTTTGACATGTACTCTAGAGTACTGCTACAAATGGTAGCTGAAAAGAACGTATTGTCTACATTTTTTTCTATCTAAAAGGATATTAAAACAGTTCTAGGGGGAGCAAGTAAAATATGAGTAGTAAAAAATATATTTTATCTGCAAATAAAACCTGAATTATGTGAATCAGTTTTGGCAAATAAAAATCTTCCAAAGCTCAGTAACTGAGACAGACAAAGAAGACAGCATTTTTCTCCACATACAAATTTTTTAGTACTTTATTTTCTCTCAAGCAGGCGATTTTTCAGCCAATGTCTTATTTTCTAACTCTGAGTGTATAAAATGAGAAGAAAATTATGCCACATGGTATCAGTGTAATCCTAGATTAGGGTTACCTTTCTTGATGGGAGGAAACCAAATCGTCACAAACAGGAGTATAAAAGTCTGAATTTTGGAGAGTGTATGACCAGGTTTGTTATGAGTTGAATTGATGTCTTAACTCCCAATACCTCAGAATGTAACCGTATTTGGAGGTAAGGTCTTTAAAGAGGAGATTAAATTAAAGTAAGATTTTTTTAGGGTGGGCCCTAGTCCAATATGACTGGTGTCCTTTTAAGAAGAGGAAATCTGGACACATGCACAGACACTAGAAAACCATGTGAATACATTGGAAGAAGACAGCCACCTACAAACCAAAAAATAGACCTCAGAAGAACTAAGCTTGCTGACATCTTCATCTTGGGCTTCTAACCTCCAGAACAGTGAGAAAATAAATTTTTGTTTTCCAGGTTACTCAGTCTGTGGTATTTTGTTGTGGCAGCTCTAACAAACTAATACAAGGTTTAAAAAAACTGGAGTTCCTGATAGAGTAATAAAGTAATTAATAGCTAAATATTACTCTGTTCTAGTTAGTTCAGCACCATACATTGAACAAACATTGTGACCAGAGCATAAAGAAAAAGAGAAAAATCATGTGAGATAAAACAAAGTAACATCTAGAAATGCAGGGCCTTGTTGGCTCTTGAACTTGATGTAAAAGATAATAAAAATTTACTGAAAGGAGTGACAAAATCAGACATGCCTTTTAGGAGGTTCAATCTAAAGCTAGTATGGGTGGATTAGACAGGATCAAAAGTAGATTCACGGACACCAGAAAGGAATACACACTAGGTAAGAAGTTAGACTTCTCTCCACAAGAAGTAACGTGAATGGAAAGAAATGGAGGAATTTAAATAGTATGAAAGAGTTGCATTAACACGTCTTGTTTAGAGGATATGAATGATAAGGGATTTTAGAGAGGGAGGAGTCAAGGACCATTATCAGGTTCTAAGTTGAGGAAATTGGTAGACAGCACGAAACTTAGTGATATAGGAAAAACTGGAATAGGAGCAAGTTTTAGGGAGATGATTATATGTTCAGTTGAAGCACATTAATTAATAGTTATTAATATTAATTTCTTGTAGAGTTGTCAAATGTTTCTCAAAGGGAACATCCAGAAAGATAGGAGAAAAATTAAAGAAACATTTTGTTATCAAAGCTAAGGAAAGGAAGTGTTAGAATTAGCTAAAGAATTAGCTAGTGGTGAACCATATTACAAGACACTGGGAGGTGGGTGGGGAGGGCAAATAAGACATGGTCTGAAAGACAAGCATTAGATGGGCTGACATGGAGGTCTCAAGAGACTCCGAAAAGTTTCTGTTGGGGAGAAAAATCTAGATTTTTTTGGCAAGAATTGAGAAGTGGTAGAAGGAGAAAAAATGTAGACAACAAGCAAGAAGTTAGCTTGGTCAGTTGAACCTCTCCTCCCTTATTCTGCCTCTTCTCATCTCTTTACTATTTTCCCTCTCTCTACCCCGAAGAAAAGAAGGGCCATTCATATGGTTGGTTAGAGTCCAGGGCATTAATTGAGTGACATTTTATTAGGGGGATGGTTTACTATGTTTGAAAATTTAACATCTCTGTACAGTGCCTTGTTTTTCTACTCTCAGTCCTAGGTAGGATTTACACGCTAGGGCAAATTGTGCTCAATCTCTATTTGTTCTCTATATTCTGACCACTTGAAAATGAATATGGGGTAAGAACAGTGCCTGTTCTCCAGACCTGCTTTTTCTTTTCAGCAAAGAAGAATGTGGCCTCACATCAGCTTGTGGAAACAAAGATAATTCTCCAAAGCAGTTTGGAACATGTGTGTTAACTAGGTGATCAGATTCTTGTCTACTCTTAATAGAGTAATATACTGATTCTCTTGGGAGTAGTTCCTTTTATTTGGTTCTCTCTGTTGACACCCTACTGCAGAGGGTTAATAGACAGATTAGGATTTAAGCAATCCTGGGTCCCTGTTTTGAATACCATGTAATTTCAGCCATAGCTTACACCTCAACTTTTAAGAAAGTGTAGAAGAATAGAGAAGGACAGTAGCTGGATGAGGAAATGTAATCAAAGAATTTTTTTAAGGTGGAAAAGAATCAAGGATATTTAATTCAGATATAAAGGAGAGAGTAGACAGGGAGAGATTAATATAAGAGAGAGAAGATGATGGAATATATTATATTCTATAACTGAATGAAATGAGAGCACAGCTGGAGAGATTGCATACTTACTCCATTATAACATGATGACAGTAACAAAAAACAGCTGCAGAAACAGTTAGGAGGTTAAGAATTGTTCCGATCTGGTAACTTCTAGTTTCTCTGAAATAGTAGGAGAGATCATCTACCCAGTGTGAAAAATGAAGAAGGCTCGTCAGAGGGTTGAGGAGAGTAGAGAAGCTTTGAAATCATTGTTTCAGAGAATGGGAGAATGAAAAGACTGGAAAAAGATGATTGCATTGCCAGAGTTATTGAGCATTCAGCTGAGTTTAGGGAACAAGTAGCACTTTTCCTGGTTATGCTTTTTTTTGCCAATGATGTCCAGGGCCCCCAGGGAGGTGGATAATTAGACAAAATACGGTTGGTATTTTGAAGGCAGGGTGAGAAAAATGACAAACATGCAGGTAAGTGAAGACAAGAAGGGGGATGATATATATAGAAAGCAGAAGCCAATGGAGTAAGTCCAAATCAGTTGTGGGATGAGAAGTAATCCAGCACGTTAAAACCAGAAGAGTTTGTGGTCAGAAACTGGGATGTATGAATTAATGATGCAACCACTTGAGTTGACTGAATTGGAGGTAAAAGAGTTTTGGGTATTTTCATCAAGAAGGGTTGTCTAAATAATCTAACCCTACATTACCAAAATCCAGAGCCTCTTGTCTTTATACTTTTGTTTCTAACTGGATTCTCATTTACCTTAGTAGTAAAACAAGAGTCAAGTATTCCTTTTAAAAGCTGTGACTTCATTATATGCTTATATGCCCATCTCAGGATTTTAAAAATATTTCAATATTTGGAATAGCCTTTTAAGTCTTGGATGGTCTTAAATCTTATATAACCTCTTTTTACTTTTGACTCAAGCTTTCCGCAAATGATGCGGGACTTCTGGATAAGATACTGTCAATGCTTTCCAATGTCTGGATTTAATGAACAAACATAACTCAAAATCCAAATGTATCAGATGTGAATAAGATGGGTCTGCATTTTCTTTTTTTATTTAAAAATATTTCTTTACTAAACTAGGTTTATGGTATGCTTTGATGTTATATAGATAAGGCAAAATATATATTCAGTGACTTAAATTTTAGGGTAATCTCTAGGTTATAGAAAATATAGTATAAGAGGATCTTAAGAATGTATTGTGTTGTTACTTTCTTCTGCTGTGGAAGAACCAAACTGAATATCCTTAGGAGTTGGGAGACTGTCTATTGCACTCTTTTGTAGCAGCTATGACTGATATCTACACGTGTGTGTGTATGTATATATGTGTGTGTGTGTGTTTGTACATAGATATGTTAACTTATATAAAATTTAAATTATAATTCTGAGCTCCATTGCTAACAAGTTGATAAAACACTTAAACTCTGTTCTTCCTGAAGTTTGGTCAGCTCTCGCTGGGATGGCGTCATATTTTCAGACTTAGGGTTGAGTAGAAGTTAAATGGTTCATAGTCATATATTCACACTCCATATCCTTTATTCCTTTCTTCCTGGCCCCTTCCACCTTTTCTGTGCTAGGACTGGCTTGAGATGTCTCTGTTCTTTTCAAGGCTGCTTCTCCTCCCTGGTGACTTCATGGAGCACATAGCTATTTCTATTTGCTATCTTGCTGCATCACTCTTAAAGGACTGAAGAATGAGTAAATGAAAAAATGGCTGTATAATTTTTGAGTCCTGGAGAAGAGAGAAATCATACTCAAGCTGTATAATTATTCATTAAGGAAAAGAAATTTCTCAAGATGGAGAAAGCTGAGGAGTGCAAAGAATGGTACACTAACCACTACACCTATAAAAACCAGGTTTTACCCAATTTGGAAGGAGGGGACTGGAAGGGAGTACATTCTCTTACTAGAACTAGCACCCTCTGAATATATCATGTGGACAATGAATAGCATCAACAGGAACTAGGAGAGATTAATAAGTGGAGGCCACATTTGATATTTTCCAGATCACTAGAAAGGAGAAATTTACAATGACTTTAGTAAATGGAGCACTGGTATATAGATCTTGTTTTCTTTGGCAAAAGAAAATGTCATAGTACTGGCACATTGAGTGCTATGAAGCAATTCACATTCATTAACACATTTATTAAGTGCTTACCTCATTCAAGGCAATGTTCTAGGTATTGTGGATTGAATGTTGAACAAGAAAAAAATTCTTCTATCATGGAATTTACATTATGATGGGGCAGCCAGACTGTAAACAAATGGATATATAACATCATGTCAAGTAACAATAAGTTGTTATAAGAAAAAAAGAAAAGTAAAAATATGTAGTGTGTTGGGGGAAGGGACAATTTTAGATAGATTGTCAGATAAAGTATATACATATATACATGTATGTGTATATGTATTTTAACTGAGGTAAATTTACATAGAGTGAAATTTGTGTTTGGAGTTTTGACAAATGTATATACCTGTGTAACTAATATCCCCCCAAAGATATTTAATATTAGCTACACCAGTGTAAGCCAGTCCTGGTGGTCTAGTGGTTAAGATTCAGTGCTCTCACAATCATGGCTGGGGTTGGTTTCCTGGTCAGAGAGCCACAACACCTGTCTGTTGGTTGTCATATGTGGCAGCTGCATGTTGCTGTGAAGCTGAAAGCTATGCCACCAATATTTCAAGTACCAGCAGGGTCACCTGTGCTGGACAGGTTTCAGTGGAGCTTCCAGACTAAGACAGATGAGGAAGAAGGACCTGGCCACCCACTTCTGAAAAAATTGGCCATGAAACCCTGTGAATAGCAGTGGAGCATTGTCTGATCTAGTCCTGGAAGGTGAGATGATGGCGCAAAAAGACTGGGCAGGGTTCCAGTCTGCTGTACACAGGGTCGCTAGGAGTTGGAATCCACTCGACAGCACTAGCGACAATGCCTGTGTAACTAATATTCCAATAAAGGTATTGAGTATTACGACCATCTCAGAAAATTCCCGCCTGCACCTTTGCAGTCAATCTTCACCCCCAAAGATAATCTGATTTCCATCACAATAGATTAGTTTTGCCTCCTCTGGTATTTCATATAAAGTTATACTTTTTTGTGTCTGATTCTTTCGACCAAATAATGTTATTCAGATTTATGCAAGTTGCATGTATTAATATATCATTCTTTTTTGTTGTTGTTGACTAGTAATCCATTGATGAATATTTCAAAATTTGTTTCTTCATTCTCATTTTGATGAGCATTTGAGTTATTTCCAGTTTGGAGCTCTTGTGAATTAAATTGCTACAGGCATTCTTATGTAATTCTTTTTGCAGATATTTTTTCCTTCCTGTTGAATAAATACTTAGAATATGAATTACTGGGTCATATAGTAAGTGTATGTGTGAGTTTATAAGAGACTATCAAACTGTTTTCCAAAGTATTTGTATCATTTTATACTCCCTCCAGCAGTAGCAATGTATGAGGGTTCTGGTTTCTCCAAATCCTCCCCAACATTCATTGTTATCAGTCTTTTCAATTTTAGCCATTCTAATGAGTGTAAAATAATATCTCATTATGACTTCAATTTGCATTTCTCTGAAGACTAACGATTTTGGGCCTTTCCATTTGCTTATTAACACACATAAATATGTATATTTTCTTTTGTTAAGCATCTGATCAAGCACTTTGTCAAATTTTTAGCTTTTTAGCTTGTTTTATTGCTATTATTTATTTCTAGACTTTTTTTTAGTACATTCTGGATATAATTCCGTTGTCAGATACATGCATTTTTCAGCTGTATACATCGAGTATGCATATATCAGATATATGTGTTGTCAATAACTTTTCCTATTTCTGTGGCTTTCCTTTTCATTTTTTAAAAATGTTCTCCTTGCTTTCCTGTCATTGATGTCTACTCTTATCTTTATTTCTTATTCTACTTAATTTTCTATTATTCTAGATTTTTAAATGAGAAGCTTATGAATGTTGATTTTATGCCTCAAGTTATTTTTCTTGACAAAAGTATTTAAAGCTGTAAATCTACACTTGGTACTGCATCTTTGATATGTTGTGTTTTTATTATCATTCAGTTTGAAAATTTTTGCTTGTGATTTTTTCCTTGACCCATGGATCACAAAGGAGTGTGTTGTTTATTTTCAAAATATAGGGATTTTAAAAAAAGATATCTGATTGCTATTGATCTTGAATACATTTTAGTATGATCACCAAAATATACTATGCACATTTTCAGTCGTTTGAAATTTACTGACACCTATGTGATGTCTCTGTATATCGTCTTGGTGAATGTTACATGAGCAGGTAAAAAGTATGTGGAATTGTAATGCCTCCAATAAGGATTTTAAATGTCTTTATTTCTCTCTAGTTCAGTCAGCTTTTCCTTCAAGTGTTTTAAAACTCTGTTATTTAGGTCCATATACTTAAAAGGTTGTTATGTTTTTCTGATGATAGTGTCCTTCTCATGATGATTTGAATATACATATTTATCTCTGAAAATATTCCCTTGTTTTGAAGTGTACTTTAGTATTTATTTAGTTAAACAAACTGTTTGGGTGGTATATCTTTTTTCCATACTTTTTCTTTCCACACTTCTTTATCTCATATTTCAAATGCATTTATGGGCAACAGAATATAGTGTCATTTTTTTCTGTTCAATCTGACAATCTCTGTCTTATAATTGTAGTGTTTAGTAGATTTATATTTAATGAATTATATTTAATGCAAATATTTAATGGTTATGATTAAATTTAGATATATCATCTTGGTATTTATTTTCTATCTGTTCCATCTTTTAAAATTTTAATTTTATTGATTAAAATTCCCTTCCTGGGGCCAACCCAGTAGTGCAACAGTTTAGTTCACTCTCTGGCAGCCTGGGGTTCACAGGTTTGGAGCCCAGGCGCCCGCGGACAGACACACTGCTTGTCAGCCACGCCGTGGCGGCATCCCATATAAAGTAGAGGAAGATGGGCATGGATGTTAGCCCAGGGCCAGTCTTCCTCAGCAAAAAGAGGAGGATTGGCAACAGATGTTAGCTCAGGGCTGGTCTTCCTCACACAAAGAGAAATAAAATAGAAGAAAATTCCCTTCCTTTCTGTGTTCATTATTTCGAGTTAACCAAAAAAAATTTTTGGATTCCATTTTAACTCTTCTAAAGTCTTTATTACTGTAACTTTTCAATTTCTTTTTTCTAGTCATTACTCTAGTTATTACAATGTAAATCTTTAACATAATACAGTCTACTTAGAGTCCATATTGTACCACTTCACGTGAAATGTAAGAACCTTATAAAATATAATTCCATTTATGCCTTTCAACCTTCTTGTTATTTTTATCACAAATTTTACTTCTGTGTACAGTATAAATAGTTATACTGTACACAGCATTTATGTTTATTTAGTTCAGGTCTTTTTGGAAATATATTTTTTTAGTTTTTATCTCAAAATGTTTTAATTTTGGCATCATTTGTATTGGATATGCAATCCTGTGTGGCACACTTGAAGGAAGTCTCTTCACTGTTTTTGATGAAGAGTCAGTCATGTTTTGTCTATAATGTGTCTTTCTCCCTTGACTGCTTTTATTCTCTGGCTGCTTTATCGCAGGTTTTCAGCAATTTGCCAAGGATACACCTAGGTGTAGTTTTCTTGTTATTTATCATGCTTAGATTTTAGGACCTGTAGTCTGAACTTTTTAAACAAATGTTGAAAAATTTTGACAATTATTTCTGCCCAAAATCTTCACTCCTCTCTTTTAGGGATGCAAATTGTATATATGTTAGATCATTTGAAATTATCCTACAAGTCACTTAGAATCTGTTCATTTTTTCTCATCTTTTTTTCTCTCATTTAGATGGAATAATTTCTATGGTTCTGTCTTCATGTTAATTCACCATTCATTTTATAGTTTTCAATATGCTTTTAAACTCACATAGTGCAGTCTTTCATTTCAGATAATGTACTTTCCATCTTTGAGATGTTCACTTGGTTCTTTTTTATGTTTTCCATGTCTTTGATGAGATTCTCTGTTTATTCATAGGGTCTTTTCCTTAATTTCTTACACATAATTATCATTGCTATTCAAAGTCATTGTCTACCAGTTCTAATATTTGGATCTTCTGGTCAGTTTCTATTGGCTGCTTACCCTTCTCTCCCTTGATTATATGTCATATTTTCATGCTTCTTTGTTCTTTAGTGATTTTTTATTATATTTTAGATACTGTCAATGTTATGCTGTAGAGAATGTTGCTTATTTTGTCTTCTCTTAAGGGTATTGAACTTGGTTCCAGTAGGCAGTTAAATTACTGGGGGATCCTTTGATATCATCAGACTTGACTTTATTCTTTGTGAATGATAATTTCATCTTTGTCCTTAGTTGTAAAGTGCGCCCATTAGTGTAGGAAGCATTTTTGATACCTGATATGTAACCATTCTGGAGACTCAGCTGAAAGTGTAGGTGCTCAGGGAATACTCTCTATTCTGGCCTGGCCAGAACTTTAATACCTCCAAGCACTATGTGGCCTCAGATCCTGTGACTTACTTAGTCTTTTACTTAGTGCTCTTATTTGGTCCTAAGAGAATCTTATTCTCCTGATAATATTGAGCAGCTAAGCTCTTGTCCAAAGAATTGCGGGAAATTCCCACACAGATTTCTGATGTCTCCCTCTGTATTCCACTTCTATTGCTGTGTAATCAATTACCACAAGTCTGGCAGCTTAAAACAAAACCCATCTATTAGTTCACCCATTTATTAGTTCACAGTTCTGGCACAGAGTGGCTGGATTCTCTCCTCGGGTCTTATAAGGCTGAAATCAAGGTTTTGACAGGCTACATAAATATCTGAGAAAAAACACCAGGAATGGGTAACCACAAGTGCATACTTGTTGCATATTATCTAATACTTTATCCAAACTGGATGAAAATACACACACACTTATAGAAACATGATATTCCTTTGGGAATGCCATTTGTGTAAAGAAGTTGAATCACTTAAAAAGCTTTATTGAAAAAGCTTTATTTCCATACATAATCTTAGTGGGTATCAACAAGAGAAATTTTTGTATATATAGACTGTCAGATACGCTTCTCTTTGTTATTTGCATGCACTGCCAAGGTAATCCATCCAGTCTTAGAGCTCAGACATTATCTTGTGCTTAAATACAGATCATATTCAAATATATCAGCTTCTTTCTTCAGCTTCAATTTGTTTTCCACTTATTTTTAAGCTAATATATCTGATCCTCTACTCAATATATTATCTTGCTTGACTAAGAGGCAAATCAAAATTAACATGTCCAAAATCAAACTCTTGATGATCTTTCCCCACCCACCCAGCAAAAGAATTTATCTTACCCAAGTCTTCTTTATCTTGATAAATGACAATCCGTTATTTCTGTTGCTCAGGCTACGGAGAAATCGTTGACTTCATTCTTTCACAACCACATCACACTATAAGCAAATCTTATTACCTTTGCTTTCAATCTTGAATCCCATCAAGCAGCAAGATTTGTTTGCTCTACTTCAAAATATATTCCAAATTTTACCACTTCTAATCCCTTCTGGAGCTACTACTCTGGGGCAAAATCACCAGAATCTCTCACCTTGATCATTGCAATAGACTCCAAACAAGTCCACTATTTATATTCTACTCCACAATCCCAAAAGTCTCTTCTCACAATAGTCAGATGATTCCTTAAAAGTATAAATCATAATTCCCCTGCTCAAAACCCTCCTATGTTTCCCTACCACACCTGGAAAAAAAAAAGCAAATCCTTGGTAAGATTTACAACAACCCATGTGATGAGCTTCTAGCTACTTTTCTAACCTTATCATCTCTTACTCTTGTACTGTCTAGCTCTGTTATAGGCGCACTGATCTCCTTAATGTTCGATTAACAAATCAAACGTGCTCCCACCATAGGGCCTTTACGTTTGATCCTCACTCTCTTCAGAAAGTTCTTTCCAGAAATGCATATGGTTCTTTCCCTCATATAGCTAATGTTTCTGCTCCACAAAGAGGCTTACCATCACCATCCTATCTAAGGCAGTAATCCTTTCACTCTGCTTTATTCTTCTCCCAGCATTTTTCACCTTTTGACAATATATTATACTTCTATTGGTTATTTGTTTATTGTATTCCTTCCTTACTACTATGTAAGGTGGATGAAGGCAGAGATCTTATCTGTTTTGCTTGGTGTTGCATCCCCAGCAACTTTAACACTGTCTTGTTATAGGCAATCAGTAAAGAAGTGCATGAAGTGACTAAATGTTTTTCTGCTATGGATGCTTTATCTTTTCAATTCTGTGACAAATAAGATTCAGATAATTTCCTCTCTGATAAATTGGGATTACTTTCTAGATCAAAAGGCAAGTAATCAAGCCAGATTTCTAAATAAAGGAGCTTTTAACAAAGAATTTGTAGACCTTGTGTTTTTCTTTCCCCCTTCCTTGCAGATATGCAGCATATCTCTTGGAAAGAGCACACATAAGCTGTTATATTTTATTTAATATAATAGATACAGACTATTAATGCCATATGTTTTGTGAGAATGGTGGTGCCAGGATTTTTAAGGCCTGTATAAAGAATTTTCTAGAGAATTTCTCAGCAACCATTCCCTATCAAGGAATGGCTGCTCTCCAATATGTTCTCTCATTTTTTCTTTATTAACAAACTTTCAAAATTAATATTACTATCAAACACAGATATGTACATCTGGTATGTCCTTTAAATAACAAAATTCTGACTCCCATGATAGTTCGTGAGACTCAAGACAGACTTTAACATAGGTTAAATTATCTCTTAGAAGGAGCTTCTGTTTATAAGATTGAGTCTTAGGTGGTAAGGTGAGTACAATTTAAATTCTTTATTATTCCTTTTTTTTTGTTGGCATTACTGCATTTTTCTGTTTTACAGATGAAACACTTCACTAAGTTTATTGCATTTGCTAATTAGGTTAGCAATTACCAATTAAGTTAAATTTCAAAGTACCAATCAAATTTCATATCTTAATTTGTTACATTATCACTAATTAGAATAGAACTTTTTACTTAATGGCATATGTGTAAATTAAGATGTCAGTTCATTTTTAAAAACCTACATATATTTTACTAATTGGCCTAGTAATCATTAGCTTATATTTAAGTTTAATATGTCAAGTTAGTAAAGAGTCATGTGACAGTTCAAGTGTGTGAAATATAAGAAAAATTACTGGGATAAACAAGAGTTAATTCATTTTAAAATTGTCCAATTTCATCCAAGTTTGAGTTAAGAGATGAGTATTATGTAATCATGCTTTTGAAGACAGATAAATTAGGTCCTCTAATAAGAATAAGAACAAGCATAGCATAAAGTATAATTTATTGCAAGTACTCAAAGAACACTTTTTAGGAATATGGGCCTCTCATATGGCAGTTACTGAATGATATACCTTTTGGTAGGGTGGCAACTGAGAATGAGTTGGCTCTGCCAGAAGCATGTAAATGAAATTTCAATTTTTAAAATTCTCCTTAGGTTTTGACATCTGGACTTGGACAATTTTTCAAAAATTTATTTCTTTTTTACTGACTTTTAACAAATATTTTGTGAACAATTCTACATCAAAGAAGACATATAAAATCTTAGCAGCATGATAAAATAGATATGCACCTGTTGTGTAGACAATATCCTGTAACATGCTTAACTACGTTAACACTTTACTATATTGATCACATTAACTAACATTAATATGCTTTTCTCTGACTATATTTACTTCATTTAATGATTATTTTAGTCAGGCACAAGAGTTTATATTGTTCACATTGTTCTCTAGTCCTAGGCCTAACAGGACTATGAGAAGAAAGAAATATAGCCTTGGTCAATTATAAACTTGTATAAATCCTGAAATTGCACTCTGACTCACAGGACTAATATTTCTTAATGCTCTCTAGCTCTTCACTCTTAGTTATGACCCTAGTATGGTAAAAGACGATGCAAATTTACAAAATAGCAAATACGTGTATTCTAAGGTACCAATAATCAAAAAGGAGCTCTACCAACCCATTTGGGTAACGAAAGTACATGTTTCTGTTCTGTATATCTCAAATTAGTTATTTGTGTATACCTATTCCTGAGTGATTCATATCACTGTCTTTTTGTAAAGAAGTCTTATGGAATCATCTAAGGATCTGGCATACAAATGGTCAAGCAGTAGGTCTGTAATCTACTCTCTTCTTTAGGAGGAACTTCTCCTGGGAAAGAAAAATGTTGACCCAGTCTAATCTTGTAAACATGTTAATGACAGAACTTTGGGTAAACAAACTGATGATACTTGCTAGTGGGACAGCCCATATCTGTACGACACTTTTAGGGGATTGGACCAGGTTGTCTACAAAGCTCAGAGTAAAAAAATTCAAAATTTTGTATTTATGGGACAGCTCTCTGGAAAATGTCCCATAAGCTGTGTAACTATCTGCATAGAAGGTGCAGATGTTTTATGATCCAGATCTCTCTACTGTGTAAGGTATGTAGTTACATACATTATTCTGGATCTCTCCTGTTGGCACGTGTCTTGAGATTATTTATATCATCTAAACTATTACTAAAGCTATATTACCAGGCTAGTCCTCTGATTCATGTGAGTGAGATTTGACAATCTGATCTTTTGTGTTATTATAGTATGCATCTAATATTTTAAGTTAACCATATGGCAGACTAAGTATAAAAAAAAATACATGGTTGGGTGAAAAATACAAAGTCACAACCACTTGAAATGGCTATTATTTAAGCATAGGGGAAAATGACAAGATCCTGATCTTGGGCACAAATATTCCTAAAAATTCACCCTTTATTTAAGAATCCAATAGTTAATGCAATCTAAGAATCCTTTGTCTATTAAACCTAAGTATAAATCAATTCAATTTTTATTAGGATTTGTGGAAGGACTACAATGAAAAAGCCACTAGCTTTTTGCATTTTTCTTTTTGCATTTTGTCCTGGACAGAGGGTACAGGAGTAGGAAAGGAAAAAAATCAAATTAAAATATTAACTTTCATTCATCTATTTCAATACTATTCTAAGATATCCCTCATGCTTTGGTTTTGATCTTTTCTTTCATTTTATTTTTTTATATCCTCTAATTTTTTTCTCTCACCTTTAGGCATAGACTCTGCTTTCTCTTAACATACTCATCTCCTGCATATTTCTTTCCTTATAAATAGCCTCTATTACATTTTTCATGTGTCTTTCTGGATATGTTTATGTCTATACACATATAAATGCATCATATGCATAAAGTTTTACATTTCTTTCTTTCTTTTTTTAAAGTCCTAAGTGTGCCGTTCTAGTAAGTAAATTGCTTTTTTCTTTTAACAAATTATATTTACTTTTGTTAAATATAAACTCTTTAAAAAAAAGAAAGCTTAGTATTCAGGGAGATACCACTTCCACAATTTTGATTTTCACAAAAGATTTTCCCTAAAATCATCTAATCACTTTCCATTCTCTCTCCCTCTGTCTTCCTCCCACCCCTGCCCAGTTCTCCCCAACAGAAGAATGACCTATCTGCTAGGTAAAACTGGGAAAAACTCACCAGGCTCCCAGGGAACATGAGTTAGCTCCTATGTCTTCATGCTCTAAGTCTTCCCAGGTCATCCACTAAGCCCTCATGGGGAAGTTTGCCTGAGACCAGTTGACCAATTGTTGACTAATTATGTCTAACACCGGGATTCACCGATTGAATATTTCACTCTCAACTTAGGCTATGTGTCCTAACTTACCCCTTATTGATGTTAATCACATTATTCCACTCAAATGTCAATCTGTTCTAGAACAAGGAGAGAAAAAGGGTGGGGAACCTAGCTAATTATTTGGTTCCTTTAAAGATCTCAGTGAATCATTTATTTAATGTATCAGTGGACAATTAGGTTGTTTCTGGATCTCTATGTTTGCAGTAAGTGGACATAGTTGTAGCTATATTTTTATATATTTGTGTGATTTTTATCTGTAGCCTAAATTTCTAAAATTAAAATCGCTGAACCAACTATTTTTGCACATTTAAAATTTTTATAGATATTTCCAAGATGCGGTCTAGAATTTTCACTAATTTATACTCACAACAATGTATAAAATGATTTTTTTTACTATGATATCTGAAAAGTTGATTATTCATTTTATTTTCATTGGGTTGAACAAAGTATCACACATTTACCATCATCTGTAATTTTTTTTGTAAATTTCATATTTATGTCCCATAACAAGTTTTTCTATTTTTCTTTTCTTTTTTATGCTGAGGAAGATTCACCCTGAGCTAACTTCTGTTGCCAATCTTCCTCTTTTTTGCTCAAGGAAGGTTTGCCCTGAGCTAACATTTGTGCCAATCTCTCTCTGTTTTGTATGTGGGTTGCCATCACAGCATGGCTGCTGCCGAGTGCCATAGGTCCTCACCCAGGAACTGAACCCAGGCCGCTGAAGTGGAGTGCACCGAACTTAACCCCTAGGCCATGGGGCTGGCCCTCTGTTTTTCTTTTAAAAAATTTATTTGTAAAGGTTTCTTTTAGATTAAAGAAACTCGTTTTTTTCATCATATGTTTTGTGTAGGTATTGCAAATGGAATTTTTGAGTTTTCAATTTTTTGAGTTTATTTTTGACTTTTTAGTATGTGCCTTTAGCTATCATATGTTCTTAATATTTATGTAGTTTGATTTCTGTCTGTTTTTCTTTATGGCATCAGGACATCAGATCTAGAAAATCCTTTTTTACTTCAAAATTATACAATAGCTATGATTTTCTTAACTTCCATAATTTTCTCTGCATTGAACAGGGAAGTGGGGATGATGTAATAAGTCTAGTTGTTTTCAAAATTTTTCTTCCTATATAAGTTGAATAATGTTTGGGGTTGGATCAGGGAAAGCAGAGAATGAGTGGAGTAAGTTGAACCATCTTAAGCTCCCCCCCCAAAAAAGCCAAAAACAAATGCAGGAAAAAAGTGTATAAACTAGAAATCTTGGAAACACAGAGGGATCAGAAGTATCTGGGATAATAAGGAGTTGATAAGTCTTTCCAAAAAAGGATGATTCAAAAGATTGAGTGTTTCCTGCTGTGTAATGCAGCTATAGAAGGAAAGGATAGGAGATAGTTTCCTTAACACTAAAAGACGGGACTATTGTTTCTACTTTCATTGCAACTTGCTCTGATTTCCACAACAGGTTTAAACATAATGCTCAACTTTATTTGTAGCTCACTTACCAATAATTCAGACTTATACAAGTCTAAGGAATACCTTAATATCCCAAACGTACTTATTCCCTGCTAGTAAATTATACAATAAATATTATTTTCAAATATGGAATATTAAAGTCTAATTTGTAACCTATCACTGTAACTTTAAGTTGGAATTAGCTCTAGAGTCAAAGTACATTATAATTTTTAACAATTTTAATCAATTTCATACTTTTTATGTGTTTAATGTTGGCAATTAATACAATGACTTAACATATTAAAATTTATAATTTTAAAATCAAATGTTTTGTGTTCATTGGATTAAAAATTTAAATATAAAATATTAAGCACTTAACATATTAGAGGAAAATTGGTATGATTTTTGGTGAGAGACAGGAAGTAATATGGAAAAACCGAAAGCAATTTAGGAAAAGTAGACATGGTTAACCATATAGAACTTATTTTATTATTTTATTCTGTTTTGAAATGAGAAACAACTCCCATAAAACGTTATATAGCAAGTAATAGAATAAATATTTAAAATGTATATGACAGCTAGATGGTTAATATCCCTAGTACAGAGAATACCTCAAAGTAATAAGAAAAAGGCCAATCCCTTCCCAAATAGGCAAACGTTTTCAGTGATCAATTTAAATTAGAGGGAGACCTAATAGTCAAAAAATTTATCACAGGAACCTAAACCATTTTTTAATAATGTCTATATCAATGAGAGACCTTTTATTTTATTTTATCCAATGTTTTGAAAACTAAAGCAGAACTACAACCTCCAATTCTGGTGACTACGTGAGGAAATTCTAATACATTGTTAATAGAAACAACAATTGCTATAGCCTTTATGGAATATAAATTGTCTCTAACTTGAACATTAAAAGAATAAATCTGCCACTGAACATTTTTCCCAGAAATGCTACTTTTGGGAATCTATCATATAGAAGTGGGTGAGACCCTGTATGGATATAGATTGTATAGACTGAGGGGGGTATATGTGTATATCTATTATATATACATCTATACCTATCAACAGATAGATAGATAGATATTGCAGCATTGGTTTACTGAAAAGATATTGGCAAAAATATATAACGTCTCTCAATATTACCAAGACAGAAATCGTTAGTGCAGTGATTATATGTTGCATATTATGAAACTGTTACAAAAAAAATAGGTAGCTCTATACTGTAAGTAAAAAAAAAACAAAAAAATAACCAACAACAATTTGAGAATAATTTGAAAAATATGATTACGTTTTGGTAAAACAGCAACAAAATTCCTTAAGTGTATGTGTGTGCGTGGGGGATATGTACGTTTGTGTGTATTAATGCTATGGAAGGAAACATATTAGGGTGTTAATATTAGTTAGAGTGCAGATGGGGAGGGAATTTACAGGTGGGAATTCTAGAAGAACTTACTTTATACATTGTTTAAATGTTTACAGAGAGTAGATTTCTGACATTGTAAATAGTGAAGACAAATTTAATATAAGAAATCTGGAAATGAAAGACAACTGGAACAAAAGTAAATAATTAAGAAAATTAAAAGAAGAAGGTTTTAAAAAATTATCATTATTATTATTATAAACAAATGACTTGGGTCCCTAATTTTTCACCTTTATTTTAAAAAAGTTCACTCTGTAAATAATAAGTTAATAAATAAATCCATCATGCATTGGCCACTTCCGCAGAACTATTTGAGTAAAAATTTAAGCACGTATGTTGCTACTGTAAAATACATGACAAAAATATGTCTAACCTACATATGATTTTTCTTCTAATCTATGCTGGAATGCATTCATCCTTACACTTAGTTTTCAAATTGAACTTAAAATATATGGATAATTAAAATGTTAACAATATACTGGTTGTGAATTTCAATTCAGACAAATTAGGGAATAACTGAGCATTTGAATAGAACTTCTTTTTCAACTATGTTTCTTCCAATTAGGATGACTTAAAACGAACCTTGTAATTGTCTAAAGTTAAAAATAATTATATCCAGACAGTACAGATATTCTAGTTCAGTAGAATAAAAATATTTTTAAAGCATAAGGAGCCCTTCCTTCCTTCCAGGGATATCATTAGTCAGAGTCTCAACTCAGGTAGACCAGAAGCTGGTTCAGTTCAGAACCCCACCTAGAGATATTGGGGCTTCCACAGCCACCACCTCCTACTCCCACAACCTCACTAGTTGCTAGGATGCTAAATGGACAGGGGAAAAGGGAAATGTATAAAAACATAGATTCACATAAGAAAAGTTTATCCCAGTCACATCCAGTATGAATGACAGGTAAAAGCAGAACTGACTAGCTGTTCTCCGGAGTGCCATTCCCCGAAGTGCCACATATCAACACTTTCAAAGGTAATATGTTGACAGGATAGTTATTAAAATTACAAAAGTAGAGGAAGTCTGTAAAAGTAAAACCTGGAGGTTGTCAGAGGATTGTGCTATTCATAGCTACTTCTCCCCAACCGATCAATTGCACAGGCCCTGCTGAGACCTGTCCCTTGGCTCAGTTTCTCTGATGATGAGATCTGACTCTCCTAAATACACCCCCTGCTCCCCACCCAACACCACAAAGGAATCTGGACCTCCATGGAAAAAAATCATTGTCAAAAACAAAGCACAAAAATCACTGTTTAATTTCTAGGCCTAGCAAATAATAGTTTTCTTTAATTTTTGGAATTTGAAGAAATCTGAAATTGCAAATGTTTACATGAAGTATCCTTCTTTTTTAACTGTTCTTCAGTTATATTCTTTATGTCTTATTAGACTGATGACTGATTTAATCATTTATTTGTTTATTCATTCATCATTTTTAAAAATTTTCTCAGCTTATTAGTCAGAGTTCTCCAGAGAAACAGAACAAATAGGACACACACACGCACACACACACACATACGCACACACAGAGAGAGGGAGATTTTAAGGAATTATCTCATGTGACTGTGGGAGCTAGCAAGTCTAAAATCTTTATGGCATCCTGGCAGGCTGGAGCCCTGGGGAAGAGGTGATGTTGCAGGTTGAGCCTAAAGACAGTCTGGAGGCAGAATTCCTTCTTTTTCAGTCTTTTTCTCTTAAGGCCTTCAACTGATTGGATGAGGCTCACCCAAATTATGGAGGGTAATCTACTTTACTTGAAGTCTACTGATTTAAATGTTAATCACATCAAAAAAAATTACCTTCACAGCAACATCAAGACTGGATTTTGACAAGCATCTGGGCACCATAGCCTAGCCAAGTTGACACATAAATTTCACCATCACACTGAGTTTCAAATGCAAAAAGCCTAAAAATCTGTTAAGCACATAACCTCATGGCAGAGAGACTGAAAGAGGAGGAAAGGGGAGATGAGGGACAGACACAAGGTCAACTAACTAGATTGCAATAGGAGAAGCAAAGTAACAGATAACTTACAAAATGTCAAGGGACCTGAGAGTAGGAAGTGAATAATTTTGCTTGAATAAAAAAGAGGTGCATTGATGCTCAAGATGCTTTCCTTTGTCCAGAAGTTTGGCCCAGAAGAGCAATTGCTCTAGTCAGAGAGAAATTTAAAGAGATGTGTAAATTTCCACCTTGGGGCTTATATGGAACTTGTTCTAGGCTCAGTTCCAAAATGTTTGCAAACTTAAGCTGGGATTCAATTTTATAGTGAAATCTAATATGCATAGGGATCTTGCTTAGTTTTAGGCATTGTCTTTAAAAACCTCTTTTCCCCAGATAGATTTTATTTTATAAGTATTATATATGACTATTTGTTTGATTAAATGTGCAAAATTTTTGGAAGCTTGCTTCTAACTGCTTTAGACTGTGAGCTATGCAGTTTTTGTATCTGAAATTTTCATAGTAGAATCTTTGCTTCAGCAAATTGCAAAGTTTTTTTGCTGCAGAGTTTTGGCAGCTAAATTCACTCTGAGCACAGTGGGCTGTCTTTCTTCAGCACACTGCATTAGAGAAACAGTTCTACACCCTGAGGGTTTTTGGAGTTTCTTTGTTCAGCAAAGAATTGAATTATATTCCTGAAAGTGGATCTATTTCTTTTGAGGCTTAGTTTAAATGATCATTGACAAATCGAGCTAGACACTAATTAGCTCTCCTATTGAAATTAACGTATTTTATATGTATCAATGTGAATATCACAGGAGACACGCTGTCAATCTAGATTTCATAAAGGAAAGTCACATACCTTCCAAATAATTTGTGTTGGAAAAAGTTCCTAGAAACCTATCTCATCCGGAACTATCTTCTTCTTGCTGTTCGTGGTTTAGTCACACTGGCCTCATAGTTGCTTGATCTCTTCAAGACTTTTCCCATCTTATGGCCTTTGTATTTCCTGTTCCATTGGGCCTGGAAAACTATTTTCCTGTTTCTCCCATGACTCGAATCTCCTCATCCTTCAAATCTTAGCTTCTATTTTACCTCCTAAGAGAAGCTGTCTTTGGCTGTCTCATCTATAGCAGGCCTCCTCACCCATTTCTCATCTGTGGTTCACTTCTCTATCACAGTACACTCCATTTCCATCAAGGCCCACAGCATAATTATAAATTATTTAGCTTATTTATTTATTTACTCAAATAAAGTCTGTTTTCTCCATTAGAAAGTATACTTCATTAGAATAGGTAACTTGCCTGTCTTTTTTTTAAAGCTGCATCCTTTGCACAAAATAGGAAATTCATGTTCCTTGATGAAATAATGGAAGCAAAACAATGTATTCATGACAGTGAAACAAAATGTTATTAAAAGTAAGTTTCTTAGAAAAACTCAGGTATGTAATAAAATTATAGTTTCTGTTTTATTTTAAATGAGATGTCAATAGTGATAAACATCAGACTCCAAAGTAAATGTGAGATAAATGGCCACACACAGAATTTATGAAAGGAAATGGTCCACATCTGTGGACCCTTTAGCCATATCAAGGATACAAAAATGTCAAATTGTAGGGAAGGCAAGAAGACTTTATAAAGTTATTTCCTTGAGGGATATTGTTGCTCTACTGGTCATATGACCTCACACCTCATTCACCTCTCTCACATCTAGAGAGGGGACACAAATAATATCAGTCTGAGACTTGGAAGATATATGAATCTGGAGCTGACTCAGCCTAAGAAATCCAAAGTCTCCTGGGTAGCAGGATAAAAATGACATCTTTGAGAATGACAACATTCTCATTGCTGGAAGTAAACACATATTCCTGATGCTTAGAAAAGAGTCATAAACAATCATCCAGAATTAGAGTAGAGATACCTGTACCCAGGTCAAAGAACTGACAGGAGAAGAGTGCCTAAACATGGAACACTCTGAAGGATATAAGAAACCCTACAAAAGAAGGTGTCAGTTTTAACATTCCACCCCAAGCCCATAGACCATTAAGCCACTCATCCAAGAAAAATGATGAGGTTGAAGTAAGAATTGCCTTTTCCATCTTTTAACTTCTCTTACTATCTCCCCCACCCTCCCCAGCACCTTCCCTTCCATGCTTTCTTCATCCTTAGACAAGATCCACAGCATCAGCTAGGAAGAGGTAGAGCAGTAGAGCAGTGAGAGTCTAGATGCTGACCTTACCTCTTTATACAAAGCAGTATCTATTATAAATCTTAGCTTGGAAGGTGTTGAAAAGTTCTAATTTTGAAAGGAGATTAAAGGATTTGAGTAATGGCTGTGTTGTGCTGCGACTGGAGAAATGTCTACCGACTAAGATGAAGCAGAGAATTCATGGGATCTGACTAAATATGCATTCTTGGGAGGAGAAGATTCCCCCCACTGAATAAGTTTTAAAGGGTCACAGAGAGAAATAAATCTGTGTGTTGATCTCATCTCATGAATCAGGTATTCCAACATAGCAGTCACAGGAAATTTTGTTACCTTAATTATTCTTCTAGAATTTATGGCTGAAATTTGTCTCTCTTTCAATCCATTCTCCATACAACAGCCATAATTTAAAAGCTCAAATTAGATTATGACAATCCCTTGCTTAAAACCCTCCAATTGCCCTTTAATGCCTTTAGAATAAAATTTAATCTGACCATAGCATATAGGATCTATATGTTTTGGCTGTTGCCCAATTCACTGACACATTTCCTTCTACTCAACTCTCCAACCCTTGTTCTTCAAATTGCCTTATTTTTTATTCTTAGAACCTGTTACGCTCATTCCTGCAGAGAGTACTATTTCTCCAGCCTGAAATGCTCGGGTCCCAGATTTCATGACTGTTTCCTTAGACACTCAGGTCTTAGCACAAATCTTCTCTCTGCTGTGAAACCTTCTCTGACCTCATAGTTTAGACACTTCTTCCCTGGCGTCCTGTGGGCCCACTCTACCATCCTGTTTCATCGACTAACTTTACGTTCTTCATATGATTTATCATTATGTGAGATTATTTGTTTATTTGTTTGCTTATTGTGGTCTGTGGCTTGCATCAGATTATAAACTACATGAGAGTAGTAAGTTTGTTTTGTTTACCACTGAATCCCCTGGGACATATTATGTGCTTGACACATTTTGTTGAATGAAGAATTGAAACCAAAAAATTTCTTGAATTAAACATGAAATTACTAGATAGTTGAATTTATTTTTGTTTTAAAACAATTTGATTGTGATTCTATGAAAGAAGCCATGTTCGTGTAACTCATTAATTTGTTTTTACTGATGTCATGAAAGCTTTAAATTTGTGTCTTCATTTTTGAGACAGTTCAATGTTTATTGTTAGGGTAGTTCAATGAGTCGTATATAGGCAATTCAAACATTAGTAATTTTCCACATAATGTCAAACATTTAAGTATTTTTAAACAGAGTAGACTTATGTTTATCCAAAACAGTTGTCCAGTAACAGTCCAGTTCGTAGAATATTTTTGTTAATTAAGTGATATTATATATAATAGACATTGATGAATAACTTCTCTGGAATCAGATTAAAGAAACTGAATGTAGGTAAGTCTGTGGTTTTGATTGCTTTAAATGCACTTGAGAATTTTGCTGAACATGATTAGGAATACTGTAGAATCACAAGTATTGGTGTTGCATAGGGTCTTAATCCTCTGTATTCTTGTTTCTACTTCTCACCTTCCAATAAGTAAAACATTACCCCTGGGTGGGGTTGGGGTTGGAGGGAGCACTGAATTCCATGTTTCCTATTTTCACATCAAAAGTGCCACATAATCTTAATAAAACATCCTAGGAATAGAAAGAAATGATTCTTCATAGAAAAATGTTATCTGCTTCTCTTGATAGGAATTATTTAATTTTAGTTTTTTTCCCTTCCAAGTCTGCAAACTTCCAGAGCTGGATTAGTCCACTGTGTAACTGGAAGGATGAGATACAAGAGTGCCTAGCAAGCATCTAAGCAGAAATGCTACTAGAGCTCTAACTTGCTCTTGTCATTAGTTAAATGTTAATCTCATAAATTGCTGTATATTTATAAATGTCTTCTTAATGTCACTCAAATAATGTGGCAGAAAACATCATAAAATGGTACAGTGGCTCTTTATCACTTTTTGGTATTTATTATTTAAGTAAAATTTGATCTTATTTCATCATCTATAAAAGCAGGGAAAGAAGGCATCAATCTCCAAGGTGGTTTTGCATGAGGATCAAATGAGATAATGTGTGTAAATGTGTTTTGTTCCTATAGGATGCTGTATTTACATTTAATGTGCCTTATACTACATTGCATTCTGATTAACTTTTTTATTTCAGCTTCCCACAGTGGTGAGTGTTAGGTTATTAGGTGAGGCAAAAGATTTTATTAATTAGTAAAAGGTTTTATTATTAATAAAAGGTTTTATTAATTTTGTGTATCTACCTCAATATTTAACAATGGTTTTGGTCTGATACTTGAGAGAAGAGAGAGAGAGAGAGCTGAAAGGGGAATGACAACAGATCCAAAGTAGTCCTTAAAGAAAAAGAAAAACCTTATTTATGGTTTTTGAGAAAATATGAGTAGTGCGATATTTTGAAAATATTTTTAAAAAATGTATTTCATTTGTTTTCATGGGAAGGTGGACAGTGGAAAGCAATTCCACCTGTAACAGGCTATAATGCCCTCAGCAGCAGTGTAGGTATATGCCACCACCACAAGGAAGAGCAGAACTTGGAATAAATTTTGGCCAGAGGGGGAGATGCACAGAAAATCTGTACCATTTGGCCTTCCTATAATTGTGGGAAAAATTGGGCTGAGAGAGGAGAAGTAGTCAGTGAGACATTTTTGTCATGATCCTTCTGCTTTGGGCCAAATTTGACTTCCTATATGGGTTTCTGTGAAGAAAACAGCTCTCAGTGTTCCTTGACAGAACCTGGGGCACTTGCACGTCAATCGGCTAGTACACAGATATACAGCTCCCAAGCCATCCTTGGATTCCATGTAGTGTGAAGGGACTCAGAAATTCCTCCATGCCTCAAGGAGGGATGAGGCAATTGCTGAGTCTGAGTGGATAGATAGCCAAAGGGAACAACTGAGAGATGGGGAGTAATGCTACTGTGAGGCTTTGGGGTGACCAGTTTTGCTTGGAAAAACTGAAAATCACAGCTGATACTCAAGTTGTCTGTGCCAGCAAGTACTGAATCAAGGGACAGTGGCGGGGGGGCAATGACTACTTGTCTTGATCCAAGATTCATCCCACTTGTTAACCAGCCTCAGACTTCAGCATTGCATGCCAGCATCACAACCAGTGTCCAGGTGACAACAGGCATCATCATGGAAATCGGAGGAGCCAGAGGATGGTACAAGGTCTCATTCATGCAGATTTGATGCGTGTGTTCCCAACACAGGCAGTTAGTTAATCTCCTACTTTCTGTATTTGCTCAGATGCCATCTGGTAAGAACACAGAGAAGGGAAGGAAACCTCAAAGACTAAACATTTATCAAGGAAAATAGAAGACTGAGTTATCCACAGTGACTATTTACATTACTGGATGAGACTATGCTTACCGGATTGGAATATCTACCTATCTGTCTATCTATCTATCTATCTATCTATCTATCTATCTATCTATCTATCTATCATCTATCATCTATCTACCTACCTCCACACGATCCCTCTCCTGTGCCTAATATGGTAGGTTAATATTAGCAAGAAAAAAATGAAGAAGGATTATCTTTGATTATCTAAATTCTTCCCTGACAAATGCATTATACTAAATAGATTCATATCAGCATATTTTTCCCAAACACAAAAAAGAAATACTTGTTTCTATTTTTGACAATTTCTTCAGATGAACTTTAAAGTTAAAATGAGAATTGGTCTGAAGGAAAAGAGCATTTTAAAAAGAGATGACTTTTAAAGAGAACACAAAATTGAACATAATCTGACCATTTACAAAACTCTTCATCATCTCTTCTACTTATTTATTTTTTTAAATATTAGTTTACTTTTTCAAAAATTTCCTGCAGAACAGAAAGTTATATTTGCAGTGTACTTTTATCATTGCCCAATTATGATTACAAGTGGAAATTATTTAGTCTTCCTATTCATCAGTCCACTTGCCTCTATTATCAAGAAACATAGAGTTAATTGTTTATTAAAAGATGCCTCCTGGAAATGTACTCTTTGTGGATGTTTGATTGTAGCTGAGTAAGGTTGTAGGTTCATTGGCAAATTCAGCAATTTAATAGCTTGGTATTTTGATTTTTCTATCCTTTCCTTGCTCAGGCAATTCCTTCCTGCACAACATGCTGCAGTGTTTGTGGTTCTTTTCTGAATCTTGAGCAAAACCCTGCTATTCTGTTAATTTGAATATCCCCCTCACCTCGCATCTCAGATCATTCCTCTGATATTCTCAATTCAACTCGCCATGGAAACTGGGATGGTGGTATGCATATGTGAAATCCACAGACAAATGAATTATTATATTTATTCAATAATTCAGTTTCCTCCTTGATTAAGTCATTTGCTAGAGATGCTAATAGACTAACTTTGAATATTGTCCCTAAGCACCTGGTGTAGGTACTAACACGTAAATAAGCAAAAGAGCAGTTCCCAAAGGAGGGCAGCTGCGACAGCTGACAGGAAGATGAATCCATGCATAATGAAGAGCTGGATGCTTCTCATTTAGCTGTAGGACAGAAAAGCATGTCATAGGTCTATGAGGAGAAGGCAAAGGAAAGGTTAATTCTTATAAGCTCATCTTTCTCCACACTAACTGATTAATAATGAGATTCATTAGAATTGTTTAGCTTATGGACACATGAAATTTCAGTTTTGTATTTCTCCCACAATTTGAGAATAATCCTACAGATGACACAGGGAGACCTACTCTTCATAAATGTACTTAATTTAAATTAAGGTATTCAATTGAAATTAAATCAGCTCTATTTAATGACTTTTCTCAAACATAGATTGGTATTTTAAATGCTTGAGAGTAGAGAACAATGGAGAAAAAAGAAGATCCAGGAGAAAGGATAAGGGACTACAGAAAACAATACTTGTATGTTTGCTGCAGTGAATTCTTAATAATTGTTATGAAGCCAGAGCATCAATATAAATTGAACACAGCCCAGAGATGAACTTGACAGGACTTTCAATTTTGTGGATCTATTAGGTTCATCAATGAAGGAAACACCAATTTGCCGCTGCTATGTGCCAAACTATAAAAAGGTGTTGAAAATAGAAGGTGAGTGAGATGAAGGCATCAAGTTCAAGGAACTACAGTAGAGTAGGGGAGAGAGACCCATAATAATGCTTACTGAGCCTCAGATATTGTTCATAGAGGTTAATATGAATTAACCCTGATTTTTGCACTTATTCTATGAGATAGGCGTTTTACTCCAGTTTTACAGACGAGGAAACTCTGACACTGATCACAGAGGTTAACTTGTCCAAGGTTGTGTGGTTATACTGTTAGCCAGGAGAGTTGAAGCCATGTTGCTATATCTAAGAAATACCAGAATTGTAAGAGCTTAACAGAATAAAGGTCTATTGGGTCTATTTCTTGCTCATGTCCTAGTTTCATATGGTTCAGGAAACCCTCCTCGAAGTGGTGGCTCAGGGATCCAGGATGCTTCCATATTGCAGCTACAATACTATAGCTATAACATTGAGAATACCTAGCTCTCAGGGTCGTCATGGGGGTTAGAGAGAGTAAGGGGATTGCTCAGGAGGATCATGTTCAGCCCTGGAAATGGTGAACATTGCTTCCTTCTTATCATTGGCCATATCGGTCACATGATTCCAACTTAGTATAAAGGAATCTGGGAAATGTAGTTGTCCTGTATTCTAACGAGAAGAAATGGATTGTTAAACGTCTGAGAAGTCTCTGCCACAGTTACTGAGTAGCACAGACAAGATTTCACCTTAGACTTACAGGGTGCACCCTCTTAGCCACTAATTGTTTCTTATGAAGAAATATTTATAATGCAATATTATAAATAAAGCTAAGCAGAGAAATAGACAAGAGAGAGCAAAAGGAGGCCACTTTGCAGCCAGCAAGTCCTCATCAAACTCATACCAAAATCACAGGTAACAGGACGAAATTTGGCATTTGTCCTTCTGAATGAACAAGATGGCATGTCAACACTGCACTGTGTTCTAATACAGTGTTTCTTCATAAAGGCAAAATATTCTTATGGCTTACCAGTCTTATTGCATAGTTTTATTATACTGTTGTTAACCTAAAAAAGGGAATAAACTCTTCATGTTTTTACTCTTAACTCAACTTTAAAACTACAATAAAATTTACACATGAAACATAAGCATGTCTGCAAAACCAATAAAATTCAAATTAACATTAATTTAATATGACAGATAAGATTGTTTTGCTGAAATTAAATTGCAGTTCCCATTGTGACTACGATTTTGATTGCTAAATTGCCTTTCCTTTGGTTTTGGCATGACTCAACTGCTGCTTGCCCTCTGTGACTTCAAACTTTCTACTATTTTTTTCTGTTTAAATAAGTGGGAAACATTTGTTCATGTAGCACTTTCTAGTATCATTTGGTCTTCACTTGGCTTTTGTGCAAAGTACAGTAGTATTTACGTGTTAAGTTGGGCTCTGTCTTGTATTTACTTGCCTGTGACATCTAAAGTGGAATTGCCTTGCGGCAGCTTAGTTAAAAATATAAATGCAAATATGGACACTAAAACTGTCTAGTAGAACTCACAAATTTGGTATGGAACTTGTAGATTTCTAAGAATACTTGAGGACATATGGGGACCTGGGTACAATCTGAAAAGCAATACCTTAGGAGGTGAGCTCTTTGAAACCAGAAAAATAGCTTTATTTATTTATTTTTTTAAAGAAACAATGGGTAAGCGTCTCCACAGAAGACAAAGAGCAGGGGCTCTATTTTTTGACCCATGGAGGCTACAAGAAATCTTAGCCAGCTTGGAATTCAGTTCTTCATTTCCATGTCCTGGCACTTTATTGCACCTGATTTGTAATCTTTACGCTTATGTGACATAAAATATTTTCCAAAATACATATGAAAAAGTGAAAAATGAGTTTGTTGAGCAGGCATTGTTACATTGATATGTTATACACAATGCTAAATCATGAAATTTTGATGGACACCTGGAGTTATAGAAACTTCTAGTTTAATAAAAGTTCGGGGCCTTTTTTTTTTAGAGATCTGAATTTCCTGAGAGCAAAATAATATACTACTCAATGAAATAAGAATTCAAGCCCAAATGAGAATTTAAAGTAAACACCTCCATTTTATTCCTTTCTTTCCTCATTTTCTTTTCTACTGTTAGTTCCGTTGGGCCTATTGTTAATGATATTACACTTTCATGTCCATTAAAAACACCTAAAGTGTTTAATAAACAAGGAAGTATCTAGGTCCTCTCCCCAAAGATTCTAATTAGATCTGTATCAGGACTGAGGAATCAGCATTTTAAACAACCCTGGTTGTTTCTTAAGCAGGTGGTCCAGGGACTGTAGTTTCATAAACTCTCCCACATTTGTTTTGCAAATATAATGATCGGTCTGCAGTCGTGTTTGAGTGTAGGGGTTGAATGCAGTTACTCTTCACAAGAGAGTGAGAAGAATTGTTGAAGATGCAGTGATGAGGGGCTGTGGGAACACATTTATGGAGGTAGAACTGGGAGAAGAGAGAAATCTCTGAGAATATGAAATGTGGGAGTGCTTCTTGAGGTGAAATGAGTAGTAAAAAATTGTGAAAGTCACAGTGGTGCAGAGGATGAAGAAGTTCTAAGAACAGTAATTTATAATGATTGGCTTGAAGTTTTTGTGTTGTATTAATAAAAAACTTCCTTTGCTGCACCAAATCTTCAGTGGAGACCACTGTACAAGCATGGTTTGCTTTGTGTGAGTGATTTTTTTTTTTTAAGAAATTGAGAAAGATACTCTGTCAGTGATGTGCTGGAGCCAGCTTGTGCTAGCATGGGGAAGCCGTTTTTTTAGTTTCAGGGATTTTGTGGATGGTTGTTACACACAGCCATTATTAAAAATTAACATATACGTTTATAAGCAAATAAATTATGTTAAAAACAAAGTTAATAAATACTAAAAACATATCACTTCGTAGTTAGTTTTAATGCCTAGTACTATTATCACTGCTTTTGAGGTTATTAATGTCTATTATATCTGTATATTTTGGTGTACTACTGCATTCAGTGACCTGATATCTTGAAATCATCATGGTGGGAGAATTTGCAGCATGAAAATTGTCAAACACTACAGGGAAAGATTTTTTCTTTGTTTCATTTCTTTGTTTTTTTGAAAGCTTGTTGGTAAACATTTACCTACACACCACTGACTTAGTGGACTATTTTTTATCTTCCCCCCTCCCTCCCTCTCTCCTTCCCTCTTTCTCATTTTGCCTTCCTTTTTCCTCCTTTCCCTCTTTTCTTCATTTTTGCCCATCCAGCATTCATTCCCCTTTCCCATGGCTATAATAGGCCCATTTTACTTTTGGCAACCACCTACTTGTACTATCAGCCTGGCTACTTTGGGTGACATGCATCAGTGGAGCATAGGATTTAGGGTAAACCAATCCATCCCTCCACAGAGTCTGTCGTCAGCCACAGCTGATTCAGGGAAATGTACTTGACTCAAGTCAGGCTAGTTATATTTGAAACTTCTGCTTGAAATTCCAGGATTTCTGTTTTAAAGGCCTAAGAAACAGTCAGTTTCTTTTCCTCTGGATGTGAATTCTCAGGGTAATAGTCTGGGGATTGCTGGAAGTAATTTAGTGGCTAAGAGGAAAGATGGCTTGAGAATGAAGCCAGCACTGAAAAAGGAACTAAGAACACAAGAAAGTAAAGTGGGCCCTGATGGTCTCGTTTGAGCCCTAGATTAATCTACATCTGGACTGTTCACTTCCTTGAGCCAGTAAATTGCTTTTTTTCATTAAGTGCATTTGGGAGGGCTTTTCTGCATTCGTTATATAAAACCTTCTGACTGAAATAGATTGAGTCTGTGTCTTGGTCAAAATAGCACAAAACAGAGATCATTGCTATGGGCTGGTGAGATAATCCACAAACTGGAGAAGCAAGAGTCCAGACAGAGGCTGTGGTGACAGCAAGGATACATGTGGAAAAGGGAAATGGAGCTCTCAGACTTGGCAATGGTGTTGAGCATGTTACTTACCGTGTTCAACTTTCCTGTCCATTAGTACTTGGCCTTTTAATAGTAGTTACTTTCCATTCTATTCTTACAGTTATAGAATCTATATTTCTTTGTTTATGTATTTTGTCTGTAGAGACAGTTAAAATGGAAATTCCTTGAGATCAAAGACCATATGATTTTGCTTGGCTTTTGACTTCACATCACCTGATGTATTAGTTTGAAACACTGAGTGTTCAATAAATGCTGTTGACTAACTACTTCTTATTGCATCTTTGAGAGAGAGATTTTAATTTCAAAATTTTCCTACATTTCCATTATTTATTATAAGACTCTTTTGAAAATTATATATTACCCTAATGTGCTTCAGTAAAAAAAAACTGGGTAATAAATTGGGCAAATTAGATAAATAACTTCTATCTGTGATAACTTATAAAGAAAGAGATTAGGAGAAATGATAGAAAATAAATTTTCCTGTTAAGAAGTTCATGCATTAAGCAGGACTTAAGATAGTTTATTCCTAGGGTGACCATACATAGTTTGCCTCTCATTCTGGTGAAGTTATTAATAGCTCTCTCTTTAATTCTCAACAATGGCCCAGTTTGGATGATAAATTACAATGCCCAATCGTTATTCCAATAGTTCTCAAACATGAATGATGATCTGAATCACCCAGGGACAGTATTTCTTAAAATTATAAGATATTTTGAATATATAAAAAATAATATAAAATAAAAATAACAGTACCATGTATAGCCACAGTCAAAATTTGACAGTTAACATTTTTGCCATATTTTCTTTAACTCTTTCTAAGAAAAAAGCATTATTACAGTTAGAATTAAAGAATTCTCCATCCTAATCCTATTATCTTCCCTCCCTCCCCAGAGGTAACCATTAAAAATGTTGGCACATGTCCTGCCTATGTATGTATTTATATTTTGATTAGTGTGTATGACAGAGTTAGATTGTAGCAATGTCCATATAGTTTAGTACTATTTACATAAATGTTACTAAAACAAACAAAACAATCCAATATATATTCTTATGGAAACATTTAAAAAGTATGAACTTCTGAGCATTTCTCCAGTGTATTAACACAGAACGTTTTGGGGTAGGAGCCAGGAATATATCCGGTGTCCCAAATGATTCCGATATTTCAACAGCCTTGGGAAATTTGATTAATGTTGGATGCCAAACTGATTACAATGTTTATTTAGATTTAAAATATCTAGTTTGATGGACCAGAGGTTCAATGCTGAATATGAGTAATAAACATCTCAGGATGAAATCTGACAAGGTAAACAGGTCAATTTTTCAGTGATCTTTTAAAGTATAGCCTGGTATTTTTTCCCTATATAATATTAGTATGTTAGTTTCACATTAGGTGAGAACTCTATGGAATTTGCCCCTATTATTTCATTTCCCAAATGAAAATGAGCCAATCAAATTATGTGGTGGTTGGCATAAGACAATATATTAAAAATTAAATTTAAGGAACACTTACATGAATAAAAGACAATGCTGATACATAGATGGACTTCAGGAAAGGCCAAAAGCATTTTGGAAACCATTAATGGGCTCATAGACTAAATACAGAGAATATACTCTTAATGTACTTAGTAAAGAAAGTACAATGTGGAGAGCGCCAACAGTGGGCTTTCAGAATAGAAATAATTGAAGTAGAATATAAAGGTATAAATCTAAGTAAATTGCTGATTCCTGGTATGCACTGAAAGGTATCTAATTTCAAAAAGTTTACTAACCCTATTAAAATCCTTACTGTGTTATATATTTAACTTCCTTAATCATTGAATGTTTGGTCTCTCTTTAACCAAAACCAACTGATCTGGTGCACTCTGATTATATGACTGTTTATACAATTGTCCTTGAGCCCTAAAGCAGATTGTGGATTCATTTCGTACAATGGTACTAATGATAGAAAAAAATTTAGAAGATAAACTTTGAGACTTTATCAGAAAATTTCAAGTGACATATCTTAAATATTTACATGTGTATTTACATGAGACTTCATTGACAGATTCTCACCACCATCCTTTATCAATCTGGTATCAATCTGATTTAATTGGAAAGACAGAGAAACATTCCCAAAATTTCATCAAAAGACTCAATGATGTCACTCTCTGTTTCTAAAAGTTACAGTGAATTTGGCACCTCATCTTTTTACTTAATCTTTTGGAGTCTCAAGATAATAGAAAGGGAATAATGGAATGGATAGGATAATTTGGGAAGAAATTGTGTTTGCAACTGAGCTATCAAATAAATCACCCTCTAAGGGAGACAACAATAGAAAAGATTCTGGCTCTAGCAGTTGGATAAAGATAAGCATTCAAAATGAGACAACCAGGGCTAGGGTAGATAATAGCTTGTCCATCAGGGGCAATGTTGCCAATTAATGCTAATAGAAGCATATAGAATTTCACAATAGTGTTGCTAGTCATGCTTAGAATATTGTTAACATTAGTATGTGTATCCTTTACTAAACACCTAGAATGAAAACGTGGGGAAAAATTGAATCAAAGCTTCTTTATTGAAGGTAAGGGAGATGTTAATTGAGAATCACTTTTTTAAAAAGTGTTTTAGAAGAAAAATAAGGTGGTTTCACATTTTTGTTTATTATACAGATAATTCTCAGTTGTGAACTGACAAAAGTTTTGACCTTATTAATCTGCTAATTAAATCTTACAAGCGCCTGGATCTGTACAAAGCACTGGAGATATAGAGGTGAATAAGACAGTTGAGGCCACTGCCCATTCTAGTTCTGCATGGTAAAGGTAATGTAGGGGAATTACAGGGTTCTATGCGAAGATATGACAGTTACTTAACTCAGGCTTGAGGGTCAGGAAGGGCTTGCCAGTGAGAGAGAACCAAATGAAGAACTGCAAGAAAGGTGGCAGTTAAGCTAAAAGACTGGGAATGGAGAGGTGTTGACGTTCCTGGTAAAATTAACAGCACGTGCAAAGATCTATAATAAGGGTAGTATGCTTAAATAACTAAAAGAAGTTTGCTTTGATAGAATTCTAAGAGGGACAGGGAGAAAGAGTGGTTAGAAACAGAGCTGATATGTCATGCACTGATAGATATCTGAATTTTATTATAGAAACTGTGAGTCGTTATTGAAGACCAGGCTCGACCAGACTTGGGATTTAGAGAGATTAGCTTGGTTCGTTGTGGAGAATGTGTTACATGAAGGCACAAATGGAGATGGGGGAGCTTTCAGTAGTCCGGGTGAGTCCAGACAGGGGTAGTGACAGACAAGAGAGGTAGGCAGATTTGACAAATTTCAGGGATAGTACTGACAGACCTTGGTGATTTATTGGACGAGGTTGATGGTGGGGGAGTAAAAGAAATTAAGAGTAAGATCGAACTTGAATTTTGCTCTGGTAAGTGGGAATCCAGTATTGTGGTACACTTGAATGAGGTAGAAATCATTGGAGCACAAGATTATGGGAGAAGACAAAAAAATCGAGTACAAGGCAAATGTTTACAATAGGATTTAGGCATTTGCACGTGGGATCTGATGTTCATGGGGGTTTCTTGGGCTAGTATTGTATTTTTGAGTTACTAACATTTAGATATTAAGTAGAACTTCGGGAGTGAGTGAGATCTCTTAGTACATACAAGAAAAGAGACGAAGACTCTGCATAGGATTTCTCTGAGAAAAATATTTAACTTAGAAAAGCATATCTCAAAAATAAAAAGCCAGGGATGTGGAATAAAAAAATAAAAGAGAGAATTCCAGAAGGATTAGGACATGTAGAGAAGTTTATTAGTTATGAGATGGGGCTTCCACAAATGCAATGGATAGCACAGACGGGGAAGGGTCTGTTAGATGCGGGGAGAAGCTGATTATATCAACTAAATCAGTTTATGTCGATGATATTAAGATCAGCAGAGGAGGCTTGTTGCAATTACCTGAACTCATGTTTTTTTTTTTTGTTGTTGTTCTATTACCAATTTTTTTTATTGATGTCTTAATAGTTTATAACACTGTGGGGTTTTAGTTGTACATTTTTGTTTGTCTGTCACCATGTTTTAAAAGGAGTAATTGCGGTGGTTCCCTGGCAGATGAGTTTGATGTCCTGGTCCCTGACAGGTACTATATCTTCAGAAACTATGTAGAACTTTGATAAATACTAGATCTCAAATTCTGATATAACAGAATCAATTTCATAGCTCCTTTGGTGTGGCTTCAATATTTCAGTTGTCAATGTCTAAAGAGTTTGTGGCTTGTTTATGATAGAACCTAACAGCAAAGTCATCAGGCAGCAGATTTGAGAGAGTTGATCAGTCCTATCAGTTTTTAAGTATAAAAGGTTGAATAATTTCATTAAAAGTTATGACCACCAAGATTTTCATATTTTTTCTCTTATCTGTCCATGATGCTGCAAAACAAGGATTCTGACTTTTGCATCTTTACTTTTAGCGTTTTTGCTAAAATTTCATAAAATGTGTGAATTTTTAACATTCTTCAGTGATGTGTATTTTAAAAGTTAGTAATAGCCATCACCTAAAAATGTTTTTTGTTTTGCTGTTTTTTGAGAATCTGAGGAGTAATAATGCTGTTAGGAAATATATTGGAAGTTAAGTTTTGCAGTGACAGTCCTATTTCCTAACATGATGCTTGAAGATGAGATCTGCTTCAACATAAAAAAAAAGAAGAAAAGCAAAGTCTTCCAAATAGTTTTTAAACTATAATTTACACTTTGATTTTACAATTCCAGTTTATCTTTTGAAATGTGCATTGTGGTTGACAACAAACTGTACTACCTATCACAGCCCAAATCAAAGGACTTATTATTTCTATCATCTGAGAATTAGGCATGAATTTTTCATTTCTTATAAGTGTATAATAGGGAGATAAAGACTCTTGTATTTTCAGATTAGTTGGCACAGCAACAAATACTGGAACTGATCTGTGGAAGTAATGACATTCTAACACATATTTTCACTGAAAATTAATATTTTGTTTTGCTCTTTAGAATAGACTATATTTTTATTTCCTACAACTAAAATAAAAAAACTCTCCTGCTCCTTGAAGGAAGTATTAATGGACTACATAAAAAAAGATTATATACTAATATTTACTAATATTGAGACCCAACAAATTTAGTATACTTCTTTTCTTGGTGTATAAATTAGGGCAGACACCCACTCTGGCTAACCAAAGTAGAAATAGAAAAAAATCCAGTAGCTTGTTTTTCTCTTAAGTAAAGTTAGATACAAATCAAGCAGCCTTTCATTTTTGTATATGTGAGAAAGATTAGCCCTGAGCTAACATCTGTTGCCAATCCTCTTCTTTATGCTGAGAAAGATTGGCCCTGGGGTAACATCTGTGCCCATCCTCCTCTACTTTATATGGGACGCTGCCACAGCATGGCTTGATAAGAGGTGCGTAGATCCGTGCCTAGGATACGAACCCACAAACCCCAGGCTGCTGAAGCAGAGCACATGAACCTAACCACCATGCCACAGGGCGGGCCCCTCAAGCAGCCTTTCTTAATCTTAGGCTACATCATGTGGGACACATGGCACCCAGGGATGCTGCAATACGGAAGAAGAGGAACAGCAGTGGTGAACTGCCTTGGCCAGGTAATCATTCATTACTTCTGCTTATGGTCTATTGACCAGAAAAGATTAAGTAGCTGCAACTTAACTACGAAAAAGACTGGGGAAAGCAGAGAAACAACATGAAATACTTACCGAGCACTAACTGCCTTAGTCACACTATGAACTTTGTAGAACCGGAGGGTTAGTTGAAGAATCCAGACTTCAGAAAGCCTGGAACCAGAGGATCTGGAGAACCAGGGATCTCAGAGGAAGGGACAAAGTCTTCTGATTCTTCCTGGTTTGGTTCATTCCCTCATGTGGTTTGTAACTGTTTTTTTTCCTAATTGATTTATAGGAGCTCTTTATATATTCTAGATGTGAGCCCTGTTAAAATTATGTATTCACATATACACTTGCATTCTATGGCTTGATATTTCACTACCTTAATTAATTAACTAACATAGTAATTAATTTGATGAACTGACATTCTTAATTTTAACATAGACTAATTTATCATTTCCCCTCCTTATGATCAGTGTTTTTTGTAACTTATTTTGAAAACTGTTTCCTACATGAGAATATAAAGATATTCTTTCATATTACTTTTCCAAAAGTTTTTATTTGCTTCTTTCATATTTATGCCTATAGTCTCCATGAAACATTTTTTTTGTAGGCTATGAGGTAAAGGTCCAATTACTTTTCTCCTATTTAAGAATATCCAGTTTCCCAGCATCATACATTGAAAAGGCTATCCTATCTCCATTGCTCTGCAGTGTTGCTTTTATAAAAAATCAAGTGTTTATTTAAATGTGCACAGGGCTCTTTCTCTGGGCTCTCTATTCTGTTCTATTAATCTATTTTTGTGCCAATACCACACTCAGTCGTATATCTTTGTAAATCTTTAAATCTGGTAAGGCAAATTTTACTACTTGTCTTCTTCAAGTGTTTTTTGGGTGTTATTAGTCTTAAACTTTCTATTTAAATGTCAGATTTAGCTTGTCCTATTCCACACACACACACACACACACACACACACACACACGCACGCACACAGTCTCTTGGGATTATTGGGAAGGTGTTGAATCTGTAGAACCCAGGCAGAAACGGACATCTTTTAAAAATTAAATCTACCAATACATGAACAGAGTGTATCCCGCTATTTTAGGGTCTTCTTTTATTTCTGTAAATAAAGATTTATAGTTTTCTTAATAGAGGTCTTGCATATCTTATGTTACATTTATTTCTAGATACTTGACTTTTTGTGCTATTTGAATCTTTTTGGGGGGAGGAATACAGGAAATTTTTGCTATTCTGAGATTATATAAATAGTTCCAGTCGATTTTTTTTATTTAGATATAATCAACATATATTAGTTTCAGGTGTACAACATAACGATTAGATATGTGTATATACTGGAATACAGTTGCTACATTAAGTCTAGTTAACACCCATCACCATACATAGTTACAAATTTTTTTCTTGTGGTGGAAACTTTTAAGATTTACTCTCAGAGCAACTTTCAAATATATAATACAGTATTATTATCTATAGTGACCATGCTGTACATTATATCCCCAGGACTTATTTATTTTATAACTGGAAGTTTGTACCTTTTGACCCCCATCATGCATTTTTCCCACCCCCCACCCCATGCCTCTGGCAACCACCAATCTGTTCTCTGTATCTGTGAGTTCTTTTTTTTTACTTTTTAGCTTCTACATATAAGTGAGATCATATGACATTTGTCTTTCTCTGTCTAATTTATTTCACAAGATTTCCTTCCTCTTCTATGGCTGAAAAAAATGTATATACACACACACACCAAATTTTATTTTCTATTCATCCGTCAATGGACATTTAGGTTGCTTCCATGTCTTGGTTGTTATAAATAATGCGGCAATGAACATAGGCATGCAGATAGCTTTTCGAGTTAGTGTTTTTGTTTCTTTCTGATAAATATCCGGAAGTAGAGTTGCTGGTCAAATGGTAGTTCTAAATTTAGTTTTTTGAGGACCCTCCACACTGTTTTCCATGGCGCCTACACCAATTTACATTCCCACCAACAGTGCATATGTGTTCCCTTTTCTCCACATCCTCGCCAATTGTTATTTCTTCTCTTTTTGATAGTAGCCATTCTAACATACACATGTGAGGTGATATCCCATTGTGGTTCTCATTTGCATTTCCCTGATTAGTGATGTTGAGCACATTTTCATATAGCTCTTGGCCATCTGTATGTCTTTGTAAAAATGTCTGTTCAGATCCTCTGCCCATTTTTTAATTAGATTTTTTTTTTTTTTTGCTATTGAGTTGTATGAGTTCTTTTTATATTTCGGATATTAACCCCTTATCAGTTACATGATTTGCAAATATTTTCTCCCATTCAGTAGGTTGCCTTTTAATTTTGCTTATGGTTTCCTTTGCTGTGCAGAAGCCTTTTGGTTTGATGTAGTCCCACTTGTTTATTTTTGCTTTTGTCTCTTTGCTTTCAGTGTCAAATCCAAGAAATTATCACCAAGACCAATGTCAAGGAGCTTGCCACCTATGTTTTCTTCTAGAAGTTTTATGGTTTCAGGATGCTATTTAAGTCTTTTAAAAATAATTTTCTAACTATTTTTTGCTGGTGTATATAAATACAATTGATTTTTATATTGTATTTTAATATGTCCTGCATATGCTAAATCCTCTTAATATTAATAGTTTATCTGAATGTTTTTCTGGATTTTCAATGTACACAATAGTTTATCTGTGAATAGTGAGGTATTATTTTCCTCCTCTATCATGCTCAATAACTTTATTTTTCTCATTTTTTTTTATTTAGGAACTTCAAAATTAAGTTAGATAGAAGTAGTAATAAGGATTATCCTTGCCTTTTTCCAGATATCAAAAGAAACACTACTAATTTTTTATGATTTTCTTTAGGATTTTATTTTTGTAGACATTCTATCAGATTAAGAAAGTTTCCTTCTTTTTCAGTTTGCTAAGATTTGGATTTTATCTAAATTTCTACATGTATTGAGATTATCATACGATTTTTCTCTTTAATTTATTAATGAAGAAAAATGCATTGTTGAACCAACCTCACATTCTTGGAATTAAATGAACTTGATTGTAATGTATTATCATTTTTTATAACTTCAATTTCTTTTACCGTTCTTCTCATCTTTTGGTTTTTTTTGACTCAAGTTTTGTCAGCTTCATAAAATGAGTTTTATTCTAGTCTTTGAAATAGAGTATATATTGGTATTATCTCTTCCTTAAATGTCTGGTAAAATTTATCAGAGAATTTATCTTGGCCTGGATTATCTCTATAGAATGTTTTAAGTTACAGATCTAGTGTCTTCAGTAGTTAAATAACAATTCAGATTTTCTATGTCTTTTGCATCCATTTTGGTAAATTATAAGTTTCTATGAATGTGTTTAATACATATTCATTTTGAAATCAATTTAGTCATAAATTTGTTTATAATTTCCTCATTATCTTTTTAATGTCGATAGGATCTGTAATGATGACTTTTCTAGCCCACTACTGGATATTTGTACCTTCTGTGTTTTTATTGTCCTTCAACCTCACTAGAGGTTTATGGATTTTATGTTTGGTGGCTTTTCTTCTTTTGCCTTGGTGGATCCTGTAATATATTTGTTTTCTATTTTATTAATTTCTGCTCTATTATTATTCTCTTCTTTTATCTACTTTGTTTCAGTCTATTTTGTTCTTCTTTTTCTAATTTTGAGATGCATGCCTAACTCACTATTTCTCAGCCTTTCCTCTTTGCTAATATATACATTTAGAGTTATGAGTTTTCTTTTATGTACTGCTTTAGTTCATGTTAGGATTTTGATATGTAGTATTTTCATTTTCAATAATATCAAAGTAAGTTTTACATTTTCCATTATGATTTCCAAACATTTGGGGATTTTTTAGTTACTTTTTTGTTAGTGGTATCTGGCAAAAGTTCATTACAGTCAGAAAATAAACCCTGTATTTCAATCTTTTGAAATGTTTTGGGACTTGATTTACAGCCCAGTATATAGTCAATATTTTGAAAAGTTTTCAAGTGTGCTTGCACAGTATTGTTCTATTATTATGCTGTTCAAATATTCTGCTTTTCCCCAGTTCTTCTGTTAAGTACATAAAGAGGAATATTTAAAGCTTCCACTATGATCGTGGATTTTTCCTTTGATCCTTGTAGTTATGTCAATATTTGCTTTTTTAATATTCAAGGCCAGTTATTAGATTTAAAAAATTAAAATGTTGAGCCAGCCCTGATGACCTAGTGGTTCAAGTTTGGCACTCTCACTGCTTTGGCAGCCTGGGTTTGTTTCCCAGTCATGGAACCACACCACCCGTCTGTCAGTTGCTGTGCCTTGGCGGTGGCTCACATAGAAGAACTAGAAGGATTTACAACTAGGATATACAATATACACTGGGGCTTTGGGGAGGAAAAGAAGAAAAGAGGAAGATTGGCAACAGTTGTTTGTTTAGGGAAAATCCTTCTTTGCAAAAAAAAAATTAAAATGTTTATATGGTCCTGGTGAATTAAATATTATCATTATAAAGTGATTCTCTTGATTTCTAATAATGCCTTTCCTTAATGCCAGTGTTTACTGATGTTAATATATGTATGCTAGCTGTTTGTGGCTTTTTGTACAATCTTTTTCTAGCATTTAACTTACAAGTCTATATCTTTTATGTTTACATTATTAATATTTAGCTATTTCTTCTATAAACAATAGGGACTTTTAAAATTTAATACAGTTTACAATCAAAAAAACTGGAACAGTTAGTTCTTATATTAAATGTAATTTTTGACAGTAGACTTTATACTTTTTTATTACAATGTGTTTCCATTTGTTCTGCCTGTTCTGTTTCTTATTTCTATTCTTCTTCTTCTTTTTAATCAATGTATTTTTTTCCCTTGCTGGGTTAATGTTATGTAATCAATTTCTCTTTAGTTATCACAGATATTACCATATGCTCCTATGACTTAGCAAAATCTTAGGCTAATAAATTCTTTTATTCTCATCCCAGATAATATGAGGACTTTGGAACAGTTTTTTCCATTAAACCCTTCTGGACATGATTGTACTATATTTACTATGTACTCTCTTTCTCTCTCTTATAATGTTTCCCTGCCTGAAAAACTTCCTTTGATATTTTGTGATGTTTGGGTCTGCTGGTGGTAAATTCACTGAGCATTTTTTTTAATCTTCCTCTTACCCTCATCCTTGAAAAGTATCTTTCTCAGACATAGAAGTTTAGGTTGGTAGTATTTTTCATTCAGTCCTTTGAAGACATCACTTTAAATTTATACAATGTTATAAACGAATGTTACTGCACTAAAAAGTAAATTTAAAAAAATTGAAAAAGAAAGCTTATTACATAAAATTTCAGATTAGCTACAATAAAGAAGATATCATTTTACCACCTTTGGTTTCCATTGTTGCTCTTGAGAAGTAGGCTAGAAGTCTGTTCCTTTTTTGGAGGTAACTTTTTTCTCTAACTGCTTTTAACATTTTTATCTTTGCCTTTTTTTTTCTGTAGTTTTACTATGATGTGGTAGCTATAGATTTCCTTTCATTTACCCACTTGAGATATAATAGACTGCTCATCTATAATCTCATCAAAAATTGCATACCACATTTTACTCTCCTTCTGAGATTCCAGTTAAATCCTTGTTATAGCTTTTCTCTTTATCTTGTGTGTTTCTTTCTCTCCTATATTTCCTACTCTTTTTTTTAGTTCCTCTGTGCTTCATTTTCATTTTTTTCTCCTAAATTAACTGTGTCTTCTTAGATGTTTCAGTCTATTGATATTAGTACTTTTTAGTTCTAAAGATTCTATTTGATTCTTATTTCAGATCTATTCAGTCACTTTATATAATTTCCAATTCCCTGCTTAAATATTCAAGCTTGGCATTCATTTTTATTTCTGAACATAACAAGCATAGTTATTTTACAGTCTAGTTATTGGTAACTGCAGTGTCTATAGTTCTGTCTGTCTTTTTTACCCCACTGCTTATTTGAAAAAATTATTTATGGTAATAATTTGATTATAGAACATCATTTTCTTCCTTCAAGGATTATACTAGGCATATGGAGACACTAGCAATTCAATTTCTCCTTAATATGATTTCAGATTTTAAGATTTTCTGGTCCATCCAGATGCTCTGAAGACTGGCTACAAGAGAAATAGTCTAGCTCCAGTTAATCTTACTTCTAGAGTCTAACCGTTTCATATCAACCCAAAATGCTGGGAATGATTTAGCAGTTCCCCGTCTTGGTGAACCCTAGAGACCAAGTTGATCAAGATTTTGTGTTCTCCTAATCTTGTGAGGCTATAAAATTTGCAGCCCAGTCTCCCAATCTCTTCTTGTGGAAAGGAAAATGACCTCAGAATACAAGCAGCCTTGAGGGTTGGGCTCACTTCCCTTGTCTGGATTCCAAAGAATCCAGTTTCACTCAGCCTACTAATTCTTATGAACTTCTGATGTAGTAAAACTAAGATATTTGTTTTTGATTTGTCCAGCTTGTAAAGTTGCTTTCAGTGGGAGGGTTGGTCAAAATTTCCTAGACAATTATTACTGGAATTATTCTGGAAGTTTTCATTTTTCCTTTTGCAGAGTGATCAGATATTACAGGGACTCAGTTAGATCTAGGGATCTTAATTACAGTTCCTATCATTACAAGGACCCAAGTCCCTAACTTCTGCCTCCATGGGCCAAGGAAATCTATCCTCAGGCAGATCATTGAGTCATGATCAGAGTCTGATGCCTCTAAGGCTATAACCATATCTCTTAGTGAACTTATCTCTCTTACTTTATATTCCTTTTCTATTTATTCACAAGGGGAATCCATCTATCCTTCCTTCCTTCCTCCCTTCCAAATATTTCATACCCTGAAGAAGTATATCTGAGCCTAGACACCTGAGGAGTACAACTTCCTTAGGAGAAAAATAGCAAACCATCAGATTCTTATATCATCTAAGATGAATTTTGGGGAGAGATGGAGTATGTATGATACCATTTAATTAGAAGAGTGATCTTTATTGTCTTTTCTTCTGCAGTATAACTTTGGTGCTTAGTAATTTGCCATATGATGGGATGCTGGAGAGCGTACGTGCAGGAAGGAAGTCATAATCAGTTTGATTAGAGTGAGTTATTACTAAAGATATTACTTTGACACCATGAGAGCCATTGTTTTCATAAAAGTACATGTGGAGGTGATAAAAAAATTACCATATATAAGGGGCCGCCCGGTGGCGCAGCGGTTTAGTCCGCGCTTGGCAGCCCAGGGTTCGCCGGTTTGGATCCCAGGCGCCCGCCGACGCACTGCCTGTCAGCCGTGCCATGGCGGCGTCCCATATAAAGTGGAGGAAGATGGGCACGGATGTTAGCCCAGGGCCAGTCTTCCTCAGCAAAAAGGGGAGGATTGGCGACGGATGTTAGCTCAGGGCTGGTCTTCCCCACAAAAGAAAAAAAAAAAATTACCATATATGGAGTGCTCATATACCAGGCACTGTGCTAGGTAGATGATACACATTATTTTGGTCCTTAGGTAAATATTACCTGTTCAAATGAGAAACCTAGGGTTCAGAAATTTAAGTGATGTGTCCAGGTCCAAATTAAGCCCCTTTTAATTTGGACCTGGACAAGTCACTTAAACTTCTCAACCTGGGCAAAGAAGTCCTTGGGGAAACTTTACTATTATCTCAGGCTAAACTTTCAGTCATTGGGTGGTGAAGAATGTACTGTTTTACTGTTATCTGGCAGTGGTGGGAAATGGAAGAAAAAGGAGAAGGCTCAGCCAATTTGTGCTAATAAAACAGAAGACCTGGAGTGCATACACTTAGGACTGGTCAATAAATATATTCTCTATTGCCAAGCCAAGTCTTCTATCTCATCTGTGGCCATATGTTCCATTTTTGTGAATTTTCTCTTCCAAATTTCCCTTCAATACGGTTTTAACCTGCATCCACCCCAGAGTCAAACTTTTATAGGCCCTGCATCCAGCTAGAGACAACCAGTCATTTCTAGTTTGTTCACGGCAGGTTCAGAACTACTATTACTCAGCCTAATGCTTGGGGCTTAACAGTGGCAATGGGTGTGAGGGGACAGTACCAACAAATGATGTAAAATTCACAATAGTCCTGGGTAATAACTTTACATTTTTTCCCCTCTGGCTACTATAAGTGATAAAGGTGGAATTTACGAGCCAGGATGAGTTCTCATCTATCTTAACCCTCTTTGACAGCATAATATGTGTTTCTCCAGGCCATACACTACTCACGTTACCAAGAGCTGATTTCATGCCAGGAGGAAAGTATAGTGAACAAAAGCATAGTGTTACTAGTTTCATATATTTTATTTAAAAAATTGTGATTATAATTCTTAGTGCCACCAAAATAGTTTGCAAAGTTTAAGCTTGCCTTTGTAAACTTGGATTTTTTTTTTTAAGACTTGTAGATGCGATTGCAATGGTTGTCTCAAGGTGGGAGGGTGTTGTAATAATATACTACAGTCCACTCCCAGCTGTTTGTAATTATTGTATGAGTTACATCATGATTTTCATGATTTGGCCTCTATGAAATTAAACATTTATTTTAAAGATTACATCTCAATCATACTATCATCTATAACAAAGTTTATGAGAAAAGAAAAACAATGTAAGGTTAGAAACATTGGAACATTTATCTTAGACATTCAAAAGATTTACAAAGAAATCTCTGAAGACTGCATCCTTGTAAGACTGCACCCCTGAAATAGTCTTGTTCTGTCATCTTTGGAGTTTATTTGTTCTACAACTTCAGGATTCAAGGAAGAACAACTTATTTGGTAAACATCCTCTAGCAATTGGTGTTTTGGGAACAATAAACCTAATCCTTCTGTATTGCTTTATTTTAGCCCCAAGAAGATATTAAATGTTATTGTAACAATCTGCCTTTCTTTGACTCAAGTCTTTGCTTATATGATACCATATAACAGTTGTATTAACAACTGCTAAAATTGTGATTATACTAAACTGTCTGTATCAAACTATGGGTTGCTCTGTAATTCTACTATCGTTTCCAGTTTTAATGCATACAAGGTAGAATAGTCTCAAGCAAACCATTGGCAAATGCTCCTAATTTCATTGCTGGGATTGTTTTATTAAAGGTTCCAAGGAAAATGCTCACACTATTTAGTCATGAGTTGTTCATCTCAATAGCCCAAACTGTGAAACCAGTTGATTAGTTTCTATTAGCTATAAGATGTTTTGGTTTCAAAAATCTTACATAGCAGAAGAGTTAAAATATATAACTAAGAATTTAATATTTATATTTCCACCATGGGTGGAAAGTCTCCCCCCATCCCCATCTCCATCTCCAAGAGTTCCTAGAACCAGTAGTGAAAGACAGACGACTGAGTTAGGTCCATTCTCCCCTTGTAGATGGCATAGAGGGCTAAAGCTACCTAGTATATCCAGCATATTCAGAACTCTAAGGAATTACTTTGCTTTGGATTTAAGACTTCTAATTTTAATGGGTGGTAACTACAGGAGGAAAACGATTGTGGAAGTCTCAGCCTCATAATCTGGTTTTGGTATCCAGTGACCTCTGGACCAAAGTATAACATTTACTACTAGTGACCAAAAAGAAGAGAGAGAAAAAAAATGTGTATATTCTATATATTACTGTAACTGTCATGTATATAAACGTAACTAAAATATTTGTAAACTATATGTGTGTATGTGTGAGTGTGGGTGTTCTAACTGAATAAAAGGATGTGTTACTTTGTTTCACTAGGGAGACTGATTTTGCAACAGCAATGGTAAACCCTTCTCCCCTTCCCTTAGGCTAAAGAGGCAAGTTAAATGAGGGACATAATAGGTATTTTTACTTGTGCATTTTTCAAGTCTTTGATGTTGGCCCTAATCTTTTTAGTCCTCTCAGAAATGGGGCATTGTTTTCGCTTTATTACTTTGGCATAGAAGTGTGGTTTCAGAAACTGTCATTCAACCTTTTCTTTTAAAAAACCTTTACTTCATGGGTTGATGTCATGATATTGCCAGCCTGCTAAGATCACTGTGAGAATGTCTCAGACCAAACTCCATTTAATATTTCACCCTCATAAATTTCCACTTTCTTTTCTGGGTCACTGTAATATCCTATGTGGCCAGAAATTAATTATTAGTTTAGAGGCTGGTGGTAGACAGAATAATGGCCCCCCTAAAGGTAACTATGTCCTACTCTCCAGAATCTGTGAATATGTTAGACAATTAAAGTTGAAGATAAAGTTTGCTAATTAACTGACCTTGGATGGGAAGATTATACTGGATTATCCAAGTGGGCCCAATATAATCACAAGGGTCCTCATAAGTGGGAGAGGGAGGCAGATGATTATGTCAGAGTTATGTGATGTGAAAAAGATGTACCCAATTTTTGCCGGCTTTGAAGATGGAAGTGGACCAGGAACCAAGCAATGTGGGCAGCTCCTGGAAACTCGAACGGCAAGAAATCAGATTCTCCTCGAGAACCTCCAGAAAGGTATCAAGTCCTACTGATATTTCATCTTAGCTCAGTAAGACCCATTTCAGACTTCTCACGTCCAGAACTGTAAGTTTGTGTAATTTGATACAGCAGCAATAGAAAACTAACGCAGAACCTGTGTCAAATAAATCCTGAAAAGTCTGGATGTTTCTCTTTCCCAAACGCATGGTTATCTTGGTTCATAGCAGCAAGTTTTGTTGTGAAAGAAAATCTATAGGAAGAACTTGTGATGTGATTGATTGTTTCTTTCTCAAGGGAATCCGTTCTCCTCTTCATTCAAGGAGTTCTGGGTCTTTGAAATGACTTAGAGGCTCTATTTCTCTATTTTGATTGCTGAGGTCAGGCTTTGTTCAGCTGAGCTGGAGGTTTTTCTATAGTGCGGTGAAATAGTGGGACTTCTGTGGGATTCTTATGTAGGTTGATCTTAGGAAGCACCAAATATGTCTGCATGTCAAACAATCTTATTACTACTCTGTCCTTGCTATTTGTTATGGTACCAGCACCCTCCTTGCCTTGACAATTAAGTGTTATTTGGCGTCATCCCTGGACCCCATGATACTCGTGGAACCCATTTCAATGACATTATCTCCCACCTTCATTCATGGTCTACCCGGGACAGTCACCATGGTGATTTCAAGAATGCCATCAATGTAATTCTTAATGACTTTGTGAAGCAAGGTCTTATGCAGCCTGTCTTAGTCAGTTCAGGCTGCTATGATAAAATATATTCTGGGTGGCTTAAAAAACGAATATTTATTTCTTACAGTTCTGGAGCCTGAGAAGTCCCAGATCAAGATGATGGCAGAGTCAGTTTCTTGGGAGGGCTCTCTTCCTGGTTTGCAGGCAGCTGCCCTCTTGCTGTATCCTCACATGGTGGGGGAGGGGAGAGCATGAGTGAGGTCTGGTCTCTTCTTATAAAGGCATTAATCCCATCATGAGGATCCCACTCTCATGACCTCATGTAAACCTAATTACCTCCCAAAGGCCCCACTGCCCCACTTCCTAATAACATCACATTGGAGGTTAGGGCTTCAGCACATGAATTTTGGGGGATACAAACATTTAGCCCGTAACACTGCCTCCCTGGAGATAGGAGCAAGAGCTGCTTGTGTGTGTTCTTCATGATACATCTACTCCAACAACTCTGCATCACTAAATCTTTTGGACCAAAGAATTTTGGGCACCTCCATTTCATTTACAATAGATCTCTTCAAAAGTGTCAGCCAACAATCCAAGCAAGAGATAGAATCCTACTTCTTGGGCTTGTATACTGAATTTAGTTTAGTAAGAAGCAGCCTGCTTCTCCAAGGTTTTTGAATTCTTTGTGTTTCTCTTAGTCATCTGCCTTGACAGGTCCTCAATCTCCCACAGGTTTTCTTTAAGTCATTTATTTCTGTGTTCACAGGTTTAATCAAATTAAGTAACTATCTCTTGCATGCCATTGGTTGATAGTCCCATCTTCTAATGTCAACTGGATCCTAACTATCTTCAAACTCTTTAGAAAAATAATCCAGATTTCCTCATTGCTTGATGATTTGTTGTTGGCAACTACTTTTGTTCCTAATTGTCTTCTTGGTCAGACAACTGTATCCATTGTAGCTAGTCTTGCAGGTAGGGATTTATCAGAAAACATGAGTTACCTAACAAAATTTCTAAGAGGATCAGGGAAGCAAGTTTTCATGGTGTTGGAGCAGTGTAGACATGAGAAAGCATCCAATTGTTGTGTGATTATCCAGAAACAATCCTTCTGTTATTACTGCCTGTCTTGAGGGATTGGTAAAGGAAAGGGAAAATGAAAAGGTTGGGGGGACAAAAGAACCTCTGGGGTAATCATTGAAAAATAATGAAATGCCCCTCTACAGTGCTCATCAGAAGAGCAACTCACAGTTGACTTACATTACCCTTCAGGCCTTCTAATTCCCATGTAGATACATTTGCTTAGTAGAATCTAAGTCATCTGTGAACTCTGAGCTACAGAATTTCTAGGAAATTTAATTTTTTTTTGAGATGTAACACATACTTTATTGAGGGGTTGTCTGTTACAGCAGCATAACCTATTCTATCCTGACTATAGTAGGGTAGTATACTTGCATGTGTATGCATTTATACACACGTGCAGACACACACAAATTGAGTATATATTGGTATGTATTCTTTTATAGATTGTTTTGGGTTCTTTTTTTTTGCTAAAAATACATTTCTTATTCAAACGTTGTTTACTGAATACCTACTATGTCTTAGCACTTTTCTAGATGTTAATGCTATACCTGTGAACTAAAGAGAAAAAAAGTCCACCCCCAATGGAATTTATTTACATGGATATTTTTCCATGTATATACATACATATTTACTCTATTATTCTTTTCTTTTTACCATCTTAACCATTTTTAAGTCTACAGTTCCATAGTGCTAACTATATTCATATTGATATGAAACATATCTCCAGAACTTTATCATCTTGAAGAACTGATGAGTTCTATATCTATTAAATAATAACTCCCTTTCTCTCCCATACCCCAGCACCTAGTAAACCACCATTCTACTTTCTATTTCTATGAACTACTTTAGACACCTCATATAAATGGAATCATACAATATTTGTCTTTTTGTGACTAGCTTATTGGGCAATTTAATTTTTAGCTTTCTAATTTCCAGTGTACAGCAAGACACAGTAGAAGGAGGTTGAAGGTTTTTGTTGGGTTAATCTGCAGTGTTTTCTGGAGTTATTCTTTTTTTACTTTTTCCATTGGAAAAAGAAAACAAAATCAAATGCAAAAAAAAAAAAATGGGATTTAAAGAGGGCTAATTTAGTTTGAGTTCTCCAAAAGCAGACCATGAAAAGGAGATAATTCTACAAGGGATTAGTTCAGGAAGTTCTATTAGGAGAAATATGCAAGACTGTAGTGAAAGCAGGATAGAACAGAGGAGCAAGGTGGGCAAAGATGTGTATTGGGGAGGTATATCCTTTGCCTGATCTCATGGGGAGTTCAGCAGTTGATCCCAACACTCCATCATGGGGGCAGGGCTGCTATAGCCCCACCTTAGTGAGTCTTTGGTTAGAAAAGACTGAGGAAAGGGGAGTTCTTATCAATCAAAGATGATGCTACAGAAAAAGATGCAGGTGTGTTCAAAAAAATATGAAGAAATATAAATTCAATAAGAATACACACACACACATGCACACACACATTATTTATAAAGAGAGAGAGGGACAGATGGATAGCTATTTATTTTGTAGCAATGCTTAAATAATGTGACAAGAATTAGGACAACTCAGAAGGAAGTCTAAAATAATATATCTTAGGTCTAAATTACAGTTAATTTTCTATAAATAATTTTAGCCATGACTAGAATTAAAGGCTACTGCCTCTACGAGAACACAACTGGGAGAGAGAGATAATAGAATGGATATTAAAAACAATATTCTAAATTATCTCATTCATTCACTATAAGTCTAGGCATTTTATTGATGAATCCTAGGCATGATGATATGTCCTGAGAGACAGTTATAATCAATGAGGATGTAGCAGTGGTCCAAAACCAATAAAACAAAATGTAGTGAGGTAAATGTAGAGCCAGCATTCACATTTAAAATAATAAATTGGACAGGTCTACACTTTTTTATGACCAAGAGTGCTCCTATTGGACTGGAGCTTCCTGGAGATGACAATTATAAATTCCAGTCAAAATACAGAGCAAAACAACAAAGAAAAAACAAATGATAACAATAACCTGAAGATCCTATCAAGTGAATAAAGCAAATAGATTCTGGATAAGGGTCAAAACTTTGAAGAGAAGATGGCACAGGGCAAATTTCCCATTTTTAAAGCTTTATCCTGATGAAAAGCTTCAATCAATATCATTAGGGTGAGCTAAATTTCTGGTAGAAAAACTGCAGTTTTTCTAGGCTGAAAAAAAACCCAAGATTTTTGAAGAAACACACTTTGGAATCAGCAAAAGGGGAACCCCCAAAAGCAAAAACTAGAATGAAGGCATACATTCTATGTTCAGACTCTGTCCAAATCTCTGCATGAGCTGGACAAACTGAAAGTAGCCCAGCTGAAGATAAAAGAAATAAACTGAGTTTTGAGCTGCCTCTCAGTAGACAAAGTTTATAGCTGGAGTCCAATCAATTGCCTGCTAAAATAAAAAACATTAGTACTATAACAAAATTCAATGTCTCCACAACAAAATATTAATGCCTGCATTACAATACAAAATGATTCATCATATGCAGCATCAGGAAAATATGAGCCAGTCAAAGAAAAAAGACAATTAATAGGAGCCAACCCTGAGATGAGTCAGATGTTTGAATCAGCAGACAAGATTTTAAGGAAGCTGTTATGAATATAATCAATAAGTTAAGGAAAACATGCTGAACATGAATAAAAAACATAAACTTTAGTGGAGATATAGGAACCAAAAAAAGGAAATTGTAAAAGTGAAAATGCAATATGTAGAATTCAAAATTTACTAGATGGACATAAAAGCAGAAGAGAAATGACAATGAGAAGAGACAGCACCCTTAAAAATATATCAATACCAAATATCTGAGCTTAAGAAGAAAGAAAGATTTTAAAAAATGAGTGGAGCCTCAGGGAACTGTGGGACATCAAAGGGTGTAACGTGTATAATTTGAAGATAAAATGGATGAACATTTCCCCACTTTATTGAAAGATATAATATTACAGATTTAAACCCAGCAAAACCCAAACAGGATAAATATAAAGAAATTTGCACATACACATATCATAGTCAAAAACCTAAAAAAAAGATAAAAGATAATCTTGAAAGCCATAGTGAAAAAGATATTACAAACAGAGAAACAGCAATTCAAATTTCAAATGATTACTAACTTCTCTTCAGAAACAATAGTGGCATACAGCATGAAGTAACATCTTTAAACAGAAAAAAACAAACTTGTCAACCCAGATTTTTATATCCAATGAAAATATCCTTTATAAATGAAGGCAAAATAAAAACTTGCAATGGCAAACATAAAGTTGCTGGAACGGCTATACAGTGTTAGTTGGGTGAAAGATGTGGATTTAAGGGCGTAGGGGACTCAAAGCGTCATTTAATATGTACCAAGCACTATGCCAATATTGATTGAGTGCTGAGTGCAGACAGCATTGCTGCACAGAGCAAGAATGGGGTTCAAGATCATGGCCGTCCCCTAACTAAATGTTTTTGTTAATACAGATATAATGTATTTTTTGAAAAACACAAAATGTATGTAACATAATATTAAAATATTTTCATTAACAATGTCTAAAACAGGAGGGAAAGAGAACTTGGAAACAAAACTCTAAATGATGCTAGAAAATATAATTCTCAAATGGCTGTTACAAAAGAGTTTTACCTGAAGATTCATACTTGGGAGCAGAAGAGGAATGCCTGATGCCTGAAGGACAGTCAAAAATGGAGATGGTTGTTATGGTAATTATAATTATTACTATTACAGCTGTTATGAGATGCTTTCCCCTACAAGATCATACAAGTACAATTTAGACATTGGGAGCCAGTGTAGGTAGAGAAGGTGAAGGGTGTTTCCGTGTCTGCCCCACCCCTTTATTTGTTGATTGATCCTATCTTCACAATATTTCCTTTCAATTTTCTTGTGGTGGTCAGGATGTTGAATCCAACTGCTTTGAATTTTTTACTTTACTTTTCCATTTACATGCCTACTGGATTCCTTCTGTCAGAAAAGGTGGAGAATACATGAAAATTTGATATATGAAGCAGTTGCAGCATGCAGATGATGAAATAATGACAAAGACACCTACTTCTTTTTGGAAACTTTCTGTATTCCAGGCTCTCATACAGTCCACCATTTAATCTGTCAGCAACCTCAGCGATAGGCCAATTAGCTCCATTTTAAACATGACAAAATTGAGGCAAAAAAGATGTCTACCAAGTCACATAGATAGCGTATGATGAAGTCTAGGTTTGAATGATAGTTTCCCAAACCTACTATGCCCCAATACATTTCTATACACACACACGCACACACACACGTATAAATAATTTTATATGATAAAATGATAATGATAAAACATCAATGGTTCCTTAATAAACATGCAGATTTTTGGAGGATGGATAATTCTATATTATTTTTCTGACTAATCCTTGTGCTAGATAAGCATTAAAGACTACATCACAAAGAGGTTAACTTTAATTTTTTCAGTGTTCCTCAATGAATGAGAGATTTTGGAGACTTAGAAAAAAATTTTTCAAGGTAGGTTTTTGGAAAGAGGAAACTACATTTTTGTTTACAATTTTACCAGACACTTTTGCATTTTAAAAAATAATAAAACTTTTAAAATCACATTTTAAAAAAAATTTCCTTTTTTGTTAGATTTTATTCTTCAGTTTCAAAAGGTTTTTTTAATCTCTCTCATGAATAGTCGACAAATAAAATTCAAATTATTTGGACCAATATTGTTGGGATAAAACTTCTGTCATGATCTTTTATTGTTTTAGTGTTTAAGAAAGGCTGCTTGGTTTTAATTATGCCTTAGAAACTGAAGAGGAAGTTGATTTCTTCTTTGAGTTTAATTTTCTACTAATTCATAAGCCAATTGTGAATGAATTCATGAAGCTAAAGCAAAATTTGGTTTTAAAACATGTGTAATATAACTGGCTAACACTCAGTACAGAGGAGAGTCCAATCTAGACAAATTTAGATATTAACTAACTTTGTATAATTTTTGTAAGGCTTTGAGATGCGGGATACCTGTGGAGTACCTGTGCCTGGCATATGATAGGCATTCAGTAATTATAGTATTATTTTTTATTCTAATTATTTTTATTTACCTCCTACGCTATGTACCCATTGCTACCATTCCCACTACAGCCACTATTAGATGGTCTCACCCGGAAGATAGACTATATCAAAGAGTCTAGGCCAGTATTTGGTACATATTAGGTATGCTCTCTATGTCTCTGTTTTTTGTCTTTCTTGTGTTCACCCTGGAAATAATAAAATATTTGTGAACCCTAATACAAATGCTTGATATTGACCCAACAATGAATTGTCATGAAGAGAGTTATACACACGCTCATATGCATGCAACAAACTCACGGTTCTTCAGTATTAGAAGTGCTTTTAAGGGAAGACAATAATCACTATTTCTTTGTAAAAGTCACAGCTTTTAAAAGATAGATGGATTGTTTTATCACACCATGAGGGCTAATGTATATGTCAGTGACATTGCAAACAAATGAACAATGCTTCTGAGGCTGCTAAATTTGAAATCAGAAAAGAGATGATAGGTAGCACTCATCATGTAGTTAAATTGTGCTTACTAGCTACTGGATGATGAGATGTAGTTTAGGCAATCAATCAATTTTTCAGCATATTTTTAATTTCTCCAGATATTTGTAAAGATTGATTGCTATTGTTCCAGGTAACATCATTGCATTATTTTAAGGTTGATATCATTAGCCGCAGGCACACGCAAAATATAAGAATTAAATGTTAAAGGAAAAGGTGACCTTCCATCTTAGAACACAGATAAATAGTAAATGAGCTCTATAACCTCCAACAGTGATGTTTCAAGGAAATTTAATAACAAAACTCTTAACTAAAATACTGAAGTGTGATACTATATATCACACTTAGAGGCACTCACAGCCTGTAAGGGCAATTAGTTACAATGACTTTTCCAATCCCACCATATTAAATTCTATTAATCTATCATTGATTGAAAGATACCGTGGTTTTATTAGACATTTTCTAGGCATTTGCGGTCATTAATAACACGTGTATAGTCATAGTTGTAGCCTGGAGAGACAGGTGTTTATTCATTTCCAAGACAATAGTTCTTTGAGAAGGCTGTCTGCTGGTCAAGGTCGAGTGTGTGTGTGTGTGTGTGTGTGTGTGTGTGTGTGTGTGTGTGTGTGTGTAAGAGAGAGAAAGAGAGAGAGAGAGTTTTACTGCTAAAATCCTTTTGACTTTGAAAATAAACCTCCACCCCACTCCACCTTGCTAGTTTTTCACATTAGGCTGCTATCTCTAAGAAGGCAGAAACTAGATTTTGGCATTTATAATATGTGTGATACTTTCACAGCATTATGTTCTTATAGATGTTAATTCTGATCCCAAAGGAGCAGCGGTTGATATTAAAACTGTTACAAAGTAAAGAAGGGAAATACATGGAACAAGAATTCATCTCAATTATTCTAAATGGCAGTCCTCAAGTGACATTTAGGTAGTGTATCTTAGTCATTAAGAACTACAGCTTTGGAGTCAGAGAAACTTGAACTTGAGTCCCAGCTACTCTCAGCTTCTTTGCTGAGATGGCTGAGATTGTTTATGCTGGGCAAGGTAATTATCTTCTCTCAATCTTATTTTCCTTATTGATTAATGGGAAAAATAAAAATACCTATTGCATTGGCTTGTGTGAATTATTATTATCATTGTTATGTATTTGTTTCATGATGTCTAAACAAGCAATTACATTACTGAAAATGTGTTCTGTCTCTAAGATGTTTGAAGAACGTACAGCACTCTGTCTGAGTGTGGCAGAGAGAGAGTACTAAGGGAAGAGCACCTATAGCTGCTAGTTGCCTACCAATTAGCCAGTCCTCCTTTCATTTTTGCAAACAGACTTCTTATTTTATTCACATTTGGAGGAAGCAATGTGCTCTGCACCAGATACAACTAGCGATTGATCTAGTCAATATTAATCCTATACCTTTACCGGGTTTAGGATTGAGCATGTGATCCTGTTTGGCTAAAAAGACGTAAGAGTAACTCTACTGAGGGACTTTGGGGAAAAGTTTCCTCCTCAATTAAAAGAGAAAGTTGCATAAGGGGGCCCTCCACTGCCTTCCCACCTTTGCCTTTGAACGCAGTTACGTGAGGCTGCTAGATGTGCAGCAGCTTTGGGCTATCACGAGGGAGGAGTCAGGAGAAGCATAAATGAGGGAAAGGCTTGCCATGGTTGAGCTGTTGAATTAACCTCTGAGCTTCTTGTCATTCAAGATTTATTAATATAACCATATGGTTAAGCCACTGATAGTAGGTATGCTGTTACTTGAAGCCAAAAGCATTTTAAGGCTTCTGTAGTTAAAATGCATGATTCTGTGAAATTATTTCTTTGAGAGATTGCAAATGAATAAAGAAAGGAATAATATCCCAAAATGCTTAACTTCAATAATTGATATATTTCATTTATATATTTATTCAGCACATGTTTATTAAGCTCCAGAAGTGAAACAAACATTTGTTAGGTACTGAATGGGGGGATACTAAACAAATTAGGGTAGTTAATGAGCAACAGCTCTTTGTACTGAAATCCCATGGACTTGGAAGTACAACAGAACAGAGGTGTTTTTTGTGTGTGCGAGGAAGACTAGCCCTGAGCTAACATCTGTTGCCAATCTTCCTCTTTTTTTTGCTGAGGAAGATGGGCACTGGGCTAACATGTGTGCCCATCTTCCTCTACTTTATATGGGATACTGCCACAGCATGGCTTGATAACCGGTGCATTGGTCTGCACCCGGGATCCCAGCCTGCAAACCCCAGGCCACCAAAGTGGAGCCCAAGAACTTAACCGCTACACCACTGGGCTGGCCCGATGGAACAGAGTTTTAATTTGGGTGTTACCAATAGCAAGCTTTATGACCTTCAGGACAATACTTACTTTCTCGGAGTCTTTGAAAAGTGAGGATAAGCCATCCCTACCTCTATATTGTTTCAAAGACTGAGGATTAATGTTACCATTTATTATTTAGGCGCTATCCCTAACCCCAATAAATAGTAATCGAATGAATGAGCAAACGCTATATTTACTCATTGGTAATAATAATGATATATTTTGCCTAACATGTAGATCTCTAAAAAAAGAATGGAATAAAATTTATTTTAGAAAATATCACTTAAAAACCAGTTAGGTGGCCGGCCCCATGTTATAGTGGTTAAAGTTCGTAGTTCCTGCCCTCCGCTTTGATGGCCTGGGGTTCGCATGTTCGGATCCCAGGCATGAACATATGCACCACTTGTCAGCCATGCTGTGGCGGAGTCCCATATAAAGTAGAGGAAGATGGGCACGGATGTTAGCCCAGGGCCAGTCTTCCTCAGCAAAACAAGAGGAGGATTGGGAACAGATGTTAGCTCATGGCTAATCTTCCTCACACACACACACACACACAAAAACAGATAGAAATGTAAATAAAGTTGTTGAAATATTCATGAACCAAAGGCCCTCCACACTTGGGAGGATGCCATCTATGCTCTGTTTATTTTCTTGTGGATTTTCCACTCTACATGAGTACTTTACAACACTGCTTACATATCTTTTGCTTTTAACAATTTAGGCCAAAATAAAATTTATGTATATTCACTTCTTTTGTTTGAAATAGCAGTCTAGGATAATCCAATAAAAATTCCTCACTTTATAAGAGTCAGGTAAGTATAGCTTCTCATACAAACTACAATTAATGCACATAGGAAATTTTATTGACATAAAATTAAATGTATATAATAATTACTATTAGACCATTAGTATATCCTTGTGTGACCTTTATTAATTTTCACCTATATTTTACTGGCATATACACAAAAATCATATAGGGGAAGTTTATATACAGCTAAAGAATTTAGAGTTTTATTGAATATAACTTAAAAATAAGATATATTCTCAAATCACTTAAACAGTTATTGACAATAGTAATTAAAGTTGACACATTGACACTGTTTGACACTGTTCTAAGCACTATATGTGTATTAATTCACTTAAACCCATGATGTTACTGTTGTTATTCCTATTTTACTGAGGAGAAAACTGAGGCACAGAGAGGCTTATGAACTTGCTTAAGGGTACACAACTAGTAAGTGGCACATCTGAGATATGATCCAGGCCGGCTGCCAGAGTCCATACTCTTAACTATAACACACGTTCTTGGAGGAGGTGAGATTTACATTAGTAAACCGTTAGTAAGGGCTAATGGTTCAGTTCTTAAATGCTTAGGGATTCTGAGAAGTGAAAAATAAATAATGCTTTGAGTAAATATTGGTGGTGGCTTGTAGGCAAAGGGATCTTCCTAGAAACCTGAAAAGAGCTTATGCTTTGGGTAGGCAGTGCATAAAGGAGAGTGTGCATTTGGGCAGGGCAAAGAGCATGGGTAAAGATGCTAGTGCAGGAATGAACTTGTAATGTATATGGAATAGTTAGGACATAGATGAAGAAAGTCTTAGAAGAAATTTTTTTTGCATCTCTTTGTTGTCTATTCTTTTTCTTTGTTGTCTCCATGCTTCTCTATTCTCTTCAGAGACTCCTCTCAATTAAATGATGTGACAGGCTTAATAATGACTCCCCAAAGATGTCCATGCCCTACTCCCTGAACATTTTGAATAGGCTATGTTACATGGCAAAAAAGGACTTTGAAGATGTAATTTAGACTATGAATTTCGAAATAGGCAGAATATCCTGGATTATCTGGGTGGGACCAATCTCATCACATGAGCCATTAGAAGCAGAAAACTTTCTCTGGTTGGAATCAGGGAGATGAAGCACCAGCAGAAAGCAGACGAAGTGAACCAGAGGGAGAAATTGGAAAGATCGAAGCCCAAGAGGGACTCAGTTGCTGTTGCTGGTTCTGAGATGTAAGAGTCCCATGTGAAGACTGGAGAGAGGCATCTAGGAGTTAAGGTGTCCCTGGCTGACAACAGGCAAAGAAAGGGAACTAATCCCGCAATTTATGGAACTGTATCTGCCAAAAAAATGAATAAGCTTAGACCGGATTCTTCCCCAGAGCCCACAGAATGGAACCATGCCTTGGTTTTCATAGAGTGAGACACATCTTAGGTTTTTGACCTACAAAAACTGTGAAAAATATTTGCGCGTAGTTGTAAGCCACTATATATATAATATATAGACACACCAAAAATCTTTTTTCTCAGATTACTCAGGAGCCTGGTATTAAAAATGGTACATTTCTACTTTTTTTCCGTCTAGACTCTTAACTAAAAGAGTCATCATTCCTCAAAATGCTTTAAAAATGGTAAAATGAATAGATACTCTACTCAATATTCCCTCTCTCCACAGCAGTTTTCATTTAACTGGGATATTTTTATCTTAGTCAATACTTACAGGAAAATAGCAGAACAAGGATTTTGCTTACTTTGAGAGGTCTGAGATTAGATCCTTTATGGATTTTTGTCTGCAGGGAAGAGAGGAAACAGTTTTCCCTGCTAGTATGTTGGGATATAAAAAGAAAAGATTTATTAGGCATGAGAAAGATACTGGTAACTCAGGTTAGTTGTGGTTTCTAAATTATGAGGTTTATGCCTCTTGCCAAGGGAAAGGATTCCAGAATTGAGTATGTTTTTCTCCTTGTGCATCTTGCTATTACTTTTCATATTGCTGACTTTACCATTGTCTACTGCGCTCATGTAGATCTGTTTGTGAGGTTTAAAAAGAACTGCTTAATTAAAGATAATACTCAAGTGAATAACTTCACCTTTTCTCTTTTTACCATTAATCTGTTTAGTTTTGTATTTATGAACATAACAACATGTAATTTTTGAATAATTGTTTTTCAGCATCAAAGATGAAAAGTATATCTGAGAGGAATATTCTATCCTAGACAAATTTTCATCAGAAATTTAGGAAAATAACCCGCAAACCTACTGAGTTAGGGCAGAGGCTGTATTTTCTGTCATTGATTGAATTTAAATTGGATGCTTTTTGTTGATTAGCTATTTTTCTGTTGTTGCATTTGAATAACTGAAGCTATGTTGAATAGAAATGTCTTTTTTGTGATCAAACTTCTAAAATGATACAAAAGGATGTAGACTCTAAAGTGCTACATGCTTAACCTTAAGTAAAAATAGAATCACGAGGATTGTCAGATTGAGTTGAATTCTAATGACTTAGGTTATGTTTAATTTCTTTTGAGAACAACTCTCGTATTTTAATAGGAGTGTTTTATTTCATGTTGATTTCAGAAACTACACCATTGATCATCTCAGTGTTTAAAGAAAAAAAAAGTTTAAATGAATAATTTATTGTTCTGTTTAATTGTTCCGTTGTCAGGACAAATTGTTTAGAATCCCTCATGTTAACTGGAGCTAGTGCTTCCTTGTTGTGACTCCATGGTTCGGACTAATAGAAATCAAGCACTTTGCCCTACACAGATTTATGAAATAGTTATGATTTAGATTTTGAGATTTTATAAAGTTTTTTTTTATTATTTTTAACCTGATTATAAGTATAATATATCATCATTCTTAAAAAGTTTGGGGAAAATTTTATAAAGAAGGCAATAAAAATCACCTATGACTACACCATAAAAATATTGTAAATATTTTCAGAGATATTTAAGACTTTTTATGATGAATATGTAATGGGATAACATTTGAAAGAAAATAAATATAAATTTTTTATACCTTTCTTATCACAAGATCTTCCTCTTAGTTGGCCCAAGGCATTCTTTTACCTGGGGGAATATATGGACTGTTATAGAAGATATATAGAAAAAGAAAGAATGGTAATAAACTTTTGACATTCAAAATAAGATTTCCCAGAAAATCTTCAAAGCCAGTCTTCATAAAGGAGAATGATTTTTTAAAATTTGTTTTAGCTTGTATTTAACCTATCAAGGGCAGATTATAGAGTTTTTTTAATAATTTAGAGAAGATATTGACTTAAAATACTAGAATTGGGAAGAAGTTGGGAATATGACCAAGGAAATGTGGAAACATGAGAGGAGTTGAGGTGGTCAGGATCTAGGACTAATTGTGTCCCCTCATTTCCCTGTCTCCAATCCTAGCCAAGGGCTAAGCCCAAAGTGGGTGGGGGTAGGGATTGGGGGGTGAGGGTGTTGACTTAAAAATAACACAAAGTTGAGGAAAGCACTGAGGACAGAATAAAATTAAACTAAAATGGGGTGGTCATTTCAGGAGACAGAGCTTTGTGCTTAGGCAGAGAGAAAGAGGGAGCATAGTTGATATGTAGGATTCATTTGGTTTCTAAATGGTGCTGTGCTGAACGGAGTGCCGCTGTGCCAACAGGACCAGGCTATTGTAGGGAAGAACTGGACTCAGAGCAGAGGCTACAGAAATGTCAGGAGGTGGCTGGAAAATATGGCAAAGCTTCGAAAATGATTTTAGCCGGTGACGGTTATGTGGAGACCATGTCAACAGGAAGGGCTGCTGAGAAAAGACTGAAGGGGAGAAAGCATCATGAGTCATGTCATCCGTTGATGTCAATCTCAAATGCTAACTCAGGAGCAAGGCAGACAAGGGGGGTTGCTGTTGAGCCCAGAGTAGCCACCGGCCACCCTGCCGATGCAATGACCTGATTCTTCTATTCAACAAGGTTACGTGAATTTTTTTGCTCATATCCGTCTGAACTTCATCTTGAAGAGAAGCGGGAACTTGATGAGGAAGCAGAAATAGGAGAGGCTGAATCATTATCTAAAAAGACTGATTCATTCCATTTTCAGATGGTTTGACTAAAGATTAAGCCAGAGTTAAGGACATATAGTTTTCCCTGCTACCTAAAAGATAGGGACTTGGGAGGAAGACCACATTAGTTGTTCAAGATTTATGTTGTTTCTGATCATCCAAATTTTAGTTTAAGTAAATTTTAAGCCCATTACATAGCAAAGCTTAAATATGTATATAAATATTTGTACAACTATCGAAATACAATTATTATCTAAGTATATATGTGAATACACACACAGACACACACGCTCAAACATAAAAAGGAAATTCTGCTATTCTAGTAATATAACATAGTTATTTTCTCCTTTCAAGAATTAAGGTTGAAATTAGCACTTAGAAGCACTCTATTTGTATTGTGAAATATAACATAAATAGTTATAAAATATGCATTTATGGAATAATTTTACGGTTCAGAAGCCTACAACATATTCCTTCTTACTCTAAGAAGTATTCACGAACATTGCCTTTATAAAAATCATTCTCTTATTATAATATATACTTTGTCACCTACATATATTTCCCTAAACAATGTGGTATACTTTTGCTTTTTTTTTAAATATAACATTATACTATATGTATTGTTTTATATCCTACTTTTTTAACCCAACGTTGTTTTAAATATTTAATCCATTGTATTGCATGAAATTATAGTCATTTTTATAGGTACATAGCATAATATTGTATGACTATATCACAGATTTTTTAATTTATTGTATTATGGATAACATGTGGGCTGTTTTCAGTACTTTGCTATCACAAACCACACTGCTCTGATCATTCTTGTACACGTGTATCCTATGCATAACAGTGACTTTCTCTAGGGTATATAATATGGGTGGAATTGTTGTATCCCAGGGTATGCATATTTTCTACTTTATTAGGAATGTCAAACTATTTTCCAAGTAGACTAGATCAACCAAAGCATGCTTCGTAGTCCTTGAGAAATTTTTACTTGAATAGATACTCTAATTTGTGTATCTATTTCTTTAGCTGGGCATTTAGGTTGTTTTCCTTTCTTTATGATTATGTATAATGCTACAATGAATTTCTTTGTGCACTTGATACACTGTGTCAATGTTTCTATTTCTTTCTTTATAATCAATTCTTAGATTTTTAAATTATTTTGATGAAGATTTTGGTCATTTTTGTTGTCCTTGATTTAATTTTTTTGCTTAAATACACTCTTACTTGTGACAGTTTGCATGATCCATATTCCTTAGCCACCTTGTGAAGCGTAGTTCTGTTATTGAAAGTTAGTTGTACAACAACATCAAAGAAGAAACATGTTTGGCAGAATCAAGTATACTATTTATATTTTTTCTTTTGCATATCAGCTCTTTCTTATGAACAGGAATGTTTCACAGTTTCTGAAAAGAGTTGAAATGCTTTTCCTACTCAAATTCTTTTCATTAGAACATTGAAATTATATTAGTTTGAAAGTACTTTTCTTTTGTGTGTACATGATTTCTGGGATTGTCTTAGTCAAGAAAAAAGACTCATGTTAAAAAAAAAAAAACTTCTGAGAATCCTGTTCTGATGGCACAGAAGAGTCATTCATTTCTATTTTTATGACCAGAGTTAAGCAAAGTAGTAGATGTAAAATATGTTTGCATAAATAATTACAATATGTTTAGGTGAGTTTTTAGGGCTGCCAATATTGAAGGATACCTGGAAAAAAGGAAAAGCTTAAATATTTCTAAAGGTTCTCAAATGTATATCAAATCAGCAGCTGTTTTTTATTGATTTAAAATGGCATTGGTTATTCTTAAAGGTATTTCAAAACTTTTTAAATAAACATATATTTTCTATGAAATTCTCTGAGATTTTATTTCAAAATCTATTTCCTTTTGGGTGCACAGTTGTGTTTAAAGGGTTAACCATACAGAAAAGTAAGCTGTGAATCAAGAATAACCATGCTGCGAATTAACCTCCAAGGGAAAGGTAAATCTACTAAGACTGTACGAGACGGAACTGCACTAATGCCGGTCCATTTCATTTGGATTGAATTGCCTACAACTAGAGCTGAGTTAACAAGAGCCTTCAATTTCTTTTTTTCCCTTTTGTAGTGGCCTGACTGATTTGATTGCAAGTCTCCTGGGGTTTTAAGAAACAAAATCCTCCCCTATTAAAACTGCGTGGTGTTTATGACCACCACAGGGATGGTTTAAAAAACAATGAAAAAAGTTGGCTTATGAAAAATAAAACTGGCTAATTACAGCAAATGGGCTTAATTTAAAAACCACAGGTGCCTCTTTTATAAGCTTTTGTTGAGTTCTTGCCCATTCCACCTTTATATGACATGGATCCAACTGAAATCTTTGCTGTGGCCAGCTATAAATGGGAAACATTTGGTTCACCTCCATTTACAGTTCAGACCACATATGATGTCATAGAAATGATAAAACCCACAGAAGCTTGTTTCTGCCTTGAGAAATATTGCATCTGATTCATTATTTACGGAATTTAAGTAAAATGATATCAATTAATGCTCTGGCAAAGAACCCATTTGCTATATATTTTGTTTTAAGTAGAAATAAAATGCGATTTACTGTATAATTCATATCATTTTACTTTTAGAAATCTATGATGAGAGAAGCATTAAGATACATTCAGTGAAAATATTTTTTGCTAAAGTAGCTTTGGTTAGAGTGGATTTCCATAAGCTTATAAATAAGATGTGTGTGATTTTATATTCTAAGGCCAAAAATGTTTCCTTAGGTATGTATATACATTTTCACAGTTACATTTCATTTGCAACTTTATTTCATTTAATTTGGATATTTTAGTGATGTTTATCTCTTACAACTGTAATATATTCTATCCAGAAGACCCTGTAATCTCCAGGAATGAGAATATCTGTTTTTCTCTTTGCCCAACTTCTGTCACATGTATTTTCCTTATATATTTTTCACGGATGTGAATAAATTTTAAATTTTCTTATTCTAGGTGCTTAGAGTTTAGGTTAGTTCCTTGCGGTCCTTGTGTTTCTAAATCAAGCAGGCATCTAATCTTCTTCTTGTCCTTGAGTAGTTAAAACTTCTGGGCTATAATCAGAGATTTAGAATAGAATCACCTAGAGAGGATCAAGGAGGAAGCCAAGGAACCCCTAAGATTACCCTCTTGAAATTAACCCAAAGCAGTAGAGAGAACAGGAAAACAGACATATTAAATGTTGCCAATTATTTTTCAATACAAACGTTATATCATAAAGAAATCACCTTAAATTCACTAAATAACACCATTTCAGGTACCGTATTGCATCTGTGCATAGATTAGAATGTGCTATAAAATCCCATACACAATTATAGGTATGCATCTACTTACTTTTTATATTTATCACAGAAAAATCCATGCAAGTTATTTTGGTTTGATTATCTTTTATATTAGTTTTACAGTTGTGTTTGGAAAGTATATGTACATTACACAATGAGACCCTCAGTTTCTTCATCTATTAAATCAAGCTGATAAATCTTCTCTTGTAGAGCTCTTGGTGAAATAGCAGGGACTCAGTAAATGGTACAATTATGTTATTGTTGCATTAATATACACACTTATAGCATTTCTTATTTGAAAAATCTCACTCTGTTTTGCAAATATATTTTCTTTATCAGCAATTACTAATTACATGAGCTTTGGATTCATTCTCATGCACAGGTCAAATATGAGCTCAAATCAATAGCAACTAGTATGACCCAGTTTTTATCAAATTTTAAGGAAATTTCTACATAACTTTATTTCCATCAAAAATACTTCCATCTTCATCATTATTTTTGTATTTTTTAAAAGGACAGTCCTGACTATTGAAGAAAAAATAAATAAGAATTTCCCCATTATCATTATTAATTATCTTAGAACAGCAGATAGAGTTTATTTAGTATCTACTACATTGCAAATGCTAGGCTGTGCTATGCATAACGAACGTATTATTGCTAACCCTTATGACACAAACATTATCCTCATTTTTGATATGGTAAAAGTGAGAATTGAGGAGGGTATGTAACTGCCCAAAGTTACAAAAACATGAACTGAATACAGGTTTGTCTGACTCCTACTTTCCTGATTTTTCTGGAAATGCAGTCATCATCTTTCACTGGGGTTGGTTCAGCTAGCCAACTGATGTGTACAGACTTCTAAGCCCAGAGCTAGGATACCTGCATTTGGAAAACTTAACGAGGAATAACTTAATATTGCTTTAATCTATTCTGTACTATTGTTGCTACAAGAATATTCAGTTGACTCAGTTTTTCTTTTTCTTAGGATATTGCTGACAACACTAGAGCTTAAATGCTTTGCTCAGCAGCAACAAATTTTTCCAACTGTAGCTATATAAGATACATTGATATTACTGTATTCTCCTTTAAAGAGTAAGTCAGTAGAAAATTGAACAGCACAAGTACTACAGCATAGCTAAGACTTTAAATATATATAATTGGAATAATGTTTAATATTTTATTTGCAACAGAATTATAGAACTTTAGAAGTCGAAGGGTCACTGTAAATCAGTCCAAACTCAAGGTTGAGGTGCACAGCGTTTTTGAAGACCTAGATCTAGAATACTGGTCTTACACATATAAATGATGCCCACCCAGAAGATTGTTTGAGATAAATCTCTTAATATATTAAAATCTAGGCTGAATGTAAGGTTCATTTGTTCTTTCAGGAATCATTAAATGCCTTCCATGTGTCAGATGTTGTTTTAGGCACTGGAAGCCCAGTGGTGAATAAAATAGATAAGGTCCCTGCTCTTATGGAGCTTATTTCCTACGGGAACAGAAGACAATCCCACAAACCAGAGAGCAAATAAATGAAAATACATTTCAGATTTTGATAAGTGCAATGATGAATAAATTGCCTGGAAACTGAGGTAGGGGTGTGTGTGTGTGAAGGTGTATGTGGAATACTTTAGGGAAGACCCACCAGAGAACAGAGGATGTGCCGTGTAAGCCAAGACCTTTCTGAAAAGGTAATATTTGAAATTCAAATTGTAACAACAAGCACACCATGTGAAAGTCTGGCATCAGACTTTCAGAAAACACTAGACCCTGGGGTCTATAAAAGTCTGGATTGTTTGCGTAAGTAAAGTTAAGGCCAATATGGTTAAAAGATAATTAATGGGGGGCTTAAAAATTTCTCCATAGAAGGGACCTGAGGAATAAATCTGTTTGGAAGTAGAGGTTGGGAGATTATTTTGAGCCTAAAAGCATGCTATTTTTAGTTTGATTGCAAATTTATTTGGGATAACTTTGGGAAGGCAGATAGAGATTACAGGGATCTTAAAGTCCCCACTTCGGAGTTCACAAGGTACCCACTGGTGTGTGCGTGGGGGAGCTGCAGACAGAGGTCAGATCGTGTGTGTCTGATCCGATCATGTAGAGCATGTTAGGTCGTTTACATTTATTCTAAGGGTAGTGTTAAGTGATATGATATGTTTTATATTTTTCAAGGACCAGTCTGATTGCTGTGTCAAGAACGAGAGAGGAAATCTTTTTATTACGAGATTAATGTTTTATGATTCATTCAATCATTTATTGAACATCGAGTTTCTACCATGAGCCAAGCACACTTCTGGGCACTGAGGAAATAGCAATGAATATAATAAAGTCCTGGATGTCATGGATTTTACAGCAAAGTGAAGGCAGGCATATAAAAATAAACAAACACAAATATCAAATGGTAGTAAGTGCATCATTCTAAACTTAAAACAGGGTAATGGGATAGAAGTGTTGGTGTGTCTTGCTAATTTATACAAGTGATGTGGAAGTCTTCTCAGATTATTTGGTATTTGAGCATAAACTAGAAGGCAATAAGGGAGTAAAGAATGTGGACGTTTTTTAGAAGAACATTCTAGGCAGAGGGCCACTGTAAGTGCAAATGCAGTGAGGCGGAGGACATTTTTGTATATTTTTTCCTTCATTTTGCCAGCAAATGCAAAAAATCGATCAGAATTTTGGTTTTCTATTCCTGACATATCTGTTGATTATAAATTTACTTGTATATTATATGTTTATAATTATATTTATAAATTAAAAATATATTGTAAAATCTTTAGTCACTATATACCACAGGGTCTGGTCTCTGAAAAAGACACTGCCATTCAGAAAGGGGTGACTGGGCACATGTGTATGGTGATGGATGGGAATTAGTCTTTGGGTGGTGAATCATGATGTTATCAACACAGAAATTGAAACATAATGATGTACACTTGAAATTTATATAATGTTATAAACCAATGTTACCTCAATAAAAAAAAAAGATAAAATAAAAAAAAAGACACTGCCATTCAGAAAGTGGAAGAATGAGAGGCCTACAGTAGTAATTCCCAAATCCTACTGGGTACATATTATGTTGTATTTCTGCCCTGAAGATAGGAAATACTCCTTGTTTAAGACACAGTTCTGCAAATGCTCTAGCTCTCCAACCCATTGTTTTCCATGACTCTTGGCTCCTATTTCTGGAAATTCCTTTCTTTTCTATTATCCCCTTTGGCCTGATCTAAGGAATTTGCTGAAGCATATGCCTTCTTTGGAGGCTGAACAATATCCTGCCCATAAATGTTTGGGGGACTCAAAATTCCTCCTCAAAGTTTGAATATTTGTCAATAATAATTCAGTTTTATCATCCTGGGTGCCAAATAACATTCTGGTTTTTTTATTGGTACATCAATCTGTAATAATTTGATATTTCTATCTGTTTTTACTATAGACTAACATATTCTTTCCATAAATATTTAAGATTAATTAAAGCTACTTGGCATAGTGGTTACAAAGAACAAGACACAGTCCATGCCCCCAAAAAATTCCATGAAGGAGATTGATAAGAATATCAAAAGTTATAACATGCATCACAAGTTCTGTAATATTGGTTGTGTTCATTATGCCCTGGGAGTAGGGAAGAGTACCAATCTAGCACTGTAGATCAGAAATAGGTTCCTAGATATGCTAATTTTTTTTCTGACCCCAAATAATAGAGTAATTAGTGCGAGTAGGAAGAATGTTCCAACCGAGAATGTGTAAAAGCAGAGGGCCCTGAGAAATTGACATTCATTTGGGAAAAGGCACCTGATCTTTCATGGCTGGAATATAGGCAATCTAGTGGGAAGTGAGAGGGGGAGAGTTTAGTTGACATAGATGTGTTAAGCAACTTTGATTTTATCTTGAAGATAATAGAGGAAACAATGATGTGTTAAAAATATGGGTTAAGTTTAGGTCTGAATAAAGGATTTGCAGGTACTAAAGCAAGGAGAGAGGGGTGATATTGGAGGTTGAAGGTAAAGGTAGAAATCTAGAAATTTTGGTGGACTGCATTTGAATAGTGACAGGGCAGTGTGGAGAGAGATTGAGAATGTAGCGTTGAGAGGGCTTTTTGACTATGTGTGGGTGAGCGAAGGACTGGAGAACAATTCTCAGCTCTTTTATTTCACAAAGAATATTTGAAAAGTACGAACAGACTTTGTATATGTAGTGAGATCATCCATGCTGAGACTGAGTGGTCTATATATTATCCAAATGAGTAGTTACGTATAAATTTGGATGTATGTATGTCTGGGGCTCAAAAGAGAGGAAACCACCTATGTATAGATGATGTGAGGCCAGGGAAGACTTAGGGGAAAAGGAACTGGTAGAGAAGCAGGAAACAGTAGAGAGATAGCAGGAGTGAGAAAAGCTTCTTTATGGAAGTGAAGAGGGGAGGTAATATTAATGGAGAAGGTTGTGCGTGGTATTGAAGTCAAAAAGAAGTCAACCAAGGAAAAGGTCCGGTGAACTTGGCCACTAGGAAATAATTGATGACCTTAGGGGGAGCAATTCCAGGATAATGTATCTATACAGATTTCTGAGGATTGAGATAGAATTATAAGGCAAGGAAGTAGAGGTGTTGAACTTGGGGCTAATATTTATTAAACTTGATAATGAAAGAAAGAAAGGCATTAGGGCAACACTAAGATTGTCTATTTTCTTAATGTCTGGAGAGACTCTAACTTTCTGTCTGCCAAGTGTTGGGAGGTGGCAGAGTGGTGGAGAGGAAGATAATGAATTGAGACGTGATGCTAGTTTGAGCAAAACCCTAAGGAGGTGGCAGGGATTGGATGTGGGAGAAATTAGAATCAAGTGAAAAAGCAAAAGATGATTCATCTTTTAAAAAAAGGAAGCAGAGTTACTTATGAGAATAAACTTAGGGATTATTACTGAGTTTTTAAGTGGTAAAATTAAAGTTTTGTAGCTTTCAATTTATCTCTATATTTTGCTTTTCATTTGATATGCAAAGATTTACACTGGTGAGCTAAACAGCAATCTGAATTCTCTGAAAAAATCCACAACCAGAAATAGCAGAAACAAATAAGTATTGATTGGCTATATTAAATCAATTATCTCGTCTCAGAATAGGACTGGAAAATAATTACTATGGGGAATTACCCTCTGACCTCATAGAGCATAATGTGATTGTCACATTTAGCCTGCAGTCCTGTATTTTATGTATTGTTAGGCTGATCTCCTTGAGGTTATAACTTTTCAGTTATGATTTATGAAGATTAATAATTTGATCTGTCTTTAATAACTCATCTCTGAGAATGAAGTACAAAGTGACACTTAAGCAAGAAATAGAAATTTTACTTTTGCCATATATTAAAATATACATCCAGCAAATAAGTTGCAATTTGATTTTTGAAATGATAACTCTTAGAAGCAGAATTGCTTAGTAGATGAGACAGCAATATGGCACTATTAATAAAGACTGTGCATGCTACTGCCATATTTATTCATTATAACCCTCATAACAAATTGTAAATAGAAAACAGAGATCAATCATAGGATATTATAAATTGTCGCAACATTTAAAAAATATCATCAGATTAACCAAAGAATATAATCTGTAGATCTGGGATTCTTGAAACCTAAAGATATGTGGCTGGGTTAAGAAAAGGAGTAGGGAAGAAGACTGGAGGGAAGGGACAGGTGTCAGGGCTGTGCAATTTAGACTCTGGATGTAGGAGTGAAAGGGTTCTAACGCTCTTGACAGCTCCTAACGTTAGGGCTCTAGGTTATGTATCTGAGTCATTCCTCAAGTCCAGTCTTTTTGTATGGTTACACCCACTGGTCTTATTTTAAGGACTAACTGCATGAGTTACATGGCCTATTCTCCTCTCTGAAGTATGTCCCATTTCCTTTTGATATCAAAAATTTCTTTACTGGAAGAAAAGTTAAAAGTCCTTTGTTGTAAATGAGAGTTAACAAGCTTAAAATGTAAATATCCCCAGGAGAGACAGCACTTTTATGTAACACGGTTTTATCAGAGACAATAACCACAATTACAGGTTGGTGTTTGATTTGTTTTTGTTTTGAAGCTTAAACTAAAAGGGGGTGAGGGACAGACATACATTGAATTCATGAAATAAGGAATAATTGCATAAAGAAAGAGTTCGGGGGGCCGCCCGGTGGCGCAGCGGTTTAGCTCGCGCTTGGCAGCCCAGGGTTCGCGAGTTCGGATCCCGGGCGCCCGCTGACGCACTGCCTGTCAGCCATGCTGTGGCGGCGTCCCATATAAAGTGGAGGAAGATGGGCACGGATGTTAGCCCAGCGCCAGTCTTCCTCAGCAAAAAGGGGAGGATTGGCAACGATGTTAGCTCAGGGCTGGTCTTCCCCACAAAAAAAAAAAAACAAAAAAAAAAAAGAAAAGAAAGAGTTCGGGTTTACAAAAGACAGGATTCACATTCAGTTGTACCTGGGTTCCTGGAGAAATTCAGCAGGTCAGAAAGAAAGCCAAATTTGAAAGTATTTTTGCCTTGTAGAAGCAAAACAGATCTTCATTAGATATAACTTTTTTTGCTTGCTTTTAGCTAGTCTCATTTCATATAAAGACATTTTGATACCAGGGACTTGTCAATGTATGAAAGAATTTGGTATAAGAATCTCATCTTAAAATCATGTTTTGCATTATCTAGTAAAGTGAAAGTAAGTCATAAATACGTTGGCACACTTGCCCCTCTGTCAGCATAATAGGTCTTTTTATATTTTCTAATCCTTCACATATTGACTATAATAATAGTTATTTGCAACTGAAGAACATACTATCTCAAATGGCCACAATTTGAAATGCAAATATAATTCCCCAATATATAATAACAGACAATTCAGTATTAGGAAGGGGTGTCTCTGAATTCCATTTCCACCTCTTATTAGTTGTGAGACTTTGGGTAACTTATGGTTTCTAAGCCTTGGTTTCCATATACACTTAGTAGCCCCTTTATGCAGTGTTAATGAATATTAAATGATAAGATGCGTATGTAGTACATAGTAAACGCATAGTAAAAATTAGTGGAGAAGAATAATCCTGCCAACAATAAAGCAGTGAGTTGCTTGCCTTTTAGTAGTAGAATAGTATTTTTTGCTTATTAGCATTATTTGGAAAATGATCTGTTTCTTGAATTTAAAAGAGGTTTGGAGGCATAACTACAAAGACAGCAATTTTTTAAATTATATGTGTATGTAATATGTATGTATATATATGTGGCACAGATTTATTAGCAATAGAAAATTCTCAGTTTTTACTAGTTTTAAGATTTTGTTTTAACATAAAAAGATAACATCTGTGCCATGAGACTCTTTTTTCTGCGTATTATTATATTTTTTAATAAATGTTGGTAGATGATTGGAAAGAGTCCACAGAACTGTGCTTCTGGAAATGGGTGAGATTAGTGACAAGGGCCCTTGGGAGTCTTAGGTAGGCAATATTTGGATCAGGCAAACTTGGCATGGCGGGAGCCAAGGGTAAATGTGGCTGACATCTTCTGCATCTAAGGTCGGCTCTGGACCCTGATTTGTATCCAGTAAACTGATAATGCTACCTTCTACTTATTGGAAGTGGACAGACTTCAAGAGATTGTTGATTCCTACTTTCATAGAATCTACCTACTCAGACATGAAAACCAGACCTATACTATCTTAGAGAAATGAAAACATATTGTTTTACAATACCTTTAGGTAATGAGTTAATTTTTTAATACACATTGTTGCAAGAAAAACAGTCTTCCTATATTACCAATGTATTTCATAACAAATCATTTATTATTTATCATCTACTATGTTCTATGCATTTTTGTACCACAATTCCATTAGATCCTCATAGCAAATTTCTTAGTCTCATTTTAATGATGAAGACTTTGAAGCTCAGACAGTTTAACAGTTTTGGCTAAGAATGCACAACTGGTGGATGGCAAAGCAGAGTTACACTGCTGATGAGTCACCATGATTTTATGTTCTTTTTTCTATTCTCAGTGACAGTAGGTAACTGGTTGTATAAAACCATTTAAGGAGTCTTCTCACATGAATTATGTTCCTAGCCATTTTCCCTCCTTATCAAGGAGAATGCTTGCAATGCAAGTAAAAATGCAAATACTTTTTTTTTTTTTTAAATAAGGAAGCTTCCATGAGCTCATTCTAAGTGGGACATTCAATTTGAACTTTATTTCCTAGTATTGGTAATGTGTGTTAATGAGACACTTTACTGTTCAGAACCAAAATACAGTCGTGTGCCGTTTAACGATGGGGATACCATCGATCTGAGAAATGTGTCATTAGGTGATTTCATTGTTGTGCAAACATCATAGAATGTACTTACATACACCTAGAAGGTATAGCCTACTACACAGTTAAACCATATGGTACTAATCTTATGGGACCACCATTGTATATGCGCATTGTCAATGACTAAAATGCCGTTGTGCAGCGCATGACTGTACAACAATTTAACATCTTGTTAAGAGTATAGCTCAGAATTCAACAGACTTGAAATTAAGTACCAGTCACGTCACTTCCTAGGTAAGTTTTGCTACATTTCCTAATCTGTATAAGGCACACTTTTGTCACATTAAAAGAACTATAATAATGCCTTGGTTATTATTAAAGGAAACACTGCATATAAAATAAAAGGTAAATATTTAACAAATGGCACCATTAGTATTATTTTTTAAATTGTTCAGAAGTGTTGTTGATTTAGTCAAAGGCCAAGCGAGATTTTTTTCTTATACATCTCATTTTCTTACAACAAAATAAATTACATTTTTCCAAATTCATCATCTCTTTCTTCCTAGACTGCTCAAATGCTCAAATCTAATAGCCAGTGAATTATAGTATTTGTTTAATTTAGTGGTCCGCAAGCTTTTTCTGTAAAGTCCAAAAGTAAATATTTCAGGCTTTGTTGGCCATGTGGTTAGTTGAAACTACTCAGCTCTGCCATTGTAGCACTAAAGTAGCCAAGACAATACATAACAAAAAGTGTGACTGTGTTCCAATAAACCTCTATTTTCAAAAACTGGCTGTGGATGTATTTGGCCTGTGGGTCTTGGTTGGCTACTCTTGATATAAGTTATTGATAAATAATCATGGATTATTTATTGTTATTCAGCATACATACATATAATCACTTGTATTTATGCACAATTAAACATTTTAAAATACTACATGTATTAATTACTTGTTTAAAGAGAATTACCTGTTTTTTCAATTGGCATTGTTGCATTCATTAATCTCTCTCTCTTTTTTTAATGTAATTCTGAATTTGGAATAAAGGAACAAAAGAAGCTGTAAAAAATAGGAAAAATTAATTGTCTAGGTTAGATAGCTTTCAAAAATTTTCACTGGACCCACAATAAGAAATACCTTTCACAGTATGATCTAGTATTTATTTGCACACATCCACACACACCTATGTGTGTGTATTTCACCCTGATCTAGTCTCCACTATGCTAGTCTATGTTGTATTATGTTATGCTATGCTGTGCCATTGTTTTATATTTTTTTCAAGCAAAAATAGCATAACAACAGACTCACTGAGATGACTTCATGATCTACTAATGAATTATAAACTACAATTTAGAGAATGCTAGCATAGGGATCTGGAAATTCAGGGGAAGGACCTCTAGTGGATTCCTATTCTGCAAATATCTTCTCTAATCATGTCTAAATAATACCACCTGTCATAAAATTAGAAATTCACTCAAACCATTCACTAAAATCAAAGTAATACATGCACCTGAAAGAAATATAAAAAGTAGCAAAATTTTATTATGAAAAAAAATCCCTCTTGTCCTCCCCCTATTTTCATCTCCACTTCACAGAGGCAATCATTTTGAACTATTTTTATTTTGGGTTGTTACTTCCATATCTTTAAGTTTATGTTGCTATTTCTTTTTTCTTTTCTTTTGAAGTATAATTGACATAAAACATTATGTTAGTTTCAGGTGTATAATTCAATGATTTAATATTTGCATATGTTGCAAGTTGATCACCACAAGTCTAGTTAACATCTGTCATCATGCATAGTTACAAAAACTATTTTTCTTGTGACAAGAACTTTTAAGATTTACTCTCTTAGCAACTTTCAAATATACAATATGGTATTATTAACTATAGTCACCACAATGGACATTACATCCCCCAGGACTTATTTATTTTATAACTGGAAATTTGTACCCCGAAGAGGGTCACTCTTCACCCATTCTGCCCACTCCCCCATCGCTCTGGCTCTGGCAACCCCCAATCTGTTTTCTGCATCTATGAGCTCATTTTCTTTTTTATGGATTCTACATATAAGTGAGGTCATATAGTGTTTGTCTTTCTCTGTCTAACTTATTTCATTTAGCATAATATGCTCAAGGTCCATCCATGTTGTCATAAATGGCAAGATTTCCTTCTTTTTTATGGCTGAATAATATTCTATTCTGTATATATACTACATTTTCTTTATCCATTTATTCCATCAATGGACACTTAGATTGTTTCCATGTCTTGGCTATTGTAAATAATGCTGCAGTGAACATGGGGATGTGTATTTCTTTTTGAGTCAGTGTTTTAACTTTCTTTGTATAATTACCCAGAAGTGGAATTGCTGAATCATATGCTAGTTCTATTTTCAATTTTTTGAGGAACCTTCATACTGTTTTCCATAGTGGCTGCACCAATTTACATTCCCACCAACAGTGCAGAAGGGTTCCCTTTTCTCCACATTCTCACCAACATTTATTTCTTGTCTTTTTGATAATAGCCATTCTAACATTCTATAAAGAGATGATATCTCTATATTGCTATTTCCTGATTGCTATTTATTGGTAATACCCATTCTAACCTCTATAAAGAAGTGATATCTCTATATTGCTATTTTGATGTGTCAATTTTGGATAGTATCTAATTGCTTCCTGGCGTGGAAATCACCACTGTTATTTTCCCTGACTCCTTCCCTGTAGCCTTATATCCATATTCACATGGATGAAGGTGAAAATGGGTATTGGAAGACAGAGTTTCTCCCACATTTAGTTTTTGTTTTATCCTGAGATTTCTAATTGCCATTCTTCTTGTAAAACTGCTTTTTAATAATCTTTCTTTTGTGCGTGTGTTAGTCTTAAACATACTATGTCAAGTATTTGAGTTTTATTATTTTTCTCCTGAAGTCCTCCTTCCTCGAGTCCCCATCCTCTAAGTCATCTGCCTCTGCTTTAGGCAGTTTGCTCTTTGGTTGACCTCGAGTTCCTTTCCATTCTCTCCGGAGAAGCAAACGTTGTTTTCTGATCGCATGTCCTCCGTTTCTTTTAATGTCCCTCATTTTGCCAGCAGAGAGGGTGGGTGGGAGAGTGATTCTGGAATATCTGAAAATGTTTCATTCCCTCTTACTGCTTTTTAAAAACTTTAAAAACATTTTTGAGACAATTATAAGCTTACAGAAAAGTTTCAAGTACAGTACAATTTTCTTCTTCCCTCCCTTCCTCTTTCTTTCTCACTCTCCATTTCCTTCTTCCCTTCTTTCCTTTATTCCATTCTTCCTCCCTCCCTTCTTCCCACTCTTCTCCTCTCTCTCTCATTCTTTCTCCAGAAAACTTTTAATGTAACCTGCCGACATTACTACATTACTCCTAAATAATTTATTATGTATCTCCTGCAAACCAGCACATTCTCTTATATAGCCAAATACAATGATCAAAATCAGGACATTATTGCCATTTAATCCTCAGACCTCAGTTTTCCTCAGACAAGTTTCAGCAACTGTCCCAATAGCTTTCTTTGTAGAGAAAGGATCTAGTCCAGAATTTCTGTTACTTCTAGTTAGCGTGTCTCTTTATACTCCTTCAGTCTGAAGGTTTCCTCAGTGTCATCTTGACTTTCATGGACTTGACACTTTTGAAGTGTATAGGCCAGGAATAAAGGCCAGTTATTTTATAAAATGTCCTGTAATGTGGGTTTATCTGATGTTTCCTCATGTTTAGAGTCAGTTGTGCATCTATGGCAGGGAAATATCACACACCATGCTGTGTTCTTAATGCATACTATTGGGCGACAAATAATTTTGATTTATCCAGTGGTAATGTTAACTTTGATAACTTAATTAAGGTGGTGTCTGCCAAGCTCCCATTGTAAGTTAGTCTTTTCCCTTTGTAATTAATAAATATTTTGTTGGGAAGTATTTTGATACCTATTTAATTACTCAGTGGCTCTGTCTTTGGCTCGCAGAAGCCCCTTCAGTTTGAGTTTCTGTGTCTTTTGACATGTCTTCATGGTCACACACGTGATGCTGTGTTCTCAATGAATACTCTTGGGCGGCAAACACACACAGTTACTCTGTGGCATAAGATATTCCAGACTCATCCTGTTCTTTCCTTAACCTAGCCTGGAATCAGCCATTCCTCCAAGAGTCCCTGCTTTGTTTTAGTGGAGAATACTACTTAGGAATAAAAATCTGGGTGCTAAGTTTGCTCATTGCTCTTGGGGTGTCACTGCTCATTGGCCGTCTCAGTTGCCAGAGTTATGGAGCTAAGGCATATATGTGTGTATATACATATATATTGAGAACTGAGAACTGAGACTACTGCATAAACATGGCTTATGTGTTACAGGAAGAACTTTTTCCAGGAGAGATAATTCTGTAAATCATTGAATAATTTTGTTTTGGGAAATTTCTTTGTTTTGGGAAATTCCTAAAAGTTTATCCGAGAATACACCTGAGCAAAGAGCTAACTAATAAATCAACAGTTTAGTTAATAAGTCTTGCTTTAAGACTCTTGCCTTGTTATTTCCTTCAATCCTCAACTATTTAAGCAAACTGTTAAATTCTAAATGATTTTAAACTAAAATCCTAAACTTTTCTCAATCCAGTCAGATCCCTACCTTGAAATGTATTCTTTAAATCACTTAAATCCAGATCACAAAATCCTATAAACAACCCACTTCCTCTAAGATTCTGTCAAGCTGGTGTTCTCCTATAGTGCATAAATTCAAATAAAGAATTTAGATTTATTAGTAAGTTGTGTGCTATTTTAGCGTGTTCACCTGTACAGACACATACATATATTTGCATCTACATTAATTTCTCTAATCTATCATTTATCTTTCTATATCTACATGTTTATATCTATATTTTCTTCTATATGTAAATCTATATGTGTATGTGTGTTTGTAGGCACATATACACAAACACTCAAACACACATATATACATTTGCTCATTTTTTATGAGCAAATTTTATTATAAAAATTTACCATTTTATTATGATTTTATATATACATACAATCCTTTATAAAATTTTATTATGATTTTATATTTATATATATATATTATATATATACATATACATAGAAAACATGAGAGTTCCTCAGGAGTTAGAAGTAGAGGTATTCTAACCAAATTGCTGGCATTGAAGTAACTGCTGTATCAGACTTCTGTATCCCCATTAAGCACTAGGAAAAGTGGGGCACAGGTGACCTATTCTTGTAGGTTCATCTAGTACCAATACACCAGAAGCACTTTGTCAAGCAAAGGAGATCAAGATATAACACAGATTCCATTGCTTTTAATTTTCACATTGAACTATTAAATGGATATTTCAAAGAATATATTAAATATTTAATAATGAGGATACATTAAATGTATACAACTGCACACTCATTTAAAAATGGTATATACATTGTATAAAATACATAAAATTATATAATTATGCATTATTTGTTTAATGTGTATATCACTTATTATTCCTACTTTGCTTTTCTTAGGACAAATAACTTCTCTATTCTGCAGATAAGACTATTGGATGCTAATTGACTGACACCTAGGAAGTGATGTAATTAGGAAAATTATCTACATCAAATGCATTCTTTTTAATCATGATATAATTTTCTATAATTTTAGTCTGAATATTTTATTCTATAATTGTCTTATGGTTGAACTTTCAAAATTTATCCTGTTTTGTTCTGCTTGTTAGATTCTAATAATTATAAATTCTCAATCAAAGTTTAGGAGCACTTAAATTTTTTTTTTTTTTTTGGTGAGGAAGATTAGCCCTGAGCTAACATCCGTTGTCAAGCCTCCTCTTTTTGCTGAGGAAGATTGGCCCTGGGTTAACATCCATGCCCATTCTCCTCTATACTGTACGTTGGATGCCTGCCACAGCATGGCTTGATAAGTGGTGCGTAGGTCAATGCCCAGGATCCAAACCTGCAAACCCCAGGCAGCTGAAGCAGAGTGGGAAAACTTAACCACTACACCACCAGGCTGGCTCCTAGGAGCACTTACATTTTTGTAAATTTTGCTGATGTATTTTTACAACAATTATTTCAAACATTTTCTTGTAATCTAAGTTGTGAATATGCAGAAAATGATGAAACCCCCAAGTGCTTCAAAACTAAGTGTTCACTGCATATTTTGCATTTGTAAAGTGCTATGGGGTATAAAAGTAATAAAATACAAGAAATCAGTTCTCTAGAAAACTATATATGGAATAAAGATTTAATGCTATTTGCAAAGATACATTTAGTTTAATTCATATTGTGACTCTATGAATAATGAGCAAAAATTTAGGATAAAACTGAAATTTAAGAGGTTTCCTTACCAAGACTTTTTGAAGGAGACTTTGCAGCTGCTGTTAGCAGTAGAGGAGGAGAAAGTCCTATTGGAAGTCAGTGGCATGAAGGTATTTTCTTATCACCAACTATGGCAGGGTACAAAATACCACCAACTATTAAAAGTACCTTCCTTATATACATTTTCTCAACATGTATGATAAACTTAATTTTCAAAAGTTATTATTTATTACCATGGAATCATTTCCTGCAGTCCTTTTGAGCAAAGCTTTCATGGATAAATTTAATCACAGTACAGTAGCCTTTTCTCCTAGGCTATATTTGGAGCTTCCTCTCATTTGAAGCATATAATTTTTTATAAAAGATTACAGCTATGAAATAGCCTCCTGTTATAAGCAAATCATAATGATGAAAAATATCACCTCTATTTTGGTACCTGTATGAAATTACCAGCAGTATTTCATGTAGATGAAAAAGTATACATTGACATTTAAATCTATTATATATTATGCCTTTTTCTATATTTTTGATTTAGTAACGTAAATCTTCATACAACTTTGTTTTTTACTCTACATATTATAATTAGAGGGAATAAATTTTGCAGAATAAATTGGGGAAATTTTATTTCTGCAGACATCTTCTTCTGGGGGAGAATAAAGATTATATATTCTCATAACCACATAGAAAAATCTGAAATTTTCAATTGTTCTCAATCTCTTTATAGATGACCCACTTCAAAAAATAAATAATAAAATTTGCCCTTTGGGCCAAGTTTATGTTATACTCTAAGATGTTGTGTTTAAATTGAGGCTTGGAGTATAGTGTTATCTATAGTTATAACCCCAAGTCCTATACTGCCATTTTGTAGGTGTCCAGATGAAAGAACTTTTTTTGGTTCCCCACAGCCCTCCCCATGATAAAGAGGTCAATTTCACCTTTAGATCTAACCTTCTGTTTGGCAATACTTGTTATGTAGGCTTTGGGAATAGATTTGTTTCTCTATAGAAGGCTTGGTGTTTGCCATTGCATAGAAGAAATAAACATTATCTTCAACAGAATCTGTGTTTGTGTGTAGAATAAGATAGGAATTGGCCTTCTATGTAATTTTTTTCCTCAAGGCTTTTTCCTGACTCCTGGTCCTGCTTTTTGAAGTAGCCTGTGAAAGTTTAATAAGCAGTTTGTGGAATCCTTAAGGAATGCAAGCCTTTTCGTGTTCTGCTGTTGAAATATAGAACTGATTCTCACTTGATGTCAGAAGTGCTACCTCTATTAATAAGTTGACACATTACATCTTTTTGGAGAACATTTTTGAATTAGAGAAATAGACCAGAATAGAAATATAAACCAAACAAAAAGTAGAACATTAGCCATTTTTGATTTTTCTACTTTTTGCCTAGTGGCAATACAACACTAGGCAGCAAGTTTGGTTTTTTTAAACAACCTTCTCCCAAATTCCTTTTTTTTTTTTAATTCGTAAAGTTCCTTTATTGGAGCAGTTTTCAGTTTACAGAAAAATTGAACACAAAGTACAGAGAGTTCTCATGTATTCCCTCTTTCCTCCTGCCTATCCCCTCCCCTCAACAGTTCTCTCCATTATTAACATCTTGCATTGATGTGGTACATTTGTTACTGTTGATGAACTAATACTGATACATTATACTAAAGTCAGTAGTTTAAATTAGGGTTCACTCTTTGTGTTGTACAGTTCAATGCGCTTTGACAAATGCATGTCATGGGTCCACCAGTACAATATCATACAGAATAGTTTCACTGTCCTAAAATGCCCTGTGCTCCACCTATACATCCCTTCCTCTCTTTCCTCCCTAACTCCTGGCAACTATGATCTTTTTTATTGTTTTCATAGTTTTGCCTTTTCCAATATGTCATACAGTTGGAATCATATAGTATGCAGCCCTTTCAGTCTGGTTTCTTTCACTGAGCAATGTGCATTTAAGGTTCCTTCATGTCTTTTGTGGCTTTCATTTACTTTTATCACAGAATAATATTCCATTGTATGGATGTACGACTGTTTGTTCATTCACCTGGTGAAAGACATGTTGGTTGTATCTAATTTTTGGCAATTATGAATAAATAAAATTGCTATAGACATTTGTGTGCAGGATTTGGTGTGGATATAAGTTTTCAATTTATATGGGTAAATACCTCTAAGCATGATTGCTGGATTATAGGAAACTATGTTTAGTTTTGTGGAAAAAAATCCCCACGAAACTGTCTTCCAGCTGTACCATTTTGCATTCCTACCAGCAATGAATGAGTATCCATATCCTCATCGGCATTTGGCGTTGCCAGTTTTTTGGATTTCAGCCATTCTAGTAGGTACATAGTGCCATCTCATTGCTTTAATTTGCAATTTCCTAATAACATATGATGTTAAGCCTAATTTCACATGCTTATTTGCCAACTGTATATCTTCTTTGGTGAGGTGACTGTTCAGATCTTCACCCCTACTTTTTAATTGGGTTGTTTGTTTTCTTATTATTGAGTTTCAAGAGTTCTTGCATATTTTGGGGATACAAATATCTGTTTTTTAATCAAATATTTATTTTGCAAATATTTTCTCCCAGTCTATGACTTGTCTTTTCCTTTTTTTAAACAGTGTTCTTTGAAGAGCAGAAGTTTTAAAGTTAATGGAGTATAACTTTCCAATTTTTTCCTTCTTGGATCACGCATTTGGTGTTATATCTAAAACTCACTGCCAAACCCAAAGTCATCTTGATTTTTCTCCTGTTGTTTTCTAGAAGTTCTTTGTATTTTCTACATAGACAATTATGTCATCTGCAAATAAAGACAGTTTTATCTCTTTCCAATATATATGGCTTTTATTTCCTTTTCTTGTCTTATTGCATTAGCTAGGACGTCCAGAATGATGTTCAACAGGAGCTATGACTAGAGACATCTTTGCCTTGTTCCTGGTCTTAGGGGGAAAGCTTCTAGTTTCTATTAAGTATGATGTTAGTTGAAGGTTTTTTGATACATGTTATTTATCAAATTGAGGAAGTTCCCATCTATTTCTACTGGAGCTCCCAGGGGGAGAATATATTTTCTTGCTTTTTACAGCTTCTAAGGCCTTCTGCATCCCTTGGCCTTCCTCCATCTTTAATGCATCACTCCAACCTCTACTTCCATTGTTGCATCTCCTTTTTCTGAATTTGACCCTCTTGCCTCACTCTTAATAAGGTCCCTTGAGATTATACTGGGCCCTCCTCCAAATAATCCAGGTTAATCTCTGCATATCAAGATCCTTAACTTAATCACATCTGCAAAATTCCTTTTGGCTCACAAAATAACCTATTTGTGGCTTCTGGGGATTAGGGCCTAAACATCTTTGGAAAGCCTTTATTCTGGCTACCACAGTAACCTTCCTTGCTTCCATTTTTGCTATTTAAACATTCCAAATTACTTTAAATTCAACTGAAATATCACTTCCATGGTGACATTTTCCCTGAACCATTTAGTGGGATTTGTTTTCTCCTTCATTTATACAATGAGTACTTTTTTCCTGGACTTATTACTTATATTTGTTTGGACTTACTAAAAAGCCTCTTAACTCTTCCAGTTGTCTTTAGTATTACTTCCTTTTAATCATCTTTCCTCTTTCATTGCCATATGATCTTGAAAATACTTATGCACTCAACAAATATTTATTGTGCCCTTATTATATGTCAAGCCCTGTGATAGGCACTAGGGAAAATATAGTAAGCAAAAGAGACAACTTTCTTGTCTTAATAGAGCTTACAAATCATAAAAAGATTTAATTATAATATGGGGTCGATTTAATGGAGATAAGATGATATGAAATTATACAGTGGAACTGAGCTGGTTTGGTGGGGGCAGAAGTGGTGGTAGTGATGATGCATGGAGGTTAGGGAAAGCTTAGACTGTTACAAGGATATTAAAGTGATACTTGAAGTTCAAGAGATGCTCCAAGCAGAGAGAACAGCATATACAGAGGCTTTCGGGAAGGAAAAGTGTTCAAGGAACGAAAAGATCAGAGTGACTGAGTGTGGAGAAATGGAAGAAAGCATGGAATGGGGCTTTAGATCTAGGCTGGGGCTAGAACTCAAAGGGCTTTTTAAGCCATGTTACTATGTCATACCGGTATCTGCGGGTTTTAAGCAGTGAAATACCATTATTATACCCAGGTTTTAAAGGGGATCACTATTATTACATTCCTCTTCTAAAAATATTTGATAGTTCCTTATAGTCTGATTATACTGTACAACAATTTTTCATAATACCTTCCATATATATCCACTGGTTAAGATTTTTTCATGATTTCCTGCTGACAGTCTTTTTATTTTAAGGAATCAACTTTGCAAATTTTCCTTGAAGAAAAACTTATTGGGCATAGAATTTTAAATTGAGGGGGAGGGCCGGGTTAGATGCTTTGTTTCCTGTGCAAACCTATATTACACCACTTATTGCTTTCTGTTGAGCTTATCAGTTTACCAACTTTCTCAAATAGGCTGCAAAGAGGTCAGAAAAGATATTTTAGTCAGGTTGGTATACTGAATTACCAGGAACATAGTAGGTGTTCAATTCATGTAAATTATATGGAAATACTCAATTCAATTGAAAATGTTACATGAAAATTATTTGCTTACACTTAATGCAGGGAACTACAAAATTTCACACAGAGAAATGGAATTATACCAAAAAGAATTTGGACATTTGTTTCTTTTTTATTGCCATAGTAACAGTGCACTCTTCAGTGTGTCCTTATAATATTCACCAGTTTTCCACTTTGCTGTCTTTAAAAATAGGAAGAAGACACACCATCCATCTGGAAAGAAAAGAAAATAATAAAGACAGAATTAAATATAATTTAAAATAACATATGCTATCACCATGTCCAAAAATAGTAAAAGATGTATTTTATAGTATAATATCATTAGTCTGAAAACTCATGGGAAAATTTGTGACATGTCACACGTATTAACCACTCAACATGATGATTTTGAGGTTTTTATGACTCTAATTCTATAAGAAACCATGGTAGGTACTGGACTTTTCTGACAATCTCAGCAACCTCAGGTTATCTGTAGATCTTAAGCACCCTCTTTATAAAGTCCTGCCTCACTAATCATGCCAGGCCAATACAGCTGTTGCTGTCTTCAGACTGACACTTGCATCAAAAATTACATGAACTAATGTTAATGTTTGTTGCATCTAATTTGCTATGTGTCTGATTTGAAAGACTACTTCTCATTTTAATAATATACATTAGATCAGGAACAAGTAAATTTATTATATGGAACAGACTGATTTGGCACTGTATTTCACAAAGAGAAAAAAATGCATATATCCCCAGGGCTAGTGAAGGAAGGGAATGTACATTAAGCATATGTGTATAAGAATGAATATATGTGTGCATACATGTATATATATATTTATACATACATACATATATAAGTTGTGCTATACATGTACATATATACACATGAAATAATTAACATACAAATTAATAGTATGAGACCAATGAATTAAGCATCATCCACATAAACAATTATCTGCCTTGCCCATAGGGCAAATATTGCCCTATTTTGGTGAAGGTAAAAAGAAAAAAAATGAGTAGTTTTTATATGCTTATTTATATTATAATGAAGAGTATCTCCTTTCAAGAATTTTGTCTCAGATTCATTGACTAACCAAGTTCAAGGAGAGAGGTACCAATATATACTAGAAAGCCCAAAGATTATGGGACCAGGCATAGTGCATTTGACCTTATGTGGGTTCCATAATTGCTTCACATGTAAAGTGTGAATGATGATGATTGCTGCCTTGGAGCATTAGTTGTTCTGAGAATTAATAGGAAAAGTGTTTATATAGTGATCAGAGGATGCTATTCCTCTCCAATTTGAGATTAAGGAATGCAGAGATTAAGAGTTATTTGAGAATAAATCATAATCTCCAATATCCCTGTGGTTTTAGTTTTGTGCTGCTTTTACTATAGAGAGAAAAGGAAGTTGCCTACGTGATGTGATTTGCAATTTGCCAAAAAATGTTTATCCACACTTTATGAAATATTATCCCACAACAGCAGTGATAATGTATAAACTTTTCATACATATTATTTAATTTTTTGGCATCAAGATCTTGTAGGCTCTAATAAATTGATAATCGCTTACATTTGTGTCATGCCTTAAAGTTCTTTTATTTTACTCTTTACTCAAATCTGTAATTTAGGCATTTTAAAGATAATTATTTCAAAGTCGTAGGCCTGGTCCATGTCTGACCAGGCCCACATCAGACCGTTGAGATATGAACTCAATAGTTTTAACTCAAATGAGCACGAACAGTGATCTTTCCACAGTGCCATGGCTCACTGAAAATGATATCTGCAAAGGTTTTCTCCCATGAAGAATTTAAGACAAATTAAATTAGCTCCTATCAGCAAAGATACATCCCAAGGTAAATGGACATAGAGAGATTATGATGGGAAATTGCATCAAGAAAATTCTACATTACAAAGACAAGGTCTAGAGGGCAAGTGTGAATAGGCGTGTTGATTATTGAGAAGCAACGCTATGTTATTACCTGATAACCCAGAGCAGCAAAGGGCCTAAGTGAGAAAAAGCAGTAAAAAAAGGTCACTAAGGAAGACTTAAGGATACATTGTGATCTGCTTCTATTCCAACCTCATCTTTCTCTGTTTGTTGAATTGCATTTTACAATCTAATCATTAAGTCAATCAGCAGTTACTGTGTATCAGGCACTGTTCTAGATACTGGAATGCATCTGTGAACAAAAATGATGAAGAGTCCTGCTCCCATGAAGATTAAATTGTAGTTGGAAATACTAAAATGCTTATAAATCTCATAAATGTCTTTCTTTTTCACCTACAACCTCTCTAGCTTCAATGCTTTTCCCTTGCTCTTCACCTAGGCAACATCTACTAATCTGTAGTCTTCCGCTTATTTTTCACATCTTTCAGGAAGCCGTCCTGAATCTTACAATCTGGGTGATATTCCCATATTTTATGTGCTACACTTAACATATTTCTTTACCATTGTCAGTTTTTTTTTTTCTTAAACGTGAGTCATAGTCTTCTTTATATGTGTATCACTCATGCCAAACCCAATGTTTCACACACCTGCACAGTACAGATTGGTTTAATGAAAGAATAAACTTCCTTGCAAATATGTCCAAAAGCTATCCTTGCTTTATTTTACATATATATATATCTGCTTTGCTGATTGAATTTTGGTAAATGTTTAGCCAAATTTTACAATGTGTTGTTCTTTATTGATCAAATGACTAGATATCTGCCAGATTTCTACTCACCTTGAAGCCATGTAGACATATTTTTCTCTGACCTTGAAGACCCTTGAAATAAACAAAGGAGTATATAAAATAATTATATTAAGAGAAACATAAGAAAGCGTGATATTCACAGTTGATATAAATAGCACTAACTAACTCTTCTGTGTATACCTTTAAATTCCCTGTGTAGTAATAGTAAGGTAATAGTTTGTGAATTAAATACCCCCCCAACACACACAGAGCTAATGACTGACATCCTTCCTATCACTTCCGAAGATTTTGAGCAGCACATTAGCCTTAAGATAATAAAAAAAGAACAAATTCCAAACCGATTAGGGAGAAAAATTACCTATGGAGCCGGAGCTGATCTGATATATCCAGCAAAATTGGGGACAGCAACTTGAATAATGATCCGGAAGACTGACAGAGTGACTGATAGACTTCTATAAACCCATGGGGCTCGCAGAGGATTTCTTTGCCCTCTGTCTGGAGTTGCAGCAACCGGCATGATTCCTTGAACCTGCTGCTGACGTGGATTAGACTATATGATAAAGTAACATGGATTTTTCTTCCTTTTCTTACTGTCAGTTTTATAAAAATAGGAAAAATACGCTATTAGACATATACATTAAACAGTCATGTTGTATTTGATAATTATCTCTTTTCTTGGTGATTTATTTACTTATTATCTATTACTCCTTCTCATCAGCTTAGTGAGTTTTATTTTGTTCTGCTACATGAGAAGACACTTAAATGGTTGCTCAGAGCATCTATTTGTCTATTCTTCACCTTTCCCTTCAAAATCCTTGCTTTAAGATCAAGAGTGCTTTCCTATTACTAACAACCTTAGTTCTTCAGAAGCCGTGTGTAGAATGGGTAGGTGAGCACACCTGGGCTGACTTTGTTGCTCTGTGATTTAACAGTTGGGTGACCTTGGCCAAGTTACTTATCTTTTCTGCATTTTCTCACTTGTGAAATAAAGATATACCTCACAGCATAGTAATAAAGATTGAATAATACTGCAAGCAAATCACTTAGAACCCAGAAGTGTTAATTCCTTCTCTCTCCACAACTATAGCTTTTTTTGTGACTGTTTTCATGGAGTTTACTTATTTTTTATTATAACAACAAGCAGAGAGAAAACAAAGCATATATTTGAACACTAATTTTGTGCATGAAGAAACATAGTTACTAGCCCAAGTTCACTTAGCTAGAAAGGCCTAAAGACAATAATTTTAGATTATAGATTTAAATTATAATCTAGGTAATCTGACTCCTGCAATTAAGAGAATTTTAGATTAACAAAGGGGAATAGTGGGAGGAAACTAATATATTTTGGTACCTACTACATGCCAGGTTCTGTGCCAAGCACTTTATTTCCATAATCCCCACCACAATCCTGAAAGGTGGATATTTATTTCAAGACTAAATGTAGGCTCATGAAAGTTAATTAACTTGGCATTGCTCACCCAGCCAGTATGTGGTGGATTTTAGATTAAAATCTAAGCAACAATGACCTTAAAATCTGTATTCTTTCTGTCTTATCATGCTGCCTTTTATGTTTGGAGGGATTTTAGGAATAATTTATGCCAAACTTCTCCTTTTAGATGAAGTTTGGTCTAAGGAAATCAGCTTATTCAAGGCAAAGTCAAAACTTGTCTTCTCAAACTTTGTCTCATATATGTTCATTAGATTTTTTTAAACTATTATTTGACTTATTGCTTTCTTATAACCATATTTACCTATTTCAACAATTTTTCTTTATCTCTAAAATCCCTCCTTATGTTTGAGTCTGCATGTCCTAGATCACACTTTGTATCGAGAAGAGATCACCAGGTTCTAGCACTCAGTTGACCTCCAGTATTTGGTATCACATAACTCAGTGTCTTCGTTTCCTTTTTATGTCATCTTCTATTGTGAAGAATGCTAGTGAATGATTTTAAAGTACTCTGCCAAGTACTGTAATGAAAATGATCATAGCTGCATATATTTAATAATAGCCTTGACAGAGCCACTTTAAACTGCTTCAACTATATTATACAAACAAATATGATGATTATTTAAATATATATATAATTCATTCTTTTTATCAGAGAGTCTATATTTGTCAGATAGTCTATATTTTTTAGTTGCCCCATAAAAACACTCCCGTTTTTTTCTTCTAGGTTACGTTTTTTGAGTTTCCAAAAATTGTCCACCTTTTCAGATCATCTACTTTTTGGCCTGTCTTAGGAATCCTCTAGTTCTTCAAAATAATAGCCAAGAAGTTTTAAATATGGCCCTCTTCTCAGATATGTGAAGTATTGTTGTCATAATGGCCGACATAGATAACATCATTTTAACATCATAATGGAATTGAGAATTCTTAGTTCTGTCAATATAAAAGTGGTGCTAGAAAGTTCATTATTTATAATAGGCCCAAAATGGATAAAACCAAACACATTACAAAGCTTATCACTGATCTTAGGATATCTTGAAATAATGACATCTTTGGCAATTTCTTTATGATAGATAATACTTTGTAGAAATATACCTGGACGTGAGTAGAAAGCAAGTTTGCTTAGGAATGGTCTGCCATTGAGATTGGAAGCTATCAGCATTGATAACTTTTTTTGTAAACAGATCTTTTTTTTTTTTTTTTGCAGGGGAAGTTTCACCCTAAGTTAACATCTGTTGCCAATCTTCCTCCTTTTTCTTCCTTTTCCCCCCACAAAAACCCAGTACATAGTTGTGTATAGTTGTAAATTCTTCTAATTCTTTTATGTGAGCCACCGCCACAGCATGGCTACTGACAGATGAATAGTGTAGTTTCGTGCCTGGGAACCGAACCTGAGCCCCTGAAGCAGAGCATGACGAACTTTAACCATCAGGCCATTGGGCCTGGCTCAATAACGTTTTATATGTAGCCACACAAGACTCATCACACCATTCCTGCTGTAAAGGCTCTCCTTGCAGCATTCTTACTCCTTTATCCCATTCAGTTTCAAGATATGTAATTGATCCTTCCACAAACTCCACTAGACAAAGTAAGGTAGCTCACTCAACATGACTTTTAAAATTAACGATAAAATGTAAACCAAAATGCTGAGGACTCAGTAAATGCTGCCCTTTCTTCTACCTCTTATAAATTTTAGTGCAGTGAATTTTTCAGTAGCATATGTATCAATGCCCCAGCACACAGTAAGGGCAGGGAGTCAGGACTAAGCATTGTTTCTCTAGAATGTTCTCTAGAACGTGTCTTGCTCAAGGTATGAGTTCAATACATGCTGACTGAATCATTCTATGTATAGTTATATCACTTCATTCATTCATATGTGGACATGTTAAAGATCTATATATGATTACATGTTAATGCTACTGAAAGTAGTTATATATACTCCCTTCAACATATATTTAAGCTTATTCCTAGAAATAACAAATTATGGGGGTGGCCCGGTGGCATAGCAGTTAAGTTCACATGCTCCTCTTCAGGTGGCGTGGGGTTCACAGTTTCCAACGCCCGGCAGTGACCGATGCACTGTGGAGGCGTCCCATATAAAGTAGAGAAAGATGGTCACGGATGTTAGCCCAGGGCCAGTCTTCCTCAGCAAAAAGAGGAGGATTGGCAATGGATGTTAGCTCAGGACTAATCTTCTTCACACACACATAATAATAATAATAACAATAATAATAAATTATGGATTAATTAGGATATCACTTTTATTTTCAACTATGATCTCATTTATTTATTTATTTGAACAAAGGTCTATTTATTTCAAAACTTTATATTTATGTAGCTGCTTTCAGGTTTCAAATTAATTTCACAAACATTTTCCAATTTGATCTTTCTAATATATCTGCAGAAAGTAAAGGTGGGTATTAGCATCCCTATTTTTTAAGTAAGGAGAAGACTGAAGTTAATTTTAACCAATCCATTTATTGGTTTTAAGGTAGTGAATAGTTATTTTTGCAACAAAATTAGTCTGCCAAGTATTTACATTTAGAAAATTCATCAAAGCATTTTTTGTTTTGGTGAGGAAGACTGGCCCTGAGCTAACATCTGTTGTCAATCTTCCTCTTTTTGCTGTGGAAGATTATCACTGAGCTAACATCTGTGCCAATCTTCCTCTATTTTGTATATGGGATGCTGCCACAGCATGGCTTGATGAGCAGTGTATGGGTCCATGCCCGAGATCTGAAACTGTGAACCCCAGGCTGCCAAAGCTGAATGCACAGACTTAACCACTACCCACCAGACTGGGCCCTCAAAGCATTTTTTATATGTAAATGCATATGCTTATTAGCCATAGCACTGAGTGTGTGTCAGAGAGGTGAATTTTGGATCTTTCCAGAAGGCTCTTTTCTAAACAGATATGTGATATCATTATTGTAGAAATCAACAATAAATTTTCTGTAGTATCAGTCTCCTTCCTTCAGATTCTTGTGTTCCTGAGATGACACAGCATCCCTCCTGAGTAAAGATGCACTCATTGCATATTCTGTGAAGAGGTAAGCTGTGGACAAATGAGAGCCACTGCTGTGTTTTATCTGGCTTCTTAGAGATAAGCACTCTAAGGTCAAGATAAGTTTTTATGCTCCTGTGCTCTTTATTAATTGCTTTAAATTATGATAAGAGGTCAAAACACAGGGGTCCTTCTAATTTATTTCCTAATTATTATATGTGTGTGTGTGTACATATCTAAAGTCTCAGAGGAGAAAGGCAAAAAAAAAAAAAAAGAAAGTAATATATATAATGAATTCAGAGACAAGAAATGAGAAAGGAGATATGGTGCTTTGAGAGCTAGAGTGCGTGATTTGTGGCCATGTTAGAGGCAGTTTTTCAGTTTGAAAAGGAAAAATCCCAAGTCCATAAAACTATTTTGTTCACAGCCTTAAACAAATCTGAAATGTAAGATTAATTTTTATTTGCATAGAAATCCCATTACTCATGCAATTAATGATAATTATGTCCTCTAAAGTTACACATGTCCTTTGAAGGACCACATTGGTTTGTTTGTCTGAAAATATCTAGCTAATAGGATCCAGTTTGTCTCACCTAATATATTTTCATGCTACTGTTAACATTATTAAATTTATAATTTTGTTTTTATGCTTCTGCTGCGTTATATCCGCAATTTTCAAAAATGGACTCATGACTAAAAAGTGGTTCACTGAAGCATAAAAAGTAATGAAAAGAGTAACATAAACAGTACAACCCAAAATAATATCATAAGAGTGAACTGGTCTCCAGTGGTGAATATGGAATGCAAATCTGCATATGCTGGGACACATAAATCTGCAAGTGTCATGATTTCACATATGTGGTGGGAAAAGAAAAGTGCAAATAGGAAGTACATTTATGAATATCTTAAAAAATTGAATTCTATTTGACTGGAGATTAATTTCCTACTATTCCCCAGTTCATTTTCTGTTATAAAGACTTGTCAAACAGGGGCGTAAACATCTGGCAGGACTATGTCTTGAAGGATTAATGGAGGTGTTCCCTCTGCTTCCTTGTGAAGTCTCCAGCTTGCACCCTGAGAAATATCCCCTCTCCTAGACCACACAAGTAAGGGAACTCGCCCACTTTAGAATCCTCAACAAAAAGTCTAAGATCATACAGAAAGGGAAGAAAAGAGGAAAGAAGGGAAGAACCGGAGAGGAGAGATGAGAGAAAGGAAGGACACGGAAGGCAAAAGAGAAAGGAAGGTAGGAAAGGCAGGGCTTGAAAGCCCCATATCTTGTCTGAGGTGTAGGCAGAAAATACCTTCATTTTAGACACTAGAAGCCTGCACGGATCCTGGCTAACTACTGAGCTGTTGTTTTTGTCTCTGGAATGGAGTGGTCCATCAACAGATAACCTGCAGCCTTTTGATTTGAATATCCAGTTGCAATGAAACTGTTCTGTGACCTAGAGATGCTACCTTAGTTCACTCACTCTCAAATGTCTCACTATCTGTGTCGAACCCACCAACCTATAGTCTGGGGCACTTTCTAAGCTCTCCCAACAGAGGGGAACTTAGATACCAGGTTGCCTGGTGGGGTGGTGGTGGTAGTGGTGGTGATGGTACTCTCTCATTGCAGTGGTGGGGGTGGGGGAGCTAGAGAGAACAAGTTGGAAATTGTCATTCTACCTGGGTCATCTGTGAACACAGGATCTCTATTTTAAAGTCATCGATTCTTTCATACTTGATCTGGTAAACTAAGGGAGAAGCTTTTTATAACATGCATAGAATAATTTCCATGAAATAAAACTGATTAATTTTGTGGCTAAAGTTCAGAAGAGACCAAAAGTAGGGGAAGTATTTAAGGTTTTACTATTTATAGCAGAAACAGCTTAGAAAACTGTAGAGCCAACTGCAATATTAATGACAAATATGCTCAAAAATAAAGCAGAAGAAGCTGTTGTTAAAAATCTTTTATTGAATGATATTTTAGAATGAGGCATAATGTTAATCCTGTCATCAAAGGAATAGGAATAATTACTGTGTGGTAGATGCCTGCAGATACCTTGCGAAGCGGTTGAATGAAACCAATTGTGCAGACTATCAATAAATTCTTGGCTTATGCACAGTACAGGTATGAGAGAATCATAGATGATGACCTTCTACTCTGTTTATTGATGAAGAACTTGAGCCACAAGATAAGAGATTTTTTATCTGATAACCACTTATTTTGTGGCCTTGGCCTTTGTGGCTGTGGCCTTGCGAGGAGGGTTGGGAGGAAGGAGAGGGGTTATTCTGTGGACCAGTTTGAGTGCACTTTAATTCTAACCTACATATGACTTCACTCACAGTGAGTATTTTGTGAACGTTGACAGGTTTCCTGACTTTGACTTCATGTATCAAGAAACAATAAAAATGTGAATTCAGTTCCATCGTGACCACTAAATCTGTTGCTTAGTGAAAACGTGGGTAGCGAGTTCAGGAATCTGCTTTTCCATGTTAATGTACTTTCTCTGTGCTGGGTAAGGCGCCTACAGGACTTTTTGAAATTCTTGTTGATAATATACCCTGTCCACACCAGTGATGTCCCTAAATAACATTCACATATTTCAAGTAATTTCCTCAGTAGCATATCAACCATACATATTGAGCATGTTAAATTACTTGAGCTTATCCTTCAGAGCTGAAATAACAAAATGTTTGATGTTGAGGATTAGATATTAGGATTTCTAAGTTTATTGTGCAGCAAATTATTTACCTTTGATTCTTTGATTAATTTCCTTTCAGTTGATTCCATGTTTCACTTGTTGAAGAAATACATCGATGAGATAACTTCAGGTGAACTTAAAAAAATCACACTAAAACACAGTAAGAGAACATGAGAACAAGAATTCTAGAATTGAATCTAACATAGAGTAGATTAGGAATTCATCCATCGATCTTCAAAGATAGAGGGTACAGATCCATTTCTCTCATCTTTAAAATTAATTTAGAAAATAAATATTTTTAAATTGAATAGTTATAAGTCCTTAGCTAATTTCATTTAGCCATTATTGAAGCTAGGCGTACTCTTAATGTTTAACCTTAATGCTGACATCTTATCCACTAACTGCCTGTCTTATTGAAGACTCCACACTTCAGACAGGGGAATATTAGAGTGGACGAGCAACTGAACAATAGGGAACTCTTAGTCCAGAATCCAGCCATTATTGAGATAGGTAACAAAATCATCTCTAGCATCAGGAACTACATTAGAAGCAAACCCCAAGGCCTACGAAATCATAGTGAGTGCTGTTCCACCCAGGGCCTGCAGGGCTGGCCTGCAAAGTATTTGTTACAGGCATGTGAGAAGATAAATACAGAAATTGAGAAGAGTCTGGAATCTTTTACAGTCATTTGACAACCTATTGCATACAAGTGTGTGATCAGTGGACTCACTTCATTGCACAAGTTTAGACCAGTTTGGGTGAAGTCAATCTTGTGGAGTGAGTGGGTGTGGAATGAGATGCTTATGTGCACTGGGGTCACAGTACAACATGTGGTATTTTAAAGTTAGTTTGTAAAGAATAACTCAAAAGGATATGAATATCAGAGAAAATGTGTGATTTGTTTATTTTTTATTCCTTGTTATTTCTCCATCATTTTGTTTTAATTAAGCCTGCTTTTTAATTTGTAGTTTGACAGTATTAGGTCAAACAAGGAAGTGACATTTATATTATTTATTGTCACTCCTCATTTACAGGTGATGAAACATTCTTCATGAACTACTTTTTCAAGAAAAGATAAAATTTTTCTATACGTTCCAGAATGGTAGTGTAAAAAAACCCTGAACTTCAGTAAAGATAATCTTTATTTAAAAGGACAATTGTGATAGAGGGAAGGGCACTATTCCAATAGAGAGAGGGAGATTTTTGCAATAGGGAAAACCCTCTGACCATAAGATCTGCAAGAGGCTTCAACATCGGATAGAAAAGAACTTTCTTTCATAGGGATGAGTAACAAGTCTAGAAAGAACTGAGTGTGGAGAAAGGGAATGAGTGGGGGTTGTGATCATCAGATGGTTGATCAGAAAATGTCTTTCCCTGAAGTCAGGGATTCTTGATTCTCCATTGGGGCTGATGTGAAAGGGTTGGTCCACATTCTGAAGTTGGCTTAGGCTGGGCATGGGTCAAAGTTCTATTCAGTTCAGTGCGTTTTGAAGGGAGGGGAGAAACTTAGCTAAAGTTTGCTCAAATAAAGTTAGCAGGTATTTTGTCCAGATTGGTCAGAGGGTACAGATAGTTCAGCTAATCATGGCTGAGATAAAAAATGGGAATTCAGAAGGTCTGTGTCCAACCTTGTCACAGATAAACAAGGCAGGGGCATTCTTGACCTTTATCTAAATCATATGAGGATGAGTGGTCCTTTGCAGTAAATTGTTTCACAGACACAAAAGGATGGGGGGATTTCTTAACTGTATCTGTTTTCCAGAAGCACAGGGCTCAGGTAAAGTTTAACACCGTCAGTTCCCCCATTAGCCTAAACCAAATGAATATCATTCATTACTGAACAACTCAGAGGTGATTGTAAACCAGAGTGGAGCAAAGCAGGTTCTAAGAAATAGGCTCCTGAGGACTCTTGTTAGCATCGTGCCTGTAAAATCAGTTAAACTATCTGTTGAGAGGTGATGGCAAAGGTCAGTTGTGTTAGGTTCAGGCATATTAAAAGAGGGATGTCTAAAATGAAAAAGAGAAATATTAATGTAAAAGGTTGCATTAAAGAGTCAGAAGTTGAACCCTGGAAGATATCCAGTCTGATGACCCCCAAGGTTTGATGGATAATAATCTTACAGTTATGCAACACTGCTTGTTGAGTTTCTTGAAGCTAAGATGTTGATGTACTTGGTGATGTTGTCCCGTGATCTCTCCTGTAAGGGCATGCGTGACCTGAGCACTTTACCAGACTTCCTTGATGATTCAGACAGCAGATTGTCCAGGGAGACATCTGGCCCATGCATGTTCTACTGTGGTCATGAGTCCTTCAAGGTTATCAACTCTTCAGAATTTAGCTCGGTGCTTCTTTATATGTTGGGAGAAAAGGCCTGCTACAGGGTAACCTAGAGTCCAGATAAGAATCTGATTAGTTAGGTTTTAATTCTTAGTGATACCAAGTTAGGAAGGAGGGGAAAAATTGGAAGTATTAGTTGAGGTTATAACCAGATGTTGACGGAAAGTGGAAGAACTGAAAATATTGCTAGGGTTGACAATGCATTCCAGATGAAAGGATCCAGTCCAATTTACATGTAGGTAACAAAACTTGTTTTTCATACCCATCAGTTACTTACAATTTGCAAAGTGGTGCAAAATAGCTCAAAAACAATTAACGGATCCAGAGTAGGATAACCCACATGGATGTGTGATAGTTTTCCACTGAAACACAAAATTTCGGTCTATAACATCCCTCTTTTGATTAAAGAAAACGTCAAAGATTATTCTGGATCATAAATTAAGGCTTCTTCCATTAGATTTGGCCTTTTATTTATGTAGGTGTCTTAAGAATGGTGATTCACCCTTACAGGCCTTTTTCAGTCTGCTTTGCTGGAAATTTTCATAAGGAATCTCTGATTGGGGTTTTGAAAGCCTCTTGAGGCCAGGAAACCAAGCCAAGAACTTGCCATCAGATTTTCACCTGTAGAACCTATAGATTTGAGTGAACTCTCTTCCTGAGGTCCCCAAAGTATCCTAAGTTTCCTGTACCTACAAGGAAACAATTTTCCTTACTCACCTGTAAGGCTGGGAACTCTGTAAGCTAGGTACCTCACTAATTTCCTTAATAGGGCTTTGTGAGCATTGGCTCCATAAAGCTCAACTTTATTGGGTCAACTTTAATTTCTCAAAAGTGTCTGCTCATATCTGATTGAAAGCATCATTCTCAAATAACATTTCAGCCAAAACTTTGGTTTATTACCAGTGTTTCCAATTATGTCCTGTTAACAAAGGAAGACGGATTCTTATTGAACCTAAACAAAAATTATATTGCCGTGAAATAAGAATGTTAATCAATAAGAGTTTCAAAATCTGGATCCAGTAGAGAGAGAAGGATAAAAGTTTCATTTCTGTTTACAAAAGCATAGTCTACTAAATTGTTAGGAGTTATAGAGAGCAAAGGAGAAAAGATAAAGAGGTGCCTTATATCCAGAAAATATGATATTAAAGTATAGGCAATATTCCAAGCAAAACTCATAATCATCCTTCATCAGTTCATTCAGTCCTATGTAATTAATTCTTATTCTGATCAATTTGCGGTTAACGGTCTCAAAAACTCACTTGCTTCCATGCTAGAGTTCTGGAATTCCTGATTCTGTCCAACGGTATAATCTCAAAGTTATTCAAGCAATGCCACCTGAAGCCTATCCCCAAGAAGACCTGGCATAGTCATTTTCTAAACATCTCTGAGACAGTCTTTTTTTGAAGACAAAGCATTCTGGTCTGAGCTGGTTTGCAAATGCTTTCAGGGAAGCATGAGAGTAAACCAGAAAATGTGTAGATGACACAAGACTTATAGTAGTCATAACTAAGTTACTATCAATAATTTTCAAAAATGAAAGATCTGATGAAAGTGCATTATAAAAATAGTGCAGCTGACAAGGAAATTTGCTTATTTTGTGCCATGCAAAACAAAATAAAGTCAATTGAAGGTCAAAGTGAAAATAAAAGATTTTAAAAGTATAAATAAGATGTAACACGATCATAAATAACCTTAGCACACAAGTGTGAAAACCTTGTTTTCTTAAGTAATTAAGGTCTTGATAAAGTAAAAATAAAGCACAGGGAACTATTCTGATATGACAGAAAATTTTTTCCTTTTAGGCAGATTATTCAGAAGGTAAAGATACACTTTTATAACCCCTTACTAAGACCAGACAGATAATTCAAGAAAATTTGTCATTTTAACAAAACGAAAAACGGATTCTAGTTTTGCATTAACATACTATTTTATACAAAAACGCTTTTCAAAAAATTCTTATAAATAAACCTATCAACCCTTGATAGCTTTGAGCACAATAAATATAATTGCCTTTCTGTGGGACTTCTACAGCTTTCTATACCCATTCAGGTTTGTCCTACAGTTTATTATTTGTTGTATGGAACAACTAATCATTTTACTTTGGGACAAAACTATTCCCTTTTCCCTTAACAAAAACACCTCTTGCATACTTTGCATAGAAAGTTGTTCTTCTCTGTCACTATTTCTTTTAGTAGCATCTCATTAACATACATTGATTATAAATTTTAAATAAATTAATTTCTATTTCACAGAGAAAACTATAAAGTGGATAATTGCGAACTGTCATAGCATTTTGTGGTAGAGCTTAGGCGTATACATCTCCCCAATTTTTATAATGATATATGTCCTCATAATATAACTTGTCAAAGAAACCAAGAATGAACACATTCTTAACACACCCAAATACATAGAACCTTAAAATTAGGCTTAGTAATTTATATTTCAGTATCTTATCTTACTTTGAAATGATTTAGGTAGTTAAAGAATAGTCATTAATCAACCTAATTTAATGTAAGTCTAAGATTTTAAGTTACCAAAAGATCTTGGAAATTATATCCTCATACTGACATACCATAAAACATAATTACTGTTGAAATAAGTTTGTCAAAATAATGGTTCAGTTTGATTAATTGTAAACTTACATTTTTCATAATCTTAAACATTTAGTAGATGTAACACGAGCTTATTTTGTCAGTAAGCATGTGCAAGTTTAGAAAGAACATATCCAAACAAAAAAAATATATACGACTGTATTAGCCTTAATTTCCGGGAATTTTAGGAATATTCAACTTACATAGGCATTTATTTATCTCTAAGCCAATCAGAATAGAGCTCCTTTAAGAAATTTTATAATTTAATTTGGTTCTACCATCCAGAGGTAGGAAAATATTACACATACCTAACTTACATGCACACAGACCACAGTAGTTTGCTCAGGCTGACAGAACAAAATGCTCTTTGTGGCTCTTTGTGGTGACTCTGCCCACATAGCTCTCTGTAGGGCCTTGCCCTTGTGGTTCTTTACAGGAGCAGCCTGGCCTGCTGAAACCAAGGAGGTGGTCCACCCTCTGAAACTGAGGAGGAATCAGCCTTGCACTCAGGGCCTATGATGGGAGTGGCAGTCCTAGTAGTTCACGCACTCCGCTTCGGGGGCCCGGGGTTTGCAGGTTCGGATCCCGGGTATGGACAGACTCACCACTTGTCAAGCCATGCTGCGGTGGCGTCCCATATAAAGTAGAGGAAGATGGGCACGGATGTTATCCCAGGGCCAGTCTTCCTCAGCAAAAAGAGGAGGATTGGCAACAGATGTTAGCTCAGGGCTAGTCTTCCTCACAAAATAAGTAAATAAATAATGATAAAACTAGTCCTTCATTAAATATAGCTTAAAAAGCATTGTTCTAGAGCATTCTCTGATATTCTGTCCTAATTCTGGGCTCTTCCCTTTTACTCCCTCCTATCGACTTCTATGAATTAGAAGCTAATGTCTAATGTTGCAAGCCAGGCCACTTCAGCCTCCCTCAGTGAACTGAAAATCACCCCCAACTTAAATTCATCTCTGAAAACTTGCACATTCCCCTCATTATGTTTAGATATGACTTGGCTTTAACCATTTGTTTTCTCTCAGAGACTAGCTTCAAAAAGTAGGCACAAATCTGCAAGTTTGAAAGTGTCAAGTAACACAGGTTTCACAAAATATACCTAAAAATGTTTTATTTTGCCATTTGAAAATATTTTCAAGACTTCAAAATATAGACGTCATAGTTGTCAAAAAAAAATCTACTCTCACTTATGTGCCAGGCATATATATATTTTTCAATGCATTAATAAAGAGAATAGTCAAGAAGGAAAAGTAAATATTAAACAAGTTACTACAAATAAATAATTTTGATTCTGCAAAGACAGGATTTTTTGATTATAAAAATACTTACGGGATATGTATTGTAGTCTATAATAAGGGACTGTGATAGGATGAATAATAGCCCCCAAAGATGTCCACATCCTAATTCCAGAACCTATGAATGTTACCTTATATGGCAAAGTGGACTTTGTAGATTTGATTAAGAATCTTGAGATAGGGAGATTATCCTGTTAGATCTGATGTAATCAAAAGGGCCCTTATAAGAAGAGGATATCAGAGTTTCTAGTAGAAGAGGTGACAATGGAAGCAGGAGTTTGAAGTGAAGGGAGGAAGGAGTCATGAGCCAAGGAACGCAGGTGGCTTCTAGAAGCCGGAAAAAGCAAGGAAACAGATGGTTCCCTAGATCCTCCAGCAGGAACTAGCCTTGCTGACACCTTGATTTTAACCCACTGAAAATGCTTTTGGACTTCCGACCTCCAGAACTGCGAAATAATAAATGTGTGTTGTTTTAAGCCACTACATGTATGAATAGGAAACAAATACAAGGACCTAATGTTTGTAGGTGAGAGGCAGAGAGGGTTTTTCATAGGAAACGATATTTAATCTGAGGCATAAAGAAAAAGCAAAAATTAGGCAGGTAAAGTGGGAGCAGAAATTTCCAGGTAAGGGACATAGAGTATATGTAAAGAATTTGAGGCAAGAAAGAGCATGATGAGTGTATTAGTTACCTGTTGCTTCTGTGACAGATTCCATACACTCAGTGACAGAAAACAACACTGGATTTGTTATGCAACAGTTCTAGAGGTCAAAAAGTCAAAAATCAGTCTCACTAGGCTAAAATCAAGGTATTGACTGGGCTGTGTTTCTTCTGGAAACTCTAGAGGAAAGTCCGTTTCTTTGCCTTTTGCAGCTTCTAGAGGTTACTTGTATTTGTTGGCTTGTGGCTCTGTTTCAGCCAGCAATCACATCACCCCAACCTCTCCTCCTCTGACTCTCTTGGCTCCTTCTTTTACTTATAAGGACCCTGTGATTACATTAGGTCCACTGGGACAATACAGGATTACCTCCAAATCTCAAGATCCTTAACTTAGTCACATTTGTAAAGTCCCCTTTACCATGTAAAGTAACATATTCTTGGGTTTCTGGGATTAGGATGTGGACATTTTCTGAGAAGGGGGTTGTTCTGCCTGCCACAGTGAATTTAAGAAATGGAAATTATAGCGATATCTAGAGAACAGAGTATGAGGAGAGAGTAGTAAGAGAGAGTCTTAAAAGGTAAGCAACTATGAAGGGCATGTTAAACCATGTTAAAAGTTTCAAATTTTACCCAAAGTGAAGTCATTATATTCTACCCTAGAATAGCTAGAAGACTTCCTAGAAATTCATCGATTTTTTTTTTTAAAGCATAAAGGTAATTTTGAGTTCCAGGTGAGGAACTGACTAAATGTAAGTCCATAGAAGGTAAGTTCAGAGGCTAAGAGAGAAGGTGGGACCAAGATGGTGGAATAGAGATGGAAATAAGTGGATAGATTCCAGAAAATTTTCAGAGGAAAAACTGAAAATAAATGGTGAATGATTGGAAAGATAAGGGATCAAGCAATCTTGGGCATCCTGATTTCTATAAAACCCTGGCATGCATGTAGGCCATAAACCGAGAGAAGAGAAACCGGATGAGGGGCAAATTGCGAGTGGGGATATCTTGGGGTTAATTATATAAATACTGTGTTTTGGTATCATAGATACATTCAACTGAAGATAATTGTTTTCACAGTTCAGGAGCGCAGATATGGGGACTAGACTGAAGATGATATATTTGGAATTAATAGACATAAACACATCGTAATTCAAACCAGTGGAGTGGAGGATATTACTTGGGGAAACAATGAAGTTTGAGAAAAGAAAAGAGTTGAGCAATTCCAACATGTAATGAGATAAGAGAAGTCAGAAAAAAGTGACAATATATTGTCTAAAGGAGAGTTAGAAAGAAGTCTGAAGGCTGAAGTGTCATGGGAACCAAGAGATGAGAGTATATTAAAAATGAGATTTTTCAGCTGTGATGAAAGTTGCTAAGAGTTTAATGAGTGAAAACCAAAAATGCCCATTGAATTTATTAATGTCAAATTTCTTGGCAAACTTAAAAAGTGTAACTTCTGTGGAGTAGTGGGGACTAAAGTAGTCAGATTTTAGAGGATTGAGAAAGGGAAAACCGTTTACAACTCTGTGTAACTGTGAAGAGGAGTAAAAGGATGTTGAGTTAATTGGAGTTTGGTATGTGTTTTTCCTTTTCTCTTCTTTTTTAGTGATAGGAGAAATAAACCTGGTTTCAGTGCAGATGAGAAAGTGCAGGATAGAGAAAGAGAAGTGAGGGAGTGTGTGGTGGTACAAGATTCCTGGAGACCTTGCTCACAAAGGTGCTGCCTGGTTGAAGGAGAGAGTTTTGACCAAGGAAAGTATAGAATTCAACCAAAAACTTTTCATGAACTTTTCTTATTTTAGAGGCCTGTCCCTTGCCCAACCTTCAACCAAGTTAAGATGTAATCATTATTTTCTTTTGAAAATAATTTCTGCAATTTGTTTTATTTTTTAGCTTTTTAAAAAGTATTCTTTTTCTTTCAGTTTTTAATTCATGTTGTCATGCCTTGATTGCATGAACTTTTATATTTATAAATTCTCACTTATTTAATCTATACATCTCAAACCTTCAATTCCTTCTCTTTTATAAAGTTACCTTGTGCTTCTTTATTTTTTCCTAGTTTTTTTTTTTTTTTACTTCATCTTTCTTGTGTTTATTTTTGTTGGAATTTTAATTTTCTTTTATCTTTTATTCTATTCTTTTTTCTTTCAATATATCACCATTTTTTGTTGTTCTTTTCATCTTAAACCAAAATCAGACCTTTGAATTACTTTTTAAAAAATCTACTTCTTCATTTCAATTTTTCAATGTAAGAACTTTGAATTATTTTTAAGAAATATGATTATAAAGAAGTTAATATGTAGAGCTCCTTTTCCCATATGCAGGAGACTTTGTTGGTTTTCTTCCCATTATCTGATGCTGAAGCAAGCCCCACCTCCTATTTTTTCCAGTGGATCTCTCCATTCTTTTAATGACGACTCTTAAAAACAAACAGTCAAAATAAACCTTTAACCAGGGGATTAAGGATAAGGGGCTAATTCCTAGTTGAGCTAAAATTCTTTTTTGGCAGATTAAATATTTGATATACTGAAATTATTTTTTCTAGATATTCATACCATGTAACGATTCAAATAAATATTTGTGTTTTAAAATCCATTGTCTCTGATCTATTAAAGCATTAGATTTAAAGCAAACTGACATAGCACATCACGGGAGTAGTGATCATTCTGATACTTGTACAAGTAGACATGGTAAAGACAACCAAATCGGTGCTACTACATAAATAGTATTCCTTTTTGGTCCTTTAAACTACTGTAGCGTGATGTTCTTAAAAAATTGATTAGGCTCATACCACATGTGCTATTTTTCTTTCTTCTTGCTTTTATCATTTAATATTATGTTGTGAGCATTTTACCATTTGCAATGTTTTAAAATGAATAATGTTTCATCATATAGATTATCTATAGTTTAAACATTTTCACATTATAAGACTCTTAACGTTGCTTCAAAAGCTTGCATATAATACTTATTCTGATTATTACTTTCAGATACATATCAAAAAATGAAATTTTTGAATAAAAGGGTGTAACTATTTTTAAAGGTCTTGTTACTTATTGCCAAATGCATTTCCACACCACGTAAGGAAAGCCTGACTGTCCCCTTGATTCAGCCATACCATTATCAATTACCCTCTTGTTCTGCTCCCAGGATTGGCTTCCCTGTTCATTATGCTCTATTGCTCTTGGCCTCTGGTAAATCCCCCTTTCTTCATCACCCTCCTTGGCTACTTTTGAAGAAGTGACTCCCTCGGAAATGTGAGTAGCTTCTAAGTCTACTTCCTGCTCTTACAGAGTCGGGAGTCCCAGAGTGTTTTTACGTTTTTAATAGTCTCAATCCCTTTCAGTCTAGGTTCAGGATGCTTTTGCCTTTCTAGCTTTTTAAAAAAATATTGTAGAGTCTTATTTATCTTGAATTCATCCCATGAGCCAAAAAGCCATAGCCACAATTCTTTGATGTGACTCTACCTAGACACAGTTCTTGGTTGTTTGGACAATGCCCTAAAATCCCAAGTCACCTGACTGCCCCAGAGTAACAAAGGGAGTGCACTACAAAGTTATGTGGTGAAGGACAAGGATAGGGAGGGGGTGAATAATTGGGGCTATTTTTTCAATCTACTACACTACAGGAGTAGGAAAGAATGAGATGTAACAAGGAATCTCTGCCACAGCCGTACATGAAATTCTTAAGCCACATATTAATTTCTTTTTAAGATTCTGTGTAAGTTGTTTCATATACTCCTAATATTTAGTTTTGCCGATGTCAAGCCTAGGGCTAGCTTGGATTTTGCCCCTCTCAGCCATTTTTATGTTCACTGCTTTTCTTTTTAATTTGAAACGCAAAAGTTTTTGTCTGTTGTGTAGATGTATCTCTTACATAGTTTAACATGAAAAATGAAGGATATTTTTAATCTGTATATTCACAGAGTTTGGGAAGGTTTAGAATATTTGTTTTCAAATTATATCTATGACAAGTTTCTTTTTTAAGCTACAAATTCAATTTTTTAATAGATTTTTTTAATAGATAGTTATATTCAGATTTTCTATTTCTTTAGTGTGCTTTGTGTCAATCAAGGAATTTGACCATATCATCTAAGCTGTTGAATTTGTTGGCATAAAGTTGTTCACAGTATTCCCTTATTTTCCCTTTAATATCTGTAGGATCAGTAGCGATGTCCCCTCTCCCATTCCCAATATTGGTCATTCTTCAGATCAGTTTGGCTAGGGATGCGTCAATCACTGATTTGTTAAAAGAACCAACTTTGGTTTCATTGATTTTCTTGATTGTATTTTGTTTCTATTTCATTATTTCTTTCTTCTCTTATCTTTATATCCTCCCTTCTGCCTATTTTCAGCTTTATTTGCTGATCATTAATTTGAGATCTAATTTTTAATATAGACATTTAATGGATAAATTTCCCTTAAAGCAGAGGTTTTGCTGCGTCTCATATATTTTGGTATGTAGTATTTTCATTAAGTAAAATGCAGTTCAAAATTTTTTTCCAAATTCTGTTGTGGTTTGTTCTTTGCCTCATAGATTATTTGGAAGTATGTTGATTAATTTCCAACTACTTAGGAATATTTGTTTATGATATTGAGTTCTCGTTCACAGAACATATTTAGTATGACTTCAACCCTTTGTCATTTACTGAGATTTGTTTTATGGTCTCGATTATTGCCTATATTGGTGAATGTTTCATGTATGCTTGAAAAGAATGTCTACACTCCTATCATTGGGTACATATTTTTCTTTTTCTCTTTCCTCTCTCTCTCTGTTTCTTTCCTTCTTCTCTCATCTCTCCTTTCTTTTCTTTTTTTCCTTTTCCCTTTCTATCTTCCTTCCTTCCTTCCTTTTATCTGCCATTAAGATTTTCTCTTTATTTTAGCTTTCAGTAATTTGACTATGATATACCCAGCTGTTTTTCTTTATATTCACCTATTTATTCTACTTGAGGTTCTTTGAGCTTTTTAAGTCTGTGGTTCATTTTTGTTTCTTAATTTAGGAAATTCTCAGCTGTTATCTCTTCATATATTTCTTTTGCTTTATTTTCTGTATCTTCTCTTTCCTGGATTCTAGTCATACATATATTTTAGTCTTTTTGATATTTTCCCAAGTCTTGGATTCTTTGTTCTTCTTTTTTCATTTTATTACTGGGTTGTTTTTTTTTTTTTTTTTTTTGTATTTCAGTTTGGATAATTTCTATTGACCTAGCTCAAGTTCAGTACTTCTTTTGATTGCTATATCCAGCTTTATAATAAACCTGTTGATAGATTTCTTCAACTCAGGTTTTTTTCCTATTATTTACTTTTGATTATTTTTTTTCTAATAGTTTCTATTTCTCTGGTGAAATTTCCACCTGTCTGTGGATTTTACCCTCTTTTTCCATTAGATTATTTAAACATTAATCATAATTATTTTAAAGTTCTATTTGATAGTTCTGACAAATGAGCTATCTCTTATCTCGTTCTGTAGACCATTTTATTTCTTAAAGATTGATTCTTTTTGTTGCTTTTCTATGTGTCTCCTAATATTTGATTGAATACTGAATAATATGTGTGAAAGGACAGTAGAATCTGAGGCAAAATTATTTGTGCCTGGAAATGAGTACATTTCTTTTTGTCAGGCCATTACTATGGTTGATTGTATTAATCGAGTCAGTAGTTGAGCTGAGTTAGGGTTTTGGTGTTGATATATCAACCTTTAAGACATCACAGGATTCAAATGCCTCCAGCAGTGGCCTATTGCTACCTTGTGCATCATGTGGGAATAGTTTGCTAAGGCCTTTCTAACAAAGTACCACAAACTGAGACACTCAAACAACAGAATTTCATTGTCTCACAATCTGGAGGCTGGAAGTCTGAGATCAGGGTGTCGACAGGGTCACGCTAGGCCTCTTTTCTAGCTTCTGGTATTTCCTTGGCTTGTGGTGGCATAACTCCAATGTTCACATGGCACTTTCTCTGTGTAGGTGTCCAGCTCCAAATTCTCCTTTTTATGAAAACACCAGGCATATTGCATTAGAGGTCCACCCTACTCGAGTATAATCTCATCTTAACTAAATACCTCTGTGATGACCCTATTTTCAAATAAGATCAAGTTCTGAGCTATGGGTTAGTTATTCAATACGTGAATTTTGAGAGGAGACAATTCAACCCATAACAGTGAATAGAGAGTGCTGGATGGTTTTACGCAGTGCTCCATCCTTTACTTTCACCACATCCTGCATTACCTGTGTCACAAAGGGATTGCATGCTTTTGGCCCTTTGACTGTGATAGGTTGTTGTTGCTCATTATTTGATGCAAGGCTTGTTTTGGGGGGCAGATGTTTTTTTCTGCCAGTTTTAGGCAACCCTTGTGTGCCTGAGATTCAAGAATGAGGCTTTCTCCGAATTCCTGGTCCTTCACTCATGGCAGAGGAACTCTCCCTCACATATGGTACAGAGTCTATAGGGCAGGTGTATTTCCTGCTCCTTCAACCAAGGCATCTGAATTCTTCCTTGTGTTGGTAGAGAGTGGGGGCTGTGAGTGAACTTCCTGCTCTTACTGCAGTGGCAGCACTTCTTGTTTTGTATCAGTACAGGTTCTAGGCCCGAGTAGATTTCCTGCCTTTGCCCCAGTGGCAGATGACTTTCACCTCTTGTTACTTCAGAGTAGAATTGGGGGGAAGTAGTTTCTATCCCACCCTCAGAGACAACCAATCTTTGCCTGGAACCAGAGAGTTGAAAGATCTTCTGTCCCACTCCCACCAGCAGATAGCTTTAGCTTCCGCTCCTCACATCAGTAGCTGCCAATCTTTCCTTGGATCTAGAGAAGGGAGGATTTCCTCCCTTTTCCCCATGACAGTCAGCTTTTCCTGTCAAAGCAGGGGTGGGTCCCAGGCAAGACTGGATGTTTCCCCCTCCCCTAGGAGCAGCTTGCTTTGGTTTATTTCAGAAAAGTTCTGGCAGGTTTCTACGCTGTCCCCCAGCAGCAGCTTATCATCATCTTGCATTCCTGCACAGCCTGAGTCATTGACGAGCTTTTCTAAGCACGACTACTCCAACCTCAAACCTTGTCAGGGCCTCCAAGCCCGTGCCACAAGGTGAACTCATTCAGTTCTCATGCTCTGGCCCCAATCTTCCTCATGAACCCCTGGTGAAGGCCTATAGAAAAGAGCTGCAAAACGGGGCAAAATTACCTTGAATGTGAGGCTCCTATGTGTTTTACACAGTCACTCTAGCCCAGGAGAGCATTTGTCACCCTTTGGAATTAGTTTATCTTAATACCTGGTAATCTCAGTTCCCTAGTGAGTTGAAAAAATATGATGTTGTAGATTATCCAGACTTTTCTCATGGTTAGGGTTGGAATGACATTCTGTTGCAGATTTACACATCTTAAGTATTAGTAGAACTCTTTCTAATTATACCTTGAATTATTCTTCTATCCAATATTTCTGGTACATTCATCAGAAGCACCTATACTTTTTATATCAGATTTCCATTCTCTGTCTTTCATAGTTCTTACATTTTCTTTTATAAGTTCTTCTTGTTTATATCCTCTGTGTTATCTACTCTAGATTTCTGATGATGATTTCCCGTGAATAGTTTCTTACTGCCTCAATGGTTATTTTAAGATTTAATTTTCATCCTTCCTCAAGACAGTTAGCTTTTTAGTCCAGAGAATCTCACAGGTTGGCTTTTTTCATGTATTAGTCTTTCTGCTTCCTGCTCTTCTTTCATAGTAGTCAGGTCTTAGAACCTATTAGGACAATGAATAAGGTTTTCTAACATTTCTTAATGTTACACTGTTGAATCTTTTCCTAAAATACTTTTCATTTGAGTTTCAGCATGATGGTCTTTTTATTCTGTCCTGCCATACTTTTTCTTTTGTTCCCAAATTTTGTTTGTTTTCAAACTATTCTTTGTTTAGAACTGACGTTTGCACCCAAGAAGCATGTATGTGATCTATACTTTTGCTAAGTGTTCTTTGATCTTGGTAGATTTTCCATCTCATTTTATGACTAGAAAGCAAATTGTGTTATACCAATTCTAGCATACTTTCTAGCAAGACTCTCTTAATAGTTAGGAAATGGGTGTGAAGTAGTCTGGCCAACACCAAAAAGCAGCCACACTGATGAGTACAGGTCTGCTGCTTCTGATCAAGAAATTGATTGTGGCCTGGAGCCACTTTCTACCTACTTCCAAGAACAGCAAGTTTGTTTTGCTTCACAGGATGGAGCCACAAATATCATTTAATGAATTTGGTTTGTCAGTGTAGCTCCAAAGCTTTTGTCACTTCAACTTCCTCTTTATTTCTGGCAGTATGTTTAGTGACTTGGTTTTAACACTAACATATAAAACTACTTTCTCCTCTTCATTTATGGCCATCTAGAGGGAAGTTGAAAAGGTTGGATCAGAGACTACTAGTAGATTCCATTTTTAAACTGAAAACCTAACATGAAGCTTTCCAACGATGACATATATTCTATGGTCATCATATTGATGCTGAAATTTTCTGATTTTTGATAAAGTAAATAAACAGCTGTTAACTGATATGGCGTAAGGGGTGTGTAGTACTTAATCATTAAACTGCATCGGTAGTTTAATCAATTGTCATATATTTATTGAGTGCCTAGCAGGCGGTCTGAGCTATCAAACCTCCACTGTGGCATTACACAATCAATTTCAGAGCTTTGAAAGTTGACAGAGCATTCTTAGAGCAGCCCCACTTAAATTTGGCTTTCGGGCTGTTACCTAGTTAGATAATATATAACTTTTGTCACTTTTAATCTGTGCTAGGAAAGAACATCTAAATTAAAATCAAACAAAAATGGTGTGCTCATTTCCCTTTCAGTTTTTCTCCCAATTTAACAGCTACTTTACCCTCTAAGTCTGGAAGATACATAGCGTAGCTCTGTGCTGTGATGCCTAGGTTATCTGCTCTGCATTTCTAGGAACTGTCCATTTGGGTCTGAGTTCTTTGATTTCTGATTGGGGTTTGCTGGAGATAGCAATGAGGTACCGAAATTCTGGTGAAAAGCAGTCCTGGAAAATAATAAACATTTTATATCCTTAATCATAAATTGGAACAACTTGGTAAATATGGGAGCTCCCAGAGTGAATCAGACCTCTAATGTGAAAAACTTCATACATTCTAGAGTTTGAAGCAAGTAAAGTGGGATTGGTAACTAAGAGCTGTTAAGCAAATACCTTGTCCCAAATGTGTTAGGTATTAGTACCCACACACCCACTCTCCCCATTTTTCACTCTTTCAAATATGATTAATCTAGGGGTGGAGAGTTTAATAACTTGCACTACCAGCTGTCAATTGGTAGTGTCACATCTTGCACTTAGGTCTTAATAGGTGCAAATACTGTGCTCTCCCTCCTGTAATATTCTGCCTACAATATGTAGGATATCATTTAGGCTTTGGGATCACAAACAACTAGTTTGACTCTTCGAGGTTTAACGTTTAGCTAGGGACTTTGGCTACATCAATTTAAACAGCAAATCTGTATAAAGGATAGCACATGAAAGGGGTCATTCCAATAAGGAGTAAAACTTCATAGGAGAAAATATTCATGACTGGTACCGTTGGGTATATCTTTGTGGTTTGGCAGATAGCAATTAAGATAGTAGTGAGTATCAGGCTGACCTAAATGTCTCAAGAGTGAATTCAAACACTAAGAAATAACAAAAATATTGAGAATTATAAGTCAACATAGAAGCAAATAATATTATACTAACTTATCAGGACTAATGAAAATGAAGAGTCTTAGTCATCTTCTGTCTATTTCTGTTTGTACTTGCGATGCATAGCCATGTGATTGCTTTTTAAACATTTAGGTAACATGGTAAACACAGTTAAGACAATAGTGTCTATCTGGAGCAGCCTGAAAGTGCCATGTCAGTGGAAGTTATTAAAACCACATTAAAAGGTCACTTACCATTTGTGGCTTACAGGTCTTCAGGAGTGAAGGGCAAGGGGTGCCACCCTCACTCGGCCCTCATATGGACATCAACAACCTAATCCTTCTACGAGGTTTTGAAATACCTTTAATGTTCTGCACAGGAAGCAACTGTTATTTATAAATATTTTAAAACTTTCAAATATTTATTGCTCAAGAGAGAGGATAAGAAGGGTACTTTAGGAGGGGGGTGAGTAATGAGCTATTGGGCAAACCAGAAAATAGATGATAATGCTTTAGGAGCAGTGAATCCATCAGTGTGCTGGGATGAATAGGTTCATTTTTAGGTGCGTTTGAAGATAAGTCAGGAGAGGTAAGTAGTAGCCAGGTTGTGAACGATCAGGTTAAAACGTTTGGATTTTTCATTAGGTGATTGGGAACAATAAAGCATTTGAGCAATAAAAGGGAGAGTTCCAGCAGTACCACAGGAGGCTAAAACTTGCAGAGGTGCATTCTATCAAACAGTGGAAAGAGAGCCTGAGGGCAAAGTATTAGTCAATTTCTGTTATACAACAAAGAGCCTCAAAATATCAGTGGCTCACGACAGTAAATGTTTATAGCTTCCTTTCGTAGTTTTGCAGGTCAGCCAAAGCACTTTGGCTTCCGCTTGCAAGTTGCCTATGCTTGCTATAGAGTGCAGATTGGGTTCAGGTCTGCCCCACAAGTGTATCATCCTGGGATCAGAGTCTACCAGCGACATTTCTTTTCTCTTGACAATGACACGAGCACAAGCAGAAACACCTGCTGTTTCTTAAAGCCTCAGCTCAGAACTAGTTATTGTCACTTCCTTCAAAATTCCATTGGCCAAAGCAAGTCAATGGCCAAGCTCAACATCAGTGAAATGGGAAAATATACTTTGCCCATTCTAGTAGTATCACAATGTCACATGGCAAGGGGGGGGGCAGTATAATTCAGGAAAGTAAAGAACTGGAACCAGGGACCATACATTCCACATAGAGAGAGACTGGTTGGAGACCTACTGCAGTAATCTAATCTTATGGTGACAAGGGCATTAACTAAGGTAGTGACAGAAGAGATTTATAATTATAGGAAGGAAAGAATTCACAAGACAGTCCTAATGAAGAAGGAAGAGAATTTGCTGACTGACCTGATGTTAGGAATCCTGGGAAAAGATTCAAAATGAATACAAAGTTCTAAGTGTAGGGGACAGAGTGGCTGACACAGGATAAGTAATTTGTCTTAAAGACATCAAATTTGGGGTGCCGGCCTGGTGGCATAGTGATTAAGTTCACCACGTTCTGCTTCAGTGGCCCAGTTTTGTGGGTTCAGATCCCAGACACTGACCTACAGCGCTCATCAAGCCATGCTGTGGTGGCAACCCACATACAAAACAGAGGAAGCTTCCTCACCAGAAAAAAAAATAGACATGAAATTTGAAAACTATGATGACTCTGACAACTAAGTATGATCAGTCCCAAATTCATAATCTCAACCACCATGCTGTCTTGCTATCAGTCATACTATTACCAGAAATAAAGCACAATATGGGTCAGATGTGGAGGGAATTGGTCAAGTTATCACTGCTCTTTAGTTCTCCCCTGTACATATTGGAATCTGAACATGTCAATGAAAGTTTCTTTTTTTTTTTTTTTTGGCGAGGAAGACCAGCCCTGAGCTAACATCCATTGCTAATCCTCCTCTTTTTGCTGAGGAAGACTGGCCCTGGGCTAACATCTGTGCCCATCTTCCTCTACTTTATAGGGGATGCCACCACAGCATGGCTGACAAGCAGTGCGTCTGCCGGCGCCCGGGATCGGAACCCGCGAACCCCGGGCTGCCAAGCGTGAACCAAACCACTGGGCCGGCCCCTCAATGGAAGTTTTTAAGAACCAAATTAACATATTCTCTTCAGAAATGACTGAGATCAGAGATATTCCAAAGTAGCTTGGAGGTAAGAGAATTTCCCCAAGAAAATTTTAGCTTGCTCTCTTTTGACCCAATTCTATGGGATCATTTAGAATTAGATAATTGAACTCATTTATTGGTTACATAGATTATTCTTTTTTTTACTGCTCCCTTATATTGTGGTTTTTGGATGTATCAATTTTTTCCTGACTCCTGGCTAATTTCTTCATGTGTATAAATTAGGAAAAAATTAAGGAAGGTGATAATATGTGGCATGAAAACTTATCGAAAAAACTAATGCAAACATGAAAATAATTATCTTTTATTTAAATATATCTTAGAATAGACTATGATATATATGTAAAATAAGCTGTGGAAATTTTGAAAATTTTAAATGGATCTTCAGAATTTGTAATGATATTTGATGAATTTTGAAAACTCAAATTGATTTCATTACTTTAGTTATATTTAGACAGTTATTAATAGTTAGGTAAGTAAATTTATATCAGTTCTTTGTAACATAGAAGTTATTATGCCTATGAACCAGAAACCAGATAATTTAGTGAAAAAAATTCCATCAATATTATCATCTGACATCATGTGGAGAAATCAATAGGTTTCTTGAATGTGCTTGTCAATACATATTTTGGTGTTGTATTGCTACAGTCTATCAGTATAGCAAAAACCTTTCTGTATATTTTTCGTCTCTCTTTCAGGTCATCAAACATCCATTGCTCTGTTTTCCAATTATTATAATATGATAAAATAGAAAAGGAGGAACATCATGGAACTTTCCCAGAATATCACATTTATGACCTTTTTTAATTTACCTTTTTTTATCTCACATAAGGGAAGACTGCATATGTGACAAGCATAAATAAACCATCAAAAAAGAGAAAAAAGAATATATTAAAATAAAAGAGTAGTTCTAAAGGATACTTTACTTGAAAAATATAACTAAATTAAATATATTTACCACTATTTGCAGTATCGTCATGAAGCCCAAATTTGGAAGAGTGAAACGCAGAACTCAATGAAATTATAGCTGGAAATCTAAGTATTTTACAGGCATAGAGACCTTAACTTATGTAAAAGTAAAATTTTTAACCCTTCAGAGCTGTTGGGGAGTAATAAAAGTTGCTGAGTGGCTTGGACTTAAATTCTATAGCCAAACTCAGGAAGTTTGAACCCTTCCCACTGAAGCTGAATCTGTAGCTCACCTTTTGATATTCCCTTAAGGAAGGGGGAAATGCAGAAGGGCTGAGGCAGACTGAGTGTCACCAAAATGTCAGGAAGCGCCATGTTTATACAATATCAATGGAGCCTATACATTCTTAAAACTCACCGTGGATCAAAATATGAAGTTGGGGTTTAGAAAGAAAGGATTAAAAAGGAATTCAGCATTTTAAAAGATTGATTCCCTGGCAGCTCCAGTGGTCGCAACGGAAAGAGCAATAGAAACACTCTTTGAACCTTCAGAGCGGCCGTACTTCTAAAGTGGTTGGAGATTGAATTCTTTAAAAGGGTGTGAAAAAACGTAGAGGTTTGTTTCTTTGTGTTTTTGTTTGTTTGTTTCTTTGTTTGAATTCTCCTTATTAACATAAATGAACACAACGGAGACCACCGCAGCTGACGTAGGAGTTGAGTATCAAATTTGTCACCTTTGTGTCAGACCATAAATCCCTTCTTATTTCAGAACATTATATTTCTCCCCATATTTTATAATATCTATCACTGTTAAATTCTCAGGCTTACAAGAAATGATTACATTTTTGTCCTTTCAGCAATTAAAGAGAAATGCAGTATAATGTCAAAGAAAAAGTAATAGTGTTTTTATTATTTATTGTCTGAAAAATACCTATACAGTCTTTCCACACTTCCCCAAACTTACTCTTTAAAAATTAAAGAAAACAGTCATTAAGGAGATTCAAGTGCCAGAATGATGAAGCAATTAATTAACAGAAAATGAAAATTTAGCAGTCTCTGAGCAAGCTATAGGATATAAAATATTATTTTAAAAGACTTTTTACCTTTTATAATATTAACATTCAATATATGAAAATTGTGGACTTAAAAATATGTACATATAGGCGATAGGAAAGCCATTTTACACATGAACATATGAAAACTTTTTAATGAAAAGACCAACACAATTTAGCTGGAGTCACACAGAATAAAGCCCAAACTGAGGTTTTACTGCTTACATAACAGGTCACTGCTTGCATAACTTTTTTATTTACTATCCTCCCTTAGACTTAATTTCTACATCTTTTCAATAAGGGAAATTAAAAAACAAACAAACAAACAGAAAAAAACTTCGTGGGTTTGATTTGATGATGAGATTAGATCATATGTACATTTAACTTAGCTCTATAGCAAGTACTTGGCATGTGGTAAACTAATGATCTCTGTTATTATTCTCACTGCAGACATATATATTGAGTGCCAATACCTAATACCTGAAGCCTGATAATTTGAAGATCATAGCATTAATTTTAATGATTTACCACTTATCTACACTGTATCTCTAGGTGATTTTATTTATAATCTCTTAATCTAACATTATAAAGCTAATGCTTTTATATTTATATCTCTGGGCTAAAATTTTCCTTTAAATTCCAAACTCATATTCAACCACATATTTGACATATAATTTGCATATCTTTCAGGTCCATGTTCAAAACTGAACTCTTGATAAGATGCATAAAGAGCTGCCTTCCCCCAAAAAGCACGTGCGCAGGCACGCAGACACACACACACTAATAACAAAAACACCAATCAACCAACCAATCTTTCCACTTACTATAATTTACAAATAACTCCAAAACTTGGTGACTTAAAGCATGGTGACATTTATATTGCTTACAAGTCTGATATTTTGCAGGGCTTGGTAATGATAGTTTATCTCCGTTGTACTTAGAACCAGCTGTGATGACTCCAAAGGCTGGGATCTGGAATCATCTGAAGGTCCTTTCATTCTCATGTCAGGTGGTTAATGCTGGCTTTTAGCTGACACCTTAACTGGGGCTGTTGGTTTGAGCACCTGCACAGTCCTTTCCATGTAGCCTTTGCTTCCTTACAACCTCACGGCTGGCTTCCAAGGGTGAGCCTCCCAGCAGTGAGATTGCCTTTCATGACCTAACCTCAGAAGTCATGCATCATCCTCTGCATTGTCTTCTATTTGTCAATGCTGTCATAATGATCCAACTGGGTTCAAAGGAGGGACAATAGTCTCTGTCTCTAGCTGGGGAGTTGAAAGGTTCTGGAAGTGCATGCGGGATCAGAAATGTTGCTATAGCCAGTTTTTTGATAATACAATCTGCCACACCAACCAAGAAACAAAATAGAATTCCTTTATCAGTCATTTCAATTTCAGTAAAAGTCATTATCATCCTCCTGTTTGCTCAAACCCGAAACCAAGAAATCAGCCTTAATGTATCCTTTTCTTTCACTCCTCACATCAGTAAGTCCAGATGGTGTTATCATCACCTGTATTATTTATCTTGAATCCCTTTCTTTCTGTCCTTTTGCTTTGTCCCTACTAATCCCAACATACCTTGTCTTTCTCCTAAGCCTCACCAGTAGACCCTTAACATATGACCTGCTACTTTTCTGTCCCTGTCCAATCCATTCTCTACATATATGTGTTACCTTTAATAACAGATTTAGCTAATGTCACTTTCTTGCTTAAAACAGCCACACATAAGCACGGAATATTTTTCTTAATTTTCTTGTATGGAAGTATGATACGGGTACATGAAACTTTCCAGTGCACAGAGTTGTGTACAATGGAAAAGAGTAACAAAATCTCTCAAGCACCTTTGATTGTTTAAAGATCAGCAGAGTTTATATTCAGTCACTTTCTGCCTTGAAATGATATAAATAAAGGAAAGATTAGATGTGTTTTTTAAACACCCAGAACATCATATGTTTTATTGTTATTTCTCAAAAAGTATATAGTTCTTTTCTCCTATAAATAAGTACACAGGTAATATTATTTTTCCCTTTCTTCACCCACTGTTTTGGGTTGGATCCTAGAGCTCGAATTTTCTATTAAATGTTTCCAGCATATAATTACATAAGGCAAACAGCCATCTTGCAAAGACACGGACTGTTTATATATTGTTTACTGCTCTCTGTTGTGCTGCTTCACGTTCATATGAAGTATATTTATTTTTATATCAACTGAGGATAAACTGTAATAAGATTTTAGATAAGTTAAAAACATATTTCTCAATATCTTCTGATATCTGATATCTTCTAGTATTTTATCTGCTTTTCATGCTTGATTTTCCTTATGCTCAATCATACACTTATGCAATAAAAGTGATCTCTTCAAATGTAATCTATAATTTATAATCCTTAATATAAAAGATACAGCATATTTACAAACACAAACTGTCAAGCATCACTTAACAATGGAGATATGTTCTGAGAAACGGGTCCTTAGGTGATTTTGTCGCTGTGTGAACATCGTAGTGTACTTACACAAACTCAGATGGTACACACCTAGGCTATATGCTACTAATCTTACGGCACCACAGTTGTATATGCGGTATGTCATTGACAGAAACTTCATTAGGCGACACATCACTGTCTTTATTTATCCACACACCTCTTTGGCAAGAATTTTAAATTGTTACATTTGCTTTTCTTTAGCCATTTCTTATTTTATGTAATGAAATTCACATGAAGAGCTTTAAAGCAGTATAATTTATATTTTATAAAGGTTTATTTTTCTTTTACTTTTCTTTTGCTAGGGGTGGTCTTCCCAGTGACAGTTTTTGTTTTTCTTCCCAACTATGAAACAGCATATATTGTGTATGCCTCAGGCATATACTCGTGCCTTTAAGCAATATGTGGACTGTTCTTGCTTGACCAAAATGTGGACAAATATGCTAAATTCACTCGTAGGATTATACCTCTTTTCAATTCAGAGTCTTCTAATAATTCTTTAGCTACTTCATGAATTTATGTGTTATTTTAATTTAATAGAAGGCATTTTACATTTAAGTTATTGATACGATAAACAAGTTTTGGGGAAATGTTATCTCAATAATTTGGAACTATGTTAAAAAATCGCGATTTTTAAAAAATGAGGTGTGTTTCATCCATTGTTTTCCAGATTTTTTTCTTTCTAATTACCTCAACTGTGAAACATCATTCCTCAAATTGGCCTACATTTACAAATGATCTTAGGAAAACCTTACATTCCATAGAAAAAAAATTTTTTAAGTGAGAAATAAATATTATCCCAAGAGATAACGTCCTTGAGTTTTAGAAAAAAAATAGTAATCTATAGTACACAAGTCACATTGTATAATAATGTATGTGAGAAAACTTTCATTCACAAAATTATTCAATATCTGCATTCTCGATTTTGAGGTCATTGTATTAGTTATCTATTGCTTAGTAACAAATTACCGTAGACTTAATTGTTTAAAACAACACATATTGAATATCTCCCTGTTTCCATATGTCAGGAATCTCGTCATGGCTTCCCTGGGTCCTCTGCTTCAGAATCTCTCACAAGGATGCAGTCAAGGTGTTAGCCAGAGCTGGACTCTCATTTAAAGATTTGAGGTAAGATCTGCTTCTAAGCTCATAGAGTTTTGAGAAAATTCAATTTCTTGCATCCTGTTAGACTGTGGGCCTCAGGTCCTAGCTGGCTTTTGCTTGGAGACTTCCCTCTTTTGCTTGCTTCATTAAAGTGTGCAAGCTGAGAAAGCAACAGAGAATGCCAGCAAGAAGGAAGTTACAATCCTATGTAACTGTTGAGTTTTTAATATTTATTTTTATTGATTTCATCCTAAATGACACATGAGGTGTTCTAAACCAGAGGCAGATTTCCTTATTAAATATTTTGCAGTAAATAATAGTGTTGATATCTGTGTGTCCTAGTCTTTAGCCCTAGGACTACAAGATGAGAGCATGTCAATTGTTGCAAGGCAAGAAGAGCTTGATCTCCGCATAGTGAAGGGTGAGGAAAAATGATTGTTCTATTTTTATAAAGGGCAAGGAAGCATCTTCCCTTCCTTTCTTCTTTTTTCTCCGGGAAGGACATCTTCCTTACTTCAGCCCTTTTTTGTGTAAATAAAATCACTCCTGAAGACAAATAACACTTATGTCTGGTCTACAACCTATAGAAGTCTCCAAGTTGCTGGGCCTCATTCCTCCTTGAAATGTAAATCTTTGGGAAGATAACTTTTGCAATCTTCCTGTACCTTGGGGGCTTAACCCAGAGACCTACTCCTGGCTGTCACCATTTAGCCCTCTAAGGAGATAAGAGAAGTTTCATTATTCTCTTGAATTAGAGCAATTAACTAGACAAATGGCTACAGATCTAATTCTCACCAAATGTGAACTAGTTGCTAGGAGGGTTAATCTCCTTATCTGTTAAATTAGAGGTGGACTTCAAAATCTCTAAAATTCCTTTAGTTCAATTTCTCGGCCTAGTCACAGAGGGATTTCAGAGAAACTCACTGGAGACCACCTGGAATTTACATTGAACCAGCATTCAGTACAAATAGGGGCCCATTGAGACTCCCCTCCAAGGATTCACTGCATTCTTCAGGTGACCCCAGTGAGTTCTCCTGAAACCCAGACCTCCTTATTTTAAGTGGATGGTCCAGAGTTTTATGAACTCTTTCAACCCTTAAGACCAGGTATCTTAAGGGGGTACTGGTACATACCTTGATAAGAGGAACGTAGGGGCAATTTCCTAGGCCAGGGGAGCCTAAGGGGGACTTTGCAGTGAATGGGGCAGGCTGACCTGTTTAATTTGGCTTTAAGTTGGAAAAAATTGTGATTATGAAGTCTGAACAAACTGTTTGATATAGAAATGAGAGACTGAAACTCATTCAGCACCGTAGAGAAGGGACACCAGCTCCTTCCAGCTGAAAGGCATTCTCAGGCAACTAAGAACCTGTGGAAATGCCAGAGGATCAATCCTCATGACGTGTAGCAGTCCCACAGGGAACTCCATTTCATGTTAATTAAGTAAAGGCACTTCCAGGGACATGCAAATAAGATTGGTCTTCCAGCACTTTGAGCCCCCATGGAAGTTTTAGACTGCCAGTGAGAGAAACCAAGGCATATAAGAGAGTGTTTACAACCTTTCTTTAGGGAGTAACACTCACAAGCAGCACATTTCTGCTCCACTACACTGTCCCTAGAAATTGTTCAGACTTTATATTAAAATGAAACTAAAGAAAAATGGGAAATCACACTCCTAAAAGCTGACCAATTCCGGAACAGGCAGCCTCCCCTCAGAGCTCCAGATGGCTCCATGCTGACACTTACAAGTGTTTAACAAAATAGGGATAACTATAAACAGCTGATGAGATAACTTGGGATGACTTAAAATTACAGTTGCCATTTTGGGGCTCCTTTTGAGCTTCCAAAACTTGCCTTTTATGCACTAGGTTTAATAGCTGAGGAACAGAGCAATCTTTAATCTTTAAAGAGTCAAGCACACCACCTTCTGGCACAATTGCTCAAAAACCAAAGGTTCCAGAAGGTATAGATATTTACAAAGACGAGTAAAATCTTACTAAGCTTGTTTCTCACCCTGAGGGCTTCACTTGATAATCATCAGATTGAGGCCCAAAATACAGTCTGACAAAAATGTCATCACACCACATTTGTGGTCATAGATGGTTGGACAGAAATGTGGGTTACACTCCATTTGTGGCTAAGGGTCCTACCAAACTGCTGTCAATCTCAGGGGAATTACATTGGCCACTGGGTGGAACGTTCCAATTAGATAAGATCATTTAAAAAGTGCACTTAAAAGCAAAGGCTTTAAAATTCCAAAGTAGCCTTACTGAAAGTTTTGTTACAAAAAACTAATAGAAAATTAAGTTATAAAAGGTACCTAGAAGAAAACCCTATTAGGTCATGGCTTTACAGACACCCCGGTAATCTACCTACAAAAGAGGGCCCAATATGAGCCCCTCCCAGAGTTAACAGTACTCTAAGAGATTTTCTAGGAAGCTACTACATTAAAGATTAATGCAGTACTGCCAGGTGTACTTGCTGTTTGTCCCAGCTGAAACCTGATAAGGTATTTGAAAGAATTGGCAACTTTTGATCAGGAATTTGGCCAAATTGGAAGCTGATATTCAGAGACTGATGGAAACTTTTTTCAGGCCTTTTTCTCTAAGTTAAAATAAAACTAAACACCCAGAAGTAAAGCAGCAAGTTACAGATGATGCAGTTGGACAGGTAGGTCAACCTATAATGTCATTCCAGTTACAACTCAATTTCTGAAGAATTAAGAGCAACTCTCCTTAACCTATAAATCTTTTCAAAACTGGAAATGCAGCTCTAGAGGCAGTTCAGATTCCACCCATTTCCTTTACCTCAAAAAGCTTGTAACCTCTTTGGGAACTGTTATCTAGCCCATCACCAATTCCTAAGACTGAAGGGAAAGAAAGAGAAAAAGGAAATAAAAATGCTTATAGAAGTGCCCTTGCCCCAAATCTATCATCTTAAGTCTCTTCTCCACAAATAACAGTAGAAAAAGCTTAAAACAAAATTTGGTTTCAATTATTCTTTCATAACTAGTGAGCTATGTATTACTATACCTGATTCATGGCAGTAATTTTTCAACAATTGCTATGGAGTCTCTATGTATATGTATCTATATATATTATATATATGTGTGATATTTTTCATGTCTGGATGGTATAATTTCTAAAAGAGCTCTATTTAGTTGACTTAAAGTAAGCACTTATACAAATACCATAGAAACTATCCCAAATATCTTTCAAGTTAACATGATACAAAACAATCTTTGATAAATAAAAGCTTATTTAAGTTTGTTGTTTTGATTAAAATAAAAATGTTTCCAGAGTTATCAGCATTGGACATGATAAAGACATGTTGTCTCTGTTACAAAGTTTGTCAGCAAAAAATAACTTAAAATAATAGCTGATTTTGCCTAATGTCTCATGAAGCTTTGGAAGCAATCTAAATGATTATTGGGAAGAAGTAAACTAAATGGATGTGAAAAGTTTTGGGTGAATTTTTTTTCTTGAGGAAGTTTAGCCCTGAGCTAACATCTGTTGCCAATCTTCCTCTTTTTTTTTTTTTTTTTTTGGCTTGAGGAAAGTTATCCCTGGGATAACATCTGTTCCAATCTTCCTCTATTTTTTACATGTGGGTCACTGCCACAGCATGGCTGATGAATGGTGTAAGTTCATGCTCAGGATCTGAACCCCCAAACCTGGGCTGCCAAAGTAGAGTGCACTGAACTTAACCACTGGCCATGGGGCCAGCCCCTGGGTGAAATTCTTAACAATAATTATGTGTTATGGTAAACTGTAAAATCTTTTGGTAACTTGAAACCTTAGAATTTTGCTAAATTAAGTTAAACAATAAAACATTATCTAGGTCATTTCTGCATAAGGTAAAATATTAGCTATTAATTACTAAATGTAGATTAGTCTATCTTTGGCTTCTTATTACAGAGAAACTAGAAAAATACTTGGGTTTATTGATAGACACGTTTTGTTCCAGGCTGAGAAATTTTCTATGAGAAACCACATGTTTTGAGGTAGTATTTGTGGATCTACCAATCCATATGATGCAATATAAAAAATTAAGGAAAGTAAGATGTATGTTTTCAGTAAAGAAGGACTTTGTTCAAATGCCACCATCTCAGGGATAAATATATCTTGCAATGATCTGTATGTTCTCACATTGGGTTGAGGCCTTTCCTTGCAGAAGAGTGATGGCTTTAATAGTAGGTAAATTGTTATTGGAAAAGATAATTTCTATTTGGGGAATTCCTACTGAGTTATACGGTGACTGGGGAACTCATTTCACTGGACAAATAATTAAATCTATTTGTGACATTTGGCCAATAATGCAACATTTCAACTAATGGCACAATCAAAACTCAATGGGCAAAATGTTCAGAAGCATTTAATCTCTCATGGTCAAAAGCTTCCACTAGTGCTCCTCAATCTTAGATCTATACCCTTTCATAAATATCAGCTATCTCCTTTTAAAATAATAACCAGACAGCCTAGGCAATCAGATGAAGGAGTGTGTGAACCAACTTTGCTTAAAGGAGATATCTTACATTTTTGTCAAGGTCTCATAAAAGAATTGAAAGGTTGGTAGCTGATTCCTTTCACAGTGAGCTCCCAGGAGACAAAGACCTCTAGGATCATGGACTACAACGTGGAGATATTGCTTATTGGAAAAGACACCAGATGAAAGACTCTTTGCAGCCCTGTTGGAAGGGATCATACCAGGTGGTCTTAACCAATTCATGTGCTGCAAAACCAAAAGGCATAGATTCACATTTCTCATTTTACAAAGCCTTCTCCACCTGAATAGATTTCAGCTCCTATATCTGATACCCAGCTTAAACTGACCAAGACTAAAACCTCCAAAGCAGGATGAGAGGAAGACAGCATCTGTTGTAGACAGCTTTTCCGAGACTCTGGACCAGACCTGTATTCACAAAGTTTTATCTCCTCATTTGAACCCTTGCAATGCTTAGACCATAAGCCTATTTTATAATTGTTCCATTTAAGGTTTTCAGAATACTATCATACTTAAAGAAAGGGATTGGTTTGGAGCAGACTGGTCTCAAAGGACAGACTTTTATTGGGTGGCTCCTAGTGGAAATCTATAGTCATGTGAACAATCCTCTAGCCTTGGCTAGTGCCTGTATGGCTAGGATGCTGCACCCTGGGCTTCCCTTGGATGCAGGGAAGGATTCACCCTGAGCTAATATCTGTTGCCAATCTTCCTCTCCTTAAGGCTAGATGGACTTGTTCAGTGTTCCACTGGTATGACCACCTAGCAACAATATCTGTTCCTTCCTTGGGGGCTAGTAGATGTCATATCGCATAGAGAAGCCCTAACTAAATTTACTCCACAGGCCCTTAATGATAGTCAAGCTGGAATAGTCTTATTAAATACTGAAATGTCTTTAATGAGAGAGGCTGTTCTTCAAAATAGAATGGCCTTAGATATTCTAACTGCAACCCAAGGTGGTATATGTGCAATCATTCAAACTGAATGCTGTGTTTTTCTACCTGATGAGTCTCCTAATGTGTCATCTCTGCTAAAGCACATGAAAGAGCAGTTGAATGCCTTAAGTAATCCTACACTCAGTCTTGATTTGTTTGGTTGGCTCCCCTTCAGGTAGTGGTTCCCTTTTGTGATCCAGATTGCAATTCCTATTTATATTACTCCTTGGAATTCTTGTATTAGTCATAATATTCAAACTAATTAATGTTTTCTTTACTCGGTGTTGTAAGACTGGCATGCAGGATAGAGTAATGATTGCTCAGTGACTCGAGATAGTCAATTGATCTTACAACTCTGGATGAGTTTCCTTTTCTGATAAAGGCTCTACCAAAGATCACATTTTAAAACTAATCATTTCAAGTATTGAATTACCTGTTCCATATTTGTAAACAATATGAGCATAAGGGGTCATGTAAAACACAGGTACAATGTTTGTGCAACAATCTAAAATTAATTGAAAAATTATGTAACCTATGAAATGCTTCCCCTATCGATATATACCTCTATGCTTGTCCACTATATCTGACAATTTCCCCTCAATGTGGATAACTGGGCAAATCAATGAAATAGAAGCCTAGAACTGATGGACATATGGACCCAGGGCAGGCAGCAACCACCCTGGCACCAAGGGACAATATTTTGGTCATCAATGCTTTCTATTGAAAGATTATCATTCAAAAGGTGGTGAATGATAGATAAATGAAAAGCAATAAGATATATTGAAGTACATGAGGAAGCCATTTGGTTTAAAACTAATTAGGCCTGCTCTTGTTTTTCCAGAAAGGCCTGATGTAGCCTGTTGAGCATGCATCGTCCATCTGCTTTAAATATTTATAATGCCCCAAAGCCAAGGATGATGCCCTTAAAGATAGAGCTGTTGGCGCCAGCCCTGGTGGTCTAATGGTTAAGTTTGGCATGCTCTGCTTCAGCTGCCCAGGTTTGGTTCCTGGGCATGGACCTACACCTGTGGTGGTGGCTTACATACAAAAAAGAGGAAGATTGGCAACAGATGTTATCTCAGGGAACACCTTCCTCAGCAAAAACAGGAAGATTAGTGACAGATGTTAGCTCAGGGTGAATCTTCCTCAGGAAAAAAAAAGGATAGGGATGTCACCTCCCCCCATATCATCATTTCTTTATAGATAAGCATTTCTTCCCAGAAACTGAGGATTAGTTACTGACCTGCTGTACTCATCTCATGACCACTGACCTGCTTGTGTTCACCTTGTGACCACTGACCTGCTGGCCAGCAAAGCACCTCATGACTGTAGAAATTCCTGTCATATGTGATGTATGTTCCTTGTTCCAAGATGGTATATAACAACTCTTTACACCCCACTTCTTTGGCGTGCTTCTTTCTTTGGTGAAGTTTGTTTCTCCTGGGCTATGGTCCTCAAAGCTAGCTCATGTAATAAACTCACCCCAATTTTGATTTATAGATTGATTATGGATTATTTGCATTGACAAAATATTTATTGATTTTCATTCTGTTTATGTTTTCAAATCAGTATTTGTCAGGTTCATATTATGCTCATTTTCTTTTCCTCCAAGATTACAGGAATACTGATAACTGGGTTTTCTCTAGAACAATTATATGGCAATGCAAAATGAAAATTAGATCATATTTTTAAAGTATAACATTAGGCATAAATGTTTAGGAAAATTAAACCAGTTGGGTTCTAATTTTAATTAAATGCCTTGACCTCCTTTACATACATGAAAGTGCATAATTCATTTTTCCTATAAGGTAATTCAGGGATGTTATGTTACGTTATCTTGACAGCTCTCTCTCTTCACAGGAAAGTATAGTAAGTTTTATTAGCTCCACGTCCATTTGTCCTCTGCCCTTGTTACAGTCACCAATGACCATGCTATCAAATTCATTGGCATTTCTCATTCCTTGTCTCACTTGACTTCTCAGCAATATTTGATTTATGTGATGAATTTGACCAATTTCTTTGTGTTAAAAATCATCTTTAGTTCAATTTCATGATATTATGTTCTTTGGCTTTGGGTTTTCCTTTTTTCATTATGTTTCCATCTGTCTCCTTTGCTGGCTTTTTCTCTTTATACAACTTCAAGTCTTTGTATTGTGCTTTACCCAACTCTTGCTATAAACCTTACCTTGTCTAGGCCATGTAGTCTCCATGTGTTTAGAAACCATTTATCAGCTGACCTCTCCCAAAAACATATCACCAGTCTTGGTTTCACTTTTGAGTTTCAGGACCCATAAGCAACAATCTACTATACGTCTACATTTGGATATCTCTTGATCATCTCAGTCCTGACATGACCAAAATTAATTCTGTCTTAACCCTGCAAACAAACCTATTCCCTTTCCAGACTTCACTATTTCAACAAATGACACTAACTTCCACTAGTTTTTCAAGAAAGAAAGTAGAGCAACCCTTACATATAACTGAATGCCACATCCTGCCAATTTTGCGTCAAAAATAATATCTCATATTTGACATTTTATCTCCATCTCTATCCCATCACCCTTTCTTAATTATCTTGCCTCATCTTCTACTCTTGCTCCCAACCAATCCCATCTGCTAACAGCAGCCAAAATAATCATAAAATAGAAATCAGGTGATGTCATTTCTCTGATTAAATTTTTTCAATGACTTTACATTGTATTCAGGATAAAATTAAAAATCTTTGACCTTGCTATCATAAAGTCCTTCTAGTTTTATCTCCAGTTTTATTATCCCACTCTTATTATCACTCACTCTCCAATTTGGCTTTCAGTCAGGGTCTGGACAATTCTTTTAGCCCTTTATAATTTCATCTTCTTTTCCTTGAAGTATACCTCTTGATTACTTGACTCTAATTCATGCTCCAAATTCTTTTGCTTAGCTAGTTCATACTCATTGATGAAGTTTTGGCTTAAAAGTCAATTTCTCAAAAAAACCTTCCATGATACTGTAATCTAAATAAATTCCTTTTTTATAATCTCAGAGCACCAGTTTCCTTTACTTCATAAACAGTATCAGTTTTAAGCATGACTGTTTATTTCTGTGATTATTTACTTGTTTTCTCTTCTTACTGTATGATAAAGTGAAATTCATTTCTCTCATGCCTATATTTTATTGCTAAGGTTTAGTTCAGTAAATTAATGATAATTTTTATGTAATATCCTTCCCAAATTTCATTTTTTTTCTAAAACCCAAAATAGTATTGTGTATGTTTATTTGTATAGTCCTTGTTCACCTCTGGATCATCTCTTTTACTTCCTATGGTTCTAAAGCTCATCTTATCTCACCAGGATGTGCTTATCAATTCTTCAAAGTACTTCAGATCAGTTTGATGACCCTTTTGTTATGGAGACATGTAATGCCTGTGAAATATCATAGTCAAACTTTATTACTTTATAATTTATTTCTTTATCTTAATTTTCCCTATACTTATCTACAATAAATTCAGACATGCATCCTAAACCTCTTCTACAATTTTTCCTACACTTTTTACAAACTTGCGTTCCCATGGTTTTCTAATTTGCCTTGTAATTATTCTTTACTTTTTAATAATTTTCATTTAATAAATTTAATAATGGCCATAATAGCACAATAGTAACTAAAAATTCCATGATAGTTTTCTATTACAATAACTCCTTTAATCATACATAAAGAGAATGCTGCTCTTTCCTGAAACTGCAGGAGACCTGAACTCATCTTTTGTGTGGCTTTTTGCCAGGAAAGGGGAGCAAAAGTGATTAAAGGATCTTAACCTCATTTTGCTTGAGTGAGAACTTAATGCAGTGAGAATTTATGTAGGAAGTTGACTACTGGAGCTGACCACTAGCCTTGATTTTCCTCCTACAACAAGAACAGGGGTATTTGGGGGGGGGGGCAGGCAGAGCATTTAATTGAGCACATTAAATTCTAGATGTGAGTCAGGTCTTTTTCTTGATGCAATATTATTTTCTCTCAGGAAGGTATCAGAAACGCAGATTACCAAATCACCAGATTTTATGGGCAAGAATGAAAAGTCAGTCAAGTGGGACTGTAAGTGAATTACTTGCTTCATATCACACAACATAATTCATTTGGCCAGTTTGTTTTTGGTGACTTTGTCAATAGCTATTTGAAAAGAACTAATTCACAACCACAGAAGGCAAATTCCATAAACTTTTTCTCCTTTTCTCAAACAGTTTTGTGTTATGTGGTGTTACTGGCAAGATCAATTTGGAAAGACTTCATAGGAAGAAGAAAAAAAAATACAATTACTTTGGGGGGCAAAGAAATAATTAGGCTTGAGTATAATTATACCTTTTTGTTATCAGTGTCTGTACACATTTCCTCTTTCATTTATTATTTGCCCAGTGCTTCTTTTACCAAATCAATCATACACTTTAAATAGGCACTGTAAGGGATCCAAACAGAAATGAGTCTTGTAGTGATGGGATTTTGTAAGTAGTGCTACTTATTTCTTTTCGCTCACTTGACTTTAAAACTCATAATAAATTTAGCCCAATTGCCTATATATTAAATAATTATAAAGACTTTTTAAGAATTCCAGTTGTCTTTTAGCTAACAAACAGATTTATGGAGAATAACCAATCATACTCTACTATGGGAAATTAACTTATTTTGTATACATTATTGAAAGAATAATTATTCAAAATAAATAAAATCATTTTTCACTGTATTCTGATAGTCAACTTATAATTTTTAATAAGTGAAGGAAAAAACGTTATTCTGATTCAGTCAAGATTTTCCATGTTTTTGCTGAATATCGTTCAATTATGACCAGTTGTTCTGCATTGATATGGTCAATTGCTTATGTAGACTATTATCTCACTCCGGATGCACTTCTGTACTGTTCCCTCTAATAGAGCTTCTGTGTCTGCTCTGTCTGCACAGCTCTATGCTTGCTTCATCCTTTGGAGTCAATATTGTGGAAGTGTCAATACCATCAATATTTTATCCTTTTGTTTCTATACTCTGAGTTCCCTTTGTTTTTCTATGCTGAGCTCTTCTTCTGGCCATAGTAACAGTCTTCCCTTTGCAACCAAGGGCAGAACACCTAAAATCTCCTGGAATATGAAGCAGTAACTTGCTACTTGGATTTCAGGCTGAAGACAAATCACTCATCCTGCTGAATCATTATTACCCTGTTTATATCTTCCTACTAGAGGCAAAGCCCAGGCATTAAGTGCCCTGTCATTTCTTACCCAGTATAATGAAGGCAACAGATAATTGATAAAAATCTGTGCTACAGAAACATGGCAAAGCCTTTAACAATTCCCTAATTAGCAGCAGAGAAACAAAATCTTAGTACTAGTTTAACTTTTTAATTTGCTTATATTTTCCATAAAAATGACAGCTGCTTATAAGAGGTATGTGTGTATGTGTGTATGATATATAGTTGATAAGTCTCATAGAGAATTGAACACTTTAATATCATAGAATTTGAATAGTAAAACTATCTTAAAAATAGTCACAATGGTTGGAAATATCATTCACATCAAATATTACTGAAGAAATACTGATTATTAGAAGTTAATTTTAATAGAAAACTTGTCTTATCAGAGTAACTTTTTTATACCCCATGCCAAAAAATACAGTGTGGTGATTTATCCTCAAACAGCACAAAATGTTAAAGTGGAGAAATAGACCAAAATCTACTTTTATCTACTTACACTTTTTCCTTAGTAAATTAAGGTGAATGTGAATTGTGGTGGAAATTCAGTGAATATTTGATATATTAAATATCTTACTTTTGAAGAAGAAAATTATCTTAGGAGGAGGTGGAATTTCAATATTAATTGGCATGAAAGCAGATTATCATTTTTTAATGTTTAGTTCTTTGTAATCCCAATTTTATCAGGAAATACATGTTCAATATGGCATTACAGGTATCATCATGTGGGACTCAGAAGACTTGAAAACATATATAACTTAAATAATAAGTGAATATAATTTATCCATTTAAGAAGATTTTAGTTAAAATTTATAGTGTGAAATAAACCTACTTGATATACCAATTATATAATTTACTATAATTTTATTAATATGAATTGAATTATTTTTGAATTCCTATAATACATCTGATTATTGAATTCCAATACAAGAAAGTAAAAAGTGTAATGAAAGCAAATGAGACAGATAGTTTGGGAAGAAAATAATTGTGAAGAGTATATTTGACATACTTTTATAAGATAATATATTTTACCAATACTAGCAAAGGGAAAAAGAGTCAAATAGAACAAGAATATGTGAATGTGATAGTTAATTTTGTATGTCAACTTGACTGGGCCATAGGGTATCCAGGTATTTGGTTAAACATTATTTCTGGATGCTTTTGTGAGAGTGTTTCTGGATGAGATTAGCATTTGAATTGGTAGACTGAGTAAAACAGATTGTCCTCCCCAATGTGGGTGGACATCATCCAATCTGTTGAGGGCCTGTACAGAATCCAAAAAGTGAGGTAGGGAGAATTGGCTCTCTCTGCTTGATGGTTGAGTTGAAACATCAGTCTTTTCCTGCATTTGAACTGGGACTTACACCATCAGCTCTCTTGCTTCTCAGGTCTTTTGACTTGGAGTGGAACTTTCAGCATTGGTTCTTCTGGTTCTTAGGCCTTTGAACTTGGACTAGAACTACACCTTCAGATTTCCTAGGTCTTGGGCTTGCAGACAACAGATTATGGGACTTAGCCTCCATAATTGTGTGAGCCAATTCCTTATAATAAATCTCTTAAATAGATAGGTAGACATAGATATAGATATAAAGATATATATACATATATATATCTTTTGGTTCTGTTTCCCTAGTGAAACCTAACTAATATAGTGGGTAAAATTAGTAAAACTATTATAGTTTATGCATATTATATAGCATAATATGTAAGTAAATAGCACTTACACATCAAGTGTTAAAAAATGTAAAACGATTCATTAAGGATATACAAATAGGAGAAAATATTTTCACATAAAGTCACTAATTTAGTGAACTAGAAATGATGCAATTATTTGTTGCTTCTCTGAAGATTTTGTCAAAAGAAAGAAAGAAGAAAAGGAAGAAAAAGAACGAAGGAAGGGAGGTATGGAGGGAAGGAGAGAGAAAGAGGAAGGAAGAGGAAGAATGAGGAAGAAAGAAAAGGGGGATGAGGAAATAGAAACCCATAAATTCTAATTTCATTTGGAAAAAAAATAGAACTCATAGTCTTACAGAAGAAAATTGTTTTTTCAAGTGTCCAAATGCCTAAATCATCCAAAGAACTTATGATAAAATGAATTATAAAAATGAAAACTATTAAAATGTAATGTTACGAACAGAACTGCTCTGTATGGTTCAAGGTGTGACAGTGTTGCCATTAAAAGGTCCATGCTGTCACAGTGGCTGTGTTCAAGAAAATGGACAGAGAGGTGTGGATCATAATGGTTCATGGTGGTGTAGGAATTGTGAGCATTCTTACCTTTATATTATTTGGCAGATAACTGTTTTAGAAAGCTGAACTGGAAAATGCAAATACATATTACATATCTCATTTCTTTATAAAACAGGAGGGAAAAGAAGGTAGTCATAATATGTTAAAGGTAAATTAAGAGACAGAAAGAGAAAAGTCTCTATTGTGAACATCTAATTTCCAGACACAATAATCTAGGAAAAAAAAACTTTGAACCATTGGAAAATTCTATGTAATGGAAATAGTTATTAAATAATTTTTTTACACCAAAATATAATTTTAACAGTCTAAAAAAAGCTACCATTATTTGCTTAAGTGGCAGAAAGTCAACTAGAGCAACATCGTTATATGAACATTTTCTAGCAATGTTATTTTTCTTTTGGTTAAGAATGAAGCACGCAATATCAATATTAATTTGAATTCATCCACCCATAAAGTGATTCAAAATTGATTTTAGGTAGTCTTTTCCTTTAATAGTATATTGTTATATTTATAGCACCAATTAAGACCATTTAGTTAAAATAGTAGTTTGATATGTTCTTGTTTAGGCCTACTGCATTTTAAAAATACATACAATTTATTAGAATCAGTTTATAATGAACATTTTGGTCATATTGTTGCAAGATCTAGTGATGTTCTTTCAAATGCGCATCACAGAAACCTAAGAAAAAAATTAACCGTATAAAACGCAAGCTTCATTTTGTCCTCTCACTGCTTTCAGTAATATTCAACACCCTGAAAGAGTATCCAAGACATTGCTTTACACTTTCTGTTAGTGCAGTATTCTAAAAAAGAGAGAATTGGTCTGTGTAGGCTTTAATAATAAAAGATTATTACTTTCATATTGAAAATGACTTTTCTGATCATTTATAGGATGGTAATTATTCTCTGTGTCATCACCAGTGATGAATGTATCAACACAACTATTGTATAGAGAATCAGTTAATAAATCAATGAGACTGAATCTGCAGGAAATCCTGTACTGCTCTCTTTAGCGAACAGGCTTCACAAAATGCTATGGGGATGAATGCAAAGCAGGTCTGAAATACCAATCACCACTGCAGCAATAGAAGGAGATGGCTGCTGATGCACTTGACAGGCCTTGATGTTTTTCCGTATCCAGGGAATTATTAAGTCTGTGAAAGTACTTAGTATCAGATTTTACAGAAGCCGGCCTAATAGTCTAAATATTATCCTTTTATGGGAGCACAGGTCAGAGAAGCGAGATAAAGGCACATTCCATATTACTTCTGTATCCAAGCTTCTTGGAGAAGAAATAGTATCCCTCTGTTTTCATTGGAAAGTTAAAAGCCATCCTCAAGCAGAGTCTTGTCCTTTTATTTCTCTAAGTCTTTTATAATTATTATGTTTACATTTTCACTATTTATCAGTGATTTGTAGTATTACTACTAATCCTACACTATTATACACAGACAGATGTTTTTGAAGATTCTTTTCTATTTCCTTTGAGAGCCAGGTTACTGGAAGAAAAAAGAAAAAGATACATAGATAGTCTCTGCTGATTTTTGCGAAGAACCCACGAAGGCCTTTGTGAATTAACAGCTGACCCAGTTGCCGGAGTGTCTGGCACCTTTCATCTGGATCTGGGACCAGGACCTGGGTCCCTATTTTTAGAGTGAGAGGATCTTCATGAGGGGTAAGGGCTGCTGGCTCCTCAAGGAGGTACTTTTTGATAATGGGTAAAGCTGGGCAAAGTTATTGAATTATTGAAAAGATGTGAAATCAGTGACCAAAGAATTGTAGTCACAGCTATGTTTCTCAAACGTTTTTGCAGAAGTATCTCTAGTGGCATAGGATAATAAACCAGAGACATCTAGTGGACTGGATGGTATCCCATTGACCCATTCTTAAAATTTCATTAAAATTTAATTCAGTGCTATAAAGCATCAGTATTTTATCATTAAAAATGATGTTTTACTTTACTTATCATATGAGATTATAAAAATGTTTCTTTTGCTTCATGGCTAAAGTGAATCTCTATTTATTGAAAACTTTGCTTGAATGGATAACTATCACTGCATACCAGATTCCTTGTCTGGGAAATTTCCTTTTGTGAAAAAAATATTTAGACATTAAATATATAGATATAAATGTGAACCAATATTCCCCAGCTTAATGAGCTGTCAGAGGAATTCCTACAGAGAAGTGCTGGGATGTATCCAAAGAGGTGGCACCATCCAACACTGTAATTTTCAATAAATGGATCTTATTACTGGGCACTTAGTTAATTGTGTCATATGCCAGTGAAGGGTTCACTGACTTACTCCTCAGTCTTTTTTTACTAGACTAGAAATGTTCAGTGAAGAATGTTAACTCACGCAATTTTTCAAACTACTAACACTACAATTTTGTCACATGTAATCAGAGGTAAAAAATTACTTACAATACCAGTGATTAAGTCTCTTTTTCCAACTCTTAAACTTAATTTCTATTATAAGGATATTGTGAAGTACATTATAACAATTCACAGTTAGGCTTACAGTTGTTGAACGTGAATGCTCAGCCTTGAAAGATATCTGCTAAATAATCCGAATTTGTGCACAACTTGTTAGATAAACAATGAATCTTTTCACTTTCTCATGTTTATCCTTTGCCAGGACATCATTATTTTTCTCTTTGAAGAAAAGCAGCAAATAAATTTTGACTAATGTATGCTACATGCCAAGTAAAGATTTATCTCCGTATATGAACAAAGCTTATGTCACTTCAAATTCCATTAGAAAATGGCCAAAAAGTGTCTAAATTCTTATTATTTTAATTTACCATTTTACCACCCATTAGAATATACTGAGAAAACCAGGATGGAAATAATTTAAAGAGGATCTCAATGAAAGACGTCTTTCTGTTGCTGAGTTCAGGATACAGAACGGGCACAGCATGAAGTCCCACTCTTGCATTTTACCCCTTATAGTTTCAGTCCCATATAAGTATATCTCTCTATTTTTTTCCCAGTTGAAAAAAATAATATAAATATATGAAAAATTCTTTGTAAGTAATTTCACTATTAAATCTGTCTTCATAGATATCAATTTTTTAATATGTGGGAAACAAAACAACAAAATAACCAAAAAGCTAACTGTTCATTCACACAAGCCCAAGGTAACACTCCTGTTAATTTCAGTCTTTCATCCAATTATTCATAATATTCTTTGAGCATTTTAAAATAAGGATGCCTTTTTTTTCCAGCTTGGCTTTCTCTTTTTGACCAAAAATAGATTTAGTCATATCTTCAGTGCACAACTTCACAAAATTTCATATTATAGCATTTGCTTATTCTTCGGACATGAGTTTAAAACTGATCTTGTAAGAACCTTCAACTATTTTTATTTGCTTGTCACAGTTAGAAATCTCATTTTACTAACTCGGATATATAATGAATAGACACATTTTTCTAAAACTACATTTATTTTCTATTTTGAGCTCTATTTCATCAGAGTGTCAAAACTGTAATCCAAATTATTTCACAGCCTCCCTGGCCTCTTCCAGTACTGTGTAAAGGTTCCATGGGTCTTACATGGTCCCAAGACATTGGAGGGTATGTTGGGCATTTAGTCCTATGTGTGCTCTGTCCCCACTGAGTCATGCATTGTCTTGCTTGTTTCTCAGTAATCAGTCAATACAGGTTGCTACTGAATTAATCCTGGTCCTCATCTGGTCCATTAAGTTCACCAAATCTCTTTTCTTCTGTATTACTATGGCTAGGCAGAGAGAAATCTTTCTGTTTGTTGTTCCCACAACATTATGCCTGAGGAATTTTTTGAGCTCAACTAAGTCTCAATCTGCCTACAAATTCTATGCAAGTGTTTTTCTTTGGCCCCATTTTGTGTTGCACAGATACTATTCTGTTGTTGCTGTGCATGCTGGGACCTAATGAGCTCTGTGACACTTTCTAAGGCTCTATCTGCATAACACACCATCAGTCATCTTCCCCCGGAGACTCACTACCTTGCTAAGGTGTTACTGAGAGATAAGGTACAATTACACTCTGGTCTCAGTTGCCTCAAACATGTCCATGATGAATGGATTATATAAAAATAACAAAATGTAATACAAAATAAACTGGACTCACCATTTACTTGCTTCTACATGCATATTTTCTTCCTTTTTCTCTTTTAATAGGAAGATATTTTTCCTTCTTCTAATTGCAGGCTTTTCCTCCTACCTGGGCTTTGTACTCAAGCTCTTACTTTCTGAGGCACTTGTTTCTACATTTAACCAATTCCTATTTACTAACTCATTCTGGTGGCGATGATGAGGACAATAGCTGTAACCAATTAGAGCAAAGTCAGGTAGAGACAGCCCACGCCATGTAGTCTAATAGAGGGAATATAACATGGGAAACCAGTTGTAAGGTGGCAAAAGACATGAAAAACCTAATGGGTGATAGTAAGACACCCAGAACTTAGCAACAGCTAAAAGCTACAATTGCCCCCTTAACTGGAAGTCCAATGGGACAAAATGGTGCCACCGGAGTTCAGGAATTGACAGTCTCAATGGGAGCTCACACCATATAGGAGAGGCAGCTCCTTCTGAGACCTCGCATGGAGCCAAGAGAAAGAGAAAGATAAATATCCTGACTTCTTTTCTTTCCTCTAGTGTTCTGCTAGTTCATCTAGGATCTTGAAACTAATTAGAAGCCAATTTCCAACTCCTCAGGAAACAGAGGAGTCAGACATCTATGGTATAGAGCAGAGCAAGGGGCATCAGGGAATGGATCTGAGAGTAAACAAAACAATCACAGGTCCAATGCCCACGGAATAAGAGCACACGTAATCTTTACCAACCTTTAATGTCGACACTAATATCAACTCCACTTTACAGGAAAGAAAATTAGAAAAATGTCATGTTAAAAAATGGTAATAAAGATGAAGAATAGATCTTTTAGGGGTCTGGGAGAAAAGGAGAGTTGTGGAGAGAACATTAATCCTTCTTTTAGTCATCTTTAGATTGGTTAAATTATTAAAATCAATATATACCCCTTGAGTAAATAAAAAATAATGTGAAAATGATCCAGCACCTCCCATTAAAAAAATTCTTAAATCCCAATTCTTTCTCAATTTACTTCTCCATCTTTCTTATCCCTTTCATAATCAAACTTCTTGAGAGAGTTTTATAAATTAGCTGTCTTTGATTCCTACCTTTTCACTCACTCAAGCCCTTGCAATGTCTTCTAATTCTCCCACTCCATTGAAACGATCCTTTACAAGGACCCCAAATGATCTTTCATGATGACATGCAGTGAGTACTTTTCATTCTTTTTTACTTGACTCTTTTCTCTTTTTCTTAGAAAAGTTTCTGCCTGTTAGCATGAAAGTAACCACTATCTTTTTTGATTTCCACGCAGTAAGTTGGAGAACGTAGAAAAAGAAGGCCACATCCATTCCTTCTAACAAACTCTATGAAGGGATCACACATTTCTATGTACGTCTCCTTGTCTAGAACTAAGTCATAGGGCCATACCTAGCTTCAAAGAAGACTGGGAAATAAAATATTTTAGCCGGGTGGCAATATGCTTATTTAGAGAATGGAATTGTGTTATTAAAAAAATGACTGAATGGATACTGTGAAGTTCCTAGCAGTCTCTGACAAAGAGGTTATGTTTGATGTCTTCAATTGTCTCAATAAATATTAAGTAGATCATCAATATTTAACACAATGGAGTTGAGAATGTGGACAGAGGACATGATAAATCATCTCAGAATATTGGAAAACAAATGCACCAAGAAGACATCATGAGATTTCTAGGAGTCACTTATTATGTGCTCATTTGAGGACTTTGATTATGACTTTAATATGATATACCCAGTTGTAAGTTTTTCTTTCCCCTAGAAATATTCAGATGCTCAATTACAGGCAGCAAAATGGTGTAGGTTAGAGTTCAGCAGGAGCTTTCCTAGAGTGAAAATGGAGGCAAAAGGAGCAAAAGAGTTGAGAGTGTTTGTAAATGAGTGATTATAACGGCACACTGTGTAAAAAAGAAACAGAAAACTGAGAGACGGCTAATAAAGAAACAAGAGGGCTGGAGAGGGGTTAGGAATTGTCTGAAGTCTGCATTTCAGATATGGCTAAATTTCTAAATGAAATCAAAGCTGAGTATGGGAATGGTCATCCAAGGTAGAGGAGAGATGAGAGTTCAAGGCCTAAAGAGATCGGGGTGTGGCTAATTCATCTATGTGGATGTTGAAATACCTGAGAATGATAAGGACGTAGGGAGGAATTCTTTGCTCTGAGAAATGTCTTCAACAAATGATAAGGAGTAGCTCGGTAAACAGTATCAAGACACAAGAGAAGGTGCCACAAGAGGATGACATAAGCTTCAGATAGCATTAATTCCCTCAGGAGAAATGGGAGGGAGGGAATTAATGGCCCAAATGTAGCACTAAGGAGGAAGGAGGACACCTAACTCATCTCCTGGTCCTGTGGTTCATGGACTGAGAAAGAAAAAAATTTTAAAAAGATGTTCTGTTAGCAATTCAGTGGAAGAATTTCCACAAGAGGGAGCCAGGTTTTAATGAAGGTCAGCTAGTCACGAGAACATTCAGAGAAGTGATCACAGATACAGGGGAGTTTGCTGATCACAAATTAGAAGGTTGAACTGCATGAAGGAGAGTGGAAGACGATTGGATAGATAAGAGTGTGTAGACAGCAATACGGGAACTGGTAATTATTGCCTTAAATAGGCACAAGAGGTATCAGGTCTCAAATCTCACAGTCTGAAATGAGTCAAACAGCTGTTTCCCCCAGACTTTGTGCCTTTCCAATGATTTGCTGAAGGGCAGCTCCTTGAAGTTGCCATTTTTCTGATGGCTAAAGAGGGAGCTTTATTGTGATTGCTCGTCTAACTTTATTAGATTTTTAATAGTTTTCTCCCTGCTAGATTACAAATTCTGTGAAGTCAAGTAACCACTCATTGTTGCTAGCAGTTATATACCCAGGAACTAGCAAGTGCCTAACATTGTATACCTGGGGCTCCTAGTGCAAAAGTTCGCAGGGGCCAGGGTGATAATATAAATAATTAAAGTGGGAGAGATTTTGACTTTTTTGTTCAAAATTTTGAAGATTCTGTTACTTTTTTTTTATCTTTGTTTTAAAGATGAGAGACTGTTTGTTTGCATATTTAATTGTGGAAATGGTTTTATTTCGATGAGCAGATACATTTTTCCCCTTTTCTTAAAATGTTATACTTTACTGGTCTAGCTTTTGCTTTTCAATTCTTTCTAGAGGCACAGATATAAAGAAATATTTACCTAAGGATAACAATGGTGGCTGGGCTCTGAGAAGAGACAATTGAGAGAGGCAGTTTCACCGGGGAGTGGCCAGAACTCACATATGAAGGTATGAAGATCACTTACCCATCTAAAGGAGGTGGCCTTTTCTCTATTCCAGCTGATTGTCTGGCCTGGGCAAAGGTAGACCCTGATTGTTCAAGGAAGACAGAAATCTCAATTTGTATATGGAATGTCCTGCTTTTTAAATTTGGTTCAATTTTAGAACACAGTGCAGATAAAATGTGTTGTCAGATGGCTACATTTGAGCTCTCATCCTCAGTCTAGACTTCTATGTATTCAGTAAGTATTTGTCAAAAAAAAGTGAATGAATAAATAATTTGAAGAAGATACTTCTTTTTAACTTATATTAAATATTTGGTTGTCTTTAAAGAAAAGTCCCCTTTAAATCAAGCAATTTAATGTTGCAAATTTTCTTTTATAATTTTCTCATTCAGAAGTTGTTATTTTCAAATTCTTAAAGGTAACATGCTGCTTTGTTTTATCAAGAGTAAAACAAGTGTAAGATTGCATAATCAATTGTTTAATGTGAAATTATTTTTATACATACTTTATGGTTTGTTGTGAACTCTTCCTAAAGATAGCAATAATTTACTCATCTAATAAAATTGTGTTTAAAGACCTCTTAGAGTTAATAAATTATTTTATATATCAGATTTAATTATTTCCAGTAAAAAAGCAATTTCACAGTAACCTTGCTCTTCTCTTAGGGCTGTAATAAACGAATGAAGAATACTGATGGTAGGTTATTATACTTCTGTTAGCTACGGCACTTATAAAGAATTTCCACCTTGGTTTTCAAAAATGTCCTTAAAATATCTCTAATTCAAAGTAGCAGAATTAAGATTCCTCCCAAAACAAACTAACAAAAAAACCTTGTCAATACAAATAAGTCTGGCCATTTTACATAGAAATCTATGCACAAATATTTTCAAAAGCATAATCTAATTCAAATGTAGGAATATATTTATTGAGTATATAAATATATTATGAAACTCATTTCCATAAGCGTAGGTTAGAATGAAAGTAAAATCTTTAGTATTTTGAGGGATCCTCTATCTATGTCAGAAAGAGAGTGAGAGACTGAATATGCAAATAGAAAATGACCAGAAAATAAAACTCTAATCTACAAACTCTGTAGCAGTAAGTCCAGGAAGCCAAACCACAATCTCTTACCCATTGACCCCAAATGGTCATGACTTGATCAAAAACTGACAGCTTCTCTAATATGCCCACTCTCCCATTTTAGGACGTGCCAGAGAAAGTCGTGTGCTCTTCTAACCAATCACACAGGAAGCTCTGCTTCTAGTTAGCCCACCTCCAGTTTCCCCATGCCAAATTTCAACCAGAGCCTTCCTTTTTTCTCACTGTAGAGTTTTCTCACTCCGCTGCTTGCCTTTGAGTGTCTGCCAAATGCAAGTGATGGTGGCTGACTCCCTTTCTTTATAGCAAGCTCTGAATATATAGCCTTTGCTTGTTCTCATTTGGGTGGCCTTCCTTTATATCCACAGGAGTTATAGGAGATTTTTGTTTGTTTCAAATGAATATAAGTAAGCAAATGGACAATGAGTACTTACTCTGTGCCAGAAGATCTATGAGATAAAATATGATGCTATTTTATAAATGGTTATATGTTAGTGTTCTTCGAGATGCTAAAAGGAGAAGAAACTAGGCCTCTTCTAGACAAATAGTGAAGGAATCCTTTCTAAATGGGTAAGTTATTTGACTACTTACCTTAATAGGAATTTTAAGGCCTAATAAATGGCTTAGATTTCAGGGAGAAAAAATTACTTTCCATTGGCAGTTCCAGAAAGATAGGAGGAAAATATTATTGTTTTAAGAGGAAAAAAGAATTCACAGTTGCCTATTTAAAATTCACACATGACTGCAACACATTTGACCTTCCATTTGCCACAGTTAAGGAGAAATTTACCTCTAGAAACAACATTGACTATAGTAGAGTGTGAACTCTGTGAAGGCTTGTATTGGTAATAATAATAATGATAATATTAAAAACAATTAAAATAATAGCAGTTATTATTTACTGAGTGCTGACTATGTATTAGCCTGCTTTTAAATTCATCTTATTTAAGTCTCACAAAAATCCTATGAAGTAGAATTTATCTTTGTTTTAAAGATGAGGAAACTGAAGCTTAGAATATCTAACTTCCAAAATTCACGTGACTAATGGCAAAACTGAAATTCAAACCCAGCTCTCAATGGCTTAAAACACACATCCTTTGCTTACTAGATCTGAGATTTTTCAGATCATTTTTGAGTAACCACCTCCACAAACACTTTTAAAAAGTTAAGTTTGAAAGAGATCCTCTAAGTCCTTCTTGTTTGATATCTATTTATTTCTTTTTGTTTTAGTTTTGCTTTAAGGTAGTAACAGTAGGAATTCAAATCTTTGTATTACTTCATTCAATATGTATCAGGCATTTATTCTCAGGGATGCTCTCTCCTAGGCATAGGAGATAAAAGATGAAAAATCCTGTCCACGCCGATTGCTTGCAATCCAGTAAAAGATATATCTACAAAGAAAGAAAAGAGTAGAGTTCTACGTGCCTGAAAAAGAATGGGGCCATGGTGTAGGGAAGGTTTCAGAGAAAAGGAGACAATCTCTTCTTCTTTTCTTTCCTTGAACAAGTGTTTGCTAAGCACTGACTCCTTATCAGGAACTACTCTAAATGCTGGAGATATGTAAATGAATAATGTATAGTTTCTGGGTTTATGTTGCTTATGCTCTAAAGGAGGAAACCAATGTGCATACAAATAATGGCAGTGTTAACGTTTTTAATAGAAGAGCTTAAAAGTTGCTAGGGTTGCGGAAAAAGCGTCCTTTACTTTGATTAGAGTGCCAAGGAGAACTGAGATGTAAAAAGCATATTAGTTCATCAGGTGATTTAATGGGAGAAGGAAAGACCTGTGCATAGGGGCAATACTTTCTGGATAATTTTGAGTGTTGTACTTGTTCATTTATTATAAAAATTGAGGAAAGAAGTATTAATAGATGCCCTATTTGATCACTTGGGTGCTTAACATCTTTTTTTCAGCTTCATTATGAATAGTGATCTCACTTCCTCTTGATGATCAGGATCAGTAACACCTGCCAGACTGGTGACTCCTTTCCTTGGCATCATGAACTCAAAGTCATCGAGCAGCATCTATAGCTTAAATTTTATTGAGACTATTGATAGGCTACCTCTTGGAAAGATTCCTGCTCTGGGAGCTAAGGACTCTAGAATCTACGATTCAGAATGGGAAGCATGAATACTTCAGGTGGGTCACTGGGAAAGATGTTGAACAAGGTCATTCCTAATTTCAACCTTTGGTCCCAGACCTACGTTTTCTGTCTATTATGTTCGTTGCAGCATTTAATGGTTCCTGATTTAGAGTAGAAACCACATCCTGGAGTTTGGTGCCCCATATTTGCAGGGTTATATTTCCAAGCTGGCACTTCAACTCTATATTCAAAATGCTGTCCCAATCCTCCATTAGATGGGCAGCCACGGCAAGGTGCAATATGTGATTGGATTAGTGGATCCTTTGTTTGTGTGTCCACCCGCACATGTCCTTTGCTTTAGAGTGGCTCCCTTGGTTTGAGATGATGTTATGCATGATGGTGTCCCAGTGGATTAAACATTTTCCAACTTTGATGAGCCTCTGTGAGTAGGAAAGGCAAACCTGTACCTAAAATTTGTGGCAATTCCAGTCAAGATAAATCACTGTTCTTTCCAGGATCGAAGGGGTACAATGTAGTCAAATTGCTACCAATTGGCTGTTTCATCTCCTTGAGGGATGGTTTGTCTGGAATTGTCCCAGGTTTAGCATTGAATGTCCTGGGTCCCTCAGCCTTGTGCAAACTGGGACTCTTGGTCACCCTAGATGATGTTTTATCAGGGGTTCTGTTTCAGTCTCTAACGATAGTAGTTTGAATATTGGGCACCAGTAGTACCTAGATCAGCCTTAGTGAGGAACCCACGCTTTTGGGCCCCTGTGTAGGCTCTATCTTTGTCATTATGTCTTGTCCATTCATAAGCCCAGTGTGCCACTATTGGGGTAGCTGATGTCAGAAGCTGGCTGATGTGAACTGGCTAAGTCATTGTGTCTACTTGTTTGTTTAGGCTTCTTATATGATGGATGTGCACTCATGGGAATCAACATACAATACAAAGACTGAATTTTATTCTTAGTCTCATAGTTACGCATTATGCTTACTTGCATACGTTCATCCATATGTCTTTACCCTGCACTTTCTTATTTTTTATCTTTTTCTTCCCCCCAGGGTCCAACCAACAAACTGAGGCATTTATCAATGCCTATAATTCTACGTATATTCTTCCTTTCCAGATGCCTATATCTAAAGTTCTGTTCCCTTTAACTTTATTTATTTTACTGTATCAATTATTTATTTCTGAAAACAAAATCACCCCCAAAATTAGTGGCTTAATGCAAGAAGAGTTTATGATTTTTTATGGTTCTTCTGGTGGGCTGGCTATTCTGATCTAGACTAAGCTCAACTGATCTATTCTGGACTCCTGTATGCATCTGCGGTCAGCTGGTAGGTCCACAGGCTCTGACTTGTCTGGGATGACCTCAGCTGGAATGATTTCATTCTCCTCCATCAGGCTAGGCTAGATACATCATCATAGGAATAGAAGAGCTTCATGAGAAAAAGCAGAAACATTCAAGATATTTTCAAGCCTCTGCTTCCACCAAAATTGCTTCTATACATTCACCAAAGCAAGTCACCTAACCAGCTGAGTGTCAGTGTGGGAATGCACTATGAAAGCAATGGAGACAGTGAAACATGAAAAATTGGAACCAATAATAATACCAGTCCGCCTCAGGTACCAATGTGTTTGTCAGGGTTCAATTAGAAAAAAAGAATTACTATGAGTTATTTTGGAAGTTAGAAGTTTAGTAAAGGGATTAAAGTCTTACAAATGTGGGAGGGACTGGAAAAGTAAAAATCAGAGAATAATCACTAACTATGTCAGCCTGAATAACTTGTGTGGGTGGGCAAGTGGACAAACAGAGCTTGTGGGAATGTCTGAGAAGGTACAATCATCTGGCCATGAAAGTGAGACCATGAAGGAGGGCGGTCATGTCCATGTTTGTGGAAACTACCACCTCTGGGGAAGGTGTTGCCAAATATGTGTTGGTGGGTTTGAGGCTGATTTTGGTTGGTAAAGTCAACAGCTGGGGAGACTGCTTGGACACAGAGAAAGAGAGGGCTGAGGACAAGCTGGGATCCATCATTTCTCTCTTCAGTGTTCAAAAGAACATAAAACAGTCTACCATTCATTTCTTTTCTATGATATGTGTCTCTCCACAATGATCACATTGGCATGAACATTTCTTTCCAGATTTACTAAGTCAACTCTTTATTTGTTCACTAACCATAATGTCATTCTCTCATCCAGTCTTCTCAATGGACTCCTCTCCATCTTTCCTTTACCTCTTTCTCTCAATATTTTCATTCTATTTTCTTAGAGCCTGAACCCTGCACTTTTTGGACAGCTCCCTTTTCCTGAAATTTTGTCATTTTTTTTTTCCAAATAAATCCTTACCTGACCTGTAGCCAATTCTCTTAGGTCCCTGTTCTTTATAAATTAGGAGCTAATCAGTTAATACATTGAGCCTGCCATCAATTGAGTGGCTTTGTGGAGGTCCCATGTCCTATAACATAGAATCGATTCTAATTGGGGAATATGGGCCTTATTGAATATCAGAGAAGATTTTTGGTGCAAGAAGGACACTCGCATTTCTTAAGTACCCGATGCATATAACCACTGGCCTCATAAATGGATAAATCTTCTGAGAAAACTACAACTTGTAATTTAAAAAAATTTAAGCTGCTATGTCAGGGGCTGACATCCCAGGGAATAACTTCTTGGAAGGGGATGACGCATGATTATACTGCGTGGTTGGCTTCAAAGACCTGAAGTCGTGGATGAGGCTGGGTGTTACAGGGTATCATGGAAGCAAAGGAGTATGTTTGAATGTTCAAAGTCTATTTTCTATGATACAAGACCCAGAGTGATGCGTTTGTGACATACATATTTCACACTGTGAATAAATAATATGAATTGATATAACACTTTTCTGCTACCTGGCTTAATGTATTTATTAATGGTGGATATTTATGTTATTATATTTCAACAAAGTACTCACATTTGGATTGTATTTTATACTCACCCAGGTGGTATTTGAATATATGTAACAATATTAAGTGATTAAACTACAAAATTTGTTTTACATCAATAAATTGTATTAGGAATATGCTTTTGAAAGTATAAATAGTAAAGGACCCAGAGGTATCAATAACATCTCAAATAGTGGAGCAGAACCAAAACAAATACAGATTTCCCCAGGACAAGTAATTTTATCCCTGTGTTTTAAAATTAAACCACTTTGGCAAACTCCAACACAAATAGTATTTGGACTCAAATTCATTAGACTTCATTACTTTTCTCGCTTCACACTTTTACATTTGTGTTTTCTGAATGAACGTAGATCTCTTAAAAATCTGCAAAGAATATGTTGCCCATTCGGGAAACATATTATAAAAAGCTATCATTTTAGGTGCAGCAGAAAATTTTGTCAAAAGTCAGAAACTCAATTGTTCTTCAGGCTTTCTTTGTTCAAAACAACAAGAAAACCTCGGAGTAAATTTTATGCTGTTTATTTTCAATGAACTTTATTCATGCATAAAACTATTAAAAAATCAAAAGGTCTTATTAGAACATGAGAACACTGCTTTTGTTAGAGTTGGCAGTGTAGGAGGGAGTGGCAGAAGAGCTAATTGCTGAATAATTTTATGTAGAAAGGCAAACTGAGAGACATTATATAGAAAATATTTTTAAAATTCTTAACTATATGATACAAGTCATGCTGAGTCAGTCACAGTGATTTTATAAAGGCTTTTTAAATGGGACTGAAAACAACCAAAGGTCGTAAATTTATTGTACTGAATAATTCTTTGTGATACTAGCCAACAATTGTTAACATTCTTAAAAATACAAATATGATTTTGTTCCCAGCAATATTTTAGAAACAATACAAATAAACTCTAAAAATTAAAACAAGTGTTTTTTCTTGTCTGTGATACATATTTCCCCACATATACACATACACACTTGATGTGGAAAATACCATAAAACTTTAGTATTATTCTAATTATTAGTGATATTAATAATGTCTGACAAGAGAAGCAAATTGTTATCAGCATCAAAACATTGACCACAGTTCAGATAAACAAATTTCTCACCATCTTTAAGTATCTTTCTACCGTGTCATCCCATCCCTTCCTGTCCCTTATCTTACTTTTCTTCCCTTTTCTTTCCAACAAGAAAGAGCCACTGTTCTGTTCATTTTGTGATTTGTTCTGTTCTAATGGTTTGTCAGCATATCTGGTTCCATCAACACCACTGAGAGTGTATGTGAAGTTGCATTGTCTTTGTAGCAAAGATTTTTCCAGTATCCCTAGATAGATATCTTCAGACTGACTTCTAAACATAAAGCAAGTGTTTTGTTTTCCTTATTGGGATGGTTCTGTTAATCTATAATACATCTTTTAGTTGTCCTATACGCCACTCTCAATCTAAATTTGTACATCAGACAATTCACAGGTTTATAGTTGAAGTAAAGACGTATAGGGTTAGCTGAGTATATTTATTTTCTCATTATTTCCTGTGTAGCTCACAAAACTAAATTAATATTAATGAAGATGAAACATTAGTAGGTTGCAGTTGTGTATAAGAATTAATGGTAAAATCTCAAAGAGAATTTCTTTCTCTTGTTGTTTATGCAGAAAATGCTTGACTTTTCATTCCAACCTTTCCTACACCTCAATAATTTCATAATAGCCCCCACTCCCCAAGGAAAATAAATTATAGAATACAAAATGGTTTCTTTCATGTAAGTGAGTACTAGCTAGTTTGCTCACTTAAAGAAAAAGAGGGAAAAGATGAATTTGAAGAGGCAAAACGGTAACCGTAAAATTAGAGAGAAACAAATATAATACAGGAAAAATCACTGGACAGCAATGAAAGTATGGAAACGATTCAACTATAACCCACTTCATGCATTTCAATCCCTACTATACTCAAACTGTACACTTTTGTACTACGAACCTACAAATGCCCTAGATCTTGTGTCTGAATTACAAACTATGCTTTTAATATCAAAGACACAAACTGTCACGTCATCATCGGGTAGGGACCAGTATGTCTTGGCTCTGAAAAGCAATGACTACACTGGTTGCTGGTCACTAATTTGACCCTATCTGCTTTATTTATTTGGTGATATTTTTAAATAGCTTTGATTATAATTAAAGATCTCGGGTGAGGTGATTTTGCTACTTATCAAGTGTCTGATCTTTTAATATAAGCTTAGTAGGAAAGAGGACACTACTCTGTGATAAGCATTCTGAGATATTGTCAGCTAGAAGGTTTAGCCTGAGGAGAGGTATCTCAAGGCATTTGTTGCCAAAAAAGAAGTTTGCGGTTTCTGCATATCACTAAATTTGGCAACAGATCAACATTTGATGATTTGTGTTAACATCTTTAGTTCCTGCATTAAGGTGTACTTACCTCTGCTTTATTAAATTCCAAAGGTAATTTGCAAAGTGTAATCATTAACTTTTTACTAAAATTAAAGCAAAAAAATTAATAGAATCCTGATTTTCAAAAGCATTGATACCATGATATTTGAAAATATATTGTGAAGTTATGAAAATGAATACTTGAATGTAGCTACTATATTTTGACTTTTGGTACGCTCTTCCTCTGGGGTTCTAGGCCAACTAAACCCTTTTGGTTGATAGCATAAGGTAGGGAAATCAATCCAAGAAATAAGCTGCTACAATGTCTAAAATAATGAGCCAAAATACACAGAACGGTGACTTATTCTTCAATTCAAAATCCCATTCCATACATAGGTAATGCCGATAGTTGAAACAGGTCATACAAAGTGGATGTGTAACTATTTGATTTATTCAAACTGTTTGCAACTAAAACAGTAGGAGATACCACGGGTGTGGTTCAGAAACTCAAGTGCACTCAGGCCTAATTTAACCCCTTTATTCAAAACCCAAGATCTTTCATTACTGAAATCAACCAATGTTTGAAGATGAGCCAGAGTGTACTAGTCTGCAGGGAAAGGTTTAAAGGTGCCACAGGAGATGCTGATCTTCTCAGTCCACAAAGAAGCTGTGCAAGGCTTGGGGAACCAGTGAGCCTGGGCCAATTGCCCACCTTGTCCATTTGTGCGAGGGTGCCATGCAAAATTACTTTCCATTTATGCCAGGATGTTAAGAAAAAGTCTCAAAGCCATTTTCTCCTAGACAGACTTTTTTCAAGGTAGAACTAGTGAGGCTCATCTTTGACATGAGTAATAATTACTTAATTTGCATGTCATATTTCTCATTATTATATAATTCCCATAAGATGCGGAGGTGGAAGAAGTTTGTTACCGATTTACCAAGGAGCCGTGATTATGCTGTCTAGCTTTATGGAAACCTTAATTATTCTTCTTTATGCCAGAGCTGTGCCCTTGGTTCCCCTCCCTTCTGCATTCTAAAGAATATAAAATGTGATACAGTTCTGTTTCTTTCCCTATTTTCCTTGTTTCTAAACAAAGGTCACATTGATGTGAACACTCTTTTTTAAATTTGCTAACCTAACCCATTTTTTATCTACTCACTAAATTTGATGTCTTTCTCTTCTCCAATACAAGTTATCTTCTCACCAATACTGCTTACTCAATACTATACTATTTGTTTTTGTCCATAAATCAATAGAAATGGCTTTTTTATTCTTATTTCTGGTTAATGCAAGAGTCTTTTAAATAACAGAATAGCATTTTGGATTTTCTATCCTGATATTTAGGGGAAAATAGATGCTGTCGGTTTTGGGTACTTATAATATTGCAGGTATTTTTGGAATCATTTGTATTCGCTGTGAAAATTGGCTACTTTTTGCTGTTTCTAAAAATCTCATATCAGCAACAATAAAGTCCAACTAACAGACACAAGTACAAGGCTGGCCTTTTTTCAATTCGAACCTTCTCTACCCTAATAGCTCTTATTGCATATAGCTATAAATATAGTTTTCATAAAAATGAAATGGCCCTGTATTGATTGATTACTTTTAGTCATATTCCCTGCCTGTTTTATGTTAGCTTCCATCCCAAGAACCTTGAATTTTTCTTTGCCAGCCATAAACACTTGGAATATCCTTTTTCCTCTTTGAAACATGAGAACCACCCAGCAAAGTTTCTATCAGAATTATCATTAAAACACCATTTTTGGCAGAAAAATTTGAACTTTGTTTAACACTAATGGGATAGTTTCACACATTGGCTGAATACAGTAAAGAGAGTGAAAGACTGGTTCAGTGTGATTGAGAATTACTTCAGGGATTCCAAAATATCTCTGAAAATTCCAAATCTTCAGGGTGGCCACATTCAGGTGACAGCAGGAAGAAAATTAATGATATGTGCTGTATGCACACTTGCTGAGGTGCTAATGGTTCACAGATAAACTGTAATAGAACCAGTGAGGTCAGAAAACATAGCACACCTACAGAGTGTGATATTCTCAATATAAATACCTCTGTAACAGATATTTTTCCAAGCAATGTGATTCTATATTGTTATAAGCCTTATATTTTATCCAAGAGAATCACCATAAAAAAGCAGAATTGAAGAAAAGTATATATTGCTAGGTACTCTTGTGAGGGAGGAAGAAATTTTCCTCTACTCTTCTAGGTTCTTCTGGGTAGTTTAAGAATTAAAATGACATGAGAGAGATTAAAAGGAGAAAATCAAATTTAATTTCATACGTATGGGAACCCCACATACATGAGAGGTTCAGAGACAAAAAGGTAAAATGAGGTACATGTGCCATCTTGAGCTAAGGAATGGGATAGGGGCCTGAGGCTTCAGAAAGGAGGAGAGTAATTCACAGGATGATAAGAAGAGCAAATGTTCCCTGTTAGAGGTTTGCCTTGCCATACAGATAGGTCATAAAAATTTATTTCTGGTAATAACTTTTATTATGGACAAGCCCTCCAATTTAAATTCTTTAAGAGAGAGGTAAAAGTTTCTCTTAAGCCCACAGGGTCTCAACTGCCTTTAGCTCAAAATATTCCACGTGCCAAAGTGACACATCTTGGGGAAGCCTGTTCTGAACCCCTTCACTCTCCATATGTAATTTAAGAGTTGGAATTTTTGAGGGCCTATATCATTCTAACTATTCCACCTATAAAACTTGGTCTTTGATAAACACTTTCAGATTATTATAGAAAAGTGAAAAGAGGCCACAGTTAAAACTGTTCTCACAAAGGTGAATATACAGCACATAAACTGTGGATCTCAAGTAGAGCATATGGAGTCAGAAGTAAATAGTGAAGAGCCATGACACACTGAGTTTTGAGAATTACCAGTAGAAATAGAAATTTCTACTAAGGAATTATTATTGATTTATAGTTTGTGCCTTAGTGCTTCTGCCTTTAATAAGCATTGACTGTGAATATATTCTGTGCTATGAACTACAGTGGAGACCATGATGATTATGACCCAGTTCTGCCCTTTAGGGCAGCCAACTCTAGAGGGAAGGATAGTAGTATAGTGAAAAAAAAAGGAAAGACACAACTATCTTTTTTGAGAGTCAAAGGTACTTACAGACTATCAGAGCTCTATGAATTCAGAAATGTCAGCAAAAGCAGTTGTAGGTGGGGAAATCTTCTAGGAACTGACAAGACTTGATTGGATCCTTAAAAAATGGAGAAAATGTTGCTAAACAGAGAGGAGGTGGAGAGAGCCTTGCAGGAGGTGGGCAACCTTCCAGGAACAACAAAGAGCTAGGGATTTGTGGTGAATAGCTGAGTTTGGCCTAGGCAACTGACTTGCAAACAGCTGGTGAGAAGATGGGAGAGGCAGGCTGGAGCCAGAAAGGAAAGCGTGGCCCTCCCTCCAGGTGGTAGTTAGAGGAAGCTTTTCCCTGTTGCCTCTCTCTCCTGCCCTGGAGGTCAGAGGAAGAAGGTGGCATCAAGCAGGGCTGTGTGAAAATGTATTATCTTTAATGTTGGTTTGTTTTTAAATTCATTTGGTGGGACTTAAGGTCTACGGAGGTGGTCTATCTGTACATCTTTTTTTTTTTTTTTTTGTGGGGAAGACCACCCCTGAGCTAACATCCGTTGCCAATCCTCCCCTTTTTGCTGAGGAAGACTGGCCCTGGGCTAACATCCGTGCCCATCTTCCTCCACTTTATATGGGACGCCGCCACGGCATGACTGACAGGCAGTCCGTCGGCGGGCGCCCGGGATCCGAACTCGCGAACCCCGGGCTGCCAAGCGCCAGCTAAACTGCTGCGCCACCGGGCGGCCCCTATCTGTACATCTTTTTTAAAAAACTTCATTCGTTTGATTTTTGCATAAGACGTTATTTCCATGAAAATTGTCCTGAGCTATCTGGAATATGGGTACCCTTCCCTCTAACATAGGCCCAGAAAAATTTGAAGCCCTGTCCCATTTTTATTGTCTTTCTGTTGTAGGAAAGCAGTTCTTAAGCCTTTTTCAAATGAGGAAATGGTTCTCTCGGTTCCTGAAGACCTAAAGTGTTTCCATGACAACCAACTTCTCACCCTCCAAGAACCCTGGAGGTCTACAGAGGCACCACTATGTATTACCATGCATTTTCTCACAACAACAAATCGCCTTGGTCTGTAGCCAATAGGATTAAATTGCTACAAAGTTTGTTGGTAAGTGCTCTGAGATTGACTATGATCTCCAACTTCAGAACCATTGATTATTTGCCAGACATCATGTAGACCCTCTGGCTAGATAGAATATAGTCCGGAAACACCATCACAGAGTTCTCGGGTTTGCCCTTGAGGCGATGTGAAATCAAATGATGTGACACTTTATTACCAGGCGCTAGTGCTGTGTTAGATCAAGGCTGAATATCAGGATACCTTGGCTTAACGGATCAAGCGAGTGGAATTTATCAAGCCCTAGGAGTGGAGGTGACACAGGAAACTGAGAGGGATATTAGAGGAGCAGAAGAATGAGGCAAGGACAGTATCATGGAAATCTAGAAGAGGAGAGAGTTGAAGAAAAAAGAAATAACCAATGCCACAAGCAAAAGATAAGCCTCTCTCTCACACACACACACACACAGACACACACAATTCCTGTTTTATTCAGCAATATCCATCATTGGTGACCTTTTTCCAAAGTAATATTAGTGAAGTGTTAGGGGAACAACGAGTTAACAACTAATCGAGAAATGAATGTAATATGAAAAAAGAAGACCCAATACTTTTTCAAGGTCCTTGATAGGGAAAACGAAAGGAAAGATATTGTAAAACTCTATGGTAAATAAGGTCAAAAGAATTTTGTTTTGTTTTTCAGGGTGAAAAAAGTCTTACGTATGCTTAAAAGCTGAAAACAGAAGCAAGTAGAGTGACAGTGACTGAATACGCAGAGTACGAAAGGGCAAATTGATGAAGTATTTGAAGAAATAGGAAGAAGGTGGAGGAGATGTCATTGAGCAGAAATAGAGTATCCAAAAAGGCGTCTATCTTCTTCCAAGAGTGGAGGTTAGGCGATGAAGGTAGGTTCAGGAAAAAAAGGAAGGCAGATAAAGGGAAAGTAGAGAATTATGTTGGTAGCTAAAAGAGGATTAGAGGTCAAAATTTTTTTTAAAGTTTATTTTGATATAAAAAAAGATAGCATATATTTTGTTTTGATGTTCAGGTACCAGGTTAGAATGTTTGATGTGTCAATAGGATCATGCTTATTGTAGATCAAGCTTGATGATATTATTTTTCCCATAAATAAATTTTCCCATTTTCCCCATTTTTCACAGTACATTAAATCTTCTGCTGGGAGTGAGGAAAATGCTTCTTTTGCATGAGTAAGTCCAGCCTAGAAATCCCTACAGCATCCAGTGCTGCCAGCATGAACCAGGGCAAGGTACTAAGACCTTTAAATGAAACAAAAAAAAATTCCTTACACTCCCAGGTATGTCTGAGTCCAGAGAGATGGCAAGGGGCTCAATCATACAGGGCCTTGTAGTCTACTGTAAGGACTTTGGACCTTACTTTGATTAAGATGGAAAACCATGTTACGGTCTATAGGAATTGCATGATATAACATTTTTAAATTGTCACTCTGTATATGTCAGAGAACAGACTATTTAGAGATAAGGATGGAAAGTAGTGAAAATAGAAGTCTATCACAATAATTCAGTGAAAGATTAAGTTAGACTGGACTAGGGTTGTAGTAGTCCAAAAGATGTGAAAAGTGATTAGATTAGATGCAGATTTTTTTTAAGGGTAAGACAGGAGATATATTGATGCAAATGGGATGTTGAAAAATAGAAGCATCAAAGTTGACTCCAAGATTTTTTATTTCAGTTACTATAAATCATTCACAAAACAGTTTGAGGCAGAAAACTAGAAGTTTGGTTTGGGGCAGGATAAGCATACAGTCTCTAATAGACACCTAAATGGAGATATCAAATAGCAAGTGTGAGATGTGTGTTTATGAGGAAAATCTAGTTTGGAGATATAAATGTAGGTCTAGTCAGCGTGTTAATGTCATTTAAGTTTATGCAATTGAGTGAGATAATCAACAAATGAGTGTAGATGAAGGAGAGATGGAGTCTGAGATAGTGTTTCGCAGTGTGTCAATATTTAGAAGGTGGGAAGATTAAGAGAAACCAGCAAAGGAGGGGCCGCCCGGTGGCGCAGCAGTTTAGTTCGCGCTTGGCAGCCCGGGGTTCGCGAGTTCGGATCCAGGGCGCCCGCCGATGCACTGCCTGTCAGCCATGCCGTGGCGGCGTCCCATATAAAGTGGAGGAAGATGGGCGTGGATGTTAGCCCAGGGCCAGTCTTCCTCAGCAAAAAGGGAAGGATTGGCAACAGATGTTAGCTCAGGGCTGGTCTTCCCCACAAAAAAAAAAAAAAAAAGAAACCAGCAAAGGAAGCTAGAGAAAAGTTAACTATGAGGAAGCAAGAACAACCAAAACAGACATGTATCATAGGAGTCAGGGGAAGAAAAAATTGCAAGTATGTGTGAGTGAGCAAATGGAGCAAATATTATGGTTGATAGATTAGGAAGAACACTAAGAATTTTCCATTGGTTTTAGCCATCAGGAGGTCATTGGTGACATTAAAGATAACAGTTAATGTCAATGTGGAGTAACATGATAAAAGTGTGATTGGATTGGGGTCAAGAGAGGACAGGAGATGAACTGGGAGTGATGATTATAGATACTACGTTAAAGAGCTTTATTTTAAAGGGAAAGCAGAAAAATATGTTGGTGGCTGGAAGGGGATGTGAGGTCACAATTTTAAAAATAATTCTTTTTTGACGTGAGAAATAGTAGCATATGGTTTTGGCTGATAGTTATGTTCCAGGTCAGAAGAAAGAATTAATGATGCAAGAGAGAAAGGAAAAACAGCATACCAGTGATGGGGTCCAGTGCAAAAGGGAAGGGTTTGGCCTTGGGCAGGATTTTGAACTGTTTATCCCCGGCAACAGGCAGGAACTCCTAGGATATGTGAATGAAGCCAGATTACCTGGTGGTGACAGTTGGAGAGTTTTTGAACTTGCTCTTCTGATCGATATTTTTTTCCTTAGAGAAATATGAATAAAAATCATTGTCAGAAATTGAGAATTGTGGAGGAGATATTGGATGTTCACAGGGAGAGCAAGATCTACTAATTCACAGAAAACCTCCAGTCCACTGATTCTGTCTTTTTTTTCATCATCCATCAGGTCCCTCCTTGCTTCACTTCCTTTCTTACTCCACAGTATGATATTATAATCACTTACTAGAAAGTACTTTCAACTCCCTAGGCCCCTTATGCTTCACTCAGATGTGCCTGGTAGGAAACAAACATTGGTTCAATGCAAGGATCTCCTTTACTTGTGATTGTATTCACGCTGCTGAAGGCTATAGGAGAACACTATGGGGCAAGGTTGCGTGATTTTGTTTTAAATACGTGAACACAAACTCAATTGGTAATTAATAGTTACTGGACAGCCAACTATTTTTACCTGGAAAATTTGCTTGTTCATCTTCTGACTGCAACGTTTCTTTCTTCTTAACTTACTCATGTCTCCCTCTCTCCTTTTCCTTCCAAAATAATGACTTCATCTCACACTTCACTAAGAAAATTGAAACCATCAAATGGGATTCATTCATCTTCCATCACCAAATTTATAAATCAATCTGCAGCTGCAACCATATTTTCTTTCCTCGTTTTTACTGAAATGGTGAAAGTGTCTCAGTTTCTCAAAGCCTAGTTCTTCCACAAGAGCAATCAATCGTATTGTTTCTTGTCTTTGTAAAGGCATATCTCTTCTATTTTCCCCTCTATCTGCTATATCATAACTCTCTATCTGTTCATTTCCATCAGCACTCTGCCTATTTTTTGTAAAATGAAACTCTTAGTACTTCTTCTATTTAAATTTCCACCCAACTCATTAAATCAAAGATTTAATATGCTCGATTTTCTTAAAAGTTTCAAAGATGTAGAAGAATAAATACAACACTTGCAATGTATTGCAATGATTCCAAATTTACCATTATGTCTACATATAATTCTAACATAAATTGTCAGTACCATGCATTTGTGCCATCTCTTTTATTTTTATACCAGTTTTGCTATAGGACTGACTAACCAAGGAAAGCTTCACTTACCCAACCAAAGAAAGTAGGCTAGCCATTCTGGTTATGGACAATTGATTCTAGCCCAGAAACTTGCTGTGTCTCCACGGCGACTGAAACTCAATCTGGCATTAATTGGTTGTGTCCCTTCTTAATTTAAGTTTCACCAGCCACTTCCATGGCCCTTTCCAGATCCTGCCTATTAGCAACAGATTCCTGTATCAGTGAAACCTAAATTTTATTTTTGAAACTTAGGATCTCTGTGTCAGTAGGATTAAAGTTTCCTTCTTTCAATTTGGCACCATCCTTTGGGTTGTATTTTTTTAGAAACCTTTTTGATCCTTACTTAGCTCTCCTGAACAAATTGGACTTAGTGTATCTAGGATGGAACAAACAAATCTTTAGCTTTTTATACTTTTATCTCCTGTTCTGTGGTTATCTATCAGAATTCCTATCATAACAATGCTACAAATATGCTCTAACCTATCCTCATTGAAAATTGCCTTCTAATTATTCCAAATATACCTCATGGTTTTACTCCTCTTATTCTCACAAATTCTTGATAGTGCTGTTGTATTACCAGCGTCTAGTTCTACATCTAAGTTAAGGAAGAACAATACTTCTACTTCACACCTAGGAGAATTTTTGTTATATTTCTAGTCCTCCTCACTCAATCTTCTACTTCAAATGAGTGACCTATGTGATTGGTGATGTTGGGAGAAGAAACAGAATATACATGGCTGGCTTATTGAATTAATTAGGGCACAAGTTAAGATTCTGTAAAAACAACAACAACAACAACAACAAAACCCCAAAGAAACAACCTTCATAGATTCATTGGATCTAACAGAAGTTTACTTCTCTCTCGATTTTTGGCCCAGGGATTGGCAGGTATTAGGCATGCTGGCTGAGGGGCATCTATTATCTTCAACACGTGGTGTCCATTTCTTGATTTAAAGTGGCTATTCCAGGTGTCACCATTTCCCAGCAAGCAGGAAGGAAGAAAGAGGAAATGGAAGGCAATAAGCTTTCTTTTTCAAAGTGTTCCCTGTGTGCTGCACATATCCCTTCTGCTCTCAATCCAGTTGAGACTATGGCCACTTAGCCATAAGGGAAGCTGAGAAATGTACTTTGTATTTGGGTTTTCATGGCTCAGAGTCAATGCTAAAGTTGGATGTTAGCAAATGAGTGAATGAATTGTACGGGATGATTAGCAGTTTCTTCTCCGGCCACTCAATTATTAATGCGTATCATTTCTCCCACACTCCTCTCCAAAAAGGTATGGCAAAGTTCCATTCTGTACAAAGTCCACCATCTCTGGATGGTATGCAGTGCTCTCCATTGAGTCTGGATGTTACTCTTTAAGGTCTGGTTACATATACATTAATAGATGAATTACTTCCCTCACTCCCTAGTCCTGCCATTCATGCACACACACCTCACACACAGTATAGTGGGAACAGAATATTGGCAATAAAAGCCCTCTTTTGGCCATTTGGAACTGGGAAGAATAGGAAACACATAGCCCTCACTACAGCATAATAATTATGAACTCCTGTTGGGTAGGAGTTATAAAGACTTCCTCAACTGGCAGTGGAAACGTTCCTTGGTTAGACCTTGGTTCCTGTCTGACTTGTCCGTTGTCCTCCTTGGCTTTTGGCTTGCCTTTTGAAGATTGTTTCATGTCCGTTATGCAGTCATTGTTTTTAATCATTCATGCTTTTATTTCTTTACATTGTTACATCCTCTCTTCCTTCCTCAAATTAACTTAGGCTACATGAGGCGATATAATAGAAAAGAAAACAGTCTTGGCTGAGAAAGAAACACTGCAATGTGACCTTTGCTACCATGTCTAGCTGAGAAGTCTTAGTGAGATATATTAGAAAAAGATTCTGGAAAACAATTTTCTCTCTTTTGAGTAGAGTTATTCAGAAAAACCAGTATTTCCAATACTGCTACGTACTCAGACTGCCACACATTCAGTGTTAAGACACTAGACTTATAGTCAATTCAAATTGCTAACCACAGAACAAGAAAACCCCCTTTGGGAGAGAAGTGTTCCATTTCATCTCTGCTTGCAACCTGGCTAATTCTTGCCTGTCTTCATTAGTCTCTTTCAGAATCTTGCTAAAAGCAACAAGTTGAAGTCACAGAGTACAGCACACTTACCTTTTCAGAACCACCTGCAGGTTTGAAAAGCATGCAGTTTGCCTTCCACACTCCTGCAGCTGATTAACCAAATATTTTCTCATGACATAATAAGAGTTACCAGCTTTTAAAACTAAATTTTTATGTCCTCTATGCTCACAGCCCACCTGAGAAGTCAATGCTTCGTTTGAGATTTTTATTATGGCAGCATGACATTGCTAAGTTCCAAATTATATTTAATTATGGTGTAGCATAAGTTACTATAGCAATTGGTCCCCCAAACACAGCCAAACAAGAGAGAATTTAAGTTATCTTTCATGTTAGAGTCCATGGGTGGTTAGGTGACTGTTCTAAAAGGTGATCCAGAGATCCAAGCTGGTGGAGTAGGTCTGCTATACTTAACATGTAATCTCCATCTCTGATATGCTATTTGTTTCCATCTTTCAGAACGAAGACAAGAAGAAAGAGAAATTAGATGATAATATATTTTCCTTTTAAGGATATGACCTGGAATTTGTTCATATCACTTTATCTGTCACTTAATCGGGATCATATCAGAAGCAAGAAAGACTGGGAAATTTGGTCTCTAGCTAGGCATCCACTTGCCTTGGCAAAATTCAGTGGGAAGAAGATACAATTCTAAAGTTATGAAGGGAAATGTGTTACTGGGAGACAATTAATAGTCTCCACCATATCTACTTGGAGGATAGGTGCATTCTTTTATTGTTTATGCCCTCTATGTAGAAAATATGCTGGAATTGAGGCCAAGGATCTGTCTTTTAAAGACTCCTAAAAGCCAATTTCTTTAGGTACTGACTTGAAAGGATTGAAGTGGCTGAGGCAGTCTTTTTTTTTTTTTTCTTGCACATGAATGGATAAACGAACAGACCCAACTTACCCTGTGGATGTATCCCATGCTTTATAAGAAAAGGAAGCATATTGGCCACAGGTGTAGCTGCAGTCTCCACTTCAGCTTTACTAGTTAGAAATTTGTCATTTTGACTCAATATCTCTTACTCCTATGTGTATCATTTGACTCTGAATTTGGTAGGGAAGAGAAGCGTGTAATTTATCAGTTCTCTCAAACTTCAAAATCTCCTATTCATTCTTTAACGTAGCTTTGTGACCTGGCAATAGCTCTCTGCTCTACTGATATTTTTCATATCTAGTTCACCAGTGGTCTTCACGTTGCCTCAATCCATGGGCATCTTTCAGGCTTCAACTTAACCTGTTAGTGGTTCTTGACAGAGTTAGTTTTTTTTTTAAATTAACTTTTTTATTAACTACTTTCTTCTCATTTGTTTACATGATTTCATACTTCCCTGATATTACTACTGTCTCACTGGTTGATTCTTTCTTTCTCATTTTTGACTCTTCTTTGTTTATTCAAACTAATTATTATAGTCCCTGAGGACTTGGCTTTGAGATTTATTTTTAGATTCCCTCTGTGGTAAGTTGTATTATTGTTTACAACTATTTATTTTTCCTTTTTCTTTCACTACTAACCTCCGAATGAATGATTATAATTTTTCATTCCACAGGCCCAATGACTGACTTTGGCCAACTTCATGTGAGCATGTGAGATATGCCATATCTGAGCAGGAGCTATAAATACAATGGCATGCTTTGGCTTAGCTTCTCTTGCTTTTCCCCTCTGCTATGAGAAAAGTCATGTCCTTGAATGGAGCTGTTTCTTCACCCTGGCCTATAGAATTAAAGGACAAATGTAGAAGACTCAAGTCTGCCTCACAGACTAGAGCAGAGGCACAGCCATCCCACAGAATCTACGCAAAAGAAATGAGAAATAAACTTGTGCTCTTGTTGGCCACTGAGTCTTTGGGGCTGTTTGTTACACAACATAGACTATCCAAAGCTGACTAATACAAAAATTGGCACCTAGAAGTGTTGTATTCCTAAAACAAAAATTTAATATATGTATCATTGGCATTGGGACTAATTGAAGGAAGAAAAAAATCCCCCAAAATTAGAAACTAGAAAAATTGTTAGAAACTAGAAAAATGATGACTCATTATACAGTGAGGGGAAAATAGTAAAGCTATCAACTGTGATAATTTGGAAGGCAGATAATGTGTCTAATGAAACTGTGGCTTTGATCTATAAGGTTTGGAAAGTAAATGTTATTATGAGAGTTAGTCATTAAGCTGCACTGGATAAAATGCTACAAGCAAGAGATGAGCTCAGGAAGAAAAACCTTGCTTATTTTCAAGAAAAGATAAAAAAATAAAATGAGAGTTTTGAATATCTGGGATTTGTGGGTCTGGAAAATATAATGAATTCTCTTCTGTAAACAGTAAACATAAAATTGAGAAATGTTTTGAGACCCAAAGCCTCATTAAGATGCGTCCTTAAGTCAAAGACCAAATAATGGGCACAGCTATTAAGACACATGCTCAGGGGAAAGCGCAGTCATAGGCATGGTTTAACCCCTTGTTAAAATCACTAGGGTTGGTTTAACCCTTTGTTAAAAATAGATTATTTCATGTACTTTATTTGTTATTACATGACCTCTAGTAAATCCTTTTAGCTGAGTAAAGTATTTTAGAAAAAATTAAGCCAAGAGTGTGATCCAGTGAAAGCGAGATATACTGAAAATATCTGTAATTTGTCTAAGGAGACAAACATGTCTCAAAAATAACTGTTTGGATGGCCAGCCCCTGTGGCCTAGTGGCTAAGTTTGGCATGCTCTGCTTCAGTGGCCTGGGGTTTGGATCCTGGGTGCAGACCCATACCACTCGTCAGTCATGCTATGGTGGTGACCCACATACAAAACAGAGGAAGACTGGAACAGATGTGAGCTCAGGGTGAATGCTCCTCAAGCAAAAAGAGGAAGATTGGCCACAGATGTTAGCTCAGGGTGAATCTTCCTCAGCAAAGAAAAAATAACTGTTTATATGGTATTAGAATATTAAGCTGACTAGCATCAAATAGGTAAAAAAAAAAAAAAAAACTCAAACACCATTTATTTAATTAATTAATTTATTTATTTCTGTGAGGAAGACCTGCCCTGCGCCAACATCCATTGCCAGTCCTCCTCTTTCTGCTGAGGAAGACCGGCCCTGGGCCAACATCCATGCCCATCTTCCTCCACTTTATATGGGATGCCACCACAACATCGCTGACAAGCAGCACGTCAGCGGGCGCCCAGGACGTGAACCCGCGAACCCCCAGCCGCCAAGCGCAAACCAAACTGCTGTACCACCGGTCCACCCAAGAGAGATTTGTACTTTTAAAATCACTGTTAGTCTGTATTAAAAGCCTTTGTGACTATTCAAATATAAAATGAACTTTTGGCTTCCAATGTCTATTTCAAAGAAAAAGACTGAGAAAACTCTTATCACATGTTGCCAAGGAGACTAGTCAAAAGGAAATTCTCTGCAGAAGGCAAGGCTTAGACCCATGGAGAACTATGAACCAAGCATTCCTCCCAGTGGACAGAACCAGAGACTAATGGAGGAACATGCTCTGCTACCAAGAAGAGATATCTGCAATGTTTGTCTAGCTGGATATCAGATATTTATGGACCACTGATTGATTTCTGTGTATCTCATTATTCTCTTCTCAAACAGTAATGCTTTTTGGCGGATATTCCCCCATTTTGTGATGGATGTGTGAGCCAGAGGAATGCCGTCATCTAAATATAATGTAGAGATTATCACAAAGTGGTGGAGTTACAGTCTGATGCCATGATTGGATAAGCCATTGATGATGTTATCCTTCGGGTGTGTTTTCTGTGCAGAGGGAAGGGAAATCAATACTTGTGACTAAGAGGTTAGACTGTGTTAACAGATTATTTTTCAGAAATATTTATTCCTCCTCCCCCTGACCCCACCATTGGAGAAGTATATTTCCTCATTTCATTTTTTGTAACTTGCCATAGGATTTAATTTGGCTGAAAGAGTATGATTAGCCATGATGTTTGGCAAACTAAAGCATTAAATGTGATCGCATGGAAGAGTTAGCCTCTTGATTGTGTTTTACCACAAGAAAGGCATGACTAGTATAGGAGTAGCTCCTTCAACCTGGATCCCAGAATGAGAAGACACATAGAGCAGAGACTCAGAGGACCCACAATCTATATATGTAACATGAGCAAGAAATAAACTTTTGTTTTAAGTTTCTGAGATTTTGGGGTAGTACATTTCACAGCATAAACATATCACAGTATCTAGCTGCCAAGCACATTTCTTACATTTGGAAAATCTCTCACTAGTTGAGTTCCTCCAGTCCTAGGTAGAAGCCAGGTACTCACTGTCCTAGGCTCCTTTGCAGCAAAGGCACAGACTTGTAAACTAGCATCTGCTAAGCTAACTAAGCATGTGTACAAAGAACTTTAATTCATAAGAGACCAACATGAGGAAACAGGTGCCACATGGGCCCCATATTTCCTTGAGGATGGCAGTGGAGGCTTTTAGGGGCAGTGGTGGAGAGAATCAGGCACCCGGTGCCCAGGATATTGATGCCAAGAAAGGTTTCTGATCCCTGAAGCAGAGACAGGGGTTCTTCACTGGCACAGTCCTACAGCATATTCTGGGCAGAGTACTTTTTTGTGTGGCCTCCAAGCCTGTTCCCTCTTGACAAGAGATTTTCGCATATTGAGGTATATGGGGTAACTATTTGGGTTCAAAACTGATTTGACTGGAACTAAAAAGCCTGATTTAATGGCTTATCAAACATACTTTGCACATCTGCTTAACCATTAAAGTAAAGAATACACCACCTTAAGATAAGAATGCATACTCCCCCTCCTACCCCATTGGTAATGCCCTATTGGTAATGCCCAGATTAGTTCCTTTCTGGACCTCATGGTTATGTTGACCTGCTAATTTGCAACTGAACACCTCTTTGAGACTTTGATGAAAATGTATCCCGGGTGTGTTTAATGTACGTTGTTTGTTCTGAAAAGCTATTAAGACTTTACTGAAAACCATGCTTCTCCAGAACACTTTCTAAGGTCTTCCAGGGTTATAATCTTCACTGTGGCTCAAGTAAACTCACCTAATTTCTCTTATCTATTGAATGGTTATTGGTTATTTTGTGTTGACACTCTGCCCTTCCAAAAAGTCTGTGAGTTATCTAATAAGCTTTAATAAGACGTTTTACTGCTTTAATTTGCTAGTGTGTTCTAAATTGCTTTCTTTCTCTCTTTCCTTTTCCCTCCTTCCCGCCTGCCATCTCTTTCTTTCTTTCATCCTTCCTTCCTTCCTTTTTTCCTCCCTTCCTCCCCCACCCCTCTCTCCTTCTTTCTTTCTTTCTTCCTAATGATCCATGAATGAATCACTCTATTTTCTATGTCATGATTAAACCCTACTTCTGACTTTCTCCATGCTCTGGATACACTGAAATTCTGACAGGTTTTACAACATTGTATTTTTACAAACTCAAAGCCTTTGCCCATGATGTGCTATTTGCCTGGGCATCTTCTCATAATTCTCCTTAAGGCTATCTTCTCATCTTTTCTATTCTAATTTAAATATGTCTTCCATAAGGTGTTCTACCTTGATTAACATACAAGAATATCTCCTCCACCTCCCTTTCACCACTCAAATTTGTAATTCTGTCAGAGCATCCTTTTTATTTCTTCCATGAAACCAAAAACTATATATATTTTTATGGGTTTATTTTCTCTTTCCCTGACTAGAATATAAGCTTCTTAACAGCAGAGATCACTCATATTTTGGCCACTCTTTCATTTCCCATTCCCATCAAAAGATATACTGCATAGTAGAGACTTAATGCAAAGTTCTGAATGAATGAGTGAATAAATGGATGAGAAAGGATGGGTTAGGGGATTGAAAAATGTGATGAAGATTTGGAATGACTACTTTGAAAAAGGAAGAGGAAAATAGCCAAGGATTTCCAAGCAGTGTTTAAAGTCCAGCTGTGTTTGGAGAATAGTAATGTGTAAAACATCAGCATTTTTATGCCTTTTTTTTTTTTTTCTGTAGTATAGCTTGGCAACAAAGTGTAGGAGCAAAAAGGGGGGCTTGGTCTTCATCCAGCATTAGAACTTTCTTTGTTATGCGGATGAAGTGAAAGAAAGGAATACAAGGAAACTGAAGGTATTTAAGAGCAAGTAGTGTAGGTAATTTACAATGAAATCCAGACTGGGTAGAGAAGTGAGAGCTGCAAGAGGCTGTTGATAGATTGGAGAAAAAGGAGAAATCAAAAGTGGTGAAGTTCAAGTATAGCACAATTAAGCAAGTCAGAACAGTGGAGGACAGCAGTTATAATCAAAGTACAGTGTATTACATCTTAAGTTTTCCACGACTGAAAAATGACAAGTGATGATGATTTCCAGAATGTAGTTGTGTATGTAAGTACTGAAATGAAATAGATATGAAATTCACTGACGATCAAGGAAAGGTGAAGATGAGTTTTGGAAGACTCTTTCTTCTAGATTTTGAAATCATCCAGGATAACTTTTGCTATTTTATTTTTTGAAACTCAACCTTTCCATTACTGAATAATTTATTTTGATTCAATTCAACAGAAATTTGTTAAGCATACACTCCAGACTACAGTTAGTCCTTTAATTGTCTCCATGTATATTAGTTAAAGGCACCTTTCCCTCCAGGCAGAGCAAACCCTAAACCTGAGTACACAGTTTGGGAAACAGCCTGGATCGTATTATATGTCCCACTGCTTTGTTAGGTTTGGTACTTTGGTGCCTGGCACATCTTGCACAAACATATATTGTGGCTCCAAACACACTCTATGAAAGAAACTGTCACAGGAGAGGAAAGGAAATGCAAGGAATACTTTTGAGTCTCTAACATGTACCAGCCATTGTGCTAAGGGTTTCAAACATGTTCTCTCTTTTAATTCTCACCACAACCATATAGAGACAGAAATTATTATATCAACGATTCAAGTCAGGTAATTGAATTTCAATACAGTAAGTAACATGTCCAAGGTTAAACAGCTTTATTAAATGGTAGAACTATAGTATGAGCCCTTTCTGTTAGTCTTTTTTCTCTTCAGCAAATGGACACCAAAATGCATGGCCTAAATCAATACATTTTAATTTTTTCTCATAATTCTGTGGGTTTTCTGGGCAGTTCTTCCCGCCTGGATCAGTTGGTTAGGAAGAGATTGAATGGTCTGGGAGGCTTCGCTCGCGTATTTGGGACAGGTAGAGTGCCTGTTCATGTTGTTGTTCATCATTCAGGAAGTTAGCTTGTTCACATGGTAGAGGGTTTTTAACAGCAAGAGATGGCAACCACCCAGTACACAAACACTTTTTAAGACTCTACATTATATTTTTTAACACCCCTTTGAGTAAAGCAAGTTATATGGCCAAGCCCAAATAGAGAACCTTTCTCCACCTTTGAATAGGAGGAGAGGCAAAGTCACGTTGCAAAGGGGCATACATATAGGGAAGGGAGGAATCTTTGGACATTTTAGAATCCACCATAAGAACCTAACTTCAACCTCATGCTCTTTCTACCATATCACATTGTTCTCTGACGTTCTTATTAACTCTAAGTTGACGACAACATTGTCCAAGGCCTCGTGGAACTGTGTCAATAAAAGAAAACTGATATTTATTTAGAATCTGCTACATACTCAGCAACATACTAGGCACTTCTCATTATCTCATATTCATGTTAGAGAGGTAGTAATCCAGAAAATATGTCCTTCTTCAGGCAGTCTAAAAGTCATTAGACAGGTTAAATAATGTTTTAGAAACTCTGGGTACTATAAAATGCAGTTACAAATGGCTATAGAGATATCATAGACCTGTAACTTTGATCAAATTTTTCTTTTAGGTCATCTTTTTGGATGATGAGCTTTTTCTCCCCAAGATTCTGTTACAGAATAAAATAGAATTAATTTTAGGCTGTAAAATATGGCCACTATTGCAACCACAAAATATTCTGAGAGGAAATATACAGACACGCATACATAATACATAGCATTTGACCAATCACTTATAAACAAATTGGATATATATAGATGAGTGAATACTACAGTAATTTCAAAAATTCTTTCAGGATGGCCTTGATGGATTTGATAAGCGCAATCAGTGACTTAATCCTCATTGCATTAGCACTGTTGATACCAAGTGCCAGTCATTGAGTTAGACGCCTTCCACAGACTTGCTCATTTACTCCTCACTATATCATGAGGTGGGTAATGTTATTACTCTTAATCTATGTGTAGGAAAATCTCTGGGGGAGAGGGAGTTTAAGTAACTTGACAACAGTCCCATAGTGAGCTAAATGGTGGTGCTAAGATTTTAGTCCAGTAGTCATATTTCAGAGTTTGAATGCTTAACTAACAAATTTATCATGCTTCAGTTTACATCAACTTTTTTTTACGATTAGTTACTTAATAGTCACATCAACCACATCCACATCCACTAAACCTTTAAGATAGTTGAAGTTATTTGCTGATATACCATCATGGCCAAAAACAAAGATTGGTAATACAAAGTTGCTCTTTTTACCCCATTTGTAGAGGAAAATTCAGAAATCTATTGTGGAGCATTCTTTAGATTCTCTCGAATTCCATTCTGCCCTCCTTCTTTTGGGGGATGTTTGACAGCTAATCAATACCTTTCATCTGGATATGAATTAGGTTCCACTAATAACAGGCACTTGTGTGAGTTCTGGAAGGTGACAGTAAGGGAGAACTCTTCCTCCTGACGTACTTGGTTGTATGGGAAAAAGTTTGCAAGTGTGCAGATGTGTGGCACCGGCATTCCTGCATCCACACCCCCATGTCCAGGTTAATGCTGTGACTGTGCTGAATGCTTGCTCAGACATAGGACTCCACAAATTGTGGCTTTGGTTGCTTATTTTTCTGTCTCCTGTGTTTGAGAAATGGCTGTCGTGGCAGTGGGGGCAGCTGCAGCTTCTTGCTATCTCCAGCAGCTGCCTCAGAAGTGACAACTTCCATAATAAAGTGACTACAGCAAAGCTACATGAAAATCAAAATTCCAAACTAAATGTGTAGAGTGTTCTCATGTGGCAGAAAACTATAATATATGCAAATATGTGAGAATCCATTCTTCAGAATGTAGAAATGTATAATGACTCAGAGTGTTGCTTTGAGAATTAATTTTTCTATTTGGACGTATAGTATATTGTATACTATTTTACTTGTTTTTTTTAGCTCTGTCCAAAATACAGTTTGAAATATTATTATACAGTATTGTGTGATGGTTGCATCACATTTTAAAGTATAATCTGCTCTGTAATCTGTAGTTTACTTCCTTATTTTCATAATATTCGTATCTGACTAGAATGGGTCAGCTACTGTTTCCTCCATGAATCTGTTTACTGTGGTTATTTTTATCAGATATATGTAGAAGATTATTGTTGGAGAGACTGTCCAATCCAATTTTACAGGCGATTAAACTGAGGTTGAGTGTTGTCCAGTAAACACATTTATTTACTGTCAAACTAGGAACTCTGACCGGAAGTGTTGAGTGAAATGTTCTTTATACTATCCCAACTGCTAAAGACAAGGAGAAAATCACAGAGGGAATAAAGGAAACAGAAAATGAGATTAGATAAATAACTGTTAATCAGGAATGCATTCTAGGATCTTTCTTTTCCAATATATATATAACTCAGCACACTCCAGAATGACTGAACTTGAATCTCTGGAAGTTGAGACGTAGAGGTGACACAGTTGCACACAGCCACTTAAGAACTACTGGGCCAGAGAGGGATACTGTGTGGTAAAGATCAATGTGTAAAAGTCATGCCTGAAATGCTCTGTTTAAACTACATCCTCAGACCTCATTTTTATTACTGGACAGGGCATGTAACACTCACCTTCTTGAAATTCTTCCGTCTCTTCGTCTCTCTTCTGTTTCCCTCTTCTGTTTCTTGACTGTTCTGTTTGAATCTCCTGTGTGGACTCTCTTTCCTCCAGTTGCCTTTTTAATGTTGGTGTCCTCCTCCACAATTAGAGCTGGGGTGCTCAACTGGGGGCAATTTGGCAATGTCTGGACACACGGTTCATTGTCATGCCTGGGAGTCCACTACTGGCATCTAGTGAGGAGAGTCTGAGAGTGCTGCTAAATATCCTAAATGCACAGGACAGCCCCCAAAACAAAGGATTATCTGGCCTATAATGTCAATAGTGACAAAGTTGGGACGCCTTGAATTAGAAAAATATAATATCTGGGTGCTCAGGACTGTTTTCGACTAATACAAACTAAATAAGAAAGGCAAGCACTTGTAAGTGAAGTGACCTTCAAATAGTTTTTTATTTTAATTAATGAAGCCACAGCTATAAATACTTAAACCTCTGTGGAGCACACTAGAGGACAGGAACTGTTCTCATTCATCTTCATAGCCACAGAATTTAGGATAGTAAGCCCTAAAAAAGTTTGTTCAACTTTTAAAACAGCTTGAAGACATGGAAATTAAGGGAGTTAATTTACCAAAATGACTATGGTTTCATTAAATGTGGTAATCTAAAACGTAAACAACGAAAGCAACTAACATCAACTTCATGTCTTTCAAACTTTTCATAGAGGACAGTAAATTCACTGAAGAATCAGGCTAAATATTTATAAAATGAACTTATTGCAGAAATTAAAAAATCACATCACGTCTTCCAGAAATCCAAGCCCTGATCTCTGGTTCTCTTTTCCATGCCCATGAGGAGGAGCCTCATTCTCCTCGTAGAGACTGCCCTTAGTACTAGCTACTTTCAAGCATACTTCAGCCTGCAGTTTTCATCTCACGTAGGAAGAGAAAAGGATATATTCTTGTGAACCTCGTGTTAGATGATGAATGCATGGTGATTAAATTATGACTGACCTGAATTCAGTAATGCTGTTTATCGGGCTCTACAGTAAGAGAACAGAACTCTTTTAATTGAAATGGATTTTATTTCGATGTATAATGCCTAACATCGAATGAGAGGGATGAGAACAGTGAGAAGAAATTTCATTTCTCATTATCTCAGTGATTACCAGCTGCTAATGTTTTATTTTACTCAATTAGATACTTTATTAAATAGATAAGAAGAACCAAAGAAAAAGTAACATGATGAAAAATGTAGAATTATATACAATGCTTATTATTTCTGTAAAGTATGTTGATTTGGTTTCATATGAAAAAAAGATTTAATGCTTGGGTTGTTGTAAAATCTAAAAGGCCTTATCTCATGCTTAGCTAATTATTTTGACAGGGGTCTAACTCATGTGTGCTTTTCCATGCAAATGAGTTTGTGGCAAACAAGATGACTGCCATCTACATAAACACTCCATAACTAATTCTTATCTCCACAGAGAGATTAAGTAGTGAAAGTTACCAATTAGAATTCAGGGACAATGTTTTCCTCTGCAATTGATTAGTGTACAGAATGTTCATCTAGTAGAAGGGTTATAAACAGTTCCACCAATTATTTCCCTTTTGGAATCCTAGATTACTCTGTCTTCTATGCGTGTAAGTCTGTATTTTTTTCTCTTAAATGTCTACTCTTTCTGACACCCCCTCTTCAGGTAAATTTTTCAAATTGGTCTTCTTTTCCTTTTTTTCTTTTCTTCGTTGGTTTTGATTTGTTGTCACTCACCCTTAACCAAGAGTCTTGCCAAAGCCTCTGTCCCTGGTTCTGTTTCCATCAGAGAGACCATCACTCCCTAAACGATCTTAAAATCTTGATATCATTCTTTACATATTCAGTTATTTATTTTTAGTTTTCCTTAGTAATGTTTCCATTCTTTTTTATTCTTCTGCAGCTACCCTGTTATGTACACTCATAAATTTGTGCCAAGAATTCTGAATTTTCATTTGTTTTCCTTTTTATTTCTATTCCTTTATTTTGAGTCCATTTCATGCATCACCTCAAGCAAATTTTTCAGAAACTCATCTACTTTCATCACATGACCTCTTGGCTCAAAATCATCAGTTGATCCCATATTTCTCTGGATCAAATCCTACCTATTTGAGGAATTTGATAATATCCATAACCCTCCTAGTTCATCTCTCTTATTTGATCCTTGATAGTCCCCAACAAGCTCTTCAAAATTTACTTGCCAAATTTGTGCCTTTTCACTTTATTCAAGCTTTTTTCTAGGCTTAGAATAGTCTTTTTTGTCCATTTAATTTAACTGATTATAATCTATCTTTCAGGGTCCAGCTCAGCTTACACCTTATTTCCACACTCAAGTCCTGTGATGTGTCCCCCTCGGATCACAGAGGATCAGTTGTTTGTGGGATACTTTTCAGAGTCTGATATAAACTTTTAGCTTATGCTTTTTGCTTCACTAGACTTTTGAACATACATATATAGTTTCTGTTTATGTAAAGATTTATTTTATTTACTTACAAAATGATTTATGGAGATTAATTTTAGCAAAGCTTATATGAATTAGGAAAGTGGTATAGGAAAGAATATAATTATAGCAAAAACATAGTTTGTTTTTGTGATGGTTAATTTTGTGTCAATTTCACTGGGTCATGGAGTGCCCAGTTATTTGGTCAAATATTATTCTGGGTGTTTCTGTGAGGGTGTTTTTGGATGAGATTAACCTTTAAATCGGTAGACTGAATAAAGCAGCTTGCCCTCCCTAATGTGACTGAGTCTCATCCAATCAGTTGAAGTCCTGAATAGAACAAAAAGGCTAACCTTTCCCCCAGAGAGAACTTCTCCTGCCTGACCGTCTTTGAACTGGAACATTGGCTTTTTCCTGCCTTCAAAATTGAACTGAAATATCAGCACTTTCTGAATCTCAAATCTGCTGCCTTGGTTGGGAACTATGCAATCAACTCTCCTGGTCTCCGAGCTTTGGACTCAGACTGGAACTAAACTCTAGGCTCTCCTGGCTCTCCAGCTTCCCGACTTACCCTGTAGATCTTGGGACTTGCTTGCCTCCATAATCACCTGAGCCAATTCCTTATAATAAATATCTTCATATATGTAAACAACTTAGAGGTTCTGTTTTTCCAGAGAACCATGACTGACACAGATTGATCTTGCCTATCTGTCTTTGCATGGCTAGTTACTAACCTATGAATGGGGTAAGAGGAACATGAAAAGGACAATGGGGCCAGCCCAGTGACATAGTGGTTAAGTTCGTGCACTCTGCGTTGGTGGCCCAGGGTTTGGAGGTTTGGTTCCCAGGTGTGGACCTATGCACTGCTTATTTAGGCCATGCTGTGGCAGGTGTCCCATATGAAAAATAGAGGAATATGGGTACGGATGTTAGTCCAGGGCCAGTCTTACTCAGCAAAAAGAGGAGCATTGGCAACAGATGTTAGCTCAGGGCTAATATCCCTCATCAAAAAAAAAAAAAGGGGGTCAAGACACTGGGCCCACCCACTGAGGCAGAATAGGCTCTGGGAAGACCAAAGAGGTAGCAAGTTCTAATCTTGTTTTGTCACTTATTGGTTGCATGGCCTTGAGTAAATCATGCAAGATCTCTGAGTATGAGTTTTTTCATATGCAAAATAATGATACATCTGCCTTCTGAGCTCTCAGACTGGTTTTGTATAAAGAAGATATTTCATATGCAAACACTTTGATGACTGTTAAATATTAACAAATAAGTATCATTGCTATTACAATTTTTAATAAAAACATTTCACCCATTGCGCTACATAAAAAGACCTCTCAAAGCCCCAAACTGGCAAACATGTCAATGGTATGTCATAACAAAAAACATAGAAATATCTCATTCCTAGTTATCATGGCTACCACAGGGGAAGTTGGAAAGATATTTCAAAACTAAACTTTCTAGCAGCCAGATGGATTAGCATAGTATCTCAAATAGCATTAGGCAAGTTCTGAACTATGCTAGGATACATTGCATATGAGGAGCCAGGTTAGCCAACCAATGTATTTTAGGTAAAAATTCTCACTGGGACCATAATTTAAACTAAAGCTTGGTACTTAGAGGAAAAAACAAATAAAACACACAAAGCATAGTACTGTGTCCTTTCCTTACAACAAAATTGAAAAGTACTAATGCATGCTAGTTTTAGTGTAATAATTACATGCACCAGATATTTTAAAGTATTCACAAAGCAACATATGGCTTAGCTGTTCAGCTGCAGTGAAAATGTGGATTTTTAAGAATAAAAATTAGTTTGAAAAGCAGCAGGCAACAGTAATCTCAAATCCCCTGTATACCCGTAAAGTAGAGAAAACATCTGCACTGTGTGCAAGCTGATGACCTTGGATTAATTCTAGTAATGTCACTACCCAATTAGTTGAGGAAGGAAAGATATTTGGGAGTTACAATTACAGATCCATTAAAATTGTGCCACGCTTTTATTCTCAAATATTTATTAAATCATATCTGTCCAATAATCATTATATGATGATTTTTTTTCACATAAAGGAGACTTAGTTTGCTAGGTAAAACAGTGAGTCAGCCTGAATAATATAATGCTACTTGAGCATACTTCAAGTATGTCTGTCCTGAAAAAATAAAATAATGATATCTCCATTTTAATCTCATGATATCTTAGATGGTAATACCTCCATTTGTTAGGATAATCTCGTCAGTTATAATAAACTATTTTTAACCAAAGAAAAATATAAATATGCACACCAAAATGTGTAGTAATTTCATGTTTTCCTGTACTATTTGTTCTTATTTTATAGAGACCCTGCTTTGCCTCTAGGGGTCATGTTAAAGAAGCAAATAATTCTTGGGCAATAAGCACAGTTCCATTTTTGTTTGTTGTTACTGTTTTGTTAAATGGAAAATTTAAGTTTTGTAGTGCACGTCTTAACACAGAAAGGTTCAATGTAGCTATCTATCCTCACCATTTAATTTGAGAAGGCTTTTGACAAGCATGTGATTTGCACAAAAAATCTTATGTGAGGAGAAAAATGTATATTTGTGACATTTATGGACACAATGTAGATGAATATATTAAAATTAAGACTATATACAAATGCTAAGCAATGTTAATTATTCTCTGATTAGAAAGACAATATTGAAAGTAAACTGTAAATAATCTTCTGGTTTAACACTATACAAAAAAAATTGCATGACAATTGTCATTAGGCTGTTTTTATGATTTATATAAGAAAATTTTCTCTTCATATATTATTATTAGAAGAGACAAATGATTGGCATTCATTTTTTAATGCTTATATTTGGCTCTATTTTATGATTACCTTTAGTTGAAGAGCAAGAGTGCTTTACAACACAAGTATTTAATTACTCATTCATTCAAAAAGTATTTATTGAGTGCCCACATCATTGCAGTCATAATTCTACACATCACAGATACAGCTGAGAACAACAGAGAAGAGAAGTAAAGGAGGAGAGCCAAGAAAGATTGATATTCCAGAAGACAAGTTAAGAAATGTTTTCAGAAAGAAGGAATGATGAACTTATCAGGTGGTGTTGATAGACCTGGTAAAATAAACACTGAGGATTGACTGCAGGACTTAACACAGAGGAGGTTATGGGTGACCTTGACAACAACGGTATTAGGGGAATAGTGGTGGCAAGTGATGACTGGAGAGAGTTCAAGAGAGAATCAAAGGGGCCAGCCCAGTGCCATAAGTTAAGTTTGTGGTTAAGTTTGTGCATTCTGTTTCGGCAGCCTAGGGTTCCCAGGTTCGAATTCCAGGCTCAGACCTACACACTGCTCATCAAGCCATGCTGTGGCAGCATCCCACATACAAAGTAGAGGAAGATGGGTACAGATGTTAGCTCAGGGCCAATCTTCCTCAAGCAAAAAGAAGATTGGCAATAGATGTTAGCTAAAGGCCAATCTTCCTCACAAAAAGAAAAAAAAGAGAGAGAGAGAGAATTGAAGAACGGTAAGTAAAAACAGTGAGTATTGACAACTCTTTTGAAGATTTTATTATGAGGGGCGTATCTTGGTCAATTTGGGCTGCCAGAACAAAGAACCATAAACCGAGTGGCTTATAAACAACAGAAATTTCTCACTGCAGGCTGGAATTTGGAGGCTGGAAATCTGGGATCAGGGTGCCAGCATGGTCGGGTTCTGATAAGAGTTCTTTTCCCAGTTGCAGACTGCTGAATTTCTGTTGTATTCTCATGACAGAAAGAGGCAAGAGAGCTTTTGGCCTCTTTATAAGGACACTAATCCCATCATGAGGGCTCCACTCGCATGACTTAATTACTCCCAAAGGCCCCACATCCAAATACCATCACAGTGAGGATTAGGACATATGAGTTTTGGGGAGACACTAACATTCAGTTCATAACAGTGAGACAGGAAAGAAAGGACGACATCTGCAGAAGGATATGAGAACAGGGGAGAGTTTGATGGTTGGTTTTATTTAAGATGGGAGTAGTTAAAGCATGATTTATCAAGCTATGATCCAGATGTGAAGGCAAAGATAATGGTAAAGGAGAAAGCTCAGAACTGTAGGAGCAATGTCCTCGAGTCTGCTCTTAGGATCCAAGTCATACATGGAGGCAATTGTTGATTACATCTGGAGTTCAGATAGAGTATACGGGCACTCTACTAGAGTTTATTGGTTGATTGACTGATTTAGTGTTTGGCACGAGGAGGAAGATCTCTGATTGCTTCTTTTATTCTTTTTCAGTGACATAAAAATAATGGCATCATCCGAGAGTAAATGAGTGAATAAATAAGTGATTGAATGAACAAACACTAAATTAGGAATAGGTGTCAAAAACAATGCAATAAATTCAGAAAATACGAATTAAAGCACTATAAGATGAACTGTATATGAAGTGCTGATAAAAGCAAAGCAAGAATAGTATTAAATTAAAATGTAAGGATTTATCAACATAATAGACTTTATGTAAAGTTCAAACCAATTGAAAGTTCAAATGACTGATTTATTAGTCTATGATAGACAATGATAATCGCAAGGTTCATAATGCTGATTGACTCTGACATATTGCAAGATTCTCAAGAGCTTTCTGAGTCAATAAGAATTGTTCTGTATGATTTAACTGTTGTATATTTTATTACATTTTAAATTTGTTAAATCCAAGACTATCAATTCTCTGTTATTCAAGGCTGCAGAAAGCCCCCTCTGCAAGATTTAGCATTCAGAAATAAGGCTTGATGATTCCAGTTAATTTTCAGTTGTCTCCCAGGAGAAGGTGAGTTTCAAACAAGGCAAGGACTTCAATTTTAAACCTCAAATCACTCAATTTATATTATAATTATTTAATTATGTAATTATTATTAATTATGGATCACATTCAAAATATATTATCCTTTGAAAAAAGAAATTTTTGTCAATTAAGAAAATAGAAATATAGGAAAAAAAGAAGAGAAAAATACTGGGAGCCCTCACAAAAAGACAATATTATTAACATATTGATGTAATAGTAATATTGGAATGTATTGTCTGTGTATGGCTTATCTTGCTCCTATGATTAATTTCTGTTCAATTAGCATAGTATTTGGTAGGACTTGTTTGTAATTCTTGGAATGCTCCATAAACCAATGATCACTGATCTCAGTTATCTTAGGTTTTCTACTCCTAACAAAGATCCTCTTGACATTGGCCTTGCTGAAGACTCAAACCTTTCAACATATAGCAGCTGGGTGATTTGCAGCAAAATGATCATCAATGAAAAAAGCAAAAATAGAAAAGCGCAACCGAAAATTAATGACATATGATTTTATAAGAGAGACCACAATGCTTATGCTACATAGGATGTTTTAATTAGAATATGGTATAGTGGAATAAATACGAAACTGTGTTTGAATATTGATCCTGCCACTAATTCTGTGACCTTAAATGAATCATTTCATCTCTCTTAGAATAAGTTCCATCATATTAGAAAAATAATAATATCTACCTCATAATATGCATGCAGATAATAAATGAAATCTTGTATCATGTGTGTAACTGTCTGACACACGTGAGTTCCTTTGATTTTTTTTTCCACTGAGGTAAAATTTACATGCAGTGAAATGGATAAATCGTAAATATACAATTCAATAAGTTTTGATAAACTTATGCAAACTGTAACCACCACCCAAATTAAATATAGAATATTCTCATTACTCTAGAAATTTTCCTCATGCATTTTTCCAGTCAATACCCATCTACATGTGCAAATATTATTTTTTATTTAATTTCTATCACCATAGATTATTTACCTGTTTTTGCTTCATGTGTATCAAGGTTCTGTTACTAGATGAAGCTTATTTAGGATAGTTTTTTTCCTTTGATGAATTGATTCTTTATTCACATTAATCTTCCTTTTTATCCTTAATAATATTCCTCATTCCAAATTCTAGTTTATCTCATATTAATATAAGCACTCTAGCTTTATTTTGATTAATGTTTGCATGGTATATATCTTTTTATCCTTTACTTTTAATCAACTACTTTTTTCTATTTAAAGCAAGAACTTAACGGGCAATGTCTTCCTTTTTCAGTTCAGTCTGACAAACTCTGCCTTTTGTTTGATTCATTTATATTTATTATATTTATTTTTGTGGTTGCATTTAGCTCTACCATTCTATATTTCTTTTATATTTGTCCTGTTTTCTGTTCCTCCTTTGCTTCCTTTTATGCGGTAATCAAATATTTCTAGTCTATTTTATCCCCTCTATTGCCTTTTAATTCTAGTTTTTGTATATTTAGTGGTGTTCTAGGAATTATAATACATGCTTATAATTTATCAGTCTCCTCAGAGCTAATGTAAAATGAATGAAAATGCAAGACTTATGCAATATCTCCAACTTTTGTGATACTGTTTATACATACACGCAAATATGACAAACCCCACATTAGGATGTTATAATTTAAAATTGTTAATTGCTTTTTTTAAGAAATATAGGGAATAAAAATTAAGATGGTATTTTATGTACTTATACAGGTTTTTATCTATTTCTTATTTTTTTATTCCTTCCTGTAGAGCTGAGATTCCATTTTGCACCATTTCCCCTCAGTCCCAAGAACTTCATTTAGCATTTTTTTGTAGTTCAGGCCTTTTAAGGATAGATTCTCTCAGCACCTGTTTACCTGAAAATCTCTCAATTCTTTTCTGCATTTTTGAAGAATATTTGAACTAGAGAGATAATTCTGGGTTGATACATATTTTTTTCATTCAACACTTTAACAATATCATACCATTGTCTTCTTTCCTTCACATTCTCTAGTCAGAATTTAGGCAACATTATTATCAATGCTCCCTTATATGAAGTGCCTTTTTTTTCATTAGCATCTTTCAAGATTTTTCTCATATTTAGTTGTCTCCAGTCTGACTATAATGTGACTAGATGCAGGTATATTTGTATTGATAAAGCTTGGAGTTCTCCTAACTTCTTAGTTATATAAGTTATATATAATTTCAATATTTCTTCAAGTAGTATGATTATTATTTATTTTCTACTCTTTCTTCTCTCCTTCTGGATACACAAGTACATCCATGTTTTCTTAAATTTTTTTCAACTTTATTTCTTTTTGTTTTGTACATTAGATATATTCCCTTCTACTATCTTTATGTTCCCTCTCTCTCCTTCTTTCTCTGCCAACTTTAATACTCTCTGAATCTTGTGAATTTTTAAATTCAGATATTGTACTTCGTATCCTAGCCTTTCCATTTTTTTATAGTTTCCATTTATCTGTTGAAATTATCCATCACCTTGATTATTATCAATAGATTTTCCTTTAAATCCTTGAACATTTTATGTTAGCTGCTTTAAAGTCCTTGCTTATTAATCTAACCTCTGTTAGATTAATATCTACATTAATATCAACCTTATCTAAGTTGTCTAATGTTTCTGGGTGCTGCTGCTTCTTTTGACTATGGGTTAGATTTTCCTGTTTCTTCACGTTTATTAATTTATTAACTTTATTGAGGTTACCTTGGTTTATAACATTGTGTAAATTTCAGGTGTACATCATCATATTTCGGTTTCTGTATAGACTGCACCATACTCACTACTAAAAGTGTAGTTTCTATCCATCACCATACATATGTGTCCCTTTACCCCTTTTGCCCTCCCCTCACCTGCTTCCTCTCTGGTAACCACCAATTTGTTCTCCTTATCTGTGTGTTTGTTTTTCTTCCACATATGAGTGAAATCATATGGTATTTGTCTTTCTCTGTCTGACTTATTTCGCTTAGCATAATACACTTAAGGTCCATCCATGTTGTTGCAAATAGCACGATTTCGTCTTTTTTATGGCTGAGTAGTTTCCAATACATCTTCTTTATCCATTCATCAATTGATGGGCATTTGGGTCACTTCCAGGTCTTGGCTTATGTGAATAATGCTGCAATGAACAGAGGGGTTCATTTTACTATAATCTGGATGATGTACTTTAAAGATACCAGTTCCCATTACCTTCTTCTAAAGAATTTGTGTTCTAGATGATAGCTAAATAATTGGCTGATTAACTTGAAATCCTGAAGTCTTGACTGTATGCTTTCTCAGAGCAGGTCTATATTTGTTTTTCCTTTAGTCCCAGAATGAATTCCTTAGACCCAAGAAACAGGCATGGCCATTCTTGGATTTCATTGGAAAACCTAATGTGTTTATCAATGTCTAAATTGTACCAATTCCTGTCTCTCTTGTGCTGTTAGCAACATGTTGGTTTCTGCTGGGCTTTTTGAGGTCTCCCCCATGCATGTACAGTTTCTGGGCATTTTATATACAAGTTTTGGGGCTTCCCCACTGTGTGCCTTTCTTTTTCAGTTTTTTTTTTTTTCTTTAAATCTCAACAGTCTGGCAGCCTCTAACTTTGTCCTGTGACACCTCAACCTAATAAGTTTGTGGCTTTTTTCTGAAGTTTTAACTATTCCAAGATCTTCAGACATGGGAATGGTCACAGGGAAAATCTGTATAAATATGGATCTAATCCCATGCAGTTCCTTTCTTTCAAGAGTCACATTCTCTTCAATTTCTGTCTGATTTTGATTACTTTACAGTGACTTTTATACTTTATCCAGAGGTTATACGTGTTATCTGCACAAAGGTAAGTCTAGTAAAAACTACTCCACCAATACCAGTCTTTCTTTTTTTATGGTAATGATTACTAGTGTCTCTACCGTCATTTATATTTACTAACATGTACTAAAGTTTGAAGATTGGATCTATGAAATAGGATATATTATATGGAAAAGATTTTTAGAAAAATAAGGTGCTGCCCATATGCATTGAGATGTCTTAGATTATATTAAATATGGTAGGTAATTTAAGATAAATAACATTTTTATTTAAGTAAAATTTAGTCTAGTAATACAAATAAAGTCCCTCAGGGAAGTATACCATTAGGAGAAAGTAGTGATTTATAATTGGGTTGATTTTTTCTTTCAAGTATTCATTTGTAAAATCTAAAATGAATTTCCAACTACAATTATTTAAGTAAGATCATCAGCTACAACACGAAGTACTCTTTGACTGAGAACTCATAAAATGTGATATAGATGTTGTCTCTGATTGCATAGGCTATCCAAAGTAAAGTTAGGTAGGAGAAATAAAATCTGTCACCAAAAGTACCTGGTGATAAACAAAAACAGTCTTGAAAGTTTCAGAAATCTTCAAGAAAGGAGAATTGCATTATTAAAATTGTGAGGAAATTTTGAAGTGGGACATATTTGTTAGCATAGTATTCTTGATAGTCATTAATGGTAGTAATTCAAATGATTTTTGCATTTTATTCTCCTATTTTTATTCTAAATAATTTAGTCACAGAGTTTTAAACTAAGGTTATTTTGATATTCTGAATATTCCAGGTTTCTCATTTCAGCACTTCCTGATCTTTCTTTATTCCCGGGCTCCAAGAATTCCTTCCAGGTCCCCCACTACTGGGTATAGTCTACTCTCAGATTGCATTTGCTGGCCATCCGGAGTAGATCTTTTTTCACTGTGAGCTGAACGAGTTGATATAAATTCCCAACCTCACTGGCAGGATCAACTTTATAATATTATTTTTCTTATTTTTTAAAGAGAAGTTCAAGGCATAGAATTATACCTTCACAGTTTGTTCTTGAATGGGAATATTGAATGAGTTGGTCTAATCTTGCACGTTATGTCTATCACACTGTTATACCAATAGTCGCCTCCAGCTGAGCTTGGAAATGTGAGACCCTCACAGCAAGCAATGTTTACCCTTCACTGCAGTGAAGTTCACTCTTTACCCAAAACTTCTACAGCATCCCAAGTTGCAGGTGTAAAATATAACTCTTTCATCATATTTTCTTCCTATGTTGTGTCTACTTTGCCATTTTGATAGCCAAAAGCCCCACAATAGATTTAAAGGGCAGAATTTCAAAAGATTTCAGAGGAACTATGTCCCCCTTCCCTTTCTCTAGGCAGCTTTTATTGTACATCTGGGGCTTTAGATATTTTATTCTGTAAACCTCTGGCGCACATTTTCTTCTGAGTTGTACTCTGCCACATGCTGTCATTTGACTCTTCTGTACTAAGCAGGAAGAAAACAGTTCCTGGCTCCTTCTGGTATAGTATTAACCTTTTATTACCGAAATACTCACAAGTCTGAGTGTAGCAGCCAAAGTTCACTGCTGTTATATTCCAGATCACACATGTATTTAATTTTTATGTCAAATAACTGGCATTGGAACAGAAAAAAGAAGATACTGGGGATGTTTTCAGGGTCAGTGTCGCACTGGCAAAGATTTCTTGAAAGAAAAGTAAGGAATCTGAATATTGGGTGTATTTTTTTTCCGCGTTGAAATTTATTGAAGAAAACTAACGTGGAGCTAAGTCCAGATTATTATTCAACAAGCATGCAATATCCTGTGCCAGGAAATCTGCCACATACTGAAGAAAAGATAGTTAGGAGACAGCATATCTTGAACATCCTTACAGGTATTAATTTCTAATATAGTTTAGAAGTTTGAGTCATAGGGTGAGAAAAAAACTCTTTTACTATCATTCTGACTAGACTCCTCCAGTCTGTTTATTCCTCACAGATCTCTTGCCCTGAGCATCAGAGCTGAGGGTTCCAATGTACAGAACACCTCCCAGCCACATTTAGTCTTTCAACTTGTCAAAGGATATGCATGCTGAGCGGTAAGAGAGTTTGCTCTTGGATTTTATATGTTGGAATATCATATTTTTAAACTCACTTTATCCATTTTTCCCATGTTAGTTTTTCTAATGTCTTTTAAAGCTTTTTTGTCTTTTACATTTACAACATAATTACAAAATGTGAGGGAATAGTCAATAGAATATCCCCCAAATTAGGGAACTTAAGTTATTTCATTTCCCGTTGAAATTGGCTCTGCAGTAAGTCCATCAGGGAACTGTAAGTTCCTCAATGAAATCCTTAAACTAGAAATCAGAGCACAAAGAAGCTGAGAGATTAAAAAAAAAACCCACCGAGTCCAAAAACTCTAAAAACAAAACAAAAAAACCAAACAGATTAAAAGTTCACTATCACCAAGCTCGGGGGACAAAAGATAAGTTTAACCCTAGGAAAATATCAGAATTGTTTTTCTTAATGTATGTCAAAAACAATCCCTTTTCTTTCCGAACAAATACATTAGCTATGCAACGCATTACTTTAACAATTTGAAAGCAGCTCACAATAGATAAGGAGATGGAAATGGGTGGATAATCGCATCCAGAGAAGAAATCCAGTGTAACTCTTCTAATTTCACATCATACTTCATGGAAAAGACACAACAGAAGAATCATAATCATATCATTGCTCCTTTACTTTGGCCTGTACTTTACACAAACCTCAACAAATTGATTTTTCTACCATCAGTGCAGGGCTTCCAACAGATAATTTTATGGTGTAGGTTTTATTAATGTTCTTCTTGAAATAAGAATTAAACAAGACTTGACTAGAATTGAGATTATGCACAGCAAGGTTTTTAGTAAATGGTGACTTTTATTTCTGTATCTTCAACAATTAAAAACAAAAACAAAAAACAGAATCCAGAAGAGGCTTTGACTAGAGCAATGGTACTCAAAACTCTTGCTTTTAGGACTCTTGAATAGTCTTAAAAAATTGTTGAGTACCACACAAAGCTTTTATTCACATGAGTTATATCTACCAATATTTATTGTGTTGGAAATTAAAATCAAACTTTAAAATATGAATAATAGTAACTTCATTATGACAGCATAAAAACATATTTTAAATAAAATAACTAATTTTCAAAATAAAAAAAGTGATAAAATTACTTTTGAAAATATTTTTATAAATCTTTTTAACCTTTGGCATATTAGAAGACACATGAATTTTTCTGTCTGTGGATCCAACCTGCTACAATTATTTTGGTTGCAGAACATGAAAAAGTCTGGCCTTACACAGATATGTAGTTGGAAAGGGGACAAATATGTCAATAACCTTTTCAGATATTTTAAGATATTCCACTTTGATTTTACATAAAAACTCAACATATAGTAATTTCATAAAGGTCAATTGCTATAGAGAATATTAAACGATAACAATCAACCTTTGTACAGTGTTACCTTAGGGTCCATCATCTATCTTGCACTTTGATAGCATCATTTCCCCATGCATTATTTTGTAACATCATACATTGGTCATTTGGTAAATATTTGTTCACTGAGTTATGGAACTCTTCCAAATGTTGACACATTTCATTATATAAATCAAATATCAAGATATCACCTTTGGGCTGGTCCTGTGGCCTAGTGGTTAAGTTAAGCATGCTCCACTGCAGCAGCCTGGGTTTGGTTCCTGGGCATAGACCTAAACCACTTGTTGGCAGCCATGCTGTGGCGGTGACCCACATACAATATTGAGGAAGATTGGCATAGATGTTAGCTCAGGGCATATCTTCCTCAAGCAAAAAGAGGAAGATTAGCAACAGATGTTAGCTCAGGGTGAATCTTCCTCAGGAAAAAATAAGAATTGGAAAACATAAAAAAGATAAGATAAAAAAAGATTTCACCTTCATTAATATTACCTATGTACTTATCAGAAAATTCTTTACCTATTAGGAACTTTTAAGCTCATGGGAGGGAGTAGAGATTTTTCTAGATTCAATTTTTTGCTTGCAGTCTCGGTAAGATACCTGTCACTTACCTTCCTTGACATGGCAGGCTCTTTGTTCATTTTCAAGAAAATGTCTGCCAAACATCCAAGTCTGAATAGCCGTAGATTGGTGTGACAGTTATCTTTTCAAAAATGGTGTTCCAAGAAAACACATGCTTGCTTTTGGCTCAATCAAACAAATACACAAATTGTCGTACAAGTTTTCTGTGAGACGACTATATTACTTTATTATATGGAAGAAATATTTTATGTGTATTCTCGTATCATTGCCCAGAAAATTAAAAAGATGTACAGGTTCCCCCCGCTATCCAAAGGTAGAGCATTCCTATGAAATCTTTCAAAAGCAAAAAAGGTGTAAAGCAAAGAATTCTTCTTAGGACACGTCTTGCTAATGGATGCACAAAATAAATTGAGATAAAACACAGATACCCACAGATGCAGTTCAAAGCTATGGCGGCTTGATGCTGAGTGTAGTTTCCCAGGAGGGAGCTTGGCGGTGCCACTCTCACTGCTCGTGTGCACTGCTTCTATAAAGGTTCACTGCAAAAGAAATGCTGAACATTATTTTTGCTTTTCACCTTTTTTCGTAAAAGTGAAAATCCTCTTCAGATTTCTTTTGGTTGGGGAGAACGTATACTAATGCAGCAATTTTTGACAAGCGAAGTGGCGTAAAGTGAATTTTTGAAAGCGAGGGATAACTGCATACTCAAGGGTTGAGATTAAAATTGATAGATTTTCTGTTTCATCAAGGACATTCTTAGTTGAAATTTACATTGTTTTTCACCTCTAGTGCCTAGTATTGAAGAATGCGTGACTACTTGTACAGTTTTGAGTTACTACTTTTTTTTTTTTTTTTTTGGTGAGGAAGACCAGCCCTGAGCTAACATCCGTTGCTAATCCTCCTCTTTTTGCTGAGGAAGACTGGCCCTGGGCTAACATCGTGCCCATCCTCCTCTACTTTATATGGGACGCCGCCACAGCGTGGCTGACGAGCAGTGCGTCAGCGGGCGCCCGGGATCCGACCCGGCGAACCCCAGGCTGCCAAGCACGGACGAAACCGCTGCGCCACCGGGCGGTCCCTTGAGTTACTACTTTGATTCGTGCTAAGATCCCACCAGTTTTACCCACCTTTTCTTTTCTGCTACCCTTGTAATGTCAACTCACTAGGGTGACAAATGATATCTTAGTATTATTATGAAAGAGTTTTGATCTTATCTACCTCCTGACAAAGTCTCAGGAATTCCTAGGAGTTCTACACCACACTCTGGGAACAGTTGGACTAGAGCAGTAAAACAGAAAAATAGACTGCTGAATCATCTTTTTATTCTGAAAACCAGTGTTGAAGGCTTTGAGAATAATTGGGGTATATAAAGTTAAAATACATGTGGTTTGAATTTGTTAGGCTTTTATCCAATAAGAAAACCTGTTCTATGTATTCCGGGATTGGAAATGTCAACAGGAAATGAACCTGCTTTCTGAACAGCCTGAACTTCTGAAATATTTTCTTTATGAATTTTCCTCAGTAAGAATTACTCTTATAGTAAATACTCAGTTAACCTGTATCCAAAAAGGTAAATTTCTCCTTTTCCCCTTGGGAGCTCTCTGGAGTTACTCTTTCTGATTGCTCAATACTTTGGAAATACAAAGAACTTAACCAGCATTTTTTAAAGTACTTATTGCGTATATTTTTAAACGAGTGAGTGAATGAAGAAAAGAGGTCCTGTCTTTTTCTTTTTCTACTAGTGATGTCTTCCATTTTCACAGTTTCAGCCTAGATATGTCTTCCAGTCTGACGTCTTGCATTTTCAACCCCTGCTGGAGCTAGGAACCTCAAATTCAACACATGTAAAATGGAACTTATCATCTCCCATCAAAAGTAAATCTGAAACAGAGGTAATATTTTTGGAAATATGTCAGTTGCTTTTCTCTATTACAATCTCTTGTGTGTGATTTTTCTTTCTCTCTCTCTTCTTTTTTTTTTAAACAAGAGGTGAACTTAACTAGCATTTGTATGAGAGACATTAGGGTGCTAAATGGGAAATGACCAAAATTAAACTCTTTATGTGCTTTAAAGTTGTTTTACTATAATAACAGTGATCATACATGCTAGCATGCTCAGGAACTCTGGTTTGCATAACTAGTAAGAGCATCCCCTTTCATTCTCAAGGTGTCTCAGAGTGCACGATTAATTATATGGTCACCTTACCTCTAGGAGACCCTTGAAATCATTTCACACATGCCCAAGACTTTAGAATCTTCTGTTTACCATCTCGTGGGAAGTTGATTTCACTAGAATTTATGATAGGTTTAGAGTTTATTCTATGAATTCATGCTACTTTGTGAATGGTAGGTCAGTGATAGTACCACTTACAAAATTTCTTTCTCACATAAGATGATTCACAGTAACTATTTCCCCAGGAGACCTCTTTTAGAAATGATATTCTAAATCAGGGCAGGAAACAATGAGTAAAATGTATCCATAAGTATAACACCGTATACTCATGCTGCGCTTTGGTTCAGTCTTGAAAGACTCATTTAGATCTCCAATCAAGAGCTCGTGGTGTTTCATATTTAATGTTTACCTTTAAATTAATATAAGAATAACTTAAAATACATTAATTTAAAAAATTCTGTTATTCCTACTTTCAGTATAGTTTTTTTTTTTTGTGGGGAAGACCAGCCCTGAGCTAACATCCATTGCCAATCTTCCCCTTTTTGCTGAGGAAGACTGGCCCTGGGCTAACATCCGTGCCCATCTTCCTCTACTTTATATGGGACGCTGCCACAGCATGGCTGACAGGCAGTGCGCGTCGGCAGGCGCCCGGGATCCGAACTCGCGAACTCCGGGCTGCCAAGCGCGGACTAAACCGCTGCGCCACTGGGCGGCCCCTCAGTATAGTTTTTAATAATACTCATAACTGGAATGTTAAAGTTCAAAGGAAAGAAGAGTGACAAACATTTGGTGCTTAGAAATGACAAATTATTTTTTTTCTAAAAACCAGATGCCAGTCAGGAATGACTTAAAGGCAATTCTTTTCTGTAGAGACTTTTTTCCCTTAAATTCAAGCCAGATATTTCCTGATTTGGGGGAAAAAATAACCTATGATTGACAAAAGACTTCCCTTGCATTATCTTATTTGATCCTTACAAACTCTTGAAGAAGGAGAAAGGCAATATCCCTAATTTTGGAGGATAAACTAAGATACAAAGAGTCTAGGACACTTTGCCGAGATCACAGGTGACAAGATTCACTTTTCATCCATTTATTTAATGGAGATGTTTAATGAGGAGGACTACTATGTTTCTACCCCCTTTGTAATGACTTCTACTTTAGATTGAGATGCATATTTTGTTTAGGACTGTGGATTGTTATATATGGATCTTTTAGAATAAAAAGGTATTAATTTTCTTTGAAACATTGCCAATTAGAAAGCAAGAGTGAGATAGCAAGAGAGTTAGAGGATAAGAGAGAAGAAAGGGGAGAGAGAGAGGGAGAGAGAGAGAGAGACCATAATCCAAAGAAGATACATGAGATGATTCCTTAAGTCCTACTGGGGAAAAGAAGAACACTTCTACAGGAAGAACCGGTAGTCATCACTACTTCATTACTACCCAACTGAACAGATATAAATCGTGAGCAATCCTCTTCCAAAAGGAACAGCATCACAGACTCTTTCATCTCAGAACCCCGTGTAGACTATTTCTTGTTGTTAGCTCCTTTACCTTAGAGCTACTAAAATTGCTAACCCAAGAATCATAAAAAAAGTTACGATGCCTTGTTCTTTATTCTCTAATCACTATTCCTCTCTCTGTCTGTCTCTCTTAGTTTATGTGGATGATTGTCTAACAGTGGTTTAGAAAGAAGAAGAAAAAAACCTGTAAGAAGTCTGTCCCATAGCTCTCTTACTCTCTCTTCCTCTTCATTCTTATTTGTGGATATTTTATTTTGATCTATCTTCTAGTTCATTTATTCTTTTTTTGGCTAAGTCTAATTTAATGAACTTCAAAGTTTTATCTCACCTAACACTTATATGAAAGAATCCTCAAATGTATTATGTAGAAATAGTTAATTCATTATTTACTTCACATACTTTGTTTTTAACTATATTTTATTTATTTGTAAGCATTTATCCCACTTTACTATAATTAGGAAAAAATTCTCTAAAGACAAGGAAATATATCTTATCTATCTTTATGTCTACATTGCTTAGCAGAGGCCTACTCTAAATTTGTTCAATGAATAAATGAGTGATAAATGTACATACAAGAAAACTGAGATGGTGTGCTGATTGCTCTTATCTCATAATCAGACTTCTAAAATCAAAATAATTTATATATTTCTGCTCTGAATATCTGTGTTTTTTATACTTATCAAAAATTACTTTCATCCTTTTCTGGTTACATATAAAAATAACAAACTTTCCTGTTCAACAGTTTTTTGGGAGAGGCTTTATTTCCAAACATATATCATGGAAATATTAGAGACATTTCCCTGCCCTCTGTTAGTCAGAGATTTGTAACTCCTGCTCTTATCTTGATAAGAAATCTTAGTAATAAAAAAATCTCACATAGGAAAAATGGCAAATCTAGCAATAACATACACATACTCTATCTAAGTATATATTCTGTGTAGTTGTTAAAATTATGGTTTTGAAATCAGACAGATGCAGGTTCATATTTTAGCTTTGTGAATTCCTTTGAGGTGGAGAACTATGTATATATGCCTTTTCTTATCTGCAAAAAGGGGTTAATAATAGTGTCTACCGCATATGACTAGTGTCAGGATTAAAGTCAATATACAGGTAGCATTCTTAGTAGAGCTCCAGGCAAAATGTAAACACTTAATACATGTTAGTATTTAAAAATTTAGCTTGCTTAATTTCCAGGTCTATTTCTTCCTCAATAAGCTCCCAGCCTGGGTTTGAAAACCTACTGAAATATGTGAGAGCCTTTGTTGTGCTCTCAATTTACATTGATGATAGCCAAGATCATAAAAGTTATTATGAAATTCATTAGTCTACTATCAGTATTTTACTGTGGTTAGAAAGTATTTATGTGTCAAATTATATCAGCTCCACATTGACCCAAGATTATCAAAAGTTCTTCAAAACTTGCAGTTTAAAAACTACTATGAGATCAGAGGGGGCTGGCCCATGGCACAGTGGTTGGGTTTGTGCACTCTGCTTCAGCAGCCCAGGGTTCACCAGTTCAGATCCCAGACATGGACCTACACACTGGTCGTCCAGCCATGATGTGGCAGCATCCCACATACAAAGTGGAGGAAGATGGGCACAGATGTTAGCTCAGAGCTAATCTTCCTTAGCAAAAAGAGGAAGATTGGCAATAGGTGTTAGCTCAGGGCCAATCTTCCTCACACACACACACACACACACACACACACACACACACAAAACCAACTTCTATGAGATCAGAATGAGTGGGAATGGTATCATAAAGTGTCAAACTTCAATCCAAGTGTTATACTATGAAATACTACTTCAGTTCTCCTTTTATATATTTTTTAGCAAATTTATTTAGAGATTATTATTCTTCAAGTTTTGTGATAAGCATCAGTCTGGCAAATATGAAGACACCACTTTTGCATTCAAAAAAACCACATTTCCATTTAACGTATATTATAAACACATTGATAGGCTTTTAGAAAAAAAAATGCATTCATATGCTATTGCTATGGTAAATATGAAAATATCTCTTTCTGCATTAAAAATATGGTTCTTCTATTCTAAACCAGTGGTTGTTTGAAAAATCACTTGAGATATATATATATATATATATATATATATATATATATATATATATATATATAATTTTCACCTAGTGCCAGAGAGTGCAGTTTGGTGTCAATTATGGAAAGAGGAAAACTTGCATTTGGAGGATAGTATGCAATCTTAAATGAAGAGTAATAATGGAATCCACCTACTTGGTCAATTTACTTAGTCAACTGCTGATATATTTTGCAGCTGACTTATCCTGGGAGGACTATCCAATAAGCACAACTATTCAAAATTATACATTTTATAGAAAAAGTCAAGGTAGACAACCAACAACATCGGTAAATATTCCTGGCTAAAATCTTATTCTCCATGCTTTCTGGTGCAGAACTCCAGAAATTCAATTATGCATGTGGGCACTTGAACAGACCTAAATATTTTTCCACCTTTAGAAAAAGAAATTGACCTTTCCAGCAGGAATTCTTTTAGAGATAGGGTGGTTCCACTTTTGGGAAAGAATATGTTAGGTATAGCAAGTTTCATAACAAATGTTTGTCTTGACCTGGTGTGCAAATTATATTGCTGTATTTTCAATTGGGTGCACATAATACATATATTCTAGAAGCTTACTAGATAGTTTAGTTTGAAATATTCTTCATCTTCTCTCAAAAACTGACCAACATTATTAGTGATGTTCATGAAGAGGTATGAATAACATCAAAATACGGTTGTGAGATAAAGTTTGTAAAAAAACAAGATAAAAATTTTGTGATCATAAATGTGCAATTGAAACAAATGAAACTATGTATAGAAAGAGGAAAGCCATAAAGATGACATTAAATGCTTAAAATTAAATACTTTTGTGGCAATAGACAACACAAATGAGTTACAAATAAAGAGACAAAATGCAAATTTATGACTAATAAATTCAATATGGATAATATAACAAGAATTCCCTCTAACTGATGAGAAATAAATTAACCCAAGAGGAAAGCAGATAATTGGTAAAGATATAATTCAAAATAAATAAAATCACTTTACCAGTAAAATATACAAAAATTTGTTTAGTCTCACTAAATGTCAAAAAAATGGAAATTAAAATAAGAACGTAGTATAGTTTTAACCAACAAAACTAGGAGGGGAAAAAAAGACACTAACATTCATGGCTGTTAATGCTGTGTGCAGAGATAGGTACTTCCATATACTTCCGGTGGGAGTGTAAATTGCTATAACCTTTCTGGAGAGCAATTCACCAGGATTAAGGTTCTAACTTTGGTGACAAGATTTTGTCACTTCCCCCAGCCCCAAACAGCAAAAGTAGGTGGGTTAAAAATCTTTACACAGGTATTGTTTCATAGACTCCAGAATTTTTAGCAGCTTTCCCCAATTTCAATGATGTGCTATAAATACCTTTTAAAAGTTTAAGTATGCACACATTTCTACTCAGAAATTCTCCCTGGTGGATGTTCATTTCCAAAAAACTCCATCCTTTTTATGTATGTGTGTATATGCTTATGTGTGTTTATAAATTCACATTCTCAGGCACATACATACAAGGATATTTATTGCTAATTTTTTATGGAAGCAAAAATGAGAAAATGTGTATATGTCTGTCAACTGAGAAATTATATCTATGTGGGATATATATATGTTTGTGTGTATATTTATAAATAATATAACACTTGTAGAGATGTCAAGGAACAATTTAAAAATATTAAATCTTTCTATATTTAATTTATCTCTCTGTAGATGATTATGTTCACGTCTATATACAAAAATATGTATAAATGTACATGGTAGAGACTACATAAAGAAATTAATCCATTATGTGTGTGTTCCTGGATATCTTTCTATTTATTTAAAAGTTGGATATACCTCTTTGTCGATTACATATTACTTTTAAAAATCACATGTATGCATAACTTTTAATTATATATTTATATAACTTATAGAAAAATATATAGTATAACTTGAAAGAATGTCAGTTAACAATTTAAAAGCAATGAACTCTCTCTTCATTAATCTATATATTATGCTCATATGTACATCATACACACATAATCCATATGTATATATAAAAATTCATGCTCTTTCTAATTACACACAAAACATAAACCATTCCTCATGTAATTACTTGCACTTTTTATTTAATCCATGGATACACCTCTATTTTTATCAAATAAGTTAATAAAAGGATGATGCACATATGTATATTTATATATGCACATATGTGTGTATATCTGTGTGTGGATTAGATACACAAACACAAGCATATACATACAATAAACGAGGATAATAAGCAAACTACTGACAGTGGTGACAGTGACTTCTGGTAAGGGACTGGGGTGTTTCAGGAAAAAGATTATTATTTTTTCCTGTATGTTTATAATTAATACCTATGACAATAAGAGTGTATTGATGTATCATTTTAAAAACTGATTAAGGGAAAAAAGAGAAAATGGAAATTAGATAATTTGAATTTTTAACAGTTATTTCAATAAGTGAGTGTGACTGTAGGCTTATCTCAGGTCCTAAATTAAAGTCCCCAGAATTCAAAGGCTTCTATAGTCATTCAATGACTTCTCCGCCATGTCCGGGGATGTATGAGATGCTGAACATGAACCAACTTATAAATGTGCTTTGTCCGGGATACATGCCTTCAGCTTGAAATTAGTCAAGCATAAAGTAAGTCACAGGCTCAAAGCTGATGCAACTTTAGAGGATGAGGCCGGATCTGAAAAGTCCAGCCAGAAACTTTGGTGAACTTCTATACTCCATGTTAACAAAACACAACTAAGTCAGGAGCTCAAGGCAGCAATTACAATCCACAGATCATAAGACAAATCCGTTAATAATAATAGTTACCAGCCTTTATTTAGCGCTGACTAAGAGCTGAGGACTGCCTTAAGAACTTTTCAGTAATTAAATCATCTAAGCCTTAGATGACCTGATGATATACGTACTATTTCTAATCTCATTTTGAATGTGAACATTGAGGGGAAGAGTTTAGAGGATTGCCCAAGGCCACACAGCAAGTACGTGCAGCTGAAATTCCAAGTCAGTGTGATGACTGGTCTTATCTCACGCTCACAACAACCATGTTTCAAAGTTCTATTCAGTATATTTGGATGGAGATTTTATTTTATTCATATTTTTCCAGACTGTGAAATATTTCGTTGGAATTTTTCTTTCAAATTATCCATGTTGTTTTCTACAAAATGAACTCTGAAAATTCTTACTGAAGTATGCATTGATCTTTAAAATTAGCCTAATATTAAAGAAGTCTTTTTTGAGGGGGTTTCTATCATTTTAAATGTACTAATAAAGCTATAATAAGTAGTTTACTCCTAGACAACGGAAATATTAATAATGCTTCCTAAGATAAAATTGTTACAAATGATTCTTTATATCTTGATATTTGTCTTTTCAATGCATCTAAAGCATCTGTGTGGGGTTTAACTTTCAACTGTTTTACTTTCTTTTGAACTGCAGTTAGTTGATTTTCTTTGCAACCACTACATAGCTTTATGCATGTAAAGCATAAATGGCTGCAACCGTTAATGGCTTTACTTTAATTACATAATCAAAAGATAATAGGTAGAAGCAAAGCCTTTTGGCACCTTCTCCATGTTCTAACCCAACCACTCCTTTGGAAAAAAAAGGAATAAGTCAACTACCTAAATATATATAACTGAATGAAAGGTTTAATTCTCATTAAGTTTGTATTAACTATTTACCTCACATTTATTTTTCTTTTACTTGCAGAAAGAACACTGTTATATTTGTTGCCTTTTGGTGTTTTAATACATTTCTGCACTATGTGTTTTTACTGATACCTATTTTCCAATAAAATATATGTTCCATATTCACATCAGCATAAATAAATCAGCTCTTTAAAGAACTCGTGACCGAATACATCATCTTCCCCAACAGGTACTTGGTTTTGTGTTCACATATACGAGCACCTATTTCCTTCTTCATACAGAAAAGAACAACTTCGTAGCTAATTCAGTTGCATCTGGGCTGATTGACTAAAATTAAAACTCATCCTGGTTCATTTTTTTAGTAAACCTATTTGATACAAAGTAGAATTTTTGGTACTCTATCAACTACAATTTTGGATTAAGCTCTGGATCCTGATATCTAAATGGGTCTACTATATCAGACTTTCTATTAGGGTATAGAAAAATATGAAAATGGCTACTTTATGTGATACAAGGGCAAATGTCCAGAGGTCAACATTAAATGATCATAACTAGGTTTCAGTCATTCATTGAAAACATAAAATCATAACCTCAGATTGTAAACAGTTTTTAAACAGTCTTGTTGTTTACGTTTTGATATTTAGGTAATAACTTCATGTGTATAACTGTTAGCCTTCACACACATCCTCCTACATACTCAAACAAGAAAGACATCTTCACTGCTGTGTTTTTAAAATACCTTAAATGTAAGTTTATAGGCAATCTAACTTATTTTTGACGTATTTTTGGTTAGAATTTGGGCTTGAGTTTTTATATTATTTTTTTCTAAAAGAAACTATGGTAATAAGTATGTTGCTTAAGTAACTTAAAGCCAAGTAAATATTATTAAATTCACTTGATATACTAAATAAATTTTTAATAAAGTAAAAAATGGGTAAAAAAGTGATTTGGCTGCACTTAGTATGATATAAACTCTGATGTCTTGTATTTTGGAGTATAAATCTATTGTAAAAAATCCATACCTTTCAATGATGTTTACTGACTTTTAAAATTATAGTCTTAAATCAAATATAATAACATATTTAACTGGGAAATAAAAACAGCTATTACACACTTTTGGACATTTTCCTCCTCCACAATGGTAGTATTTCATCTAGTTCTTATTTTACATAAATACTCATACTAATTTTGTCAAGAAATAAATTTTGAAAAAAATTTGAAATGAGAATTATTGATAAGACCTTTTGATAATTCTGTAGTGATTATTCCAGAGTAGTCTTCTTTGATTAAAGAATAAATCATATTTAATTTTGTAGTGTTCATAAAGGAAGCCATTGACTCTAAATGCATTATTCTCCAATTGTAAAATTAACATCATAGAAAAAACAAGGATAAAAATGGAAATATTATTTTACTTATACATTCTCGAAAAGTAAGCTTTTTAGTTACTAATTTAATTGACTTGTTTTAGGTAAATTTAAAATATGTTTACTTGCAGTCTTTCTTACATAATAATTTATTCTTCAAATTATAGAGGGATTGAGTAGATCTTTGTCATATGCTATGGGCATATCAGAGTGGGGTATTAATAGAGTTTTTATTATTTTTATTATTATATTTTTCCTTTTTTAAGTACTATTGCATGAGTCAATTGATTTTTAGAGAGATATACCAAGGCAGGAGTGTGGAAGTTGTGGAAGCATGAGAAGACCCTCATATCTGGAAGGTCAGTGAAGAGGCTGCAGTGAGGCAGTGCAGTTGTAATAATGAGAAGGAATCAATTTGAAAGCACTTTTGAGCTCTAGAGCTTTTTGTTTCTGAAAAGTGAAATTAAGGAAGATGAGGGAGTCAAGGGTTCTAATATGAAGACTGTAGAGATGGTGATATTGATCACCAAGTTTCAAAATGTAATGGGGACCAAGAATAAAAATCATTAGATTTATAAAATACTGATAGAAATATATATTACTGATTTGTATCAATAGGATGAAGCCTTTAGAACTTCCTAATAATATTGTTTCCTTACTGCCAATTCGTTGCCATCCGGGTGAATCTCCTGAATCTGCTTTCTATTTTGAGGTTTCTTTTGGGGTGGGGAGGGGGGCAAGTTTAACAGCACTTTAACTTTGTTTGAGGAAATTTCTCTATTGGATATATTTGATGGTTGCTGTCATTTAATCCAGTCTAGACCGAAACAATGCTCCCATGCTGAAATCTGAATCTTGAACAGAAGGGCAAAATGTTAAGTGTATTTGATATTCCTTTGTATGGGTCCTTCTTTCCAGCACATGAGCTGCATTGGTTCCTAATGATTTACTTCACAGTCACCTGTCAAGTGTGTGCATTACCAACGTTCTTCCAAAAATTGTATTCAAGTTGTAAAAGCCTGTTTCTTTTATTGCAACCAAAAAGACTAATTGGTACAGCTTGTTTTCAGGCACCAGTAGCTCAAGTTCAGATTCTTACATGGATATCAGATTTAACTCACCAGAGGAATTCTAGCACTGGACTGCAGAGCTCCTGAAAGATGTGATACTAGTGTCCCATTTAGAGAAATACAGGAGAATTTAACTATTAACTTGAAAAAATTGTATACTTTAAACATTATTTTAACCTATGAAATATTTTATACATTCGGAAAGGTACAGAGAGTGATATGATAACAATATTTTGACTCTCTGTAGAACCATAACATAATCATTCAAATTTGAACTGTGGGGAGATAATCCTGCCATGAGTCTCTCACTTCTGCACATCTTCAAGCAGTGGTACTGCCTGTCTTTGTGCTATCTTTTTAAGGATATTTTCATAGCAAAAAGTCTTGAAAGCCTTCATTCTTCATCTCTGTTTACTGTGTTTGCATTCCTAGCATTTCCATTTTATTCTTTCTTATAGTTTCCATTTCTCTCTTGAAATTGCCTATCTAATGTTGCATGTTATTTATCTTTTCCTTTAGAGCCTTTAACATATTATAGTTATTTCAAATAACTTCTGAAATAGTTCCAGCATCTGTGGCATATAGGGATCTGGTTCTGAGAATTGAGTTGTCTCATAGGAGTATGTTTTTTCTTGCACCTTAATAGGTTTCACATAATTTTGTTGAAAGCTGGACATCATTTGTAGGACAATAAGAAGAAGTGCATAGATGTTATGCCTAGAAATGTTTTCCTTCTGTGTGTCTCTAGTGCAGGACATGAGATTATCTAATTTGGAGTTGAGTTAGGTTTGAGGTTTATTGTTTCTATAATTATCCTCAGTGCACCACCAAATTCAAATTCCTCCTGTGATACGTTGGGTTTAGGGTGGGAGATGGTTTACTAGAAGATTTTGTTTTTCTGGTGCTTACTCCCCTTTCAGCTTTAAGTTTTCTCATTGTACTATGTCTCAGAGAGGATCTGTCTTTCACAAATTTTTACTCAACACTTGCTAAACGAGAAAGAACGTGTGAAGCATTCTCTGTTGTTCTAATAAAGCCTCTATGTCAGACCGTCTCTGTGTCTTGGGTCTTGGGGGTGTGGCCTAATGATTCTGATTCTCTCTGGGCATAGTTCTGAACCTAGCATGTATTTCTTCCTCTCCTCCAGAGTTTGAGTTTTTTCCCTCTTCCCTTCCACAGGGGCAATGAGATTTCACTCATGCATTATAGGCAATGGTGTTTGTCACCCCTCCTTCCACATATTAAATTTTTTTTATAGAGTAAATAAGAGAGAAGAATCCAGATGAGTTTTTTGTAAGTGCACTTTCATATTATAAATGTCGAAACATTTCCTTGCATGCTCTTGTTCACATTTTTACCTAATAATTATTGAACAAGAAGATCAACAATTTGACAATATTTTTGATGGAGTAGACATATTAGTCATTGGTTTGCTCTCTGCTACCAGTGAAGTAACTCATGCCTCATCATTTCTACAAATCCACCTTATAACTTCTAAATTATTTTGGAACTTCCTTTTTAATAAGAATGCCACATGGCAAACTGATGCATGACTGTCTCTTGAAATTATATATTAACTGTGATTATTATTAGTCATCATGACCTCATTATACAGATGTAACACCTAAATAGATCTTGTTATAGATGTGGTGTAATGATAATTACACTGCTTTTAATATGGTACTGTAAGAGTCACCTCACATTTTCAGCACTGATTAAATGCTAGGTGGCAGCTTTTAGACTTAAAATATTTATCATGTTTCTATGAACTTAATATTTTGCCTTAGAGAAAAGAGACATTAAATCTCCCCAAACGGTCCTTTCCTTGGCATATCTTAAATGTGAAAATGGATTTCATCTAATTCTCACCAATCTGATAAGGATCCATAACCAGAGTCACTAGTAAATTATTGTATTATTTCTAAAAGTCTTGAAGAAAATAAACAAGAGGTAATTCACAATACTACAAGATTTGACGTTGAGAAACATTTGTCAGCAGCATGGGATATGCACTGTCTTTTTCAGGTAATAGGTGGGATTAGAACCATGTTTAATGATGAGAAAGTGCTACAACCAGAAAACACAATTGTACCCAAATGGGAAGCAGAGTGGTATTGTTTCCCTCTAGGAGATACAATCATATAATCTTATATAAAAATCATAAAGATAGAATTTGTCTTTACTTCTCTTTGTTGCTTCTCATCCGTAGGTATTCTTCCTTCAGGGTCTGTTGAATCTTTAATTTTACTCCTCCTGTTACACTATATTTGTTATTTACTCCTTTAACAATTTTTTTTCTACATATGGTGTCCTCTCCTCTGTTATCATTTAATATGTCATCTTTTCCCCCCATAATTCTAAGACAATAATGAATATTATATCCTTGTAAGTGGAAATTGGAATTACTTTATCCAATATTTTATTAATAAATTAGAGAATTCTAACTTGTAGATTCTTTCAAATATGACTCCTTTCCTCACTTATTAATACTGATGGCTTCTTATTTGTGTTACTGCCATAGTTACTGAAGATACTGCTATTATAATAAGAACAGTCCCCTTCTTTTCACAGGTTGTCTTTGACTGAGACAGTGCAAAATGGCTCCTAGAATGGCACCTTTCAGAATTTTACCAATCTCTGCAATACCACAATGAAAAGTAACGCCTATTACTTCTGCTTAAATTCATTCCCTAAGGCTGAGTTGTGTTGATTTGGAGCTTGGGGCACTTAATCTTTGGAAAAAGTCTCAATTGGGAGTGAAATATTATATAACAGATCTCACTGAAAAAATAAGAATCAATAGAAAATATATTTGGATGTAGAATTTCTCTTGACTGCCTGAATAGTCAGGATATATATGGTCCACATAGATATATATGGTTTCTTAGAGGCAAATTTGTTAAGCTCAACAATGCCCCAATCCATCTTCTTGAGTAATCTGTTTTATTCCCCTTGTTCCACTTTTTCTATCGGCACGGGCTAGTTCAGTGCATTTCAAATTCTTTACACTTTAAGGCTTCTCTTTAATATCAAAAAGTAATTTGAGTGAAATCATATATAAGAATAATTATTCTTTTATATCCACTGAATGAGATGTTAAATTATGCAAAAATGTTATGACTATAGTAATACTGTATAACTAGCAGGTTTATTAATCAATATGGCACGTAAACATATTTTAAGATTATAGTACGTACATGTGTGAAAAACACTTCCATTCTACAGATAATACTTAGTGCACTGTAATGATCTGTAAAATGCCCTTAGTAATGCTGCCGTCTTTCAGAGGTCTGAAGTACAGAGAATGCTGAGGGAGCTAGGAATTATTTTTAAATAGCTAATAATTCTAGTCCATGTTTTCTCCTCTGCACAATGGGGAAACTTGCATCTATCCTAAAAATTTCACAAAATATTGTAAGGATCACATGAAATAATATATACACAATAACAGAAAACTACAAATTCCACCAAAAAAGTAAGCAACTTCTCCACACTCTTTGAATTCATTTTATAAAATATTTTGTACAGTGTTGCTTGTACTGTCTGATATTGATGATAAAAAATATATTGTGGAGTAGCAAGTTTGAAGGTGGAACATTGTTATTTTAGAGATATCCAGAAGCAGTAAGGGTCTGTTCAATATCTTGTTTTCTACTATTGAATATGAGCCAAATGCAAAGATCCTTCTGGAAGTCAATGGGAGTTCTGAACACAAGCCAGAGCAAGATGAGAAAAATGAAACAAAATGAGAAACTGGCCTGAAGTCAACAGTTTAAAAAATGAAAGTAAAACTTTGTGATATGTTCCCCTAATGGTAGATAATGATGTATTATGTTTTAGATGGTTTTCAATGTGCCTTATTCATTCATTAGACAGTGCACTTTATAACCTTTGAATGAAATTAGAGTATTAGAGGACTTGTCTTGTGAGTTCAATTAACTTTCTTGTGGGTAACACAGGTACCATTGAGAGAGTTTCATGGAAACGCTCTGCCTTTCATGGAAGGGAAGAGGAACATTAATAAAAGAAGTGCGTGATCCACATTTCAATTTCCTTTTACTATTCTAAAAATTTTCTCTGATAGATATTAGGGGAAAATTATCTTTATTGCCATTAAAAATTCCCTTTCTCAACTTTACTTTTGCTTCTGAAAGCTTGAACTCCTCATATAAGGTTGTATTAAAAAAAAAAGACCTAAATTCTATAGCACCGAATCTTAATTTCAAATACATTTTTCATATTTGACATTATTATAAGGTGGAGATAAGATGGGGAAGCAGACTGATTTCAATTTTTACCTCATTAGTTTCATAGAACTGTTTAAAACTATTTCACACCTGTTATACTTTTTAGGAGGGCATCATATACAAAATTAAGTTCTCAATTCACATTTTCTAGTTGTTCTTCAGTATGAGAAGCATTCTGTCATTATCCATGAGCTGCAAGAATAAAGACACTGTGAATCTGCCTTGTCGGTGGATCCCAGGAACATGGAAGATATCAGCTACTCATCCTGGCTAAAATTCAGGCCTTTTACAGAAAGCTGAAGAAGCATGGCCCACTCTGGGAGAAAAGTCTAGATTAAAAAAGGCTTAATCACGTGGAAAACTAAATAAGAGATAGTGGAAATTTTTAATACATTATGGAAGGTGAAAAGAAAAAGAAACAACCTTGAAAATTATTTTTAAAAACTGTATAAGATAGAAAATATTTCTTTTCTTTCATAATGGATGGGAGATGCAGGTAATATATTTGAGAAATCCAGGGCTGGGATTGTGAAAACTTCAGTGTAAATAGCCCAACTTGATTTTTAAAGCAATTGTCAGTAACGTAGATTCAAAGTTTAAATTCTACACTCACTAGTAACAAATCAAATAAGTGAAATATAAGTGAAAAGAAAGATATTTCTCAAGTTTTACATTGACATTTTTCTTATAAAACTAACATATGCACACTATTGAAAATTTGAAAAAAATATACGGATAAATTAAAGAAGAAAGTAATATTTGCCCACAGTTACCTTACCTAGAGAAAACCATCATTAATATTTTAGTTTATTTCCTTCTGGTATTTCTAAGCATATTTTCCACGTAGTTGAGTATATACTGTATGTGCACATTTTTATCACGTTCTTTGCACTTAATAGATTTTGATGGGTTTTAACAAAATTGTCCAATTATCTTGAGTCTTTGATACATTTTTATTGATACCAAGTGTATATAACACAAAAACACTTATATTTATAGGATACTTCTAATTTGGAAAAAGCTTGTTTAGCCTTTGATTTCATTTTATATTAACAGCAACCTCTTGAAATAGATAAGGCAAGAATTATCTTTTTATTTTTCAGAACTGAGACCTAGGGAATCTGACAACCATGACGGTTGGATCTAGGTCTCTGAAATCTTTGTTGTGTGACTTTCTCTCGAAATTATAAGATACTTCACTGGTACATTAATTACTAAAGCTCTCAGGATGGGATCCAGATAGAACATACCTCATTTCGAAGAAATATTAAGCCAGAGGTTCAAATTTCGAACAAATATAAAACCAGAGGTTACTTTTGAATAAAAACAATGTAATGAGAAAGGAAAGAGTTTGGGCTTAATATATAAGCATTTGTTTCCAAACTCTATGAATCCTGAGTGTATTTTGGTCTGTTTTAAAAACACTGATCACATACTAATAAAATGTTTTGAACAACAGCAGACAAAACAGTTATTGACAGTTTTTTAGTGTTGACATCTTTCCAAGCAATTTATTCTCCTTGGCAGAACACAGGAGGCAGTTCTGCTCTTCGGTGACTAGCTAATGTTTTAAACGTACATCTCAACATTTTTCTTAACCCAAATGAAAACGGAAATAACTGCAATTTTGAAAAAAGAACAGAGTGCAGAAAAGCTAATTAAACTTTGGACAGAAAGCTCATAAAACTGTTGTTTCAAAGAAAATAAGCAGGTTATCCGCATTTAGCATACATTTTCATATTAAAAGAAAACTCTTTCAGGGAACATACCATCTGTCATGATGCCGCAGATGCACCTGATATGAACTTTAAGTGCTGAGAATAGCTGGGACTGATGCAGTAGGTTTTATATTACTTTAAAATAATTAGTTGATAAAATAATTGTCATGTGCTAAAATTATCTATAATCCTTATTTTTTAAAAATCTCAGTGATTTGATTCTTAAGACAATTAAGAAATTAAATTTATTACTGCTTTGTCCCTATGGATGATAGAATGTGCTGCTTGTTCTAGATCATAGAAACACAAGAGTTTTAGCATGGAGTTGCATTGAGAAAGAGGAATAATTATTAGAGAACAAAGGGGAAAACTAGTATCAGGATAGTGGGAAAACATACAATGTTTAGTAAGTTACACAGGATATGTCTCTTTCAGAGAGGTAGACCAATATCTACTATATGTCTGACTCAAAAAATATTTGTTGGTTGTATGAATGAATGCATGTATTGATGCATCAATTCTGCATTCCAAGAATTTCTGGGATTCTGAATTGGTAGTGTTTGCTATTTCTTTCATCTTCATCAGGCATTTCTTTTGTTTGATATTCAGGGAAGAGGCACCAATGTTAGGGCATAACCTAAACAAATCAAAAGAAATTCTTTTGGTAAGGAAATGGAAGGGGAAGTTGGAGTAAGAAAGGGGATGAAGTAATAAATGTGGTTGCAGGAGAGAAAAGACTACTGTGTAAGCACGTAAAGACTAATGGCTAAACTAATCCACTGCCCATGTTTATATTGTTCTATTTTTCAAAATTAGTGTGGTTTACCGAAATTTATCTATGTGCTAAGCCACTGGCACAATTCAGAGAATGATTTTTTTCCTTCAAAGCTCTAAAAACTATGCTATCGCTTTTATAATAGGGATCTGTGTCTAAATAAAATTAATGAGGTATTGAATGCTAAAGATTTCTTTCAAGATTCTGCTAAAAATATAAGTGCAGTGAGTAGTACTGACAGAAAAAAACATATTGCTCATTCCTTACATCTGAGGTGACGCTGTGGTTCTTGGTGGGCGACACTATTGCTGTTCCAAACAAGCAAACGAAAACCACTGGATGTGAAAAATCACGTGAGAATTCAACCCTCCTGTCCATAATGCACTTTAAGACAATATTCCTTGAAGAAATCTTTGATATATGAATGTCATCTATTGTCTTTTTTTTAAACCTTGCCAACTTCGTTAGCTTTTCCAGTAATTGTGTTTCTAAGAACGGTTCAATATGGAGCAGTTTATGGAACTATATCAAGCCAAAGGAGCTTATGATATTGAGGACTGGAAAGAGCAGACAACAATATGTAATTCTATATATTTAGTGAAAACATGATCTGCTATTGAAGCATGGCTCTAGTAGATAGTTCTATTGCTCTGTCTTATATGGATGTAGGTGTCCATATTTTTCAAAGATTCTGTATTTATTGTATAACATGTATCATGATTACTTTTGTAACATTTTAAGTAATTCTTAGCCATGATTTTGAGATAATCCAAGAGTAATCAATTGCTACATTTTACACTTTAGAGCTCTAAAAGGTAATTTAATAATTGATTATTTAAAAATAAAATGTAAGATCTGGGGTCAAGGAGAGGAATGGAGAACTGGGTAGAAGAAAACAATGTGATGTTGCTCTTGCCACAGAGTCCTGAACTACCCCAAATTCTAAGTAGCACTGCTTTTATTTTGTATTATGGATATTTTGGAAATTTGGAACTATTCAAAGGGAGATATGGGGTTTTCAAGGAAAACTATGCCTATGTTCAAACTCTAGCTCCACCACTAACTAGATGGAACCTTAGGCAAATTACTTTACTCTGTCTTGCGTGTACGTGTATAAAATGAAAGAAATTAGATTATTTATCTCTTTGGGTTTGTTGTGAATATTAAATGAGATAATCTATACAAGGAATTAATACAATGTCTGGTTCAGAGTAAAAGATGAATAAATACATAATAATAGCCATTATTGTTGAACAAGAGGGGAATGATGATTAGAGAATTTCCTTAAGTACGTTCCTTCTTGGACGATATTTGATTCAGACCAGCAGGGGTGTCCTATCTGAAGACCAGAGCTCTTATGATTATATTTCTGCAAAATCAATGATGTACCATGCAAAGTAAAAGCAGTAACCAATGTCAAAAATACATCATCAATTATTTTCTCTTTCTACTCAAGAAATTTGAATCAAAGCCCTCATCTCTATACTTAACGTGAATATATGTGGATGTCGGCCCTGCTAGTGGTTACGGAGTTTTCTCAAGTAACCTAATGTAATTCTAAAAGGCACACTATTTTGACTCATACTTGAATTTGGAGAAGTATTATAGCTGGAGAAATGAATGATATTTTAGCCTTTTCACCATTGTCCTTTGCCGAGAGAGAAAGCATAAACTACAACCATTATTTCATCATAATTCAATAGACTGAGTAAACAAAAGTCCACATCCTTTCTATGGCTCTGGAACTGTTCTGGGTCCTGGGACGATATCTATCCTCAAGAAACTGAAATCAAGTGAGGGAAGCTGAAAGCTAGACATATTATTAAAAAATATTGTGAAATGGCAACTCAGTTTATCTTTAGGTGATCTAAGAAGCACATTTATTATTTTGAAAAAAGTCTTAGTACTTTATTGGAAAACATTTGAGGTGCCCTAGTCAAAAGGGTGCTCATTTCTCTAATTATCAAAATGAATGACTGGTCAAAAGTAAATTTGACAAACAATAAGTGTCTTCTATGTGTAAAATACTATGTTAAGCAAGATCCTTTTCTTTCAGAAGTTCAGAGTATGTTGAGGAAATAGATAAAAATATAACATTGGCTTATGTTATAAAGCAAAACATTTTCAATGTTGTAATAAAAATTAATGTGCTATAAGAGTAGGTGGAAGATGATTTTTTTTTTTTTAGTGGTAGATGGGATTGTGCTACTTAGGATAGGTGAAATTTATAACTGTGCCTTCAAGGAGGAATGGGAGTTCAACCTCTCAATAGGAGATCAGGTAGGTGAAAGGGGACTATTTGAAACAGAGAACAGCAGAAATAAATGGCTAGAGGTGTGAGAATACAGAGTGAGTTAAAAATTGTAGTATATAAAACCAGCTTGCACCCACTAGAATGGCTAAAATATAAAAGAACAGACAATAATAAGTGCTGGTGAGTACGCGGAGGTATTGGAACTCTCATACATTGCTAGTGGAATTCTAAAATGGTGTAGCCACTTTGGAAAACAGTTTGGGAATTCCTCAAAAGGTTAAACGTGGAGTTATCATACCCTGCAGTTCTAGTCCTAGGTATATACCCCAAAGAATATGAAAACAAATGTCCACACAAAAACTTGTACATGAGTGTTTATGGCAACATTATTCATAATAGTTAAAAACTGGGGAAAACACCCAGATGCTCATTAATGGGTGAATGAATAGAATATTATTTGGCTGCAAAAGAAGGCATCTCATATTCAAACATGCTAAAACATGGATGAACCTTGAAAACAGTATGCTCAGAGAAAGAAGCAGGCACAGAAGACCTTATCTTGTATGATTCCTTTTATATAAAAATGTCCAGAAAGGCAAATCCAGAGAGACAGAAAGTAGATTAGTTGTTGCTAAGGGCTGTGGGGGGCTAGGAAGTGGGGAGTGGAATGACTGCCAAAGAGTATGAGACTTCTTTACTGGATGATGAAAATGTCTAAAATTAGATCATTGTGATCGCTACATAAATTGATGAATATACTAAAAACTGCTGCATTGTACACTCTTATAATGTTAATATTATGGTATGTGACTTCTGTCTCAATAAAGCAGTATAAAAATAGAAGATAGACTGGTATTGGAGTAACAAGGCTGTAGTTTATATTTTGAGATACATTTGAAAAGTAGATTAAGACCAATTTATGGAGATTCCATGCAGGAATCCCTGATTTACTTCCATATCCACTAAAGAACAATTGCAGATTTTTAAAACATGGTGCTAACACCAACACCTAACGTTTTTTGAGTGCCTAAAAATTGCCAGGCTCTGTGATAAGTGTCTTACATGAACTAACTCTTAATCTTCTTAACAGTCCTATGGAGTAGGCTACATTATTATTATTCCCAATTCACAGAGGGGAAAATTGAGTCATACATGATATAAACACTTTGGTAATGTATGGGAACACCAAGATCTGAACTCCTAATCTTAATCCCTATACCACAATGCCTTTTGACATTATCAGAGTTGCATTTTATAAAGAATGCTCTGACTAGAGTGTTAGGGTGAATTTAAGGAAGAAGAGACTAGAGGTCAGGTAGCTATTACAATAGTCCAAATGAAAAGATATGAGCTGATCTATGGCAATAGTGGTAGAAAAAATCTATCAGAATAGTTGAGTTTGGATCTAATCTTTTGGTGAGGCAAAAACGCTTATCTGAAACAGAAATACTATTTGTAAAAGCAGATTTGGCTTGAAATGCAAAAATAAGTCCAGAGTGACCAAACAATTTAAGTGTGCTTGTCTCATAAACAAAGAAAATTTCTAGAGTCAAGATTTCTAGGGCATGGCAAACTTAGAAAAACTGACTATTGGTAGCTAACTATTAAAGAAAACATGTTTTACCATTAAATATTCGTAGATAAAGGAATAATCATATTTTGCATGCTGAACCATTATGGTGCTCCTAGTAATTAGAGATCCACCTACTTTTGTGCTACCCTATCCTCTGTGGGTTGTTTTAAATGCTTTTCTTAGTAGGGTGGAAAGCTCATAAGCTTTAAACTATGGCTTTGTAATGACACAAATGTTTTCTCAGTCTTTAAAATGCTTTGGGGAACTCTTAAAATTGTATTACTGCCAGTTTGAAAAACCAACCCAGTGCTAATTGCTAATGTGCTATTTCACGCTGTAGCTTTGTGTGTTACTACCCTTAAATAAACACCCCCATAGAAATACCGAATCAAGTTGGATTACGGAGAGACTGTAACTTCTTCTCTAAAGCATAGATATAAAATACTAGGAAGCTTTCTAGTATTTTCTCTATGTGTCCGAGTTTTCAAGCTGAGAAGATGATATCAATATCAAAGTACTCTCTGAGTAAGACCTCAGCAGCCCCAGATAAAACAAAAACAACTATAGATAAAACAACAACCAAAAAAAAGCCAATGAAAACTTGAGTATTTAATAATGGAAAAAAATAGGCCGAATCAACTTTAAAAAATCAATAGCTTGGGTCTTGTTAGTAAGGTGAAAAAATATTAAACCAGAACATTCAGCAGGTTTTCAGTTTGACTTGCAAGCTTTACTCATGGCCAAAGAACAAGCCAGAAATGCATGAAAAACTTTTCTTCTTTATGATGCTATAGTACTTTGAGTTCTACATTATCACTACACATAAGGCTTGGATTAAATAGAACAGTTCTGTTGTCTGCAGCCCTTAATATACCTGAATAAAATAAGTCTTACAAGATAATTAAACACTTTTTCCTACTATCAATCAACAGAATTCTAGCAGTTTACATTCTAACAATTCATCTATTCAAAAATACTATGTATTTTGTAATGGGCATTGTGATAAACAGTGGTCACGCAGAGTTAAAATGTGCTGTGTCTGTCTTCTCGTTGCTCGATACTTAACAGGAGAGAGGGTCTATATTTCCATCATTGTACTACAAGAACAACAACGAAGGTATACACGTATTTGTGTGAACACGTTGAAAAAACACAACTCGATCTAAGGAACAAGTTGCACTTAAAAGAGCAAAGGCTCTCGGGATATGATGACATTGAGATAAGGGTTTAAAGTCATCTAGTAGATAAAAAGGTTCTGTGATAGAGAATAGGATGAGGAAGTATCTCGTTCTAGGAAGCTTGGCTTATCTATGCACAAATAAAAAGAACATGGCAGTTTGAAAATCACAAATAATTTATATAACATGATGGGATAGATTTGTAGGTCACTCACATATGAATTCCAAATCAGGCACACAGTGACAGTTTTAAAAATAAAAATGGTTTTTAATTCTTTAACCAATGGTTGACATATTTTGCTATTTTTAAAATCAATTCTTACAATCATTAGAGTTGAATCTTTATGCAAAACTTGACATAGTCTTAATTTTAGAAGAGAATATATATGAATACTCACATTCAATAAGTGAAGAACTCTCTTTGGAGATAAAATTTATATATAACTTGATGTCAGTTTTGGTTTCCTTTCTCTTTTGATCCTGTGACTCAGACATTTCAGTATGAGTATTGTGTCTTTCTCCTCATTGATTAGTTCTCCTGTTAGTGTCTGGTTAGCATCATCCTGCAGGACTCAGGCTTCTGCTTCAGAAATGGTTGATTCTGTTTCAACTTGCACTTCAATCCGAAGATGACTTTTTCCTCTAAAAGGGCTTGAGAAACCCTCCCTTCATCAAAGGAGAACAAAAATGCTGATAGAGCAGACAGAAGACAGAGCGAATGCCCCGATAGAGAATACTCGGATTAGAAAGAGCGAGCCACTGCTTCGTTATGCAGTCAACTCTGGGGTTAACAATATAGCACTTTGAGCAAAGCATGTGCAAAGATTGAAACTTATTCATAGAAATTCAGAAAGAAGAAATAGCATCTTACTAGAGTTCAGGCCACTTAAAACTTCTAGCAGAGGATGCAAACCGAGTGAAAACTAGTCTTTTAGTCATAACCAATTAGTACTAATTTTTATAAGCATAATATACTGATTGTAATATTTATTTTAAATGAGGCTTATTTGTCTTTAAGTGTGCTACTTGTATGATATTCCTGAAGTATAAACTTACTAAAGTGAATCTTCATTGTTTTAGACTTTTGGCTAGAAAAATCCAAGAAAAAGAAAGGAGAGTAATAAGTGGACAGTTATAATATTTAAATGTTGAAGAGTTATTTTCTATAAAAAACTTCTTGTGTTCTCATTCTATTTTTGTCCCGGGTAGTGATTTGACCATGAGGTCAGTTTCATTTCGTCAATGAGAAAATAAAGACAAGAAACTAAGAACCACTTATTTAATATCTATGAAATCATCTGGCTGTATAATTACCTACTTCAGATTAAAAAAAGAATTATAAACAAATGTTAAATTCATCCTCAAATTGATACGAATAAAATGAACTATTCGTATTTAAAAATATGATTAGTAATCAAATGATTTTCTTTGGTCATTCAGCTTTCATGGTCAGAGGTTTATTGTCATTACTCTCTTTTCCTCTAAGAATAGTCTTCAAGATAGTCTCTTGTTCTTTTTACATTATAAACTTAACTCATTTACAGAAGATCTCCGGGGATGTATCATAAAAATGCACCTTATTAAGGGGTTAGAATTTTGCATTAGGGATTACGACACATGGCTAAAAATAAACACAACGTGAGATAGACTTATGAAGGAAATAAGAAGAATGCTTCTTTCCTTTTTGCCCTTGGTTTTTCTCACTTCTGAATATATGGGGGAGCCTATGATGGCAGAAAGAGTCACATCTAATGGTCAAAAATGGAGAAAACCGGAAGTTCAGAGAAAGAAACTGGGTCCAGAATTATTTGACCATTTTCACCTGCCACCTGTAACTAAAATAGCAAGCATCAAGTTTTCATTAAAAAATGGATGATATATGGCCTTAAGTAGGCTGAGCAAGCTTTTTTTACTTGGTAAATGGAAGCTTTATATTGGATATGACTATTTAGACTTTAAATTCTCTTTCAAATGTAAAGACATGACTTGTGTTAACTAATTTCAAAATCTTTTGGAGTTTCTCTCATTAAGAGAAAGAAATTAATGTAAATTTCTAGTTTGTATACTACATCCACATCCTCTTTGATGTCAAATAGCTTATGTCTTGCCTTATAGACTCTTAAATGTCATAAAGTAACAATGATGACAAAGGTCATGGTAATATTATTTTTTACTAAAACAACTGAATTATTGGATTAATTTCTGACATGAGGAAGATCTTTGAGACAAGAATGAAGACATCGTTTATCTCTCTCAATAGTTTATAGCCCTTATCTTTTTGTTTCTTGGTTTGATATCCTCTGTTCCTAATACTTAAATCCAAAATGTCTGCTTAATTTGATAAACTAAGCAGAGCATTGGACATTCTTTCAGTGAGATATTAGAATAAAAAGTAAGATATTAGGAAGTAAAAAAAAAGTAACAAATATTTTGGCAGGACAATTACTTATCCCAACCCAAATACAGTAGCAACCTCCTCTCCCCCAGTACATACTAAAGTGTCTGTCTGGTCTAGGGTGTGTCTAGATGACTCACCAATAAGTTGACCAGGAGGTCAAAGTCAGTGACAATGATAAGCCAAGTTCTGCAGAGAGGGTACAAGAAAGAGTCACAAATGAAATGGAGGACTAATAAAGTGTGTTCATCTTCACGTGTGTCTTCAGTCTCTCATCAAACACCTTGCTGTTATCTAGGTAATTCTGTATATTTAGCAATAAGTTGTCTTATATGCAAAAGTAGTCATGAATGCTGTCGTAATTTCACCTCCGTATTTACTCCCCTATAGTAAGTGTTCTCAATGTCCATATGTCCAAATTACTCCAACTTAGGCTCATAATCAAGTTATATTGTGGAAATTTAGGAATGAATGGACTCCAAATCAGAAACAAGTGCACAGAGCACTGCAACGTTGTGGATTTTCTAAACTTCTGGATAATATGCCAATTACATTATGCATTCTTATGAATACAATTATTGGTTACTACTTTTAGTTCTTATTTTTACTTATAGAAATCTAAAAAATATACTTGGCTAGGAATGTTTTGAATCCACTGGTAATTACTGTTTGAAACACGAACGTTGGTGAGACAAGTCATAAGTGGAAAACCAGTTTCAAAGTAGCACTAAGAAAATACCTATTTCATATTTAAAACTATAGCTAAAATAATTACAATATTCTGAAATTCTCAATAGTTTTCTCTTCATTGGATGAAGAACTCTAGAAAATAAAATCAGTTTATTAATTTGTGTTGGCATGTTAATAGACATTTCTATTTCATGAAATTTATGTTTTATGTAGCTATGCTCAATTTCTCATTTAGAGGAAATTACTCTTTAATTGTTGTTTGTGCTTTAATCACATTCTTCAAGAATTAATTACTCTACATTTCAACTGTCATTAGGGTCCCAACAGCCATTTTGTAACCTTCCAGCCAGTCACTTAACCTCTTTAAGCTTCATTTTCTTCATCTGAATTGGAATCAAAACCTTGCAAGTCTATGGTAAAGATTAGAGACTATGGACGTACACCACCCAGCCTTGTGCTCATCATGTAGTAATTTGTACAATAAATATGTATATGAAACACTGTTCATTAAATAAATTTATTCTTATTGTACTTTAAGGGTAGATAATGTAATTTTTTTGAAAAGTCTAAACGAGAAGTTGGGGAATACTATGTTTTGTTCATCTATCTTAGCAAGTTTTGTTTTTCTACCAAAAGACATTAAATGCAACATAATGGTAAGTGTGATAAGGAAAAAATTCTTTGCATAAAAGATGAATTAATTGACTTTGGGTTTGGTTTGGCTTACTTTTTAATTGATTACTTATTTTATGTTTAAAAATTTTTTTTCCTAAGATAAATGACTTATCTGTTTGCTCTCACTTGCCCAGTGACTCCTTTAATCAACAGCACATTTCTCTGAGTTAACAGACAAAAGTGACTCCTATGTATGTTAGGCATTGAAAACAGCAAAGAAGATATAAGGATATAAAAGGAAATATAAGGACAGGTATGAGGAGGGCCTCCCATTAGCACAGTGTGGTAAACTCCATAACGCGGAACGTGATTGAGTTTATTACTAGCCCGTGACTTAACAAGGTTATTATATGACAAAGCATTGTTATCTTGCTGTGTTGCATAGTCTTCCTTGAGCAGGGCACATTCAAAAACAATCTGAGGGAAAAACGTTGCAGCTCATGCAATGTGTATTATTTTGTTAAGGATGCTTCCATGGCGCCCCGTTAAATATGGCACACCTGAGTGGTCTGACTGACAAATCCAGAATAAATACAGTTTCTGAAGCAGAGAAACCTCCAGGAGACGTAACAAAAAGTAATAGCAACTATTTCCCACTTTACATGAGCACAACATCCATCACAAAAGGAGGGAACAGCTGCTGAGGCCTTTTTAATGAACTGTCTCAGAAAAAAAAAGTCTGATCCATAGTTACATAGTAAAAAAGCTGCAAGAAAACGTTTGTAGTTTCTTCTTTGTTCATATCACAAGATGTTACAAGGACGTGGCTTTGAGACTGCTTAGCTGATATCATTGTCTCTTAAAGACAAAAACTGAATTTGAGAACAATAAGAAAGAGCATGTCTAAGCAATGAGATATTTTTACAATCATGTTTTAGTTATTCCATAGTAGCTCTGACAGCATGAAAAAAAATTTTTTTAAAGCAAAATCAAATAAAGGAAAAATGAGAGCACATAACAAAGATCCAAATGTCCAGAAAAACAAAAGAAAATTATAGAATTCAGTGTCTGACCAATCTGCATGAGTTCCCATATAGTTTTAAAGATAATGATATTAACAGATATTGACAGATCAGTGATGCATTCAGTGGCTTCTAAGGAGCAACATGGGAGCTCTAAAGATAGAGCACTAATTTCCCTGCCTCTGTTTCTTTTTTAAAGTATTCCAAATCTCATGTTTTGTCCTTTGCAAGTATCCTCTCACTAGGTTGGAGTTCCTGTTTCCCAACAGTGATGATAAATCTGTTTGCTAAAACATTCATATTGGAGTGTTTACATTTCTTTGTGTTTACTTAAATAAAGAGCAGTAATCTCTGGGGCCAGCCTGGTGGCATAGCGGTTAAGTTCCTGTGCTCCGCTGCAGCAGCCCAGGGTTCGCAGGTTTGGATCCTGGGCTCAGATTGACACACTTCTCGTCAAGCTATGCTGTGGCTGCGTCCCATATAATGCAGAGGAAAGTGGGCACGGATGTTAGCCCAGGCCAGTCTTCCTCAGTAAAAAGAGGAGGATTGGCAACAGATGTTAGCTCAGGGCTAATCTTCCTCACCAAAAAAAAAAAAAAAAAAGAGTAATAACCTCAGTTTTGCATTTCAACTGTATCTTTTCTTTCACTTCCAGTACCTTAGTATCTTTAACAGGAAATGAAATATTCTTTCCTAAACTATTGGCTAAATCAAGTGTAAGTCTACCTGTAAGGAGTCTCTAGTTAGTTGTCTCCATGCAATATGTATCTTTAACAGTCTCTGTATTTCTAGGAAACTGAGGAATTGTGGATATAAAGAAATAGTTGATTAATTAATGGGAAATTTTAAAAGATAAAATTATCTTAAGTGGCAAACTTAGACAGTATATCAACTTTCAAATATTTGGTTTATGTTGGTTTTATTAAAAATAAAATATATTTTCTTAGAAATTTTTTATCCAGATGCCCGATGCATAACACATCATGAGAGATTAATGGGACATTTCAATTTTCAATTAAAATCTATTTAAGCTCATTAGTTGCTGTATAATATTAATACAGTATTATTATAGTATTATAATTGTTACAAAGTTAACTCAATATTAACTGTTAGCTAATAAAATATTAAGGTTATAAACATATTCCTTTTAGATTTTGCTCTCACCCAATTACCTTCCATTCCCTTTTGTGTGTGTGTGTGTGTGTGTGTGTGGATTGGGGAATTGTATTGAGAAGCTGGCAAATTCAAATACTTATCTTTTTTCTTTCTTTCCAACTTCGCTTGATGTATTTTTAAATTATTACTGTCTCACAATAATTCAGGTTTATTTCAACCTTCTATCTCATAACTGTCTTCTTGTCTCTTAATATCTTGTTCAACTCCCCTCCTTTCACTCTTGATATATATCAGCCATATTCCTCAAGTTGCACCCTTGCTTTTGTTATTCCTAATACCTCCTACAAGCTCTTTCCGCTCTGAGCCAGGATATGGTTTCTGTTTACTCCTGTTGCTATTGGACTCCATATGCTGATGCTCTGCAGCACTGTTTTGCAAATATTTTGCCTTCAGTCTCTTTGAAATGGGTTCTCCAGGTCTGAAAAAAGTAACCTAGGTAACTGAGGCACCTTTTAAAAACAAGATATGTTGGGAAGGAATCTACAAAGTGGACTTGAGAAATACCACAAATTCTGCCTTTAGTTCAGTAGCTTCTAACGCTGCATTGTCCAATAGGATAACCAATAGCTGCGTGTGGCTATCGAGAACCTGAAATAAGTGAGATGAAATGAAAACATTAAACCTAAGTACGGTTCAACTATATCCAATAAAAATGAGTATCTGAATTGACATGTGCTGGAAGTATAAAATACACAGGGATTTTGAAGACTTAGGATGAAAAAAATGTGAAGTATCTCATTAGTAACTTTTTCATTGAGTATATGTTTAAGCAGTAATATTTTAGAAATATTGGATAAAATAACACTATTATTAAAGTTGTGTACCTTTTTCATTTTGCCTTTTTAAATATGGTGACTGGGAAATTTAAAATTACTATGTGGCTCACATTATATTACTATCAGACAGTGCTGTCCTGGTTAAATATGGTTCAGGCCTTATATTTAAATAAAGGAAATTATTAGAATGATTATTTGCTACCAATACTATTCATAAACTAAATATTTGAAACAATGAAAATATTTAATAGCAATCAGAATATTTTCAGTGTGATATATTCTGTACATTTTTATAGTTAAATCTAAATCTCAGAAGCCATGTTGCAAATATAGAAGCCTTCTCTAACATAGAAAAATTTTTCTGAGGAAAGGTATAAGCTTTGTTAAGAAATACTTAAGTGGTAACACTAAGTAAATTTTCAAAACAAGGAGATCTGGATGGATAAATTGACAGAGAGATAATTACATGTGTACAAACTGCACTTTACAAAGCACATTCTTATGTACTATCCCATGTAATTTTTACAGTGATCCTAAATACAAGTTAAACATTATAAAAGAATAAGATGTTTATGTGCTGTGTGTGTGTATGTGTGATTGTGTGTATATGTTTAGAAGGCCAGGTAACGACTAATTTTTCTTAAATTCATAAACGTAAATTTAAGAAAAGGAGGGAGGGAATTATGTTGGGGGCAATTCTCCTTGGGTCACTCACATTTCTGCATGTCTTGTGAGCAGAGGTACTGCCAGCTTTCTCCCCAGATTATCTTTCCAGATATGTTTGTGTAGCAAAAAACCTTGGAAGATAAAGGTAGCGTCTTTCTCTGGAGCAGAGAGAATGTTTGTTTACTGTGCAGGATAATAAAGACAATATCTCCCTCTGGGGAAAATGTCAGGCATGTTTCCTTGCAGCCCATTACTTTATAAAATACCAGAGTTCCCTAAGTCTGAGGTGCCACAGCTTTGACACAAACTCATTTTATGAGCAGCATCCACATTGGCTCTTCTGTGTTGCCCTATGGGACTTGAAGGGCAAGAAGAAATGATCCAAATATGAAGCCATTGCTGTCTGCTGTACTGTGAGTAATAAAATACTTTGTCTCTTACCCAGGCATCTCTTGTCTTCTGCCATGATTCCGGAAAATGTGGCAGGCTAACTAGTTAGCTTGCAAGTAGGGTAAAATCGCAGACCCTGCAAAGCCCTAGAGAAATTAATATGTTCAAGAATAAAAGTTGGTTAGGAATAGTTTTTAAGCTCAGAAAAGAATAATAGAATGACAGCAAAAAGTAGGGGCCAAGGAATTATTGGTGATAGGGCACAAAATGAGGAAAGGATATCCATATACTTTATGATCATATAAAGATATATATGTTTAAAAAATAGACAGTTGTACTCAATTTGAGCATTACTTGATTTTTATAATTTAATTCATATGAAAAAATAATTCTACTTAGAAAAAAAAGCTTGTTACTTCCTCAAATAGCAAGAAAATTATTGTTCTAACTCCAAGGACAGATATACTAGTGCATATGAAGCATACCATTCAAACAGGAACCGATAAAGTCATTATTATTCTTAAGTTTTCTCTGGGTAAAAATGAACAGAAAAGATGATGTTGGTTAGTATATATATGTATAGTTGCTTTTAAAATGCTTCAATGTTCCAGTGTCTGGTTCAATTTTCTTTTTTCCCTAAGGGAAAATATCAGTTTAGTTTTTTGTAGAGAGCATGATTGCTAAGATTGAAAGATTTTTTTTAAAATACAAATTTAATTTCTTACAGTCATTTTGTATGGAGCGTTGAGTGAAATGCTCATGATTTAGTTTTCTGAAGGGAAAGAAAATAACTTAGGCGACTGCAAACTAAAAAACTAGTTTTATGTTGATGATTTTAGTTAGGAATTACATTTACATATACTTTAATACAAATTTTTTCATTCTCATATATATATTAAATCTGTCCTCCGTACCATATTTTTCCTGATTAAATGATTCATACAGAAAGTTTATGAATTTCAACTACACTTGTGAAAATGTTCACCATTTTCAAAAAAATAAAATAAAACAAATGAAATAAAATGAGAAAACTTATTGGGTATTATATAAACAGACCCAGAACTAGATATTTTGGAGAGAGAAAAATTTTTCATAACTAAAAGTTAGTGAAATTGTGGAGAGAAGGGTTCTATGTTAGCAAATGGCTTCTGAGATTTATATTTATCTATAAAAATGTACAGAATACATGATTCTGAAAATATTCTGTGATATTCATTAAATTTTTTCATTGTTTCAAATATTTAGCTTATGGGAAATTAGTAATGAGGATTTAGAATATAGCCCCATTCTGAACTGAACCCTTGTGCCCTTATTATTAATAAATACATATATCTCTAGTGCTTTGAAGAGTCTTTGACCAACATCAGATGAAATACTGTATTTTTTATCATTAATATTTACTATAAAATAAAACATTATTTTATACCTTCAAACCATCTCTATTATTCTAAAATATCTTATACATGTGATGAATATGAAATATGTCATTCTAGACATAAGGAGCTAACATGTAAGCCAAATTTTAAGACAACAGATCTAACTTACCTTTTGGTGATTGAATGTCTGATTAGACAGAGCAAGAAAACTTATACCCAAATAGAGAACAAGAAGAACATATATCTAAGGCAATTGAAAACTAAATATAGCCATGACAATAACTCCTAGCACACCGTGAACTCCAGTTTGAGTTAAAAAATTATGATTCTCTTTTCCATGGGCTGTTAAAAACTATGATCTTTCTGTTAATGCTGTCTTCTTAATGTGAAACTGAATGAGACATACATGTCTCTCAGACAGCAGATTAAGATTTAGGAAATACTGTCTTAGACTTCTTGGGCTTCCATAACAAGTACTATACACTGAGTGGCTTAAACAACAGAAATTTATTTTCTCACAGTTCTGAAGGCTGGAAGTCCTAGATCAAGATGCCAGTTGATTCAGTTCCTGGTGAGAGCTCTCTTGTTGGCTTATAGACAGCTGCCTTCTTTCTGTGTCCTCATGTGGGTACACAGCTATAGAGTGATCCTTCTCTTCCTCTTTCTAGGAGGCCATCAGCCCTATTGGATTAGAGCCTTACTCTTATGACCTCATTTAACCTGAATCACCTCCTAAAGACCCTATCTCCACATACGGTCACATTAGGTGTTAGGACTTCAACATGTGAATTATGGGTGGACACAATTGAGTCCATAGAAAATACCGTGAAAATTCAATCACACAATTTAGTAATAATTCATCTCTTGATTATTTCATTGAGCAAATACTACCAGAGTGGCTTTTCCACTTGCTAAATTTCTGGAAGGCATCAACATTGCATACCTTACCTCCTGCCTCACATTAATTTAAACAATTCAGCAACTCTGAAAACAGTTCAGCAATTTTTATACAGTTTTAAGTATTAAATGTACTTGACCCTATTCTTCAAGAAGAAAATTTTATGTTGGAGTAGCATGATCATGGGTTCATTCTAGAATGGTTTTGCCAGTGGATTAAATCTCTTCATCCTAGAAAATTTACTCCAGAAATTTTCCTCAGAGCCATCCATTCATCAATGCTTGCACTATGGTACCTGTATTGTCTCTTCCTTTTTCTGGACTCCATTTTCTCAGGCAAAAGATATTAATAATGCTGGCCATTGTTCTTGCTAGCCATCTCCAAGGCATTTCCATGTTTTCTATGAAAATCCCCAAATAAGCATGAACATTCAATGAACTTTTTTTCAGCTGGCCAGAGACACCAACTGACCAGCATTCTCAGCCTTGCAGAAAAGATTGAAAGCCTGGGAACAATGCTAAGTTTTATTTAATTTTTTTAGATATTTTTCTGTTTTGTAAAACAAATGTGTAATTTTGGATAAAATAAATTAAAATTAGCATTCTTCCTAGGACGATTTTCTCCAGTTGAAAAAAGAAAATGTACCTTTTCCCATCTGTACAGAAACAAGACCTTATATGAAAATGGAAGCTTTGCATGAATTTACTGAAAATCTTATGTAGGACTTTGAACTACCGCAGAGAGAGCTAATGCTGGGAAGTGGTTTGTGGAATAAGTCAATTTTGCCTGAATTTTGAGTGGCTGGGAAATCCCCAACTGACACCTGGAATGCATTTCATATAACTAAGCACCTACTGTTTTCTACCAGTTGTATAATAGAAGTATACAAAACTTTGTAATATTTTAGGGCAAAATTTATTAAAAACAAAGAGAAACCATGCTTATAATGTTCTCTTCAGTTGGCATTACAGGTGCAAAACCTTCCCTAGGTTACATGACAAGCAGCTTCCCTTGCCTAGAATGCTGATGTCTTCTATTACAAGTCAACAATGTAACTGAACAGTCAATTCGTCTTATTTGTATTTGGAGTTTATTAACTTTCTCTTGTATTTCTTAAAATCACCTTTGCATAATGCACTTAACTAACAACAAACTAATGAAGGAACAAACTAACACTGACTATATAATACTGATTTTCAACACTATTTATCTCCCCACTTGAGCATGAGTGAGGTGTAACCCATTTATAAAAGGATTCATTGTCGTCAGTTCTAAAGATTTGGAACTTCATCCCAGAGACAGAAAGGGGAGTGTTGAGGATGTATATCTGAATTTTGGGGCTTGTGGAGAGGATTTTGCTTACTTTAAAAATTCCCTTCATTTCCAAAACTTGCTGTTCTTCAGGCTAACTAAATATTAATCATGATTTTCTAGAATGAAAATATGGCTTTGGCACTACAGATCAGAAAAACTCTCTATAGATTAAAAGACAAACAACTTCCCCTGCCTGCAAGGTCAGACATTTCTACTCAGTCTTCACAATCCAGTGCAATGTCAATTGCCATAATGAAGGGTTAGTTAACTTCTTTGTGTGGGATAGTCCGTCCCTTTCTCCCTTCTGCCCTCATTGGTAAATCAGAAACTGTGAAAGGTATGAGATTTTACCCAACTTCAAGTTAACAAGTTAGACTGTCAGAGTTTCATAAATTGTGGCAGAAAACACAAGGCTTTGGGGTCCAAAATACAAAAGAATTTCTTACTCACTGCAATCTCAGTAGCCAGAGTTACATATTGTGCCAATTCTCTGAGTCCCAATTTCCACCAAGGGATAAAAAGAGGGTTAGGTGTTGCCTGCACATGCAGAGTGGTGTCTTATAGGAGAGGAACCCCGAGATTAGGAAACATCACTTGCATAAAAGCTGCTGGAAAACTGCCCATTCTCTCCTGTGGGGAGAGACATTACCTTTATTGTACTGGAATGCAAGGATAGCTACATCATGGAGGAGAGGGAGGCATCTCCACCTTCACTATCCTGGAATGTGTATAAACCTGGGGCTGGGGGTGAGGAGAGATAGCTCTGTCTTTCTTATTGAGGAATGCAGGAGACACCACCATTAATCTAAGGCTCTTTGCTTATAACAACATCCTTGGAAAGAGAGTCTGGAGCAAGTTGACTGTTAATGATATGCAGAAATATGAATTATTTCCCAACACTCATATCTTGCAAATATCTTTATTATCACACAAATTTTTATTTTTGTCATAATAATCTATTTACATTTTTGATTCCCTCAACTCTTGGTACAATACACAGCTTATAGTAGACATTCTACAAATGAATTGTTAAGTAAACAATGAACACAATTTTATTAAAAGAACTGAACATTTGTTATCTCATTTCTACTATTAATACCACTCCAGTTCAAGTCTCCATTACTTCACACTTGCACTAGTAAACATCTCTTTCAGTCTTTATTTTTGTAATTAAACTCTTTCAAGTATTTTTTACATTTTACATTTTACAAAGTGTTTCCAGATTATTCATTTTTCAATGAATATTCTTCAACAAATATGGTAAAAATATGGCCATAAAACCTATGGAATGAAATGAAATTCTGTTGACTCTTAATCAAAACTGTCTTATGATATTTTACTATTTTTATTCTAACCACATTTTTGTCCATTATTATTCACTACCACCAAACTGAGTGAATCTATTCTCTCACCCTTCCCCTATTTGAATTGACTGTCTTTCCATTGGGTATCTATAAACCAAGAACCTTCCTTTAAGCTTTCTTATAGTATACACATTAGTGACTAATTCTTTCAGTTTTTCATTTTCTGAAAATGACTATTTATTTTGCTTTTATTTTTGAAGAATATTTTCACTGGATATAGAATTCGAAAGTGATGTTTTCTTTTCTCTCAACACTTTAAAGATGTTCCATTGACTTTTAACCTGTTTTGCTTTATATAAGAAGAAACTGATTATTTTTATTTTTCTTTTCTTGATGTAGTGTGTCTTTATTTCTGACTGCTTCAAAGATTTTCTCTTTATCATTAGTTTTCAAAATTTTGAATATGAGGTGTTTTGGTGTAGTTTTCTTTGTGTTTATGCTTCTTGGAGTTTTTTGAGCTTCCTAGTTCTGTGGGTTTATATTTTTCAACAATTTTGGAAAATGGCCATATTTCTTCAAATATTTTGCCTGCACCCCCCTCTTTCATCTGCTGTGACTTCAGTTACACATGTTTAGATTGCTTGATATGGCCCCCTGCCCCTGATTTTTTTCATATTTATCAGCCTTTTTATCCTCTGTGGTTCTGATTGGAGTATTTCAGTTGATAAGTCTTCAAGTCCACAAATATTTTCTTCTGCATTGTTTAATCTACTAAGTCCATCCTCTGAATTATTTTATTTTGCATTTCCTTTAAATTTTTGAATATATTTACAGTAGATGTTTGATATACTTGTTGGCTAATTTCATCATCTCTGACATTTCTCTTCTCATCATTTATGTTGATAATTTTTACTCTGTGTTATGACTCCTATTTTCCTGTTTCTTTGCATGTGTACTAGTTTTTGATTGGGTGCCAAACAGTATGAATTTTATGAATATTGAATTATTGAGTAGTTTATCACTATGCCTAGCTTGTCACTTTTCTGAGATTTCTACTGAAAGTTTTCAGGAATTCAACATGATATTTCCATTCATGTTTGTCTCAACTCAAATATAGCACATACAGTAAACACTTAATACATTTTTATACAAGGAATAAATAACTGAATTATAATTTTTTCTATCATTCCAAGTCAGTGTCAAAAGTCACACATAAGATTTCAATCCAATCACTACAAATATTTCAAAAATATTTAATGAGAAAGGAATACATTAATTTACTTTTTTGAGGATGATGGTAGAATGAAATACTAAACATAGGAAACAAGAGAAATCAAAGAATTTTCTAAATACAAATTTGAAACACTTCTTCAAAGTTAAAGAAAACTTTTACCTTTTAAAAATTTTAAATTTACGTATAATAAAATTTAGTACTCTTAGTGTACAGTTCTATGAGATTTGACAAACACATACTGACATATAACTACAAGCACAATCGAGTTACAGAACAGTTCCATCACCTCCAAAATAATCTGCTTTAATACACACCCAACACACACATCCCAAAATGGATCTATCTCACTGGGCTAAAATCAAGGTGTTGTCAGGGTTGTTTTCCTGCTGGAGGCTCAAAGAGAGGATCTTTTTACCTTGTCTTTTATCAGTTTTTACAGGCCAATTGCATTTCCTCGGCTCATGGCCCCATTCCATTATCTTCAAAGCTAGCAAGATTGGGCTGAGTCCTTTTCACTTTACCGTCTCTCTGATTGTCTCTTCTGTCTTCCTCTTCAATCTTAGAAGGGGCTTGGTGCCTACCTGGATACTTGGTGCCTACCATTGAGCCTACCTGGATAATCCAGAATAATCTCCCTATTGTAGTATCCTCAGCTGAATCACATCTGAAAAATGCCTTTTACCATGTAAGATAATATTTACAGGTTCCACAGATTAGGACGTGGACATATATGGAGGGACATTAATCTGCCTATCATGGCATAGTTTACATACTCTGGCTCTATGGAAGTACACAATTTTTTGCTTCTTCTTGGATATTTTCCTAGATTCTGATTCTGAGGAATGATATAGTCTGTAATTCTGCTGATTTGAGGGTACAAATTGAATGCTCACTTTGTAGGCTTATCATCTTATTTATAAGACTTTTTTGGTGGAGGTTGAGTTTTAAAGAACATGATTTGATCCGAAGTGTATTTCAATACCTATAATAATGAACTCACTATAATGGAATGCTAATATATTTATGAAGTGTGTAATTGTGTTTCAAAGCCATTTTGGGGAAGCACTGTAGCATAGTAGAAATAACCGGGCACTAGAGTTCAAATAAGCTGACTATTGGTTACTTGTACTATTAATGAGGCTAGAATTTCTAATGCTGAATTTCCCCTTAAAAATATCTCATCCTTATTTAATACCAAGATGTTTTCTTCTCACTTTCATTTTGTCTAATTATATGGCAAATCCATGAAGCCAGAAACCTAGCTCATGTTTTTTTAAATATTGCCAACTTCTATTTCCTACATTGATAGCCATAGAGTTCTATTTGTATGGTTGCGTTCAGAAGAGAAATAAGTCTCTGTGATCCCTGAACAATTTGTGTACGTATGAAAAAAAAAATGAGTCCTAGAAGTTGTGCTCAGATTACATGATGCTGAGAATATTATGCAACTATGTTCAGTTATTCACCTACTTAATTTTATGTCTTTTTGTAGAAATTATATTGTGACAGAGTAAGAATTATATTATGATTATGACTTTTAGCCCTTTAAAGTGATTATATTAGCTATTTGCACCTGTTTGCAGGGCTAATAAATATGAGTTGGTAAAATTGAGACCAAAATACTATTGTGTACTAGTCTTTGAAGAAAAATGTCAATTTATTTTAGGTTAGCATCCAACAAAATAGCAGGATACGTATTCTTACTCATAACGTTTTCTTTTAACATAAATATTCACACATAAAACACGTTTTAATGGACCTTGCACATTTACTCTCTGAGACAGAAGAGGAAAAAGAATAAAAACCAGATCTTATGCTGGCAGGTCACTCTAAATATGAAGCTATTTTTGCCCAAATGAGAAGTATTTAAATTGTATCAGTTTTTGAAATTTCTTTTCTTCCACAGTTCTTTAACTACAAGCTTGGTTTAAAAGGCATAATAATATACATGAACATTAGTTCTGGGCAGCTGATTTTGCTTAGTGTGTCTTTGGGATGTTTTGAGATTATCACAACTGCAGTCTGCACTGCTCGACAGATGTCTTTGGAAACTTTCCTGAAGGACTGTTTTTAAATTATCATGGCTTATTTTTCTGAATCTGCAATTTGAGATCAAAATCTTGAGTAACTAAGAGTAAACTATTCCCTCTGAAGTATTTGGATCATAAAGGCTAAAGTAAGAATATTGTGTTCGACTATATTTCAGATTTAAAAAGTCTATTCTTTTGACTCATAGAAACCTCATAGGATTTCTTATAATATTTGATTCCAAATAATGGGATTTTTGAAAAAGATTGTATTAGCTATATCTAATTATGTAGTTATAGTTATTAATACTTTCTCTAAGCATAGGGATGTGAATTGTCTTTCTTTCCACAAAATATGACAAACTACTGAGGATTTCTTATCTTCATTGTAATTTCATTTATTATTTTGATTACTTAATTCAATTCCTTAAGTAGTTAAAATGTGACAGAGTCTGATAATTCTTGTTTGCACAAAATGGAACATTAAATGTTCCCAGCATGTTATCATTTAAACAATTTACCTATAGAAGTAACAAATGCATTCTGAATCACTTTACCATGCCGCAAACAGGGAGATATTTAATCACCTTAGAATGAAGTGTAAACTTCTCTGTCTCTTGTGTGAAGCTCATTGCCACCTAAGACTAATGTTCATGCCTTTTTCTAATCCAAAAGGAAATTAACCAAAGTATTTGGGTTATGGTCCAAAGTAGTTTGTTGTGTAGTAATTACTTTAACAGCACACAGAGTTGAAAATAAAGTTTGAAATATAGATTAAAAAAAAAACTGCAGTGGATTCTGTTGTTTACGGTGGTTATGTTCTGTAAAGTCTCCATAAACCCTGAATTAGCAAACACTGAATCACGGCTTCTAGGGGAAATATGTGCATATCTATCTGTTTGTCTGTCTGTCTATCTATCTATCATCTACAAACACATGTATCTCACATAAACTATAATCTTAAATCGTAAAAACAACTCATTTTGGTAGATTTTATTTTCTTTATTTTACTCAAGAGAAAACAAATGTTCATAAGTAAGTGAATTGCCTGAGACTTCCCCCCAACAGGTGCCGGAGTGGAGATTTGAACCCCATCCAGCTGGCCCGAGAGCAGGAGCTTCTTGTACTGCACCACACTGCCCCCTACTGTCTGCATCCTCTGATGATGTCTGTATGAGAGTGAAGCAAAAGGGCAGATTGTGTCGTCTGACCTCAGGTGAGGACACTAGAGCTGGGCAACTCAAACATTTCCCCAGCTCTGCACATGTCAGCAAATCACCCCAAACACTGTGAGTATTGATTTAGGGGTTACAAATAAATTTTAGGCATTAGGCAAATTGGCATATACAGGATCTGCAATAATGAGGGTCCAGGCTGCTTTTCAGTATTCCTCCTTAGGGTACATAGACAAAAATACTTGCACATAGTAAAAATTAAAGCAAGACACAATAAAGGGAAAGAATAAAATTAGGTCTCTTGGAATAACATTGCACACGTAAGAAAATCAAAGTATTCACCATACCTACAGTAATGACTTTGGGATGGCCCACAGAATTTTTCTGAGAATAATTTAGATAAAATGTCTCATTAATCTCTGCTTTTATTATTGAAAATTTGGGACAACAGATGTAAAATATCAAATATCTGCATTGTGCCAGGTACGATGCCCTTTATGCTCACTGTTTCATTTAGTATTTGAGGCAAAATTATGAAGGAAGTGTAGCCATTGTTCAGTTAGTGAAACAGTTTCATACAACTTTTCTAAGATAAAACTAGCATACATCTGAGTGAGAATCTTGAAAGCAATTATCTGCGACTCCAAAGCTCATGGTCTCCCCAGTACATCACATAGCTCCCTAGAGTAAATGCTTTATGGGACACATCACTCTTAATTAGATTTGTGTGTTTAACCGTATATCTATTTTGCTTGGATGAAAGTTCTGTGAAAGCATAACCAAGGCTGTCTGGCCCAATATTTTATCTCTGGTTCTTAGTATAGTGTCTGGCACATCATTAACTAGCTATAAATATTTGTTGATGTTATAAATGAAAATGAATGGATTAATGATATCCTACTTATAAAGATTAGCTTCCAAAAGCCTTTGGATAACTACATTATTCAGCTCAGATATTTTTCTTTTTTGGCCATGTGTGCTCTGCCAAAATTGAAAACCTAAATTTTATAATTAATGATTACTCAAGTTACTTTTAGATTTTTAGAATATTTCTGTATGCAACACAGGGCTCTCTTTTGAACAATTTCCTGCCATTAGTATGCTCATTGATGACTTTCTTTATTCTACCTTCTAAGTCTACATTGTTGGCAAACCTCGAGCCGAACACTGTGCCCATTCTTAAACAGCCATCTGCATGTGCCCAGCAAAAGCAGCAAAGAACAGAAAAAACCCTGTTAAGCTCTTATCCTTTGCCAATTTCTTCATTCAACTTTACTATGTACTATGAGTGCTAGTATAAAGTGGGTATTCTGATAGCTTCACTTCTTCTCAATGGTTTGTATTTTAAAGAAGCAGAAAGAACAGAGACAGAGAAAAGAGAAAACAGCTAGAGGTGTCATCACAAAGCACGGGATTGATATATATGATTATATGATGTATGAAAGCAAAATACTTGACAGAACACATTTTAATACATGTATCTGTAAACATATATATATGTTCATACTCAGGCTTAAATTTTGTTATGAATACTTAGAAATATGTAGACATATAATAGAGAATGATTATAATAGCTTAAATCCAGAGAACTTGACAAATGAAAACTCTCAAAGAAGGAAAATTTGCTAAACAGCTTTTTATGTGAATGTATTTTATTAAAACACTTTACACTTAAGCAAACGGGTAAAACTTTAGAGCAAAAATGGTATTTTAACGTATTTACATAGAATTATCTTTATAATTAATAACTTTTCTGATTATAATTCATATAAGCACATGTTTACTAAGACGTTCTTAGAAACATGTAGATTTTTTTCCTATTTTTGTGTTACATTTTAAAGAAAAGCATGTTTTGAGACAGGTGATTCTGCTAGCAGTGTCTTTTCATTTAGACTTTCAGGCTATGTGTATTAAAGATAGAGTTTCTTAGAATTAACAGTTTAATTCCTGTTTAATAACTGGAAAAATCCTCGTTGCTCATGGGTCCAGTGGTCTTCAAATATGTCCCTTGGAGATGAGAGTTCTTCAGAAGTACCTTGGAGGAAGCTGAAGGTGATGAGGGAGACACCAAGAAGAAAATCTGTTGTTCGTTTACATTTCGAGGTTTAAGAGTTTACATGTTTGAAGGATTCCTTACCAAGAAAAGATTTGAGAATCATTTATCTAGCCCAGCTTCCTCAGCACTAGATCAAACACTTGTAGAATGCTTAAGTACACATTTTGGTAGATTAAGAAGAACCTGTCTAGTTGGGCACTAGAATGTACTTGAGAGAAATACTATTATCTGTACATTATGGAGCACACAGTCTTCTGCAGAGACGCTGAATAGAATCCTCTACTAACTTACTTAATGAGACCTAAAATCCATACATCACTGAATCTGACCATTAATATTGGCTTTTTTTTTTCATTTTGTGCCAGCACAATGCCTGGCATATAGTATGATCTCAATCAATGTTGTTAAAAGAACAAATGCTTGTGGAAAGTGTTTCTACCCAACTGATGTCCCGATCCATAGGAAATCTCCAGTCAGAGAATGCTTATTCCCTCACTACGTTTTTGTTTTTAATTTTTGTTTTCCATAAAGGAGAAGAAAGTTCAGCTCCTTTTCTCAAGGGAGGAGTCACATGGTGAACACTTATGGGCTATCTTTGTACCACCTCACTCACTCCTCCCTTTAGGATGCTGAGCGACTTATCTGATTTCTGAATTTCATATCTATTTGTTCCCCTTTTCAAATGCTATCAATGTATTCTCATTCTCTTGCCTTTCCACCTTCGAAGTGTCCTCTCCTCCTCTGCTTCTTATCCTCTGGCCAAAACCTTGAGATTGGGTGGAGAGGTGGGTCGTGAGGAAGTGTGTTGTGCCATTCTCTGGCCTCTCTACCTGAGTAGGACAGGGTTGCGTGGGTCTGGAGATTTCAGTCTCAAGTGGGATAGAAGAGTCCGTCATATTCTCTAATCTAGCTCTACAAGTAAGAATTGATACTGTATGTTAATTCTTATTTGAATTCTTGTGTCTCTTCTCATTTGATCAGAACTTGAAAGGGGGAAGGGTTGGTTAGTTGACATGTTCAAATTACAAACATTATTTAATAATATCCCACACTTATTTAATGTGCAATATATGTCAGATTCTTCTAAGCACTTTACATGAATTAATATATTTAGTCCCCACAGTAGCCATTTAAAGTATGTAGGATTCAGATGAGAAAACAGAGTCACAAAGAGGTTAGGTAACTTTCCTAAGGTCATAGGTCTACTATGTGGCAGAGTAAAGAATCATACTCAGGTATTCCTGATTCAGAATACTTTAAACATCATGCTATACTCCTTTTCTTACATTATCTGACATTATCTACTCACCTACAATTGACTAGAAGTATATTGGATTAGAAGTCTGAAGACCTGGGCTCTTGTTTCCCTGAATCTACTATGACCTTGAAGTTTTATTGTCTTCTGTAATAGTATACTTTTCTTCAAGTTGAAAGACACTACTGCTTTAATGGAAAGGAAATGATAATTTGGCTTGGGTTGTATTTAATATAATGGGATAATAAAAGAATTCAGTTGAACTGCAAACTCTTACATTGGAGACATGGGCTAGAATTCCCTTTTTGAAATAGATCTTTTGGAGTCATCTTGCTAAAAATGAAAACAGATAAACTCTACCTTTTAAAAGAATTTTACAATTTGTAAGACTTTTTTTTTTCACATTCACATCACATTTGTTACCCAGGGTGGCCAGTTATTATGATTCCTATTTTACAGAATTTAGAAACCAAGCTCAGAAATGCTAAATAAGATGTTTAAGTCCACAAGTTTGCACTAACTCAGTCTAATTAGGGTCAGACAAAGAAAATGGCCCCAAAAGCTTGAGTGATATTATATTTTAAAGGGTAAATTATGTTATTAGTCTTATAACAGAAAGACACTTTGACATAAAAATGGACTGGGAGCTATATATGATAGAAAATTTCATAACCATATAAAAATATATTAACAAAAATGAAAGCATGGAAAATGTTGCTTCTTAAGCCATTCACTCACATAAGCGTATATTTTCTTTCTTTGAATCAAGAATTTAGCTTTCAAATTTGTTTTTTCATATATAAAGGGAAAAATACATTTAAGTGCTTTCTGCATAACAAAGCCATCAGATTCCAGTGGACTCTAACAATCTCATATTAATGGTATTAGCTAAAATTTGTTGCAGTTTATTTACGTGACGGGCTCTGGCTTATTGTTTCACATGTATCGTTGCTCTTCTTTAGGCAAACCTTACCAAGTAGTTTCCAGTCTGGCCTAGTGGAGGCAGAATTGCCGAGTAACTAGGAGATTGAACACCAAACTACATGAGTCTGAGTCAAAGTACATGGCTCTACTCTATCATTAAATTTTGGGTGATTTGGGCAATTTATGTTACCTCTCTGGTGTCTATTTCTTCACCTCTGAAAGGGGGATAATAATAGAACTTACAGTTATTTTTGAATATTGGACAGTGCCTGGCAGAGTGTCCTTTAGTGAACGTAAGCTGCAAATGTCATTTTAGATATGAAGAAATCTAAGTTTAGGGGACATGAGTTGCCCAAAGAGGTGCAATTAGCCATTGTAATTAATCCATATTTGAGACATTCCTTGCTTTCTCTGACCTAGGCTTTGGATGCTGATCTTTTCATAGTCTCTACTGAGGCCTGGTATCCCTGTGTTTTCTCTAGCAGTTCATTTCCTGTCTGTAGTGAGACTGTTAACCACTCCTCCAGGACTTGGAACTATTTGCCTTACCCCACAGGCCATGAATAGTCACAACAACAATTGTAGCATTGTGTGATTTCTGTGGGAAAGGTAACATATTAAGGGCTTTATATATTTTAATTTCATTTAATCTTAAAAATAGTACTATAGGTTGGAAATTAATATTATATCCAGTTTAAAGATGTGGAATCTGAGGTACAAAGTGTTAGTAACTTCCCATAGGTCACACAGCTTCTAAGTTCCAACTGAGATTTGAACTCAGATCTTCTGAATCCTGAGACAAATATCTTAGCCTCTGTATTCTAGAACTGCTCTGGAACACTAAATTAATAAGGAGGTTCTATGAGAACTTGTGAATCCATAATACTGACTCAGTTTTTGATTGCTTATTTGGTTTCATACAGCTTATATAACATGGTCATCAATGTCGACATAGAGAAAAGACTATCAGGAAGCAAGGAACATCAGCATTCCTGAGAAGTGCCAAAAAGTCCAGCACAGATATGCTAAATCCGCACAACGCTTAAGTAATCACTCAGCTGTTGGGAAACATGAAACCAAGAACTAATATCGAATAATGGGTTTGAAGAAAAGTCAGAAAAAAGCATTCTTAGGAATTTTTGTGAATTTTGGTTAGATCTGAAGGGTTGATCCAGTATTCAGCAGAATACTCCTTTACTATTTACTACACAGCAGTTTGCAAATTAGTTTTCTTTGCTGATGCTTCTAATTTAGTTACATTTCTTGGCTTATTATGTTAAAGCACCTTTCTAGAGAATAACTCTTTGTGAGAGCACTAACCTCATTGAAATAACTGGGTTCTACTCCTGGCTCTGCTATTTCCCAGTGTTTGACTTTGGACCAAATACACATTCTCTGGGTCATTAGTATATTTATTTCTAAAGTAATGGAATCAGAATTAATTATCAAGGCACCTGAATTTTTCAACCTATATCTGGCATTCTGTTCCTTTAGAATTTGTTAAATGAGACAGTTTTTATGGATATATATATATAGACAACTCTTGTTTTCTCTCTGGCCTTCATCCACCCTTCTTTTGATGATGTTGATTTCTCCCTGCTGGGCCATCTCTGCTTCCACCCTACACTCAGCTCCTTTACTTTCAAAACTTGGTCCATTTTTGCATTATGTTACTTAACCACAATGACTCATTCCATTTTACTTTTGTATATAATAGTGATGATAATGGAAAGGCAGCATGGCAATGTAGGAGACACTTTGGGCCATGGGGAATTGGAAGTGGGCCTCACCATGAATTGACTTGGTATTTTTCCTACAATTTAGTCAGCTATACTGCCCAGTATTTTCTTAGATTTCCTTTCACTGCAGAAGTAGGAAAATCTGAACGTGCAGTAGCTAAAAGAGCCACTTCACCAATGCGGGAGGTGAGAAAACTGAAGTTAAGCAAATAATAACAATAAGAGCTAACATTTATTGAGCACTTACCATGTGCTAGGCATGTTCTGAGCACATTACATTTATTTATTTACTGTATTTAAAAGGAATAAAGTTACATGGTTTTTCTATTGCCACCAAGTAGACACAATTACTCCATTTATTAACCTTGGCTTTTTGAGCCAGAATAAGAAATAGAATATACCGAGAAATCAATTTGACAAAAAAGCACATGACTTAATGTGGAAAGAGAAAGCCATGTTGTGTCTTAAGAATGAATTTTGAGTGTGATACATTAAAAGGAAATAATGGATGAAAAATCAAGTTGGGTTCAGAATATGAAGGTCTATTTGCCAAACTAAGAAGATTAGATTTCATTCTGTAAGAAGAAGGAAACCAACATAAGTTTTTAAGTAATATTCTAACATTATAGGATTTGGGGAGGGAGGGAGCTTATTGTGAAAAGAGTGCAGAAATGGTTTGGATTGGCTGCTTCAGATTTCTCTCCTCTATAATGGAGTTAATAGGTTTTCCATCTTACTGTTTGCTTTATAAGTTAGGAAAAAGAAAAAATTTTAAATTCATACAATGCTATAAAATATGTTTTATCGATTATTATTAAAATGAAGAATTTAGAATGTCTTAATACCTACATCACGATGAGTTGTAGTTGTCAATGATAATAAGTAAGCTTTTCTCAAGATTAAAAAATACTGGAATAAAGGTAAAGCTTTACTTTCTTCAGTGAGCCATAATGGGGGAAATTGGACAGGAATAGAAAAAGGGTGCAAGAGCTTATAGTTGAAACTTTTTATATTCTGTTAAGGAAAACAAAGCTAACAGGAGAATTGGTGTTACAAATCTATTTAGAAGAGGTGAGGAAGTAAAAGAGACATACTCATTGATAAGATAAATAATGGTGACAATGATCAATTTATTGCCTCTCAGCTGTGTAATTTCTCCTTTGCCAGCTGGACTAATGTTAAGCTTTGCAAGTAGAGATGCTGGAGGTGGAAGGAGCTTTCTCTTCCTGGTTCTGATGTGCTCCTCTCATTCTGTAGCTTTTGCGGCTCCTGGCTCTGCAATTCAAGGCAGCCAGAACTCAGCAACAAGCAGCTTCCCTGGGCATCCCTTTGGTTTGGTTCACAGCAAATTCTGCGGAGTGGCACCTGCTTGTGGGTGGCTTCTGCAGGTAGCCCAGAGGGCAGGTTTCCAGCAAGTTCCACAGGGAAGATTTCTGGCAAGTTCCTACAGCACAGCACCAGCACAACTTCTCTGCCATTCAGTGAGTCATGGCCATGCCTTCTTCAAAGAGGTCTGGATCTCAGCCCTGGGCCAGGGATGAGGACAAGTAAGGAAGGGGCATCCACTACCCTGGTTACTCTCTCTCAGTCATTGGGGTAGAGGCTGTCTTAGTTCAGGTTGCTTTAACAGAACATCATAGACTAGGTGGCTTATACAACAGAAATTTATTTCTCTCAGTTCTGAAAGCTGGAAGTCTGAGATCGGGGTGCCAGCGTGGTTGGGTTCTGGTGAGGGCCATCTTCCAGGTTGCAGACTGACGACTTCTTCTTGTACCTTCACATGGCAGAGTGCAGAGAGGGAAAGCAAGCTTGCTCATGACTCTCATGGGGGCACAAACTCCATTCATGAGGGCTCCACCCTCATGACCTCATTTAATGCTAATTACCTCTCCAAAGCCCACCTTCTAATACCATCACATTGAGGGGGTAGGATTTCAACTACTGAATTTTGGACGAGGTCACAAACATTTAGTCCATAACAGTGGCAGCTGTATATTATATGATAGTATCTTTGCTATTATATTATTTATTATATCTGTGATTCCTATGTTATTCAGAATTCTCTTTTTGCCTTACCAGCCAATCCCTTGTTACTCCAATCTCTTGCTATAATTAATAATTCCTATGTTAAATTTTCCTTATTCAAATTATTGTGTTTTTAATCCTGACTGGTCTCTGATGATAAAGTAACTAAATTAAAGAAAATGGTCATTTGTACTAAAGAGATGGATAGTATATAGTTCTTTGCAGTCTCTATTATGAAATTTCCAAGTAAGTTTTTTCCCTAATGATTCAGCTATGAAGACTGATTTTTTAAAAGGTAAATCTTAGATTTAAAATATATTACTTTGTACTTTGTTCAATTTATTTTAATTTGTATTATAGATTTCATATTGATGTTATAGGGTAACTAGCCAACTTATGTAGCTACCTTAATGAACTATGAACTAAGAGCTAATCAATCATACCCATGCCTTAAATTTGATCTTATTAAGTGAACAATGAGCACTGCTCCAAATTTTTCTGATTGACTTTTAAATGCATTGTTAAAGATAAGTTACTCAAATGTGGTTTCAACATACACTCAGTACTAACTCAAGTTATCTAAATACAGCTCCATAGATGCCCATTCTGAAAAGAGACTGGTTGGATCTCTCATTACCCTTTTTTGATACCATAGCACATTTTCTGTTAGTGTTTTGTTTTATTTTAAGCACTTATTTTTGCTTTAGTATGATAAATGGGGAAGGAATAAAGCTTAGAGGAGGTTTCCTTTAATTAGAAGAGGAGCCACTAATTGGGCCATCCTAAAACCTTTGGGGATGGGGGAAGGAAGATGATACACAATGATTCCAAATTGGACAGTTTAATGATCGACTCTATCATAGATCAACAACTTTTAAAAAATTCAATTCTTTACAAGTACTGAAATTATGTGAAAATTAAACATTCAATAGCGGTAATAATTTGCTATAGCTCACATTTAAGTATGAGATGTCAAGGATAGTGTAGAAAATTCCCATGTAAAGCAGAAAAAAAACTGCATTTGATTACTTTGGGTTCTTTCCAATACTAAGCACTTTAACAGCCAATAATTCCTTTCATCCTTCTTGTTTATAATATTATTCATTTTTTATTTATTAACAAGAGTTTGCAAATGCTATGCAGTTGAATGTGAAATTATATATAATTATAAATTACAGTAATTCTAATATATAATTTAAAAATTAAAAGCCACTACATATCTAAAGAACCCCTAAGTATGAACTATTTAAACATGCTTGTTATACTTACATTTTAAAATGATTTTTCTTTTAAAAATGTGAATTTAAAAAGCATTATCTATCCTGATACTGTTCTAGTGAGATAAAAATACTTTAATATATGTGGACATGTTAATACTTAATTGCTGAAAATTGCAGTAGAATAAATGAGTTTGAATTCATTATTGTCTGCCAACCAAATTCTTCACATCTAACCTAATATAAAGAGAGGACAAAATATAATATTCTTTAACTCTCCATATTTCAGCTTTAGCAACCAACATGAGAAGAAATGTCTGAGTAGCTTTTCTATTTACTGTGTAGTTGTCTCTTTTTAATAATAATTGTACCTGCACTTATTTTTTGGCTCCAGTTGAAATACTATAAAATGTTTTCATAAGCGCCCCTTTAAAAGTGTTTTCTTATTGAGTAATTGCAATATAATGGCCTGCAATTGCATTAAGCACTTGGAATGAATAGGAAAGAACTGAGTGAAAGCAAAATGAATCCATTAAGTCTCTGTTGAATAGAGACAGGTCAATAGAGAGAGGCCTAACTCAAAACATGTTTGTATAACTGTACAAAATGTTCATTCCTGAACTTTCTAGATAAAGCTAAAAGTGAGGTTAACTTTATACAACCTAAAAGATTACCCCCAGATTTCCTGAGGAGATAAATATTTGTGTCATGGAGCTCCCTAGAGGGAGGTCATGATATTCACACTCAGTATGACTCTGCTGGCATATAGTCTGCACGGAGGTGAGACTAAAGCCACAGAGATACTTGTGAATCCAGCCACTGACCCTACCATTAGAGGTCACCCCAAACAACCCTTGGTCAGATATAATCTAGTTCTAGTATGTAGTGCAGATGGGGTAGGGGGAATGAAGGAGACCAAGGGAAATTTTACTTACACCTTAGAAGAAAAGCAAGGAAGAAATATTTTTAAATTGTATGGTTTTTCTTTCTTTAAATGGCAAAAAACAACACCACTTTGTAATGCTGTAATGTTATAAAATATGTTTGACACCTTAGCCCACTTCACTATGGATAAATTTTCTTCATTTAATCCTTCATACCCTCAGCCCAACATTTAATTTTTCACTAAACATTTTGGTCAGATTCTGAGTTGCAAGGGCTTCTAATGCCACAATTTCTCCTGAAGTATTCTATGAATAATTTAGTTTTTAAGCAACCCTGGATTGTTGCCCTAAAACAAACTTATTTACCACCCCACATGGAAATACTTAGCAACCATTTTCAGTGTATGTCATTTCCCAGCACCAAATTATTTGATAACCCTGATAATGGTAACTAGTTATAGAAGTATTTGGTGCAAATATATTTAGGTAAATGGCTGTATTGACCACCTCCAAGTTGTTTATTCTGTGAAAAAATGATACAGCTCTTCTTGCATCTTATCTTTTCTGGAGTCAGATAGGTATTACAAAACCTAGCAAGGATACACTCATTGCTTTTCTTTCTTAATTTTTATCTATAAAATTGAAATATAATATTTATCATTAGCCTGCATTTTAGTTTTTTGTACAGAAAATACAAGATTGAGTTCTCCTGGATGTTTAGGATTTTTTCATATTACAATGTGCATTGTTTTGGTGGTTTTTAAATTTCTTTAGACCTTCTCCAAAGCTCTCATTTTATATTTTGAAGAGTTAGTGGACAACTTTTAATTCAAGAAACATTTATTGGTGACTACAATATGGTATGTCCTACAGGGATATAATTTGGAATAGGTATAATCTTCATCCTTACAGACATTGGATGTAAAACTAAGTGTATTTCAATGCTTTTCATTTAACCAGACATTATTCGAACATCAATTATTTAAATAATGTTTTTGTAAATTTATGAAACTTAGTAACAACTTTCAAACTCTTTTTAAGTTGTGGACATTTAAAAACATAAAGTCTTCTTATTCTGACATAATCATTTTCTCTCATTCAGATGGTAATATTAAACTTATTTTTAGTGTAAATTACCATAGTTTTATTTTTCATATGCTCCTTGCTTGGTTAGATTTCCAATCTACCAAAATATTCAATAGAATACATAAGGATTATTGCTTTTCTTAGCTCTTTCAAATTCTTTAGTTATTACATGCATAGTAATAACCACCTTGAAGCAGCTCATTCACTGGAGCCAGCTGCTAGGGTCATGTCCTAAATACAGCTTAAACAGCGGGCTCCAATCTGATGAAAGCTGACCGGTAATCGTGGAGCAAACAGAAGCTCAGCAGTTGTTCACATTTAAGATTCAGCAGGCATACAAAGCTGAAAGCACCTCTTCTGCTTTGACATTATCTATAGGTCCAATCCTCAATATGCTGATTCTATCATAATACAGAAAATTGGTTAATTCCCTCTGGAAATTAGCAGTAAAAAAAAGTCTCTCCTTGAATTGCTCTTGCTTCTTCTTTTGATTGGCTGATGCTATCTTTCTTTTACCTGAAGATAAAAGAAACATTTTTTTAAAAAGCATGTCCATTTATAAGACATCTGCACATTTTCTGTATGTTTTCAATGCACAACACGAGAATTGTCATGTGCAAATGAAGTAGGGATTCTCCAAATTAATTAGAATATTCTTAAAGAATTCATGATTTTGTGAAGATTTTTGATTAGTTATTGTGGGCATTGCTTTTTTTTATGACACGTTATGTTTGGCATTTTGACTTAGAGACACATTTAAGTGCAGGGTGCAGACTTCTGAATGTTCTGTATCTCCTGCTTCAGATACATTGAGCATCCCTCTTTACTGCAATACAGGCATACACACACACACACACACACACACACACACACACGTGCTATAATATCCTGATTATGATACACATTAGATATAATGTGATATAGTACAGACAACCACTGTCGTGAAAACTCATTATGGAAAAACGTATACGGGCAGATCTTTCTATCACGATAATTCTGAAGGTGACAATTTTGAGATTTGTGGGTTGCTGAGTGTACCCTACCTTGGCTACTTCTTCTGGCTTTTGCAAATGCACTCAGATGATATCTGTTAAATGTTCCACACTATATGTGATGACTGTGCCCTTTAAATTCGGATTAAATCAGTCTTCTTGTGATGTAAGTGTACTGATGAATCTCTGTATTTAAAGGAACAATGAAAGGGATACTTTGAATACAGAATCATTTAGAAACATGAGGAATCCTTTATTTTTCTGTTTTAAACCTAATGTATACACTTCTCTTATTTATGTATTTGATTATTGCTATTTTGTTTGTCTTTTATGCCAGATAATACAGGTTTCTCTCCCCTCAGGGTAAAGATCACTACATTTTAAGCTGCTTTGTTCACAATGCCCAACACTGCACCACCAGTCAATTTAGATATGGGTTTAATGAATGCTTTTGATTAAGAGAATGATACTTATCTAGTTACTATTTACAGACCATTTAGCAACAGTGATCACTTTTCAATTCTCCAGCATACCTTGAAGCTTGTATGCAAATTTGAAAGAGATAAGTGCAATTTTTAAAAACTATTTTGATCTTAACCTTTATGATTTGGCTGCCTCCTTCACTGATCCTGGAGCCATTTCCAGGACCTGCATGTCACCTGAAGTTTATATGAGACGAGTTTACACAGTTTTGAACTCAATTTCCTCCTTGCTGAGCAATGTCTTCTTCCTTTATTCTCACTCATTTTCAATTAGAAACTCATGACCATAGGGTAGAGAAAATAGAAGTTTCTTTCAGTGGCTGGAACATAAATTTCATCTGTTGTCACCATTTCCAGTAGTTGTACTTAGTTCATTAGACAGTGTTCACTGAGGTTAGTTTTACTCTTTTTCTATTAAATAATGGGTTCCTAGTGAACCTGTTTCAGTAGTTCAGTCACACTTTAATTATCTGCTTCCACTAATCAAATTTCTACATCTCACTCTGCTCTTATAAAAACGATGATGCAGAGCAGAGTCCAGGATGTGCTATTGTTAGTCCAATAGGTCCTCATTCAGATATGATGGAGATAAATCAAATAAAATACTGCTACTAATACTACTTCTACGATCGCTACAATAATAGCTATTATTCATTAAATATTTACTCTGAAGCTTACTCACATCATTCCCGTTAAGGTAATCCTTTCATTTCTCTATGAGGTAGATATTTTTTGTCCTAATTTTGCAGATGAGAAAACTGAGTTTCAAAAGTTTTAGTAATTTGGCAAATTAAAGCCATTAAATGACAGAACTGGCATCAAGTCCAGGTCTGTAGAAATCCAAATGTAATTCTTTTAAGCCCTAGATTTTACCCTGTATTTGAATGTGGGGTAAAAGTTTGAACAGAAAAAAGTTTCACACATCTGGGAGCTGAGCTTTAAAATGCAGTTTCAGGGAGCCCTAATTATCTAACGCTATTCCTTCAGCCTGGCTGTTGCTTGCGGGTGACTAGAGGCAACTGAGATTTTGGAAAAAAAATTCTCTCCACACATTTCTTAAACTCAACCCAGCGAGGACTTATTGTCAGAACCAATAGTGTCTGGCTGTGTCATCTGAATTCATCAAATAACTGATGCAGATTTGGGATTGCAGATATAGGAATTTGAGAGGAAACATGGAAAATTTCCAATCTGTTAGAGATGCAGCTTACCTTAAGCAATGCATTCTTTGCTCTAATAATAATTCAAAATTAATATAGTTTCCTAATTAAATTTGAAAAATTAAAATTATGTTCAGTAGTCTAGCATGTAATTACAATCTTTTCAACATCAGAATCAATTTCATACCAACATACCTAGAGTGTAGTTAATACTTTTTCAAAAAATCCTCATATACATGCCCTGAATAATGTGAAGACCAGCTTCTAATCTTGCTAAAACGTATTCGTAAGCAAAATATGGGTGATTTAAAATTTGTAATTTCTAGGGGGCCGCCCGGTGGCGCAGCGGTTTAGTTCGCGCTTTGGCAGCCCGGGGTTCGCGGGTTTCATCCCGGGAGCCAGCAGACGCACTGCTTGTCAGCCACGCCGTGGCAGAGTCCCATATAAAGTAGAGGAAGATGGGCACAGATGTTAGCCCAGGGCCAGTCTTCCTCAGCAAAAAGAGGAGGATTGGCAACTGATGTTAGCTCAGGGCTGGTCTTCCTTTTTAAAATTTAAATAAATAAAATAAAATTTGTAATTTCTATACTAAATAGTTGAGGGGATTGCATCCTCTTCAGTTAAAGGACCAAACTTTTCCACTAACCTGTAAGAAATTATTTTCAGAAAAGAAAAATAATGAAAGCAAATGTCAAGTTTTCATTTCATTCATGAAGTTCCATAAATTTTTACTCCCTCTGCACCCTTTCCCAGGGATATATAACTCTTCCTTTCCTTTCATTCAGCATAAACATTTTTCCCATTTATGCAGATCTGAACTTTGTCAAGAAGATACAATTTTTAAAGGAGACTTACATAAAAGCGAGGAAAAAATATAAGATAAATAGAAATAACAAAATATTGATCATTTTTAAAAATAAAACAAACTTCCTAAATAGATAAGGTCAGTGAACAAAATTTCTAACATAATAAAAAGTAAGAATTGTTAGCTTAAAAACCACTCAAAATCTGCTCAAGAAAGATAAAATTGACATTATTAGCCATAACATGTTGAACTGGATTCAGATCCAGGCTGGCTGATTCTCTAGCCTGGCCTTTCGACTATTACCCTGGCTTCCAGTGCTTACTTTCTGTGTGCTATCAACTCTCTTAATCACTCTAAGGTTCACTTTCCCTTTCTACGTACTTGATTGATAATTTCAAGTTGATTTTCCTCATATACCTATGCAAATATCTTGCTCAGAAGAACCCAGCTGCCGTTTTGCACGACTTCTTTAATAAAGGTTTAAAACAAAATGTTTATACTGAAGATATTAATACTTGTATAAAGGTTTATTGAAAATATTTTTTATATTGTCTTTAATTTTTTAGGAAGTTTTGTGAAATGTAGACGTTTAAATTTTATGATAATCACATATGTCAATAATTTCCTCTGTAATGTTTTCGTTGCTTTAAGGATTAAACAATGATTATATGTATATAGTCATCACATTTTTCTCTTTATATTGATTTTTTCTATCTTTTATTCCACTATTCCATTTGTAATGTTCTTTAGCATGTAATATGAGTTAAGGATTCAAAATTGTCTGTTTGTTCAAACAAGAATTAGTTCAATATTATCTGTGGTATCTTCTTTATCATAAACTAAAATTTAATGATGTGAGACTCTATTACTGTAAAGTTTATTATACTTAATTCATCTGTCTTGTCCTGTGTTTTTTGCTTATTATAGCTTGTTGATATGTTCAAATATCTAATAAGCCAAAAATGCTCTCTTTAGTCTACCTTTTAAATTTTTCATAGCCATTCTTTTTTTTTCTTTTTGGAAAAAATATATAGTCCTCCATCAAAGATTGATAGTCTATCTTTACATCCTTGCTAGCACTTGACTTGCTATGTCTGTTTTTCTATTGGCAAGTGTAGATGGGGTCAAAGTGTGACATTAATGCACATTCCCTCATGAATGGTAACATACTTTAATTTTTCATTTGAATATCTTTTGATTTGAAATGTCCATTCATATCTTTTCCTCATTTTTTCTAAAGAGGTTTTTTTTAAATTTATGGGATTCTCTACATATTTTCAATATTCAAATGCTTTATTGTATATATGAATTGCAAATTTTTTTCTACTCTATGACTTGACTTTTCACTTTTTATAATATCTTTTGATAAGTACAATTTCATAAATTTCAATGTAGTCTAGTTTATCATATCATTTTCCTTAGAGTTAGCAAAAGTTGTGATGTTTAAAAAGTAAACTTCACATTTGTCAAAACTCATAAAACTATACATCTAAAAAGATGAATTTGAGGGCTGGCCCAGTGGTGTAGCAGTTGAGTTTGTGCACTCCCCTTCAGCAGGCTGGGGTTTCGCAGGTTCAGATCCCGGGCACGGACAGATGCACCACTTGTCGAGTCATGCTGTGGCAGCATCCCATATAAAGTGGAGGAAGGTGGGTGTGGATGTTGGCCTGGGGCCGGTCTTCCTCAGAAAAAAAGAGGAGGATTGGCAACGGATATTGACTCAGGGCTAGTCTTCCTCACACAAAAAAAATTAAAAAATAAAAAGATGAATTTTACTGTATGTGAATTATACCACAATACAATTGATATCCCCACCCACATAATATACATTTGTTATGTAGACCCATTGATTTTTCTTTTCCTTTGTTATTGCTATTTTCTAGAAGATTAATGCTGTACCTCTCACATTTATTTATATAATTTACACATAATTGATTTTTGTGTGCATATATGGTATGAGGTAGGGATCAATAGATATATATCCCATTGATCCAACACAATTTATTGTGAACACTTCTCCCACTGCTCTGAAATGCCACATTTGATGCAAATTGAATGTTGTGTTCCATCAACTTATTCAGGTTTTCTTTGCACCATAGCACACATTCCTAATTACTGAAGCTTTAAAATAAATCCTCATATCCACTAAGTTAAGTCCTCTATCAATGTTTTGCTCCATCAGTATTGTCTTGGCTATTAGTCCATTTCACTTCCATATAAATTTGAGAATAAACTAAGCAAATTCCAACACATACATACACACATAACACACACCTACATTGTTTATGCTTGCATTAAATCAAATCTATAGATCAGTTCTTTACAATAGTGAATCATTTTATTCATGGACATGACATGTTCTTAGATTTTTAAAGAAATTCTTTAATTTCTTTAAATAATACTTATGGATTTCTGTATAGTGGGTTTTTTTCTTTAATTTTTACAAGTGGATTTATTCACAGAAGTCTCTTGGTTTTTTAAGTAACTGCAAATGTTATTACATTTTAATATTTTATTTTCTTATTGTTTCTTCAATTGCAGTTGATTTTTGTATATTGGAATTTTATGAAGTGATCTTACTATATTGCCTTTTAATTCTTTTGACTTATATTTCAAATTATGGATTTTAATGTAACTAATCATGCCATCTTCAAATGATGAAAGTTTTATTTCTTTCAAATTCTTATATTTTTTCTTGCATTTAATGAAACATCAAATATAATATTGATTATAAATGGTGAGAGGCATTCTTATTATACTTTCAGCTCAGATAAAGATATTTTTTATTATTTCATCATTAACTACTTTGTTGATATCAATTCATTATATTATCTATGCTGTTATTTGTAGATATCTATTTGTAGATAGTGATTATTATGCCAGTTAAGTTCCCTCTATTACTAAGTTGTTAAAAGTTTTACTATAAATTGAATTTTGATTTTATTAAATGCTTTTTCTATGTCTATTGTGATAATTATATGGATTGTTTTACTTGATTTTGTTGATATGGGTATTGTATTGTTTGATTTTAAGTGTAAAATCCAATGTCTTAGATAATGTCCTGAAATAGTAGTGACTGAAGCAAGAATTAAAATGCTGAGACTTTACTAAGGAGGGACAAGACCAAGCATGGAAGGGGATGAAAAAAAGGAAAAGCAAGGCAAGGAAAAGCTCAAAGCAATGTGGTGCAATGCATTACCTACTTGGCTTCCACTTTTCAGTCAGCCAGGAAGAGATGCAGAGTGTAGTTCAGCAGATCTATTGGCTTGGCACACATGCTGTCATCTTTTGAAACAGGTGTCTGCAAGCCAGAGGGAAGTGTTAATTTACTTTTCACTTTGTGGTGAAGTACATGAATCTTTAAAAAATATCCTAATTCTTTTCAAACTTTTTTTTTTTTTTTTTGTGAGGAAGACTAGCCCTGAGCTAACATCCATTGCTCATCTTCCTCTTTTTGCTGAGGAAGAGTGGCCCTGGGCTAACATCCGTGCCCATCTTCCTCTACTTTATATGGGACGCCGCCACAGCATGGCTGACGAGCAGTGCATCAGCAGACGCCCGGGATCCGAACCTGTGAACCCTGGGCTGCCAAACGCAGACTAAACTGCTGCGCCACCAGGCGGCCCCTCTTTTCAAACTTTCAAATTATCTATTTATTAATTTTTATCAGTATAACTCATATTTTCAGGTTTTTTTCAATGTACTATCAACTCCTACTTTTAAAAACTACTTGGAAGATAATTTTGTCCCAAATTTGATCAGTAAGATCATCTTTTAGCTAGTTTCAGTGTCATTTTGAATCTTTTTCATCATTCTTTAGGCACTTCCTAAATGTTGGGCACAAGAAGATGTGGATCATTTTGTTCTTTCCCTGCCCCAGTCCTGGAATTGGTCATTTCTTCAAAAAGTTCTAGTACCTTTTAGTGGAGAATGGTATTTAAACACCAAGATCTAGGTCTAGGTATGCTTATGATGTTGGTCACAACTTTAAAGACTGGACCCTTCACCCTATTTAGCTCTCGACTCTAATAATTTTCCCTAATTGTCTGAAACTAATGAAAGTTTTGTTCAGCTTCTCAACCACTCAGCCACCACTTTTTCTGAGAGTTTCAGCCTTTCAGCTATTGTTTATGAATGAATCAGCAACTGACTTTTCCAAGTATTATTTAAGAGAAAAAGGAGATGCAATGGTTACTGTTATTTGGCATTTAGTGCACTTTGAAAAGAATAAGAATGCTTCCTTTCCAGGATTGTGTGTGAGCATGTACACACACATAGACTAGTTAGTGGTAGAAGTTTATGGATACTGAGAGAGAGAGAGTTTGACTTGTTAATCTTTACTCTGTGTGTTTGATAATGCCAGGAATTCTTTTTTTTGCAGGGGAAGATTTACTGTAAGCTAACATCTGTTGCCAATCTTCCTCCTTTTCTTTTTCTTCTTTTCCCCCTCTCCAAGCCCCAGTACATAGTTGTGTATAGTTGTAAGTTCTTCTGGTTCTTCTACATGAGCCGCTGCCACAGCATGGTTACTGACAGACCAGTGGTGTGGTTCTGCGACCAGGAACCAAACCAAGGCTGCCGAAGTGAAGTGCACCAAACTTGAACCACTAGGCCATCAGGGCTGGTTCAGGAATTCTTTTAAAACAACAAAAGCATTCAATTCTTCAGTTGAAGTTAAATGAATCAAAGAGATCTGAGTTCAAATGTTTGTTTTGCTGATTATCAGCTGTGTCTCCTTGGGTATCTACTTTTCATATGAGAATGGTAACAATATCAACATCCCAGAGCCTGGCATGTTATACATATTAGATCAATATATTCTTACTCCCAAGTTGACTTAATTTCACACAAAGTCATTGATGAGAAAGAGGAAAGAAATAATACAAAAGTGTTTGTAACTATGGATGGAATTTAAGTTGTGAAATATTGGCACGGAGAGAGAAGTCAAGTATTCTGAAAATTAATGCTTCTTATTTTAATATTTTTGCCAAGGGTCAGCCTGGAATTCTCTATGGGTTATATGTATACTAATAGGGTATTTTGAATAAACAGAAAGTTTTTCAAGTCTGTAAAGAATAAGAGCACTGAGGGTAACGTGACAGATCATGCATCTGTGATTTGGACAAATGGATTGTGTTAAATCAGAACACAAAAGTAACCAACTCTTTGTTTACTTCTAGGCTTACTCTACAGACAGCAATGTCTCAGCATTTTGAGCTGTCTTTTTTGACTATACCTTGATCCTAAGTCTTTGCCTTAGAAATGCTCTTTGATCCTCACCAAAAATGCACAAAAACTGTTAACCATTTCATAAAGAATGTTAAGCTGTTCAAAATAACCCTGACAAAACTTAAAATTGCAATGATAAATGTTTTAGTAGAGTAAAAACTGACAGAAGAAACTCATCTGATTAGCAATATTAAAAACTACAAAACAACTATCTGATAAAATACACATGGTAGGCATAATCAGTAAAAAATAAAACAGGCCACTCAAAAAGTAAAAATTATTACTGACTACAATAAATGGAAAAAAAATTTTTGTAATATTTTAATCTGCCCAGTCTAGCCAGAGAAGATCTGCCTTCAAAGAAATAATGATCTAAAAAAAGATAAAAATAAAAATTGTCAAAATTTTGATATGGACGTAGATTGATTAATCAAGTCTCCATTTTAAAATTCTCACCAAAAGTAAATATCTCTGGTTAAAATAATTCTGACTCACAAAGAATAAGAATAGAAAATTTTAGAAATGTTTACCTATTAAATACTTATTCTCTAACGAATTTCATTGATTTATCATCATTCTGAATGTTTTTAACTTTCACCCTTTTACATATAGAGAACCTGAAGTCTGATTGTATCTAAGTTCCAGGGAAGACAATGTTAGCAGAACCCATGACTGACTAATAGTGGGCCACTCTCTTAAACTGTGCTTATTTTTGCATGTAATTGTATAAAATTCACTTAGAATGACAATATTCTGCTCTTTAGGAACAGGAGAATAAGAGCTGATCTCTGGATTTTTAATGTCTGTTGTATTTTAATGATTGACTTTTCTTGAGCAACCAAGGAAGATACAATGATCATAATTACAAAAAAAAAAAAAAGATTAGATATATAAACACAAAGAAAAATACATCAACCTAATCATAATTTCATAAAAACCTTAAAATAAAATAATCATATAGTAATAGATTTTAATGAACTCTGGGATTTGTTGTCTTACCAGCAACAAGTATTATTACCGATTAAATATATTTCTTAATGAGGTATAACTAAGAATGGCTAAGATCAAATTAAATTCTGCCTCCTATCTCTTACAATTAACCTAAAGTGTTGAACTGTCATCAGTAACTTAGTTACTCAAGCTTACAAATATTAACCTGTAAAGAACTTTAATGACTTCCTTTTAGTCTGCTTCTATTTGGGAATACATAATGATAAGAGACATTCTTCTGGGCAATAACAGCAGCAAAAAGAAAGAAAGAGCAATTAATCAAATTGTGAACTTATCAAAAGACAGAACTGTAAGCCACACAACTCTATTGGTACCTTAATGACTAATTATTTCTAGTATCTGCCTAATAAGTAAAAAAACTTCCAATTTACAAGTAATGCAAGTAATCATTATGTTGTACCATGTGTGATGCCATTTCTACATTTGAAAATTTCATTCCTAAAACAAACTGGCAACATTTTAAAGTGTTTAAAGCCATCTGTACCATATACCACTCTAATGTTTCTTTCAAATGTTTTAAAAACCTATTATAGGTACATTAATGTTGCATATTTATGCTAGTCCTATAGTTGGGGATGTAAGTGAAAATGAAACTGCACTCTGAAAGTGTTAAATGCTTTTAATAGCTCTTTTTCTTTTGCATTTTGTTCCAAATTAAAGTTTTAATAAATTTATATCAGTCATTACCCATTGTTTTGCCTGTGTCAGTCCTTTTACTTAATATTTGATTTAATTTTTTTGGTTTCATAATTTAGCATATACTATGAGAGTAAGAGATTATGCTATTTCCATTCTAAGTTTAAAATAAAAAGTGACAAATGGGGGGCCGCCCGGTGGCGCAGTGGTTTAGTCTGCGCTTGGCAGCCCGGGGTTCGCAGGTTCGGATCCCGGGCGCCCGCCGACGCACTGCCTGTCAGCCACGCCGTGACGGCGTCCCATATAAAGTAGAGGAAAGACGGGCACAGATGTTAGCCCAGGGCCAGTCTTCCTCAGCAAAAAGAGGAGGATTGGCGACGGATGTTAGCTCAGGGCTGGTCTTCCTCACAAAAAAAAAAAAAAAAAAAAAGTGACAAATGGGCTGTGTTTACTAACGTTGCTACCATCAAGGGTTTGTAAATCTAACTAGTCTAGTATTAGGCCTGCAAGCATGCTATTCCTCAGCGACTTTTCCTTGCCTGTATGTACAAGGGATAGAAAATGAATGGTGTTATTTGGTGCCCGTAGGAGGAAATTAAATATTTATTCAAAGTATGTTTTCTACCTTGATAACAAATCCAATAAACAAGTGCTTTGATGAATGAATATTAGCCTTTCTTATTGTGAGATGTATGGATTACTTGTAGCTTGAAGGCAATTTTAGGCACAGCTTTGTGGAGGAGGACGTGGCATTTGTTCTGGCTTTGAAGATTTTAAGAAAAGTTTTCTGGGACAGGAGTGAAAAAGTTAGATTCATGGACATCTTTTGGCTAAGTGACCTTGGATAAGTCACTCAATGTCCTTAAACTTCATTTCAAAATTGGGATTAAAATATTAACACATAATACATCCTGGCATTGTAGAATGCAAAGGAAAAAAATTTATATATTACATATAACATGTCCTTGCTATGTTTAAGGTGCAAAATAAACAATGTTGGCTGAATGGTTTTGCTTGTGAACTCTTCCATGGCTTTAGTAGTGTGTTTTCTCTCCTTTCTTTGACTTCATATTATACTTATGTACATATAACTTAATATCTTTTGTAGACAACTTTGAATTGTTTTAAAAAGTTCAGATGAAAGACCATATATTCATTAATATTGTAAGAGCTTTGGGAAAGAGAAAGACGTTTGTTTCAATATTATTATTAACACAATCATTATTATTTACTCAACAATTTTGTAAAAGCATTATCAAGCTTTCTAAAGGAAGTGCATTTCAAATTTTGCCTCTCCCAGTAACTGACAATACAACTTTGAGCAAGTTATGTATCAATTCTTTGCTCCACCCACTGTCTTATAAAACAGGGGTGATACCAACCTTTCAGGGTGGGTGTGAGGGTGAGATGAGAAAATTTGTGTTGTATGGTTCCCCCCAGTGTACCTTGAATTAATATAAGTGTATTTTCCATTATACTTATTTCATAAATTTCTTTCAAGACCAGATTATAAATGAGAAGTTATGAAAACGGATATTTCCTTCAATAAATCAGCTAGAAAGCCCCAAACTTTCTAATTTATTGGCCTGCTTGTTTCAAGGAACATGGAGATAAACTAAAAGAGATTGAGATAATAGTAGATTAACTATATTGTCCCACACCTGGAAAGAGGTATAGATTAAAAAGTAGAGGTTATTTTTTTTCTGGAAAAATTCCTGCTGACTACTTGAGGGTCTTTTTGTTAGTTTATTTTTTTTTGTTAGTTTATTTTAAAATTTGAAGTCCAAACTCTTATGTCAATAAAATATTAGGAGAATTCAATCTCTCAGTAGATTCATGAAAGAAATCTTCACACGTGCTGTTTTCACTGTGGGTTCTTTAGAGAAGCTGTAACTATGCTTTCCATGGTTCAAAGCTTTATTAAATGATATAATTTGGGTCTCAAAAATATCCTAAGTAGAACAAATTCTGTAATGGATGTATAAAACTGGAGGCAACTCAACTTTATCTGGGGTCCTTGGCAGCCAGCGGGATTTTTAACAGACTATGCATTTACATCTGCATAGCATTTAGTTAAGTCCCAAGTGCCAAATGCAGTTTTATTTTCCACAATTTATTAATATTAATTTTGCTTTGGTAAACTAATATACACATTCTACTAGCAGAGTTATTCAGGTGAGGGGTTAATTCTCGAAGAATATAATATAAAGTGTAAAATCCACCATATTATATAAAGTGTAATTGGGTTCTGTCTTAGTTAGCTCTGGCTGCCATAACAAAATACCACAGACTGGCTTAAACAACAGAAATTTATTTTCTCAGTGTTCTGGAGGCTGAGAAATCCAAGGTCAAGGTGCCAGCCAATTTGGTTCCTGGTAAGAATTCTCTTCCTGACTTGCAGAGAGCTCCTTTCTCAATGTGTCCTTACATGGCAAAGAGATCTCTGTTGCCTTTTCCTCTTCTTATAGGGCACCAACTCTATCAGATTAGAGCCCTACCCTTATGACTTCATTTAACCTTTGTCACCTCCTCTCCAAGTACAGTTCAGTCACATTGGGAGTTAGAGCCTCAACATATAAATTTGGAGGGCAGCACTAACATTCAGTCCCTAACAGACTTCAAGAATTCTTTGTTACCCTACACACTAGTAAGGTATGTCAGATATCTATATATTATAATTGAACACTTTTTGTTTTATTTGTATTTCATCAATCATTTATTTAGTGCAGACTATCCAGGCACAATCATGGATGTAAGAAGGGGAAATAGCCCCTTATTTCAGAGTGGGCTTCCAACAGCTGAAGAGCAATGGAGAGGGGTTGGCGGTAGGAGGAAATAGAATTCTCGGAGATACAGATAGCAATGGTACAATGAGGAAAATGTAACTAATTTCTTACGAATATGAAAGACTGATGAAAAATGTTGCCGACAATTTAGGGCAGGACCATTTAATGAGAAGAGTTATCTGCCAAGTTTTTGCATTTCCTGTTTTTAAGAGCAACTGGGGAAAAACTATTCATCTTGGAATCTAGCATTAAATGCATCCAAACAAAAGAATTATTCTAATGTTATTTTAACTGACCATTATTTTAAAAGTTACCATAATAATAATTGAAAAGTGATGAGGTATAATGTGTCTGATTTATCACCCAAGAATAAAATTGTTAATTCACCATCACAATTTTCTGGTGCTAAGATGTAGACTTGTAAGATGGAGACTAAGGTGGGTAAAAGGACAATTTTATTAATGCTGAGAAAATCTGAAATTTATTGAGCTGAGTATAAGATACTGTGTTCAATGAATTACATACGTTATCTCATTCCAGGTTTGCCATAACTCTATAAGAGAGATAATGTTATCTCCCTTTTACAGAAGATAAATTTAAGCCTCAGTGAAATTCAAGAATTTAACCAAGTTCTCTCAGCTAATAAGTGGGATTTCAGTCGTATCTACCTAACTTTCAAGTCCACTCACTTTCCATTACTCTATCCTTCTCCTCTTGAGAAAGGGACTTAGGTTATATTAGCTAGTATCATGTAATTGATTGAGGATTTTAGTTCAGTTGCCCTCTGTGGAGAGACTTATGTGGCACCAGCCTGGAACATTTGAAGAGTGTCAATGGAAAGAGAGTTGGTAAAGGGAGTAAGATATTAACCACAATTGTTCCATTAGTCTTGTAAGGAAACGAATGACAACCAGCCACTAATGATCTGTCAGGTTCTTTCTTGTGATTTTTGTTTAGGTAAACTAAAAAGAATTGATTGTGCCTTTAACAGTATAACTTCTGATCATTTTAAATGTAAGATATTTTTCTCTAAAGCAATATATTATTATCATTGTGAATGCTATTTTTTATTTAAAAAGGTACATTGAGATTGTTTCCTTAAATACAATTAATATTCACATTGTATACTATTTGTGAAAATTGTATAAAAATTAAAACTTTATTGAAAACATATCAACATTTTTCAGCATTCTTGTATGTTTTAGAATATCTGCAACGTTTTGGGCTCAGTGTTTGGGGTTGTGGTAGACACACACTGAGGTGACTCCCAATGAGTCATACCTTTGTATAGTCCACTCTTTTTGAGTACAAGTGGAACTTGTGACTTGCTTTCTTACCAATCAAAGTTGCCACCCACTAAGTCTATCACATCACTTTACTACAAATCTTTTCCAGGATTTAATCTGATCTGTTTTTTTGTTTGTTCATTTCTTTGCTTGCCTGCCTGAATGTAATTTCCAGAAGGGAGGAGATTTTTATCTGTTATGCTCACATCTGTATTTCCTGCACCTACAGCAGTGCCCAGAATGTTGTTTTTCTCAGTAAATCTTGTTCAATGAATTATTTATTTGTATATTATTTACTTGTTTTGCTTTTCTATCTAAACTTAATAGAATTGCTAAAAGAGTACTCCACGAGAGTGGAGTAATTATCATCTGTCTTTTTCACGTCTGTGCTAGAGCAGTATTTAGCACATAATAAATGGTAATTAAATTTTTTTCAATAAATAAATACTGCATAACAATAATAACACTTATATGACACTTTACTTATTACAATATTGAAACATACAAATTTGCCAATGTATTTACATAAAGGGCTATTTCACATAATCTGACTATACAAAGTCTGTTTCTATCTGATTTATTTCTCACAGTAACCCAAAAAGGTAAGTATTACTACTAAGGGAAAACTATAGACTATAAGTATTAATTATAAAACTATAGACTATAAGAGCTTTGGTCCATGGAAGGGCAGACTTGAGAGCAATAAATCTTGGGAAATGAAGACTTGTTGAATGGAAAAAGACAGTTACTTTTATTTATTTATTTATTTATTGTAGTCTTGAGTATAACCTGGACTCATCTTCCACTGTCATAGCCCTGAAATAACTCTTGCATCTTTTCATGAAACTACATGACATACCAAATGTGGCCTTAACTATACATACACAAATTTATTTCTACTCCTCAGTTAATTATATACCATATCCATCTACTTTCTCAGTTTAAAACCCTGGAATCCTCCTTTATTTCTCTTTTTCCCTCATCCCTCCGGCCCACCCTATCAGTGAGTTCCTACAGCTCTATCTATATGTTCACCATCTCCTCTGTTACTACTTAGGACAAACCACCACTAACTCTCACTTGGACACCTCTGATCCTTATTCCGTACACTCTCATTCACATTTCAATCAGCTGCTAAAGTTATGTTTGAAACATGTCATTAAGATCATATCATTCCATTTTTAGACATCAATAATTGATTCCCATTCTTAAAATAAAACTGTAGTCTTTCCCATGTCCTATGCTATGACACCCTACATGAGCTGTTAAACTAGCTTTTATTTATTTATGTTTTTGTGAGGAAGACTAGCTCTGAGCTAACATCCATTGCCAATCCTCCTGTCTTTTGCTGAGGAAGACTGGCCCTGGGCTAACATCCGTGCCCATCTTCCTCTACTTTATATGGGACAGCGCCACAGCATGGCTTGAGAAGCAGTGCGTCTGTCCGCACCCGGGATCCGAACCTGCGAAACCCTGGGCCACCGAAGCGGAGTGCATGAACTTAACCCCTATGCCACTGGGTCGGCCCCTAAACTAGCTTTTAAAACTCCAGTTTTACCACTTTTATTCCATACAACTTGTTGTATCCACGTTGGCTTTCTTTCCATTCCTCTAACATGCCGAACTCTTTCTTCCCGCAGATCCTTGTACCTGTTCATTCTCTGGCGCCAGCCCTTCAAGTCGTGCTGTCTTTTCTTCACTCTGGTCTCAAATCTGATGTTACTTCTCAGAGAAATCTTCATTCACCATGCTATTTAGTTTTGCCAACTCTGGGCCGCACCCCTCAATCACACTGTGTCACTTATTTCTGCTCATTTTCTTTATGATACTATCACTGTTTAAAATCTATTACTTGTTTACTTGCTTCTTGTCAAAATGTCAAGCTAGATCATCAGCTCCGTGAAAAAGATTGGTTTCTGTCCTGTTCGCCTTGCTATCCTGAGCATTTTGAGCAGTATCTGGCCCATATAACAACAAAAATTACTTAAAACTTAATCCAATGAATCCAAAATATCTTCTCTAAAATAAAATCTGATAGTGTCACTACCTGCTTAAAATCCTACAGTGGCTCCCCATCACTAGTGGTAGAACCGCTCTTTAATCGTCATTTGTCCTGTGCTTTCCACCCATCATAACTCTAGCATTTTCCTCAATATGACTCCAACTGCATATCCCTGAATGCTGTTCCCCTGAAGAGAGACTAATTAAAGAGTTAAAAGAAAATTTACCAGATCCTCAGTCTGTAGGTGTAAAACTTGAGGAATTTACAAAACGTTCAGCAGTGGCTGGCAATTTCTGACTTGTTCCTATTCAAATTTTTTTCATTGCCACCTCCACCCACTTTTTTTGCTTTCTGCCCTATAAAATTTTCTCCTATTATCCCAATTAACTGTTAAAACACTTTCTCTTTTTATTGTAAACTTTTGGTCATTCCATATAAACTTGAATAAAACCTGGGATCAATATTGTCCAAATTAAACTAAATCTGGTATTCAAACAGTAACACAATCTAGCAACCAAAGTTAATCAAAGGTAATTTAATCCACATTTTGTTCTTTAAAGAAATACCAGATAGAGGTGTATGTTCTTAAGGCAAACAAATACTAAATACCTCTCCTGAGTAACACCTACTTCAATATCCTTCACACTGGTGGCACCTGCTCTCTAAAGTTGACTGATTTCCTCTAAATTAATTCTCATAAAATCATAGCAATCATATATAAAATACTTACTATGTGCCGTGCACTGTAGTATTCTAACCATTTTACATGTATTGATCATTTAATCTTTATAATTCTATGAAATAACTATTTTTATTATCTTTAAAGATAAGCAAGCATTTATTCAGTATATATATATTTTTTTTGGTTGATTTTTCTTGTTTTGGATAAAAACAAAATGGAAGAAATAGCTTATGAATTCAAGGACTTTAAAACTTCAGCTGAAAATGTATAAAGGCACACACATATCTGCATTCATCCTCTCACCACCCTAATCTATAATCAAATATTGGATTCTATGGTACAGACTCAAAGGAAGATGTTCATTTGGTATAGTATGGCCAAGAGAACTTCTCTTTAATTGGAACAGTGCCAGCCATGAAGTCCCTTAAGGCAACAGGTGATAAACCCCACTCAGGCATGGGAGGAGAAACTTGAGGCTGGCAAACAAGTTCCTGTTCAGTTTTTGTCATGAACTTCTCAATTTAACTTACATTTCTAAGGACCTGGATGCAAATTTCCAGTATTTTAACTCTTAAAAATTGCTTAGATACAAAATTGACTTCAGTTACATCAGTGTACTAAGACCCAAGCATCCAAAGCAACAGCATATGGCGGGTGGGACATTCTCTAGTCTTCACACAATGGTTAGAAATGTGATATGTGGAGAAGCAGGGCACACAGGCGAAAGGACTAGTTTGGACATTATGAGTAAAGGCATTTGAAGTATCAATGACCTATGAAATCATCTTAAAGAAGTATTTGTTGCAGACAGAGAGAGTCTGTGTGGCTATACGATCTACATCATTCCTTTAAGTATGCCTATGAAAATGCATTGTTTTGAAATATGCTTAGAGTAAGAAACTGCACATTTAAAGATGAAGGCACAGTTTTAAAATATTAAACTTACTTTAATATAGTCATAACAATCTCCTAATTATCCTTTAAATAGCCTTAAATTTCATGCTAGCAAAAGTTATAAATTGCTATGAAAATTCTTTAGCAAAATAAAGTGTAGACATACATTGGAGTGGATGTCTTATGTTCTTCTCAATTACATGAATATTAAAGCATTAACATCTGATCATATATACAAAAATATCATGCAATTCTCCTAGTCATGTGTTGGCAACAATCAGTGATGACAAGAAGAAGAACTATATTAGACTTCCACGCCTGCAATCATATTACTCACAAAGAAAACATTAAAGATATATATTATATTCTTATCTTAGTCTTAAAACTCATTTACAAAAGCTAAATTAATATAATAATTTATTTAATAATCTTACCTTTTTCCTTTCCTTATGGAATAATAATTATTTATAATTATTTATAAAATTCAGTTAGTAGACAAATTAAAATAATCTAATGTTATTATGTTCCTATTTAGAAGTCTATATATTCAGACACAATTAATATAAGGGATACTGTTACAAAGAAATCTGAATATTTATATATTGGCTTACAAGTTAAAAATAAGGAAGTCCAGATCCTATAATCACCCATGTGGAATGAAGATAGACTAGATTTTTAACAATGATATTAAATTCATTCTAGTTTAGAAAATAATTGCAATAAATGTATGACAAATACATTGAGTAGTTCATATCATTGATATTTGAACACTATGTGTATAGATCCCACAATATCTAAAGAATAACAATTACTATAAGAAATAAAAGCACTAAATGAAGTGATTACTACTACTCTCAATGAGGCATATTCCAAACAATGCATTTCGTTGGATCAAAAAAACCTCATACAATGGATGTTTTTCAATTTCTTAGGACACACTGATTGCCATCTTCATGGTTTTATGTGTAGAGCTTAACAGTTCCAATTAAAATAAAATCAAGTTGGAGGAAACTTTGACTTATGAATCAGTAATATATGTATTATGACAGGATTATAGTCCACTCTGTTTATGCATGTGTTTTATATTTGAGAAATACCCAAACAATGCTTAGACAGATTTCATTGCTTACCCAATACATTTTATCATGAAGATCATTACATTGTTTTGTTATGGCTACAGTGAAATTTTGCGCATAAGAAATCATATTTAAGGTTTTAATATATATAATAGTTCTTAAATATTGCAAAAATTAGTTATGTTATTTTTCTCACATACACATAAATATTAGAAACCTGAACATACTATTAAAAAATCGCATTGTATTTATTGAGTAAGCATCTGTGATACAATAACAAATATATATTTGTCTTTGTCCACAGTTCTGAAACAAAGCTTCTAAAACCCTTGGAATTTCCTGAGTGGTAGAGGTGATAGGAGCATCTTCTATTATTCACAACAAGCCCCTTTCACCCATACCTGAGTTTATGCTAATAAGGTGACTGTTAGACTCTTAGCAGCCCCCAGATAGCTCCAGGATGGGTGCTGGTCTCCGGAAAGTCAAAGGCATGTTTAGAGGACTGGAACTTTCAGACCCCTTCCCAAACTCCGGGGAGGGGAGAGAGGCTGGAGATTGAGTTAATCACCAATGGCCAATGATTTAATCAATCATGCCCATGTAATGAAATCTCTGTAAAAACTACGGGGTTTGGAGAGCTGCCGGGTTGGGGTTGGTGAACACACTGAGGTACTGGGATAGTGCCACGGCCAGAAAGGGCATGAAAGCTCCATGCCCTTCCCTGATCCCTTGTCCTATGCATCTCTTCCATTTGGCTGTTCTTGAGTTGTGTCTTTATAATAAACTGGTAATTGCAAGTAAAACACTCTCCTGAGTTTTGAGAGTTGTTCTAGCAAATTGTCAAACTGACTTATAGCAGTCAATCAGAAATACAAGAAGCTTGAGACTTACAATTGGTGTCTGAAGTAAAGGGCAATTTTGTGGGACAGAGCCCTCAACATGTGGGTCTACGTTAACTCCAGGTAGTTAGTGTCAGAACTGAATTGAACTGTAGGACAATTCACCTGTTTAGTGTCCAGAGAGTTGGAGAACTGGTTGGTCTGAGCAAAACCCACACATTTGGTGTCAGAAGTGTTATGAATAAAAACAGTTTATAGCATCTCACACTATATTCATGTAAATATTGCACTTTTATCAAGAATTAGATGTGGAGAACTGTCCTTGCTATTGAAGATATTCCAAATGGAAAAGAAGACCTTGATCAATAAATTATCATCATACAATTATATTTTTATAAGACATCCCAGAAGGCCAACTATTTAGTCCAAAAAGCTTCTTCTAAGTTGTTAGGAGAAAAGTTTAGTTTGTCTAGCCTTACACTCCAAAAAATTCAACCTATACAGACACATTTAGTGTGCTCACTGAAGTACAGACACAATGATTGCAAAATTACTAAAATCATTCTCTCTTCTCCTTGCCAATATAAATTGTTTCATACCTAGATCAATATAGGACTGTTAGTTTCCAGGGCCAGGAGAGCCATTTTTAAATTCCTTGAGAAAGATAATATTTTATGAATATTAAAAAAAAGTCACTGTGAATTATCAAAAAAACTTAAAAAACAGAAAAACTTATTTTAACATTTTTTGAAGGAGAATATTAATCTTGTTTAACTTAACTCAGTTGTATTACAACTTGAGAAGTGACACCCCGTGTAATCAAATATGTTTTAAAAATTAGCCTATGAATGCTTTCAGTATCATTTGATTATAATGATAGAAATTTTATGAAAATAAAACAAAGTGTAAACAATAAAACCAAAGGAAGTAAACATTTATTCAAAACCTCAAAAAAGATTTCTTTAGTTTATCATTATGCCCAGTGCTTCAGATCAATGGGGAAAGGATAAATCCTTTAATAAATGGTCTGGAAAATTGCCTATAAATTTGAGAAAAAGTTTAATTCCCTCCCACACGCCATATACAAAATTGAATTTTAGATGAATTAAAGAGATAAATATGACAAACTGAACTATAAAATAAATACAATTAGCAAAACATAAATACAATTATTTCGAAAATTTTGGGATGGAAAATGCTTTGCTAGGTAAGACACAAAATCAGAATTCATAAAGGAAGAGACTGACAGAGGCGACTAATAACTTACAGTTCATGTGCCTCAAAGGTGGTATAAACAATGGTAGTAAACAAATGACAGGCTGCAATAAATATTTACAATGGCTATTATTAATGCAAAGAAAATATACTTAATATATAGACTCATAATGCTATACAAAAAAATAGAATTAGCCCAGTACGAAAATATGCAAAGATGATATGAATATGTAATTCTAAAGGAGAAAGTCCATAAATTCCAATAAAAGTATAAAATAATCCACAATTCACATATACTCAGCAAAGAAAACAGCAGAGACATACCATTCCAACATTTACATATGAGAAAACTAAAAAAAAATTGATACTGTTCATTATTGTTAAGAACTGGAGTTGAGATTCTCACAAGCCACTCTCCTAACACTGGTGGAGGGAATGCAAAATTAGACAAACTTAGGAAAGTGTGCACCCCTTTTGCCTCAGCAATTCTATTTCTAAAATCCATCTAATAGAAACAAACACACACACACAGATGTGTGTACAAGGATGTTTATTGCAACATTGTTTGTAATCAAGGAAAAAAAAACCTAAAAATTCAATTAAAAAACATGGTTAAAGAATTTATGACAGGGCCAGCCCCGTGGCGCAGCGGTTTCGTCCGCGCTTGGCAGCCCGGGGTTCGCTGGTTCGGATCCCGGGTGCCCGCCGACGCACTGCCTGTCAGCCATGCCGTGGCAGCGTCCCATATAAAGTGGAGGAAGATGGGCACGGATGTTAGCCCAGGGCCAGTCTTCCTCAGCAAAAAGGGGAGGATTGGCAACAGATGTTAGCTCAGGGCTGGTCTTCCTCACCAAAAAAAAAAAAAAGAATTTATGACATACTCATGTTATAGAATATCATGCTGCTTTAAAAATAATTAATTAGACCTTTATGTTGATATGGAATGATATTTATGACTAGTTTTAATTTAAAAGCAAATTGTTGAACCATATGATAGTAATCCTATTAGTATAAATTAGAAATGTGCATATATATAAATGTACATCATGCATGTAAAAAGGACTAAATGGATGCACGAACTTTTGTCTCTGGGTATGAAGTATAAAATGGTGGGTGCAGAGGGAGGGTGCTAGCGAAAGAGAACATTCAGTTGCTAATGTTATTTTTATTTGATAATTTTAGAAAAGCAATGCATGTTAGTTATACATCACTTATAAGAGGAAAAAAAACTCCTGCCCTTAAAAATGTATTGTATGATCTGTTATTATTTTAATCAGAGATTCTAATGTTTGATGAATATAGTCTTCTAATGTACTTTTTGCTCTTCAATTGAACGACAAATAATCTAACATTTCAGAAACCTTTATATTTATCCTTTTTGAATATAAATACTTTGATATCCAATTTTCTGGAAAAGGTAGCTCAGTTTGTGCGAGAGACTCTGGGAAGATCCAGGTGAATGAATTAAATAACTTCAACATTACATTTGAAGAATTATTACATCACTGTTTAAAACCAACCGAGCTGTAGAAAATGTGATGTTACTTTGGAATTCCCCGGCTATGAAAATTTGTAATTTGTTTAATGTTTCCCTCCAACAAATATCCTCAGTCATCAACATGAGCTAAAAATGCTTCTCTATCAAACGTTTTAATTTTCTTCCAGTTTATTTGTCATATTGTTTTATCATGAACACATCACCTAGTTGAAGCAGCATGGTTGACATTTCCTTGCTAATAGGCCAATTTGCACCAGACATTTATGTGATTGGAATATCAGAAGGACCAGCAAAATAATATCTTGTGATGCTTGATATCAAGACTGCAAAAATGAACTGAAGCTAGAAAAACCTATAAGCAAGCTAAATAAATATTTTTCTGTTAGTATAGAGCGCCACCCAGTGTTGTAGAATTCTCTGTGGAGCCCTCTACAAAGTAGGCTGTTGTGCCAAGGTAGAAAGGGACACAAATAAAACTATGTGAGCTCCATATTAATCTGTTCATTTTGAAGTTTGTTTAGGGATATTGCATATGCTGGCTTACTGGAAAACATTAATTGAAATAAAAGAACAATTAAAAAAAAACTGTAATGGTCACTCCACTCTCCATGTCCTGGTAATTCTCTTTCTGGATCTTTGTTGTTTGAAAAAAAGTCCAAGAAAATTGTTACAGTTTTATTAATTCACGATGTACTTCAAGGTAATTTAAGACATTGCAAAGAGATAATTCCAGAGGCCATTATAGATTCAGGCATAATTCATGTTTCTGCATGTCTAAAATGATAACTTTTCTTTTGAATTAAATTACAGATAAAAAAAGAATGCATTTACAGAAAGAAGCAGTGGAATTTTTAGTTTTCTATAGTGGCTTTTATCATAGGGATTTGATGCTGTAGAGAGATGCTATTTGGCAATTAGGCAACACAGAGCATAAATATTCATCTTAAGGAAGATCTAGAAATAAAAAGTGATAAAAAAAGTCATTGCTTCATTACTTACTTGCTGAAGTGATAAAGAAAATGCAAAATTCCCTTTCTCTCTAAGTTTTCAGAACTTATGTAGATTTGATCAAAGTAACTAAATCTTCTAAGATAAATTACACTCTCTATTTCTCATTTTTTTGAGTGTTTTTCAAGACTCTGCTCCACCTTATCTTACTGCCTTTTAAAATTTTGTCTCTATTGATGCCTGAAAAGGTATACTTCTTGTTTTCAGCTGACTCAGGGATTCTCTTTTGGCGTAGCCTACAGTCACATCAGACTTGGAATGCCTATAACTCAATAATTTTCCTCATTAAAATTGCTTTTCTTTCCAGGTTCTGGCACTGGTACTAACATTATTTTATTTTCCTCTGCTTGAAATATTTTAGTCAGCACCTAGCAAATGTAACCTCTTTTTATTGTTCTTGCACTTGTTATTATTATCATCTGTTTTACTCCTCTTTCTTTTATTTCTCAGATCCTGTCTTCTGACATGTTGACTCCTTTTTGCTGTGTTTCATGGTTTGCTCTTTTTATTTCTATGCCATCATTTTGATTTAGGCTCTTCTTATCTCATATTGTCATCACAATTTCTCCTACCTAATCTCTCTGTTGCTCACATCCTCTTCTTTTAATCTAACCTGCACAGAACAAAATTAATGTGTTGAAAAATTTTCTTATTGTCTTTCCAAATAGACTGCAACTCTTTAAAGGTAAGAATTATACTTTTTAATATATACTATCAGTATTGGACACAGCACACTTATTTGACCTATGTGATGTTGACCATGGAGTAACTAAACAGTAACATAGAGCAAACTACTGATAGTAGTGGAATTCAATGGTGCTAGATGGGAAGAGTCATGGTGTTCACATGATTTTGTCACTGGAGATCACATTTTAGATAAAAGCACATGTCAACTTTTTCCCACCAAAATTAGTTTAAAAAGTCTTTCACCTATCCTGAGCAGAGCAGAAACACAGACCTTACTGAGAGAAACACACTTGCAGGGATCTGGTTAGAAAGAAAAAAAAAAGAAGTACTATACAGCCATTACCAAGATTAAGAAGGAAAAGAATAATGACTACCTGTGATAAATGATGAAAGACCCAGCGTAAGACATATGGAAAGCCACTGGGGGACATACAATTGGGTCAAATACATACATACTAGAGACTAGTCAGAGTCCAAACCACAGTCTTAGTTCAACTAGTTTAGATCTATCCTCTGTTTCTGGATAAGAAGGAAATAGAAGTTGTTATTAAAGTGTATTTTATTGTTGTTCTTCATTTTACAGTTTTTTATATAGTGAACTTTATACAATATCAATAACTGTGTTTAAACTCTTTCCTTTTTAATGAATAGTTTTATCATCCTTATACATTCCCTGGCTAAAAATCCTTTACAGCATACAGGCACCTAGAAAAGATGGGTGTTGCCTGATATTTAGAGTCAGGGCTTTGGTGTCTAGATTGGAGGCTGGAGAGCATTTGCTTATGAGAAACATAGCAATAGTGAGCTCTCAGGGGATTTCTGGTTAAGACGGCTTGTGAATTCATACCTCAAACTTCCCCTTTTCTTCCAAATATGACAAAACTAAAATAAAAAATACAATATTTTCACAAATTGGTGCCAATGCTATGAGTGTGCTGGTGTTAAGGACTCAAAGTAAGCAGAGGCATCATCACATTTCAACTGCCATAGGGTAAAAATATATTGAATGGCAAATCACTGGGATGGAGGACAAAAAATAGCTACTTGGCATGGAAATGAGGGCTGGAATAAGCCTCCTTGTCCATGCAAGACAGTAGACCCAAAAAGTTTTGACCATTTCTAGGAGCTGTGGCTTCATAAAGCTGCCCATCTTGAAAGAAGGAGGCAAGTGAAGAAATTACCCCAGTCGGGGCCTGGGATGAACTGCCTGTTAGCTCAGTGACTAGATCTAGAATAGCCCTGGGTCACTACATTATAGTAGTTGATACAATTCCTGATTCCAGAATGCAGTCTGGGAAGCCAGGTGGAGGCAGATGCAAAACCACCAAAAAAAGGTGGAGGAAGGGAGGAGAGAGAGAGAGAGAGAAATTTCCCATGTGAGATTTTTGCAAATATTCCAAGCATATGAGGAAACTAACTGTAAAAAAATTGATCAGCAAAATCAACGATTGAGAAATAAGAACACGTCAAGGAAATGCGAACATTAGGGCAATTTCAAAACAATTTTAAAGTATGTTGAGGGTTCTAAAAGAAAAAATTAATATCCCTAAAAACAGTAAGAAATTATGAAACAGACAGACTCATATAAGAGTGATGAATATTAAAATCATATTATCATATGATATACCATATTATCTGATGGATATTAAAATCAAGTTACAGACCTTGGATATTAAAATAGAATAACTGATATAAAAATAAAACTCCTTGCAGCAACCTAATTTTCAGACTGAGCACGAAGAGAGATATATTGAATTGGAAGAGTCTATTGAGAAATTCACCTGGAATACAGCATGGAATGGTAAAGAAATTAAAAATGAGAAAGAGAAATTGAAAACATAGAGAATATACTTATAATTCAACCATAGCTAATATGAGAGAACAGATCAAAAGCTTATCTAAAGTGGAAATGCCTAAGAATTTTTCAGAATTGAAGAATTATCTTAGTCTTCAGATTGAAAGTACACACAGACTGCTAAAAGGATAAGTACAATTAATTCATCCCTGGTCCACTGCAGTGATACTGCAGAACATAGTAAAAAGAAATCTTTAAAGCTATCAGAGAGAGAAAAGAAAAATTGACAAGGAAGAAATGACAAACAGTCTGAAAACAAGCTTCTCATCAACAAAAATGGAGGGCAGACAACAATGGAATACTATATTCAAAGGACTGAGAGGAAACAAACACGAACATTCATACAGGCACACACGATCAGCTTTGGATAGATCAACTGTTAGACTGACATTTTATTTGGCTTCCCTTAAATGAAAGAAAACGTAAACAAAGAAAATAATATTTTTTGCAAAAATTATTCCGTATATATAAGTAACATAGTATTTAGAAAATACAAAATTTTTAAAATCTAATTCCTCAGCTGTTAAATCTAGATGCTATTTACGGTTTAGAAATTTCTATAACCTTATGGCACATTTAGAACCAGTATTCTAACATTTTCTGCAATTAAAAAAATTAATGGAGCGATCTTTTAAATTATAGTTACTTAGGAAAAACAGTCATTATGTTCCAGTTATTTATTGCTTCATAACAAAACCACTCCAAACTTACTGACTTAAAGTAGCAATTTATTTTGCTCACAATTTAAGGCATGGGAGTTTGCAAGGTGATTGGTTGGATGACTTGGATTGAATGTGGTGTCTGTCAGCCAGGGCTACTCAAGCTGGAAGATCCATTTTCAAGACAGCCTTTTGCTTACATTCCAGGTGCCTTGGAGCTCCTTAGACTTGGTCTCTCTCTTTCCACATAGTTCATCCTCCAAGACTTCTACAAATGGCTGGGGCTTTTTATAGCTTAAAGAAACCAGTTGGCACTTGCAACTTCCTGTCTGGATATCTCCTTCTTTGGATTCATTAAAAACTGTCTATTTTCCATGTTATCACAGGCACCAGTTTCACTAAACTTTCCACCAGTACATAACACAGTCAACTTTCTCTAGTCTGAATAGAATTTCCTCACTGTCTTTCCAGTCTTCCCTTACAGTTTCTTTGAGACCCCTCTGGGTTCCTCTCTCTGTCTTGTTATGGCAGCATCCTGCCATAACAAGTTCCATATGAACAATTAATAACAAACCACTCTGAAAATGTAATCATGTATAATCATTTTATTTTGCCCAAATTTTTAAGTCAAAGATTCTGGAAGAGTTCATCTAGGTGGTTTATTTCTGATCTACGTGGTGTTGGCTGGAGATTGCACCTTCAACATGGCTTTTTTACTCAAATGTCTAGAACCTTGATGATTGTGATCTCTGTTTCTTTGTCTGTCTCTGTCTCTGTCTTTCTGTCTCTCAATCTCTTTTTCTCTCACGCCACATGATAGCTTGTCTTCCATAAGCATGAACTTTGAACTTTTCACGGCATGGTGGTATTAGGGTAACTGCACTTCATAAAGTTCTTCAGCTTCCAAGTGGCAGGCAGTAGAAGCTTCCAGGCTAGTTAACGTCAACCCCAGTAACTAGCGCAGCATCATTTCTGTTGTGTTCTATCGGTCAAGGCAGTCGCAGGACCTACCAGGTTAAAATGGATAAAAGAGAGAGACTCCATCTGTTGATGATAGAGTGACAATGTCACATTACAGACAAGCATGTCTGCTAGGAGATAATGTTGTGGTCTTCCTTGGAAAATACAATCTGTCACAATTATCATTCTTTAATACAACTCAAGTATAAAAATAATAAAATATTCAGGCAGGCAATTGTCTTAGTCTGTTAGGACTGCTTTAACAAAATACCACAGACTAGGTGGCTTATAAACAATATAAATTTATTTCTTACAGTTCTGAAGGCTGGAAGTCTGAGATCAGGGTGTCAGCATGGTTGAGTTCTGGTGAGTTCGCTCTTCTGGGTGGCAGACTGCCAACTTCTCATTGTATCCTCACATGGCAGAGAGCAGAGAGAGGAAGCAAGCTCTCTTATGAGTCTTATGAAGGCACTAATCCCATTCATAAGGGCTCTTTCTTCATGAGCTAATCATCTCTCAAAGGCCCCATCTCCTAATACCATTACCTTGGACATTAGGTTCTCAACATCTGAGTTTTGAGAAGAAAAAACATTCAGACTATAGCAACAACTAAAGTTAACACCTTAACTTGCTAATATGAATGTTCTAAGACAATTAGAATTTTCTAAGAAAACTCTGTGAAAACTGGCAGATATTTAAGAGAGTTTCATCAAAGAATAACTCCAACTAGGATATTATGATGAAGAAATATTTTAGGATATAAATTAAATCACCTATAATATATAGTAGACAAATCTATACACAACAAATATGTTTATATAGAAAAGAGATGTCTTTGTTACAAAAAATGATCTCTTAAATAACAAAAAAGATTTAAATTATATTAATCTTTTTAGTTTTTCACATTAATTAAAGCACTATTATTTTCTTTGAGTTGTATAATTACATTGAATATAAAAAAGAATTGAAGATGAGGCAATGTGAATAGTTTAGAAGCAGAATCCATAATCCTTTTCACATCATTATTAAAATAATAATTCCATGGATGAGATTTTACATTGTTATTGGAATAGCAATTCACAAGGTTTATCCAATTTAAAAGGAAGGCAGACTACTTTCATACTTGGAAGATGTTCTTTATGGGCTAAATGTTTATCATTTCCTAAGATGTGGTGTCAATGGTTGATAAGAGATTCCTTTTTCTGCATTCAGAATTGTTTTCTACATATTTAATCTCTTTCTTTCAATTTTATAATACATGAACATTATTTCAGATTATTGTTTGGTTTCACCTCATCATTAATCTTAGTCATAATATATCATCATACCATGAAGTCACAGCAGCTGATTAATATTACAGGGCCACTTTCTTATGTGCCTGTTAAAACTCTTTGTTTTATTTTCAGTGGTTTATCAATGCAGTTATTTAATTGTAGTTCCATTTAAGATTTATTCAGTTGAGTAAAATGTGTTATATGCCATTACTGGAAAAATCCACTTACATAAATATAATAGCAGAGTAAGCAAACAATCATTAAGAATCAATCCTTTAAAATCCCACTTGAAATGGTTCTAAGAAAATGGTTAAAAACAGATAAATTCAATTTCATTTTCTAGGCACTGATGTGTTCCAGGTAACTCACCAAGGAAATGTGGTGATTTAATTGTCGGGATGGCACAGCAAGAGATCCTCTGAAGTTAGAGTGAAGTTGGCTCTGTAGTATCTTGCTTCTGTTTCACACAAACACACTTTCTTTGGATACTCAGCATGACATTCAGGAAGCATAGACATGAGGGGCTAACAAAGAAGAAATGCTGTTATTTATTATTCACTACTCTCCTGGGGTCCCTTGCCACTTGGAGTTAACATACTTCCATATGAAATATTTAACTCTCAATGGTTCATTCCAGGTAAAACCAAATTAGACAATGTACATAAGTCAATTAAAAGAGCATTAAAAGCTTGAGGTTTTATCAATTTAAAATTCTTTTAAAGAAATCGCTAAACAAAGGCTTTGTGAATAATTCTAGGTACCTTGAAAAGATATTAGAATTCATCTCCAAAAATCTTTACAGTCAATTCTCAAATCTCCAGAGTCACATTATCCCCATTATCAAAATAACTTTAGTAAAACAAACATTTCTGATTACAACTTAATTGTTTGCTTTGTTAATACTTTTCACTCTTTATTTACAAATACTTTGAAAAGATTCTGAAACCAAGCAGGAAAGAAAACACTTACTAACCCCATGATCCACAAAAGATGTGAGGAAATCAGTGTTCCATAGTATATGCTTGTGAGAGTACTATTTAGTCCTCACATATAGATTCTGTACTTGTTTTTGTTTTGTTTTGTTTTGAGCAGGGAGTCTGTGTTCAGATGTAGAATTTTTAATTTTCATTCTCATTACTGAAAAGAAGAAAAAACATTTATATGTTGGCTGCTGCATTAGTTTTTTTATTGTGATATAACAAATTACCACAAATGTAATGGCTTAAAACAACACACTAATTATTGTGGGTCAAGAGTCCAGGCACAGCTTAGCTGTAATAAAGAAAAAACAGAGCTGGACAGTAGTTACAGTAGTAGAAACAATTTTATTCAGGACTATTGGAATAGGGGAAATGAGACCTCAGTATAGAACTGGACTCAATTTCAAATGCAGCATGGATAAGTGGGGATTTATAGCCAAGGAGCAGCCCGGGGCAGTGTATGGAAAATTACTAAGAGGAAACATGGCGGGTAATGAGGGATTCTGGCAAAACCGACTTGACAGGATTCTCGCTGAAGGCAGGCCAGGGTGATCAGATACCAAGGGTGGGGGAGAAGGAATTTGATCAGATATTGAAGGTGATCAGATATCAAGGGTGAAGATTCTTGTGAAAGTGATTTTGCAGGATTTTTGCTAAAATTGGGCTATGCAAAGATGGACACGAGTCAAGGCCCAATTGAGAAGAGGGTTCAGAGGAACCTGACTAAAGTTTGGCCAAGGCGGGTGTTTTGTGAGTGGGGTCCTCTGCTTATAGTCTTGTAGTGAGGGTTCGATAAAGGTTTCGGCCAGACTGAATTTTCATCAGAGGTTACACTGGGGAAAAATCACTCCCAAGCTACCTCAGACTGCTCGCAGAATTAATTTCCTCATCACTGTAGTACTCACAGTGGCTTACTTTTAAGGGCTTTAACCTGATTAAATCAGGCCCAACTAGGATAATCTTTCCTGAAAAACTCAAAATCGGGTGATTTGAGACCTTAATTATATCTGCAAAATTCCTTCACCTTTGCCATATTCTGTTGGACAGCAGCAAGCTGTGTTCCCACTCAAGGTTGTGAGTCACTGGGGGTTACCTCAGGGTGTGCCCACTACAGCTACCCTAGGAAAAATTACATCATTGGCAGAATGAATCCTGAGGATGAATGTTCCTAAGATCCATTTTCTTCTTTCGAAAACCTATGGATTGTATTTCTGTCAAAAGTTATAAGGATAAGGTAAAGAAATAGTCATGATGGGCAGTATAACATATGTTTCTCTTTGCTTATAATTAAACATTTAACAAACGTGTGTGGGTAAAATTAATGAATAAAGGGCATTAACCGTATTTTGACCTGACTTTTTTAGGAATGAGAATATTAATAATACTTTCTGTATCGGGACATAGATTTCAAAATAGCAGCATCAATCACAATGACAATAATAAAAATCAAGAAATTTAGTTCCATGAACTTACATTGCTGGATATGGCAAACATGAAACAGCCTATCTTTTCTTTTCTTCCACTACTCCCCAACACCCACATCTGCTACACTCTGACGGAACTCCTCTCTTTTCATATGTGTCCCTTGTTTGGCCATTTCTGTATCTTTGCTGACAATGTTGCATCCACATAGAATGGTATATTATGCTGCCCCGTGTATCCAAATTCCACTTCTTCAAGACCAAGTTTTAAAGTAAGTTATCATAGGACACTGTTTTTAGAAACCTCCTGTCAAGAGAAACATTCCTCTTTTCTGAACTCGCATAGTTCTCTTTTGGGATATTACTTTTACGCACTTATAACTTTACTTTTAATCAAGGCATTTGTGTTTGCATGACAGAACCTATGTAACATGCTTAATAGCATTCCTGAGACTTATTAGGCACTCAATGAATTATAAATTAATATATAAAAAGTTAAATGTATATATATATCTTCCTTCCATACTACTGTGTCAAATTTTTCTATTCCATGGCACCTATCATGTTGCCTTATACCACCATAAGTAAGGCATAAAAGATTGATTTTTAAAAATTTAATATTAATGCACAATATTTTAAATTAGGATATTTTATTCATGTGTAAATGTATTATAAAATACATTTTGTAATAAGGTGAACATTGACAAACTATATTATTAGCTCTTCTCCAAATAATAGGGTAAAATGTAAAACATAACTTTGAATGTTAATCACGGAATAAGTCAATAATTATTTTCTACCATTTCCGCTTGCACTAATTTATCATTGCCCCTTTACAATCTTTAATGACGTTCAGAATTAATGGTTTTAAATATTTTTAAAAATGTATCATGGACTTTTTTGAATTATTTTCTTTAAGGTAGCTTGTTTTATTATCTTACTAATAGTATGTGTGTCTGGAGAGTATGATGGCTCCCGTCAAAGAATTTTGTAAATTTGACCTAATAGTAGGTTTTGCCCACATTTTTTACCTTTATTTTCCTTCATTAAATTTTTCCCTTATACCTTTAGTCAGAGGAATATGTCAGAGCTTTCTGATATTTTAGGCTGTTACATTCACTTTTTTCATCATCTCCTGGATATTTGCTATCTTTCAAAGTCTAAAATGCAGTAGGTAAAAACTACGGCAAACTTCCGCGTGCTTGTGCATGTGTAAACTCAGTTTTGACCTATCTCACTTTCATATCAATACCACTTTCAGGCAAAGCTCTTCATATATTCACATTCCAAGTGGCAAAGTTTATTTTCTTTATCTTCCATTAGACCTTTCCCAAGCCACGCAATGTTAACCTCGATAGCACTTTAAAATTGTTACTTTCAGACAATTTCTCTCTGCTGATATTTTTTCCCCATTTGACTTCTATATCACTCTTCCCAAAAGCACAGATTTCAGATTTCTCTCCATAACTTGGCACCTAAGGGAATTTACTACTATTGTTTTTATTGTTCTTGTTCTTACATATCGCCCCAAAAGGAAGAAAGTGACAGATGTTGATTAATTTTCCCTGTCAAGCTGATTCAACTAGTTTCTTTCCAACACTAATATTTTGATCTAAACATGCTTTTGAACAAAAATTTATTTACCTTTTCTTTTTATGGACACGTCCTGGTTCACAATTTGCTCCATTCCTCTTAACTGTTAACTCTGGTACATTATGGCCTTCTCGTATTTCCCAGTGCTCTTTCATAATTTAATTTATACTTTTGTAGATCTGCATATATCATTCCAGTCTTTTTCTTCAATGTTTCTTTGAATATCTTTGCCTCTTATTCCCAGTTTCCTCTTTTTCTTGTATTTTCTTTCACTCACTACAATACCTGAAATAGGCAGCCAATTAAAATATGTCAAGCTGTCCAAGCTTCCTTCAGCAGGCAAAATCCGCCAAGTTTCCTTCTATCTACAAAGTTACTAACAATTTTTCTTTGCATGTATGGCATTCACCTTGTCTTCAAATGCAGGCTTCTCTGGGTGAAAATCAGTCTATTGGAATTCTTACTCTGATACTCCAAGATGCTGTATTTCTGTGGTGCAGTAACACAACCACGCCATAGTAAATAGTTTTTCCCAAAGAATGAGGAACTTATTTACAATAAAACTTTGTTTTTAATGCAAGTCTGGATTCAGAATGCTAATGATTAAATCCACATTCCAATAAATAAAATAAGGTATTGATTATAAAACAATCCCACGTAAAAACACTTCTTTAAATAAAACACTGCCACACAAAGTTGTAAGACAAAAATAAATGCGTGATGATCGTCAAATTTATGTTCATCGTCGGCAAAGTTCTTCGAAGTCATGGGAAAGTTATGCATCATAAATAATCATTCAATTATTCATTTGCTGCTTTAATAGAAATTCTCTGTTCTTATGTAGCTAACATTTTTACATAGATGGAAACAATCAAAGAAACGAAGAAACAAATGGCTACATAAGTAAACGGAATGTGTAGTGAGCTAAATGATCATAAGAAATATGGAGAAATATAAAGAAAGGGAGGGGGAAATGTGATGTTTCAGCAGTGGGGATCAGGATAAATGGTACTTTCCAATTTTAAATATATTGTTCATTGAGAAAGTAAAGCTTTGGCAAAGATCTAGAGGAAGTGAGGGAGAATCCAAGAGGATATCTTTGAAAATAATGTCCTAGGCAGAGGAATGAACAAGTGAAAAAGTCCTAAAGAGGGATCAGGTGTTCAACAAACAGCAAGGAGGCCAATGTCAGGACAGCTGAATGAGCCAGAGAGAGTGAGTAGGAGATTAGATCAGACACATAATGCTGGCCAGATAAGCTAAATCCTTGTACATCATTACAAGTACTTTGGGCTTAATTTTAAGTGTGATTCGAAGCCATTGCAGTCTTTCAGTAGGGAAAAGACATTATTATTTCAAAAGTTTTACAGTGAAAGGCAATACACTGCACAAAAATATCTAAAACACAAAAAAGAAAAAATAAATGAGATGTAATCACTATATTGTACTACCAACACCCATGTAAACACCATAGAATTTTGCCAGATTCTCCAAAGTCATTGACTGTCTTTTGAATCAAAATCTCATTCCTACACATTGAGTAATAATTATCTTGACTTTTATGATAATCTTCTCTTTGCTTTATAGTTATACCAAATAGGTGTGTGTCTCTGAACATTATAATGTAGCTTGTTTTGAAATCTGTGTAAGTAGGAAGAGTAGAACAACACTCTGCATATTGTTTTATGCCAATTCCCTTAACATTTCTTTTTCAAATTCTCTCACCTTACGTAGAAGTGCGTAGCTGTATTTTGTTCTTTTTCATTGCTCTATAAAATAGATTTCATATTTTTTCTACTCTTGATGAATATTTTTAAAGCTTCCAGTTTGGGAATAATATGAACAATGCTGCTATCAACAATCTTGTATATCTATTCTGGTTACACAGTACATGTTTCTACTAGCTAATACCTAGGAGTGGAATTGAGGGCCCACAGGGTGTGTAGTTTCACCTTTACTGGAGATTGACAAACTGTTTCACGAAGTGATTTTCAATCACATGCTCACCAGCATTAAATAAAAGATGTAATTGCTCCACACCCTCAGCAGTAAATTTTATTGAATGTGATTTCTGTTGGTTAATCCATGTTTACTTGTTTATTTATTGTTAAGACTTTACTTTTTTAGAGCAGTTTTAAGTTCACAGCAAAACTGAGGGGAGGGTACAGAGATTTCCCATATATCCCATGCCCTCACACATGCCTAGCCTTCCCCATCATCAATGTTTCCCACCAGAGTGGTACGTTTGTTACAACTGAAGAACCTACATGAACACATCATAATTACCCAAAGTCCATGTTTACATTACAGGTCACTCTTAGTGGAGTACATTCTATTGGTTTAGACAAACGTACAATGACATATATCTATCGTTGTACTATCATACAGAGTATTTCACCAACCTAGATATCCTCTGTTCTCTGCCTATTCATCCCTTCTACCCCCAACTTCTGGCAATCTCTGGTCATAATTTGCTGTCTCCATAGTTTTGCCTTTTCTCAGAGAGTCATATAGTTGGAATCATGTAGTATGTAGGCTTTTCAGATTGGCTTCTTTCACCTAGTAGTATGCTTTAGTGTTCCTCCATATCTTTTCATGGCTTGATAGCTCATTCCTTCTCAACACTGAATAATATTCCATAGTCTGGGTGTACCACAGTTTATTTATCCATTCACCCACTTAAAGGCATCTTGGTGGCTTCCAAGTTTTGGTAATTATGAATAAAGCAGCTATAAACCCTGGTATCAGGGTTTGGTGCAGATTTTTGTGTGCACATATGTTTTCAGCTCCTTTGTGTAAATACCAAGGAGTGTGATTGCTGGATCGTATTGTAAGAGTATGTTTAGTTTTCTAACAAACCGTCAATCTGTTTTCCAAAATGGCTGTACCATTTTTTATTCCCACCAGAAATGAGTTAGAGCTTCTGTTCCTCCACATCCTCAGCGGCATATAGTGTTGTCAGTGTTTTGGATTTTGGCCACTCTAACAGATATGTAATTGTATCTCATTGTTGTTTTAGTTTGCATTTCCCTGATGACATAGAATGTGGAGCATCTTGTCATATGCTTATTTGCCATCTGTGTATCTTTGGTGAGGTGTCTATTATAATTGTTGGCCCATTTTTTAATTGAGTGGTTTGTTTTCTTATTGTTGAGTTTTAAGAAATCTTTGTATATTTTGGAAAACAGTCATTTTTCAGACATGTCTTTTGCAAATATTTTTTCCCAGTGTGGCTTGTCTTCTCATTCTCTTAATATTGTCTTTCGCAGAGCAGAAGTTTTTAATTTCAATGGAGTGCTGCTTATCCATTTTTCTTTCCTGGATTGTGCCACTGGTGTTGAATATAAAAAGTCCTCACTATACCCAAGGTCATTTGGGTTTTCTTCTATGTCATTTTCTAGGAGTTTTCTAGTTTTGTGTTTTACTTTAAGGTCTGTGAGCCATTTTGAGTTAACTTTTGTAAATAATGTAAAGTTTGTGTTTAGATTCAGGTTTTTGTCATGTAGATTGATTTTTATTTTTTGAAACTAGCCTTGTATACCTGGGATCAATCCCATTGGTAGTGGTATATAATTCTTTTAATACAGTGTTGCAAATATTTTGTTGAGAATTTTTACATCTATGTTCATGAGAGATATTGGTTGGTAGTTTTCTTTTCTTATAATGTTTGTATTTGGTTTTGGTATTAGGGTAATGTTGGCCTTATAGGATAAGTTAGAAAATATTCCCTCTGCTTCTATTTCTCTGAAAGAAAATTGGTATAAATTTTTCCTTAAATGTTTGGTAGGACATTCACCAGTAACCAATCTGGGCCTGGTGCTTTTTGTTTTGGAAATTTTTAAGTTATTGAGTCAATTTATTTAACAGATGTAGGCTTATTCATTTTATCTATTTCTTCTTTGTGAGTTTTGGCCAATTGTGTCTTTCAAAGAATTGATCTAAGTTACCAAATATGTGGGCATAGAGTTGTTCATAATATTCCTTTATTATCCTTTTAATATCCATAGGATCTGTAGTGATGTCCCCTCTTTCATTCCTGATAGTAGTAATTTGTGTCCTCTCTCTTTTTTTCATAGCTAGCCTGGCCAGAGGCTCATTGATTTTATTGATCTTTTCAAAGAATCAGCTTTTTGTTTTATTGATTTTTCACTATTAAATTCCTGCTTTCAATTTTGTTGATTTCTGCCCTATTTTTTTTTTTTTTCTTTTCTTCTGCTTAGTTTGGATTTGCTGTTCTTTTTCTAGTTTTCTAAAGTGGGAACTTTTATTATTGACTTTAGATCTTTCTTCTTTTCTAATATATGAATTCAATGCTATAAATTTCCCTCTAAGCACTGCTTTTATTGGATCCCACTAATTTTGATAAGCTGTGTTTTCATTTTCTTTAAGTTCAAAATATTTTAAAATTTCTCTTGAGATTTCTTCTTTGACCTCTGTATTATTTAGAAGAGTGTTGTTTACCTTCAAATATTTTGGGATTTTTCCTTGATCTCTCTGTTATTGGTTTAATTCCATTTGTGGTCTGAGAGCAGACATTGTATGATTTCTATTTTTTTAAATTATATAAGGTGAATTTTACGTTATTACTGATTTTCTGTCTGCTGGACTGGACCATTTCTGAGACAAGATTGTTTAAGTCTCCAACAATGATAATGGTTTCACCTATTTCTCTTTGCAGTTCTATCAGTTTTTGCCTCATGTAGTTTGATGCTCTACTAGGCATATACACTTTAAGGATTCTTTTTGGAGAATTGACCCTTTTATCATTCTGTAATTTCCTTTTTTATTGCCAGTAACTTACTTTGTTTTGAAGTCTGCTCCATCTGAAATTAACACCCATTCCTAGTTTCTTTTTATTAGTGTTAGCATGGTATATTTTTCTCCCTCGTTTACTTTTATGTATATATGTATTTATATTTAAAGTGGATTTCTTATAGACTACATATAGTTGAGTCTTGTTTTTGATCCACTCTGACAAACTCTGTCTTTGAATTGGTACATTTAGACTGTTGACATTCAAAGTGATTATTGACATAGTTGGATTAATAGCTACCATATTCATTACTGTTTTCTATTTGTTGTCCTTGTTCTTTGTTCCTATTTTTGTCTTTGTTCCTTTTTCTGCCTTTTGTCATTTTAATTGCACATTTTATGTGATTCCATTTTCTCTCCTTCCTTAGCATGTCAGTTATACTTTCTTTTTTACTCTTTTTATTGGTTGCCTTAGAGTTGGCAATATACATTTACAACTAATCCAAGTCCACTTTCAAATTACACTGTACCACTTCACAGTCAGTGTGAGTAACTTATAATAACAAGATAATCCTAATTTTTCCCTCCCATTTCTTGTATAATTTCTTTCATTCATTTCACTTATATATAAGTGTACATAACTACATATACATACATAAGATATATCTGTAAGCATGCATAGTCAAATACATTGTTGGTATTATTATTTTGAACAAACTGTCATCTGTTAGATCAATTAAGAATAAAAAAATCAAAGTGTTTATTTTACATTTGCTTATTCCGTCTTCAGTACTCCTCTTTACTTTATGTAGACCCAAGTTTCTGACCTATATTATTTCCCTTCTCTCTAACTGACAAAAAATTTTGTCAATTTTTGTTTGAGAAAGTCTTTTTTTTCTCCTTCACTTTTGAAGAATAATTTCTCAAGTATAGAATTCGAGGGTTTTTTTTTTTTTTTAACACTTTAAATATCTCACTCTACTCTCTTCTTGCTTGCATGGTTTCTGAGAACAAGTCAGATGAATTCTTATCTTTATTCCTCAGAAGGTAAGGTGATTGTTTTCTCCAGCTTCTTGAAGGATTTTTTTCTTTATCTTTGATTTTCTGTAGTTTGAAGATGATGTGCCCAGTATGGTTTCCTGTTGGGGGACGTTTCTGCTGCTTGGTGTTCTAGAGCTTCTTGGATCTGTGGTTTGGTGTTTGACATTAATTTGGGAGAAATTTTCAGTAATTATTGTCTCAAATATTTCTTCTGTTCCTTTCTCTCTTTCTTCTCCTTCTGGTATTCCTATTCCCATTTGTAGTTGTCCCACAGCGCTTAAATATTCTGTTTCGTGTTTTTCAGGCTTTATTCTCTTTGCTTTTGGTTTTCAAGGTATCTATTGATATATCCTCTAGCTCAGAGATACTTTCCTCAGCTGTGTCCAGTCTACTAATAAACCCATCAAAGACCCATTTCATTTCTATTACAGTGTTTTTTTTATCTCTAGCATTTCTTTTTGGTTCTTTGTTTGGATTTCCATCTCTCTGTTTATATTGCCCATCTGTTCTTGCATGCTGTCTACTTTATCCATTAGACTTTATTAATCACAGTTGTTCTAAGTTTCTGGTCTGATAATTCTAACATTCTTGCCTTTTCTGGTTCTGATGCTTGCTCTGTCTCTTCAAATTGTGTTTTTTGCCTTTTGTTTTGCCTTGTAATTTTTTCTTGATTGCTGGACCTGATGTACTGAATAAAAGGAACTATTGTTAAGTAGGCTTTTAGTAATGTGGTGGTGAGGTGTGGGGAGAAGGGAATTATCCTATAGTCCTATGATTAGGTCTCAGTGTTTTATTGAACCTATTTCTCTGGACTGTGAACTTCACAAGAGTTTCTCAGATTTTTTTTTCTCCCCCCTTAGGTGGGACAGGATACCTAGAGTGGGCTGGAATTGGATATTTCTCTCCTCCATGTGGGAAGCTGGAGACAGCTAGAGTTGAGTATTTCCCTTTCCCAGGTCAATTAGACTCTGATAATACTGCCCAGGTTAGGTTCTGGTAACTAGTTTCACCTCAGGGCAGGCAGGCCTTGTTGAGAAGAACAGAGAGCTCTGGTGTATTTCAAAATGATTCCTCTTCCCTTCCTCCTGCTGGAAGCACAAGGGTACTTCTTTCTGATATTTACTGTGAGAATCTAGTTAAGCTTCTCGAGGTAAAACTTGCAAAAGTGTGTGGAGGCCTCTCCATGACTGGGCTCTTGTGGAGTTTTTGACTCTCAGAATTATTCACACCAAGCCTCCAAAAATTAGTCAATTACAGTTCAGGTTTTCCTACCTACGTGCTGGTCCAGATGGCAGTTTGCACTCCTGAGTCTCCTCTCTGGTAAGTTGTGACTCCCTCTATTCACGTTTATGTCCTTGCAACCTTGGGGATGGTAGTTTGCCCTGTCATCTGTTGATCTTTTATTCTGTTCAGCTTTGTACTTGCTACTAGGGTGGAGTAGTGACGTCTAAGCTTCTTCCATGAGGAATTAGAAACCAAAAGTCCAGTCTTTTTCTTCTTCTCCTCTTCCTTCTTTTCTATTTCCTCCTCCTCCTTCTCCTCTTTCTTCTTTCCATTTCGGAGAGAGGCTTTTGGTTTAATTTTAATTTTTCTGGTTACTAATTAAGTTGACTACTATTTCATCTCTTTACTGGTCAAATGAATTTTTCTTTAGTAAAGATCAATTTTCTTACCAAATTTTCTGTTAGGTGGTCTAACTTTTCTTGGAGACGTATAGAAGTTTATATGTTATAAAATACAGGCCATAGCTTGTTTTATTGTGCTTCACTTTATCGTGCTTCGCAGATATTGTGTTTTATACAAATTGAAGATTTGTGGTGACCCTGTGTTGAGAAAGTCTATTGGTGCCATTTTTCCAACAGCATTTGCTCACTTCGTGTCTCTGGGTCACATTTTGGTAAGTCTTGCAGAATTTCAAATTTTCCATTATTATATTTCTTATGGTGATCTGTTATCAGTGATCTTTGATGTTACTATTGTAATTGTTTTGGGGCACCACCAACTGTGCCCGTATAAGACGGTGAACGTTGTGGATAAATGTTGTATGTGTTCTGAATGCTTCACCAACCAGCTGTTGCCGCATCTTTCTCCCTCTCCTCAGGCCTTCCTATTCCCTGAGATACAGCAATATTGAAATTAGGTCAATTAATAAGCCTACAATGACCGATAAGTGTTCAAGTGGAAGGAAGAGTCTCATGTCTCTCATTTTAAATCAAAAGCTAGAAATGATTAAGTTTAGTGAGGAAGGCATGTTGAAGGCTGAGACAGGATGAAAGCTAAGTCTCTTGCACCATTGTTTTTTTAGACATAATGCTATTGCACAATTAAGATGCTATATGCACACATAATACTATTACACACTTAGTGTAAACATAACTTCTATATGCACTGAAAAACAAAAAAATTTGTGCAACTTGCTTTATTGAGATATTCGCTTTCTTGTAATGGTCTGGAATTGAACCTGCCATATCTGCGAGGTATGCCTGTACTATGTGTTGGAAAGATATTCTCCCACTCTGAACTGTGCCTTTGCATACTTTTAATGGTGTCTTTTAATAAATATATCATGAATATACTCTCCTATATTATCTTCTAAGATATTTGCTGCTTTCCTTTTCATATTTAGAAATCCAAATAATATTATTTTTTCAAATGGTTATCCATTTATCCCAGCATCATATCCTGAAAAGATTATTACTCCTCATTAGTCTTCAAAGCCATGTCTTACATATATGAAAGTGTTCATATGTGTATGGGCCTATTTCTGAACTCTGTATTTTGTTTCCTTCTCTATCTAATTTTCCTCCAGTATCACAGAGTCTATATTAGTCTCTTATTGCTGCTGTTACAAATTACCATAAACTTAGTTGTTTAAAACAACCCAATTTTATTATTTGACAGTTCTGTAGGTCACAAGTGTAATATTGGGCTCACTGGGCTAAAACCAAACTGTTGGCAGAATTGCCTTCCTTTCTAGGGTTTCTAGAAGAGAATCTGTTTTCTTGCTTATTCATCTGGTTGGCAGAATTCATTTTCTTGTGGTTTTAAGACTGTTCTCAGCTTCTAGATGCTACCTGCATTCCTTGGCTCCATTTTCAAAACCAGTAATGTTGGGTCAAGGCCCTCTCAGACTTTGCATCTCTTATGTCTTTTCTTTTATCTTCTCATCTCCATCACTAACTGTTTTGCCTTTCCCTTCCATTTTTATGGATTTGTGATTAGATTGAGCCCACCTGGATAATTCAGGATAATCTCCATATTAGATTGGGCCCACGTAGATAATCCAGGATAGTCTTCCTATTTTAAAAAGTTCTTAATCTTAATCACAACTGCAAAATCCCTTTACAACATAAAGTAACATATTCACAGTCCCTGGGAATTAGAGCATGGAGATCTTTAAGGGGCCATTATTCTGCCTACCACATTGTCTAAATTACTATAACATTGTAGCAAGTCTAGAAATCTGGCAGAGTCAGTTCTTCCACTTTTTTCTTAGAAGGCTCTTTCCTGTTCTTAAATTTTAGAATAAGCTTGTTTAGTTCCACAAAAAATTATGCTGATATTTTGATTAGGATTACATTGAATCTATTGACCAATTTCAAGAGAATTGGAATTTTACACTACTGAGACCTAATCATAAACACTGTTTTATTCCTCATAATTATTTGTCTTTTCCAGGTATTTAAAGGTTTTCTTTAATTCTTCTGAACAAAGTTTTCTAGTTGCCCTTAGAAATCATTTTTTTGAGATTTATTCCTAAGGATTTCATATTTTTTTATTTTATTGTACAAGATATTTTAAAATAAGTTCCAGTTTTGACTGTTCGACTTCCTACTAGAGACCAGTAAACTGTCATTAAGAATCACTGTCTTTCCAGCTGAAAAACTCTTCCTTCATAGTCCATTCACATAGAGCTTTACCTAAGTCCTCTTTGGGCACTTAAGTGTTTTTAGCACTAGGTTAACGACTCAATGTCATAGCCTGGCATGAGTAATTAATCGAATTATATATCTAGTTTCCTGAAATCTAGAATGCAGTATTTTCAGGGTGATTTCAGGGATAGGTTTATATACTAAAAGAATATCAGTCACGGGCTATAATTCAATGATTTAAATTATAAGTATGGGTGTCCATAATGAAAAATATGACATCATTGCCACAATTACTACTTCAGTGTAGACGGTAATGTAATCATATCATTCACTTAATATTTTAACTGATACTCCAGTCCCTAGTCATTGCACTTCTGTCTGAAAAACTAAATTATCTTTCTACATTTTGACACTATTTAAATGGTTTCAGAATTTCCATGGCAAACACACAGTAAAATCTATTGTTTTAAATTCGTCATTTAAGATTTTAAAAACATACGGTTTTAAATAATTCTCTCACTTTTCTGTCACCAACTTTTTCTTGCCCACAGATCTCCTCATGACACTAAAGTTCCAGTCACATTAGGCACCTATGAAATCCTCTACTAACTGGAGCAATTTCATGCCTATATGCTTTTTCTGTGTTATTTACTTTAGCTAGAATCATTTTACATCATTCAGCAAAATCACCAAGACTCTTTAATGCCTCATCAAGTGCAGCTCCTTTTAGTTTTTTTGGTGAGGAAGATTGGCCCTGAGCTAACATCTGTGCCAATCTTGCTCTATTTTGTATGTGGGATGCCACAACAGCATGGCTTGATGAGTAGGTCTGTGTCCAGGATCTGAACCCACAAAACTTGGGCTGCCAAAGTGGAGTGCATGAACTTAACCACTATGCCACCAGGCCAGCCCCCTGCAGCCTCCTTTTTAAAGCCTCTTTTCATCCCTACATTCAGAATTAAGCAGTCTCTCTTCTGTACTCCCTATAAACCTAATTTTTGCTTTGGTTTATTATAAATAGTAAACTTTTGGGGGGCCAGGATTGTTTCTTCTTCAACTTTTTATTCTCTGGGAGCAGCGAGAGGGCCTTGCGTGGAGTAGGCATTCCCTGCTTCTTTTAGAATAAGTCAGGTTTTATTGTGTGTAGAATACATTCATTTATAAACTTGTTTGTTATGTTTAACTGAATCCAAGAAAGTGAGATGTCTGAATGGTTATTTCATATTTCAGTGTTCATAGTTATCATATATAAACTAGACGTAGATCAACTTCTATGCTGGTCTCAATAAAACAAGCTGTGCCTTGTATTCTCATTTATTTGAACTTGAATTCTGTCAGATTTTGGAGAATAAAGAGATTCTGAATCTGCCAGTTCTGGGGACTCTACGAAACATTTGTTTTTCTGAGAAATGTATCTATGGTTTAGCTGAAGCTAATCTTTCCTCTAGGCCTAAAAAGTACACTAAGCCAGTTTGAAAGAGTCAGGGATAAGGAGGAGTATAGCCATCCTAAATGCAATATTTGATGAAGAGTGCTAAATATAAATGTATCCAACAATTTTAAATTCTCCTCTTCCCCTATATTGTGTGAATGTAAGGGACATCCCAGTGTGGTGTCTTTTCAAAGCAAAGGGAATGCATATCTGAGATATCACACTATGCTAAAAAGAAATAAAATAAATTCCATGGAATCCAAGGAGAGGACAGGTCTTACATCTCACAGATGAGTTAGAAAGATAGATGAATATGAATTTCTGCATTTGAATATCTAAAGCTTATTGTAACATTATATCTTTTGCTCTCAAATACACAGTTCTTGTCATGAAAATACTTCTAATATTTTATTTAACAAAAAGTACTCTGAACAACTATATGGATAAGAGATTGACATATTAAATAGTATCTCCGAATATAAAGATGTAGAGAGAACCAAGTTTCAAAAAGCAAGTCAGTGAGTTAGGTAAAATTCTTAGAATTACCTAGAGATGTTGGGTAACTGGTTATTGTTAATTCTACTGGATGATAGGTAACAATTTCAGATTAGATTAGTATGCTTTCTTTTTTTTTCCTTTGGGAGATTTTTGTCATTCTGGTGTTTGCTTGTTCATAAACGTTGGAATAGGTCAATCTTTTTCCTACTCTGAGTAATATTGACAGAAAATTGTGTTAGAACCAGAGATTATCTAATTAATTATGTCCACTTAAAAGCAAATATTCTTGAATGCATATTGTGTATCAGGCACTATTCTAAATGTTGGGACACATCAGTGAACAAAACAAACAGCAAAACAAATCTGATTAGTTGGAGTCTACAGTCTAGAGAGGAATTGTAGGTAGAAATTAATAAATATAATGAATAGGTAAAATATATTGTATGTTAAAAGGGTATAACTGTTATGGAAAAAAAAGTGGACCAAGTTAAGAAGGATAATGGATACTCTGGGTAGGAATGAGTGGATGAGTTTCAGAATTTAGGATAGGTATTGATAAAGTCAGTTTTGAGCAAGGACTTGAAGGATGTGATTGAGGTGGTCATGTGAATTAATGGAGAAAAGCCTTATTGGGAAAGGGGATATCATGGGATTACACAACTTGCTATTTATATATTATTTGAAGGAAAGTGATATGTCTGTGACAGAGAAAGACTTTAAAGTGAAATGCTTGCATTTTCTGTCTTTTTTTTTTTCCTGAGGAAGATTCCCCCTGAGCTAACATCCACTGCCAATCTTCCTCTTTTTGTTCATGAGTTGCTGCCACAGCATGGTCACTGACAGACACGTGGTGTAGGTCCACGCCTGGAAACCAAACCCTGGCTGCTGAAGCAGAGCACACTGAACTTAACCAGTAGGCCACCAGGGCTGGTCCTCTGTTTTTGAGAGTATAATAAGCTCCAGGAAATTTGGCTGGTATTACACCTTAGTGATTTCCAATCTAACAACAAACTTTCAAGGTAGGTATTATTTTTCTTGTTTAACAGGTAAGAAAATTAGTCTTAGAGAAATGAAAGATAGTTTAATCACTTATATCTAGTAAGTAGTGGGGCTAGGGTTGCACTTATACCAAGTGAGTGTATGTGTGTGAGTTGACTTAAAATTTTGCACTCTTTTCATTAGGCAAACTTTTGTTATACAAAATCTCATGAATATAGTTTGTTTTCCTGACCACTGGTGATAAGTTTTCACATGTAAATTTTAAATTCTTTTTGAATTTTTTCAAAAAATTCAGTAGTTTTAGAATTCATTAATGAGAAACTAGTCAGTGGAATTTTATTCAAGTCATCTTGGATAATTAGAGTTCAGAGCCCTTACTCTTTATTTCCTCTTCATCTATATGAATTAAAATATACTATAGTTTTGAAATAAAATCTATATTTGTTTCTTGATGTATTTTAACTTGGTAAGGTAGGGGACATTATTAATACTTTTGATCATGTTAGTCGTTTTGGCAATAGACTTGAAACCAATTACTATGTTCCTTTTCCCAATTGCCTATATTTATAGGAAAAAACTGAAATGTTTCAATTTGTACAATTAATCGGTCATCTTTATAACATATTGGACTGTAGGTCCCTTAAGTCTAGAAAGGAACTGTAGCTAGAAATTAATAAATATAGGTCTCACACAGGCCACTCCCCTCCTTTTAATTTATTCTTTATATGCTATATAAATAGTGTGTTTTATATTGTTATGCTTTGATTCTTTTTCAAGTTCTTTTTATTTGTATTTTAACTTTACCAGAGATATAGCTTATCCTCACTTTAATAGACAGCCAATGGTATTCTTTAAGTAAAATTTATTTTAACCAGTTAAACTCTCAGGAAGGAACCATATTTTTATCTTTGAGAGAATTACATTTTACCCTTAAAAAAGCTAACCATAAGATGTTTTGTATACTATTTGTCTAGGCAACAAAAATTTTCAATTGTGTGGTATTCTTCATACATGTAGTTGAACACAGATTCATCTAAGATAAATTGAATCTTTGGAGATTCTGGAGTAGGAAGGATGAAAAGGAAATTTAGTCTGTCTTACCTGGTTTCATGAAGGATCCAACGACTCACACTTTTTCAATTTTTTTCCTGAGTATCTTAGAAAGTGACAATGATAGATGGATACTTTACCATACTGTTCTCTAAGAATCAAATGTTGCAAATTTAAATTATTTTTTATGGTAAAGGATAAACCATCCACTGTTTTCCATTTGTCACCCATTAACCCCCACTAATTTTAATTCTATTAAAGGAAGTAGGAAAATATTGATTCATATTTTCTAAGTGTCTAGTTGTATCTCTCTTTAACAAATACATTCTCATAAGAAAGGATCCTAAAGCACTAATTCCTCTCAGTTGTAATCTATTTAGTGTTTTAAATAATAGTCTTAGATGAAAATATGGTTAACTTGAAACTTAAAAGTAGTTTTGACACTGGAAGAATCTGGGTGAAATTCCTTCCTTTTCTGCCTTTTTTTTTTAATCTAGAAATTACTTGTTTGATTTTCAGATTTGCAGTTACTTCTATTAAAGTCAGTCTCTCAGTGATCTTTCTCTACCCAGTTTCAGCCTTTCACTGGGAGTTTGTGATTCTCTGTCCCTATACTCTTCAAACTCAGAGTGAGTAGATGTCATGAAACACCTTTCCTACCAGTCCTCCCATGAGACTTGCAGTTTATTACATATTTCTTGTTTTGTTGAATGGTACCATCATTCACCATTTCCTCTATAAGTGTTCTGGGAATCATTCATTATTTCTAATATTTAATTGGTTATATATTATATAAATTTGATCCCTACTTTTTTGTTTTTGTTATCTATTTAACCTCTCTTCCCTCTAGATATTTTTTTTTTCTTGCAGGGAAAGATTCACCCTGGGCTAACATCTGCTGCCTATCTTCCTCTTTTTTTTCCCCTCCCCCAAACCCCAGTGCATTGTTGTATATCCCCGTTGTAAGTCCTTCTAGTTCTTCTATGTGAACCATCACCACAGCATGGTAACTGACAGACAGGTTGTTTGGTTGTGCAGTCAGGAACTGAACCCAGGCTGCTGAAGTGGTGAGAGTGACAAATTTTAACCACCTGGCCATCAGGGCTGGCTCTCTTCTAGATTTTTAAAATAGCCTCTGAACTCTCTCCTCATGTCCTCTCAGTCTATTCTCTATGCTACTGTTAATATGAATTTTCAAAATGCAAATCTTATTGTAGTATACTGCTTACCTTTCATTTGTATTATATTATCTGTAAGGAAAAAAAATCAAATTCTTGGATTGGCATTCAAGGCTTTTCATGACCTAAGTCTTGGCTAGGTATCAATCCTCATCTCCTGCAACTATGAGGCATGTCCTATATAGTTGTATTTTTTTAGATATGTTGTATCCTATTTGTTTCTTTAAATATAATTTATTTCCTACTAGACCTTGAAGTTATTGACAACTTGAATTTTATTCCACACATCTTTGGATCCAGGTGTCTCATTCAGAGCCTGACCTGTTCTTATTTGACATGTTAAATTTTCTTATTCTTTTAAATATTATATATTTTAACTTAAGAAGTATTTTTAAAGGTCACTGTAGTTTAGCAGATTATTTGATAAAGGAAAATGAGCAGGGAAATGGGAATTGGAAGTGTTGGATTATCATTTCAGCACTACCACCTACTAGCCACAAGACTGCCTAAACTCCAGATTCATTATCTATGAAGTAGGAGGTATAATTCCACCTTGCCGACTTCCAGGTTGTTGTGAGGATCATAAGTGGTGACATCTATAAAGATACTTTGTGCATGACAAAGTTCAATAAAAATAATATGCATTACTGCTATTAAAACCAGGTAAAAATACTGAAATCAATTTTACCCTCTCAGTAAACACAGTAATGAGTGTTACTCAAATATATTCCGTCTGTGAAAAGAAAGTTTCTGCCTTGTGACACTTTTGAAAACCTTTTTCTATGTTCTCATGGAGAAGCTTGTGTGTCTGTTTCTGCGCGTGCGTGACTATTACTAACTATGATGGGGCACAGTTATACATTTTTCCTGTGTACTCTTTAAGGATTTGATAAAACTATGTTCATTTGTTTTATGATTTATATACATAGAAGAAAATTCAATCATTTTAATAATTTCTTATTATTTTTTCTGTAGAAACACATATTAAATAGTAAATTAAAGTGATATGAAGTAAAAATTTCAGCATCACACTACTGATTCATTCAAAAAATTTCAATGACAATGAAAGGAGAAAAGAGATTAAAATATTTTTCTTTGAACTATGTACGTTTCTAAATATCAAAGATTCAAAAACTTCTTACTTCTCAGATATTCATTTTTTGTTTTTCATTTTAGAGGGAGACAGATGGGGAGTGTGGCTGAGACACTGATGATGTTTTAATCCAGGAAGCAGGTTTTCGAGTCTGAATATATCTTGCCAATTATCAACAGTAGCTTTGCTTTCACTCTCAGTTCATGGCTTTCGTGTGAAAAGAAAACCAACAAATGATGCTGGTGTTGCTTGCAGACACTGACATGACCCAAGAAGTGCTGTCTGTGGGAAAGTGACAGTGGTGCCACCTGTAACAGGAATGATTAATTGCTGTGGGTATGAGTGAAAGTATTTATCAGAATGTTAAACTTTTGAGATCAATTTTTTGGGTCAGGTGAAGAAAATACTGAGTTATAATAATCACTGTCTATCTTGCCCACACTGCTTTTTATAGCTTGCCACTTTTATACTTGACTGTTCACTCCCATAAATTCATTTTGTATTGGATACTATAAAGCAAGAATAGTTTTTCTTCATCTAATGCTTTGCAAATGCTAGGCCTATTCAATCTTTTCTTCCTTACTAGTTTTCAAAACAATGTCCTTAATATTCACATAAACTATATAGATTTTATCATAACTGATTATAGTTTGATTTAGTGGCATGATTTTCATTTTATTCACAATTTTCTAGGAAAATTATATTTTTAGAGTGATATAGTACTGGTAACTTCTATCTCTTTCTCATCTCCTTATCTTTCCTTTCTTGAGCCTCAGTTTACAATTTAGCAGAAAACAAAACAAAATATACAAAACAAAGAATTCCTTAGTGAAAGATTATTGAAGTCAAACCCATGTCTAAAAGTGTTATTGTTGGCTCAACTGCAAGTTGCTTTTGAAGAAAAATGTTGATATTTCTATTCTCTTCACTGATTATTCTGGCTCACCTTTCAGCAATAGCAATTATATTAACCTGTTAATGAGCGCTCATTATTACCTGGGTCTGCACTAGAGGCTTTATAGGCAATTTCATATTTAATTCTCATAACTGTGCTACAGATGATAGCACTGAGGTCCAGATTGGCTGACTAATTTTCCCATATTCACACAGTCCATCTGACTGATGGAACAAGAAATCTCATTAGGATCTGTCTTACTCTAAAGCCAGTGCTCTTTGTATTACTAAACAGAGCCTCAGTTTTAGCTTCTAAAATTCATTTTCTATACCAGTACTTTACTTTGCACTTTGTGAGATTTTCAAGTGCATTCCCCATCCATTTTTCTCCCAAGATACTGTAGAGAATGTTAGGGCAGATTGGCAACCAGACAAGAGAAAGAGGTCTGGGATCTCAGACTTAGAGTCCAATCATGTCTCAACCAGTTTTTAACTGTGAAGCCCCCAGCACAGCACCATCACTCTGAGCCTTAAGTTTTACATATATAATTTGAATATGGTAATAAACCAAATCTTGCATGATGATTCAATGAGATAATACATACAATATTAATGCAACATGTAAGATGGTACTTCATACCCTGGCGTACTTAGTGTATTTATTATGTGGCATTTAACATATGGATTTTTCAATTTAAATATATAATTTTGTATGTGCCTTTCAAATCATTGACATTTTTTGCTCCTTGATGACACCTTAATTCAAGGAGCTCTGAAAGTGTTTATAATATAAGAGAGCCTCTGGGAAAAAATAGAGACTCCCAATATTGACACATAAATGGTCACCTCTGTGGTGACCAGAGGTCCCTGGATAGAAAAGAATGACTGTGAATAACTTCTGTCTCTGTTGAATGTGGGAATTTCTGTAGAGAAAGCCATCACTTTACAGATTATACATGCAAACCCTTTAAACTTCTTCTAACTTATGCTGTATTTAATTTAGCTGAGAGGCACATGCTTTTTACCGACTTCACCACATCAGTTAATTAGGTATTGCATGTGCATGGTTTTATAAGGCATTGGAAGGATTTTTTTGACTAATATCATCCTATCTTATCAACTTTTACTTCTGAAGATTTATTAAGATAACACTGGTATAGTCCCTGAATGATCACTAGTGGGATACAACCGGTCATGTGCTAGAAAATGTTTAACAATCAAATCTTCAGGATAAAAGAAACACACACACACACACACACACACACACACATATTATGAGGTCCACACACACACACAGAGCTCTGTTTTGTATTGTTGGTTGATTTTCTTGGTGTGAATCCTCCTACCATAGCTGATTTCAATGTGACATCACTAAACGCGTTGTTGGGAAGAACTCTAGCATATCACTCGATATGGCTCACTTACAAGCGAATTTGCTTGACAAAGCCAATCAAATGTAAACATGTCTGAGAACAATGACAGATAATTTGGAAATAGAAACAAGATGCAATAAGACTATTGGAAATTGCAATATCCTTCAGTCACCAGGTGACCCACGTTATAAATTTTCTTATGGAAGAAGTAATCACCTGAACTCATATAGACTAACTTGCTCTATGACCAGCTTCTATGTTAGGATCTAGTACTTTAACTTGGAATAATTTAGTAGTCTCATACAAAGGCACTACTCTACTGAACAGAAATGTTTTGAAATTTACTAACAAATCCTACTTTATTTTCTCCTAAACTTGGTAAATCATATGGTGAAAGGAATACAGGTTATAAAAATGCTCAATAACCTTAATTAAGAAACAATAATTAACTAGAAGACAAGCCATTAATGTTACCTTACTAGATACAAGGGATTTCTAAGATCCTAAAATTAAAAAAAAAAAACTATTAGTCGAAGTGACCCCCAAAGTTAGAGCACACATACTTCAGAAAATTTGATTTTTATTCTGACTTGAATTTTTCCCCTTTAATCCCCAAAATGAGACAACAGTAATTTGCTTTCTCTCTAAAGTATAAAGTCCTGATAATATGTCTTAGACCTAATTGGTTCTAAACATTTTTTGCATAAATCATTGTTGGCATAAATAGAGTCAATAAAATAAAATAAATGTGGAATAAAATAATGCATAAAATTATGTAGAAAAAGAGGGCAAAGACATAATTAGGGTGGATGATACAATTTTTACACTACTACTTGCTCTATGTATACCAAAGTTGAGTACAACATCCTGCCCATTAAAGCATTTTATCTTTCTGTATTATTTAAGTTGATGGCAAGAAACTCCAATAAATGTTACTTAAACAGACAAGCTGGTCATTAACCTCTACTTCTCCCTCAATCACCAAATCTTGTCAAGTTTATCTCTAGATATTTCAAAAATTGATGTCCTCCATCTTTCCTTATAAACACTTTATTAAGCCTTTTTCAAATCCCTGCTGTATTTATAAATGGGAACAAAAGTTATAATAATATTATTGTCAGGTTATGATTAATTGAGGTCATATGTATCAAACACTTAAGCTAGCATCTGATACTTAATATGATACACTTTCAAATTTAACAGTGATTGTTATTATTATTATTATTACCATTCATTGTCTCATAATTGGTATTGAGTGCCTTCTATACATCATACACTGTTCCAGGTTCTGGTTACTCATCAATGAATCAACCAAGGTTCCTTTTCTCATGAAAATTGCATTTTAGTAGATGAACACAGAAAATAAAATAATATAAATTATGGCAGGTGGCAATAAATGCTACGTAGAAAAAGAAAGTGAGTGTAGGAATACAGAAGGAATGCAGTATAGGGTGATAGAGAGGGAGATGCTATTTATATAGGCTGTGCAATAATGTGAAATTTAAGAAGTGCCTTGAATGATGTTCAGATGAACGCCTTGTGGATGACTGAGGGAAAGGCATTCTAGGATGAAGGAACAGAAAGTGCAAAGGCCTTGAGTACATATTATGTTCGTGAATGATCACAGAAGCCAAAGTGGCGATAGCAGAGTAAACTTGGGAGAGGAGGTAGGGAAAAAGAAGGCAGGGTAGGGTCATCTAAGGTCTAGTTTTGTTTTTCTGTTTCAGTAGTCTTTCTGCTTTCTACTTGCCCTACTCAAATTTACAGTATACAAAGCTACTTGGTGTCTTTCTAAAGTGCAATTTACCCACACTATTCCTTTGCTTAAAAGCATTCAGAAATATTCTATCACTTACAAAGCACTTTACATAACATTCAAGGGGAGCCATGACTTGCTTTCTATTTCCCAGGCACATATCTAGCCATGCAATACTTTGGATTTTATGTTTCCAAAGCCCCAAATTCGTTTGCTTTTCCCCAGGTACACCATGCTGCTTGTATTAGCATTTACTATCTCTTATTTCTAGAAAACGCTTTTCTCCTCTCTGAGTCTGAATAATCTTTGCTTACCTACTGAAATTCAGCCCAACTGTCACTTCCTTAGGGAAGCTGTTTCTAACCTGCTCGGGTTTGGAATAGCTGTCCCTTCTTCCTGCTCACAGAATCTGCACACATTTGTGATCATTGCATTTGTCTCTCTTGCTAGGCTTGGTGCCCCTTGAAATTAGGTGATGAGACCTCAGGGTTAAACCCTGTAACTGACATGTATTAGACACTCAGTTAATACTTATTTAATGGATAAGTAAATGAACAAGTGAAATATGCCGAAGAAAAGTTTCTGATGCTTCCCACTGGAGCAGGATGTCCAAATACATTACAAATGTTTCAAAATTTTTATAGAGAAATGGGAGTAACTTGCTTTCCTTTTTCACATTGTACATTTTAATCTTCCCTTTAGAATTGAAACAAACTAAAGCACTTGCCTAGCTCCATAAATTACTTTGGTAAATTTCAACACATCTGCTCTTAAAGCAGCTTTAGAAAGGCTGGTTAAACACATACCAATGTTTCTAGGGATATTCTTTTTCAGACAGGCTCATTCAATGTTGAGAGGTAAAGACTTTCCTTGTCAGAACCATGATTTTAGAACACACATCTTTTACTCTTTATTCTTTAGCAGTAAATCCCCTAAAGACTCATTTTATGCTCACCAGTGATTCAAAAAACCAAGAAACAACTGCTCATATTGAACAAACCACTTTTTTCCTGGTCAAATAAACATTTCGATAACCTTTGAGTAGGAGAGCTCCATTCTGTTGTTGAGGCCAAAAATTTAATTCCTATTCCTATGTTTTTTGTTTTTCAAAATGTTAGTTGCTGACCTTGGAAATAATAAGTCAATTGGCAATAATGCAGTCAATAAAAAGGACCATTTAATGAAAAAATAGGAGACACTTGAGAACAGAAAAAAATTTTAAAAACATTATTTTTCCTGTGGGTTTCATAAGCAATTCTCTAGATTCAATACTCATGTCAGTGAAGTATTTTGTAACAACCCAATTTAAAATCTACAGCAGTGCTTTCAATGTCTGCTGATGATCTAATGCACTTTCAATCAACAGATAACATGAGATTTTAATAAAGAAATATTTATTATAATCATAAAATTGTATATCAGAAAAATACCCTTGAGCTAGACTTTATTTCTTTGTGTTATCTGGAATTGTATGCCATAACTCTGACATATGGGGTTATCACATCAAATAAAAGCATAAACCATTTTCACTTCTCCAGATTAATTGGAAAAAGCTTATTTCAAAAAAGAAATGTGGTTCAATGCTTATTAAATGGCTTTAAAAATACATTATTATCTTCCAGCATTTTGTAAGTAGGTCTCTGGAATGTCAAGTTCAGGGTTTATTTATTTTATGTGCTTGAATAACTAGACAAATTGTTCATTGAACTTATCAATGCTTAGTAATTACTTACGGTACAGAAAGTTTCTCTCATTGTTTGCATAAATACTATACTTGAGCATTTTCTTCTATAATAAAGGAAGTTTATACATTTTTTCCCTTTATGTTCTCAAATTATTAAAAGTATTTGTGCTTTCTTATGTTAAGTGTAACTCACTTAGGAAAATAATAATGATAATTTTAAATTATAAAAGTGAAATTAGCATAATACAAAATTATTAATATAAATACAGCAATTTATAAAAAATTAATTAAACAAGAAAACACAATTTAATATTATTCCTGAAGCTGGACTGGCAAAAAGCTAAGATACTGAAAAATTATTCTTTACTTACTACTGATGCAAGGATATTAGGAAACTGGTTTTGATTTATTTTTCTTGTATTAATGAACAAAGTTTCTCATTAATAAGCAAAATTTAAATTCAATAAATCTATTAAGCCCATAATATATGCAGATATTTGTGTTTAAAAGAATATAAACGTTAGCAAGTCATGATCCTCCCCTCTAATATAGTGGAAGAGAAAGAGCATATTCCCATATTCATCTAAAATTGAAGATAGTACACAAACTTGATGAAATATACACACACACAAACAGCCCTACACTCACAGACAGACACACAGAATAGTCCTAATTCAGGGGAATGAAAATGAAGAAAGACTCATAGATGAGATGGATTTGAAAGAAGTAGGGTTTGTAGAGGTAGTGATGGTGGTAAGAGGGAGACAGAAAGAAATGAAATAGCACAAGCCCTAAGATGGGAAAACATAGCCCACATCCAGTAAAAAGCAAGTCTCTCAACATCACTGATGCATATAATTCATTTTTCTGGGAAAAGTCATGTGGAAAGGCTGATTTAGATATGACAATAGTAAGCCATGATTGCCATGGTGAGTCATGTGCACATCATCTGTAGCCAAAGAGAAGCAGGTAAAGCTTTTTTAGCCCTGACCTAATGAGATTTACTTTCTCTGGTAATGGGATATAGACTGAATTCTAATAGCGATCAAATAGGTATATACTATTGGCAGAATATGGATAGGTTGTCTATACAGTGGCAGGCATATATTCGGCATGATAATCATATATTCTCTAGAAGTACAGGAATAAATATTAGATTGTCTTTGTTTAAAATTTGTTGTAAATCATGACAGCATTTCAATTTTACAAATTAATATATGGGACTTGTCATTAGAACCCTCACACATTTCACAGAGCGTGTCTTCTCAGGGAGACTGAGCGTTTGTCACTTTGCTCTCACAGTGGCATATGCTTTCAGCTTATATGACATACTATAATTGTGTACCAACACATCCTAAATATGGATAGTGTTATAATAAAACACATTTGAATTGTAAAATTTTATTATATTTTCTATCTAGATAAGTTACTTGAAAATCTTTGTTTAGCCCAACATTTTACTACTTACCTCCATGTCCTTAAAAGAGTTGTCAAAGTTAAAGATGAATTATGTATTTTTCTTTTACAAAAAGTATTGCTCGGAATTTGACATTTTGTGGAAAGACAAGTAACTATCAGTGATAACCTACTGATGAGCTGTTATAAAATTAAATATAAAAGAACATAAAAGTTCTGTTTTTTCAACAGAAAGATGACCTCTTTACAATGAATGAGAAAGCTTGCTTTTGAAAAGAAACCTGCACTATGGGCAGTGTCATTTTGAAAACAGGTGTTTGGAATTGTGTCAGGTATTATGTGATTTTATTGTTATAATAAGATACTAAGATGTTAATAACTCCTTTAAAATCTCGTGTATAATGCACAGAAAAAAATAAAAAATTTATTGGAAGCAGAATTTTCTTCTCTCTTTAAAAATCTTCTAAATGAAGAGATTCAGGAGAGGTTTAAATCAATTTACTAACAATTTTTAAAAATTCCCATTAGTTTCTAAATATTTCTTACCAGCATTTCAATAAAAAACTGTGAACAGTTGGTTGTTTGGATTAAATATGCTGATCAGCATAAAGTCATCACAACCACTAATGGCCTTCTTCCTTTTAGATCCATACATCTTCTGTGGTGTATTTTTCAGGTATGACAGTCATTAAAACACATTTGTGAAAATATTTATATTAACAAGGGTCATAAATTACTAAATCACAAATTTCTAAATAGATGATCAAAAATAGAGATTCATGATCAACCATATTTCTTTCATTAAAGTATTATCAATATTAGATTTTAGTGAGGCCCAAAACCTTGTTTAATAATTAAAATTAAAATGTTATTTATCCTTTTAAAAGGATATATAAAAGGATTTTAACTAAATCCATATTAATGTTTGAAGAGGCCACTGATATAGCTAGGTAATTTCTATATCTTTATTGCGATGGACTCTTCCCTTCAAATAAAATCTTCATGAAAATCTAACCACATACATTAATAAAAACCAAAATTATATTAATCAAGATGGGTTTGCTTTGGGCTTTGGAGTATATGTGAGAAATCCCAATAGCTCAGCACCCTCTTCCTTGACTCCTCTCAACAGTTGGAAAGTCCCGGACCCTGGTAGCACAGTTTGAAGAGCATTGATCTAAACGACAATTAAAGGTTGTTTTCAACTGGGTAATGGCATATACGACATGTTCCATCAGTCACATCTTTTTATCTTCCATTCCTTGAACTGCTTTTTCACTCCCCTCTATTCTAACAATTTACTCTTCATTTTCCCATCAACATCTTAACTGCATATAGTCCTATTGGTGAGCTACTAACCACCAACAAAAGCTTAAGTTTTCACACTCACTAGTGTTCCTAAATGTAAGTTTGATCAAAACTGTCATTCTTAAAACAGAAACCTGTGGATAGAGATTGTGGGAACAAATTAAAGCACTCCACATTTTATCTCCTGACCTTTGAAAAGATATTTCTGGAAATCTTCTAGCATATAGGTCCCCTCGAAGTAGGAAACAGTGACTGCAGCACACATGCTGATTGGGCTGAACTCAGAAGCTGGATCCACCCTTGGACTCTATAGTTTTCCACCCAGGGGAGGTATTGAGAATAATCCTTATCCCAACAAGTACCTTTTCTCGGAAGACACCTGTTTCAATAATCAGTTCTGAGCTTGATATTGGTGCTGATGGGTAAGGGTTGACAGGGAGTGATTTTAACTAAATAGTTTATGTGAGACTATTTCAAGTCTAACACAGAGAAAAGTCAGTAGTTGGTCTGGCCTCCTGGGCTAGTGTTCAGATGCTATTCTCTATCTTTATGATTTCATTCTTTGTACATATAACAAGCTATAATGGCATTTTAAAAATCATTACATAGTATCTTGAGATATATTTTCCTGGCATATTTTTAAGTCACAGTTATTGTTATTTAAACTGCAATAAGTACTGTTAATGTGCTTATATTTAAAATAACTATAATTCTAGTTAATAACAGGTATAAATTCAGAACACAAATAATTCAAACAGGAAACACATGTAGATGGTGAAAATTTCCTTAAATCATTGATAATCTTATTACAGTTTCTTTACCTATATTCCTTTTAAAGTTAGTAGACACAAATTTTTATAATAACTAGTGTCTATGGCATCCTTTTAAGAAATATACTTCTCCCACCTAATGGAGCTGGCAAATTACATGGCCCCATCTCTCCAGCCACAGGGATGGTTCTGTGTCCCAAGCTGGCTAACCAGACACCCTTTTTTCCAAGTTACAATGTTGTTATACGTATTGTGTTATGACACAGTCTTTCTATTCGAGTTATTCCATGGACATTTGAGCAGGTGAAAGAACGAGAGTGAGAGAGAGAGAGAGAGAGAGAGACAGTTGTGATATGCTTTGAAACCTGTGTCTAGTCTTGGTGAAATCTAACTGGATTTTTCAGTCAAATTAGCCACTATATTTACCATCTCTTCATAATTTTCTTCTCTATTAATCTGACAATTTATGGTGTATTGTTTCATTTTTTATTAAAATATTTTCTTAGGCTATATTGAGTTTCATTTTAATTGAAAGATGTCTATCCATTTAATCATGTACACAAAAAAACACATATGCTAATATTGTGACAGATTAAAAATGGCCACAAATTATTTGACATCCCTCCCTTTGAAAGGTGAGGACAACATCCCAACCCCTTGAATCTAGGCTTTGAGTATGACAGAACTGGTGCTTACCAGTTTTGGACCTGGTCATTAAGAGGCTTGGTAGTTTCTACTTCCTTTTCACGGAGCCCTGAGCTTTCATTTAAGTAGTCAGACCATTTTCTGTGCAGGCTATGCAAAACCTCAAAATAACCCCATGGAGAGGCCATGAGGGGAGGGAGACAGAGACTGAGACAGAGGCAGGAAGATAGAGAGAGGCTCCACCAGCCCCAGCTGTTTCAGCCCTAGTCATTCATATCATCCCAGCAGAGGCCCCAGTTATTGGGGAGCTGAGATAAGTCCCTGGGCCCAGCCCAGATTCTTGACTTACATAATATTGAAATCAAATAATGCTAAATTGTTGTTTTAAGCCACTTCATTTTGAGTAGTTTGACAAAAATTGAAAAAAAATCAATGGAATGGCTATAAAAGACATATGTTTGGATTATATTCTTATTTTTCAAGTTTCTGTCCTTAGAATATATTATTTCTGCAAGCAAATGAAAAAAAAACAGAAAAGCAAGTTGATACATGTTAATAATCACTTATTAGCTTTTAGTTAGCTTTATTACTTTTCTTAAATACTGTAACAGAGAATGCAACCCCATTATTGGCTGCATCTGCTATAGACCACTTCTATCATTCCCATCTTTTTTATTCCACTGCCAGGAAATATTCAGATTCTTTACATTTTTCTCTTTCCTCTCCATATATTTACAAAATGTTACCATGTTTGTGAATATTTTGTACACCATTTAAAACTTTTGCAATATATTGTTAACATTTCCTTGCTGATAAACATTCTCATATAAATATTTATATATCCACATAAGTATTTCACTATTTTGCTTAAAATTTGCTATTATTTAATAGTTACTTTTTATCATTTCAGTCATTAGTACTTTCCCTTATGATTTCAAGATGACTGCTGTAGGTCCAGTCATGTCCACACTTAAGGCAAGAAGAGAAAAAAGACAGCAGCACCTGCATTTGTCAGCTTTTAACAAAAAGTTAGAAATTTTACAGAAAACTCCAACATATTTTGATACATGTAATTGGCTAGAATTATGTCAAATTCCTCACTTTCTTGACCCCTGTACCCCCAGAACACACTGGTCTGGAAAAGTAAATTTTTAGCTAGGCCTATTCTCATCTCCCTAAATTCAAGATTCTTTTAACAGGAAAAATGGGGGAATTGATAGTGGCTTTGCCACTATCTACTCTTAATCCAGCTTAAAGTGTATGATGAGGAGATAGACAGGGAAGGAGAGAGAGACAGGGAGAAAGAGGGAGGGATGGGGGTAAAAGAGGGAGGGGGAAGAGAGAGAAGGAGAAGGGAGAAGAGAGGGGGAGTGAGGGGGAAAGAGGGAGAAAATTCACAGTATTCATGCAAGATTTGGGGGAGATGGAAGAATAAGGGTTTTGGAAATTTTAGTTTCTCTTATAATTCATGTAAAGTATCCTATGATCATACTTGATGAGTGAATCATACAAATAGATGTAACAAAAAAATAATACAAATTGAAGGGAAATGCTCATAGATAAATGAACATGGTACACTTGCTTGGAGGAATTTTGGGTTTTTAAATTGAGCATAAAGGAAAAGGTATGACTTGACATTTCTCTTAAGAGTCTGGATGCAGAATAAGCAACTTATCTTTGGGTTAAAATACAAAACCAAACTAAAAAACACCCAAACAAGAATTTCTGTAGGTTCCTGAGGATGTAGCATAGCGTAACTCAATACGATTTCAATTATTCAATGCCCCATGTTTGAGCATACCTTCCGTGTATTTACTGTGAGTTTTTGAAATTGATGTACATAATGGAATTACAACACTTACTTCACTCCTAAAAGCTTGGATGCTTTCAGTGTCGCACTTTACCCTCCAAATTGGTATGTGCTCTATATTATTACCTAATGTTTGTGGCTCTTTTCCCATAGTCTTATCTCAATTCAGAAATTGCCTACATTTGGAGTAAAAGTAATAAGTTTTTCTCTTCTTCAGTTGTTAAAAAGAGCTAAGCTTAAAATATCAACTGAGGTTATATTTCTCATCATCCTAAACTTTAACAGGCTTTCTGTCCCAAATATAAAAACGTTGGTTGATACCGTGAGCCTTGTATTATTAGGATAAATGTTTGACTTGAATTGTGGCTGCAGCAGTTATTACTAGAGAGAAACCTGGTCAAAATTGAAAAAGAGGAAACTACTTTTTTTCCTTTCTTTTTAACTTCACTTCTTCTATTAGTAGTTCTGTCCATTGCATACCTCATTCTTTTAATATACATGTTAAATAGTTTTGAGCAACTAGAAATCAAACACTGGGAATACAATGGTGAACAAGATAGAAATAATCCTTGTTCTAAGAAAATTTGTAGCCTAGTGAGGGACACTGGAAGTTAAGGGTCTTATATTTTTGTTCTCAGTGGTCTGAAAAAGTCTTGTACCCAGTTATCAATCAAATTTTTTCATCGAGGTATGACTAACCTTTCCTACAAGCAATTTTAATAATGCTGTGTGTAGCCCAAAAGATTCCTGAAAATTTAACAGCTGGCTCTGGAGTGCCATGAGCCAGCTCCAGCACACTACTGTATAAAAGCCTTATAGGAGTGGATTGAGGAATGAGTAGAGATGAGGAACTAGATAAAATAAAGATTAGACAACAGATTCCAGGAGGTTGGCTGTAAAGGAAACCAAAATTACAATGAGGTGTGTGTGTGCATGAGCGCATGAAGACTGCAAGTGCATCTGTACATGTCTTTATGGGTATATGTTTTAAGACGAAAAACATTTTTTGAGCATATGTGTGTAATGAGTGTAATGAACCAGTGGAGAGAGAGAGTGTAAAGAAAAAGTTAACGACTACATTATATTGCTAGCTTGCTATTGGGTCTCATCTGGATAAAATCATTTAACTCACATCATGTATCAATGACAACCTGCTAATAATTCATACCTCAGTTTTTATTGTTGGTATTAGGCATAAAATGAGATATTACATGTAATGCACTTACACAACTACTGAGAAGTGAATTGAAGGTTGAAATTTAGCTAATAAAGCAGTCAATGAATGGGTTAATTTTGGTCATATATCTATATACTTAGAGGCAATAATTAATATTATTTAGACTCTTCCTCACCCATCTTCCCTTCAATTCCAAAATAGTGAGGGGTTTGATTTATAGTTGGCTTATTCATTAAAATATGTACTTATTTGTATGTTTCTTAACTCAGGTAAAATATTCTGCACCTCATTTCATAGAGTTTTGGAGCTGATATAGATCATAGGCAAAGTATAAGGCCAACATATTACTGAATTAACACTGATTACAGCTAATGAGCTATTCTTTTGTCCTGGGACATACTTTCTGTAATTTGTTTTCTTGTTCCCACTTACCAAGAGCTCTCTCACTCCGTTAGCTCAGATAGTTGGTATTAATATTTTTAGGACATTTGGTGAAAAAAGGAAATTTATAATAAACAGGATTAATATTTTCTGGATAAGACTAATGAAAACAGAAGAAATACTTCACTGATTTGCATAGAATGAGGAAAATTTCGTGTTTTCCCACATAGCTCCATTATGCTACTTGACTCACATCATTAAAGAGGTTACTCTTCACTTACTAACCTCTTTAAAGAGAGACTTATATCTGAGCCAGAGGTATACCATGGGATACATTGCTTATAAATGTAATTCTATATTCTGGCTACAGTAATTTTCTTAGAGGCTTTAGATATATTCTTGAAAATTGGGGAGAGCGGTTTGGAACTATTTGACCAATAAACCCACCTAGTCATATACAGGCAATATGGTAGAGTGGGTTAAGAGTACAGATTTTTGTATTAGGCTATATGGGTTTGAAACTCTGCTTTATGATTTACTGCCTAGATGAACTTCAGCAAATTTCTCGATCATGCGTCTCAGTTCCCTCCTCTGTGAAATGGAGATAATCATAGTACTTATAGAAAAATGTGAAATTTACATGAGTTAAAACTCACCAAGTACTTAGAACTGTGTCTGAGGCATATTAGTGATGATTTGGTTGTTATTATGATCATCATCATGATCGTCTTTCTCCCCTATCCCCAGTCCTCTTTGGATTTACCTTTTCTGGTAGTGGCGTCAGTAAAAACACTCAAAATATAAAATTATTCCTTATTTTATTCCATTTTTACTCTCATTCAAGTAATTGCCTATTACTGATTTTCTCTCTTTGATGTTTCCATCATTTGTGTATGATTTATATTCCCACCATCACCGATGTAGTTCAGAACCTTACTGTTTTTCACTGATACAATTATATGACCCCCTTAATTGAACATCTGTCTGCCTTTCTTCATTCAGCATTTTTAAAGTGCCTCCTCTAAACTTTCAAATCCAAATTGCATACGACCGTCAAAGTAATTATTCCAAAGCATGGCTGTAATCATAAGAAAATCCTGTTTCAAGCAAAAATGTTTCTTTTTAGACAGAGAATAAAATATGAATAACTTGGAAAGCGTGAAAGCCCCTTCAGGAGTTTACCTCAATGTAATTTCTAGATTTATTTCTTATTATTCCCCTTCATATGGGATATATCCCCAGACAAGCAAAATTAATCAGTATTTCCAGAACACATGAGTGTACTTATGACATGTTATTAGATTTTTGGAATCGGCTTTAGAGGCTCCTCATAAGAATTTAAACACAAACTAGAAAATAAATAGAACAAAGAAATAAGTCAAGATACTATTATGTGAGTAATGGGTAAAAAACTGATGATGAGACTTCTAAGAGATGTTTTCAAGTATTTGAAAGGCTATTGCATGAATGAGGAATTAGCTATAGGTCTTTAAGTCCTCAAAAATAGACATGTAGATGATGGAACATACTGAGATATCAATGCCAGTTCAAATGAAGGGGAAACTGTTTTATAGTAGGAGTATTATGCAGGTAGACTATATCTCATAGAGTAATTAAAATTTTTTTACTAAAGGTGTTTAAAAATGTTTTATATTCATGTGATATGGACTTGGGAAAAGTAAGATATGCTCAAAATTGCCTGGATGATTTGCTTAAATAAAGTGTGCTTAAAATAGGGTCCAGGTGGTCCATTTGAAGAAATTGTAGGCAATATTATGTGTGTCTGTATATGCACATTTTCTTTTTTTATGAATACGGGACGGTGCCTTTCAGTACTCTCAAAGGACTCAGCAAATACACTCAGCACACATTTCTATCTCTAGCTCTCTATCTAGAAAGACAGAAGGCAAAATGGCAGAATTATTAACAATTGGTGAACTGGTATACTAATATTATTTGTATAATTATTTATATTTCTTCCTTCCGAAAATTTTCATAAAAATTGAGGAAAATAGAGAGTAAATGGACAAAATGGATTTTAAAATATTATTAAATTACAGGCATGTATTTATTATATATTTAGGATTTTATTTGGGAGAAAAATAATCTCTCCACTCTCACAATCTTTTTGCCATAAAAATAAACCAAAGTGGGGGCCGGCCCAGTGGCGCAGTGGTTTTCACAGGCTCTGCTTCGGTGGCCTGGGTTGGCAGGTTTGGATCCTGGGCATGGACATATACATCGCTCATCAAGCCATGCTGTGGCAGTATCACATATAAAAAGTAGGGGAAGATTGGCAGAGATGTTAGCTCAGGGATAATCTTCCTCAAGCAAAAAGAGGAAGATTGGCAACAGATGTCAGCTTGGGGCCAATCTCCCTTACCAATAAATAAATAAATAAAAGTGGTCTGCTTGAGGCCATGATGGAGTAACTGGTAATAGACATGTCTTTCTCATGCAGTACTAGGCAAAAAATATGTGTCAACTATTTTTAGACATTAGTAAATAGGCAGTAAAAGACTGTATTCTTGTGGAGATAGCTACATGCTTGCCTCTATTCTCTTCCTGGAGGCACATTCTAGTCCAGAGTACATGGAGATAAAACCTAAGCAGAGCATGGTAGTATTTTGAGGTGAGGAGTCAGAGATGGATGTTAGGGGCTGCTAAAATGGTTGGAATTTGTGGGACAGAGTATTGTAGAGAAGATAACTGTGAAGCAGGAGACCCCAGATGCTGTGCGATATACACTGTAGATTTTTTTGCAGAAGTTTGGAATATGTATGCACAGAATCTCCAATGCTTGGCACAACAGTTACTACAAAGCTGAGAGGAAAGTGGAGACACTCAAGTTTGCATAGTTCTCAGAAATGTTGCACTTCTCACCAAGCCAGAGTAGGGAGATCTTGCTATGTATCCCAGGCATTTAGTTGAGATTCCAGAAAGGCCATATCTTAGGAGAAAGAATGATGTATCTAGGACTAAGAACAAACTGAAATATACCGGGCCTAAAAAACAAACAAACAAACCAGGAAAGAATACGCCAGTAATTTAACTGGTTGCCAGAATATAATTCAATATCCTTTAAAAGAAGGTCTCATAATCCAGGCTCTACCCAATGTATCACACAATGTCCAGCATGTAATCAGAAATTTTTGTACATGTAAAGAAAAAGGGAAAAAAAAAAACCTTAATCAAGATCCCAATATGATTTACCGGTTAGAATTGGCACACAAAGACTTTAAACATCCATTACAAATATATTCTAGGAATAGAAGGAATAGGATGACGTAATGAGGTAATGAATAGGCAGTGTCAGCAGAGAAATGGAACTGTTAAAAAAGACCAGAATAGAAAGTCTAGGTAAAATATTACATAATCTGAAATTTAAAAATTCACTTGATGGGGTTAACCAAAGATTTGAGAGTATAGAGAGAGGAAAAAAGAAGTTTGTGAACTTGGACACAGATCAATATAAATTATCTCACTGGAAAATAGAAAAAAAAAGTAAACATGAACAGACCCTTAGTAACTTATAGGACAATAGCATGCATTCTTACATATGTACAACTAGAGTTCCAGAAAGAGATGAAATATGGGCCAGAAAAAAACACTAGAACAAAAAAATGTCTTAAAATTTCCCAAAGGTGGTAAAAAATATCAAACCACAGATCCAAGATGCATAGTTAAACCAAGTTAAAAAAATGCAAAGAAAATCATACCAGTGTATATTATAGTGAAACTGTTATAAACCACAAATAGAGAAAATTTTAAAATCAGAGGGAAAAAAGAAATATTACCCAAATGGGAATACGATACATTTACTAGCTAACATCAGAAAGGATGACCTTCAGAAGACAATATAATAACATCTTTAAAGTATTGAAACAAACAAAAAAACCTGTCACCCTAGATTCTATAGTCAGTAAACGTAACCTTCAAAATTGAGGACAAAATAAAAATGTTTTCAGATAAATTGAAACATGAGGAGATTTATTACCAATCGACCTGTACCATAAGGAAGGATTTAGGAATTTCTTCAGCCTAAAGGCAAATGATAACATATAAAACTCAGATTTTCAAGAAGAATGAAAAGCACCAGAAAGATAAATACGTGAATAAATATTTTTTTGAAAAACACAAAATGACCTTTACATTTTTGTCTCTCATTTCTGTAAGAGAAGAGTGACTATTCACACCAAAAATTATAAAATTGTATTATTGCATTCATAACAGAGGTAGAAATAAAATCTATGACGACATTAGAAAAGAAAGGCGGGAAATAGAATTATACTGTTGTGTAGCTACTATATGAAGTTGTATAATATTCAATCTAACTAGATGGAATAAATCTATTAAAATAAAAAATACAAAAAGCAAAAGCTAAAGGCTAATAGAAAAAAAATAAAAACTAAAGATAATAAAAAATGAATTAAAAGAGAGCACAAATAAGTTGTAAGTAGAGGGATGGATGGAAAAAGATATATTGTGCTAAGAGTAACTATAGGAAAGCTAATATGTATACACTATTATTAGTTGAAGTAGACTTTAAGACAAAGAGTGTTATGAGGTAAATGTTGACATTTCATCATGATTAAAGGAAAATTCTGACAGTTTTATGGGTGTCTGTCCCTAACATTAGAATGCCAATGTACATGAAACATAAATTGAGAGCACTAAAAGGAGAAAAGACAAATTCACAATAATAGTTGATTTAAACACAGCTTGCTCAGTAATTGACAAAGCAAGTAGAAAAAAGATCAGTAAGGAATTCTTGTTTTCCTTCCCTTCCCATCCTCTTTGTTTAAAAAAATTTATTTGTTCTCTTCTATTCCTTTCTCTTCCTGTCTCTTTTCTTCTCTTGAGATGCCAGGGCTAGCAACATCTGTGGAGAAGTACAAAATTGGCTGCTGGAAATGGCAGAACTGCCAGGGCCCTGTCAGAAAAAGCAGTCAGGGCTGAGAAGGCACGCAAAGTCAGCAAAGCCACAGTTTAGATGTTTTGGGGCCAAGGAGGGGACTGGTGACTTTGGGAGACTGGATATACTGTGTGTGTACATTTGATTGCGTGACCAAATCAGAAAATATAGTGCAGATAATGGGAGCCAGGCTTTTCACTTTCATAGAAGAAGATGTAAGTAAGGAAAAGACAGAATAAATGAACACTGTAGTGTTGGTTTTGAATTGGAGATATCAAGGTGAAATCATGGTTTTATTTTGCACATATATATAAATATAAATGTACATATGTACACATGTTTTTTAATTCTTCCTGCTGAGAGGGCCTAATAGCAAGGAGCACAACTAGTACCTAGACTTTGGTTTCTAAGTAGCTTTCTCCACTAAATGGAAACTGATATCCTGGGAGAAAAGGCTGAATCCAGAACTGCAACAGGAAATGGAAAAGATGAGCTTGGGATATCTTGCTGTGCTGAAAAGTAGGTGTTTATCCAATCCAAGAAATCATTGCTTACCTCAAAGTTGTAAAGTTGTTTCCTCCTGGAATTGTAGTCATTTCAACATAAAATCACCTCCGTGCCTTTGTTGAATAATCATACACAAAACACACATTTCTGGACTCTGTTCTGTGGATATTTGTCTATTCTTATGCCAATACATATTTTTTGATTACTGCAGCTTTAGATCATGTATCACTCCTTTCTGGAATCTAATCCAATATCATCTTTTTGCATTTCATTGTGATATCTTTTAGTCTCCATCAATAGGAAACATTTTCTCATATGACTCTTTTCATACGTAGCCCTGAAATCTTTAAAGACCACAGACTAGTTGTTTTGTAGAATACCCTTCAATTAGATTTTGTCTGACATTTCTTCATGGTTGCATTAGGAATATTCATTTTTAGCTGGACTACCACGGAAGTATATCGTGTTCTTCAAAGTGTGTCATCTCGTGGGAGCATACAATATCAATGTGTCCTATCACTATTGGTCCTGTTAACTTTGATCACTTGATTAAGGTGTAAGAATCCGATCCCTCAGTAAACATTCTTTCATTTGTTTAACATCCAGTGATGATTTTTGCTTGAAAAAATTATTACTCTCATGGTTCCCAAATGATGATTTTCTAATTCTTTCATTTCTTCTACTTTTTTTAGTTAGTGTTCTATGTAAGAAGGAGCTTTCCCTTCTCCCCTATTTATTTATTTAACAGTATGGATTCCTGGATTCCTATTTTATTCAATTAAATTATCATTTCTTCCTTTTATAATTGACTTTGTCGTGCAAATTGCCCCAAATTGCGCCAGTGGAAGCCCTTCCAAAAATGTTACTATGTTGTTTGGACCTCTTCTCTTATACATTGCTCATAGCAGGGTAAAATGGTGCAACTACTTTGGAAAACTGGCTATTTCAATACTACCTATTCATCCAAGAGATATGAATGAATAGGTCTGTGAAAAGCTTTATATGAGAATGTTCATGTCAACTTTATTAATAATAGCCTTAGACAAACTGGAAACAAACCTAATGGTCATCAGTAGGTGACAGAAAAAACACATTGTGGTAAATGCATATGATGCACTAAAAAAATAGCAAAATAATGACATGCTATAACATAGACAAACCTCAAAAAACACTATGTTGAGAAAAAAGCCAGCCACAAAAATGTAAATAATGTTTGATTTCACATACATTATATTTAGAAAAGGCAACAAACTGTGGTGGGATAAATCAGATTAGTGGTTGTCTGGTGTGTGTTTGGTTGGGGGGCGGAGATTGACTGGGAACAAGAATAAGGGAGCTTCCTGCGAAGATGGAAATATTTTATATCTTGATTGTTGTGCTGCTTACAAGATTTTATTAAATCTTGAACTTAAAATATTTGTGTCTACACCTAAAATATGGGAATCTTATTGTATAAAAATTAGAGCTCAATAAAATTGACAAAATTAAAGAAAAAATTAATATTATACTGAAATATACTTTAATAATTAAAATTATTAATGTAATTATACCAAATTATTGTAAATATAGTACTTTTTTTCTGGTAGAAGTGAGAATATTTTAGATTCTAGTTTGATTATTGTTGTGAAAGAAGTTGTCTGCTAATTGAACCAATGCATTTAAATGAATCAGCTACTACTCTGAGTAGTAGCTAATTTCTCTTAAAGGAGGCATACTTCACTCTTTTGAAAAATATTACCCTTTTTTCTTATAGCTGAATCTCAATATTCATTCTACTTTTGGTTATTAATTCAATAAATATTAACTGAGTGAAAATAGTGTTGAGCACTTTGCTAAGTTCTGGGAATAAAATAATAAACAAAGGGGAACGTGTTTGCTGCCTTTATGGAACTCACACTCCAGTGAATGGAGACACACAAGAGTTAAGTAATAACAAAAACACATGCAATGTTTCACCATGAGAAGAGCTGTGACAGAATGGGACACAGTGCCAATGGTAATAGAAAATCTGACCCAGCCAGGATGGCAGGAAAAAGGTTATGAGGATGTCAAATTTAAAGAGACCTTAAGGATATAACAATTAACCAAGGTTTAAGGGGAGAAACGAGCATTCTACACAGAAGGACCAATAAAAGCCTATAGTTGGTGTGACTATGATTTATACGAGGGAATTAAAGATAGGTTGTGTAGAGAGAAGCATAAATGGGACATGGTGCCAGAAAAATTTGGAAAGATGGATAGGGGCTAACTAGTGCAGGTCTTTGGAGGCCACATTAAGAGATTTCTCATTATATTGAGATATGGGGACAGAAATATTCAAGTATTTTAAACAAAGTTCCAAAGGATGTGTTTCACAAGAAAATATTTTAGCAAATCACAAACACTGTCTTGAGAACTGTTTGGAAGAGAATAAGTGTGGATACTCATAGAAGGCATAGTAATCTACTCGAGTAACCTAACAGAACTGATGTAAGATGGACTAAGGTAGTGATAGTGGAAATGGAGGAATTACACAAATTTTTTAGGAGGCATTTGATAGTACTTTGTGATGAATTAGATGTTTGCATTCAGGTGTGTGAGTGTGGAAGAGACTGGGCTCAGGTAAGAGAGGTTAAGGGTCAGGTATGACTCCTTGAGTCCAGCGGCTTCATCATATGGATGACAAATCTATTTAATGACTTGAAGATCATTGAAAGATGGCCAGTAATTTTCTTTTTCATTTCTATGTTTTAGTATGCTGGAATAGGAAAATATCATGAGTCACACTGATATTGAGTTGGTTTTGATATATACAATTCACAATGTCAATTAAATAGTTGTATACTGATTTTTGGAACTCTGTGGAGCATACCGGGCTGGAGACAGAAAGCTATGACTTAACTGGGTATGGATGATATTTGAAGCCATGTGAAAGATGATTTCTCCAAGGAAAAGTGTGGATAAGGAAATGCAAAAGAAATTTAAAAATTAATGAAATTTAACTTTTGATATCTACATTGAGGGAATGAGTTAACTGGGTGCCTTAGAAAAGTAGCCAGGAAAATAATGAGGAACACCAAAAGAATATCGAGTCAAAGAAGGCAAGGGAATTCTCCCAGATCTGCTTTCTCTTTTTGGTCAGAAATATGACCATTGTCAGCTTCTGAGCTTCACTGTTCAGGGATTGAATTTCTTCCTTTGATTCTAGTTAAAGACAACAAACAGGGGCCAGTCGCAGTGGCCCAGTGGTTAAGTTCGGTGCACTCTGCTTTGGTGGCCTGGGTTCGGTTCCCGGATGGGGACCTACACCACTCGTCTATCAGTGGCCATGCTGTAGCAGTGACCCACATACAAAATAGAGGAAGATTGGCAGCAGATGTTAGCTTAGGGTAAATCTTCCTCAGCAAAAAAGAGGAAGATTGGCAATAGATGTTAGGTCAGGGAGAATCTTCCTCAGCAAAAAAAAAAAGACATAAAACGTAGTGGCTTTTTAGACCCAACCTAGAGACTACCTTACTTGTGGGTATATGAGTTAATTCCAATAAATTCCCTTTACTGTCTAAGATGCTTTGAACTGGGCTCCTGTCATTTCAATAATGTAATTCTGAATAATGTATTTGTAATTTTGAGTGGTCACAGAAGAACTATACAACTTTTATGCAGGCAATGACGGATTTTGTTTACCTTGGTTTCACTCATCAATTTAAATGGAAACTGCAGCCAAGAAATCAAGACGAGGCTGAGACTTAGAAGGACAGCAATGAAAGAATTAGGAAAGAGCATCAAGTGTAAGGAAGTGTCATTAGAGACTAAGGCCAAGATTATCCACACCCACTTATTCCAATGACTATGTACTGGTGCGAAAGCTGGACAGTGAAGAAAGCTGACAGGAAAAAATTGATTCATTTGAAATATGGTGTTGGAGGAGAGCTCTACAGATACCCTAGACTGCCAGGAGGATGAACAAGTGGGTCCTGGAGCAAAGTAAGCCTGAACTATCTCTGGAGGCAAAAATGATAAAACTGAGGCTGTCCTACTTTGGGCATATTATGAAAAGGCAGGATTCTTTGGAAAAGACAACAATGCTGGGAAAATTAGACGGCAGCAGGAAAAGAGAAAGACCAAATATGAGGTGGATTGACTCCATAAAGGAAGTCATAGGCATGAGTCCACAGGAGCTGAGTAGGGCTGTTGAGGAGAGGACACTGTGGACACCACTCATTCATAGGGTTGCGAGGAGTCGAGCTGACTTGACAGCACATAGCATACAATTTTGAGTGGCACTGATGTTTGTTGTTCAAAACCTGTTCAGTTTGTGAAATCTCAAAACAGCATACTCTACTTTTAAGCCAAATACCTGAGGTAACAATTACTTTTCTTAGAAATGAATTTACCAACTGAAAAAAAATGTGACAGAAATGTTACATGATTTAACAGTGAACATGGAATCAAAGACTCATTACCTATGTTTGTTCTTAATACTGGCTTATCATTTCAATAGTAATACCATATGTATGAAACGTTTGTTAACAGCTGTGAGGAGAAAAGTGGATGTAAGCTGAGTCTCCACACATTTTAACTATAATTTTAAAACAAAATAACACACATTCCAAAATCCTTGCACAGCTTCTATAGAAATGAATAAGAATTCATAGGAATGAATCTTACTTATAATGATAATTATAATTCTTACAATTTTTCTTATTAACTGGATATTTAGAGAAAAGCCATGTTGGAATGGACACATCTACATAAAGAAGTAAATATAAATCCAATGTCTTTAACATGTGTAAGAAGAATTAATCAAAGAAGTGAAAAGTAATCAAGGGCTTGAACAATTAAAATAGAATACATCTGAACGAAAAAATGACAAAGATAATAGGTTATAAATCTTGGAAAGTAAATCTAACAGAGCCCTGCCTTCATTTTGTGTAAGTGTAAAAGTGTATGCACAATAATCCTTTTATACCTCTCTTTTTTTCCCCCCTCACTATCTGGATGAATTGAAATCTGGAAGCAACAGAAAGAGTACAGATGCTATGAATCTATCTTTGAAATATTTACTTATAGTTATTTCTGTAGTATATTCAGTGGCATTCTGTTCTCCTTGCCACAATGTTATTTTATCTGATTACTTTACAAAAAGGAAAACATGACAAATTTTGTAGCTCCTTTGGGTCTACTTTAAGTTATTTTAAAAAAATTTCTCTCACCATCAATACTAACACTCAACAAAATCATTTCTAATATGGTTAGAGGATCAAGTGGGATTAATAAAAAATATAGATGCCTTGGGTATTGAGAAAACTTGATAATAATGCACCATCTGTTTATTTATTCTTCTTATCTTGACATGCTGAAAGTCTGATAAAGCAAAATAGATTTTCCACATAATTACATTATAAAATTGGTGTTAGTGCTTGAGTAGACACAGGTACATTTCAAGAAATGCCATCTGATATATTTGATAAAATATTTCAGCAAGTTTAAGTGAAAGATTGTGTATATTTAGGAGCCGAGAGTTTGTAAGATGTTTCATGAGCTTCTATTTTTTTAACTTACTGAAATATTTTGAATAAGAATTGACACAAAATTAAACACATACTCACCACAGTGTAGACCTAACTACTTGTTTTTTAAATATAATATTTTAATAAGCATTTGATCATATGCATTACACCAAATAGACATTGATAACAGGCTACACCAAAATCATCTTACGTTAGTTTTGAAATAATCAGTGGTGATTTCTCATTCTTACCCACCTCTTTTTCTCATTTTTTTCTGGGTCTCATTTTCAAAATTGCTTTCTCTCTCTGTCACACCTGCAAACAAAGGACAAACAGACACATATTCCAACTTTCCTACCCTTGTGATTTCTATGAGCTGGTAGCATCACTATGTACAGCAGAAAAGTGAACAGAATTCTATGTTATTGTGTTTCTTAAACATTTTGTAACCTGTGAAACTCTTTTTTGAGCTGAAGCGAGGGTGCCCAGTGAAGTATGGATGGGACTCTGCCCCCATGCCTAACCTCCTACCAAACAGAATACTCTAAGGAAGTTACAAGGACAGCATTTCAAAACCAAGAGTTCTACTAGTGAATTGTCCCAACACGATATGCTGGAGTTTTGTTGCCACTGAGTGTTTCAAGATAACATCTATCAATCTATGAGCCTGCTTATATTTATCAGGAGCCTACTATACTTTCAGTCTTCATATGTCCTTTGACCCTTCAACTATCAAGTTTGAGGGGTCTTTTAAAACTGACCTTGTTTGCTGGAAGTTATACTGCTTCCACAAACATATGTATATAATTAACTAATATAATTTACTAGAAATATATTTTGTGTGAAAATATTGCATTTTAGCCTGTTTGTAGGAGGGAAGGGTCCCACAGAAATGTGATCAGTTTCTTAAAATATTATGTTCTTTCATGTTTTCTAAATGGAATTCCTCTACTATGTGGTGAAAAGGAAATGGGACTGACATGTTTAAGAGAAAGAAAAAAAATCACTTTTTATAATGCTAATTTGATAACTATGTAAATTTACTTAGAGGTCTCTTTTGTATCAAAAACTTTTACAGCAGACGGAAAACCCATCTCACTTGAAAAAAAATTGATATTAAAACATTCAACCATAGAACAAATGAAGAAAGGGATTATTCGTATTGGAAAATGTGTGATTTTTTTTAAAGAAAATAATTGTTTTAGAGTTCCCTAAATAGCAAATTTACCTATGACTTTTATAGCATATTTAATATAGGAGAGATTTTGTGCACAATTTTTAGATAGAAAAGGTAAAAATGTGGTTTAAGTGATTGTTCTTAGAATGAGCTCTTTAAGACTACTTTTCTTAGTAACTTTAGCTTCAATATTATACATCTTACCTTCTCATTTAGTTACTGTTTAAAAAAATGAAACCTTGATTTTCCTGTATATAAATCATAATAAAGTAATTATGATTTTTCATAAAAATCAAAGTATAAAAATATAAAGAAAAATTTAAAGGTGAGTAAGATAAAAATAGACAGTCTGAATCTTTACCTTCCCAGGCTGCATTCATCAACATCTTGATCCATAGATTTGTTGTATGTTCTCCTTTGTTTACAGGCATGTTACCTTAAAGAATCTAATGAATTGACTCCTTTCAAAGAATTCCTGCTGACTCTGAAATGCTACGTCACATAGATTACAATTTGCTTAATTACTAGTTTCATCTGTATCAAAGACAGAGATGAGATGAGATTAATTACCTGCATATTTCATTCATTCATTCACCACCTACTAATTGCCATACATTGCTTTTAGTGCTGTGGTACAAGAAATCAACAGATAAATAATCTGCCCTCAAGGAGCTTACATTCTGATAGGGACAGAAAGAAAGCGTATACAGGATTAATAGGCAAATAACTCATTATGTCAGGAAGTGATAAGTACTAGGTAGGAAAATAAAGCAGCAATGAGGATAAGGACTGAAGGTTAAGAACGGAGGTTACAATGTGAGATAAGATAACTGGTGTAGACTCAACTGAGAAGGTGATATTGAAACAAAGACTTGGAAGAGGGGAGGGAGTAAGTTGAGAGGATATCTAGGGGGAAGAGGTTGAGGCAATGTGTATCTGGTTATTTAAGAAACAACAAGGAGGTTTGGGTGGCTGGATCACCTTGAGCAACGGTCAGAGTAGTAGGGGATGATGTCACAGAGGTAAAGGAGTCCAACTGAATGGTTTTGACTTTGAGAAAAATGAATTGCTAAGGAACGTTTTGATTCAAGGAGTGCTTTAATACGAGTTAATTTTTTTTTTTTTTTTGTGAGGGAGATTGTCCCTGAGCTAACATCGGTGCCCACCTTCCTCTAATTTGTATATGGGATGCCACCACAGCATGGCTTGATGAGTGTTATGTAGGTCTGCACCCGAGATCCAGACCTCTGAACCTTGGGCCGCTGAAGCAGAGTGTGCAAACTTAACCACTACACCACCGGACCTGCTCTACGATTTGAATTTTTGAAGTACAGTTCTGGCTGCTCTGTTGACGTAGATCAGGGACACCAGTTAGGAGACTACTGCAATAATGCAGAACAGAGATAATGGGGACTTGCACAATAGTTGTAATAGTGGAAATAGGGAGAAATGATTAGAATGTAGATGCATATTGACAATAGAGCCAATAAGATTTGCTCATGGATTGAATCTAGAGAGAGAGAAAAAGAAGATAAGGACAACTCTGTTCTTAAAGCCTGAGAAACTAGAAGAATGGGGCTGCCATTAATTGTGATGGGGAAGGTCCAGATCAAACAATATTGGGGAAGGGAGAACACGCCTAGTAGGTTTCTATGTAGATGAGTCAGTATTCTTGTATGTTAGAATAGCGTGAAAGATGTGGTTGTAGCAGAGAAGATATATTTGGAAGTGAACAGACTAAAATTGGAATACATAGTTATAATATCTGTCTTTTATTGTTTTTCCTTGAGAGAAAATTTCACAAAATTGTGACTCAAAGACTTTGATGTATATATTTAAATTGGAAAGATAAAATTCAGGAATCACAATATAGAAGGCGTATAATATTGATATTAATTTATTATAAGAAATTTCACTTTAAAAAGTTATTCTAGGGGCCGGCCCGGTGGCGCAGCGGTTTCATCCGCGCTTGGCAGCCCGGGGTTCGCGGATTCGGATCCCGGGTGCCCGCCGACGCACTGCCTGTCAGCCACGCCGTGGTGGGGTCTCATATAAAGTAGAGGAAGATGGGCACGGATGTTAGCCCAGGGCCAGTCTTCCTCAGCAAAAAGAGGAGGATTAGCAACGGATGTTAGCTCAGGGCTGGTCTTCCTCACAAAAAAAAAAAAAAAAAAAGTTATTCTAGCTTGAGCCAGCCCTGGTGGCCTAGTGGTTAAAGTTCAGCACTCTCACCACTTCAGTGGCCCGGGTTCATTTCTCAGTCATGGAACCACACCACCTGTCTGTCAGTTGCCATGCTGTGGCAGCGGCTCACATAGAAGAATAGAAGGACTTACAACTCGGATATACAACCATGCACTGGGACTTTGGGGAGAAAAAAAAGTAAAGATTGGCAACAGATGATAGCTCAGGGTGAATCCTTCCCTGCAAAAAAAAAAAAAAAAAAAAAAAGTTACTCTAGCTTAATAATAAGCCTATATTTGCATAACATCTTTTATATATAAACTGATGTGATCATACTATATTATCAAAATGGATAATTTCTTCCCTTGAAAGACTGTGCTTTTAGAAAGAAAATGAAAAGATCAATTCATCTTAGCCTAAATTAGTAACAAGCAAAAAAAAATCTCTGTAGGATAATAGTGTTTGAAAGCATCTTAGCAATACTTTAAATCACTTTCATATTCCTTTCTGAATAACATATTATGCTAATTTTCAAAATTAATGGGGTATATTTGTTTTCATCAAGTTAAAACATTGATTTATACTAAAAATCTTTATTGATAAATTCTATCAGAATCGAGATAGAATATAGAACACTTCTTGGAACCATAGATGCTCAATAAATGGTGTGCAATTATTTTTATTGATATTATTAGTGATGTGAGTGTTAATGTTTAATATTAATATTATTTCCTTCCTGATGGTTCTCAAACTTTTAAATATTAAGCTTGTTCAATACTAACAACATTAAGAATGCCACCAAAATGTGAGCAGATATCATTACCTAGTACTTTGTCAAATGCTTAATATACAGCAATATATGTAATTCACAAAACAAATATATGAATTTAGTTATTTATTACCACTTTTTAAATGTAGATACTGAAGATTTAGACATGTTAGGTAATTTTTACAAAACTGAATAGTAAAATTAAAAAAAAACGAGTGTGGATTAAAATCCAAAGGTCATGCTCCTTCCACTGCCATGTTATCTTTTAAACATTTTTAGCACAGCTTTTTTTTATATTATTGTACACAACTTAAGGTTTTATTGTGTAATTCATACTATTGCTTTATTATTTATGTCTTATCTGCACACACTCACACACACACACACTAAAAGGTCTTTTATCTTTTAAATGTATTATACTTCTATTGTATGTCTAAGAGTCCTAGGCATAATGTTCCTATTAAATAAATATGTATTCAATTTAAATGGAAAAAAAAGTCTATTCATAAAGGTAAGCCTTTCAATTGCACACATGTACTTAACATATATACACACATTTATGTGTATATATGCATATATTTACATATGTATAAACGTGTAATATGTGTGTATATATGTTTGTATGTATAGATTTTAAAGTATTTGAGATATGTGGACTGGAAGAGTTACATGACTATTGGAACTAGGTAGAGAGAATTCCCATTTAATAAGTTTGAATCAATTAGTTTCAAACAACAAGTTTCAATAAAAAATAAGCCTGGGACATTATCGTCTATTCATTGTGCACTCTCTTCTGGCTTTTGTAAATACAATACAGAATATCATGGGTTAAAATGTACTGGATGTTTAATTACCTATCTTTTATTTTGGTTAATTTATCTCATATTAAACATAATCAGAACTGCTCCTAAGGTGATGGAAAAAAACCCAAAGAGTAAAAGTTACTTCTTCTGATCATCAACATTATTCTAGGACTAAAATAGAACACCTGGGAGGGGCTGGAAGGTGGGTTACACAGAATGGCATGTAGAATATGAGTTCTGTGTGTTCACTTAGTAGTAGCACAGTCACACCATTCCTTGCTCCTTCATTTCTGGAGATTCGCAAGTGCCAGGGAAGCTGTGAATTACTGTGTGAAATTAGCAAACCTTTGTAATGATGATAGTTGACGTAGTGAGAATTAGTTATATAAACTATTTTATATAGATAGTTAATGTTTGTTACAAAAGTCATATAAGTGCAAAGGATATAAGGGAGCCAACTGTAATCCGGAATTGAAAATTTGGGGAATATATAATCCCACAAAAATTTCTTTATTGTTTGAAGCTTAAGGAGAAGAGGAAATATGAGGATCACTTACATTTAGACATCCAGAATAGCTTTTCCACTGTTTCTTTCCAGTTTAATAATTTGATTACCACTGATCATCAGATTTGGGGTGGCAGTTTCCTGATATGCTACAGACTAGGGATGGCTCTGTGTATGATTTAGTTACAACATGGTTTCATGCAAAAATTGCTAGATGTATTTCTACTACCAAGGCAGAACACACCTTATCTGTAGTCATAGTGTAGTATTTTTAGATTTACTTAGAATAGTACTTTACATTTGGACAACTCATTCATGAAATTAATATATATAGAAATTGAATATTGGTACTCTCTGATAATTGTCAGCCCATTTTCCTATGTGACTAGTTTTTCCAGTATAATATTTTCTTATTAGGTATATCTAAAAGCAAATAGGATGCTTTTATCTTCAGCCTTTCTGCTCTACGTAAAACTAATTTTTATGCAGGAGTGATTACTATAAAACTAATTTTTATCTGAGGAGTGATTACTATAAAAAATTTACTAACCATCTACAACTGTTCATGGGTAGTTGAGGAGTGAGTCTGGAGATTAAAACTAGAGAAAATGAAAAGATTACTAGATATTTCAGTGTTTTTCATTTTGTTTTTGTCATTCCTGGAGGTACAGATGAAAAATGACCTCAGCACTTCTTAACAAGTTAATACAATTTTACTTGACATAGTTTTTCTTTATTTTAAATGTCACTACTTTAACTTTTGTGTGTGTGATTTTTGGAGACTTCTTAATGAATTATTTATTCCCAGGTCAGAGAACAATGAGTGCAACACTAACTAGAAAATAAGAAAAAGTAAAATAATAAAACTGAGAAGTTTAATCCAAATACAGTGGTGTGGGCAAAGATCATGAAAAACTTCCTCTCAAATAGGGAAAAGAACCACCTCATTTAACACTTCTAGTTTTCTTTATTTCAAAGGCTTATGTTAATTTCCTGACTTTCTAGAACCCTTATTTTTTGCTTAGATAGGAGACTGTACAGAGGTAGAGATTCTATAGATTCTGTTTTATCACTCTTCAATATCTTTTTCCTAAAAAGTAGAACAGATAATAAAATAGCAAAGATGAAATTTTTATAAATATTTTTATAGTATGTACTAGTGACTATGAAAGTAAAATGCTTTCTTTCTAAGTTGCTCTGTCTAGAGGTAGCCATAGTCAGAAACATACTTGAATGCTTTATTTTGTAGTGCAACTAAATTTGGGAAGGTTAGACAGTAAATTATATATCAGATACTTCTTTATGTATTTGATGGTATCTAATGTGTACTATCTTAAGTTTATTCTGTGTGGTTCCAGGCTTATAGCTTCCCAAACTTTCAGAAATTAAAATTAAAAGGTTTCACATCAATACATTTATGCAATTATTTCTAGTAGCCTTTCAGCTATAAAGTAGGCTTTCTTGGGAAGTACTGAGTCTCTAGTATTACAAATGTTCAAACATAAACTTTGGTTTTTTTAGAAGAGAAATAACAGTACAAAGGTCAAATGAGTAATTAGATAGATCTCCTTTAAAATCAGTCTCAATGCTTAGATTTTTTTTCACTGACTGGTTAAATAAAACCATTCGTTTCAGAGTGAAATTCAATTTTTCCTAGTAACAATGACATTTAAATTTTACAAATGCATATCCTCATTATCCTAAATTACTTTTAGTTTTTGCTGTGATAAATCATTTCATATTTTATCTATCTTATTAGTTCAGTGAAGGAGAATTACTATTTATTTATTTGATTTGTTCACCTTTTCACACTTTATAGCTGTAATGGCATTGTGTGGTCAACACCAAAGTCCTATTTTTTTTAAATTTTCTATACTTCCATCTGTTAAAGAGAATCTGAAGACCAAGTGGTTTGTGCTGAATCTAGTTCATAGGAATAGTTGTGTGTTTCTTATTTAATTTAATCATTTTCCCTCAATGACCATGAAGAGCCATGTTAAACTGAATTGTTATTAAAGTGAAGTGTTCTGGTATTTAGAATACATGGTGGGGGTGTGGGAGTGTTAATTGCCATAGAGTAAAGACACGAACTATAACATCTAAACGTAATGTTCTTTTCCTGTAAAGTCAATGATAAAAAACTAGAGATATAATCCTCCAAAGTGGTCCAAAAATCAACTTATAGGCTAAGTAGGGTAATTTATTTTGATTGCACTTGCAGGGAGAATGTGAATTTCAAAGTGAGCATAATTTTCCAAGGCAGTATTAATAGATTGTTCCCTTTTGCCCAGTGTGATAGATGTGTTGTAATAATCAGCTAAATAGCAAAGGGCTGAGAAACAAAAGCACTTACAAACAATCATTTTATTATAAGAATGATTTTAATATGCATAGGACACTAATTTACAAATAAAAACATTTATACTAAGGATGTAATTAATATTATAAATAAAAATAATTTGAATATGCTCCCCAAATGAGCAATGCTATAAAATGTGGGCTTATGTTGTATGTTCAGGGGGTTTGAGTTCTCTAAGAAAGCATTCTAAATGTTACTATGTTGATCTTTGGCAAAGTTGTGGTGACACTAGGACTATTTGTACCAGTATCAGAAAATAATATACTTTCTTAAAGGATTTAGCAGTGACAGAAAGTGTGTTGACATGTTATTATCTTTGACAAGTGCAACAATATTCCATATTGTCTTCCAAGACCATGACTTAGCATTGAGAAGATATGAATTTTCTAAAAAATTTTTGTAGCCATAATATACAGTCTTTCAGAGCTGTGTATGCTGGCAACTGCACATTTCAGAGCTTTGTATGTTCTAATCAGGGTAAGAAAGCATCTTGAATTATCAAGGATGAAGAGGGATCCAGCGAAGTGAAAAAATAGAGCTAATGTGTGAATTTCCTGTAAAGGAAGGAGAGACAGAGAGAGATATGAATAGAAGAATTCTCTAAATGTAAAAATACAAAATGGGACAGACTAGCATACTCATGCATTTAGGGGAAATAATTAGTATCAAGAATGACTATGAGTCTCATAACAACTGGAATTAAAATTAAATATTGAAAGAAAAAAATGACATCATTTGGAAATTCTTTGTGAGTAATGCAGCTATTCAATCTCAGTCTGTTTGAGTACATCTTCCTTAAATAAGCTGACTATCTTAAAATATAGGAATCAGGGCCAAATCTCAATGGAGCATGGCAGAAATTCACAGAAACCAATAACATCTAAATGAGTTTATGTCATAGTGAGGATTTTACAAATTTTGTAAATGAAACAAACTTGGCTTAAGAAAAATAAGACTTACACGTAACGTTTTAAGATAGTCAGACAGATTTCATGAGATAGGTTTCAGCTGGATATACACAAAGCCAGGATATATTTGTAACTCTATTATGTCTCTTTTTTTCTTTGTACTCTTCATTACGACACACAGTCTTATTCACACTTTCTTTGCCTAAGCCAAACTTTATTTGGGAGGTTGCTTTTGGTATGCTTTCCAGAGATGAGATAATGCACAAAATATTTATTTCGTTGATATTAAACAGGAAAATAAATAAATGAGTGAAAAAGGAGATGAACAAGCAACTGTTCTAGTCCCTATTGACAATGTCTTCTAAGAAAATCATGTGCGAAAATGGATGAAAGAATCATTCCCACATATATGACTTCAGAATTTGGCAATAAAACTCCATTGACAAAAGAATGTAGAATGTAAAATAAAATAAAATTGACTTCCAGGGAAAATTGTAGGATTCAAAATTTAAAAAATCTTTTAAAAAAACAGTTTTATAAAATATTTGTCCTTTTTAATTGTTACTTCACAATTTTTTTGAGTTTTATAGGAATTTTATAGATGGAAAACTAATATCACTATGCTCTTCAACCTTAGTTGAAATAAAGCACCATCTAGAGCCATATATAAATATGTTCTTATTAGGAAATTTTATTCTGCAATCTTTTTGAAGTCTTGTGGGGTTTGTCCTTCTGAAGATTTATGTGACCCTGGAAAATACAACCTGTGGAAAAAATAGTCCTAGGCTCTTGCTTAGAACTTGATGCCGGCTCTAAGCAAATGTATGATACTGATCAAGTCTATCTTTGATGTACTAGTCCTCCTTCCTTTTGAAACATCTTCTTTTCCTTTGGTGACAAAATCTGTGCTATTACCATTTTCAAAACTTTGATAAAGCACCACTACATATGGAATAAGTTCCATGATGATGGTAATGATGATGACATTTGAAGTCTTTCCAATACAATCACATTTTATATCCTAATTTCCTCCACAACTCCCTTAGTTAGCCACTCTACCTGTTTTTAACACATTCTGTCAATTCTTGAATCTAATATTAAATTATCATTACTCTCTAGAGTGATATTCCTTTCACTTGACTTGTGAATGTGTTTTCCAGTCTTTAGTGTTAAGAAAAAAAGCCAGTATCAAATTAAATGGTCTCTTACTCTCTCGCTCTTGTGCTGTTTCCCTCCCTCTTTCGCTTAAGTGACAAAAGCCTTTTATTAACAGCTTTGTTTTATAATATTTGTTGTCAGTCTGCCTAGTATTTTTCTAATGGTTTCGTTCATTAGCTAGACAGCAGTTTGCAGGTATGGATTATTATTTGTCCTTTGTAACTTCCACGTAGCATGAAATACAATACCTCTATTAGTTATTGATCGCTACACTACAAACTACCACAAATTTAGCAGCTTAAAAAACACACATTATTTCACAGTGTCTGTGGCTCAGGAATCCAGGCAAGGTTTATGGGGGTCCTTTGCTTCTGGGTCTGTCAAGAGGCTGCAGTCAAGGTAGCAGTCAGGGCTGGAGTCTCATCTGAGAGCTTGACTGGGAAAAGATTCACAAGCTCATTCGATTGTTGGCAGGGTTTAGTTTCTTTACTGTTATTGGATTGAGGGCCTCAATTTCTGGCTGGTTATTGGCAGGAGGCACTCAGAGGAAGAGTTTGCTAGCAAAACAAAAGTTACAATCTCTTGTAGTCTAATCATAGAAGAGAGACAGTCCCTCAAGGTTGAGATATTCTATTGCTTAGAAACCACTTATACAAAGAGGAGGAGCTTGCACAAATCCGTGAATGAATGAGGGGAGGTGGTGACATTGAGAGCCACATTAGAAGTTACCTATCACAGTATTTGCTAAATTTAATACCAATCATTTACAATTTATTTTGCTCTAAAGTCCTTTTGTGCTGCTTTAAAGAAAATTTGACTTTTAGACATTTCTCTAATTTAGTCCCTGTTGGAGAAATTCAAAATACGTGAAAACAAGTTGTTGGAACTTGAGAGGTAGGAGTACTTTTCTTAAACTCCGCAGGCATTGGTCTAATCAGTTAATGCACCATTCCAGTTCTTTGTCTCACTAATTTTTCTTTACCATTTAAAAAACAACTTGAAGATATAAGTGAAACACTAGATATTTAATAAATAATTTCATCTTTAATGACAAATTATGATTTCCAAATATTTTCCCATTATTTATATTTTTCTTGGACAATTCTTCATTTCTTGATTCACTGTGAGACATGTTACAAACCTTTCCAATTTGTAAGACATCTACACAATGCATTCCTCCTTATCAGTTATCCAAGCTCAGCTTAGGGCAAAAAAATAAAAACAAACTACCACCCAACCTCCCCCTACCAAAAACAACGTAACTGACCCTTAATCCCAGTCATATTCCCTAGAAACAGACTATGAGATCATGGTTCCTGGGCAATTAATTTATTAAGATGCTCCCAGAAGAAAACGATGAGAACGTAAAGGAAGCATGACAGGGAAGGAGAAGAATCCAAGCAAAGCGTAATTACAAGTCTCAGCCACACTCTGAATTAATTCTGTGTGAATTATGCTTCAGAAATTGATCCAGCTGGAAGCAAAGGTTCTGGGGCTTCAGGACTTTTAAGCCAATTAGATATTTGTTAAGGGCCACGCCCGGCACTTTGGTTGTCTGCAGGTGGGGCAAATTGGTTTCTGCAGCTTGAGGACAGCTTCCCAAAGAAAGTCATAGGTAGGCACGCTCTATTTTAAAAAACAAACTAACTAACAAAAAAGAAAACAGAACCCCACAGAAACTTGGGGAAGGACACGCAGATGCAGTAGATGGGATCAGAGGAATGGAGGCGGGGCACCCACAGTTGGCCAGTAACCAATTAGGACACTATGAGTTACACTGGCTGGTCACACTTGCACTAACTCAATTCTCCTCCGTTCACTTCTTCCAGTCAATTTTCTTTCTTTGTGTTTTAAACTAACCATACTTCTCTTTATCCCATGAATGTTAGTTCCCCTTCTCAAACCTTAGCTCTAACTAGAAATTATTCTCCCCAAGACTCCTCTCCCAAAAGAAAGTTCGTCTTTTCTCACTTCTTCACTCTCTTATACCCCCACACACCTCTGCCCCCACCATCCCCCACTTCACAAGTGACATCAAAATCCAAAGAAAAAGTGACAGGTAAGTGTTCTTGTCCCAAATTAACTTTAGATCATCGCAATGTAACCTTTGCTGACTACATTTTAAAAATATATGTCATTTAATGCCTGTGGCACCTGACTACAGACCACCTTTAATTATCTTCTGATGATAATCAGCATGGCTCTGTATCCTGTTTCATTTTATTCCTATTTCTGCCATCTCTACCATTAACTTTGACAACCTGAACTCTAGAACATTATCCTCCATCATGCAGCCCTAAGAAGCTCTCCACTACCAACATTACACCCAGAAAACTCTGTATTGCGGGTAATGCTTGGGATTGTTAAATTGGTGTGCACCTTTATTATTTAAAGCAAATTTTAAGGATGTGATTATTATTCTGACAATTAGGATTTTAGATGACTTATAGAATCTTCTTATTTTTCTGGTGTCTTGGGTCAATTGTCTTTAGGACACAACCTTAGAATTTTTAGAAATTTAGAATGCAAAATGAAAACTTAAGAATCATGACACCTTAATTCATCCAGGTCTGTTGTTTGCAAGGCTCTTGCAGAAAGAGGGAAAGTTTATTTTCAAAAGGGGACACAAAGATATCATATGAGTCCAACAAAAAAATCATAGTATATCCAGGCCTCAATTGGGCAAGAAACAAAGGTAGCTTCAGACAGTTAAATGGCAATTGCAGATGACCATGAATCTTCTCAGGGGGTCTGTATCATTAATGTGACATATTACGCCCTCAGCATATAATTATTAAAAAAATAAATTAAAAGATGAAAAACCCGTTAGACACCTTGTAAGTGCCATGCCATGTTTTAGGAACTCTTTCTCTGTTCACATTTTTATCCATCTTTTCCCACCAGCACAGCTTTCCTCAGATTCTGTTTTATATATTATTTCTCTACCTCATCATTTCTGCTTGCTTATTCTATTGACTCCTGATTATACTGCTTTTTCCTGACAAAAAGGAAATAGCAAATCATCCAGTAATAGGAACATGAGTCCCATGGGCACTTACCGTCTACATGCTAGAAAGGGCTCATATATATATATTATATATATATATATATGTATATATAATTTTTTTAAGTAAAGGGAAATAACAAATATTATTCTTAATGTTCACCTTCATCTATTTCTCCTCATTTTCTTGGTATGTAGAAGAATTGCATAGCTCCCCCTCCTTGAATTTAGGTAAGTCATGTGATTTTTGACCAAGGGTTCATAAAGAGGATTTACATGAAAATAGATGAAAAATAACCCCTGTCCTGACCAACCGTACCCACTAACTCTCTTTTAACTACAGGTATATTCTACCATTAAGTGTATGTGTGTGTGTGTGTAAGTACTGTACTTTTAAAGAAACATTAGAGTAATGATGTGTTGAAGCAGATGATATGATATAGCAGCAACGAAATCTATGTAAATTGTTGGTTTTATCTACTACAAAAATTTAGTGTTTTTATCCTCCCACTCATATTTTATATGGACTAAATAACTTTGAAATTAAAGTCTATTTCTTTTTTTGCTAACAACTTGAAAATATCATTATGTTTTCTCTCCCTGTTCTCATTTTCCTAGTCATTCTCTATTCCCCACAAACATGGTGAAAAGACAGTGTGATTTACCATGTGGTCTGCTCTGTCCTTTTTACTTTCTCAGAGATCGCATACCATGTTTAAGCCTTAATAGCAACTATTGTTGAAAATTCATTAATATCCCTAAGATTTTAACTAAATTTATAGATCAAAAAGATAAAATTTTCTAGAGATACCTCTGAAAGAGCAGCATGATCTCAGCTGGCATTCACTTTTTTTTGATCCCATGACAAGAATCAATTCTAACACATCATTTTTTTTGTTATAAATACGACAGAGAATTACATATAAAGACAAGGACAATATCTTAGTCATTTTCATATTCTGTGTCTGTTACAGTGTTATAATATGGCAGGTGTTCAAAAATGTATTAAATAAATGAATACTTGCTGTAATTGATATTTCTCTCACATAGATATTTTAATTGGAAGGAGTTGAGATTGAGGGGCAGTGCATGTAAGTTTACATGATTCAGATTATTCATATTTGGAGTAATTGTTCAAAAAGTTTACATGCCAATGAGTCTTTTGTTTCTGGCTAAACTACTTAAGGCTAAACTTAAACTGCAGAAGACTGGACTTGAATTTACTTTTATTTCTTGGGTTTTGGGGTTTTTTTTAGATAAATAGTGATATAATATGATGTATTCTATTCTGAGATTCTGTCCATGGGATGCACTTCCACACAGAGCCAGACTTTTTAGAATGCTTACTTTTTCTTGAGATCCTGATAAGGATATTCACTTGCGTAATTCAGGTATTCTAGTTTTACAATGTGTGTCTCAGTATGGATATATTTTGAAAAGCATTAAAAATATGTCTTAGATATCCATGATGATTTAAGTATTTAAGTATCGCATTTTAGTATAACTATTTTTAAATGTTTACATCTGATTCATTTATTACATGTTTGTATTATTATCAGATTATTAACAAAACATTTGTTCTTCAATTCCAGGCTAAACTGTCATTTTCTCTCATATACTTTGTATCATTTTCTCAAGCATCAATTTCATTCCCTAGACATCCAGTACACTTTTTATATCACCATAGAGCTTACACAGTTTCTTTCTTTCTTCCACTGAATTTTGGAATCCAGTAATTAATCAAAAATAATTATTGACTACTGAACTACAAAAAACCCAGTTAGTCCTCACTCTTGGAAAAGCTTATTTTTCAAAGCTGCCAAAACATGCACATGTATTTGCTTTCCTGAAAGAGCCGAAAGCCAAACCTCACAGAAAAGATTGTTATGAGGTTTTAAATCTAAGTGGGTAATTTTCTATAATACGACTTTACACTCTGATTCATTTCAGTTGATTTTTCCATGGCAACAGCTGGTTTTGGACAAGTAATTTTCAGGTTTGTCAATCTTTAAAGATTCATTTTGAATCTCCATGAAGCAGTGTTCTAAAATACTACCCTAACAATATCATAATATCTGCATACTTTAAAAATGATCCATGAGTTCAAAATATTTAAGGTGTATTGGAGCTTGCCACTCTGGTTTTAAAAAAATGATTCACTCATCTCTCAACTCACAATAAGCAGGTAGCAAATCAATTTTTAGACTTAAAGATATCATCTTCCTTATAATATCTTTCTAATTCAGACAAATTAAGAATGTTTGATCTCTACTATAAAAGGCACTAGTATATGACATCCTTACTCACAAAAGACTTTACAGTATTTTGCATTTATATTTAATTATAATTAGTATGTCCCTAGTAGTATAGCATTTCTTTGGTCATTTGCAGGATGATTAATAAATCTCATCAATTTAAAATCCCAGTAAAGAATATTCTTAGGAGGCAGCTCTCTTCACCACTATACCACCAATGCCAGTGCTAAGTAAAGAATATAAAGAAGTTAAGTGATTGACATTTGTCTTCATAATAATCTTGTCAAACCATGATGGCTTACGAACTCTTTTCCAAAATATAATAGAACTGCCTGAGTTGAAAATAAGCACGTCAACCACTTACGCTGATGACACAAAATGGTTTAATTATTTATTCTTATTAATGAGGAAAGAACACAAAATATGAGGAATTTCTTCCCAGGATACCACAATGGTTTAAAACTTCAGTCTAGTATTCTGTCTTCGTTATGAATTTGACAGAAAAAAATATAAAAGCAAGTGTTATAAATGCCCCACAAATACCTAATAGTTGTTTTTAGGAGAAAATAAGGCATATTATGCACACACACACACACACACAGAGGCATACATAAATAATATGTGTGTGAAGATTATCTATATATGTAATCGTTCTTTTCTTCTAAAAGTATTTGTCAACTATCTGTGAACCTTCTTTCTTTCCTAAAAACTAATCTTAGCCTTCTACAGCACAGGAAAAGATAAAGATGTAGTCATATACTGAATGTCTCAAATACATGCCATTTTCTCTTTTGTATCATGTATAATATTTTCAAATTAGTATCTCTGGCCTTCTAGAGTGATTATTTTGTCTCAATTAGATGTTTAATCCAAATTTCATATTTTTTCTTTGAAACCAAATTTGTGCAAATTAATAATAATTTATTTGGCAAACTGGTTGAGTATATTTTCTAAAGGAATTCCAATTCGTTGGAGAAAGAAAATATTTGCACACAAATTATGTCCAATCCTGTGAACAAATAAATTTCACCTATTTATTTTTGTATTTATTTTAATTTCTTTCTTAAAGAATCTGAGTTACCTCTTATTTACTTAAAATATAATTCTCTATCGATTTAAAGAAAGCTCTTACAAGAGTTGACTGAATATGTTTATAATAGATATGACTAATGTTACAGTTTTCATAAGTGGAAAGCCCCAGTGTAATGATTTTACAACCAAAATGTTTTAACACCAATCACGGATGTTCCAGAGCTTGCTCATTCCGGAGCCGATTGTTAAATTCTAGTTATTTTGTAATCTGATTGTTAAACATAGCCATTACCCAAAATTAAATTGTGTAAACATACAATTAAAATCTAGATTATAAACAAAGTTTGTAACTATTCAACATTTGTCATGACTTCCTAATTATTTTACTGAATTGTACGTTTGTCTATGCTCTTGAGATTATGTGTATTGTATGTGTCTAGTGGAAATATTATACAATGGTGTAGTTCTGCACATCTCTTCCCAAATCTGTGTTCAGTGACAACTCTCGGGAGCTTGAAATTGGGTGGGGTTGAAGTATTTACACCATGGAAATAGGTAAACATTACAAATCGGGGCTTGATTTATTGTTTTGTTGATTGTCTGGACTTATAAAAATAATGGAGAACATGTTAATGCAGATTAAAATTAAAGTCTATCATATCGGTAGACATTGCATTGTGAATAGCACCAAAAACTGGGGAAATACTGCACCTCACTTTCAAAACTATCTGATTTGGCAAAGAATTCACTCATGTCATTGACATTTGAAGTTCTGACATAGGACTTCATTGTTTCACGTTGTCTTACCTATTAAAGTAAACGAAAATATCAAAGACCATTAATGTTGGAACTATGCTTTTTAATCACTGGCGAGTGATTTCTTCTTAATTCATTAGTAATCAAGCATTATACATTGTCTGACTTTGTGACATTATCATTAGTGCCAGAATGACAAAAATTTGTAGCAGATTTTGTGAGAAATAGCCATCACACATGAAGTTATAGGAGTAAATTTTAAAAAACAATGTAACTATTTTTGTTAAAATTAGGTAAAGAAAGGAATAACCAAAATAGTAAAGTTAACCTTCAAGTGGCATTGTGAATTTTACTAACATACACAAGGTCTACATATACACACATGTGCGTGTTATACATACACACACAACACACACCCCATCCCATACATATTTTCCTTTTCTTGAAAAGCCATTTGTAAACATTTACCACCACATGACCGCCCAACATCATAGTTTAGGTACCCATTACCTCTCCAGGGAGAATTGACATAATCCTTTCTCATGTCTTTTCCCAGCTTTCCACCCTGTCACCACTCCTCCCCCGTGGTGAGCTATACAGTCTGGTAATAAGGACAGGCTTATATTTCTCCTACACAGCCTGTGGTGTTCAATATGACTTCATGACTTTGTATGTTATGTTTCTTTAGGTTAAAATGCTTTTTCTTCCTTTTTTCAGTGGTGAAATTCATCCATCATGATCTGGCTGAGGTGTTTCATGTACACAGTAAATGTTCCAATATGTATCCATTGGTGTCATATTATTTTTGCTTTGTTTTAACTCATGCAAATCTCAGTTTATTCAGCTATTAAGTGGGCTCTTATTCCCTCCTGCACATATTTATTCAGGTCTCATACATTCCAGGCACTGCTTTAGGTGTAAGGTGGGATCAGGAAATAAAAAGGCAGAAATTTCCGACCTCACAGAAACTAGGGATAGGCATCATCTAGACTAGTGAAGAGCTATGTAAAGCCTCTGATTCATTGTGAGCGTTTGTCTCAGCCAGCTTGGGCTGCTATAACAAAATCCCATTGACTGTGTGGCTTAAACAACAGACATTTATTTCTCACAGTTCTGGCACCATCTAGCTGTATACTCACGTGGCAGAGAGCGGAAGCTCTGGCGTCCCCTTCTCTTCCTATAGGGGCACTAATCTCATCATAGGGGCTTCATCTTCATGAACTTATCTAAACCTAGTTACTTCCCAAAGACCACAGTTGCTAATACTATCACTTTGGCGGTTGGAGCTTCAACATATGAATTTTGGGGGAGACCCATTCAGTCCACAGCAGCATTTAAACTTTAGTCATGATGATGATGATATCGTGATTCAAAACTGAGTAATTTCTCCCTAAATTTAGCTTCTTTATGATTTTAAGCACGTACGTGCCTTTAGATAAAATTTCTCTATAGATTCTGCGTTGTCCTTCCCTTGCCTGGGGCCCCATATGTTTGTGATCTATTATTTAGGGATGAATTGAATATTACAAGAGGAGAAATCAAATATGTGTTTTTGTATTTTTGTTGAGGAAGATTGGCCCTGCACTAACATCTGTTGCCAATCTTCCTCTTTTTCTTTTTTCTCCCCAAAGCGCCAGTACATAGTTGTGTATCATACTTGTAGAGTTGTAGCTCTTCTATGTGGGATGCCGCCTCAGCATGGCTTGATAAGAAGTGAGTAGGTCTGCCCCCAGGATCTGAACTGGAGAACCCAGGGCTGCCAAGCGGAACTCACAAACTTAACCACTAGACAACTGAGCCCACTTCAGTTGTATTTTTTAAGGTTAGTCAATGGAGTTCTTGTGGGTTTATATCTTTTAGAACTCAGTTTATAAATCTAATGTTGGTATTTTGTTAAAAAAAAGTGGTTTGGGTGAATTTTGGAAATATAAATCACCAATTTAGAAACTGTAAATTGGAAATATATTTCACCAGTTCAGATAATTGAGGTCAAAAAATAAATTCAGTAGTTTTTCTAAGACATGACAGAGTGGTAATTGCTATCATTTCCTTTGATTAGTGCTCAAGGCAACTTTAGCTGAAAACAAAAGATGTTCTCTTTCTCCCCAACAGCAGGTTTCTGAAGGCGTTTGCTCTTAAAGATAAATTCTTACTTTATTTATATATTAATATGTTTTTATTTACAATAAATCGGACATGATTATTACTTAAGGATGTTTAATAGAAGTGAGATGACCATCAGTATTTCAAATATAGCTATAGCTACATTTCTGTTAATAAGTCGTGAATTTATTGTTACATAATATGTGTGTGTGTGTGGGTGGGTGGGTGTATTTACTTCATTTCCTTCACATATACTTATGCAGGAACTTTCATCACATTCTAGATGAATGAAAATCACAATCATTAAAATTTTGAAAACCTATTTCATCAGAGTTCCACATCTCTTGCTTCACCCCCAAACAGACTATATATATAAAACTATAATTTGGTTATAAAATTTGTTAAGGAGGATGAATGGTTGCATGAATGATTAGAAGATAATTATTTTTCATAAATGACTCTAGCCAGAGTTCATATAAACTGACATAAATTGTGCTACAACTCAGAAGGCTTAATTTGGTATTAGACATATAGTAGAATAAAATCTAGTATATAATTCAAGAAAAAATAAATATTTAAATGAATTATTAGGTCTTGGGATTTAAAATTATTGGCTATGGACAAAATAGTAATAGAAATATTTATAGCATTTTTTTTTTTTTTTTTGTGAGGAAGACCAGCCCTGAGCTAACATCCATCGCCAATCCTCCTCTTTTTGCTGAGGAAGACTGGCCCTGGGCTAACATCCGTGCCCATCTTCCTCTACTTTATATAGGACGCCACCACGGCGTGGCTGACAACAGTGTGTCGGCGGGCGCCCAGGATCCGAACCTGCGAACCCCCGGCTGCCAAGTGCAGACTAAACCGCTGTGCCACCAGGCGGCCCCAAGAAATATTTATAGCATTTCTGATAGAAAAAGCTTTGATTTTGAAAAATAGTCCAAAATATCCAATTTTAAATATTTACCTTTCTGGACCATTTATCAGAACTATTCACTAATTTTATATATATATAAATATAAGAATATTTATATATAATATAAAACTTATATATATATAATATAAGAATGTAAGGTTTTCAAATATTTCAAAATTTAAAATCTAGTATGTTCTCAAGAACATTGATAATTTAAAATAAGGTCATTTTTCAGATTAAGCATTATTTAATAAGTGGAATAAGTAGGAAGACCAGTTTTATGATAAAGTCTATCAAGAAGTTTCAATGTATGAAACCCCTGACTGTTATACTAAAGGGGATAAAACAATGCTTGTTGTTCAGTCACTTAACATTAAATGAATGGCTTTTTTGGCTATTTTAACGTCAACACTTTTTGTGTTATTACCAGAAATATTATGCATTATTATCAAAATCAACTTCTAATATCCACAATAAGCATATTTTGGAATTGCAGAATAAATAAATAATCATTTACCGTTATTGTTCTTCTACTTCAGTTTTCATGATAGCATAAAAAGGATGGTTTGTCTCTCCTTAATGTTTTGTAAACCTAATTTAGATAAAGTTAAGCAATATATGGGAGTCAAGAGCTTGTTGTATTGGAAAAATTTCTTTTGTTGTTTTTTAATTTCTAATTAATGCAGAAGAACATTTGAAACCTTGACTGATAAGCACTCTTCTAACCTGTTTACAAAAATGTTTTTTGGGTTCTTGTAATACATAGTTATTTTTATAATTTGATGTGATTTATTTTGTCTTAATGCTTTGAATCTTTTTAAAGAAAAGACATTATTCTATGGATCTAAACATGTCACATCAAATGAATTTTTAAAATTCTTCATGATCAGAATACTTTGGAAAATTATACATTTTCACAATTTGGAAAGATTTTAGAAAATTTCTAGAAATTTTATTTTCTGTGCTCAATGGAGTGGCAGGAAGAGCAGCAGTTAAGAGTACAGGATCCAGAGTCAGAAATCTATCTATTTCTTGATAGATAGAAATCTTGGCTCTGCACCTAATATGTGAACCGAGGTCAAGTAACTTAATTTCTATTAACCTTAATTTCCTCAGTAACCATCTCACAGAATGGGTTTATTCAGTATAAGTAATCCTTTAGCCAAGAATATCTTGCTAAGGATATTTCAGAGATAAGACTACTTCCTCTTAGCAAATATTGTTAGTATATTTACATGCAGATCCAGTTGACAATGAGATTATACCAGGTATAATCAGAAGACCTGGGTTCATGCCAGGCTTGACATTTACCAGTTGTGTGACCTTGGATGAGGAAGTCCTCTTGCTCTCTTTCAGCCCCAATTTTCTGAACTGTGAAAGGACATAATAGTGACTACTACAATTATCTCATAATCTTTGGTGTTTGTCAAATAATATTTTATTTTATATTTTTAAGATTTCTTTAAAGATAGAATTAATATATAAAATTATATTAGTTTCAGGTGACAGCATAATGATTTCATCTCAAAGTTCTCATCACAAGAAAAAAATTGTAACTGTGTGCTGATGGATGTTAACTAGATTTATCGTGGTGATCATTTTGCAATAAATCACCTACTTTTAAAAAATTATTCGTTCTCAGTAAATACAGACTTCAGAAAATAAACACCTTAGAGTTGGTCTCTTAAGATAGTGTCTATATATGTAGTTCATTGTTTTTGAGTTTGATATTAAGGCTTCTCTTTTAGTGTTAAAATTCAGACATTTGTTGAAGTCTCTACTTGCAAAATATCTTTAGGCCTTTTGAGATTTTGTTCCTATATTCAATTATAAAGAAAGTTGAATTTGAGCTTTCTAATAGAGGCTACACTTCTGTTTAGAAGTAACTAACACTTTAGTTTGTTTTAAAATTTGGCATACTTTCAATTATTTAACAAGCTTGTAGATATATCAATTACTTTTTAAGAATATTTTGTTGCTAAGAATGTTCCTTGTTATAGATAACTCTTTCATTCAAAACTTGACCAAAATTGTTTATTAAATGTACATGGCTACCTAGGGAAAAATCCTATCTAAAGTCATATTTCAGTTAACTCTATTCTGTTACACATGCTTCTCACATGAAAAGATGAGGTCAGTGTCTTCTTTGCCCATCTTTGCCATTTTGGAATGTTATTCTGCTACCCAAAAGAACATCTGATTATTTGAGGCATATGTTATCCAGTTCTGCCATTTCTTTACCCTCTGCAATCATCTACAGACCCCCCATATCAATCTTCCTGATTTATTAGTGGTTTTAGAGCCAGTCTCAGAGTCTTCTTCACCTTAATTTCTGCCAGTTTTTGGAGTGACTTCAATATTCATATGATGAAGCAGACAATGGTGTGTCTCTCAGTTCCGTGTCTGAAATGATTAGTTTGTGCTGGCACTGGCAGCTCTTCCAATCAGGATAATTCTAACTTTCTTTAGACTTTTAGCAATAGTGTCACGGTCTGGATTTTATGACATAGCTGTATTCCATCAACAAGCTTTATGTACCATTATATACTAGCGGAGAGAGTTCAGAAATAATTCCTATTATTCAGAAATAAATATTATGCTTTATTTCATTTGCTGGTGCCTCATGAGATAGAATGAGAGAAATCGTCAGTTTGAAATTCAGGAATTCTTCTCTGTCTGAAAAATGGAAGTGGAGGACAAGGAAGCAGTTCCAGGCCTGGTTTGAAGTATTCTCTTTTCTATAAATTTTGTGACAGGAGAGTGATTTTCGTTAAATCTAAAGTCTGTCCTATGGATGAGAGTCATTCCCGAAGATTGTTCTGCTTTATGTATTATTTATTGAGCCCTTTTTTTTCTGCAAAATATTTATAATCTGATCCTTGACCAAAAAGCTTTCAAACCTTGGCTTAGGCTACCTGTCTTTGTCACTTGATCTTCTGTCTCATGAGGAAAAATCAAGGATAACAGTTGTGAACTCTCTCAATACACTTCTTGTATCCTCAAATTTCTTCAGTTACTGTATGAAAAAAATTCAATAATTTATAACATGAATAATCTATAATGACTATATATATGTATCTATGACCTACATAGTCTATATTGGCAGTGTATATATGCATCTATGTAAAATATATACATATGTAATTTTAAATAAATATAAATATATTTGTATATTTTCTTTTATTATGGTGTTTTATTTTAGGCATTATTCCTTTTTTTTTCTTTTTACATTTCAACCTTCTTTACCCATTTCTCCCATCCTCTGACCCCGCTGCCCCCACCTCTGGCAGCCACCAATCTATTCTCTGTATCTATGAGCTTGGTTTTTTTTAGATTCCACATATAACAGAGATCAGACAGTGTTTGTCTTTCTCTGTCTGACTTATTTCACTTAGCATACTGCACTTGAGGTGCATCCATCTTGGCACAAATGGCAAGATTTCATTTTTTATGGCTGAATAATATTCCATTGTGTGTGTGGAATATATATATATATCATATATATATATATATATATATATGATATATATATATATGATAATTTCTTTATCCATTTATCCATCAATGGACACTTAGGTTGTTTCCATATCTTGGCTGTTGTAAATAATGCTGCAAGAATATATCTTTTCGAGTTAGTGTTTTTATTTTCTTTGAATAAATGCCCAAAAGTGGAATTGCTGGATCATATGATAGTTCTACTTTTAATGTTTTGAGGAACATCCATACTGTTTTCTATAGTGGCTGCACCAATTTACATTCCCACCAAAGTGCACAAGGGTTGCCTTTTCTCCACATCCTTGCCAACACTTTTTATTTTTCGTTTTTTTGATAATAGCCATTCCAACAGGTGTATGGTGATATCTCATTGTGGGTTTGATTTGCATTTCCCTGATAATTAATGATGTTAAGCATCTTTTCATGTATCTATTGGCCAGTTGTAACTCTTCTTTGGAAAAAATATCTATTCAGATTTTCCACCTATTTTTTAATCAGATTGTTTGCTTCTTTTTGCTATTGAGTTTTATGAGTTCTTTATATATTTTGGATATTAGCCTCTTATCAGATATATAATTTGCAAATATTTTCTCCCATTCCATAGGTTGCCTTTTCATTTTGTTGGTGGTTTCCTTTGCTGTGCAGAAACTTTTTAATATTATGTAGTTTCACTTATATATTTTTCCTTCCATTGCTTTTGTTTTTGGTGTCAGATTCAAAAAATCATCTCCAAGACCTATGTCAAGGAGCTTATCACCTATGTTTTCTTCTAGGAGTTTTATGGTTTCAGGTGTTATTTCAAGTCTTTAATCTATTTTGAGTTAATTTTTGTGTATGGTGTAAGATAGTGATTGAGTTTCATTCTTTTGCATGTGGCTGTCCAGTTTTCCCAACGCCATTTATTGAAGAGACAATCCCTTCCCCATCGTATGTTCTTGGCTCCTTTGTAGTAAATTAATTGAACATGTATGTGTAGGTTTATTTCTGGGCTCTCAGTCTGTTCCATTGATCTATGTGTCTGTTTTTATGCCAGTATCGTACTGTTTTAACTACTGTAGCTTTGTTATCTGGGAGCATGATGCCTCCAGCTTTGTTCTTCTTTCTCAAGATTGCTTTGGTAATTTGTGGGGGTTTTTTGTGGTTCTATACAAATTTTAGGATTATTCATTCTATTTCTTTGAAAATTGCCATTGAAATTTTGATAGGGATTGTGATGAATTTTAGATTTCTTTGGGTAGTACAAACATTTTAACAATACTGATTCTTCCAATCCATGAGCATCCAATCCATCCATTGATTTATTTGTGTCATCTTCAATTTCTTTCATTAATGTCTTGTAGTTTTCAATATATAGGTCTTTCACTTCCTTGGTTAAATTTATTCCTAGATATTTTACTCTTTTTGATGCAATTGTAAATGGGATTATTTTCTTTATTTCTCTTTCTGATAGTTTGTTATTAGTGTATAGAAATGCTACAGATTTTTGTATATTGATTTTGTATTCTGAAATTTTATTGAATTCATTTATTAGTTCTAACAGTTTTTTGATGGAGTCTAGGGTTTTCTACATATAATATCTTGCCATCTGCAAGTAGTGACATCTCTACTTTCTTTTCAATTTGGATGCATTTATTTCTTTTTCTTGCCTCATTGCTCTAGCTAGGACTTCCAATATTATGTTGAAAAGAATGGTGAGAGTGGGCATCCCTGTCTTGTTGCTAGTCTTAGAGGAAAGGCTTTCAGCTTTTCACTGTTGAGTATGGTGTTAGTTGTGGGCTTGTCGCATATGGCCTTTATTATGTTGAAGTACATTCCGTCTATACACACTTTTTGAGGATTTCTATCATAAATGGATATTGAATTTTGTTAAATGCTCTTTCTGTGTTTATTGAGATGATCTTATGATTTTTATCCTTCATTTTGTTAATGCGGTGTATCACATTGACTAATCTGCAGATGTTGAACCATTCTTGCATCCCTAGAATAAATCCCACTTGATCATGGTAAATGATTCTGTTAATGTATTATTGAATTTGATTTGGTAATATTTTGTTAAGGATTTTTGCATCTATGTTCCTCAGGGATATTGGCCAGTAATTTTCTTTTCTTGTGGTGTCCTTGTCTGGTTTTGGTATCAGGGTAATGCTGGCCTCATAAAATGAGTTTGCAAGAGTTTCCTCTTATTCTGTTTTTTGGAAGAATTTGAGAAGTGTTGGTATTAAATCTTCTTTGAATGTTTGGTAAAATTTGCCAGTGACATCATCTGGTTGTAGACTTCTGTTTGTTGGTAAGTTTATGATTACTGACTCAATCTCCTTACTAGTAATTGGTCTATTCAGATTTTCTATTTCATCATGATTCAGTTTTGGTAGGTTATGTGTTTTTAAGAATTTATCAGTTTCTTCTAGATTCTCTAATTTGTTGGCATATAATTGTTCATAGTAGTCTCTTGTGATTCTTAGTATGTCTGTGATATCAGTTGTAACATCTCCTCTTTAATTTCTGATATTTTTTGAGTGCTCTCTCTTTTTTTCTTTGTGAGTCTAGCTAAAGGCTTGTCAATTTCATTCATCTTTTCAAAGAACCAGCTCTTAGTTTCATTGCTCTTCTCTATTGTCTTTTTAGTCTCTATTTCATTTATTTCTGCTCTAATCTTTGTTATTTCCTTCCTTTTTACTAAATTTGGGCTTTGTTCTTCTTTTTCTAGTTCCTTGAGTTGTAGAGTTAGGTTGTTTATTTGAGACTTTCCTTGTTTCTTTAGGTAGGCATTTATCCCTTTGAACTTTCCTCTTAGAACTACTTTTGCTGCATCCCACAGATTTTGGTATATGATATTTCCATTTCTGTTTATCTCAATGTATTCTTTTGTTTCTCTTTTGATTTATTCTTTGGCCCATTTGTTGTTTAATCTCCACATATTTGTGAATTTTCCAGTTTTCTTTGTGTGATTAACTTAAGGTTTTATACCATTGTGGTCAGAAAAGATGCTTGATATGATTTCAATCCTCTTAAATTTATGAAGACTTGTTTTATGGCTTAACATATGATCTATCCTGGAAAATGTTCCATGTGCAATTGAGAAGAATGTGTTTTCCTTTGCTTTTGGATGAAATGTTCTGTATATATCTGTTAAGTCCATCTGGTCTAACGTGTTGTTTAAGGCTGATGTTTCCTTACTGATTTTCTGTCTGGATGACCTATCCATTGATGTTAGTGTTGTATTAAAATCCCCTACTATCATTGTATGGCTGTCTGTTTCTCCCTTTAGGTCTATTAATATTTACTTTATATATTTAGGTGCTCTTATGTTGGGTACACAAATATTTACATATGTTATATCCTCTTGTTGGAACTATCTCTTTATCATTATGTAAGACCCATCTTTTTCTCTTTGTTTTAAAGTCTATTTTGTCTGGGGCCGGCCCGGTGGTGCAGCGGTTTAGTCCGCACTTGGCAGCCCGGGGTTCGCTGGTTCGGATCCCGGGCACCCGCCGACGCACTGCCTGTCAGCCATGCTGTGGTGGCGTCCCATATAAAGTGGAGGAAGATGAGCACAGATGTTAGCCCAGGGCCAGTCTTCCTCAGCAAAAAGAGGAGGATTAGCAACGGATGTTAGCTCAGGGCTGGTCTTCCTCACCAAAAAAAAAAAAAAAAAAAAAAAAAGTCTATTTTGTCTGATATAAGCATAGCTGTTCCAGCTTTCTTTTGGTTTCCATTTGCATGGAATATCTTTTTCCATGCCTTCACTTCTTATTTTCCAGGCACAGTTCAAATTGTGAGTGACAGAGAAAAGACCCTTTCTCTAAAGGAGTATACATATAAGTTGGGTTAGGAAAAATGTAAACAAACCAATAATGAAAATGATGCCTTCACAGAATGATCACAAAATAAAACAGGGATATTGGAGAAAGAGCGAAAGGAGGGACACTTTGGATAAAATGATCAGGAAAAAAATCTGTTAGAAATAAGAACTTTTGAGGAGAGATTAATGATTAGACAAATCCATACATTTGAGGATTTGGAGACAGAATACTAACTAGAGGAAAATTCATGCCAATAACTTTAGGCAGAATTAAATTTCAATTATATGAGAAACAGAGTTGTAGTTAATGTGGCTGGAATTAGACAAATGATGAAGAGTCACAAGAAGGGTAACAGTCCAGACAGGAGATAATAGAAGCTTGGATCAAGGTAGTAGAGCTGGTGAGAAGAGTTCAGGGAAAGGTATTGAGACTGAGCAATTTTAGATAGATGGTGGTGCCACTACAGTTGTGAAAACTAGGTTAAGAGAAGGTGTGAGGTGGATAGACATCTGTTTTGCTGTGTGATGGACTACATTGTGTCCCCCAATATCCATATGTTGAAGTCCTAACCCCCAGTACCTTAGAATATGACTGTGTTTGGATATAGGGCCTTTAAAGAGGCAATTAAGGTAAAAGGAGGCCATTATCATAGGCCTTAGTCCAATATGACTAGTGTTATATGCAGAGAGAGAGAGATAGAAAGGATGCTTGTGCCCAGAGAAATGACCATGTGGGGACACAGAAGAGGGTGACCAACTGCAAGCCAAGGAGAGAAGCCTCAGGAGAAATTAACCCTGTCAGCACCTTGATCTTGGCCTTCTAGTCTCTAGAAGTATAAGAAAATAAATTTCTGTTTAAGCTAACCATTCTCTGATATTTTGTTATGGCAGCCCTAGGAGACTAATAAGCACAGTTTGTATTTGAGATGCACAGTAGTCAACCAGTTGCCTAGTCAACCACTGGAATGAGGAGATACTAGGGTGAGAAATTAAATTTTAAAGACATCAGCATGTCAATAAATAACCAAAATTATTTAGAGACTGTCTGTAGATCTTAGTATAGTTCCTGCAGATGGGAAGGCAAATTGTATTACTCAAATTTCAGCTAAGCTAAGAGGTAATCTATGAAAACCTTGTTGATTCTGTTCATTGTTTCCACAATGCTGTTCACAGAGGAAATAGCACTATTTTAAAGTTACACAATTGATAAAAAGATATCAGAACTTGGCTCTAATAATATACAGGTGGAAGGATACCAGTTATCAGGGATTAGACTAGGAATACTAATTGCTTATAAAAGTTAGGTAAAATAGGACACCAAAAAAGTAGGTGTTACTCTTTGGGGAGATGGTAGGCAAGAATGGCTTTCTACTTCTGAATCCAGGCAGTAGACTTGAAGCAACACTAGAAAAGAGTATCCTGAATGTGTTTCTCTGATGCCCCATTTAGTCTTTGGAACATTGATCAAAAGAGATTGAAGTCATGGCTGGCAAAATTGAATGGTGAAGCTGTCCTTCAAACCTGCACAGCACTGAGAACATGTTATTTTAGTCTGAAAGTTTCAAATAAGCCAGCGGCACTCATGTTATGAGAGAAAACTGGTTTAGTTGGTTAAATGTGAGGACTATTTATCTGGTTGTTATTATTTCCCAAGATCAGAGTAAAATATTTGTTTAGTAACTCTGTTAACTTCTAAGGGGCAGATAGGCTCCTAATATGCTGAGGACATCTTTTGTGCCTGGTTTCCTTCACTTATTCTCCTAACTATGTTGGAAATTACCAAATAGAAAATTTTAAGAAAGGCTGGTACTTTTTCTTAGTGTCGAGTTTAGAAATAACTATCATTTCTAAGAGACAGAAAAAACATTTCTTTAAGACAATGATTATGTCTACTTAGCGCTTACTGCTCTCATCCATTTTTTTTCCCAACAGAATCTCAACTTTGCTACGCTAGGGTCTCAAAGGAAGCTGATCCCCCTCAACTCATCTCAGATGGGGCCAGATTGGTCTAAGTGGAAGCCAATTTCCCTTGCTTGTATTTGGTTCAGAAATGAGCACGTGACCCATATCTAGCCAATAAATCATGAGGGAAGTCTGCTAAGGGTCTTCTGGAAAAGAATTTGCTGCATGAAGAGAAAGTCTCTGTTTCTTTCAGGATACATTCAAATCCGGATATGATGCTTAGAATCGCTCTACACACAGAGTATAAAATAAAATTGAGAATGACACTGCAAGGAAGTGAAAATAATCTGTGTCTCTGATGGCCTCATGAAGCCACTGAATCAACTAAATCTGAAACTTGTCCTACCTTGGGACTTCCTGTTATATAAGAATATTCTTATTTTATAAATGATTTTAAGTCAGAGTTTCTGTTATGTATAGTGGAACCATCCTATTTAGTACATGAGGGGAACTTACATTATTTATTGACAGCTCAGAACTTAAAGGCATGCTGCTTTTCTGGTGGAAATGTTAAAAAATAAAATAAAACTGCAGTACTTCATTCATCTTTGCTTATGGGCCTAAAGCCATCTCCTTCATGTGAATGAAACAGAGTTGCAGCAAATCTTGATGTATTGACTGAAACTCTGGATATTACTTAAGACCGTTTAAGACATAGGATTGAGCTAAGAAGCAAACTCTCTTCCAAAGAGAATAGATAATATCCTTCCAGGGAAAATAAACTGCTTAGAGTCTTACAGAGAGAGGCTTGGAATAAAATTGGTTTATGGGATGGAGTAGAGAACTTGAACTTGAGGGCAGGTGGACAAGGTTGGGAGCAAAGGAAACCTTGTGCTGGAAATTCCCAGTGGGTGCAAGCATGCCTTGAAGATCCACTCCTTAAAAATGTTCAATGAAGGTTTGTTAGAAATTTCACCTTTGTTCCCCTAGCAAATGGAATTGTTTTATGAGTTATTTATATTTTGATTATGCAATCTGGAGTGTTGTTTTGTGGAGGCAAGATGGCAAAGGGGAGGAACACTTCCTACACCTTAAACTCTCCTAGAACCCTACAGAGAGGGAATTTTTCCCACGAGGAGAACTAGGGCTTAGCTTGCAAGGTTGATTAGTGATATCAGAGGAAAGAGATTCAAAATCCCAGAAAAACTTCCAAGAGGGACATATATAAGAAATGAAAGAAAAGGGCTTGGTAAATTCATCTACATAATCAGAAAGTAATTCCTAGCAGTTAGTAATACTTGCCAGAATATTTAGAAACACGACAAAGTGCTAGTCTAAGTGTTCACTTATGCTATGTGAGATAAAGTGTCCATTTTTACTTTAATTCTAGTTTTGAACTGGAGAGAAACGAATACAAGAAGAAGCAGTGCGTGATATTCAGTGAAAGTTGTTTTACCCCTTTTTCCCACTCCATGACCTTTGGTGTTAAACTGTAAAATTCAGGAATTCTTTTAAGTGGATATTTTTCTTCTTGAAGGAATTATGTTATCTTAGAGAGTGGTGCCTAAAAAGGTCTTTAGAGAAAAGTAGAAATTAGGGCTTAAAGGAGACAGAAATTATTTGGTGATTGGATGAAATGAAAATCTTAATGTAGTTTCAATAAGCAGTCTCATATTGTAAATTTGTTTCAAGTTAGCTGCAAGCAGCTGTCTTTCCAGTGTTAAACAAGTCAAGATAAGTTGTCCTGTCTTTCTGATTTGAAAGAAGTTTGAAGAAGTGAATACATCAAAGGGAGGTTGGTTATCTCCAGTGATTTAGCCAGGACGTAGATGCCCAATGTGTCTGGTCAAATTTTTCATTTTCCAGTTGAGGAAACCTAGGTTCAGAAAATTTAGCAGATTTGCAGGCAGCTAGTTGGTGGAGAAGCCAAGACTGACTATGGCACTCCCAACTCCTGGGTAACTTACATCTGCCACTTCCTTTTCCAATGCCGGTTCATCTTTGAACTGCCCAACCCAAAAGCTGACTTTCCTTTAACTATGAATACCTTTCCTTTTGAAATCACTTTAATTGTTTTCCCATATAAAAGTAGTGAGTGAGATGCTAGACTGGCATCAGTTTATATTGCCATATAGAGAGACAGCATGGGCATCAAAATAATAATTTATGACATGTTAATTGGAATATGCACTTCCCTTCTCTTGGGACCTTTCAGTTTGTGATGTAAAAGGCCAGCAACTTGTTGAACATGTATCTTGACTGTTTTGCCCTGGAGCAGCAGTATATATCTAATGGTTTTCCTTGAAGGTACGAACAAGAACACTTTATTAGTTTCCTAGAGCTGCTGTACCAAATTATCACAAATTGGGTCACTTAAAACAACAGAAATTTATTCTCTCACTGCTCTGGAGGTTAGAAGTCCAAAATCAGGATGCGGACAGGATTGGTTCCTCCTTGGCATCTCAGAGGAAGAATCTGTTCCACGCCTCTCTCCTAGTCTCTGTTGGTTGCTTGCAACTCTTGGCATTCCTTTAGGTAGAGACGCATCAGTCCAGTCTTTGCCTCTGTTTTACACGGCATTCTCTTCTCTGTGTGTTTGTGTCTCTTCTCTTCTTATAAGGACACCAGTCATATTGGAATGGATCCAGTAATCAAGTATGACCTCATCTTAACTTGATAACATTCGCAAAGACCCTATTTCCAAATAAGATTACCTTCACACATACTGGGAGTTAGTCTCAACATATCTTTTAGAAGAACACAATTCATCCCCTAGCAGATACCAATATTTTTACTCTGTCTCACGTTAGAGCTTTCAGAATTAAATATTTCTTCCTTTTATCATTGAATGTTTTACACAATATCCATGCAAAGTGCATATTAAGGTTTTATAAGCTACTACCTATATTCATCCACCTGAATGCTGATCACGATTAATTCTATTTTTAAATTAACCATACTGATACTCTGTTGAATATAATATCATGAAGGGATGGAGTGTGGGCTGGTGTTTCTGGGGAGGGAAGGGAGATACTAAAATGGAAATGAAGCATCTAAGACAACTCTTGATTTCATGATTTGGGTATTGTGCCCAGCTCCAAACCTTAATAGCTCATTTTGTCTCCTCTACAGGACATTTTAGAAAAGGATATTTTCCTCATATTTTTTAACTGAAACTAGTTCTGTCACATGTATGCAAGCAGCTTTGTGATAGAAAATATAAGTAGTACATTACATGAGACACTAAACTTTTTCTTTAATTTCAAGTGTTAACATCTTGAGGAGTTAGGGGAAAAGAAAAAAGTCTATCAAATGGAAAGCTGTCAAAAACAATGGTAAAGGAAATTATAACATTTTTGGTTTAGTTTGATTATTTAACCTATCAGAAAAAGATGTTGGTAAAGTAAACAGAATCTATGATTCAAAGATGTTTTTAAATAATAGATACTGATAAGTCTTCAAATGTGAATTTTAAAGTTTAGCTGTGAGATGTTTATTTTAGAAACTATTTCCAAAGTCATAGTAAAGAGACTGTTTCATTCACAGAAGTCACAAAATTGTAAAGGGACTTCAGAATGTAGGGTGCTAGTTAAGCAGAGAGAATTAGTATCCCTGTGATATTCTGAATCTGACGTCTAGAAATCTGCATTCAAATAGAGGATGAAAGTGACCCTGCTGAGCCTATCTCCTGTGGAATTGATGAGCATACTCATAAATAAAGTGTATTTTGAGGCAAGACAATTTTTTGTCCTTTCAGATTATCAGAGATTAATGACTATAGGCATTTGTTTGGAATCTTTTATTCTAACTTCTTTTATTGTGAACTCTTGACTAGAATGCTTATGTTTATGTTAATTAATAGATCTCTTACTTCACAATATGAAAATACAGCAAGAAAAATATATAATTTTATCCATTCATTTATAATATGGCAATGAAAAAATATAGCTACACATGTATAAATTAGGTTATTAATTTGTGTTTCATGAAGTATCCATTTATATTTGAAGTAATATAAATGTATTGTTTTATATCAGATATTGTATCACTGAAATATTTTATGCAGGCTTTTTCATCACCATAGGTTGAATTCTGCTATCCAATGTTTATTTGGAAATAATGATTTGGATTTTTTTTGTTAATAGCTATGCTTTTCTGCTTTAAAACTTTTCTAGTACCTACTGGTTTTCATAGCTTGTCATTTTTATTGTTATTGTATTTTACTTTTCCATTTGTATGTTTTCCTACTACCAGTCATTTTAAAATTATTTTGATATTTTCTAATTTATTCATTTCTTCTATACTTCCACATTTGAATTTTATTATTTTTTGTTTATTCTAAAATAGCAAATCCACATGTTTTTAAATCTACCTTATTAATACGGGTGTCAAAGTCTGGATAGTACTACCAAGCAAATTTCCAAGAGGATTCAGGTAGAGGCTTATGTTTATAGAGAAACAGTTCCATTTTTTTCCACTTTAAATTATTCTACTGGTTTGTTGGGTTTCATTTATTTATATCTAACCATTTTACATATTTCATCTTTAATTCTGTACTTAGGAAGTTTTGTTTTCTCTCAAAATATTCTTTAATCTATTTAAAAAAAAAACACTGAAGAACTATAGTTCTATATTACACTATACAAGTGAAGACATTACTAGCATGTAGCCACCCATACACTAAATATTTTGGAATGCCCAAGTAGAAAAGAACATATTTGCAAATTTTCTAATACACTATATCAAGAAGTTGTTGGTGGGGGCGAGGAAAAAAGAACTCTGGGAAACATGATTAATTAATATTTCTGGGAAATATGGCTATATTTCACCTTCTGAACTAGAAAATTCTCTTTCCTACAGTGATTTTAGATAAGTACGCTAGTTCATTTTGGAGGATGGAACTATTTCAGCATATAAGTACAAATGGAGCTTTTATATCTTAAAAAGCTCCTGTGCCCCTGCAAACCCCCACAAACCCCCACAAATGCATATGTGTGCACTCAGTCATACACTACTGTTGCGTAGGTGTTGCCTCACCTTTGGATAGCTAAGTGTACACTCAGCAGCAGTATGTTTAGTCCATCAATATTAGGTGAGAAAATGTAAAATGGTCACAAGTGAGATGTGACAAGGAATAAGCATGTGGGAGAATACAATCCTATTCTGAGAAGAGTGTGTAGCTCTGAGCTTCAGAGAGGAGTTCTAGATTGACCCATGGTGATGTCAGTGTTGTGCTTCAGTCATATCTAACAACGTTTGGTGACCTGAAGGGAAGATCTGTCAGAGCTAATTAAGGAACTCAAGAGCTTCCTGGAGAAAATTCTCCTGAGAAATTCATACATGATCAAGTAACTAAGTATTATTCCCTGACAGGAAGGTTTGGTTGATTGGGAATGCAGCATTCTGAGTGTCTCAACAGAACTTTTCTTCCTATCAAATACCCTGTGGCCTTCCCATCCAGAACATCTGAGATGTATGGAGGAATTTTTTAAAAGATATATGTGAACCCATATAGTTTTTTTCCCAGAAGCTTTGTGTTTTGGTACTACTGTGGTAAATTGGAACACAAAATGATAGAAGAATATAATTGATTGACTTCTGCAGGAAACATCTTATACCTTTAACACCTTCCACGTATTAAGTGCTTTATACTCTGCTGCATAAAGTCTCCACCATATGAGTGCCAGTGATCCACTGAGTTCCAGGGCCTGGTTAAAAGGAAAAAAATAAAACAGTAGCAGTAGAAGCAGAAGTGTGCCTATGGGGAGCAGTAATATTACACAGGCATGTTACTGTAGTACATTATAGTGCCCAATGGAAGAGTCTCTCAATAAACAAAGAGGAAAAAGTATGGATGCTTCATAGTAACTGAACCTGCAGGTTCTCATTAACAAGCTCTTGTGAGACATCTTCAAGAAACATAGGAAGGACTTTTCTGGAGGTTGGTAGCCATTGTAGGTAGGAGCAAGAGTCAGAGAAAAGTGGGAGAAATAGAGGTAGATAAATGATAGATGATTGACAGAAGATAGAAAGATGGTAGAATGATAGTTTTGTGATACCTATGAAATATATTGTTGGTGCTGACATTTTTGATGTCTGCTTATATGGAGTATGTAAAGAAATGTACTCTTAAAATTTAAAAGAATTGACCAAACTGTCTTCTGTGTTCATTTCCACTTTTTGAAATTAATATAGCCATCCTGAGCTTCATAGAGCCATGAGACTTTGGAGGTTAAGAAATAGAAAAAGGATGAGGAAATATTAACTCCATGCTAATATCCAAGAAACATTGAAGAAACTTGCCCCAAATCACTCTGCTAGAAAGTGTCAGATCATAGATTTAGATATTGAGTTTACATGTGAATGCATCCATCTAAACTATAAATTTGATGAAGCCAACAAACAAAAACCTATCTGATTAAAGTCCTCTAGATTAAACCAAAAGTTTACAACATAGACCTCAGCTAACTTTCTACTGGTATTTGAAAAAGGTCACAAAGTTTTCTAAGAGTGTTATTTATTGATCACCTCCAGGTGTTTGAACATCCTGTGTCATTTGACCTTCTTGGAAAGTCTTATTTTTTTCAGGACTCTGCTCAAAATGTCTGCTTATTTGGGAGATTTACTTGGGGTCTTCAGTCATAGTGAAGTGCTTTCTCTTCTGTGTTCCTGGGGCACTTTCTTTATTCTAGCTTATCACAGTCTACATTAGTTTTTTCTTCATTTGAAAGACAATGTTATGAAAAAATAGAAAATGATGCATTATGGGTGTAGTATATGAAATAAATAAATAGACACAAATGACAATGGGTAGATCCAAGCCCAGAGAAGATCATTTGTACCTGCAATAAAATGTTGGTAAATGAATATTAGTAAATATTGTATGTTTACATTACAGGATACAAAATCTTGTGGCTATTTTATGAATTTTTTTTTTGATTAACCAACTCTATTGATTTGGATAAGAAATCATCTATTGTGCTTAGTAAATGTTTATTTAATTAAAATTAATCTATTAAAGTGCTTGGAGTCAGTACATTGATGGAAAGGAGGGTAGATATTTAAAACAGATTCATTCTAAAATATTGGAAATATGGTCAGAATATATTATTTTTTGACAGTGAAATTAAAAGTATAAAAATAGATATCCTAGACAGTCTACATATAAGCAGGGTTAATTCTCCCAGAGCTGAAATATTCTACAAACTCTTCATCTACCTTCATTCTGACGAAATGCTAGTAAAACAATGTTATTGTTGCTAGTTGAACTCCCCAAATACCTTGAAATTAAGAAGGAGATCTTGGCCTACTAATAATTATTCCACTATGCTCTTTTGTGTGTGTGTGTGTGTGAGGAAGACCGGCCCTAAGATAACATCCGTGCCCATCCTCCTCCACTTTTTTATATGGGATGCCACTACAGCATGGCTGATAAGCAGTGAGTCAGCAGGCACCCGGGATCTGAACCTGCGAACCCCCGGCTGCCAAGCGCCAACTAAACCACCGTGCCACTGGGAGGCCTCATGTGCTTTTTATTGTAAATAAATAAATTGATATTCTGATGAAAGTTTAACTTTCTATAAATTTGTTTCAAATTTGTATGAAATATAAATCATGTGAAATGAGCAAGTTTCTGCTCATTTATAAATAATCTGATACATTTGATTGTCTGACAATGAAACTTTAGTTTTTCTCTTTAAGGTGAGAGGCCTTAGAGAGGCCTAGAACGAATAGCTGGATACTCACTCTTTTTCTTTTCTCTTGAGCCTATAAATCACAAAAGTACTAATCACATATTAGACATCAAAGGGATGAATGTAATTATGCATCAAATATGAACATGTGTAGCTGTGAAATATATTAATGCATATGACTTTGATATACTCACGCTTCTATATGGATAAAACTTCTTGTGTTGGGAAATAGGCAAGATTATATTCCAACACCTTGAAGTTTCACTTTATCAAAATGCATTTTACAGGTAGTGGAGAATTTAACACATGCAATAAACTGAGCAGAGAAGAGTTCCTTTCAAGGACAAACCTCTGTTGGATATTTTATATGCTTATTATGGTTGAAATTGGCAAATCACCCATGAATTTAAGCTTTGGTTTGAAATCTGACATTAGAGAATGATTCTAGGTCATATTTGAAAGTCTAATTCTCTGTATGTATTCAGTGATTCTTTTCATTCTGTTCTAAACTCCCTGAACTAATGTTAACCTTGATAATATCCTCAAAAGTTGGTTACTACATGGTTTTCTGAGGACTTATACATTTGACAACAAAGTATACAACAAATAAAAGATTGCATATATTTTGTGATATGTAATTACAAAGATTTTACATATGTGTGCATGCATATATGCATATGTGTGCATATATGTATATAATCTTTACAACTAGTAAAAGTTACTATTTAATGTTAGATGTTAGGCTTGGTTTGAAAGTGACGTTTTAACACATTATTTTCTTCATAAATAGAGTATATGTTTCATTCACTAAGAAATAATTGCTGTGTACTGAACTAAAACTTTTAAAGATTACTGTTCCATTAAAATTTGATACTTTGAACCTGGCTTGGAAAAAATAACTTTAAAAATAAATTTCAGAGCATGGAACTTATTTTTTTATTTTAAAATTAGAAGACTTTGTTCTTCAAAATAAGTGCATTGGAAATTTACAATATTTATTCTTTTTCTTTTGATTTTAGAATCTCAAAATAAAATATAGCTCTGTTTTTTGTCTAACACTTCTCTCACTAGAGGTCCCAAGTTAAACCAGAATATTTAGAACCAATAAACCTGTGTGTTTGGTGCAGTAAAACAAAATTGTTTTGACAATGTAGAAGGAAAGTGGGAAAAACATTCTTTGATTATCTAATTTTAGATTAAATATCTAATTTTGATTGGCATTAGGGTTAACTACTCTGTATGAATTTTTTGAATGTAATAAAAAAACAGGCAATTTATAGATAATATGAGCAATCTAATTGTTTTTCAATTTTTTGAAAAGTAGCCACAATGATAATAATAGCTAATAGTTAATATGTACTAGACACTCTTCTAAAGAGTGTCTTATTAAGTACTCAACACTCTTCTAAAACACATATATAAACTCATTAAATTCTAACTACAACACTGAGACCTGGGTTAATACTAGTATCCTCACTTTAAATGTGATGAAGTTGACACATACAGCAGTATATTGCCCAATAGCTCATAGCTAGTGTGTGGAAGAATTGGTATTTGAATGGAAGCAGTTCAGTTCCGGAGTTGACTATGTCTTCTTTGAAGGCCAGTAAGGAAATGTTTTAATATAGACGAACACAAAGATGAACTCCTTAAAGATATACCACTTCTAACTTCTTCACATTTTATACAATGAGCCATTTTTGTATAATATTTACCAAAGTCAATTTTCTCTCTGTTCTCAAGGAATACACATAAAGAATTCCTACTGTTATTTCAATAAAGTCAGCCCTCCTCAACAGTTTCTTGAAGTAGATAGGTAATAAATTATAAATAATTTTTCAGTTTCTTTTATCTTCTTTTACATCTAAGAATTATTGCCTTGCACTTTTTCATCATAGACACAAGTCTTGAATCTGAAGTCATTTATAGCTCATTGAATAAAAATTAGTATGACTTGTACTTAGATTTGGGTAAAGTGCTGCTGGATAAAGCAGAAAACAAAAGATTGGAAAAGAAATTTGAAGCGTTGTGTGGAAGAAAGGGGAAAAGATAGTACAATGAGGAACAAACAATGAAAATGAAGAAATAAGAAGGATAAAGGAAGAAATCTTCATTCTGGTTGCTCATTTTGGCCAAGGATCAAATGTCACAGCATAAGAGAAGCAGAATATTTTCTGTTCATATCCGTAAAAATGTGGTGTTCTTTTTGGAAATTTAGAGTCAAGTGGAGAGAAAAGCAAAATGTCTCTGATTAGTTGGTATACATAGATCGATTGATTGATCAATTGACCAATCAACCCAAGTGCTTGGAAAGCATATAATTCAAGTGAAAATAGTATAAAAATAGTGTTTTGATAAATCTTATTAAAGTTTCTCTTAGAAATTACAAGCAACCCTCTGAAATACTGTGTTTAAAATGTCACTTCTATCAATAACTCAATTGACTTGCAAAGGGTTATAAATATTGTTTTGGGTACATGCAAATTTATAAATGCCACATCTTTCTTGATAATTTGTTCTTCAAATTTCTCCTAATTTTATTAAAAATAGCATATTGCTTAATTATAAATAACTTACATTCTTGTAACTTATAATGTTGTTTCTGCCTTATCTGTCTACCCTAATTCTTAAAGGAAAAATTTGCGTTCAAATTCATTTATGAATCATGCCACACACACGATTTGCTTACAAACTCTTATTTAGTTTATTTTCCCCTTAAATCAAGTGAAAGAATCTTGATGTCCTTCTTCCATGGTTTCTGACATTCAGGGACACGATGGACACTAAAATATGTGTTAATTATGTGATTTGCAGCTCTACAAGTCTGACTGCAATAAAATCTGCCAAAAGGCTTGTCAATAATCATGCTGTAAACTTATGTTCTTACCTGAGAAGGGTAAAAATAAATAAAAGACATAAATTCTTTTCTCAAAGATGTTATTTTGAAAGACAAAAGAGAATATTTTCTACAGTAAATTAGTAGTGTCTGATGATCTCTCTTCTAATTTCCAATTAATATATCAAATAAGTTTCATTGAAAGATTTAAAAATTCAGCAAATTTAGAGAGAAATTTAAACATATCAACATGAATGATGAGATTTTGATTTTTATTAAGATTCTGATTTTGAGATTTTTGATTAAGAGATTTTGATTTGTTTTTGAATAAAGAACAGATTTCTGGATTATTTTTTGAGAAAAAATTTTAAGAGTAACTATAAATAATATATAGCTAAATAACTGCTGTTGATTATTAAATTCTATTTGGGATACCCTACCCCCCTAACCCAATAGGTCAACTCTTAGTACATCTACAAGTGAGGGAAATTCCCTGCATTTACAGAGCTTGAGCTGGAAAAGGTTAAGAGAAGCATGGTAGGGAAATCTAGGAATATGAACTCTTCCATGACCTATAAGTAGATTAAAATCCAGATTTTCACCATGGCTTATAGGAACCCAATTCTCCAACTTCAAATTCTACAATACTTTCATCTGTTCCTAGACACCAGCCCCTTTCTGGTTCTCCACATGACAGTCATTCTTGGTCTTGATCTTGTCTGCTATGTTGACCTGTAATGTGGATCGACTGATGTCTCCATAGACTGTTCTCTCAGTAAGAGTGGTAGAGGAGTATTGTTACTGTGTAACTCCCATGGGGAATGATATAGCTGTAACTTAACCCACCAGAGGATGGTCACTGTTCATCTCTTATTCCAGCAGTTATCATCTTGGAGCTGGATTCTTGGCTTTTTCTTTTCACCACCACTGGCTAATATCTCTGTAAGTTTCCAGAGCTTTTACAGTCAACTTGGAATATAAAAGCAGTCTCTAATTTAGATATTAAGAAATTCAGTTCAATCTAAACTTTAGTCTCATAACTAATACAAAGATTTTCCCTTCATCCCTGGCTTAGAATTGGTATTTTACAACCGGAATGGAGTGAGAAGTTGTCTATTTCTTGCTTCTCCTAAGGGAGGTTGTAATCTGGCATTGTTGCCTTCTGTGTGACGGATAACCAAATGTTGGTTATTTATCACAGGAATACTTAAATAGTAGCTACAAAATACATGAAAGCGAAGAAAAAGCTTTAGAAAAAAAATATTGTCGACAAAAAAGAAAACCAAAATAACTCCTTTTCTACAATGAAATGCCTGAAATGGAAGGTCTCTCCATATGTATAAATTTGCTGGTCCAATTTGATACAATAATGTTAATTAAAACAGTACACATGTTGTACACCTTAAACTTACACAATGTTGTCTATTATTCCTAAATAAATGTTGGGGGAACAAAGGTTTATTCTGTAGGATGTGGTCCTGGGTGATATTTATTTTGGGTTCCAGCTCCTCTTGGTGGCAAAAGAAATTCTAAGCCTAGTGGAGAAGTAAGAGACTGTGGCAATAGGTTGAATAACTTAGAATAACAGTCTCTGACCCAGACAGCTACACTGGAGGAACAGAAGTGATCTCAATGAAGTAGAGACAAGGCAGTATTGGAAAAGCCTGTGGAAGAGGGAGGATGCATCTGCAAAAGGCGAGGAGAGAGCAGCGACAGGCAACTATAATGTTCTACCAGCTGGAGACGCTCTAAGAATGTCCCTGTTCTTGAACAGAAATTTGAGGATAGACACTAGATGATAGGAGCTTATGTAATGCTTCCTCAAATGAGTGTTTGAAATTTAGGAATCTGCAGGTTTGCAAGACCTGAGGAAAATTAGGTTTAAGGAATAATTTCTGTATGCTACCTCTCCCACTCCTTTTTTCCCATTGTTCTAATTCTAAAAATACTGCCTGCTCTGCGTCAAAATAATTATGTAACAGAAAAGCATAAAAACAGAAAAAAAAGTCACGCATTACCTGTTTACCCAGATGCAAAGTTTGGGGATAATTCTACCAATTTACTACTCAATACACTTTAAATATAGTGCAATCATAACATATATGAAATTGTGTGATTTTTCTACTTAGTTTTATATAATAAGAAATTACCTACATTACAACATACATTTTCTGATATTCATAGCCATAAAATATCCTTTTTGGAGTTATGCTTATAAAGATTTTGCTTTGCCTTGTGCTTATTATTTGGGCTATTTCCAACTTCTGTATAATAAAGACTATGAAGAATAATTTAGTTAAAACTTAGCATACTTCTCAGACTATTTCTATGAGATAACTTCTTAGAAATAATTTTTGAGTCAAGAAAATGAACTTTTAGAGTTGAGATAACTTGCGCAATTTTTTCAATTAAAATTCTGCCAACTTATTTTCCATCTAGAGGGTAAAAGGGTAGACTTTTTTGTTTTGGACCTATATAAACCAGCCTTTCCTATGTATATTATTATGATTTTAAACAACTTTATCAGTTTTCTATGAAGGAAGGTGTCATATTTGAAAGTGGTTTTGAATTTGCTAGCATTTATCAGACACTTGAATTTCTTCCTTATTAAATTATCTATGTCTATTTTTGTCCATTTATATATTTAGGCTATTTTATATTTAATTATTGATTATATATGCTCTTTAAATATTAAGAATATTTTATTATATAATTAATAGTAATTTTCTTTTAAAAATAAAATTCTGTTTGAACACTATCCCCTTTTTAGAGGCATGTACTAGTAACTGATCCATGTGTAATATTAAAAAATTATAAACATGAATACATAGCCGTGGAAAATTTATTTTTATTTTTTTAACATAAATGCCCTACAATTTGCATAATGCTACAATTCCTTCTAGCATTCCCAAATGTTTTAAAGATCTATGTTGGCTAAAATAGTCTTAACATTCAACTGCTATATTTATCATATGACTATGCCACATTTTATCCTTTCCTCAATTTTGCCTTTAAAATCAATGCTAAAATGAATTTCAGCATATATGCCCATATTTAAATTCCTATTAGCATATATAAAATGACTTTTATAGCATAAATTAGTCAATATTAATTTTTAAATTTTCTGTAAAACTTTTGGGTGAAAACATCTTCCTTTGATATTCAGTGAAAAACCATTCAGACTTTTATATTGCCTGTTATCAGGATCTTTTCTGTTGGAAAGTAAATTTGAGAAGTCAGATTATTTTTCTTCAGGGAACTGATGTGATATGGATATAGAAAACTTTAGTCTCTAATGTTTGCATCTTGAAAAAAGATAGTTATGCTGAGTTGTCTGGGCAACATCTCCAAAAGTTAGTGATTTGATGGACATTACCAATATTTGCCTCTCTGACTCAGATTTTTGTGTTTTACTTTCAATCTCCCTCCTTTTATTGACATATGCTGTCGTTAAATATATTTATTCCATTAATTAATTTACAAAACCAGATTCTGATCTGATCACTGTCTTTTTTATGCAGAAAAAACAGATTGGTGACACAAGGATTTTCCTGGCCACAGACATGCATTTTGTTATCATTGCTTTTCATTTGCTTGTCTTTATTGGCTCTCATAGTCATTTTCCTTTAAATTTCAGTGCCTTTAGTGAGGACTGGTAGTCTATTCTTTCTCACAGTCCCCTTGACTCCCTATTGTCTTGTGCTTGACTTAATTAATTCATATTACCTGCTTGTGTTCTGTGTGTAGTAAATACTCAGCCTTTTTGTTAAGTTGAATTTTCTTTTCTACGAATTACTCCTTTACCAGCGCTTCCTCTATCTTCCCTTCCCCATGGTAACAAAGACTAAGAGTTTGCATTTCTTCCTCAGATTGTTAGGAGTGAGGGCAGGCTGGGAAAGGGTAAGACAGTGTCCCAATTAACTACCGCCCAACGAACTCAGTGGAAAAGTTATCTTAAGCCAGGTTCCCAGACAAGCTTTAACCAGAATTCAGTCCAAAGTTGTTTCTCCCCTCTGGATATCACTGTTGGTTATAGTTTCATGTTAATCGTGAGTTTTGAATTATCCCTGATTTCAGCTCTGTTCACCCTGCCATTATTCCATTTCAGTAAATTTAACTATATCTCCTTCTACTTTATTGTTTGGTCATTAGAAAACAATGCACGTCAGTGGTTCTTTTTCCTTTGGTTTTATTAACAGTTTCAGAATATTAACATTCATGTAAGAGTTCAATGATGGTTGTTTGGTAAATAAAAAACTTGAGTAACTTTCTTCAACATTTCTCATTCTCACTTGTATCAACAGTTATGTTGGGGGAGTGTTACACCACTGCTACATTACAAATGTTCACACCATTGTCCTGTTGTAATCCTACCACTCACAACAGTCTAAACATTATTACTTTCTGTCCCCAAAATGGAAAACCCGGGCTATGATATTTAATGTCATTTTTAAAATTTTACAACTGAAAAAAAGACTGCAAGGCTTAATAACTTATCAAATTTCTCAGACTGTAAATGGCATCTCTGAAATTTTCCTTGTGTGCTGTCAACCAAGTACTAATGCACTAGGCACATGGTGTTCGGAATTGTTTTTTCTGTTCTAATCAAGGCACATCCAGAGATAGATAGATAAGGATAAACAAAGAAGTACTAGAGAGGAATCTTGAAATTTCCCTGTGAATGGTAGAGGCCTTCCTTTGAGATCAAAATAAAGAGAGTCTGAATCATTTAACTCTACAGAACAAGAAAATCAGAGTCTTTTGATCAATGCCCAAAACATGAAGGATAATTCCAGTGGGCATTAAACAATGGGCTATGGGAAGTTGACAACCTTTTTACATTGTTCACATTATAAGAATGACAAAGACTGTCTTAATTAGAAATGATTAATTTATATGACTTAATGTTTTGAACTGGTAAGTCTTACAAATAAGTGACATAATCACGCTGCTTCATTTTTCTCCGGGAAATGTATATGCTTATTTTTCCTTCTCTTAAACCCTATTACCTTTCTCTCCTGTCCAGCTCTTCCCAGTTGCCCTGAAAAACATCAAGAAACTATAAAACAGATTATTCTTGCTTAAAATCAGGTTTTTCAACATCTTCTCAGATCCTGATATGCCCGTCATTAATTATTATTTTATCTTGTTAAATCATCTTGTTTAATCTTTTCCTTTTCTGTTCGTATTATAAAATACAATGCCTTTAAGATATCTCTAAAAAAAGCTAGGTATATTAAAATGACAACAGAATCTCAACACACAGCCCATAAGACTCAGTGAATTTCACATGATGTGAATCTCTCCATGATAACGTAGCGTTCCTCCCTCCTCTTGAGGCCCCCGGGGTTTGTTACAAGGGACTTTGCTGTCTATTATATCAATGTAATTGCCATATTGTAGCATTTCAGATTTATTTCTTGGAACACTTGTCGGTGAGGGCTGCCTTCATTTTCTGTTTTTCTCTGCTGTTCAAAATTCAACACTAAGCCCAGAACAGACCAGGCATTTTCTTGGGCTGATAATAGATGATATATAAAGAAGAACATCACAATCCCTGTTCTTTTATTTTATTTTGTTATTTTTTTCTGACTTGAATCCTATCTATGGAGAATGAACTCCAGTGGGACAGTAAAAATCTATAATAGACACAAAAGAAAAAAAATTAGAGGTTTATGTATTTCATAGGATGTACAATATCTGTTTCTATCAAGAGCTCATCTACCCTTGGGGAGATAACAGTGCTATGTCAATAATATTTTTGTTACTTCATTTGTGTGTGTCTGTTTGACTCTTTCTTCTTCCTGACCTCCTTCAGAACTGATTATTCTATGTCCCATGATGATGTGCACTAGTGCTTGTCAGTGCTCAAATTTCTCTACAATCCAGCTGAGGCAGCACTACAAACAAGAGTAGTGCTCTTTGAAGCACGCACTTCCTTCTTCAAATATATCTATACATTGCTTTTGACTATTTGCTGCTGATTCTTTGTAGGAAGAATCCTGAGTTGCCTCCATCTCTTGGGTATGGATAGAACAAATTCCTCTGGAAAAATTTTGGCCGGATAATTCTAACATTTTTCCCATAACATTTCATCATCCATGAAGGCACCTTTAGTCCTCTCTCTTCGCCATACTTTTAATAATTATTATTTTTGTAGAGATAAAATTCACTTATCTAACATTAACTTGTGTGTGTGTGTGTGTGTGTGCGTCTGTGTGTGAGGAAGACCAGCCCCAAGCTAACATCTGTTGCCAATCCTCCTCTTTTTGCTGAGGAAGACTGGCCCTGGGCTAACATCCGTGCCCATCTTCCTCTACTTTATGTGGGACGCCGCCACGGCGTGGCTGACAAGCGGCACGTCTGTCCAAGCCCGGGATCCGCACCTGCGAACCCCAGGCCGCCAAGGTGGAGCGCGTGAACTTAACCGCTACGCCACCAGGCTGTCCCACATTAACTCTTTTAAAGTGTACCATTCAGTGTCTTTTTATAGTACATTCACAACTTCATTCTATGCTGTGCTGCCTTTGTATCAACTCTTTTTCCCATTGTAGCTCTCTTTAGCAAAACGTGTCATTCTGACTTCTGGAATTCACATTCTCAGCTATAAAACTCCCCCACAACCTGAACATTTTCCACATACCTTGCCTCTATCTCACTGCACTAACTGAAATCTGGCTATCTGCTAAGAGGATAGCTCCTATTACAGCTTCCTCATTATCTTGTATCCCACCTACATTAGTGCTAGCAGACAGAGATTATGTGCAATTCACTCCTGCATGTAGTTTCAGGATCATTACTGCTCCACCCTCGTGTTAAAAGCACCTGTTCCTTTGAGCATTATCCCATCTCGCTCTGCCTATTCCTCCAGCTACTCAATTTTAGTCGCTATTGTTTTACCAAGTATATTATAACTCCCTCTCATTTACTGAAGAGTGCAGTACCTAGGATGAACGAGTCCTCTGCATTCTAAATTCAACCATTATTCCGGTTGACTACCACATCCAAATGGGCTATATATCCAACACTATATGACACAATACAAATTCTTGTTTTGCCATCTTAAAACAAGCCCTCAGTGCCATCCCCTAAATGTTCTGTTTTCATAATTTCCTCTCTTTTCTGTGGAGACTATTACAAGCTTTTATCACTCTTTTCTAGCACACAGTCAACCACCTCTTCACTCATTCTTGGTAGAATCCTTGTTTCAGTACTTCAAAGAGAAAATAGAAATGATCAAATGGAAAAGTTTTAACTTCCTAACATCATATTTAGAATAAGGCTTTGTCTTGGTATAAGGCTTTGCCTCCTCTCCTTTCTCACCTTCTTATTGGTATTGACCCATTTCACTATCCTAACTCTCTCATATATTTCATTTTGTCCAGTCCTCTGTATTGACATGTTATCATGTATTTAAAAGTAACCATATGTATGAAAACAAAAAACAAAGTTAAAAAGCTGCTTGCTTCCAATTCAAGTGCTACTCCATCAATTACTTTATCTGTTTTTCCCCCTGCATAGCCAAATTTCTATGTGAATGTTGTCTACTGTTACTCTACATCGAAAATTCCCAGTCATTCCCCAAAGTATGGAAATCTCAATTTTATTCTCATCATACAGTGTATTCATACCATTGAATAAAGCGTTATGCTTTGTCATAGTTGGAACTGCTGTAACAAATATATCATAGACTGGGTGGCTTAAACGACAAACTTATTTCTCACAGTTCTGCAGGCTAGAAGTCAAGTTCTTGGTAAAGGCTCTCTTCTTGGTTTCCAGATGATTATCTTCCCATATCCTCGCATGATGGGGTTGGGAGAGAGGGAGACAGGGAGAGCAGAAGAGGGATAGAGGAAGCTTTCTGTGTCTCTTCTTATAAGGACATTAATCCCATCATGAGGGCTCTACACTTGTGACCTTGTCACTTATCAAATGCCCCATCTCCAGATATCATAACACTGGGGATTAGGGTTTCAACATATAAATGTGGGGGGGATACAAACACTCAGTCCATAGCATGCTTTATTTCACAATATGTTCTTGTTACTAAATTCGGTGGAAACTTTGAAAATATTACAGTTCTTGTTTACTGTATCTTTGAGTAGCATCTGAATTATCAATCTCTCCCTTTACTTGAAGTGCTCTTCCATGATACTGCACTGCTCTTAGTCTGTTTTCTATGGCATGTCATTTCAAGGCTTAATTAAATGTCTTTCTTCTGGCCATTTATTAATATTTGTGGTTTTTATGTATACTGGCTAAGACTCTGCTGCAAGGTATAGAAAACCCAAATCAAATTGACTCAATCACTAGAGCATATGTACTGGATCATATAACTAGAGACAAGCAGTAGGGATCTTCGAGGTGAAGCTTAATAAAGTGCTCAAATAATGCCATTAACCATCCTGATTATTTCTTTCTTCTGTGCCTTGATCCTTCACTCTTTTCCATCATAGTATCAGTGTCCTTTTCAGGCTCCACATAGGGCATTCTTACTCTAGCATCCTCAGAAAATCTGCCTGTATCATACATGGCAATGGCAGTTGTAGACCTCACACAGTCACAGTACACCATCCGGGGGAAGATATCTGTTCCCACTCATGTGAAAAAGAGATCTATTTCCAGAAACCTCACATATACCTTCTCATGTCTCATTGCTTGTTAGCGGTAATGATCATTGTATACAAAGGAAAAGGATACTCTGATTGGTTCAGCTAGAGAAAGCCCACCTCTGGAGTGATGCATAGAGTTAAACCCACTGAAACCTGAAGTTTGAGGAATATTTGGGTGTAAAGTCATAGAGATGATCATTGAAACTTGGGAATGGATGCTATTATCCATGTGGAATTCATAGGATAAAAAAAGTTTTAAAAATGAAATCTTGTTATAGTAGATGCATTTTATCATTTCATAAACCTCCAAATATGTATTACGCTTTCACTAGCTAAAAGATTATAACAATTGCAATCTGGAAATATTTGTTTAGATTCCAAATATAAATTTTCCCACCCCAATTTGCCAGCACAAAGGCTTAGGTTTTGAACACTCAAACACCAAGCAAGACTTACACTTTTCCTTCTTTGGGCTGTGTCCTATCCCCCTTTTGACGCATTGAGAACCCACCATCAGCTTGAGTGCATGAAGAGAATGTCAGGAAATACCAGAGGAAAATGAAGATGGGATGTTATCTCTAAAATAGAATCACTTCCCAGGAGTAGTCTAGGAGAACTTATACCAGCACACCTTTTCTTTGTATCATATTTAAACATGTAGTCTTCACTTATAACCAGAAAAGGCAGTAATTATACTAAACAAAAGTCATTATAGAGGCTGAAATGATTATTGTCATCAGAAGATCATACATATAATCAGAATTATTTTGAGAACTAGAAATAAACTTTGAGGTAATGTAATCAAGTGAATACCAGAAAGATTAAGTAACAAGCTCAAGGTCACATATGTGGGTGAGGGCAAAAATAGGAAGTCATAGTAATGACAAGGAATTTCTCTGTCTGTCTGGGTATAATTCCCTCTTCTATAGGGGTACAGCTAAAAGAAATATCATTTTTGACAAATGTTGGTTGTATTCCAAATTCCTAGCATTTAGTGGCGTTAACCACTCCTTGATAATCATGACCTCAAAAGTCCCAGAATTTAAAGGAGCTAAAATTGTACAATGTGGACTTTGCACCAAGTCAAGAATTCCTATCAAATACTGCAACACAGTTAAACACTAGATTTTTTTTTATGGCAAAATCTTTTAAATTATTCCTCATTCTGTGTTATTTGTGAAAGAGCCAGAAATTCGTGCTTTTTATTCTGTACCATAGAGTAGAAATATAATTTTCAAATGATTTTAAAAGGAGTCATATTCTTAACATAGCACAATAAATAAGCTAAATTTTTAGGGATAAGTAAAAATCCTATGTGCTAAATTTGATGTTTTCATTTTTCCCCTAAACCTGTTTCCCTGCAATTGGGTCTAATGGAGTCCATTGCCTATTTTAGTAAAACTATTGCCATAAGGCACCATATTTGCTCTATTTATATTTTGTTAGTGAGGATCTCCTGTATTCATTAGTGTTTCTCTTATTCATGCTTATTGCTAATTAAATCTTACTTTTCTTTCTTTTTCATGAAGAAAAGAGGAGGTAGTCTGGACAGACATTGACTGCCTAGTTACACAGAAGGAATGCTACAGTGTTATAGGTAAATTAATGTCTTTTCTCTGATTAACTGTAGAGCAGATAATCAGACTGTGTTGATATCAAGTATTTCTGAAGCACTGAAATGTTAAATTCAAGATAGGTACATTGGGTGGCTAGGAAGTGTGTCTACTGGATGGGTTTGTTAATGCTGTAAACAACAGAGGTTTCAGATTAAAAACTCTGCTTAAAGTCGTTTAAGAAAAGAACAGGATTTTGCTGAAGAATAACTAATCATATTATACCAAAGAAAAGTCCCACCTCTGTGCATCAACTAAACATTACACTTCAGATGGTGGCAGTGACCCATGTGGAGGCAATGTGGCCAGACTCTAATGGGTGGGACTCAATAACCAGAATCTATCTGTAAGTATTGAAACTCAGAGTTAATTATTGTGATAGCCCATCGCTTCTCCTAAACTATAAGCTATAAATTAATTATGTAGTTTTTCAAACTCTTCTATAAATTACTGGCTGGCCTATTGAAAGAATCGTTAATGAATGTAAATAAATCGCTGCTTCTCCTACCCTGGAGCACACATTTAGAGTTGTTCATGTGAGAATTAGCTTGATTGAAAATCAGTACCTGTAAGTTGGAGCATCTATCTTTACAAATTTTATTTAGAGTCTCTATTTTAAACCATTGTGTGCTTTGTCTAGCCATAGCATATAAATACATGTTGGTATGTGTCTCCCATTTAATAGCCAAATGTACTTGTAGGTGGTCGTCTTTTCTACTGTCCTTGAGGAAGGTTGCAAAGATCTTTGAGGTTCTCATCAGGTTTCCTAAAGCAGGTATTCAGGAAACTACAAAACCTACGTTTTAAGTAACAATCCCAAATACACCCACAAGATTGGACTAAAATCTGTCCCACCATATGTGCATTATGCCAGAAGAAAAAAATGCCAGAAAAGTAAAAATGTTTAATTTGTATATTTTAAGAAATTTGAAAAGGATCTACCTTTTTTCTAATCTATATCTTGGGCTAGCTTTCCTTCTTATAATAAATTTTAATTGCTAGTTTGATATTGATTCATTAATATGACTAAAACCCAATGTTCAAAATCATTGTCTTTCTCTGACTCCCAACATTTTACATAACCTCTTGCTTAATGGAACCATTAATCCTCATAGTTACTCAGACAAGAAATCTCGGTGTCATATTAGATTCTTTCTCTCACACGTGTTTTAAATCAGACCATTTTCAGGTCTTATTAATTTTATATTTTATTAATTTATTGTTTTCATTCATGCACCTAACATATATTTATCGAATGTCTACCATGTGTCAGGAAATGTTCTTCCAATGGGCACTCCTCAGGAAACAAGATAGATGAAAACCTTTGCCTTCACATTGCTTATATTTTGGTAGGAGAAAAAGAGACATTTAAAAGTTAGAGAAGTAAGTAAAACGTGTGGCCTATCAGATGGTGATGTCTACAGGGGGAAGGGAAGCAGGGGTGAAGGGAAGTGGGATTAAATACAATTTTTAAAATATATGATTTATATTTAAAAGCTTACCCTGGTTGTTGTATCAAGATAGACTGTGGGTGGCAGGAAGGGAGCCAGCGAATGCAGAAATAGCAGAAAGAAAAGTTTGAAGATTATTTCAAGAATCTGAGAGAAAATAATTTTGGCTTCAGCAGGGTGGTAGTACTGAATGTGGTATGAAGTGGTAGGAGATGTGAAGTCTTCTTAAGAATTAAGAGAAATTCCCCGTTGATTGAATTCCAGGAATGGAAGAATAGAGAAGAATCAAAGATAAATTGAGAATCTCTCAGCAACTCAACTAGAAAACTAACGATGCCTTTTACTGAGATAGGGAAGACTGTTAGCAGAACGTATTTTGGAGGAAAGATTAGGAGTTCAATATTAGAAAGCTTATATTTATGATGCCTCTCAAATATCCAAGTGGAAATATTAGGTAGGCAACTGAATTCAGCTATCTGCAATGCAGGGAGTGGAGATAGCTAGAAAGATAGATGATAGATAGATAGATAGATAGATAGATAGATAGATAGATAGATAAGATAGATACCTGGGCTTCAGCACATAGATGCTATTTAAAGCTTAATTACTGGAGAAGAGTAAATATAAATAGAAAAGATAAGAAGTATGAGCATTGAATCTTGAAGTACTCAAAGATTTACAAGTTAAGGATATGAGAGAAATGATTAAAGAAAATAAGGTTGAAACAACTAGTGATGCAGAAAGATAACCAAGTGGGGACACCAGTGATGTCGGAGGAAAATCAACAGTGTGGTGCTCCTAAAGTCAAGTAAAGAAGATTTTCAAGGAATTAGTTATTTATCAGCTAATATATTTTTAATTAAACTTTTATTTTGAGATAATTTACACTGAGTTGTAGGAAATGATACAGATATATCCTGTATTCCCTTTCGCCAGATACCCCCAACATAATACCATATTGGGAAACTGATAGTGTAATGAATAGAGAGACAATAGATAGAGAAATTGATACATTAATTACACATTATCACAACCAGGATATTGACATTGCCACAGTCCAGATACAGAACAGTTCCATCACCACAAAGATCTTTCCAATTGCCCTTTTATAGCAACACCAACCTCCCATTCCCTTCCTCACCCCAGGCAACCACTAATATTCTCCATTTTGATAATTTTGTCATTTCAAGAATGTTATATAGGGGGCCGGCTCGGTGGCGCAGCGGTTTCGTCCGCGCTTGGCAGCCCAGGGTTCGCGGGTTCGGATCCCGGGCGCCCGCGGACGCACTGCCTGTCAGCCATGCCGTGGCGGCGTCCCATATAAAGTAGAGGAAGATAGGCACGATGTTAGCTCAGGGCCAGTCTTCCTCAGCAAAAAGAGGAGGATTAGCAACAGATGTTAGCTCAGGGCTGGTCTTCCTCACAAAAAAAAAAAAAAAAAAAGAATGTTATATAAATGAAACGATACAATATCTTACATTTTGGGACTGAAATTTTTCACTCAGCCAATTTTCCTTCAGAGTCATCCAGGTTGTTACATGTATCAGCACTTTGTTCTTTTTTACTGCTGAGTAGAGTTCCATGGTATGAATATACCCTCTCAGTGTTGTCTTAGCTGCATTCTACAAAGTTAGGGCTGCTGGAGTGGTCTTTGCAAAACTCTATTTCGATGTGTCTGTCACCTCCATGAGTCTTCAAATAAGATTTTGTCAGTGGGCCCGGGGCAACTATTGGCCAGCAGAACCAACCATTGAGAAAACAGCTGGACAGAAACAGAGGCCAGGGAGGATAAGCCAGAACTTCCAGACATTTCTGTATCTGTTCCTCAACACATCTGACTACAAAGAACTTCAGAGAGTAATGGCTGATGCTTTACTTCTTTTGAAATCTCCACAAGTTCCTTTTTTGGACCAACCTACCAGGGGCTACCTAGGAAAGGAGATTTGGGGAAATGTAAATTTCAGCTTAATAAATTTGATAAAGTACAATCCAGAATAATTTATCTTTTGTTAACTTGGAATTCATACAAACTCTTTCAATAGTGTTGACTTACAAATAAAGACAATTGTAAAATCATGCTTCTGCCTAATATAATGGAACTATCCTGAAGAGCCAAAAACATGCCTTTTCAATTATTGAAGATTTACAAAAATCTATGTTGCTAAACCAACATTAATCTCCATCCCTGCTCCTATGACCACTTTGTTCATTGGGTAAGAGCAAGGACAGCTGATTGCCACCTATAGTTGGAGGCATTGTATTCATCTGATCGTTAATACCCTCTCCTACTGAGCTTGATCATTGATAGGCATTCAGATGGGACACAGATAATCTCACACTTCTTCCCAAACTTTCTTGTAACAGATTTTCTAATTCTGTTCCTTCTGAGTCCCTGATTGATGACTCATACCTCTAGGTATCTTCTTGCAGAAAAAAATGAATGACAAGATAGACTTCACAAAGTTTATTACCAGCCTTTGGGAGGCTTTTCATTCACTACTGTTCTTTAGGGCCACTCCTGAGTGGAATACTAGTAGGGCAAGCGTCTGCTTTCAGTATACAACCTATTGTGTATAACCATCTGTAAACTTTAATTGCAGTATTATTCTCCAGTAAATTGATCATAGTAAACTTCCCATGACACCACAATGCAAATTGAGAGGGGGAGAAATGTAGGAGAAAAGGAAGCTATGAGAATCAGAGCCAATTGCTCACTCAGCTTACTTCTACCTATAGGACCCATTCTGTCTTGATACTGTGTATACCACTTCCACTTGATGATGGAATACTTCTGTGTAAACCAAAATTGATGGCTTGGTAGTCAGATAACATCACAGTTCACAATGGGAAGCTCAGTTTTGATGATAACATCTGACCCATACTCAAATGGTCAGTCTCTACTAGGGCCCAATAGCAACCCAGAAGTTATTTCTAAAGAAAGGAATAATTTTTTTGAGAAAAGGGCATAGCTTTGCCCCAAAATCCTGAAGGCTTCATACAGCATCTCTATCAGGTGATATTTGTCAAGCACTGTCAAATTATTTCACTTATAAGGACAAGTGTCAGAGTAGTATGCTCCTGTTTAAGAGACTTCTTTTCCTATGAGCTCTATCCAAAACTAGCAGCCTTTCAACTTACCCAATAAATAGGTAGAAGTAGCGAGTGAAAATTATGTATATGTTGCCTACAAACTCCAAAGAGGCACACTGAGTTTTATACTTTATTATTATTATTATTTTTTTTTGAATGAGGAAAATTGGCCCTGAGCCAACATCTGTGCCAATCTTCCTCTATTTTGTATGTGGTATGCTGCCACAGCATGGCTTAATGAGTGGTGTGTAAGTCTGCACCCAGGATCCAAACTCATGAACCCTGGGCCGTTGAAGCGGAGCATGTGAATGTAATCACTACACCACTGGGTTGGCTCCTGTACTTCTTTGTAAGTGGTAAGAGAGGCCAGATGCAGGATTATACTTTACCTTTGAAAACAACTGTATGTGCCTTGACATACATACACTAGACAACTGGACTTCTAGAAATTTCATTGAGGTATCAAGACCCTGAATTTTTTGTGGAATTTGTTTTCCATCCTCTCAGATACATGTACCTTAGCAAGCTATCATGTACCATTGCTGCTTCTTGTTTAAAAGGTCTAGTCAACATGGTATAATCACTGTAGAGGACTGGTGTGATATCCCGTGGAATGAAGAGACTATCAAGTTTCCTGTAGACAAGATTATGAAATAGAGCTGGAGAATAGAACATGAAAGTATATGGATAAATTTGATGGTGTCTGTTAATAGGTATAGGCGAAAAATAAATTCCCTCATTAATAGCTGCTTACCAGATGCCAGGGGACATTCTGAAGTGCAACAGCAAAGAACCCACACCTGGAACAGAAGCTGCAATTGGAGCCTACACGTAATTAAATTATAATAATTCCCTTACATCCACCAATCTTCTGAACAATCCAAATTGGCAAATTAGATGAAGATATGAAAGAAATCACCACTTCTGCATGTATTAAGTCCTTGATGGTGGCACTGTTCTCTGCAAGCACTCCAAGAACGTTATATATGTTTGGTTTACTACTTTGGAAGATGGAGGCAGTAATAGAAGATTCCAATAGTCTTTCTTATTACCATAATAGCCATCAATCTGTAAGGCTAGAATATCAATTTAGAGGTTATTAATTGCCTAGGATGTCTACTACAACTGTGAATTCCAGAAACAGGAAAATAACCACAGAGTGGTTTCAAGCACCCATTGCACCCTCTGTGAGACAGATTCTTGCTAAACTCCATTAATCATGTGACCTTTATAATTCCTTAATCTGGTTGATGCACCATAGTGGCATTTGCATCCCAAGAATTAATATAACTTCAGACCCAGTGTTCTTTACTCCCTGAATATCTAGTTATTTCCCATTCTTTCATGTACAACCACCTGGTAAATGTCAACACATGCTCTTGGAGGATACTAAGATTAAGATTTACAACAAAAACTTTTAGAATTTAAGCAAAGTCCTTCCTTAAGGGGACCTGACTTCCCTTTCATTAGAGAGGTTCTGGATCTCTGAACTCAAAGCTCAATTTTGAGACTTGGTGGAGGGACCATCATTCTCTATTTTGGTGATTGAATCTAGTCTTCTATTCACCAGACGTAGGACATTTCTGCTTATAAAAATCTAGTAAGAATTTAGTAGGTAGCCTATCTATTTCAAGCCTAGGAACAACATGATACATTATCCAATACCAAAGATCCCCTCTTTCTCAGAACTTTCTGATTAACACCTTGGAGAGCTGAGCATTACGGTAATCACATCAACCTTGTCTACGGCAGTTAAGTACTGTCACTTGGCCCCTGTCTCTCCAGGATCCCATTATCATCTTTGAGAATTTTCTAGTGCCATTCCTGGCTTGCAGAGAGGAGCCACTTCAGAGCTCTGAAAACTTCAATGGAGAGGATGTAAAAGTCTGGGTCACGAACAAGGGAAAAGTTAAGAACTGATAAAGGGAAATGAAAGACAAGTAAATAGCTATTTAGGCTGGACATACTCATGGCCTACTTTATCTAAAACAGAACCTTGCTAGCACAAAGTTAATTTTAAGGTAACAAGTATATAGAGAATAAGTTTTGGTGTAACTATTTTAATATTTCCCTGGCAAAACAGCATGTATCTAAACAGTTTATTTTATTTTTGTTATTTGAATCCAGAATCCATGCTCTCACCATTACCTAAAATGTATAGGAAATAAAAGAGCCAGAATTTAGTATGGAGAGAGTCGCAAGAATTTATTAGTGTCATTGATGAAGAACTACCATAAATTTTCCCCAAACTAAATTGTTCAATATTGTGATAAGTGTCACACTATTGGTTGCTAGAGATTTATAGGTGACAGGGTAGTGTACCAATTTTTTCACTCCTACATGTGTTCTGTCTGAAGCTGCCTGCATATTTGATTATATTTCCAGAAAGAAGATTGCTCTTTTTTGCTCAAGTATGTGGCAAGACGTGTCACTTGCCTGTTGGGTATGCCATACATTATTTATTACCTGCATTACAGTCTCTATTTCAGGTTATTTAAGGTAGTCTCTTATGTCTCTATGTTATTATTTAATTTTATATCTTAATGTCCTGAAACTGGATATTCATGGTCTGATGCTCTTTATAAACTACAGAAAATCAAACCTATGCTGAACTGGCATACTTTTCATCAGCCACAATGTTAGAGAAAGAGATTGAAGCGCTCCCCACTCTACTGGCTCATGATTCGAGCTTAGCTGTTAAATATCAGTGTCATAATTGTTGATCTCTCAACCACCATGTCCCCATAGTGCAAACATGTTTGTTTGTTTTATATTCAGTCATTCTATCCTTCATCATGCCAAAACAATGTGTCACGTGAAGAGAAAAATTTGAAATAAACGACTATTTTATCATGGATATAGAACTCCCAGTCTGAACAAAAAAATTCTCCTGTTTTTAACACATAGGATTAAGGATTTCATGAAAGCATTAAATCATTTTAGAATGGTAGTTATTTTTTTTACCTTCAACTTGCTCCTATATCATTACACATGATTCTGAGTTATTGGCTAACCACCACTCATAAGTAGAAGAGTACAGTCAAACCAAAGGAAGATGAGATCCAGACAATATTATGAAATAAAATAGTTTTGCTTCCTATTTTGTCTCATCTCTCCAAAATCCTGATGTTGTCACTTTGCCAAGGGTCCCCTTTTGTGTGTGTTCTCAGAATACATTCCTCTGATCTGGGTGCCAGCCCTTCCTAGGGAACCATAACCCATTGATTATCTTCGAGTTCCTTGAACAAACCTATCTTGCTCTATATCTCATCATTACTTTAAAAAGGCTTAGTTTTCATAATTTTGAAATAAACAAAATAGCAAAACAATAACCACAGCAAAAAGTATATTTTTCAAACTCCTTCCACCCACCGTCTCTCTTCACATCCAATTGCATGCTTCTTTAGGGAGTGGACTGCACTCACTAAGTCCATTTTTTCATCTCCCGCTTGCTCCTCAATGTTTTGCCATCTGTTATGCCCCACCCATGGCAGTCTCTGCTAAGGATACTTTGACCATCATGGTTACCATTGATATGGTTGATGAAAAGGAAAGGGGTAGCATTCATTCAGCCCTTTCCTTGTTATTGATCCTACTCCACATTGTCACTGCAGAACACCCATTTCTAAACAATGTTATTGCTTTCCTTGACATGACTCTCTTCCGGGTTTTTCTGCTATCTCTTTGGCAGGTTATTCCTATTATAATTTTCTGACCTCTCTTTTACATGGTATTTCTTTTCTGCCCTGCACACTCTTCCTAAATGAACTCAAGTACTCTCATGATTTCACCCAACAGTTTTTGCGCTAATGTCTCCAAAATACGTTTTTAGCCCACTGATACTTTGGGCTGTAACTCGATATATTCCATTGCCTTCAGGATTTGGATCACAGAGACCAGCACTGCTTGTGACTGGGTGAGTAAGTTTACCTAATTGTGAGATTCGGTTAGCAAACTCTGTGACTCTCACATTCAGTCATACAATCCAATCTCACATCTATCAGTAATAATAGTGATAATGTCATTATCTCTCCTTATTTTATCTTTTGTTTGATCTCTCAAGTTATTCATAAACCACAGGGCCCTCTTAGAACACTGACGCAGTGAAGAAGACATTGAGGGTTCAAGCTCTTCCTATCTTTCTGCTGTGGACCCTGCACTATGTGGCTTTCATCCTCAAGGTTAAAATAAGGCTAATGCATTTCCAGAAATTTCTTTTAAGTTTCCAGCAGGAAAGAGGAGAAAAGGATAATAAAAAAAAGATACACGACAGCTGAACATGTCCCTTTTTGTCAGGAAAATCATAGCTTTACTGGAAGTCCCATCTGATACACTTCTACTTTGTCCAGAACTGGGTACATGGTTTCCTCTAGCTTCAAGGGAGTCTGGGAAGGAGATTGTACACATTGATAACCCGAACTAATCAGATCCACATTAGAAAAAACAAAAACAAGCAGAAAAACAGGAGGAGGAAGAATGTTGTGTAAGTTACCCTGTATGTTGCCTATATAATGTCATATTGTATAATATTATACAGGCAGCATGAATATTATATAGGCAACATGTCATGTAAACTCTAAGCCCCAAGAAAACTTACCTACTCATAGAACTGGTTGTCTCTGGAAAGGAGGACCATAGTGGGGCAGGCCACTGTTGCTTTTCTCTATAGTCCCTATTGTATCACATTTAAATCATGGGCAGCTTATATTTTCACAAAACTTACAAGAAATTCTATCTCAGTTTTTCACATTCTCCATAATGGGCATAAATGATAATGATAATGTATGATAAAAGGAGACATGAAAAGCTTAATTCATTTATTTTAAAATTTTAAACTGTGGTAAAAACACATGGCAAAATTTACCGTCCTAACCATTTTTAAGTTTACAGTTCAGTAATGTTGACTACATTCATGTTGTTGTGCAACAGATCTCTAGAATTTTTTCCCCAAATATTTGCCTCCCCACATCTCCTCACATGATCTTTTCTCTTTCCGTAAAATCCACTCGTGCTCAATTTACCTATCCTGCAAGATTCAGCCAGACACTTTCTCTTTCATAAAACTTACTCTCCCCCAGGCTGTGGTAAGAGTCTCTCCTAAGAGAGTTTCTGGAACTCTGTGCTTAGGTTTGTCTTCATACTTATCACACTAAATTGCCAGTTTCTGTTTTGAGATGTAAGATGCTCTCTAAATTTCCGTTTTCCCTTTTGTATGCTTAAATCAATTTACATGCTCTAAAAATTCAAAGATTTGTTTTAGCAGCATTCCTCCCAGACTGTAAGACCTTAATTCAGGGAATGAATCATAATAATGTATTAATCTTTGGTGCATGTGTAGCATACACTGATTTGGACTCAATTTGCACCCTACGTCAATCAGGTTTGCTGTCTTATAATATGTTTAAGAGATATTATCTAACTATAATACCTTAACAATAGGAAGTGATCCTGATAGTAAAAATACCCCTGCTAAATCAGTAGGAAAATAACTTGAATGTACCTGACTTTCTAGAGTGCTTAATCACAACTCAGATATCTTCCATTCCGGTTATATTTGTAGTCTACCTGAAACCTAGGGATCAGACTTCTGAAGAGATAAAGGAGTATAAAAAGGGTACGTATGTGAGAGGGGATTGGGAATGGGAAGCTTGTTAAGAGTATGCTCTTTTCAGATCCTCTCATCTTCCCTTTTCCACCTTACCTCTGTTGTATGTCCTAATTTTTGAACTGACCCCACCCCCTCTTCGGGCTTTTCCATTCAATAGCTTTGTAACCATTGGTGAATTGGTTAACATCTCCATGCCTCAGTTGCATTATCTGTGAAGTGGAGATAATAATAATAAATATCTGGTAGTTCTGCTGTGAGTATTAATTGGGTCAATATTTTAAAAAGCTAAGACCAGTGCCTCATACATGCCAAGTGTTTAAATAATGTTGGCTATTATTATTATTAATTATTTTATTCATGCCTTTTTCTTCCCTTTTAAAGACTATGAAACAAGCAATAGAGAGGGACACATTTGGTACCAAAATAAGGTATGCGTGTGTATGTGTTTTTGTAAGAACTACTAGCTATTTTCAGTGCATCAGGTCAGATGTATGCACCCCAAAACAAGTTCATGGAGATTTGATAACATGTGGCCTCTCTGATGTGAGGACAAAACTTAATCCTAGCTGAAAATAAGTATTGGATATACACAAGTTTTAAAGTTGTTGCAGGAACATTCTGGTTTTGTTATTCTTTTTGTTTCATATTTTTTATTTTAGTCTACTGAGACAGTTAACAACGTTGTATTTATAACAAGAAAGATTAGTTCTTCATGTGAATTTGAGTACTCTGTGGACCTGAGTTAAGATCTGATTAGGCTTCTTAGCTGTGTGTCCTTAGGGAAGTCACTGAACTTTTATCGACCTTGTTTGCAAAATGGGGATAATTATATCTGCTTTGTTTTCATGAGAATTTTTGAAAGGAATAACTAAAATAACATATGTAAAGTACCTAGAACAGTTTATGGCAGGAAATGTTCATAGTAGGAACATAATAAATTTGTAAATATAATAATTCTTACCATAATTAACCAAGCCCCTAGAAAAACTATAAATAACTAGAAGGTAATTTATTAATTTATAATTACTGCTTAGGAATTTATTGCTTCATATCTTCTGGTGAGTAAAGTCTCTCTTTAAAAAGAAATCTATTTGGAAAAACAAATTAAAATTAGGAGAGTGATTGGTAATCATAGTCTCTGAGAAAGGGGACTTAGTTTTATGGCAAAAATATTAATGAAATCAAACTCATAACCTGATGTTTTTGTGTCCTCAGAAGGGATAAATATATACCCAAGTTTGGACAGACTGAGTCCTTAAAAGAGGAAACCTATTCCTTGAACAATGCTTGAATGTCAACTTTTTCTCACTGATACTCTTATTTCTAAGTCTTAACTTCACTGTGTGTGGGGTAACTATGCAAGAGGAGAAGTAGGGAGTGTTTTTAGGATTAACATCTGTGGAAATGAAGGGAAAGAGGCTAGTTTGAGCAAAGGAAGTAGTTGAACTCTTGCAATACTAAAGGGTTGCTCAGGCAACCCTACAGATATGTCTGGAGAATGAATTGCCCTTCAGATCTGCCCAAATTGGTGCAAGAGGGCCAAATGTTTACTGTCACATTAATAAGTCTTTGCATGTGGTCTGCTCTGGGAAGGGGTCGTGACTAATGATGAGGCAGTGCTCTTCAACTGAGACAATTCCCAAAGCAGAGGGATGACCAAGAGATACCTGCCAGCAGCAATTCCTGTAGCTGTGTAATAAAGCCTTCATTCCTTCAGGGATTCTGGGTGGTGCAGCACAGCATCTAACGCACAGAAGGGTCATGGCAGTTAATGGTAGAATACTCCCCCTACTGGGATAGTAAGTACCACTTAAACAAGATGTAGTCCCAAATATAGCTGCTCTCCTAGTATGTTTACTATATCAGATGAGCACAGCTTTTGGCTCTAGCAATGCATTTAATAACCTACTCTGTTCTTTTTAACACCCATCAATAGTGTCCAAAACAGTTTGCATTATACATGGGAAGGAAAGAAGTTCACATATCATCCCAAGACTAAGTTAATTTCCCTACTGTTTGTCAAAGTTTGGTCTGAAAGGACATCGAAAAGTTTGATATAGCACATAGTAACTAATATGCTGATGACATCAATCCTTGCCTCCCTTCACATAAACTTATGTAAAATTATTTTATGAATTGCGAACCACTATGAAATTGCTAATAAATATTTAGTGTGAATTCCTGCATGTACTAACTAGGATTATATATATTTTTTGCTGATTTTATCATCGCAGTTTTTATTTCTTTTACTTATCAGTGTATTTACCCATGGTGAATATGCCTTTCTGTTGCTTTTAATTTACTGTTCATCTAAAACTGGAAAACATAAGGGACAGTATGAAGAAAATGTGATAATCTTATTTACACTTAGCTTTGTCTGAAGAAAAGTAACAATGAGTACAGTTTTTGTGGACCTAGAATGATTCTCCATACTTCATTGTGACTTTGTGAAAGTTAGTTTTCTCTAATTGGGATTTTTAGAAATTTTATATTATCCCAGTTTCCAGGTATATTGTAAGAAACTAAAGTCAATGGAAGTCAAATGATCAGGTAAACAAACATACAATGCAAAGTTTCTTTATATTTTTATAATATTTTATTGTGAACTTTCAGGTTTTAGATTTATTAAGAGTTGTAATGTTTTAAGATATATGCTTATGACTTAAGAGATGAAGTTTTTACTTATTACATGAATAACATCAGAAGTTTTAATTCAAATATTCAAATATAGGCTATTGATGTTGCTTTCTGAAGCATTAACTTTGATCTAGCAATTCATATTTACTTTTTCTGTCCACTAAACTTAGATAAAACTCTAAATCTTACAATAGTGGGAACAATTAGTACATCATTCTTCTCTACTGCTGAAAAAAAAGAAAGAAAATTGCATTCTGCGATGGTTATAAAGTTACATACTTGCAATCAACCTGCATAAGACAAGAAATGAATACATATAAATGGGATATAAATATGATAATTAGGCATTAATTTATGCCTTTTCATATCTGTAAAATGTACAGATATATCATCTGATTCACTTTAGTCTACCATTATGTAGGAGTAAACTGCAGTTTGAGGATATTTAATGTTGTTCATAGTAAATTAAAATGAGGGAATGAGACTGCGTCAGCTAATTCAATCATGGATATTTCAATTAAAAAATTATTTACAGTTAACTGGTGCTGAAGCAAAAGTCAGCATACCTCAAGAGAACTGTAAGATTTACATTAAAAATGGGAGACCATGAGTTTGGATGAAGAAAATATAACTAACACCCAACTGAAATTTACATTTTCTTTAGTTATGTATATTAGACAATAAAACATGGTAATACTAGTGATGCCTGTAACTTTTTACTAGAAGGATTCACAGATATTTTCATATTTCATTTCAATAATTGCAAATATTTTCTAATGTCTTTTTTCTCATCATTATTTTGAAATTATGACAATTAGATCTGCCAATAAATTGTTCATTTAATATATTAATCAAGACACATATATTTAGCTATAATATGCTTCTAATATTCTAACTACATTTCGTGATAATTGATTTCTTTTGTTATATATATTATTTAAAATACTTAAAAAACATTTGTTCATTTTCCGTGAAGAATGTCATTGGAATTCTAATTGGAATTGCATTGAATCTGTAGATTGCTTTAGGTAGTATGGACATTTTAGCTATGTTGATTCTACTGACCCATGAATGTGGAATGTTTTTCCATTTCTTTGTGTCTTCTTCAATTTCTTTCAAGAATGTCTTATAGTTTTCAGTGTGTAGGTCTTTCACCTCTTTGGTTAAGTTTATTCCTAAATACTTTATTCTTTTTGTTCCATTTAGTATTTTAAATATTTTTTCTGAGAAATATATAAAAACATTATTCTGAGAAAGAAGCGGTAGGCTAAACAAGACTGTCAAAGAGGACCAAGGCCCAAAAAACCCACAAACAAAAGAACAAAACAAAGACAGACTATTAGATAACAATTCTCAAGTAAATCAGAAGCAGTGAAGTGCATCACTAAATTGATGAGTCAGAAAATCTGGAAAACGATCCAAAAATTCAGAAAATGTCTGCTTGTTTGCTGTATGTGGTGTAGTTACAATATGAGCTAGTGTTCCACTGGGGAAGAGAATATTAGGGATGATACAGAATCATGTGTAATCTTTGAAATAGGAAGGGATGGCCATGATACAGTAATTAATTTGACATAAAAAAAGAAATAAATTCTGAGTTCAAATAAATTTGAGTAAATCTGAAACAGAAATATATATGTATACATACATATATATATTCCTCTGACATATGTGAATTTATTAACATTAATTAATATATGAATATATGATATATTATATATTTTAACATATTTGCATATATTTCCATATCACATATGACCTTTCAGAACTCTTAATTCTTTATTGAGCATTGTGATAATTAAGACTTTCTAAATATTTCTTAAGCATGGAAACTTCTTCAAAGAAAATGTGGGAATAGAACTCTATACATTAGAAAATCTTACCTTAGAGTAATAAAAGTAAAAGTGGGAATATTTCAATGGCTACAACCTATCTTAACAAACAGTAAGGAAATTTCACAACAAAACAATAGGGAGATCTATAAATAAAAGAGAGGACAGGAGTCCCAGAGGCCAATTACTAAGGTCTCCAGAAAAGGTAGTAGAGTTTTCAATGCCAGTGCTGGACAGCCTGAAGGCTAGAGTAAGATTGGGGGTGAGCTAGGGAGAAAGTAGCTTCAATATTTCATTTTGGGGGAGTTGACAGGATCAGAGTATATTAAGAGTTACAAAGAGAATAGGTACCTGTGCAAGAAGACATATGTAGCTGAAAGATTCAAGGGCAGGCGTGATAACCTTACCAACCCTCAAATACCCTGGGCTGAGTCTGTGTTACTTCCAAGATCAACTGTGGTCTGTAACACTTGTTACCCATTGCTAACTTTTAATTAATATTATGTGCTCCCTTATGGTTAATAAGGCATATTATTAATAAGACACACTCTATTTTACATGAGAATATTAGTAACATGAGCCAAATTTCTGGGTCATGAGAGGGAGAGGGAAGGTAGAAATAAACCAATTTCTTTTTTGTGTGAGGAAAATTAGCCCTGAGCTAACATCTGTTGCCAATTGTCCTCCTTTTGCTGAGGAACATTGGCCCTGGGCTAACATCCGTGCCCATCTTCCTCTACTTTATATGGGATGCCACCACAGCATAGCTTGACAAGCAGTGCGTTGGTCCACACCTGGGATCTGAACCTGCGAACCCTGGGCACCCAGAAGCAGAGAGCAAAAACTTAAGAGCTAGGCCACTGGGCAGGCCCCAAAATAACCCAATTTTGAGAAAGAAATTTGGCTACCGAAATTTAATTGATAGGAAGCTCAATTATCTGCAAACAATACACTGGAAGTGAAGTCTTAACGTGTGTTCATTACAACTATATTGGGCAATAAAGTCAAGACGGTGACAATAAATATAGTAAAGGCTGCCATTTATTGAATACTTACTAGGAGTCAGGCAGTGTGATGGGAACTTTACCTGTACTTTTTATCTATTCCTATGGCAATTTATGAAATAAGTATCATTATTATCCTCAACTTACAAATTAAAAAAACCCTGATTCATAGAGAAGTTGAGTAATTTGTTTTAGGTCCCTCAGCCGCTACGAGGCAGACATAGGATTTAATTCCAGTTCTTAAGATTCCAAAGCTAGACTTTTAGTGACTTGAACAGTCTGCCTCCAAATTCAAAGCCAAAAAAAAAAGCATTATTTATTTAGGGGGGTAAGTGGCCAGTTTGGGATATTAAACTCTTTCCCCTGTTTTCCTAAATCTTCATTGCAGAATTACAGTTCTAAAACACATAGTTAAGTTAATCAATGAAATTTTGCACAAACATGAACCAGCCATAAATTTAGGTTTCTAAATCATAATAAAAGTTTCATTTTGTCATAAAGAACACTCGAGTTTGCAATATGTTTTCACGGAAAGATAGTTTTGGGACCCAAAGGCAAAATGTATATCATAGTTCTTTCCTTATTAACTTCATTATCTTGGCACATCACTTTACAGTCCTGGGGCACAATTTCTTTGTCCTTAATATGGAAAAAATATATGTCTGCCTTTCAGTACATTGTAAGAATATGAAGTGGCAGTGAATGGAAACGCGTCCACAATGGTTGTTCTCTTTGCAAAAATAAGAGTTCAAAAGTCCAATTTAATAAGGCTAGTGCTTTTCAATCAAACTATTTAACTGAGAAGACAATTTAATTGAGCACAGATGATTAACCTGTGCTAGGTAACCTGGTCTTTCAATTAAGGATGATGGAACACTTTAAATTATATCATTTCATAAAAGATTATCAATTATAAGTGCACTTCCCTTATGTTTCAAATAAACCTTCAGGAGAGAAGCCCCCTGCAGAATCACCAATACCCTACTTCTAACCTTTGACATACCTTGATTGTTCTTCATTATAATTTTATTGACAAGGCGTTGACAAGAAGTAGAGATCCTTTAACCTTCCTTGATATTAAGTAAAGGAAAATGCTTAAGCTGGAATTCATTATAGACCATGAACCAGCCTATAAAGTAGAAAACTAATATTCACGACTGTATATTCATTGAAAAACCTTAACCTTTAGGAATCATTAGTTTTCAGGATAGTCCATAAAGTTAAACCGAGCAGCACAAGGGCAGATGTGGAAGATGAGGGAGGAGAGTAGACCATAAACACCATTATCATTTAACATTTGTTGAGCAGCATTCTTCCATTCTCCAGGCTTTCCACAAGTAGCAAAACATTTTCAGAGATCAGATTCTTCAAGGAATGCACCAGGGAGAGTGAGTTGCTCTTTAAAACAGTACAAAATTGCAAGTCTCCCGGAGCATATGGGACTCAGAGTTGTGGATGTAAAAAACATCCTTCCCACTCACTCTACTCCAGGTTATTGAAGCCAATAGGAAATCAGTTATTAAGGCTCCTCGAGATTTCCGCCTCCATTTGGGATGATGTAAAGCTTTTGTGTGTGTGTGTGTGTGTGTGTGTGTGTGTGTATTTCAGTTTTCTTTAGCCTCAAAAATGTATGAAATAAACCACCCCAAAGCTCATAGTTTTAAAATGACAATCATTTCCCATAAGCCTGCGGGTTGGCTGGGTTGTTCTGCAGATCTGGGCTAGGCTAGGGTGATCTCAACTGTTCTTCCTCGTGTGTTTGCAGTCAGCTGCTAGACTGGCTGAAGGCTTGCTATTCTAGGATGATCTCAGTTCTCCTCCACATGTCCCTCACAGCCCTCCAGTAGGCTCAGATTTGATCTCATGCTAGTGACATAATTACAAGGGTGAGAAGACTGGACATGCAAAAAAGGCAAGCATGCACTTTTCAAGTCCCTGCTTGTAAGACATTTTCTGATACCTGTTGACCAAACCAAGTCAACATGGCTAATCAGCAAGTCACAGGGAGAGAGGACTACAAAGCCACAGGGCAAAGTACATAGATATTGAGACAACATTAATTCTGACCCTCTGAATATAAGGGGAGAGTAAAGGTAAGAGTTAAGAACATCATCCTCAGTTACCCCTGTGCTCTTAATAGGATATGGAAGAGCAGATGCTGACCTAGCCTACTCATGGATAATAAACTAGATGCAATCTTTCCAATATTGATAAATTCTTTCCTTCCCAAGAACTCCCCAGAAGGAAGAAAAATGATTTAGTTTAATTTTTCAGGTGAAAGCAACTTTGTCTGCTAATTAGCATGTGATTCCAGAAAAGACATACATAAACCCTCAGTAAGATACAGTCCTGATGTGGGATTTCTATTTGAGCTACTCCCCATCTGAACCTACTCCAAGAACAGATGATAATACTTTGCCCTTCATCTCCAAAATCCATCAGCTTCTTGAGCACACATTATGAGTTGATAATGAAGGTTTATTGCTCCAATTCACCCCTTAAATGCTCTGTTGTGGGAGACTGGGTCTCATTATACTCCAAAACTATGCCTTCAGCCAATTCCTTGTTCCCTTCTTATTGGATACCGTGGTTGATGATACATGTATTTCTAATTTCTAATTAGTTACAGCACATAATCCCAAACTTATTATAGAGCACTTTATCAATATATCTATGACAGGTTCAAGGCGAAGTCTCCACTGTTCATCTTGTAATCTAAAATTTCTTTGTAAAATTTCTTTCCATCTCATAATTTCTTATTTGGGTCTGGGCGTAACCCACTAGGTCTTAGAGAGTGTAGTGAGCACACATGAATTTACTTTACCCTGCTCATTTATTCTTTGCCTTTATCTGACACTATAGGCTCTTTTATATTTATGTCTATTATTGATTGCTTGCTGATCTCCCATTTCCCTTGAGAGAAGAGTTAATGCGGTACCTTATTAAAGTGAAACAGAAAGGATTCAAAATCCCATCTTCTCAAAACATCAAGTACTTACTGGCTCCTCTGATAGGGAGCCAAGACAAATTTAATAAATAGTTAAGAAGTAGATTGTCTTCTTTTAAAAAATGAACACTTCTTGAATGTTTGAAGTGATATCAAGCATAGGCTCTACTCTGAAAGGGAGCTAAATTATGCACATAAAGAGCTGTCTTACAAAATAAAAAGTGATATGTGGCATTAAAAACTGTGGATGCATTTTTCGAGACCAACTTTTAACTTTTTTCCGCACAAGATAACATTATTGGGACGAGACAGTAAAGAACAAAAGCACAAGTTGTAATAACTTTTTTCTCTCACCTCTAATGAGCTCGACTTTCTCCTTCTTAATGCAGTTCAATTTTTGACATGCGATTCATAACTTGCTATGTTCTCTGTTGCAGGACACTGTTCAAGATATTTTAAATGTATATTGTATTATATTTATTCAAAACAGACATTAAAATATGTTCACTTATTTTGTAAATTCTAGACAGATCAATATTTTTTGTGTGACCCCCCCACCCAGGTAGATAAGACTTCTTCAAGAACATATTTGAGGTTATAAATATTATGTTTCTAATGACTGCATTTTTCCTTTCCCGCCTATGAGGAATAGCTCAGGTGCTGATCACATTTCACTGCAGAAGCACATATCTGATGATATAAAAAGAAGGTAACCAGGACAAAAGGTGAGTTGAACTGGATGAAAAGTTGTTAATGAGGATATAAGGATATTCAGGAAATGGTTTATAAAGAAAGAAAATGGAAATTTAAAAGTGTTTTTCTCCTAAATTTGCTGTAAATAAATAACCAAAATGAAAGAAGCTGGAGGATTTTTTTTCAAGAGTGAGTCATAAACATACTTTTGCTGTTCTCCTCACTTCTATTTTATTCCTTCATCAATTCATACAATCTATAGGCTTGGAATGTTAGAACCACATCCAACAGAGACAGGGAAAGATTTTGATAGTAACTTTAACTTGCCATTAAATAATGAGGGGACAGAAATATCTGAAGTAACTAAAGGAGCTTTAAAAAGTAGTGCTTTGGATACTGCAAATGTTGCTCTGCCACTATAGTCAAGGATTTGACACATTCTTGGATGAAGAAAAACTCATTCTTTTTGTAGTTAGAGACTAGTGTCTGATGCTCTTGGAAGAGATGCAATTTTTTATTTATGTATATGAATTTCAAAAGGGACAGCATTTTATTGGACTAAATCTGAACCAGCTAACCTTAGCCAAATGAAAATTGTCAGGTAGCATTTTAACACTTGTCTGCTCAATGTTCTATGGTTCTATGATTTTTCACATAGGGCAAGAGGTAACAAAAACCAAAAGGTTTTTCAGAATGCCATTTTAAAATGATTGATTTTAAAGATACTTTTATAATGGTAATACTGTATGATAGTCATCTTAATTTAATTCTTAATAGTTGAAGAAGGTCTATTATTACCATTTTTGAATAATATATTTGATTTTAAATGTACCTATTTTAAAATTTTAATTGATATAAGAATATTTATAATGCATGTATAAATGTTGACCAAGTAATATCAGGTAATAATGATTATAGATAATGTCAATGTTAAATGCAAGAATGAAATGATTAATCACATTAAACTTCACATAAGGATAAAATAAATGAAATAGTGTCCTTATAAGAAAGTGATATATTTTGGACTCCTTAGCAGGGGAGGGTATTTTTGAATTGTCATCATAATAAAAGAGTGATACAACCTAAATATGTTATTGGATAAAGTCAGATATTGTGGTGGTCATAAACACCTCTCCTAATCTTAGTATGTGGAGTGAAAAACAGGGAAAGAGCAATTTAAGACTAGAGCTTAGTCAAAAATACAAGATGAAAATATTATGTGTAGCAAACTGAAATATATGGAGTATAAAAATCAGTCTAAGAGGAGAGAATGAGGCAAAAACATTCAAACAAATAAAATATAGCTGGATGAAATATGTCATTACTAGTTCAAATGCAGTTACATGACAATGTTTGGGTGCGATAGGCCTCTTTTTAATGTTAGATTAGAATTTTGTTGTGTAGACTTATAACCAGAACAAGAAGTTAGAGTGTTTCAACATAATAAAACTCTGATGAATCAACTATCCTCCACAGAGGCACATATCTTCACCATGTTTGTGTTTGCCAGAGAGAGTTCCACTCCCTTGCTCAGTATTAAACTGTGAAACTTATTTCTTTTGAATATATTTTTGCATACCTGCCTTCTATGATTTAACACTGCATTTCTTCAATTGATCAATTTAAAAACAATTTATTGAGTGAAGTTCTAGTTTCGAGGTGGTACTCTGTTAGTCTTTATTCATTCTTTGATTCTGTATATCCCTGAAGAATGTATTGTTCAGTTTTGAAACTTTTTAGGCTTTATAAACTGGAATCATTCTGTATGTATTCATAAATGATTTTTGACTCAATATTGTATTTTTGGATATTAGTCCATTTCAATGAATGTATATATATATATATTTTTTCCTGAGGAAGATTAGCCTTGAGCTAACATCTATTGCCAATCCTCCTCTTTTTATGCTTGAGGAAGAGTCTCCCTGAGCTAACATCTGTGCCAATCTTCCTCCACTTTATATGTGGGTCACCACTGCAGGATGGCTGGTGAGTGGTGTAGGTCCATGCCCAGAATCTGAACCTATGAACCCAGACTGCTGAAGTGGAGCTCATCAAACTTAACCACTATACCACAGGGCTGGCCCCAGTGAATATAATCCTTTACTGTGGGTCAATTATAAAGAGCAAATTTATATGTATGAAGGAGTTTTCTTCTTTGTTTATTATTCATTTGTACTCTTTGTCTTTTAACTGTAAAATTGAATGAAGTTATATTTACTATAACATATATTAAGGTTTGTTTTAAAATATTCTTTGTGATTTTCTGTTGCTATGCCAAGATACTCAACCCACAGAAATTTTGAGATAGTAAATGTGTTGTTCTAAAACACTAAGTTTGGGGGTTGTTTGTTACATAGCAGTAGATAAGTAGTAAAAATCACTAGATATTGAGAAAACAATCCCTTAAGTAACATTGTATTTGAAGGATGACTTTGATCAGGTATTTCCCTCTTGCTTCATTAGCTCATTATGCAGTGTTAAATCATTATATTTGATTTTATTATTTGAGGATAATGTATATTGTGTTCTCCTTTTTATACAAAGAATCACTGCTTTCTGAAGCTTCTGTTACTGAACAAACTTCTTTGGGAAGAATGTGGGCAGTACTTTTAAGTAGAATAACGTCAGATCATGTGGTTGTGCTGAGATGTGATCAATTTTGTGATGTAGTAAGATCCATCATTGACACTTTCCTTATATACTAGGTACTTTCGGTTTAGTCTTCCAGAGTCATTCTTCACTCTTCTCCTTCCAGATCTCTGCCCTTGGAGGATGACTATACGGTCTTCATCAGCGGCTTCCCCACTCACTAGATTCCTGCTGGGTTCAGCTAAATTGGAGCCCTGGGTAGAAAGTCAGAGTGTAGAGGGAGAGTGAAGTCAGGACACTTAATTCTCTGTTCTCTTGTCTATGCCACTCTGTCAGCCCGACTCTGTCACTAGCTTGAAGGTCACTGGTCCTCTCAAAGTCACCTGCTTCTTTGGAATTTCTCTCTATATAGTTAAGGTAACATTTTCCTTTCTGTTATCATTAGCTATGCCAGCCCTGGTGGTCTAGTGGTTAAGATTTGACTGCAGCCTGGGTTCGTTTCTCAGTCAGGGAACCACACTACCCATATGTCAGTTGTCACACTGTGACAGCTGTGTGCTGCTGTGATGCTGAAAGCTATACCACTAGTATTTCTAATACTAGCAGGGTCACCCACAGTGGACAGGTTTCAGCAGAGCTTCCAGAATAAGAAAGACTAGAAAGAAGGACTTGGTCACCCACTTCTGAAAACCCTATGAAGCAGCAGAGCATGGCATTGTCTGATATAGCACCAGAAGGTGAGAAGATGGTGCAAAAAGACCTGGCAGGGTTCTGCTCTGCTGTACACGGGGCAGCTGTAAGCTGGAATCGACGTAATATAATGCACTATCCATAGTGGTTACTTCATACACACATTTATAATTAACATAAATTTTGCTCAAATTATTCAATTTTGACTATGATTTCTGTTTCCTCTTGGGGTTCTGACTAATATATCTCATTAAAATCCAGAATTTAGGTTATAGGAAAGCCATTGTGATGGCAAGAAACTGCTAATGAGAAAATGAAGGGAAAAAGCTTGCTATATGTTAGATCTGGGAACAACTTGGTTGGTATTATATTACAGGGAATTGTAAAAAGATCAAAATAATTGAAGCATAAACCACCAGGTTCTTTGTTCCACTAATAACGTTTGCTCTATTTCCCGTCCTCTTTAACTCTGAAGAAAGAGGACTGGGTTTTAACAGAAGGGGAAACTTTCTAAGGCTTGCTCACAGATATGTATTTAAGTGCATGCTTTCTTGTCATTCTACCTCTACTCAAGGTTGCTTCAAAGGTGTATTAAGCTGTCTCCTGTTTTGCACTCCTGCCATTCCTCATATTGATCTATCTCTCCTCAGAAGCAGATAATGAGACAAAGATTTCAACCAAGAGTTTTCTGGGGGGAGGTAATCTCAAGAAGTCCCTTCAGGGGAGTAAAGAAGTGAGGCGGGAACTCCAAAAAGGGATTAATTATCAAACTTATTACCATTGTGGCCAGCTGAACCTTAATCCTACAAGAAATTCTGGGAAACAGTATAGCAAAAAGTGCTCAGGGTTATCCCACGTATACAACAAAGGCTCTGGGGTATTAATACACCTACTCCTATCATTACTGGTCATTAATTCCCTAGAACTTCCAACCTGCTAAACTTGTAATTAGGATGAGTTCTAACTGCAAGAGAAAGCCCTCAGGCCAGGAAGAAAACATGCAGGCACTGGCTATTAGAAGTCGGGCTGGTCTGCACCGAAGAGGTAAAAACCAAAAGGCTATGGACAGGGCGTCAACAGTGCTTCCTACACTCCTAATTCATTTTCTACTCTACTCTGACAAAAAGAATGCTTTTTGTCAAAATGTACAATTGATTCTGTAACCATTTGCTTAGACACATCAAAGTGTTCACACTATTCTTAGAATAAAGTTCAAAATCTTAAACATGACATAGAGTACCTGCAAGATTCAGTCTCAGCTACCTTTCCTTCCTCACCATCACTTTATGACCTCGCTCCACCCACAGTGAGCTTCTTTCAGATTTCGCAATATTATGCGGCACCTCCCGACACAGGTCATCTGTGCATAATAGGCTCTCTTTTCCCTATTTCGTTAATGCCTATTCTATTTTCCAATTTTAACTTAATCCATTACTTGCTGGTTAAGACATCCTTCCCTGATCTCTCTCTGTGAAATCTACTGTTACATACTTTTGTAACATCATATATCTCCTCTTTATACAATTTATCAGAATTACTATTTTGCATTTATTTTAAAAATATTAGATAATGTCTACCTCCTCAAATTGATTACATGATCAAAATGTTCAGGTTTTTCCGTCCTCAATTTTGTATCTCCCTCATTTGATACAGTAACAGATATAGATAGGAATCTATAGTTAGTTAAAAAAAGGTAAACAAAATCATTCATAATGTTTGGAACCATTATAAAATATATATTTATGATATTGTATTTTTAAGCTTATTACAGATACTGAATAATAAATAATGAATATTACTTATCCACATATAAAATGGTACTAAAATAAATACTTTTCTTGTATTGCCTTATTTAAAGGAAGTTATATTATCATTCTAACCACAGGAATGTATTGAGCATATAATATAAGTAGATATTGTCAGAGACTATTGATGTATAAGACAATACTTACAACTTCACGCATCTCATGGTCCTCTGGGGACACAATGTTATATGTATGTATATAAGAATGAAAAATTATATAGCAATTGTATATATTACTTGAGTGAGGGATTTATACAAAAGGCACACTAAACATTAGCTAAATGCTAATGAATTTAAAGACAAGTGAATATTAGAGAAATGGCACTAAGGACTATGGTGATATTTCTGGGGAGAAATGGAAAGAACTAGAGCTTTTAGTAGCCCTTGGAGTATGGCTAGGATGGACTAATTTGACAACAGTGGGGATACTGTAAAAATGTTTGATTGATGAACAAAATATTATTTCAAGTATGACACTATCATTTTATCTTAAAATAAAATGTAATGAAATATCATACAATAACTGAAAGTGAAAGTTTATTTACTTCCCAAGAGATGAACTAAATTAAACCGTGAAAGTCATCATACCTTGACATTTCATTGGAGATAGCAAATGCTGAATCTTTCTTCAAATAACACAGTTGCTTGACAACTTTTGAACAGATCTTCTCATTAAGAGATATACCTGTGTGGTAGATTTTTTCCCTTTTTCTTTTCCCTTTCTCCTCTTCACAATCCTGCAAATATCAGGCAATCATGAAAGCTGTGGACAAACAATCTTTCATTATAAAATTAGAGGAAATACCCCCGTGTTTGTTAACAAAGGTGGTGTGAAAAGTCATTATTAGAGGTACTATAGGGTGGTAGTTAAGAATTTGCACAGCAAAGACAGACTTCTCAGGTTCAAATATTGGATGTGCCATTTACTGTGTGACCTTGGGCTATTTTAGTTTCTTGGATCCCCAATATTTTTATCTGTAAAATGGAGTTGAAAATAAGATACCTATCATAAAGTTGTGAGGATTAAATGAGTCACTTCATGTAAAGTGGTTAGAACAGTGCCTGACCTATAATGAACACTCAAGTAACTAATGATTATCTTGAAGAAATATTTTCCTGAGACACCTGGCCATTGAGATGGCTTATTTTCCCTTCTGACCCTGTTGTGGGGGATCAGAATTGGCCACCTCAAAATATGTCTCTTGCCTTGATTATTTTCAAGAACAAAAGACTCTGAAAGAAACTTTGACTTCCCTCTGACTAACTACCTAAAAGAAACTTAAGATAGAAGTCCTGGCCCAGGACAGGCCATCACCGTAGATAACTCTGGGTATTGATAGACTGGGAGGGTCCTTGCTAAGCCAATTCTTATCAAAGTTATGCTTACCATGTATTTGCTTTTCCATTTCCATGTGAATTGGCTTCCTCCCCTTTGAAGTCCCAAATCACTACCCCCAACATCCTCTTTTGTCTTTAGCTGAAGATGGTATCTAAGATGAGAGCCTCTGCCATTTTGTTGAGTTACTCAGTTTCCTGGGTCTCTCCCATGTACACATGTTATAAAGCTTTGTTTTATTTTCACCTGTTATTCTGTCTCATATCATTTTAATTCATAGCCCAGCCAGAAGGACCCAGAGAGGGTAGAGGATATGTCTTTCTCTCCTACACTATACCTTCCCAAATCTTCAAGGAACCATATTTGTGGTGGCATCCAACAGGAAACCAGGAAGCCAAAGGACAAACAACATAGAGAAAGTCTGAATCACAAAAGAAGATAGATTAGGGAGAAGGAGAAAAAGGGGAAGGTGTTCCAGGGTGGGAGAGGTTGTTCTGAAGACCTGGAAGAGGAAGATATTTTAGGCCCTATTGTCAATAACTGAGCCCAGGCACCAGGGAGGAAAACTAGGAGAGGGGAAAACAGTGGAATAGGCAGCAGAGCTAGTTCCCAATCTCTACCAGATGAGGATGTGGTAAAGGATTGGAATTTACACTTTGAATTGAAAGAAAAGAAAGTCTTAGAGATGCTATGCGTGTGCTGACTAGCTGGAAGTAAGATCATTAGGGATATAAACTGTATTTGTCTTTTCATTTTATGATAAGGTGGTATTAGTACCATGAGTACTCATAGAAAAGGATGAAAACCAGAATATTATTAAATATGATCTTTAAAAATTTATAAATAATGTTGAAATTATGTGTAATTTTATATTTCCCAAAGTATGCTTCATGTACGAAGAACTAATATGTACACAATATTTCCTCATTTTCTAAATGAGGAAACTATGCCTCAATTTATAACTACTTGTAGTTTGCACAATCAGCTATTAATTTTCCACCTGCCTTTTTTTCATAATCATTTTTTTGTTCTACTTGTAGATTGATGTGTTGTCATTGTAGTTTCCAAAATCTCAGGATCTGTGCCAAAATATTAAAAGTGTGCTCCAATATTTACTTACTTTATCCATTTACTTACTATTGTTTAATTAAATTATTGGGCTTTAGTCCTCCCAGCAAATCTATGTAACTAAAGACAGATACAATGTTGCAACTGTAATTTCATGTTAGTGATGATCATAACTAGTTCAGAAGCTTGTTATGGGCACTGTGCTATCCACTTATTAATTTAGCTCCATAGGAGAGGCTTTTGAAATGGCTCCCAATATCAAAAAATTTATTGATCTTAGGTTAGATTCAGCAAACTCTAATTTTAGTGTTCTAATAGATTTGTTTTTCAGAGAAAGATTTTGCTTTTTGAGTTTTTGTTTGCTATTTAAAAAAATAGTATTGGAAACTCTTGGAAAATAAATTATGCCTTCTAGCCAAATAGATGCAAAATAATTAGACAAGTTTGAGTGAGGGAACAGGGTTAAATTTTTTTTTATCAGATGTAAATTTGAAAGTACAAATTTTAGGAAGCAGAAATGTTTATCTCTTTCCTATTTGTAATAAATTAAGAAAAATGATCAAAATACTTCGCATTTTTGTGACCCTTTTTAACTAGTCAAATTCTGGCTTACTAAAGTAAATAATTCTCTTTGATTATAGATATAAAACTTATGAAATCATTTTATATTTGGTAGTAATTGTGGAAGAAATAGATATGAAGTGTATGTAGTGTCAATGAAGATAATCCATATTCAATCTATAAATCAAAATTGGGGTGAGTTTATTATGAGCTAGGTTTGAGGATGATAGCCTGGGGCCTGCCTTCCCCAAGGAAGGGAGAGCACCAAAGAAATGGGGTGTATAGAGTGGTTATATACTGTCTCAGAACAAAGAGCATTCATCACGTATAATAGCAATGTCCCTTTTACAATAGTCATGAGATTGCTTTGGTGGCACAGCAAATCAGTGAACACAGTAGGCGAGTGGTCACAAGGTGAGTGGTCACAAGGTCACAAGCAGGTCAGTAATTATTCCTTAGTTTAGGGAGAGATGTTTATCCCAAAGGAAATGCCAATATGGGAGAACTCATTACATCCCTATCTTTAAGGGCATCATTCTTGCCTTTGGGACATAATAAATACTTAAAGCAGATGTACAATGCATGCTCAACAGGTCATGTCAGGCCCTTTTCAAAAACAAGGTCAGGCCAAATTAGTTTTAAACCAAAGTCTTCCTCAGATACTCCAGTATATCCTATTGCTTTTCACTTATTTATCAGTAGCAATGTTTTTTTCTATAGAGCTTTCCTAAAACTCTCTTAATAACCCAAATGTATTACCTCAGTTATGATATAATTGCATAAAGCTTGCAATTAGTTGTTGCTAGACTTTGTCTTTCATTCTAATGAATGGTTCTTATATAAAGGCCATATTTTAATAGGAACAATTATTCTACAGATAATTGTATATCATTATTAAAACATTGAAGGCCCTTGATTATTTTCCCAATTATTTTCAGTTGTCATTCTAAAACAGTATGGGAATTACAAAAGAAAACTGTTTCTAAATTCATTTTTTAAATGAATTCAAATTAGTTTTCAAGTGTTTAAAATAATATTCATTATTTTCTTATTCATTTAATATGTGTTATATTATTCATGTGGTTTTGATTCCCCTGTGCAAGGAAAATGTACTGAAAGATTCCATGGCACTTTATTCAATTCTGATGAAAGTTAAATTGTAACTAAGTAAAATATATTTAACTGACAGGTGTGTAAACGTTACATGACCTATTTAATCACAACTATTAATATGGAAAAATTTGAAATAAGTTTAAATAACTAAACAATTGTTCATGTTATTTACCATTCAACTTACTTATTCATACATATTGATAATGAGAAAACCTGCCCAGATGAGTGCTTTCAGTAATTTAGCCTTTAGTTTTTAAAGATTACTCTCCACACATTGCATTAATTCCCTAGAGTTAGATATTAAGTAAATCTCAGATTCTATAAAAGAAGCGTATTCTTTAATTTACTGAGAAAAAAATACAGTGAAATCGAGTGTTATAACAATCATTTTTAAAGTTGAAATGCACATGCTAATTAACCCACTTCTGTGGTGCTTTAATATTACCTCTTATCGCAATAGCGTGTTTTCAATATTCTATTTTTAATACTACAGAAAATTTAAAATTACCCTCAATAAAATCTTAGAATATTACTGAAGGGAATTTTTAAGGGGTCTTTTAAGTTTAATTCATACTGGAGAAAATAAATAAAACTGAAGGAGAATTGAAGCCTTGAAAACTAATTTACAATTCAATGAGAATTGGTTATGAGAGGTTGACATTACAGAATTCTGAAAAAGATATCTATTTTTTAAGAGTACAAATGCATCAGAGGTGCTGTGAACTTACATTACACCATTAAGACTTCTAACCTTTTAAACCTACAGATTTTCACTTTATTTTTTTTTTTAAATTGTGGTAAAAACCATATAAAATTTACCATCTTAAGCATTTCTAAGTGTGTACTTCTGTAGTGTTAAGTATATTCACATCATTGTGCAATCAATCTCCCCAAATTTTTCATTGTGCAAAACTGAAACTCTATACCCATTAAACAACAATGCCTTATTTTATCCTTCCCATGGTTTCTGGCAACCACCATTTTACTTTCTGTTTCTTTGAATTCGACTACTCTGGATACCTCACATAGGTGCAACCATACGTTTGTCTTTTAGTGACTGACTTAATTCACTTAAGATAATGTCTTCAAGTTCCATCCATATTGTATCATCTCTCAGAATTTCCTTACACTTCAGGGCTGAATAATATTCTGTTATATGCATATACCACATTTTGTTTATCTATTTATCCATCAGTGGACACTTATGTTGCTTCCACCTCTTGACTACCATAAATAGCTCTTTCATTAACATGGGAGTGCAAACATCTCTTCAAGATCTTGACTTCAATTCCTTTGGATATACACCCAGAAATAGAATTGCTGGGTACTCTCTTTTCATTTTTAAATTGTGAGACTTGATCACTGTAACTCTTACTATAGATGTGATGATTTCACTTCAGCATTATATTTAATTCACAAAAAAAGACCATAGTGCAATAGTTAGTCATAATTATTCATTAATTAAATTAGAATTTTTTGGAATATAAGCTGGCAAAATATTATTTTTATTCATTTTTAAATTTATTTCATTCCTGTGTCCATCCCACAATTGTGGATGTAAAATGACTAAACTGTAACATACCTGAACTGTGGTGAGTTGATGGGAGGGAAGTTTAATGGTGTAAAAGAGCAAGAAAATTGTGCTACCCAATATAAAGGCTGTTTTCTTCTGGGATCCCAATAAAAAAGTAATTCCAAATAAGATAATATTAATCTATCCAGTCATCAAAATGCCATGGGGAAGGAGAACATAGCAGCAAATGTATATCAGATAAAGAATGATCATATTAGAGTCAAAAGTCATTGCCAGTTTAACAAATCAAGTTGTTAGCCAGGAATTTGGGGGAAATTTTTCTGGAGAATTAAAGTGATAAAGATTCTACTTAAAAGAGTTTGAAGATATTCAGATTCAGTGACAAAGACTTTCTGCATTTAATATTTAGTAACTTATTGTGATGTGATAAACACAAACACAAATAAACAAAAAAACTCAGCTTTGACAAAGTATCTGAACCTAGAAGAAAATAAATACAGAGCGGAATAAAATGGCGTTGTTGTATATCTAGATCCTAGAAAAATATTTGTTCAGTTCCATTTATGAGCCTGGTGCCTTCTTTATACTCACAATGCAATGCCTGATGTATTTCCTTCCTTATGGGAATAAATAGAACTAGCAGATTGTGATCTTTGACTATTATAAACTACCGTAAGATTTGTTGTGTCCCTTTTTCCAGATAACAACATATTGTTATTACAAAAACTGAGCATGTAATGTTTGTGTAATTGTTTTTGGAAATATCACTCTGCATAGAAATTACTTTTACTTGCTGTTTAATAGGTCTATTAGAGGTATCTGTCCAGTGAAACTGTCTCAAGTGAAGTAACATAGTTACTGCTTCAAGAAGGGCAACAGATGAGAGAGAACACCTCTTCTCTTCAAAGCAATCATTTCTTGTACCTATGGAGCTTAGCTGTAGGTTCAGGTTAAAGCCCTTTGTTTCAGTCCATCAATCAATAGAGCTTGCTTACTGAACTATTCTTTAAAAAAGAAAAATCTCACTAGAATAGCATGAAAAAACTTTGTGTACAATATCTGAATGTTGACTAAGGCTGTGTGGGGGATCAGAGTTTGCCATCCCAAAATGTGTCTCTCTGGCATGATTATTTTGGGGCAAAAAGACTCAGTATGAAACTTTGACCTTCCCCCTAACTGCCTAAAAGAATTTAAGAAAGAGAGCCAGTCCCAGGAAGGAGCTATCACTATAGATAACTCCAGGTATGATAGACAGGAGGCCACTAGCAAACCCATTTTAATCAAAGTCCTTTCTTAAATATCATTGTCTATAGATGGCCCAGCAAACATTTGTTTACCAAACATTTGCTTTTTCACCTCCATGTAAATTGCCTTCCTTCCCCTTGAAGTCCCAAACCACTGCCCCCAACATCTTCTTTGGCTTTAGCTAAAGATAATATTTAAGGTAGTGGCTTCTGCCATTTTGGTGAGTTACTCCGTTTTTCTGGGTTTCTCCCATGTGTACATGTTATTAAACTTGCTTGATTTTCTCCTGTTAATCTGTTTCATGTCAATTTAGTTCTTAGACCAACCAGAAGGACCTAAAGGGTAGAGGAATAATTCTTTCTCCCCTACAGCTGCTTTTGTACATTAAAGTGGAGGGTAGCAGAGAAAGAACAATGAACTTTGATCCGTATTTCTTGTTGTACTGAAACTTCTGCACCTTACTTATATTAAGGAATCAAAGTTGATGAAGGAAAGAAAAGAGGGCCATGTCTGATTTGGGATATAGCCTAAGGTAATATAATTTAGTGTAGGCAAAATTATACTTGTTCAAGTTTTCATTCATTCACTTATTCACTAAACTATATGTATTATGCTTCTCATTCAAAATTGTGACATTTTTAATAAATCGATTTTGGGGATAATCGCTTAAATATCATACCTTAAGAAGCCCCATCAGGTAGATTGTCCTAGAGTTCCCTCAACAAGTGGATCCTACCAGACTATTAATATTAAGAATCTGGTATGCAGTGATGGCAAAACTCGATAAAGAACACCCTTGATAGAATGTTATCTTTCTGTTCTTTCTACTTAGGAATATCACATTCTATATATAAGTACTATGCTAATTACTTGAGATATAATGAATGGTTCTCAGCCATGGTCCTCAAAGAATCCATAGTTTATTGGAAGGACAGACATATATCTATATATTCATGTAGCACTATAATTTTGAAAGTATAAATACAGCATTTCTTTAGGAATATTGTAACATGTTGATTTGTAATTTTTTTTTAAATTCAGAAATATGGTTTACCATCTCTTTATGTCCTATTACTAAGGTTTTGTTAAAGCCATGTAGAATGTCATATCATATACTTACGTGATGAATTTAACATTGTGATCTGGGAAGGGCAATTTAGGACAAAAATATTAAAAAAAATTAAAATCCTAGACATATATTTTCTAAAAATGATTTGGTAACTATACTATCACTAAAATTATAATATTCAGTGTTGGGAAAGGCAGGCTCATGCACGCAGTCTTTAGACAACCCCCATCAACTGCATCAGAATAAGCCTTGGTTTCATGTTCTTTGAATAAATACCCAGTAGTGGGATAGCTGGATCATATGGTATTTCTATTTTTCATTTTTTTGAGAATTAGCCATACCATTTTCCATATTGGGGCTGCACCAGTTTGCATTCCCACCAGCAGTATATGAGGGTTCCCTTTTCTCCAGATCCTCACTAACACTTGTTATTTCTTGTCTTGTTAATTATAGCCATTCTGACAGCAGTGAGGTAATATCTTGTAGTTTTTAATTATACACTTTTAATTTATTTATTTGGTGAGGAAGATTGGCCCTGAGCTAACATCTGTGCCCATCTTCCTCTATTTTATATGTGGGACACTGCCACAGCATGGATTGATGAGTGGTGCCTGGGTCCATGCCCGGGATCCAAACCTGTGAACCTTGGGCCACTGGAGAGGAGCATGCAAACTTAACCAGTATACCACTGGGCAGGCCCCTTCATTGTATTTTTGATATGCATTTCCCTAGTAATTAGTGATGTTGCACATCTTTTCATTTGCCTGTTGGCCATCTATATATTTTCTTTGGGAAAATGTCCATTCACATCTGAAATTAACAATTCAAAGAGATTTATGCATCCCTATGTTCATCGCAGCATTAGTCACAATAGCCAGGACGTGGAAGCAACTCATGTGCCCATCAATGGATGAATGGATAGAGAAAATGTGGATATATATATAAGTATATACAATGGAATACTACTCAGCCATAAAAAAGACAAAGTCATGCCCTTTGTGACAACACGAATGGACCTTAAGGGTATTATGTTAAGCAAAATAAGTCAGACAGAGAAAGACAAATACCGTATGATTTCACTCATATGTGGAAGATAAACACATAGATAAGGAGAACAGATTGGTGGTTACCAGATGGGAAGGGGGATGGGGGAGGGTGAAAAGGGTAAAGGGACACATATGTATGGTGATGGACAGAAACTAAACTTTTGGTGGTGAACATGATGCAATCTATACAGAAACTGAAACATAATAATGTACACCTGAAATTTACACAATGTTATAAGCCAATATGACCTCAGTAAAAAAAAAAAAGAATAATCCTTGGGCCACTTCCTTACCAATCAAGAGATAAAGAACCCACATATCGCATGGGCTTATCATCTTGTGTGGGAATATCATTCTCTTTTCTTGCTCAATGAGTATTCGCTTGTTTTGCTTAAGTGTGTGCATCGTATGGCACCCAGCCAACCCCTTTGTTTTATCTGTCCACTCCAGTGAGGGGACAGTCCTTCTGTAGGCACAAGAAGGGTGTGCTTAAGCCAATTGCCCTGCATCAGCTGCTGGGGTTGCCTACTGGCCACTGGGGACCAATGCCCACTATTGGAGCTGGTCTTGCTCTGTATCTTCTCTAGGTAAGTAAAGCATGGTTCCATCCAGTTCTTGACTGTGTTATGGTTTCCTTGGCAACTCTGATACCAAGATGCAATGGGCAGAAATGTGTGGAGTCCTCCACTGGGATTGATAACCTGTGCACAGTACTCTGCTCGACGTTCAATAATTTGAATCTATCAACTGACAGTGTGTGTTATAATTCTGGACTCCTTCGGGTAACTATCAGAAACTAACAAACAAAAAAGGAATTGATTAGTTACTATAATTCAGGATTTCAAGGGGTGTAATTGTTACAAGCATGGCTCATATCTTAGATTTGAGGCACAGAAATGTTTCTCTAGCTCTCCTCTCCTCTCTTTATTTATGCTTAATTCTGCTCACTTCTGCTGTAATTTGTTCTTATTAAACTTTGTACATATGGTGATAAGATTTTTCCCTCTTCTTGTCACCCGGAGCTCTATGCCCTTAAAATTGATGAATACAGAAAAAGAACAGGCATTTTTCCTTTAGTACCAGTAGAAATACCAGAGGAAAGTCAAAAGCATATATCCATATCTGATTCGATCATTGTGATAGAGAGATGGACTGTCCTTACGGCCTAATTCTGAGTCACATGCTCACATTCAGTGCTAATAGGATCAGTTACATATGGACCAGATATACAAAATTATAAAATTGTGTAAACATGATGCTTAATATAAAACATACTAGACCCAGAAAAAGCATATACTTTAAAAGCACTCCTAACTTCACCACTTACTAACTATAAAACATTAAGCAAGTTATACTACTTCTTTTTACTTCAATAGATAAATAAACTGCTTAATTTGGGGTACTTTGATGAAAAAAATGTCAATAATCTCCTGATGATAAAAAAATTGCCTAAACTATATTAGTCTAATATTTAATAAAATTGAATACAGTTATTGAGTTAAATATTAATAAGAATAAATGTGTCATAGTTTAAATTCATCTCATTTATTCCTAAATTTATTTTTTTATTATTATTTTAAATATTCACTCAAACTTACATTGGCTCCCTTTTTCTGCACAATTTTATTCAGGTTCCAGTATGTGATTATTTGATTATTATGTTTCTCATTCATCCTTTAATTCATCCTGACTTTCACCCAAAGTAGATCGTATGGTCTGCCATAAGCAGGTCCTCTCTCTATTTTCTTGTTAGCTCCTTGTGATTTTTCACACCTTTTCTCCACCTGCAACTCTATTCAATTAGGGAAAATTTGGTCAGCAATATTGCAAATTTAAAGCAACAGGTTAGATAATATGCGAGACTGAAAATAAAGTCAAAGGTTCTGCCCACAAGAAAATCGTAATGTAATAATAATTGAATTAAGGAGTACACAAATAACCAGATAAATAAGATCTCCAAATGCCTGTAGTTAAATCAAGACTTGATAAAAGCTTTTGTAAGATTCAGAAAAGATTTATAGGCGTTTAGAGAAAAGAAATTAATCTATTATATGCAGTAGGTAATGTTTTATTAAAGAAGTGACATTTTAACTGTATCTTAAATGTGGGGTGGAATTTCAATAGAAATAGATGGTGAGATTGACTTCAAGTAGCAGGAATACTGACTAAAACAGGAAAATGTAGGTATGGCTGGAATTTGGAGAGAAGATTGAGTTTCTTGGAGTGTAAATGTTTTGAGAAGTAGTAATGAAAGAAAACTAGGTTGGATTTATGGCCTGGAAGGTCAAAATGTGAGACTAAGCAAAATTGACTTTATTTTGCTGGAAATGGGGAGTGGTTAAGATTTTTAGCAGGAAAGTGATGTGTGCATGGCTCTAATTTTTTAGCTAGAGTTAGGCAAATCAGAAAACTGAGCCTTAACCACGTTCTTATCTGAATTGAAGGCCTGAACTATAGTAGTTTCTTCAGAAATGGGGAAAAAAGAGAAGAAGCGTTAAGAGAATAATACTATCCTTCCCACCTGGTCTCTTTTTCCATCTAAAGTGAAGCTTGAATGTCATCTCCTCTAGGAAGTTTTCCCAAATCATCAATCGTCTTCCTTGATACTTTGACAACATACTACTTTCCTTTGTCCTTCTTTATTTTTCACTTTTAATTTCAATTATAATTATTTATTTAATATTATCTCTCCTAATCATTTTTAAGAAAGAATATAAAAGTGAAATTTTTATGTCTCTACTAATACTAAATATAACCTTCTCAGCTGGGAGGAGGTGGCAGAGACAAAAGATCAACCTTCTTGTAGTAAAGGAACAATGACTTTGAATCCTTCCTTCGTTTTACAAGAGTTGTGGGATGTTGGTCAAGGTGCACCTATGAATTTGTGGCCCCATCATGAAGGAATGATAATAACAAATAGCTCATGGGGTTGTGTTAAAGATCAAATGAGCTAACATATGTCAATCCTGTGGAATGGTTCATGACATATAATAGGTACCTAATGGATATAAATTTAGATACTCTATCCAGTCTCTCTTTCTAAAAATGACTTAATATTTGCTCCTGAAACAAATAGTATTATCAAGATTTTAATAGATGTTAGCTCAGTTTAGACCTAGAAGTTTGGCAGTTTGGTTCAGAGTACCATTTACATAAGCCTGAGCATAAAGAAGGAATGAAAATAAAAATAAAGAGTAGTTAATATCACAAAAAGAAACATTTCATTTTTTGTCTTAATTATATGCTAGTTTTAAAATAATATGAATATAAGTAGTCCAAGAACAAATAAATTAAAAGAATCAAATAAGCACAACAAACATGAAACATCTTCCTCTATGTTGTGGAATCATTTCTCAACCTTTCTGAGAAGTAAACAGGGAAAACTATGTTTATTGTGATATGTTTAGATGTTAAGTAATTGGGAGACAGTTTACTTACGAGAATATGAAATTTTTGAATGGAATTTACTATATCTTCATTAGCAAAAATTAAGGGGCGTGTAACTACTTTATGGTAGAGATTTAAAGATTTTTATTGACTGTAATAGTAGATGATAAGTGGAGGAAGATGGGCATTGATGTTAGCCCAGAGCCAGTCTTCCTCAGCAAAAAGGGGAGGATTGGCAACAGATGTTAGCTCAGGGCTGGTCTTCCCCACAAAAAAGAAAAAAAAATAACTGCTTCTCATCCAACAGCTATGAAAAGAAAGTTTTAGGATTTTGATGAAATAATTGTCTGGAGGTTCACACCTGAAAAAAAGAAAAATATTATGAGGGTCATAATCAACACTGTCCATTTTATTTGTGAGTGACAGTTTTCTGAATAACACTGACTGGCAAGCCTGACTTGTTTTAATACACTTTCCCCACTTGATTACACCAAATCATTATTAGATAGCTTGCGGGTACAGAGAGAATTGGAGGAAATAGAATAGTTTAAACTGGGGCAGAACTGATGAACTGACTTAAGAATGTCATAATTTTGAGAGAAAAGAAGTGGAACACTATATTTTAGTTCTCTGTACTACTCATATTGTAAGGAAATATTTGAGGAGATAATTGATCTACTGTCTCACATAAGACATAAGGATGTATTTTAGAGTACACTTTAGTGTCTTTCCGGCACACAAGTTATCTTCAAGGAATTGTTTGTTTTATTGTCATCGAGGGAAAATGAGTTTGGCATTCTTGTTTCAACATCCCCACCTCCCCTTTCCCCACTTTTGGGCATTTTCAATATTACCAATAACATGGTTCTGTAGGTATGATGAACATTTTTATTAGTTTGTTTAAATATTTTAAATTTTTATATGTTTTCTAAAATCTTTACTCATAAACCACTGGGAATAATCAATGCCAGATGGGGTCAAATGAGGTTCCCATTATAATTTCAAACAATGTCTGTTTATAAAGGCAATAAACCTTGGACTATTTCTGGATTATGTACAATTTTGTAAACCTTGGAGATCTTCAGTATGAACAAAAGATTTCTAGTCATCATCATATATAACTAGAGGCAGTGTAGATAAATCAATAGATATTCCACAGTTGCCAAAAATGATGATTTGTGTCACTGTAATTTAATGATGTATTTAAAATTATTTTAATAAAAATCTAAAGAAATTCTGGGTAGTTTATGCATCTCTATGCTTAATCTAACCAGTCCCTTCTTTAATTTTAGTGGGCAGACATGCTCATTTTAAAAACTCCTCACTACCAAAATAAAACCACAATAATTTTCAAATGAAACTGGCCAACTATACTTCACATGCCGATAACCTCTCAAAAAAATTCTCTTTTTATGTGTAAGGTTATATTTTTAAACATCTTCAGTGATGGGAAAATCACTACCTTCCAAATCTACCTATTTCATAATTGAACTGCTTGATAAAAATGTGTCTATTGAGACAAATTCTGTAGCCATGAAAATGTTCACTTTGTAGTAATTTTCCTACATCTTGTGTTCATATTGAATAAAGTCACTTTTTCTTTCACAGATTATCTTTCCAACTTTCATCGAGGCTATCATGTCAGTTTCTCTAATATTTCCATTTCAAAACCCCCTGTTTTTCAAACTGACCTATATTTGGCATTTGAGCTTGGTTACACTCCAAATTTTAAGGACCCAAGCTCTATATAATGTGTGCCAGTAAAATTACTTAAATTTGGCCACACTATAGTAATGTTCCTTCTTCTGACATTAACAAAATTAATTGGTTTGGGGGTTAATGAAATATATGAAACTTCTTAACCTAAAGACTAGCCCTAAATATGTAATTTTATATTAAGTGCTAAATTCATATTTTTGGTTAATTTTAATTTAATATGTACTAAAAACTTTACAGAATTACATTATTTTTTAGAAGATGCTCTATATCTAAATTTAATAACAACACATTAAGTTTTCCTTTTTCATTTTTTCTTGTTATATTTATTTAACCCATTACTTTTCCCTGTCCAGATCTTTAGGAATCTTAATTCTGTCATCATCTAGTGGACTTAGCCTTTCAGCTTCATGTCATGAAAGTGATAAGATTCCTCATTTTGTTTAAATAGTTAATAAAAATGCTGACAGGTAGGGATAACTAAAGATTCCTATGACTTATCCACAAAAGCATAGCCATTGTATCCTATCATATGAATTGGAAAATCACTTCCATAGCTTACTAGCTGTATGACCGAGGGCACCTTACTTTAACTGTCTGTGTATGAGTTTCCTCATTTCAAAGTTGGGATAATAATAGTCCGTATTCAGGAACAAATCTTGGAACTGGTAGGAGTTAAATAAACATTACTTTGAATAGAGTTGTTAAACCAGGAGGTAACTCAACAATTGCTCTATCATCCATTCTATTTTTCTAAATCTTGCCCACGAGTATCATTTAATGTTTTGTTGAAGTCTGGATATGTTAGTTTTAATATATCTCCTCATCTATTGATTTAGAAATCTAAAACAACACGGGTTAAGAACATTGATTTTTGTTGAGATACATAAGAGCTGCCCTTATAATAATCCATTCTAAAATCTTGTCTGGGATTAGTGACTTGACTTATGAAATAAATTAGTAAAACAATAATTTTGATTCTTGACTAAGCATGGAAACAGGAAAATTTCTGTTAAATAGAATTATAGGGCACATGTTACTCTAATACTCATAAATAGAAAAAGTGTCAATTCCCAAAATTTAGCACCTTAGTATCCTGAATCATACTTAATTTAGACCATCTCTGGCAGTAGAATTTTCTATGATGGTAGAAATGTTCCATATCTGCTCTGTCCAACATGATAAGTGGTAGTCCTGTGTGGCTGTTGAGCACTTGAGATTTGGGTAGTATAACTGAGGGACTTAATTTAAAATTTTATTTACTTTTAATTAATTTAAATTTAAATTTTTATAGCCATATGTGGAAAACAGCTACTTTATTGGCCAACACATATCTAGACAAAGGGATTTTAGCATATACTGGACAAAGAATTTTGTCTTCTTCCACTTGATGAGTATTAGGCCAGGGGGATCACTTTAGCAGAGTTTTGTTTTCCCCGATAATCTCTTAAATCTGAATCGCCGTCCACTTAATAGAAAAGAAAGAAGTTAAATGGAAATGTTTTCTTTTCACTTTACATTCAGGGTTAAATGGTCAGCCTAGAACAATAGGCCTTTATGTGCTGTCAGTTTCTTTCTCTGAATGTAACTAAAATACAAACAAAAAAAAACTAATAAACAAACAAAAAAAGCAGTGATAAGTGCTAAAAATAAGACCACAACTGAAAACAGCAGATTATTCTGAGATCCATATTTCCTTATATTTTTCTTAGAGCTTGATGTCACTCTTTCATTCTTGGTTATGTGCCCTCCGTGTTTTAATATACGTTTCATACATTTTGTCAATGGAAAACTGCTTTTATGATCACAATGTTTTCTTTTGGTATCTTCTCCTCTGCCTTCTCTTGTCGATCATTCATAAATAATATAGAGTCAGAACTCTAAGAGCTTCTCATTCCTCTTCATGGGCATCTGTCCCCTGCTTTGGACTTGCCCCTATCATTCTCTGATATTTCAAAACTATTTTTTTAAAGTGTGGAATTCAGGTATCTAATTATTCTCTAGCCTCACCCTTCCAGGCTATACCTCCCTCTATGGTGACTTGCCAGGACCACTTCATTTTTAGAGAACATCAGTTCTCTTTTTTTCAGCCCCATTCTGGCCCTCAAGAAATGAAATATCTATCCTGACATCTCATTTTATTCAGACCAAATGATAACAACAACCCCAATCTACTTTAATAAAGTCAAAGGAAAGTTAACCTTGAGGGGATAAGAAGGAATACAATATAACAAGGGGCAGAAATTAAGTCCGAATTATTTCTTCAATTCAACTGGCAGGATAGAAAAATGGCTAGAATTAGAAACAGAACAGCAGTGTTTCAGTTTTTTTCTCCCCACCAGGAGAAACAGTTATCAAAGGGAGAGTAAATGGCTTATCAGTTGAACTATCTTTTGGTGAATGAGTTGTAGTGAAGATGTGCAGATAGTGGAAATCACTATTACACTTTGCTCCTTTTTCAGGTTTGAGAGGCTTTATGATCTGCGACAGAAAAACTTCATCCATTCTGTGCACCTGGCAAACAGGCCTGAGATATGTTATCTACTAAAGACATCACTTCTGTTCTTTCTTCTAGTACTTTAATCTCTATCCTCTTGATCATCTACAGCTCTTCTAAATAACAAGTGTTTTGGTTGGAGAAGAGCAGCTACAATTATGTACTCCTGCCAAAGCCACTTTGAGTATATACAATACATTCCAAAACAAGGTTAATGACCATGCTTGTTGACAGCATTATTTTGGCATGAATCCGATGAATATACCCATTTACACAAGGCTTTCACAATTGTATAAAAACAGTAGGAACTGACCTTTAAAAATCAAAAGAGTGATTATGATCATGGTAGCTAACAAGGGAATAGAGACTTAATGATAAACAGATAAAAGTGCATTTCCTCAGTGAATGGTCTTATGTAAGATTTCACTATGCATTACAATTCCATCTTACACCCACTTTTCAGAGTATGACTACCATATAGCTTGGGTCATTGTTGAAACTGGAACTTGCTAACTAAATTCTCTTGTATAAGATATAATATTAACATATGTAATTCTAAATTCTATATTGGTCATAGTACAGTGAGATCTCTTTGATTCTCTGCTCCAGGGCTTAATACATTTTATTTCATAACAATCTGCTTTTCTGGGAAATTCTTAGGTTACAGACATATGCGGAAACTCTTCTTCAGCCAGATGCTATTTTGCTTTGTTTTATTTTTTCCTTAATGTTTATGTAAGACCAACAACAAAGAAACAAAGGGTAATCAATTAAAATCTTATTACAAATTATCCATGCACTCCTGAGGTTCTCTGAGTTAAAGCATCTAACTCAAGAGAATTGTACTTTGAGTTTTCAAAGGTTGCTGTGAATGCTATCAACAAAAATCAGAGGGAAGAAAAAGCTCCAAGCTGGTGTGATTATAACACACCATCGGTGAAAGTCAAGTTTCCCATCCTTGACTGCCAAAGGTGTAAATGAGCATCTGAGGCTAGTGCTAATTGCAGCAATCTAAAGACAGAAACTGCCGTTCTTAAGCCTAGGAAGCAGTGAGATCCAGCACTGCTTTCCAAAGTGTGTAATTTTAGAACTCCTTTCTGTGATACTATGTGTTTGATCTTTCTAATGATGGTTCACATTTAAATCACCCATCTAAAGCATTTCATTTAAAACTCTTTCTGAAGCATTTGTAAATACCAATTTGTAATTAATCTCAATGTAAAGATATTTTTAATTATTAATGTTCTTTGGCACGATATCTGATGGTCCATGTTAACTGGATATTCAAAATAATTTCACTGATAGCCTTTCAAAAAATCAAAATACTGGAAAGAGCCTCTAATAATTTTGGCAATGATGTATTAAGTTGCAGATATGGAAGATAGATTTGGATTTTGAGGGGAAGGAATTGGCATTGTTGGAGCATGTAAGCAGAAGTGCCTTTTTTCAATCTTCTGTCTCTTACAGGTAGAGAAAGCATACGCTATAGAATAGAGTCAAGCAAAACATGGGCTCAGGAAATAAAATGCCTGAGTAAGTAATTTATTCCTTTTGAGACTCAGGTTTCTAACTAGTAAATAAAGATAAGAGCTTCTTTAATGGGATTATTATGAAGATGAAATGAATTGTTATATGTATAATATTGAGAAAAAATGCCTCACATGTAATAATTCCTTATTACTTTTATTGCGGTTATTAAACCTTGATAGCTTCCTCTATACTGACTCATTCTCCTCTCCTTACAATCATGTGAATTTTCCCTATCCTAAAGCTATGTTCTATTGATGCTATGACCTACAAGATATCTCATCTTCTCTTCTTTCCTTTTATAGACAAAATTCTTTAAAAATTACAGTTTTTATCACCAATTATAGAAGATTCCATACATTTTCACATATACATGTAATTATACATATTTGTAAATATGGGCTTATAATATCCTTAACATTTTAGCCCTGATTCTCTTCACTGAAATATTTGTTTGAACATCTTTACAGCAAATTTAGAACTCTATTATTATTTTTCATGGCTAGATAATTGTAGTACTATATTCCCAGTACCTTAGTGAATATGCTACATTTTTTCCTATTTTTGTTTGTTTGTTTTTTCCTGTATTGGAAAAGCAGTATTTGAATCAGAAGCTCTAAATCTAGACTGTTAGAGTGCAAATCGTGACCATGCTACTTAATAGTTGAGTAACCTTGGATTACTTATATGTGATGAGCAGAAAGTTTTTATTGGACACCATAATGAAAAACCATATTACCACATAAGGTTTTCAAATCTGAGCCAGTTCTCACTTCTAGAGTCTGTATTTAGTGGATAGGTCAATCTCCAAGAAGAAGGACTCAGAAATACCAATGCAAGTATATACAGTGCATGTACCCTATTCTTTCCATTAGCGTACACTGGGAAAAGAGGAATACCCAAATTAGATATAGGGGTTGGATACCACGTCTGAACTGACACTGCCATCAGGGGACAAAAAAAGCCATTATTATAGTACCCTGTGAGCACAGAGGTGGTGGGAGACCAGGAGATAAATTGAATCTTAAACTACTTTTGTCTTCTAGGGGTTATTTCCCCTCTTGAAGAGGGCATATTTGGCATGAATATTCTTAGCAGCTGGCAGAAATCCTCGACCTGAAGAGTAAAGAACCATTGAGACAGGAGAGGCTAAGTGGAAGTGCTGACACTGTATTCCCCCACGGCCAAGATAGTAAGTCTGAACCAGTTATATATCCCCAATGCATGCTAGATATTTGTTAACAACCTCAGAGACTTAAAGGATACAACAGTAATTGGACCCTATATTCCCTTCTAATTCACTGTTCTTACTACTACAAAGACTAGGCAAATCATAGTGGATATTGTTGAGCAACTGTAACATATGAAGGAGGAGCACCAATCACAACTCTTCATTTTAAAAGATTGCAGATCCTCCGGATCTAATATTTGGCTATTTCTCTGGTGAATGTGTTCGTCTTTTCAATCACCATCAGTAAAGAGGATCAAAAGCAGTTCACATTCATCTGGGATGAAAAGTGTCATACATGTATATATCTACGTTCTGCCAAGGGGTAAATTATATCCCCTGCTTTCTGTCACAATATAGTTCAAAAGAATCTTAATTGTCTTGACAGTTACCAAGAACATTACACTGGTCTAGTATATTGATGGCAGAAAATGGCAAGTACCATGGATATTCTGGAGTAGAAAACAGGCAATTAAGAGATATTTTATTTTGGATAAAATTTTAGGTGCCCAAAGGTCTGGACATTGAGATAGTCCTTTCAAGGTAAAGAACGAAGACCTTTGCTAACACCAAAAGAGAAAGACAGCTTCTGGAAGGCCCCTTAGGGTTTTGGACACCAATTTCTACTATACTTAGAAATACAGCTCCGGACCATTAAGTGGTTATATTACTTTCCTATTGCCACTCTAACAAATTACCACAAAATTAGTGGCTTACAGCAACACAGTTTTATTATATTACGATCAATGGTCCAAAATCATTATCACTAGGTTAAAGTTAAGGTGACAACAGGGATGATTCCTTCTGGATCTTCTGAGAGGAAAACATGCTTCCTTACTTTTTTTAGCTTTTCACGACCACCTGCATTCCTTGGCAGGTGACCCATTCCTGGCATCATTCCAACATCTTGATTCCACTGTCACACCTTCTACTACTGACTTTAATCCTCCTGCCTCCTTCTGATTATAGATAATCCAGAATAATCTTCTTATCTCAAGATCCTTAACTTGAAGGATCTGCAAAGTTCCTTTTGGCTTACAATGTAACATAATCACAGTTTGCAGGTATTAGGACATGGACATTATTGGGAAGCCGTCATTCAGTCTACCACAGTGAGTGATTCAAAGGGCTGCCATTTTTGATGGAGCTCAGAAAAACAGAGGGTACTGAAATGTACAAACTTCAGCAAAAGCTGCTCTGTCATTTGTGCCAGGTGATCTAGCAGACCCTTGCCTCATTGGTGAAGTTTTAGAAGTCTAACAATTTGAGGCATGACAAGATATCCCCTATGAAATAAAAGGCAAGTTAATATACCTAGCAGCCACTGCCAACAAGAAAGATTCACAGTGATTATTGGGCCTCTCTAAATTTTGGAAGCAGCATTTCGCCGACTGCAATACTTCTCAGAGTTATTTATTGAGTCACTCAGAAACTGCCAGACTGAAGAGTAGCCCTGAGCAGGAAAGGTTTCTTAAGAAATCCTTAGCATTATAAATCAAGGCCATACTCTCTGCATCAAGCTATTTTAAGAAGTCATTACTGAAACTTAGGTGGCATTGAGTATCTGATCATGAAACAACAGACGTTGATGTGACTGGAGCTGCCCTTCCTTAACTGGATGCTATTAAGTCCACAAAACATAAGTTTGGGTGGGTGGAGAAGCAGTTCACCACAAGATAGGAGTGGCACATTTTTGATTGAGGCCCAGATGGTCCAGATGGCATGAATAAATTACTTGTACAGATGGCGCTGATGAGCATGTCACCTATGTCTCTTGCACTGATACTTACCCTTTAATTTATACCTATTTTCTTCCAGGAATTCCCTATAGCTAAATGAAAGAAGAGAAAGCATGGGTTTGGTTCAAAGATAGATACAAACAACCTGTGATTTCCTGGCTGAAAATGGAATGGCTGCCACATTATAAACACACTTAGGAGTGGCCCTGAGATATAAGAGTTAAGGGATATTCTTTCAGTGGAGAAAGCTGTGGGTATGCACTAGGTTATTAACTTTGTATGGAGGAGAGGGGACCTGAGTTATAGAAATACCTGTGTTTCCTGGACAGCAATGGATGGCCTGAGTAGTTCTTCAGGAACCTGGAGAAAACAGCGTTAGAAGATCATAGAAAATAAGTTTTAGGAGAGTCCTGAAGGAGAAGGCACTAAGTATGGGGATCCATGGGAAAATAAGTTGTCATTTTGGTAAGGAGAATATCTAAGATTTAATAAAGTGCAATAGTACCATTTCTGGTGATCTTCCTGGGTCTAATTCTACATCTGGATAAACATCTCTATAAGTGGGCTGAAACGACCCGTATTTTAAAATTTCTATATTAGGGAATGGTCAGCTGATGCATGGCTAAGTGTTTGGGAACCTCTGCCTTATATAATGCAATTTATTTGTCAGTTCCTATCCTAAATACTCTCTTCAGTGTAGACTTTAACTAAGATTTTCATAGGGCTCTATTTTCTTAACTATGATGGTGAGAACTGTTAGCAGTGTACACTAAATGATGTTTAATAATAGAATGTTGGGACTATTACTACTTAACTTGAGAAACGTACACCTATTAACAGAGCTGGGCATGAATGAGTTGTTTTAACAGCTTTCTTGGTTATAATTCACATAGCATAAAATCTATCCATTTAATGTGTACAATTCAATGGCTTTTCAGTAAATTCACAAAGTTGTGCAACCATTACCACGATCTAATTTTAGAACATTCTGATTACCTCAGACACACCTTAGCCAAGGATAGAAGTTAATATAACCAGTGATAAATCAAGTTGTTATTGTATAGCCCCCTGAGATGGGCACATCTTCTCTGTGGTAGTCTTCCCAACAATACATAGCTCAATGTAGTCATCAGAAAACATCAGAAAAATCCAAATTGGGGTATAGTGGGGTATTCTGCAAAATAATTTGGCCAGTTACTCCTGCAAAATTGCCTAAGTAATAAAATATAAGGAAAGGCTCAAGAATTGTCACAGATTGGAGGACAACTAAATTCTCTGTGGGATCCTGAATTATATCCGTGAACAGAGAGAAAAAAGAAATTAGTGGAAAAATGCATAAAATCTGAATTAGTTCTGTATGTTAGTTGATAATATTGTACTAAGGTTAATTTCTTAGCTTCACTGTGTTCTGTGTTTATGTATGGCATATTTTTTATTGTCATTGTTGACACAAAAGGAAGGTGAATGAAGGTTATATCAGAACTCTCTGTACTATTTTTTAACAGCTATACTGAGATGAGTCACATACCATATAATTACACCATTTAAAGTGTGCAGTATGTGAGGGTTCCGATCTTACCACATCCTTGCCAAAACTTTTTGTTGCTGTCTTTTGTATTTTAGCCATCGGAGTGAGTGTGGCGTTTCATTGTGGCTTGGATTTTCATTTCACTAGTGACAAATGATGTTGAACATCTCTTCATATGCTTATTGGTCAGTTGCATATCTTCTTGGAGAAATGTCTATTCAAATCCTTCTCCCATTTTTAAATTGAGAGTTATTTAACATATTCAGGATACTAGTCTCTTATCTAATATGTGATTTGGAGACTTTTTTTTTTTTTCTATCCTGTAGCTTCTCTCTTTCATTTTCTTGATGGTGGCCATTGAATCACAAAATTTTTAATTTTAATGAAGTCCAATTTATCTTTTTTTTCATTTCTTGCTTGTGGTTTTGGTGTTGAATCTAGGTAATATTATCTGACCTAAGATCATGAAAGTTAATTCCTATGTTTTCTTCTAAGATTTTTATAGTTTTAACTCTTAGATTTGGCCCTATGATCCATTTGGGGTTAATTTTTTTGTATGATATGAGGCAGGAATTAAATTCTCTCTTTTGCATGTGGATATCCAGCTGTCCTAGCACATTAGTTGAAAACACTATTTTTCTCCACTGAATTGTCTTGGTGTCCAAACTTAAAAATCAACTGACCATAAACGTAGGAGTTTATTCCTGGATTCTCAATCCTATTCCATTGATCTGTATGTCTATCATACTAGTATCACAGTGTCTTGACTACTGTGGTTTTATAGTAGTTTCTGAAATTGGAAAATGGAATTCATTCAACTTCATTCTTCTTTTTCAAGATTATTTGACTATTGTAAGTCCTTTGCATTTCATTATGAATCTTAGGATCAGATTATCAATTTATTCAGCAAAGATAAAACAACCCAGCAGTGATTTTGATAGTAATTGCATTGAATCTGTAGATAAATTTGGGAAGTAATAACATTAAGTCTTATGATACATGAATATGAGGTATCTTTCCATTAGATATTATTTAATTTCTTTCAACAATGTTTTGTAGTTTTAGTGCACAAGTTGTGCTTCTTTTGAAAATTTACTTCTAAGTATTTTATTCTTTTTTAAATACTATTGTGAATGGAATTGTTTCCTTAATTTTATTTTGGTTTGTTCATTGTTAGTGTATTAAAATATATAGACTTTTATATATTAACCTTGTTCCTTGCCATGCTGCTGAACTTGTTAATCAGTTATAATAATTTTAGAGGATTCCTTAGAATTTTGTGTATACAAGATGATGTCCTTTGAAATTAAAATAGTTTTATTTCTTCCTTTCCAATATTGATTCTTTTAATTTATTTTTCTTGCCTAACTACCCTTGCTGGTATCTTCAGTACACTTCAGTGTTGAATAGAAGTGATGAAAGTATGCATCCTTGTCTTATTCCTCATCTTAGGAAGAAAGTATTGAGTCTTTCACTATTAAGTATGATGCCAACAGTGGTTTTATTGTAGATTATCAGGTTGAGGAAATTTCCTTCTACTACTAGTCTGTTTAATATTTTCATCATGAAAGGATTTTGTGTTTTGTCGAATATCTTTTCTGTGTCTATTTAGATGATCATGTAGCTTTTGTCTGTTATTAGTGTAATATGTTATATTAACTGATTTTGGGATGTCAAAACAGTCTTTCATTTCTGGGGTGAATCCCACTTGATCATAGCATATAATCATTCTTGTAAGATACTGGATTCAATTTGCTACTAATGTGTTGATGATTTTTCCATCTATATTTACAATGATTGTTGTTCAATAGTTTTATTTTTGTGTGTCTTTTTCTGGTTTTCATATTGGGGTAATACTGGCCTCATCAAATGGGTTGAGAAATATCTCTTATTCTAATTTTGAAAGAGTTTATGAAGGATTGATCTTAATTCTTAAAACATAACTTACCAAGCATTTGTGAAACCATCTGAGTCTGGGCTTTTTTGAGAGAAACTAATGACCAATTCTATCTCTTTAACTGATTTAGGTATATTCAGATTTCCTATTTTTTCTCAATCTTAGTAGTTTTGGCAGGTAGAATAAGAGCCCCCAAAAGATGTCCATGTCCTAATCCCTGGGACCTGGTGTAAGGGAACTGCAAATCATTAGCTAGACTGACAAAGGAAAAAAGAGGTAATACCTGAATTGTCAAACAAACAAACAAAAACAAAAATCAACTAGGAATAAAAAGGACATAAATTATTGACCTTACAGCAATAAAAAGAATTATAAGAGGATACTATGAACAACTATATCCCAACACATTAGAGGAAAACTTAGACAAAGTGAAAAAAATTCTTAAACAAAAGCTATTGCATTAGTTTCCTATTGCTGCTGTAACAAATTATCCCACCATAGTGGATTAAAGTAACACAAATTTATTATCTTATAATTCTAGAGGTCAGAAGAATAAAGTGGGTTTCACTGGGCAAACATCATCTTTAAAGCTGGCATCATAGCATCTTCCAATCTTTCTCTGGCTATGACTCCTGGTTTCATCAACACATCTCTTCATCAGATTCTCTTGTCTCCTTTCCCTAATACAGACCCTTGTAATTATCTTGGGCACACCTGGGTAATCCTAGGAAAAGCCTTCCCAGCTCAAGTTTCCCAACTTAATTATATCTGTCATTGGTAGGGATTGCATTGAATCCGTAGATTGCTTTGGGTAGGACTGACATCTTAACAAGATTAAGTCTTCCAATCCATGAACGTGAGATGTGTTTCCATTTACTCATGTCTTCTTTAATTTATTTCAGCAATGTTTTGCAGTCTTCACTATTCCAAGTTTCACCTTCATAGTTCATTTCTAAGTGTTTATCTTTTTGGTGCTACTGTTAAGTTGAATTGTTTTCTTTATTTCCTTTTTGGATTGTTCATTGTTTGTGTATAAAAATGCAAATAATTTTATATGCTGACTTTCTGTCCTGCTACTTTACTGAATTCACTTATTAGTTCTAACAATTTTTTTTAATATGGAATCTTCAGAGTATTCTACATATACAAGCATATCATCTGTGAACAGAGATAGCTTTACTTCCTACTCTCCAATTTGAATGCCTTATTTCTTTTTCTTGCCTAGTTGAGCTCACTGGATCTTCCAGTACTGTGTTGAATGGATGCATGAAAGCAGGCATCCTTGCCTTGTTCCTGATCTTAGAGAAAAAGTTTTCAGTCCTTCGCCATTGAGTATGATAACTTGTTTGGGTTTTTCATGTATAAGTTTTATTATGTTGAGATAGTTTCCTTCTATTCCTAGTTTGTTGAGTGTGGATTTACTTCTGTCATTTTATCATTTGTTTTCCATATGTCTTATAGCTATTTTTGTCCCCCATTTCTTGCATTAGTGTGATTTGTTGTTGATTTTTTTTTTTTTTGGTAGGGAAATGTTTAAATTCCTTTCGTGTATATTCCATAGCTGTTTTCTTTGTGGTTATCATGGGGATTTCATTTAATATCCTAAAGTTATATCACTCTAATTTCAATTTATACCAGCTTAACTTTAATAACATACAAAAAATCTGCTCCTTTATGGCTCCATCCCCACTTCTCTCAGTATTTGGTGTCACAAATTTATATCTTTACACATTATATACTCCAAGTCATAAACTAATAATTCTTTTAAATACATTAGTCTCTTAAATACATAGAAAATAAAATTTGAAATTACAAACCAAAGTTACAATAATATCAGCTTTTAGACTAATTATTGTTTTTAAAAAATGCATTAGTCTTTTAAATCATATAGAAAACAAAAAGTGGAGTTAAAAACTGTTGTTACAGTAATATTAGTTTTTATAATTGCTTATGTATTTACTTTAATTGAGATCTTTCTTTATACAGCTTTGAGTTACTGCCAAGTGTCCTTTCGTTTCAACTTGCAGGACTCCTATAAGCATTTCTTGTAGGGCAGATCTAATAATAACAAACTCCATCAGCTTTTGTTTCACTGGGAATGTCTTAATTTCTTCCTCACTTTTGAAGGACAGTTTGCTGGATATAAGATTCTGGGTTGACAATTGTTCTTTTTTTTTAAATTTTAGCAATTTGAATATATTTGCCCACTGCCTTCTGGCCTCCAAAGTTTCTGATGAGAAATCTACCATAATGTTACTGAGGATTCCTTGCATGTGATGAGTCATTTCTCTCCTGCTACTTTCAGGATTCTCTCTTTATCTTTGACTTTTGAAAGTTTGATTATAATGTGTCTTGATGTGGATTTCTTTGAGTTCACCTTTGGAGTTCATTCAGCTTCTTAGATGTTTATATTTATGTCTTTCATCAAATTTGGGAAGTTTTCAGCCTTTACTTTTTCAAATATTTTCTCTGATCCTTTCTCTCTCTAGAACTCTCACAATATGCTAATAGTGTCTCACAGGCCCCTTAGGCTCTGTTCATTGTTCTCTATTTTTTTTTTTTCTTTCTATTTCTCAGACTTGATAATTTCCATTGCCTGTTCTTCAAGTTTGCTGATTCTTTTTTTGGCCTGCTCAAATCTGACTTTAAATTCCTTTAGTGCATTTTTTATTTCAGTTATTGTATTTTTCAGCTCCAGAATTTATTTTTGGTTTCTTTTTAGGTTTGCTGTCTCTTTATTGATATTTTCATTTTCTTCATACATGTTTTCTTGACTTATTCCACATCTTACTTTAGTTCTTTGAACATCTTTAAGAGAGTTGTTTTCAAGTCTTTATCTAGTACATCTGCCATTAGGTCTTTTTCAGGGATGGTTTTTGTTGATTTATTTTTTTCCTTTGAATGGGTCATACTGTTCTGTTTCTTTGTATGCTTGATGATTTTTTGATGAAAACTGAGATTTTGAATCTAGTAACATGGTAATTCTTGAAATCAGATTCACCCTGTTTCCTAGGGTTTGCTGGCTTTTGTTGTTGTTGTTTATTATTTTTGTTTTTGGTTTTTTTTATTATTATTATAGGCTGTCTCTGTATGAAAGATCAACCTGAGTTGTTAATCTGTGGTCTTCTTAACTCTTTTCTGAGCTTGCACCTTTCCTTGGGCATGCATAGTGACTTTCTACTTTTCCCCATATATGAAGTTGCTTTGAATGCTCTTGTCATTAATGTCTAGCTCCCAAAAGGGGGAAGAAAAGGAAAATGAATGAGGAGAAAAAGGACACTGCCCCTTTAAAATGCCTGAAAGTCACTTCCATGGGAAGAGGGACTTGCAACAATAGGGAGAGGTGCAACAACAATGACCACTAGCCCCTTAGTCCTTACCTCTGAGAGCAGAGGCAGCAACCAATGATCAAATCACAGATCCCCAATATTTGGAGGACAGGTATTTTTGCTCTCTTTGGCTCCCATAAGCTGTGTGCAAGCTGCTCTAGGAACAAGAGCACAGCTACCTGCCACAGGGCAAAGGATGCGAATGGATAGCTACTGCCAAGCTAAGAGCTGAAATTTACTAAAATTAACCTCAATTTACCTTCTAAGCCTTCCCCTGGAAGTCACAAGCCTTCAATAGACTCCAGAGTTCCAAAATAGTTACATCAAACAGATTCTACAGGTGCAGTTATTGCCTAGGTGGGGAGACAGATTTGTACTTCCTACTTTACCATCTTCCCAGAATTTTAAAGTCTATCTTTCTTAAGTCAACATCAGGGTTGGCCTAGGAATCTGCAATTATGATTTTAGTACTATCCACCCCCAAAGAGAATTTAAAACAGACCAGGGAAATAAGAACTTCCTTCTTTGAATTAAGTTAAACTTGGTTGCTGATGTCACCACTGAAGATTTTTTGACCTAACAGACTTTGTTAAATTGCTTAGAGGCCAGAAGTTGCCTACCTCATCTTTATTATTCCCAACATTTAAATCCCTTCCTCCCTGTTTTCCTTACTTAGAATTTACCCCTTCTCACAAAACTTTTCAACTTACCTGAAAACCAGCCCTAGGTTATTCTGGCTGCTCCTGATCGGCTTTACATCCTATTACTTATACATTGGAGTAGTATTTTGATTGGGTGGAATTTGATTGACTCTTGACTTCGTGACAATAGTTGGTAAAGGATTATAGTCATGTGTTGCTTAATGACAGAGATACATTCCGAGAAACGTGTCATTAGGTGATTTCCTCATTTTGCTAACATCACAGACTGTACTTACACAAACCTAGATGGTATAGCTTACTACACACCTGGGCTATACGGTACTAATCTTATGGGATCACCATCATACATGCAGTCCATCATTGACTAAAATGTCGTTTTGCGGTGCATGACTCTTTCTCTAAGTGATTTGAATGTTTTGAAATTAGAATTATATCTACATGTTGTCACTTTCTTCCTTTCTTAATTTTAAGAAACAATTATTGCTTAAAAAGTGTTCCAACAATTATTCAGTTGTTCATTCACTAAAAGAATTAAGAAAGGAATACTATGTGTGGGACCCACAGAAATTAATAATACCTAAACCTTGCTCTTGAAGTGATCATTCAAGTTGCTTTCTATCCTGGATTATGCCTAGATACTTGATGCCAACTGAGAGTTGTGACTATTAGTGCAATGTGTTTGTGTATATATGTGTGTTAGTTGTTTAGCAGCTGCTTGTTCTCATAGAGAGTCTTATTAGCTCTGGAAATGGATAACAACATGCTTTCGGATCAAATTAAAGGTTCCCCTCATTGGATTTGGGGCAGTAACGAAAGTGGAAATGATCAGCCCACAGCTATAGAATTTTAATTCAGTAAATTAGAAGTTATTTTTTCTCAAAAATTTACTAGCAAATGGGACGCAGTGCTACCAGGTAGTGTCTTTTTAATAACCTGTGCTTTAAATGTATATTTATAGTATAACATAGTAATTATAGGCTATTAGGGTGATTTTCCAGTTATAATATTTTTTCTTATAAAACATGTCAGCATAAGCACAAAAGAAACAAGTTATAAAAATTGTCCTAGAAGTAATCAAAATTATAAATTATAGTTCTATTTTATCCTTCAGCCATCTAAGAAATTTGTCCAAAGCCTACTATTTATGGCTTTCTTCTGTGCCAAGAAAAGAATAGGAAAGGCAAGGATAGAGACATCTTAACTATTTAAAATTACAATATGCTAGGATTGATAAAAGAGGTACACACACAAAATGCAAAGGAATGCAGTTAAAAATAAATGCCATAAATATGGTTCAGACAGTAATTGTTAAAAGAATTCAAATGCAGGTAAGGCCCCTGTCATTAATTTACCCAAATGTTTTATTTTATTCCCAGTCCTTAATTAGAATGCTCTTTTGTAACTCACCCTATTTTTCTTAACAAAGCGAAAAATAACTTCTTCCCAGGACTTATCCAGGGCAGCCTGGTATAAAAAATCGATGTAAGTGGATTTTCTCATCTGTCAAGGGCTTCATTCTTTTAGAGAAAAGATTTTTTTTTTTTCTGAATGTTCCCAATTTAATCAAAGGAGAGCTTGAATTGCCATCTATAGTTAAGTTTTTCCTATTGATGTTTTTCTCCACTCATGGAAACAACTCCAATTTTAATTATACAATTCATTTTATACAAGCTGAATTAGCTCTTTGAGTATATTTTCCAGAAGAGAAATGAAGATAACTATTGCACTCTTGCCCTCATTAGCTTTTAAATACGTCCTTTAACTCTGTTTTGTTTTAAGAATGAAATATGCAATTTATGATCCCTTAGAGTATGCTACATGCTCAGTATGCTTTTCATTTTACCAATATTGTACTGACTTAAATATGGAGTAATAAAATGTCTAATTTTTAGTTTTAACTAATAACAACTTTTAGAAACATGGAGTTATATTTTAAAGGGCAAAATAAAGTGGTTTCTCATTTGGTTTTGACACTCTTAGATATCTAGCCAAATTATGTCAATTGTATTTTTAAATGAGGATGAATTTAGCACATAATTAGCACTGGTTATAAATTCCCCCCATGGATTCAACAGGTTAAGAGCTGATAAAACCAGTTGTTTTTTCTATACAGCATTTAGGTTACTATCAAGCAGAATCGTTTTAGATATACTTTGTGCAACACTTCTAGGGATAAATGGGGTGAAATAAGGAAAATCATGTCTGTGGAACATTTACTGCCTACCACATATTGTGGTCAGCACTGTAATGGATAAGATGGTTTTGTCTGTAAATAACAGCAACTCTTAATTTTATTTAAACTAAAGGAAAATTTATTATCCCATAATAAAAAGTCTCAAGTTACTCTGGTTCCTGCAATGGTTAATTAGATGATCAATGATAACAGGACAAATCCCAGCATCTTTCTTCCATTTTCAATTTGATTTTATCTGTAGGCTCATAGCAAGATGGCTGTAGTATCGCCGGGCATTACATCCTGACATTAGAACATATCTGGAAAGAGAATATGATTTATAAAGCTTCACTTTTAGGGTGGAAAGAAACTTTTCCCATAACTCCTCTGCAGGTTGCTCCTCATATTTGCTGATCAGAATTGGGTCATATACTTAGGTCTATACCAGTCACTGGCAAACAAAATGGGAGTACCACGATTGGATTAGACCAATGAGGAATTACCCTTAATGCTAGAAAAAGGATTCATTCCCCCAAAGCACATTGCCTTGTGGATATCCATACAGTATTGAGCTTTGATGAAAGGAAGAAGAGCATGGAAATGACAGAGGTAATGTTACAGATGTGTGCTGCAGTAATTTATGGAATCATAAATTACTTCATCCAATCTTCCTAAGAGCTCTAAAACATAAGTTGTTTACAAAATAGAAACTGAGACCTAGAGAGATATAATTTTCCCCAGATAACCAAAGCTATAAAATTATTGGACCAGGATTAGGAACTTTGTCCAAATCCAAAGCCAGTGTTCTTTCCACCAAACCATGAGTGTTAATCTAGAAATCCTGAATAATCTAAAAACACTTTAAGATATTTCCAATTTCCCAAAATATCACGATGATAGAAAATCACTTGTGAGCCAATCCTAGGTAAAATTCAAAAATTTTTGAAGTTTTTCTCTTGTCTTTTCCAGCTCTTTTCTAAAATCATTTACCAATTAAATCTGTTTGGGTGGAAAATTTTTCTGTGTCCCAAAACAAAGCAAGCAAATGAATGAATCTATATTTTTTGGTCTCAGGTTGTATTCAGAATGGTTATAGAACAAACAAAAAATCTAACACCTTTTAAGTTGTGTCAGCAAAAGAATCAAAGACTGATGAAGATAAAATTTTGTATCTACTCGCTGATGTTTTAAGAATGCTTCAGGGGTGAGAAGATTAATATCATGCCTTAGTCAAAATAATTAAAGCTGGAAAATAATCAAGGATAAAGCTTGCAGAGTCTTTCGAACTGAAAAAAACCTGCCCAGACTGATGTTTTCTATTTGGGAGTTTTAAAATGTTAGGTCTAATTACAAGCAAAAGCAAGATAGAAAGATGGAGGATGAAAGCAGTTTAGAAAAGATATTTTCTCCTATAAACTTCAAACCCCAGGAAAGTATAAGAAACATAATATAAAGTGAGGTCTTTGCTAAGGCTCTAAATTAAACATATAACCAACGATTGCACGCCAGATGGAGCAGACTGAGGTGTTAAGCTTTCACATTTATTATTTTAAAAACAAGTAGGAAACTAGGGTGTGTGTGTATGTGTGTGTGTATTAAATGGAGAAAACAACTTTAAAGTCTTCCAAACTCTTACCATCCTAACTACAACTTTGAACTTTAAATGAGTTTTTATCTCCCTTATCTCTACTGCTTGCCCTAACGTCTCTGAATAGAGGGCATAGGAAAGAAAGTAGAAATTGAGGAGAAAAAACAGACCACATCCATCTTTTTCAATGCAGGCTTCTAAGCCTAGTTAAGGGAGAAGAGTGAATATTTAAAACTAATAAGAGATTGGAACTTGTTTTATATTATCCTGGATTCTTTCACGCCTGGAAACAGAGAATTTGTTATTTCATAAAGTGAAAATAAATGTTATTTGATTTAGTAGAGAAGGCATTAAGGAATAGAAAAATGAAATCACCACCATCACAGGAAAAATAAAGCTATGCCATGATTTCATCTCGCTGTATCCAGATCATTCAATAAAATGCTTACAGGTACAATGTCTGTCTTTAATGAAACAAGATGGTTAAATTATGGAAAGAGATTCCTAAAATCAAAGCAAAGCTTTATTTATGTAGGCCCAATTCAAGGGTATCTGTCATGTCCACAGGCCAACTTGTCAGATAAACACTAATACATTTTTAAGTCTGATGTTAGAGACAGTTTATGTTAGAATAAATGAGGTAGCAAACTTTAAATATTGACATAAAATTTTTATATTAATTTACCCAATTTTAGTTTGCTAATTTCCCCTCCTCCTCTTCTTTCTTCTCTTCCTTCACTTTCTCCTTCTCCTCCTCATCCTCTTCTTCCTCCTCTTTCTCTTCCTTCTTTGGCTTTTTCTTTGTTTTCCTGGGGAAAAATGACATAGTTCTGAATCTATAAGTTTAACGGCAACCTAGTTACTTTATGCATCTTCAAAGGCCTAGTCATCAATGTCACTTAGTCATAGCTTAAATGACAGGCCTCAAAGACTTAAATAGCTTCTAAAAGGGCAAATCTTGAAATTTTTTCCTTGTTACAGTTTTATGTCATCTAATTCCACATCACATTTTGTGAAAAATTTTTTACAGTGAGATTTGAACAAAATTTATTATGTCTGCCAGACTCTCGGGCTTTTTCAATTGCCCCCCCCCCAAAAAAAATAACACGAAGAGCAGTCAGAGTTATCTTGCACCCAAATAAACCTGAGAATGTCATTGCTTTTTAAAAAATATTTACCAGTATATTTTTACACTTAACAACAAATTCAAATTCATTATCCCATCCTCCAAGCCCCGTTGTGACCTGGCCTCTTCCTGGTTCGCCAGCCTCCTCAGACCTGCCTCTACCCCGTCCTTGATCACTGTGCTTCAGCTGCACTGGGCGTCTCAGTTCCATCAACAAGCAAAGTTTGTTCCTGTCTCAGAGATTTTATACATGTTATTCCATCTGCCTGGAACACTTTTCTACACTCTTTACACTTGCCGTAGGAACACTTTATTCTTTGCATTCATAGAATGTGTCACAATTTGTAATTATGTGTACTGTGTGTGTGTGTGTGCGTGTTTTGTGAGGAAGATTAGCTCTGAGCTAATATCTGTTGCCAATCCTCCTCTTTTTGTTGAGGAAGACTGGCCCTGGGCTAACATCCGTGCCCATCTTCCTCTACTTTATTTAGGATGCCACCACAGCATGGCTTGACAAGCGGTGCATCTGTCTGCGCCCGGGATCCAAAACTGTGGACCCCAGGCCGCCAAAGTGGAGCGCCTGAACTTCACCACTTCGCCACTGGGCCAGCCCCCTGTGTGTGTGTGTTTTTTTTTTTTTTTTAATTTTTTTTGTGGGGAAGACCAGCCCTGAGCTAACATCTGTTGCCAATCCTCCCCTTTTTTTTTGCTGAGGAAGACTGGCCCTGGGCTAACATCCGTGCCCATCTTCCTCCACTTTATATGGGACGCCACCACGGCATGGCTGACAGGCAGTGCGTCTGCCGGTGCCCGGGATCCGAACTCACGAACCCCAGGCTGCCAAGCGCGGACTAAACCGCTGCGCCACCGGGCGGCCCCCCCCTTGTGTGTTTGTTTTAAGGTCTATCTCATTATGCAAGACAAAACTTGTTTGATCACACAGAGAAAAAAAAATGAATCCCCTTTTATGAATACGTATATATTTACATATGTTTATATGTTTATACAGGCACTGAAATTCCAATATATATTTTCTTACCTTATGAAGTATAAACAAAAATAGGCCTTAAGAAAGATAATCAAAAACATATGCAAATCAAAGTTATAATATTTTCTTCTCCCATCCCAATAAATTGTGTGTCCTCTGGGCAAACTCAACCCAATTGGGAGGACTCTGAACTCATTGCAAGCAGACTCATTTCTGCTTAGTTATTACTGTATTCTCAGCGCCTCTGTGTCTTACATAAAGCAGGAACTCAGTAAATGTTGAATGTACACATGAAGAAATAAATTAATGGCACTTTATGCCCAAGCGTAGCAGTAAGAACAAAAAAATGTAAAGTGTAAAACTTCTAACATTAATATATGTTTGTGTCTGTTAGTTTAAATATTTCTTTCCATCAACTCATTTTGTGCTGTTTTTGTTAGGTGTACATAATTTGGTCTATAAACTGCAGATGTCAGTGGTAGAATTCTATTCTTGTAAGGAAGCAAATACAACTAAATGCCCTTCACAAAAGCCCTTGGAGTTAATAAGGTAATGTTTGTCTTGTTTTATAAATTGGTTTCCTCATCAAACAGATCACTGAAGGGTAATAGGAAAGAAATGGAGGACAGGTTAATTCAACTTAAATTCTTGATTAATTTTTTTAATTAAGAAACTTTATTTTTAGAGCAGGGTTAGGTTCACAGGAAAATTGAGTAGAAAGTACAGAGTTCCCACATACTGCCTGTCCCCACATATCCACAACTCCCTCACTACAGGCATCCCTCACCACAGTGGTACGTTGTTACAATCAATGAACCCACATTGCCACATCATTATCAGCCAAAGTCTATAGTTTACCTTAAGGTTCACTCTTGATGTTGTACATTCTAGGGATACGGATAAACATATAATGACATGAAATCACCATTACAGTGTCATACACAAGAGCTTCACTGCTCTAAAATTCCTCTGTGCTCCAATGATTCATCTCTCCCTCCCTGCAAGCCCCTGGCAACCACTGATCTTTTTACTGTCTCCATAGTTTTGCCTTTTCCAGAATGTCATGTAGTTGGAATCATTATGTAGCCTTTTCATATTGGCCTCTTTCACTTAATATGCATTTAAGTTTCCTCCATGGCTTGATAGATCATTTCTTTTTAAGGCTGGATAATATTCCGTTGTGTGCATGTACCACAGTCATTCATCCATTCATCCATGGAGGACATCTTGGTTGAAATCTGAGTTTGGGCAATTATGAATAAAACTGCTATAAACATCCATGTGCAGTTTTTGTGTGGACATAAGTCTTTAACTCCTTTGGGTAAATACCAAGGAGTGGGATTGCTGGGTCATATGGTGAAAATATTTATTTTTGTAAGAAACTGCCAAACTGTCTTCCAAAGTGGCTGTACTATTTTGCAATCTCACCAGCAATGAATGAGAATTTCTGTTGCTCCACATCTCCTCCAGCATTTGGTGTTGCCAATGTTTTGGATGTTGGCCATTCAAATAGGTGTATAGTGGTATCCCATTGTTGTTTTAATTTGCAATTCACTAACGTCGTATGTTATTGAACATGTTTTCATATGCTTACTTCCCATCTATATATCTTCTTCAGTGAAGTGTCTGCTAAGATCTTTTGCTCATTATTAGAAATTGAACTGTTCATTTTGTTACTGTTGAATTTTGAGTTCTTTGTGTATTTTGGATAACAGTTCTTTATCAGATGTGTCTTTTGCAAATATTTTGTCCCAGTCTGTGGCTTGTTTTCTCATTGTCTTGGCATTGTGTTTTGCAGAGCCAGAGTTTTTAATTTTAATGAAGTGCACTTTATCAATTGTTTTTGTTATGGATTGTGCCTGTATTGTGGTATCTAAAAAGTCACCACTACGCCGAATGTCCTGTGGATTTTCTCCTTCGTCATCTTCTAAGAGTTTTATAGTTTTGTGTTTTACCTTAAGGTCTATGGTCCAGTCTGAGTCAATTTCTGAAAAAGGTGTAAACTCTGTGTCTAGATTCATTTTTTTGCATGTGGATGTCCGGTCGCTCCAGCACCACTTGTTGGAAAGACTATCTTTGCTTCACTGTGCTGCGTTTGCTCTTTTATCAAAGATTAGTTTACTCTATTTATCTGCATCTATTTTGGGGCTATCTGTTCTGTTCCATTGATTTATCTCTTCTTACAGCAATGCCACAATGTCCTGATTACTCTAGCTTTATAGTCTTGAAGTTGTGTGCTGTCAGTTCTCTGGCTTTGTTTTGTTCTTAAATATTGAATTGGCTCTTCTGGGTCTTTTGCCTCTCCATATAAACTTTAGTATCAGTTTGTCGATATCTACAAAATAACTTGCTAGGATTTTGATTGGGATTGCATTGAATCTATAGATCAGGTTGGGAAGAACTGACATTCTGACAATGTTGAGTTTTTCATCCATGAACATGGAATATCTCTCCATTATTTAGTTCTTTGATTTTGTTCATCAGTGTTTTGTAGTTTTCCTCATATAGATCTTGAACATATTTTATTAGATTTATACCTAAATATTTCATTTCTGGGGTACTAATACAAATAGTATTGCATTTTAAATTTCAAATTCCAGACGTTCATTGCTGTTTTAGGGAAGTGATTGACTTCTGTATATTAACCTTGTATTCTGCAACCTTACTATAATTGCTTATTAGTTTCAGGATTTTTTTCATTTTTTCAGATTTTTTACATAGAGAACCATGTTACCTGCGAACAAAGACTGTTTATTTCTTCCTCCCCAATTTGTATACCTTTTATTTCCTTTTCTTGTCTTATCATATTAGCTATGACTTCCAGTACAATGTTGAAAAGGAGTGGTGAGAAGAGACATCCTTGCTTTGTTTCTGATCTTAGTGAAAGCTTCTATTTTCTCACCCTTAGGTATGATGTGTTTTTTTCATAGATGTACTTATCAAATTGAGGAAGTCCCCTCTACTCCTAGTTTACTGGGATTTTTATTTGGATTTTGTCAAATGCTTTTCTACATCTACTGATATGACCATGTGAATTCTCTTCTTTAGATTGTTGATGTGATGGATTACATTAACTGATTTTTGAATGTTGAATCAGCCTTGCATACCTGGGATAAACCCTATTTGGTCATGGTGTATAATTCTTTTTATACATCTTGGATTTGTTTTGCCAATATTTTCTTGAAGATTTTTGTATCTCTGTGCGTGAGAGATATTGTTCTGTAGTTTTTTTGTAATGTCTTTGCCTGGTTTTCATATTAGAGTAATGCTGGCCTCATGGAATAAGTTAGGATGTATCCCCTCTATTTTCTGAAAGAGATTGTAGAGAATTGGTATAATTTCATCCTTAAATGTTTGGTAGAATTCACCAGTAAACTCATATGGGCCTGGTGCTTTCTGTTCTGGAAGGTTGTTAATTATTGATTCAATTTCTTTAATAGACATAGGTCCATTCAGAATGTCTACTTCTTTTTGTGTGAATTTTGGCAGTTTGTGTCTTCAAGGAATTTGTCCATTTCATCTAGGTTATCAAATTTCTGGGCATATAGTTGTTTATATTATTCCTTTATTATCCTTTTAATGTCCATGATAACTGTAGTGATGTCACCTCTTTCATTTGTGATATTAGTCATTTGTGTCTTCTCTTTTTTCTTAGCCGGGCTAGAGGCTTATTGATTTTGTTGATCTTTCCAAATAATCAGCTTTCAGCTTTGTTGATTTTTTCTGTTGATTTCCTGTTTTCAAGTTCATTGATTACTGCTATAACTTTTATCATCACTTTCCTTATGCTCACTTAAAGTTTGATTTGCTCTTCTTTTTCAGTTTTCTATTGATTTTAGGTTGCATCCTTTGTTTAGTGAATGAATCACTTTATTTGGGAGAGTAAAAGAAATTTAAGCATGACCAATGCCCTCCCAACAAATTTCTAAGGAAAGTAAGTATATATGCATATCTTTTAGAAAGAATAGCTTACATTTGCATTAATATTATTCCAAATCACTTGCACATATTTCAGCTCATATGATCAGTTTGATTTTTCAAAAGAATGTAGTTAACATGACAGAATAGGAATCATTTTTTCAGGGTTATTTTTCAAGTGGGGAAACTGAGGCTTTGAGGAATTCAAATGACAGAGCACGGATTTTAACACAGGACTTCTAATTTTTCGAGGAGAAATCTTTCTGAAGATCGTTCTATATTTATTATGTTCTCAGGAATATATTAATCAATATTTTATTTAAAAATATTTACAAAATTTTGAGCATATTCTAAGCATTGCTGTAGGCACTGGGGATTCAGCCTTGAATGAAACTAGCAACATTCATCACTCTCAAAGAGCCTACATTTTAATAGACAAAGATAAAAAAGATGTAAAAGATACAGTATATATGATGATAACAAGATAATTGCTATGGGCAAGAAGAAGAAAACAGGATTAAGAATCCTGGAAGAGGGGTTGCAAGGCTATATATATGGAGGGAGGTCCCACAGATAAGTGATATTTGAACAGGAAACTGAGCATGTGAGTGAGCAAGCAAATATGTGGAAGAAGATCATTCTGGCTGAGAGAAGAGTAAGTACAAATGCTCTTAGATAGAATTATGCTTGTTCAAGAATTTCAAGGAGGACTTTGAGGTTATGTCAAGTAAGAGGGCAGCAGGGATGGCAGGGAAGTAATTCCAGTAGGAGGACAGACTAGGTAGATCATTATATGCCATAGTATGAACTATTATTTCTACCCTGAGTGAGATGAAAAGCCACAGTGTTTTGGGTCTGAAGGGAGTGATTTGACTTAAGTTTGAAATGTGTATTGAGAGGGGCAAGTGCTAAAATGTAAAAATTCATGCTAGAAATGTTGATGGTTAGAACCAGAGTAATATATATTTCTTTACTCTATAAAAACTAGTGGAGTTCTGAATATATTTTAAAGATCGAGTCAAGAGGAATTACTGTTGGATTGGACGTTAAGTGTAAAAGAAAACACAGGTGTCAAAAATACTTCCATCCAGTGTATTTGGCTGGAGCATTTCAGGGAGAGCTGCCATTTATTGAGTGGGAAAGACTATGGGAGAAACCATGGGGCAGTGGTGGAGTGGGGTGAGGCAATGTTGATCAAGAGTTCATTTTTGAAATGTTAAGTAGAGATAACTATTGGGCATTCAAACAGAGAAATTAGAGTCATGAAAATACACAGTTCTACATTTTAAAAGGATTATTAGGTCTGGATCACTTGGAGATCTTTTTTGCGACGTGCTATTGAGTTATAGTGATTCAAGGTCTAATTTCTAGGTTTGTGTTTCTTCTTCCATAAACATCAATATTTAATTTTTATTGTTTGAAGCAGTGAAAAATTTTTGATGATATTCCTGTTTAGTAATATTATAGCTTCTTGTCTGTATAAGGTATCTGTATTTGTTTTTTATAATTCATCTGAATTACCCCAAACTTGCAAACTAGAGTAGCAGAAAGGCCCTTATGAACTGTGAACCAAAACGTAATAAGATCACTAAGGTTAGCTTCCAAAGTTGATGAAGTTATTACAAAATCTAAAATATAATAACAAACCTAGTCAAGTAAAAATAAGCATAAATAGCATTACTTTTATCATCAGATTAGTATTATAGTCTATTCTAAAACTGTACTAATTTGCCTCAGTCAATTACTCAAACGTTTTCTGAAAATAAGTATAATAATTACCTCCCCCCTACTTTTTTTGTTTTTGCACTTTAGAAGTTACATAACATTAGAGTGGATGCTTAAAGATAAGTGTGAGGGGGTAGAACAAAATTATTTCCACGTGCCTTGATACTTTAAAGATTTCATGGGCATGGCAGTAGGGTTTGGATTCTGGTATTGAAATCATGGGAGAGCCAATTACTATGGATGTATAATATCTGCATGTTATATTTTGCTCTTGTCTCTGAGTCTTAATATCTCCATTTACTCCAAATATGTAAAACATAAAATGACCAGATAAAAGATTATGTTTGACTTACTCTGAGGTAAGCACAGTAGCGTATTTCATTTGAACCTCATCTGATTGCTCTTTTATAAGCCCAGAATTAGAAGATCATAGAGAAGAAGATTTCAGATCGTCTTAAATACTGCTTAACTTTGACAGTATATATCCTTCTAACCAGCTTCTGCTTCCAAATGCAGTCTAGGCTGTTAGACTAGTTATGCAAATAAAAAGAGACCAAAGCTAACATGAAAAGCAACACCTTTGATTATTTTATTTATTAAGCTGTTTAGAGTTTTGTACAAATAAGTAGAGATGCAAATGTCTGCCAGATTTGTGCTGAGATGATTGCAAGTGATGAACACACACACACACACACACATACACACCACTTAATTAACAGCCAGGCAGGTTTGAAAAGTAATTTTAAGTTTTAGGCTCTCAAATTTGCATGTCAACATCTCTAAGTATTTTCCTGGCTCGGGGTTTGCTGTAGATATTTTGGCACTATAGTCTTTCTCTTACATTTCACTTCAAAATATATGTTTCAGATGAAGTTATATGTATCTTCAAAACATAAGTGAAAAATATAAGCAACATTATTGTGTCTCATTATTTTAGAATGCCTTTGTATCAGTCAGAGTTTATCATAGAAGCAGAACTGACAGGAGATTTTCATCTATATCTATAGCTATCTATCTATTTATCCAGCCATCTATCTATCTATCTATCTATCTCTATCTATCTAATCATCATTAGTCTATAAAGGGATTTGCTACATGGAATTGACTTACCTAACTGTGGGAACTAGTGAACCTGCCTCTGTCAGACTGTAGTCTCCTCATCTGATGGTGGAGCTTAAAGCTCTCAGGAAAGGTGTTCAGGAAGGGTAGATCTTGAGTAGTGTGAAACCCGTAAACATGTGCTTGAACCTCATTAGGATGGACTGAAACCCTTTGGTCAGTCTTGCTTCTGACCTTGGTGATGTGGATACCCTGCAAAAGCAGGAGCTACAGAGCTAGACACACACAATGGGCCTAGGAATCTGAGAAGGTAAAAGGGAATCTAGGTGTATATAGAGCAGTTGCAGGCCCAGCTGCTGCTTCACACCAAACATATCAGCAACCATATTTATGTGCTAGAGAATAGCTGCTGCTTCCCTTCCACTTTCCAAATCTCACATGAACTCCCTTCTGGCCCATCCAAAAGAGAAACATACCAAAAAAAAAAAAAAAAAAGAGAGAGAGAGAATTCTGGAATGTTTAGTACAAATTAGCACATCCCTTCAAATTAACACATTACAAAACCATCAAACATTTAATACATTTTTCAAAATGATCAACCATCAGTACCACTTTCTATCAATCTTGTGTGCATCCAGAAAGAACAGCAAAGAATTTTATTAACTATACATATCAGTAGAAGCAGAAAGATAGATATACAAAAGCAGAAATCTTCATATGATAATTCTTCCCTCGTTTCTTTCTTTTCTAGTTTGTTTTACCCTAACATCACATACTTTTTTGGGAAATCTCTTTTCAATTTTTTATTCTGAAAATTTTCAAACCCCCAAAATAGTAGAAAGACCAATACAATGAACACAGGTATTCTCTTTATCTGGATTCGTACTTGGCATGCTTATTTTATCATGCTCTCTTAATTGTATACCTTTCACTACACACACAAACTTTTTCTTGGGCTTGATTTGAGACATGAATTTGTAAACATCATGATACTTCCCCTCTAAATACTTCAACATGTATCCCATAAGAGGAAAAGATATTCTCTTATAATTGAGTTGTCTTATCTACGTATATTATATACATAATAATATATAGTATAAATGTATAATTATCACCCACTTGAAATTTAACATTATCTAATACTATTAGTTAATTTACAAGCCTTATTAAATATCCCCCAATTGTTCCTAAATGTCCTGTGTTGCTTCCTTTCACTTATTTTTTCCTGATCTAATGTCCAATCATACATCACATTTAATAATTATGTGCCTTTGATCTTCTTTAACAGGATTTTTCTCTTGCATTTTTAAAATTTCTGTCATGCAAAATTTTTAGGAGTTAAGGACAATCTTTTAAAAGATCCCTCAGTTTGAGTTTGCCTGATGTTTGCATTTTTGGGGAAAGTACACTATAAGACGCATTTTTGTATGCCATGAGACTTTAGACAAATGTGGATTTTTAATTGATGACTGAGTGCATGGAAGTCCTATATAATACATTTCTTGGTAAGTGTCTGTCTTTGTCCTCTGGTTCTATGCTATTTTCCCTCTATTATTGGGTTTGCACATGACAACAACAACAACGAAAGAATATTTTCCACCTCTAGCTATAGTGAAATGTAATTATAGTTTTGTTTCTATGGTTACCAGGGCTTTCGTTGGTCACATTATTGTTGGGAGATGACTCTTCCTCGGGTGTATCACATCCTTTAGCATTTACATTGTATTTAGAGGTAGAAGACTAAGAACAGAAGTATATTTATGCCTGGATTGAGATTTATTGCCCATTATAAGTAAGAAGTGAGTAATCAAATCCATCAATTTGATTACTTTACAGATAGGGCAACTAAATTGTAGAAGATTAAATAATGTGCCAAAAGAAACATGTTAAAAAAGAAATAAAATGTTTAGCATCATCTTTCATAATAAGGATTTTTATTGTATGGTTTAAGATTTTCTAATTTTTGTCTCAAAGTGAAATGCAGATGTTAAAGTTCATTGAATAAAAATTAGTATGAGATTACATAAGTGAGATCAAGTCAAATTTAAGCAGTAATATACATTTTACCATTGCTATAGCATCCATTATGATGGCCTGGGAGTGGAAAGGAAGGAGTGATATTTTAAAAGACCAAATTAATAATACATCATATAATAATATATATAAAATACATGTTGATTTTGATACATTATAAAAGATTCTAAATCTACAATACTTTTTGTATCAATGTACACAGAATAAAGAAAGCTACTATCAATTTGGGGAGACAGCAGATATTTTGAGTTTAATGAGATATCTATTTGCAAAGTCTGGGAGACCGTTTAACATTAATTAGTAAAGGGTCAGATATTTCATTTATTTTATTTTAAAGCTATTTATTTTTGAAGAGGTAATATGTGAACATCCTTAAAAATCCCCAGAGTAAAAAAGTAATATTCTTTTCAAACCCTCTTTCCCAGCCACTTCCTTCTCCCCAGAAGCAGCCATTTGTCTGTTTCTTACATATCTTTCCAGAGATAGTTAAGCTTTTGCAATCACATATATTTAGCTGGTAAACCCTGGAAAGGTTATATGATGGGTTAAAATATTCAAACACTTCCCACTACACCAGCTTGAAAATAGTGTGTGCTTTCAGCTTTTCCAGTAGCTGGCCCACCTTCACCAGCCTGCTCTTCCAAGACCTCGCCCTGGTGATCTCCACCTCCCCTTAGTACAAAAAATGAAACATTTATGTCTGACACAGAAAGGATAGCCAGGATCCTGTTCTGGTAATCTGGTGGTGCCCATCTGGATTGGCCACCTATGTCCTGACTCACATCCGGTAAGCATTACCTATAATCTCAGCTGAAATTGGTGTGGCCATTTCTGTGAGATCTTCGATTTGCTTCAATCTAATAACATCTTACCTGAAGGCTACTGTGTCTCTTCAGTTTTGACCTTCTGGTTGTTCCTCGTATGTAGGGAAATGTGCTCTGGCACAGCTTTCTCAAAGACCTGCAGCAGCAAGACAATTTTTTCATCGTTAACATTGATGGAACTCCATTACCACACCTTTACCGGGGTACTAATACTATTGTGACCTTGTTTGTGCCCTGGGCTGATAAGGTCTAGAGAAATCTGGTTCACATATTTATTCTTCTAGGAATCAAAAGTTTTTAAAGAACATAAGAAAATTTGTTTCTTGTAAAACTTTCATCTCAGATATTGTTGGAATGTACCAGCAATCTCACAAAAACTCTATTATTGTAACATTTCTAGTTCAAAGAGAACAAGTAATTTTCATCTCTAAGAGTTTAATGGCAGTACATTTTTCAGTGACAAAGCTGCTACCTCAGTAAAATTATGACACAAAAGAAGCACTTGATATCTGAAAAGGCAGCAGTGCTTCATGAATACTGTATCTATCATCTTCTCTAGAGTCGTAATTTTTCTCCTTAGTTTATATGAAAAAATTGAAACTTCTGATACTGATCCAGTACACCTGAAATTTAGAATATAGGAAATGACTATGTGTTATAGCACTGAAACAATTAAAAAGAATATAAAATTATTTTATTAATTAGTTGTTAACTCATGGCTTATTATTTTAATTAAAATAAAATTGCTTCATGTAACAAAAAAAAATTGGACTTTCTTCTTATCACACACACACACAGTGTTTACTTGTTCCTTTCACATACATTTTCATATATTTTCACAAAATATCATGATTCAATTTTAACTGGACAGGGTTCTGTGTAAAATATCTATACATCTTTTCTAGGTCAGAAAGGGGAAAAAAAAGATGCTATCCCAAGGAAATGATAACAGACATCATGGAAATGGGTATGGGGTTTGAATGCATACTAGCTATGTGGTCAGGACACATCCGTGCAATTAAATTAAGAATTATGGAGTCTTACATTAATAGCTAACTAAAGGAAAAGCAAATCCACTCTGGAAAGAATAGCTTCAAACTAGGCTTTTCAGGATTTCTAAAATTAAACTCTAGTTAGCATGAGTATACAATACAAAATTACAAGCCACACAAAGAAAAAGATCTCTGAATGAGTGCAGCATCAATAATTATAGCTGTATATACATTTGTTTCATCCCCATGCTTAGGTCATTTAATCCAAATTGGAGTATGGAATTCCAGTTTTCTTCTGCTTTCTGTGTGTGTGTGTGTGTGTGTGTGTGTGTGTGTTTCGGAGGTGGGAGTAGAATTTTCTTCACCTATTATATTTTGATTTTGATTTTCTACGTTCTTCTGTTGCAGCTCTGTATGGAGGTGTTTTTGTTTTTTGCTTTTTGTTTTCTATTTCAAGGCATTTTGTGGACTAAGTGGCTAGCCCGAGCGCCTTCTTCCGACAGGGTGGTGAACTTCAGCTTCTTTAAGCTCTGATGGTATTAGTGGTGAGAGAAGAAAAAGGTTATCATGTCTTTTCAAAAAAAATTATTTAAATGTCTTTATGATTGTTAATTTCTCCTTTTATTCTTATTGTGCTTTGCAAACGCATGCCAAGGAGCACCTCTCCTTATGTATCTATCTGATTCCTGACCAGAAGCAATTTTACTTCCAATCTGTTGTATCCACTCCTTCTCATTTTCCATCCCCTTTCTCACTGATGCTGTGCCCGACCAAGTTTGAATCTCTCTAGTACTCTGGCATTTACTGTTGGACTTTCTTTCCTAGGCTTCCTTCTTTCCCCCATGCCTTACCTGTGTCTTCCAGGTTGCTCTCCTATTTTTCATTGTAGCCCTTAAGTCTCTTCTTCCCTACGTTCACTTTCACAGGATTGTAACAGCAAGGGGAGCTCTAGTAAAATTTGGTTATTTCTCTACTTAGAGGTAATTGATATTTTTGATCTTCTCCATCTCTGAGAAATGCTAATGGCAGTTTCATGTACGGTTTTCTTTGAGCTCTTTGTTGATCTTAGGCTTTTATTTTTGAGGATTGGGGAGGGGGAAAGTGTGTGGAGAGATTCAGATTCAGGCTTCTTTTACTTTCATTCTTGCTTTCTAAACTTTTGGTATTGTCTCTTAGGAAAAGCATTTATAGACACTGTTTTTGTTACTATTTTAGGTAAATACAACTAGTGTGCATGGCATTCCATTCTTTTTTTGCATACCTGAAGATTACATGTCACTACAATCCTAATTTTTGTCTGCATGGAGGATCTTTTCCATCACCACACAAATTACATGTTATCTCCTACTAAAAATACAGAACAAAACTTCCATTTTATCCATGTGTTCCACAGCTTCAATTACTCTACTTTTCTTTAAAGCAAAAATCTCCAAAGTATTACTTCCTCACTGTCTCTACCTTTTCTCCTCCCATTCTCTTGAATTCATTCCACTTGAGTCATCATTTCCCCTACTTCATTGTTACTGCAATTATCAAGGTCAACATGACCTCTAAGTTATCCAATCATTTTCATCTGTTAGTTCTCATCTTATCTCAACTATCATCAATATTAACAAAGTTGATCACTCACTCTTTCTTTCGACACATTCTTCACTTGGTCTCGGAAGCAGCATAACTACCTCTTTCTTCCCTACTTCACTGTCTGCAAGTCTTCAATCTTCTTTGCTGAATCCTTCATTTTTCCTGACTGCTATTTGCTAGGGTGACTTAGAATTAAAATTTTGGATATTGTCTCTTTTCCATGTCTATCCTCTCTCCAAAGACCACTGCAAATGGAGTTATATAAAGGCTAGTCAATGGAGATTTGGCAAAGATGATAGAAGGGGGGGGCAAAGAAAGAGCTATTATATCATACATGGTAAGAAAAAATGGTATCTGAAGGAGATATGGCATCATTGTCGTATGAGATGATACAAAATAATGAATAAAATGAAAACTGAAATAATTCTACTGGATTTATCAGTAAGGAGGTAATTAGTAACCTATAGATAAGTCCATTTCAGAAGCCAGATTGTAGTGGACTGCAGAGTGAGCTGGATGTGAGGAAATGAAGATGATGAGTATAGACAGCTATTTCATGAAGTTTGGTTACAAAAAGAAAGAAAGGATCTAGGAACCAGAAGTGAGAGTGAGAAATAGATGTAGAGGTAGAGGAGAGAGAGAAGGGGAAGGAGAGGAGAATAGAGAGGAGGAAGAGAAAAGGTGCTATAGACTGAATGTTTGTGTCCCCCTACAAATTCACATGTTGAAACGCTAACCCAGAATGTGATGGTATTAGGAGGTGGGGCCTTTGGGAGGTGATTAGGTCATAAAGATGTAGCCCTTATGAATGAGTTTGGTGCCCTTGTAAAACAGACCCCAGAGATCTCCCTCACCCCTTCCTCCATGTGAGGACACAGTGAGAAGTTGGCCATCTATGAACTAGAAAGTGGGTCTTCATCAAATGCAGAGTCTGTAGGTGCCTTGATCTTGGACTTCTCAGCCTCCAGAACTGTGAGAAATATTTGTTGTTTAAGCCACCCAGTCTATGGTATTTTGTTATAGCAGCCCTAACAGATTAAGACAAGAGGAGAAAGGAAAGAATAAAGAGAAGAGAGGATACGAAGACAAGTTTTTGGAGAGGATGAGGAAGATTTTCCCCAAAATAAAAGGATCTGGAGAATTCGTGTTTATATGCTCGTGGCTAAAGATTCTGTGTGGGGTGAAAGATGTAGACTATATCAAGGAAACTTGCATAATCAATACCATGAATTTTCTAGGAATGTGGGAGGGAATGTGTTCCAGAACCCAGAGGGAACGACTTGGCTTAGACAGGATGAGCAACGAAGGAACAAACTGGGTTCAGAGGCCAGTGGAGAGGTAGGTTTGTTAACAGGATGTTAATAAATGTCTCATATTATGGCTTCTAATTTTTATTTGATTTAGCATGGGATGATAATATTCTGTTAATAATATTCTGATAATAATCTGTCAGGATTATTTTATTTATCTTAATTTCCAGAAAATAGTTTCATATATTTCTTTGTTATGTATTAAGACACATATAGGAAGATCATAAGTATATTGCCAATATGGATAATATTTTTTGTCAAAAAAAGCAGCATTGCATGGTGGTTAAGTATGCAGGCTCTGGAACAAGGCTGCCAGGAGTCAAATATTAGCTACAGAGCAAACCAATTAGGTGATCTTAGGCAATTTACTTAGTCTCTCTGGGTCTTGGTTTCATCGTATGTAAAATGGAGATAATGATAATACCTACCCTTTTGGACTCTTATGATTATGAAAGAAATTATTACTTGTAAAACACTTAGAAAAGTATTTGGTACACAGTAAGTACTATGTGTTTGTTAAAAAATAATTGCAAACAATGAAATTCCTTTATTCACTAATGCTTCTATTTCAGAATCAATTCTGGTCAGCTTTGAAAAATTTGAGACCAGTTGATCTACTAACTTTTCAGTCCATCACTTTGGTTGTAACAATTGGAAACTTTTAACATCAGGCTCTTATATAAAGACATGAAAGGATGCTTATTTATTAGGTGACATTGATTAAATAAAGATATAACTCAAGTCAGCTAAACATCTACTTAATATTCCTCTCCTCCACCCAATGTAGGACACATCTGTGGTCCAGACATTCTCTTCAGGTTGATTTAAGAGACCGTGGATGTGATGTTAGTAACTTCTCTCTGACTGTGAGTGGAATAACATTGGACTCTCTTTTTTTGTTTGCTTGTTTATTCATTAGGGAATTGAAGGGCCACAAACTTAGATTTCAAAGCATGGTTTAGGCAGCCAAAAGATATACCACACAGTTGAAAACTTGGTCTTCTTGTTGTGCTCTGTTGCCCTGTGCCTATGGCTTGTTTCCTGGAGATGAGTATAGTCCTAAATAACAAGGCTATTACATTGTTGGCTGGTTTTTCCTAAGATTCAATCAGAAGAATGATGAACATGTGCATGCGTGTGTATGTGTGTGTGTGTGACTGTGTATGCATATATGGGTTGTTAGCAGCTGAATCACTACATCATAGTAACAGCACAAAGTTGTCTGTGAGTTTTGCTATATTCTAAACAAACAAAAAGACACAGTAACAAATAAACTAAATACAGTTTGCTTTGCGTTTATTTCTCTTCTTCCTAAGATGATGTGGCAGATGCTGTTCCAGGCACTCTTCAGAGATCTTTACAAGTAATAACTCCATATAATTCCCATAACAGTCCTACAAAATAGGTACTATTATCATGCCCATTTTAAGTATGATGAAACTGAAGCACAGAGATTAAGCATATTTCCCCAAATCAAAGAGCTGTTAAGTTGTAGAGCTAGGACTTGATCCCTGGCAGCTTACTCCATAATTTGTCTTTTTTAACTTAAAAAAAAAAAAAAGAAATACGAGCTTGCCAAATGGCTGCATCACCCTTCTCTTCCACCACACCAAAATACATTTACAATCTCTCTTACAGCTAATTGTGACTATGGGCCCAAATTTTGGCCAAGGAGATGTGACCAAAAGTGATATGTGCCCGTTTGATCAAGTTTCAGTTAAGCAAGATGAATGAATTCTAAAGATCTGCTGTACAACACTGTGTTTACCGTCAATAATAATGTATTGTACACTTACAAATTCAAGAGAGTAGATCTCATGTTAAGTGTTCTCATCATATAAAATACTTTTTTTTAAAAAAAGAGCTTTGTGCAATCTCAGGTCCTACCTTTCAAGAGAAGGAGTGCACTCTTGTCTTGATTTGTTTGCTCCTTCTTGCTGGAACTGTTGGTGGGAGTTGGAACACTTGTTGTGGATGATGAAATCAATGCCACATATTGGAGATGGAAAAGCCACAATATCTAAACAATCTAGGTTCCTGGTGTTTGCTAATTGCTTACCTAGACTTTAAGTGAAGAAGGTATAGAATTTTGTCAAGTCTAAGGTGGTATTTTATAGAAGCAAACATAGGCCCTGAGAACAAAGAGACAATTATAATAGTTTTCGTAGGAACAACACATACACTGATATTCATTTTATCTCATCCTAGTCATGCAAATATAATATCAGGTTTATCTGGCTTGCTCTGGAATTCTCCTTCCCTATATAAAAGAACAAGCTTTGACACATCTAGGAACAACCCTATTAAATGTCGACTGTGTGTATGTAATCTTTGCTTGGCTTTTGTAGCTAGAGGCATAAATGCTTTCAAATACTTCGCTACACATGGTTGAAAATTATTCTAAGTGATGTGTTGAAAAACTTTCATGGAGTTCATATTCTAATCTACTGTGGGTCCTACATTACTTAGAGAGATTGTACATTATTCTAAAATTATTTCTTCTGACACTGAATCACTTTCTTAGAATGAAAAAGAATGATTCATTTTTCAGGTCTTCCTTTATTAAGGTTCTATCTCCTTTTTTAGCAGAAATTCCTCTGAAGTTGCTGGACTCTGAATGACATCTATCTAAAATTTATAAAAGTGATATGGCCTTCTCCCCTCTTCCCTATATTTTTATAATATGCTCACTGTTTCAGTTTGGATCTGGATGGAAATCTCTGCTCAACTTGCTATCATACCCAGAAGTATCATAATCATACTTACTAATATCATTTTAGCTCATTTTTAATTGTTATTTTAAAAATGCTCTCATTCTAAGAACAAGGAGAGTTTCATATTGATAGCAAATATATAAAAGAGAAAGATTTAATGATGTTTAAACCATCGTAACATCTTACTACTCGAGAATAGGCATAATACAGTGTGTGAGATTATTAGCAAGACAAAAGTCTATTACATTTCATTTAAGTTATAGTAAAGGAATGACTGTTTGGATCCCAGTGACTATTAGGTTTCTATTAACTTGAAATTTCATAAAAAGTTTGGCATGGTTTTAGTATCCTGAAATAAGTAAATATGTTTCTATACTAGTATGTTTGGTAATTTAAAAAGAAAATAGATAGGTTTTTCAAATCCAGGAAAAATTGCTCAAAATACCCAAATTTGAAAATTATACCTTTAAAATTGCAAGATTTTTATGGTCTTAATGTCACTTTAATGGCAATCATTATCCTTATTGACTTCAACACAATGTCAAATACAATTATCTTCAAATTATTAATTTGATGACCTCTGTCTGAATTTTCCCATCCAAAGTTCTATAATTATAATCAAACTACTCTGTTATAATTCAGAAACCCTCTAGTAGCATTTTAAAGAATAATTATGAAAGCTGCTCCACAGGAGGTATCATTCCATAAAATAATTGGCATCAACAAAGCTGCTGCTGGTTATTATTCTATTCACACTCACCTACAAGTTTTCACTCTAAAATATATAACTTTGTACTTGTTTTATTTTTTAATTTATTTATTTGTGTGTGTGTGTGTGTGTGTGTGTGTGAGGAAGACCAGCCCTGAGCTAACATCCGTTGCCAATCCTCCTCTTTTTGCTGAGGAAGACTGGCCCTGGGCTAACATCTGTGCCTGTCTTCCTCTACTTTATGGGGGACGCTGCCATGGTTTGACAAGCAGTGCGTCAGCGGGCGCCTGGGATCCGAACTCGTGAACCCTGGGCTGCCAAGCATGAACTAAACCGCTGCGCCACCAGGCTGGCCCCACTTTGTATGTGTTTTAAATGTCATCTTTCCTTGTTATGATGACTCTCTCAGATAGATGATGAGAATATACAGATTAATGCTTTTGTTTCCAATCTTTCAGTTGAAATGAGCCTTGTCTGATAATCTTTTCCATCCTTTTTTCCAGAACCCACACTAGAAAGTGATTAAAATCACTCCACTTTTGCCCGCTTAATTTTCCTAAATTTTAATATAGTGTAAAATTCTCAAAATTTGGATAAAATTAAAATTATATGACCAAATTTTATGTAAAATGCAGAATTTACCTGAGCTATTATATTTTTTCTCAAGTTCTGTCTTATAACCAGAATAAATTCCATGCTGCTCTACCAGTGGTGCTCTACCACACTTCTTAAACAGTGTGGGAATTTTTTGTGTATTTCCCATACTGCAATAAATGTGAAGAAATGAAGTTTTTCATACAATTCTGGTAAATGTAAATTGCTTCAGGTAATTTGAAAATCATGTGGCAGTATCTACTAAAAATATATATACTTTTGACCAAGCAATTGCTACCTGGTTAATCTGACCTCTAGAAATAAATAAAAGTATGAATATATATATATATGCACAAACACATGCACATTTATAGTTTATTTTTCAACATTGTTACAAATCTGATTGTAAATCAATAGAAAATGTATTAAATATAAATTATGGAATATTATGCAGCTATTAAAATAAATGTTAGCTGTATTAACTATAAAACTTTTTCATGATACTGTATATTTAGTTTGATCCTATTTTTGTTAAATTGCAAATCGAAGTGCAACATATGTGTTATATGTAGGTTTTACTTTTGTACATACATAGGAAAAGTAAAAAATTATACCTCAAATTGTTAACATTGATTACTTTAGGGGTAGGAAATTGAAGGTGAGAAGAGAAAGACTGTTTATATTTTTCTATACTTTGGTTTAATATGAATTGTTACAAAAATATTGTTTCACTTTTGAATTTTTTTAAAGCAACATGGAACACCATGGAACAGTGTTCCAGTCTGGGGGATTAACATGTCTGAATGTTCAGAAGCATATGAAAGCAGTGTTACTAAATAATAATAGTTAATTAATAAAATTTGCTCTAAATGACTTCCTATTTTAGTTTTTTCATTTCTTAAATAGTAGGAAGGTAAAAACTTTAAACTTGTTACTTCATTCTAGGCAACATTTGTCATGGAAAAGCCCATTTTATGGGGCTTAATGTGAAGAAAAATACTTTTACTTTATAAAATTCTCTAGATGGACGTTTTCTGGGAATTAGTTAAAGAAAAAGCATTTAATCCATCTATAAATCTATCTATAAGTCAGTGTGCTTAAAAACATGATGGACATAAAAACACTCAGCTGATCCAAAGTGACAGATACTAATGGACTATTTAGTAGATTAACAGCTAGCATGGCGTCTTGCTAGGTCCGTGCTGTTTATTTCAATCCTGGGCTTGAAAGGATGCACAAACCATGTTCAGGTCTCCAAGCACATTTAATTCAAGTGGACAGACACATGTGATTATATATCCAAGCCGGCTATTGAACTTGCAAGCTTTATCTTTCAGCTGCTCTACTGCTTCAAGCTGTGGAGATATAAAACGCCAGCCTTGGGACAAATAATTGGAGCATCACCAAACTTTGATGAACAAGAACTTACCCAGTGCTTTTTTTTCCCCGATGACAAAGAAAATTTTTCATTTTTATAACACTGTCTCCCCAGTTTTTAATTAATATCATGCACAGGTGGTGTAAGGGATAACCACAGTAAATTACAAAGAGGGTTATGGGCCTCCAAAGAACTATTATTAAATATAGGCACATCATAAAACAAGGCTTTAGAATGATGGGATTGTCAGGTGCCACATTTTCAATCTATACTTTTGAAGCTAGTTCTTCCACTTCTGCAAAGGGAATTTTAGATTAAGCTATGGAATTTGCTTTATCATAATTAGGAGAAATGTTTGTTCACTCTCCAATTAAGTACAATTTGATTATTTCAGTAATTTGCTTTCCTCACGTATGTTTACATTTTTCCAAATGAACTTAGGATGCAAAATAGGATACGCAAATTCAAGTTAATAATGGAGGTTCTTCAAAATATAAGAAACTATTAAAGTTTTTCTCTTTCACTTTTTTTTTGGAAAAGGAAGCAAATCTCCGTGAAAACTGAAAAGTCTTCCTAATTATGTTCTCATATTGATAAACATGATCATCAACCACAAACATAACTGAAAGCATGTTCACATACTTATAAAAATCTTAGCATCACTTTCATAGAGAAGTATTCTCAGGTACTTTTAGACAGATATTACCCCTTCTCTTCATTCCTCATCCTCTAATCATGACCTACCTCTGGCCAGTATGCTGGACTTCACTTCCAGAAGGCAATGATATTTAGCATTTATAATGTCCTAAGACTAGTAGATAGATCTAATAACCTGCTGATCTTCACTCTGTTTCCTTGACGTTTCCCTTGACCTTTCCCTTGAAGGAATCTTGGATCATCCCAAAACATGAATTTTAACTTCTAAAATGGCCTTCTTTCTTTGATGCTTTGTAGCAGTTTCAGTGCTGTCATAGGTGCCTGTTATTTTATGTCAAAACTGTTTGCCTGAACATAAACATAAATGACAGAATACGGGTTGCTAAAGACACACAACCCAGAAATGCTTTGTAGATTGCTCATTTTCAGTGAGTGTTTAAGTGTCAACGCACCAGTATCGGTAACCGAGTGTACATAGAGACTGTTCAACTAGCTCTGATGGCCAAAGTATGAAAAGCAAATCTAATGCATGCATGCACAAAGACTCATGCTTTCTTAGATAAATATTTCAGAAATAACTAGCCTTATAATAAATCTGAGCTGAGAGAGGCATATAAAATGGAGTAAGAACATTCTTGATTAGAATATTTCAGCCCAATCAAAACGTGAGCAGGCCTATTTAGGCTCACATGATGATATCATCCTCATCTACTACTAACATCACAGAATGGTAGAAGTGTTTATATTTTTCGGGAATCATCTAGCTTACCTAACTGAAACAATGTTTTAGGATCTTTTTCCATGGTGGTGATCTGCCCTTAAGTGCCTGATCCAAAAAAAAAAAAGAGAGAGAGATGGGTAGTGGAGATTGGCATTACTAAAACTTAAAATGAATTATGTCACAAGAAAAAATATATTTTGCCCTTAAAGTGATTTTATATACTATGTATAAATATTATTGATATCATCCATGAAATATCTTAAGAAGCATAAACAATTTATAATCTATCTCTAATTCTTACTATCTTGATATATATTTTATAAATTTATTCACCCTTCCTTCCTGCCTCCCTTTTTCCTTCCTTCTTTTCTTTCATTCACTGATCTAGACATCAGATAGATAGGTGGAAAGAATAATATGTATTTTGAAAATTGTGGTCACACTGTTGATGCAGTTAATATTTGTTAAAATTTAACAATAGACTGTGTGTTAATTTGCTTGGGCTGCTATAACAAAATATTGCAGACTGGGTGGCTCAAACAGTAACAATTTATTTTCTCACAGTTCTGGAGGCTAGATGTCCACGATGAAGGTGTCTTCTTGAGGTTCCTCCTTGGCTTGCAGATGGCAGCCTTCTCGAGTTGTCCTCACATGGTCTTTCCACCAGGCACATCCATCACTGGTGTGTAGTCCTCTTTTTATAAAGACATGAGTCACACTAGATTAGGGCTCACCCATACGACCTCATTTAACCTTAATTATCTCTTTAAAGGCATTGTCTCCTTATACAGTCACAGTCAACATATGAATTTTACAGGGACACAGATCAGTATATATAACACCCTGTGAGCATTTTCCTACATCACTAAATATTTTATTTTTTTCCATTTGTTTACTTACATTTTATTTTGTTAGTATATTCATACAAACTGCAGAGATAGGTTCACCAGGTAATTTTATAAAATCTTATACAACCTGTTGTTTCAATTCTTTTTTTTAAATTTAGATATACTTGACATATAACATTATATTAGTTTTAGTTGTACAACATAACGGTTCAATATTTGTATATATTGTGAAATCACCACAGTAAGTCTAGTTAACATCCATCACCGTATATAGTTACAAAATTTTTTTCTTATGATGAGATCCTTTAAGTTCTATTCTCTTCCTAACTTTCAAATATGCAATAGAGTATCATTAGCTATAGTCCCCATGCTGTATGTTACATTCCTATGCCTTATTTACTTTATAGCTGGGAGTTTGTACTTTTTAACCCCCTTCACTGATTTTTCCCACCCACCACCCTCTGGCAACCACTAATCTGTTCTCTGTATGTATGAGCTCATTTGTTTGTGTGTGTTTTTTTTTTCTTTAGATTCCCCATATAAGTGAGATCATATGGTACTTGTCTTTCTCTGTCTGACTCATTTCACTTAGCATAATTCCCTTACGGCCCATCCATGTTGTTGTGAATGGCAAGATTTCCTTCTTCTTTTATAGTTGACCAGTATTCCATTGTATATATATATCAGATTTTCTTTATTCATTCATCCATCGATGGACATTTAGAATGCTTCCGTGTCTTGGCTACTGTAAATAATGCTGCATGCGGGTGCATATATCTTTTCAAGTTAGTATTTTTGTTTTCTTTAGATAAATCTCCAGAAGTGGGATTGCTGTATCATATGGTAGTTCTATTTTTAATTTTTCTTTTGTTGACTCAACTTGTTTAATTGAGTTGAGAAGCCCTCTGGGAAGGCAGAAACACACCATTTCTACTGGAAATTAATGGATATTCACAGATTGCCTATGTTATGTTGTATCAGTCAGGGTTCTCCTGATACACAGAACCAATAGCATGTGTACGTAAAGAGATTTATTGTAAGGAATTGGCTGTTATGATCATGGAGGCTGAGAAGTTCCAGTCCAAGACTGAAGCAGGAGACCCAGTGATGTTACTTCCAGTCCAAGTCTGAATCCAAAGGCAGGAGAAGACCAATGTCCCAAATCACAGACAGGCAGAGAGAGAGAATTGTCCCTTAGCCTTTTTGTTCTATTCAGGCCTTAATTGGTTTGATGAAGTCCACCTATACTATTTTTAATTTTTTGAGGAACCTCCATGCTATTTCCCATAATGGCTGCACCAATTTACATTCCCACCAACAGTGCACAAGGGTTCCCTTTTCTCCACATCCTCACCAACACTTGTTATTTCTTGACTTTTTGATAAATAACTATTCTAACAGGTGTGAGGTGATATCTCATTGTGGTTTTCATTTGCATTTCCCTGATGATTAGTGATGTTGAGCACCTTTTCATGTACTCGTTGGCCATTTCTATGTCTTCTTTGGAAAAATGTCTATTCAGATCCTCTGCCCGTTTCTAAATTGGTTTTGTGGTAAATATTTTAAAAACGTAGAATATTCTGATATATTGGTATACTATATTTAACCCATTTCCTATTGTTAAATATTGATTATTTTTCTAACTTTTCAGAACTGTAAAGAGTGCTATAGATAATTTCTTTAAAGAGAAATAGTTGTGTGTATCACATATTACTTTCTTAGGCTAAAAATCCTACAAGTGAATTTATTGGATCAAAAATTATGAATGTTACTGACAAATTTTCAGAACTTTTCTCCCAAGATTAATTGCCTATCAGCAATTTGTGAGTTTTCTTTGTGTTTACATACCCTGACCAAAGTAACTTATTAAAAATTATTGCAGATTAAATATGCAAATATTCTATTTAATTTAGAAATGTTTTTGTTTACTAGTATGATTGAACCTTATAGTTAGTATTCTTTTGCAATTTTTTCATTAGCATTTTTTATGTGCTATGCACATATTTATAGCAGTATTTTCCTTTTCATTATAGTTTTTAAAGGAACTCTCCTCAGAAGAGATATTAGTATATTATTTACCATAAAGGTACATTATTTTAGGGGCCGACCTGGTGGCGCAGCAGTTAAGTTCAAGCTTTCCATTTCAGTGGCACGGGGTTCGCCGGTTCAGATCCTGGGCACAGACCTTCTCACCGCTCATCAAGCCATGCTGAGGCAGCGTCCCATATAAAAGAACTGCAACTCTACAACTCTGATACACAGCTATGTACTGGGGCTTTGGGGAAAAAAAAGAAAAAGAGGAAGGTTGGCAACAGATGTTAGCACAGGGCCAATCTTCCTCAAAAAAAAGCTACAATATTTTATAATATTATTTCTAGTATTATTATATTTTCATTTTTGTTCAAACTATAGAAAATGTGATTTACTTTATCATGTGAAGTAGGTTTTAATTTTTAATGGTTAATTACATGTCCCTCATATTAATTAAAACTTTATTGACTGTGTTAAACACATCTATTTCATATTGATTAAAAAAACCCTTATTCATGATTTTTATTTTTAAGTGATGATTTTAATTCCTGCTTTACTGAGAGCTTCCACAGGTCTCCACCACTACATCGTCCCAACCAGTACCTGTGCTCAACATTCTACCTTTTCTCTTATTATGGATGGGTTATTCATGCTTCTACCTTGTCCACAGATCTTATCCCCATCGACTACTCCTGGCAATGTCCCCAACAATTCTACCCTTTTTGCCATGTATCTATGATTCCTCCCCCTTTACAGATTCATCCCCATCAGCATACAAACATGTACTTATACCAGCCATCTGAAAACAAACAAAACTAAACAAACACATGTCTGGACACCACAACCCTCTCCTGTTGCCACCACATTTACTTTCTTTCCTTTAAAGCAAAACTCATTTAAAGAATTCTGTATTCTTCCCAGGCTGAATCATACATCTTAGTTTATCTGAGATAGTCACAGTTTAGATATGTTGTCCCACAGGTGTTTTCCAGAACAAAAGGGTCTTGTATTAAATAATAAATTACACGCTAACTCTGATTCTCACTGTCTTCATTGTTTTCCTCCTATTCTTTTTCAACCCTTTCCATTCAGACTTTTGCCCCACCACTCCACAAAAAGTGCTTTTGTTGATGCCATGACCTCCACTTTGCTACAATACTCCATATTTTTGACCTATAAGCAGTATTTAATATGTTTGAGCTCTTGGTGCTCTTTGAAATTCACACCTCACTTGTATTGACAGATGCCACACTCTCTCACTTTTCCTCCTACCGTACTGACTATTCCTTCTCCAACTCCTTTTCTGGGTTCTCTGAAACTCTTCAACTTCTAAACATTTGGGTGTCTTGGTTCTTAGGCTTTGAATCTCTTCTATTTTATATATTTACTTTTTTCTGTAAATAATGCCAGATTTATTAATCCCTTTATGATCACTACAATATTTATTTTTTTGTTTTCATTATTTTACTGGTTATGGCGTCCAGCAAAATATTGAATACTGAATAGAAGTGGTCAAATAGACATCTTCATCTTGTGGTTTTTTTCCTTCATTTTTGCTTCCCTGAGATTGCATCCTCTGGTAAAGAATTAGCCCCTATGTTTTCGTCTTGGTCTTGGGTTTCAAGGTATCCAAGTTAAGACAGCTGTCTATATTTAAGTCATAGAAATTCTTTTAACCACACCAAAGATCCCTGTTTGCTAGCTATTTTGAGTGCCATTCTTACCTGGATGTCGATTATGGTCATCACTTTCCCCTTGCTTCTGGGAAGTAATTGCTGCCACTTTCTCTCTGACATTCTAGGATCCTTCCTTCTTCACTGAAATTAGGGAGTCCATTCCAATGGCCGCATCTCCCATCTTCATCCCTGTGCTACAGAGGACAATCTCAGTAGCACTCATCAAAAATGCTCATATTCTTCTCATCAATGCATATCTCAGTGATGGTAAATAAAGTTAGACAGAATTGAAGACTTGGTGATTGGGAAGAGTGCTTTCAATCTGCTCCAAATTTTCTTCTTCTTAACACTTTATAACATTTACATTTATTAAAGAATATTTTGCATCTAAGCTTGAAGTAGCACAGGCTGCAACTAAATGCAAGTTTTCATCAACCAGCTGACTAAAAGTGAGACTTACCCTTTGCTGAATTAGCTACCACATGAAGTCCAGCTTCACTAGCAAATGTGCTCTGTCAATTAATTCACTTCAACAGAAAATCATATTTTTCCTCCTTGGTCCAGTATCATCAGTATCCATTTCCACAAAAAAAACCCAGTGTTTTGACTACAAAAAAATCACAAAAATCTTACAAATATTTTGGTGTACAAATCTTACCAGAGGTCAGATTTAATACTTGTCCATCTGAGACAGGCTGAGCTTTGGCACTAGTTTGGAGACAATAAAAGGGTTGTAGGGATTAGACAGAAAACGATTAACATTTCCCTTGCAAGATAATTACCTCAAATGAGTTTCTCACAACGTCTTCAACCAGAGCAGCTCAAACAGATTTATCCAGAATAGAGAAGTGGTCTCTTCTGCTTCCAAGGAAGATCCAGTGGTATTTAGATTCAGATTAGCCAGATTATCAAATTACTTAGCCAAATATATCAAAAAGTCCCTTTTGTATTTCTTGGAACCTCACTCAATGCTCAGTATTTCAAATAATGACCAGGCTAGATTGTGAACGTAATATATGTTGTAATTTAGCAACTCCCAAGGTCAGATTCTACCTCAGATTTTCAGCTAAATCTTCTCTAAGACTACAAAAGATAAATTTCCCCTTCCATTTTTTTTTCCCTTTGCTCCTAGCTGAAAAATGGACTTGATGGTGAAACATCTTAGATTCTGCTGATCAGAGCAATATTCTAAAGATGGATTTACAAGAAGAGAGAAGGACATTGGTTCACAAGAAATATGTAAAGCCATATTATCTCGGTCTTTTAGTGAGAGAGAAAAATTATATTTTGTTTAGGCTACTTTTGTTTGAATCTCTATCTCATTTGGCTGAATCCATATCTTGATAGTGTTCATGATTCCCGTAGATTTGTATCTTTTTTTTAACGTAAAAAGTAAAATTGGCTCTATTTTATATTGGATGATTTTATTATGCATTTAATTAAGCACAGCACAGATTGCATGCAGATTGATTATTTGGAAATAGATTTCTATTCTAAAAGAAAGCATTTTAAAATGGCTCAAAAATAAACTTAGTCCTCTTTTACAAATTTCTCTAACTTGCCTTTAATGACTAGTTTCCTGAGTTTCCCAAGTTTGTTGACTGTAAAACAAGACAAAACAAAACCAGTAATAAAACAAAAACAAAGCAAAAGAAAAAAACCTACACATTTTACAGACCAGATTTGGCTAGAAGTGCCAGGTTTCTATGCAAAAGGGATCTTGAAGTATCATAAAGTACAGGCAAGTTATATTCTAGTTTTCTGTTTATAAATAAATTTTTGAAAAGATTTTTTTTGGGGGTAAAACATTCAAGATAATAAGGGCCCTGTGTGCATTATCTATTACAAGGGCAAAGTCCACACTTTCAGAGAATGAATTTGAGGGTTGTCTTCTATTTACTGAAAAGGGCACCACTGAGCCTGGCAATGGAGCACAGAGGTCTACGTGCTAGCACCTTGTCCTCTTGGAAGAACACCAAACTCAGCAGCATTCAGCTGTTCTACTTGATTTTTCTATTGAAAGTGGTATTATTAAAACCCTAGGGAGCATTCCGGAAATCAGACTAACAAAAACAGCTTGACACTCAGTATGCATCACAAAAATAAAATAACAGACCATACATGTGTGCACTATAATGATATTTTTATGAATCCTTTGATGCATAAAAATATTAGCCAGACAATGTCCTTTATATACTAAAATTGTGAATATACAAACATAAACAGTAGCAAGCCTTTGTAAAGAGAGACAGCATGTGATTGTCACATCAATATTTAGTTATTTTTGCCAGAGCAAAATATTCAGAAGTATCTTGTGAAAAATTATGATTTGTGTGAACTTTTGGTGCCAATCTGGCCTCCTATTAAATATTAACTCAAAATCTTTTCTTTAAAGTCCTCAGCAATATATCTTTGTCTCTGATCTCAAAGAAATTTGCTTTCCATCAGAGATATAGAAGAGCAAAAGTTCTGATTTTTTCAGAGAGACAATTACAAACTGTTTCGTTCCATCAACTTTTAGAATAAAATTGTGAGAAGGAAAACTCAACTAATACAGCTTAATCAAAAGAAGAAGACTGAGTTGTAGAATCCAATGTAGGTTTATGCAACCAAGCTTTACTATAGGCTTTGAAAAGTCTGGAACCAATAAATCAAATATTATGGGGACTTCCTCTCAGTTCTTATCTCAGTTCTCTTTGCATGGCAGTAAACTTTTTCTCACAATATAACCCAGCTTTCTCCACACTGCTGGGTTTATGATTGCCAAAAGTTTTCAACTTTATATCTTAAAGATTTAGAAATCTGTGAAAAAGAGGATTAGGTGTCAATTAGCTCAAAAGTTTTAAGCAGGGATTTATTGTCCCAAGTTGGGTCAGTTTTCAACCTTGAACCAACCAAATGTGGCTTTATGGTAGTTTGTTTATAGACTTAGAAATAAAAAATACTATTTTCCCATTTTTCTTTTAATTTACCTTTCTTTGATGACTGCTGAAATCGAACATTTGTTTTTATATGTCAGTTATCAACTTATGCATCTCCTTTGTTAACTTAGTATTCATAGCTTTTAAAAATTTTAAATTTGGTGTTCTTTTCATATTCTTTTAACAATCTCTACATATCACTTTTATATAAATTTTAATAGAGTGTATATTTTCACCAGGATTTTGGATGTCTTTTATTTTACAAATGCAATGGTATTAGCATATATTAGGTTTAAGTTCTTTATCTGAGCATAAAATAAAAATTTCCAATAATCTAAATCCTCTTGATAATTCCTTCTGTCATAAAGTGCAATGTAGTAGAGTGTCATCTTTTAATGAGTCTAGCACAAACATTTTTCCTTCAGCATTTGAAGAGACACATGCTTTTTCTCAATTAGTCATTCAAAAATGATCAGTTAGCATGCCTTCAGGGCCATATTATTTACATAAATAATCTCTGCATCTATATCTCCTAAAATCACCTTCAGTGTTAAGAGATGCACGTACTAAGAAAGATAAGGAGGAACTGAGTCTTACGAGGTATGTTAAACCATTCGGGCTGCTATAACAATATACCACAGACTGAGTGGCTAATAAACAACAGAAATCTATTTCTCGCAGTTCTGGAGGCTGCAAGTCCAAGGTCAGGGCACCAGCGTGGTCAGGGTCTGCGGAAGACCCTCTTCCGGGTTGCAGACTGCGGACTTCTTGATGTTGTCCTCACATGGTGGAAGGGGCTAGGGAGCTCCATAGGGTTTCTTTTTTAATAGCGCTAATCTCATTCATGAGGGCTCCACTTTCATGACTTAAGCACCTCCCAAAGGCTCCATATCCTAATATCATATTGAGCATTATGATTTCAACATACGAATTTGGGGGGAAAACAAACATCTGAACCATAGCACTAGAGAACACTAAACTCGTACCTCAGATCTCACCTTCCAGGGAAGATATTCATCACGTGGAACAGAGGGAAAATATTCACAGTATTTTAATCTCTTCCTCTCTCATTTTCTTGCTCCTAATCACATAAGTTGAATTCACGTGACTTATCTTCATTCTAATTTTTTTCTTGAAGGAATGCTGTTCTTTTACATAAACAAAATCTATTCCTTTTCCAATTTTTCCTTTGTCTGTATGAATAAATTGGCCTACTCTATCCTAAAATTAAATATGTAGTCATATTTTCTTCTATTTTTTATGACAATTTTTCCAGTTCAAACTATAACCCATTTGAACATAAATTAATATAACACGTGATAACCATTTTATTTTCCTATCCCAAATAAAGTTTAGTAAAAAGAGAGGATAAAATAATTTATGTAAAAGCAAGAGCTACTTACAAAATATACTAGAAAAAAAAGATATCTTTCATGAAAATAAAATGATAAAATCCCAAGGAATAACATTAGGAAACAAGAGGAAAGGCTTTGTATACATAAAACTGTAAGATCTATTGCGAAAGTTAAAACTATGAGGTCCCAGCAGAGATAGACTGATTTGAAAGGGAAGATTTTGTTACCGGCACAGATCAGATTGGGGTCCAGGTTCCAGAGACACAAAAGAATTTGAGAGCGGACACCCAGGGGAAGTTTTAACAGAGAGGATTTATTAGTAAAGCAAAAGTACACCCCCAACGGGAGGGGCGGGCAGACTGGAGGTGAGCATCTGCACTGAAGTTCTGACAGGCGTTGTTTTGGGAAGGTGGGGGTCCTGGGGCAGGTGAGGGTCTTGGAATGCGGACCAAGCAGGGCATTGTCTCCACCTTCAAGTCGGGAGGGGGAGATTTTTTCCTTACATAGGTATCTCCAGAACTATCATGGTGATGATCCCTTGCAAGGCGGGGTCAAAACCACAATGTAAATGAGCATATAATGAGGCTAGGGGCTACTCTTGGTCAGGATCAGGGAGAGTTGCATATCCGAAGAGCTATTGCCAGATAGCTCATATCTAGCTTCCTGCCTGTCTCAATTTGATATAGTACATATATGTTGGATCCTCTGATATTAACTTATTTTTTAAAATTCTAATGAGTATTCGGATTTAAAAATCCTTGAAATGACCAATAGTTAATTTAAGTAAATTTGGTAGTTTTGAACTAAGATCTTGATAAAGACGACAAAAAATTCAGGACAAAACATGTGAAAATGTGCTCTTAAAAACATCAAACAACTACTCGTGAGGAATTGCAAGGCTAGGATCTGGAAGAGGAGAGGAAGGCAAGGATCCAGTTCTGATACCTGGGGTCAATATTGCTCTGTGGGCATGCTAAGTATTGTTTCCACTAGAAGATTGTAAATCTTCCTGCAAGTCTCCAAAGATTCCAGCAGTCATGTTCTAGGGCAATTGGACACTAGAGAAAATGGTATAAGAAAGTTCAGTGTCTATGGGGCACCACCTGGAACTGGAGACACAGAAGACTTCTGATTAGAGTTCAGGGATCAGACAATAAGTGGGGTTTTCACCAAAATCATTTCACCATGTGTCCTTTGGTTCCTGTCTTGTGATTTTGTTTCCAAATGTTCAATAAGCAGTTGAAGTAAACGTCAGTGGCAAACCACTTCTGACAAATGGGGCAAGAGCTACTGTGTGAAGCAGAGACCTGGCAATAGTTCTCCTAACCAGAATAGAGAACCAAAAGCAATATTGTGAAATATAGAGATCGGTGCCACAATCAAAGACTAACATGCAGCATTAGTGATTCCTTTCATGTTCCCTTTTAATTTGTTGATTTATCCTGAGCAAAAGACAGAGGGATCTGGAAAAAATGACAGTGGATTACAAACTTAATCAGGCAGTCACTCTAAATAGAGTTCTGTTCAAAATATGGTTACTTTAATGAAGAAAATTAAAATGATCCCTTACAACAACTGGTAAGAAGCCAGTGATCTGACAATCCTCTCCCACCCCCAGCCCCTGCAAGCAATAAGCAGATAAAGGTAGTAACAGTTTGTTTTCACTCGGCATGCATAGCAGTAAAATTTCACCCTCCTATCTGTCTACATCAACTCCTCTGCTGTCCTCATTTAGTTCACAGGGAAGTTGATCATCTCTCAAGACCAAAGGCCTCATGTTGATCTGTTATATTGATGACATCTTGCTTGTAGGATGTGGTGAGCCCGAAGAAACAAGTATCACACATGCCTTAGGAACATACAAAATGCTAGGGGTTCCAGATAAAGCCAATGAAACTTCAAGGGTCTGTACTTCAGGGAAATTTTGAGAGTCTGAGATGTGTTAGAGGATCCCCTTAGTGAAAGGTGAATAAATGTGTCTTGTATACACTACCACTAAGAGAATAATACACTATTTGGTAGACCTTCAAGGATTTTGGAAGCAGCATCTGCCAGGATTGTGAGTGATCTTCTGAATATTGGTTAATAACCTGTGTCAAAGAACACTCAAAGACAAATTTGAGTATTGAGTTAAACTTTTACTTGAGTCCTGGCAAGGGAGACCAATCACGATAGTACTGGTTCCCTGAGTTAAAATACCCAGGCAAAATTTAAAGGCAAAACCTCAAGTTCATTTTGTTACTTGGACATTATAAATTCTGATTGTATGAAATTTAAATTAGGTTTGATAAAACTAAAGACAAGACATTCTTACTTTTCTTAGCTTTACTCAGGATGCAAAGGTCTTAAGCATTTTCTGTTTTTCATGACTTAGCATGCAAAGCTTGAGGAATATAAGAACTTTATTAAACATTAGTTTGACACAATATGTTTTGTATGTGATTATTTTGGGATATGATATGTTAGCCATGATAGAAGACAAGAGAGATGAGGACAAGATGAAAGTTTTTCTCCATTCTTCCTTTGGTTTATTTCTCTTCCTTAACGCATAGATTTAGTCAAATATATAATTATTCCACAATTTGGTGGTTCTTTTCATTACTTTGACATTTTTCTCTGTTTGGCTGGTTTTATTTACATAGGTGTAAAAGAGGTGTTGATTAATATATTAATTAATTTTAATTAATTGTAACATGATTAATTAAGTATTAACACCTCTTTGCTATATAGTTAACAAAACTAGACATAAAATATTATGACTAAAAATAAAGACAGAATTTTCCTGCAGGCTTTGTAAAGCCCTGTCACTTATAAATTAATTCTGTAGTTCTCTAAATATTTTAACTACCCCTAACAATTTATCTGAGTCCAGGTAACAAGGACCATCTATTGACCACCATCAGATTTTGCCTGGAAAATCTAAAATTGATAAGTATCTTGTTTTCTCTGTATTTTTAAAATTTTGATAATTTGATTTATTTTAACTTCTTGAATACTTATAGTTATTTCGGAGTCTGTGGATAATAACACTAATATTTGGATCACCTGTGGGCCTATTTCTATTCTTAATTTTTCCTTTTGGCTTTGGCTTAATTATTATCTTTTCGATGTCATGTTTTTTTTTATGGAGTTCCAGATACCATGTATGAAAAACTGTAGAGATAATTCTATCTTCTTGATGCTGTTGTCTTTACCCAGAGAGAAATTACTCTTATTCCCAGCAACCAGGGGAGATTACCTTAACCAAATAGGGATCAACCTGTCTTGAAACTGGACCTAAATCTTTGAAATGTGGTAGACTACCAAAAAAAAAAAAAAAAAAAAAGTCACAAACTCATCGCAGCTCTTCTCATCAAGATGTGGAGTCTATTTATTTAATTTTTGAATCTGGGCTTGACAATATGACTTGCTTTTGGCCAATAAAATGTTAGCAAATAGGATACAAGGAGGGCTTGAAATGTACTTGAACGTTGGGCATGACCTTTCTTGCTGAAGGGAACCCAACCTTCATGGTGTGAGGAAGCTTGAGTAGCCTATTAGAGAGGACTTGTGGCAAATAACCCAGACAGCCTGTCTGACAACCTATCAACCATCAGACGTATGAATGAGGACATCTTACATCATGCAGCCCCAACCAAACTCACTGACTGCTGTGAGCCAAGGCAAGACCAGGTCAAATTACCAACCTACAGAATGATTGTTGTTTTAAGCTACCAATGTTTGGGGGTGATTTGTTACATGTCTAGGGCTAATTGACACTGGTCAATTTCTGATTCACTTTTATTCTTAGCAGTATATTGCTTCACGATCACAGCATGGGATGTTTATCCATGTTTCTCCATTTTGGCAAGGACTGAAATCCAATTTTTATTCCCCCCGATGCATGAAACTGTCAAAAGCTGTGCTCAGGCTGCTCTGGTTCTCAGCATCTCAGCTGCTACTTCTATCTGTTCAGCTTCTCAGCACATTAATCACGGCTTTTGAATAGACCAACACCTCAAGGGAAAAAGTAGCATCAAATATTGGGCCCTCTCTGGGATTTCCTTCTCCCTGGGCTTTCAACTCAGCAAGTTCCATCTTTTTTGGCAGCAGTCCAGTACCTTCAAAGAGATTTTTTTTTTAAATGCTCCACTTTTCTCAGAGAATTCTGGTCTGAAACAAGTCAAGTCTGATATTGAAGGAAAGGTAATTATGTATAATTAAATTTTACAAGTTTCACTTCTCTGTGGAGTATGAACATCTTGAGAAAAAGTCTATATGGTTTATTTACCTTTGACTTCCAACATACAGCATAATGTCTGAAGTATAGAATTTCCTTAAATAATTCTGTTAGAATTAAAGTAAGTTTGGTATCAGAAATGAAGGAAAGAGAATAGAATGCGCTGATATGGGAATCAAAGTTAAAATTTATATGTATGGGACAAGGAGAAGCTTTAGTTACAGGTAAGTTTTTAATATTTACTATCTACAAGAAAACATTCTTTTTTTTTAAGGAATCTTTGAGCACTTTGGTCAGGCTCTATTATAGTCACGAAGCATTAAAAGATAGTTTAAAAATGTTCTGTTCTTTCAAAAAGCTCAAAATCTATATAGAACAAAAGAACCATTTAAACTTCACAAAATTCTATTATTTGTAACTCCAAAATATATCTCAAATAGACTCTTGTATGCCATCTCCACTATTTCCATCTTAGTTCAAACAGCCGTTGCTTCCGCCTAGTTGAGAGCAACAATTTCTCAAATGGTCTTCTCTTTTCAATGAATAGCATTCCCTCCAATCCATTCAAATAGAGAGATCAGAGTGATATTTTTTTTAAACTGTAAATTAGGTCACAAGGCTTTTATATCTGCTTAAAACTTTTCATTGTCTTTTTACTTTTGTTAGCATCTAAATTCCTTAGCCTGAAATGGCTGAGTGAATTTTTCTTCTACTTTCATTTCCAACCCTCATCTCATGAATCTCTCCACCTAGATTAAATGTTTACTACTTTCCAGTCTCTTTGTCTTCTGGTAGTTCTAAATTATATCAGGCTCTCTTCTGCCTCAGGGCTTTGTTCTTTTTGTTCCCTTGGTGCAGCCTGTTCTTACCTGTTTTCCCATGTGAGCTACTTATCATGCTACAGGACTCTGAAAAAACTACACCTTTAAAGCTTTTCTTGATTGTACTGTCTAAAACAGCCCCCCTCCACCTCCCCATCTCCTTTCCACCAGGATGTGGCCACAATCTGTATATCAGACCAATTCCTGAGTCTGGACATCCGGTCAACAAACTTTCACTCCACCCAGAACATTTCCTAATTTTGTTGGTACCAAGTTACTTGGTAAGTCAACTTAGTACCTTCTAAGAATATACTTGGCACCTCAACTATTTATTAGTTGATTTGTCATTTCCACTAAAGCACAAGTAGACAGGGCTTGTCTGGTTGTACTCTATTTAATCCCTAGTGTCAACCATATTGTAGTCAGATAATAGGTGCTAAATAAATTTTTTATTGAATCAATAAATGAAAACATGAGTGTTTGACAGGCAGTCTGTCAAATACTGGGGATCCAATGATCAGCACAAATAATTCTTATCGCTAAATAGCTTTCAGTGTAGTGAAGATATACCTGGACACAAGTAACAGTATAAAAAAATCTAGTGAGATAAATGCCAAGCAAGAGGAAAAAATGCTCACTTAAACTTGATCTTTGTAGAGAAAACATTCTATTCACATTAGATGTAATGTTCCATCATCTGTCTTTCATCAAAGCTCATTTTACTAAGCTTTAGATCACAAAACTGCTAAGAGATTTTAAACAGTATGACCAACTAGTAGTAACATATTTGTTCTCTTTCAGAGATGTTGAATTAGTGTAGAAGTAAGAGCACTAGTCACTAGGAATAATGTGCAATCATTTCTGGTAGCTCTGAGATCAACTTGTTTGTGTCTTATTAAAATATTTTCATGGTCTTAATATATAAAAATTGTATGTATTAAAAAGATGCCTGTGTATAAGAGTACAGACTCTGGATTAAGTCTGCATAGATTTAGATCACAAATCCCTCACCCTCCAATTGCAATGTAACATAACCAAGGGCAAATAGTTCAAATTTTCAGTGCCATAATTTTTATACAATGAAAATAAGAATAATACCGATCTCCTAGGTTTTTTACAAGTTTAATAAGGACATTTATATAAAATGATTACAGAATACAGTGTTGATATAAATTGTATGCAAAATTTTAATTTTAGTGACTGTTTAAAATTTAAAAAGAAGAAAAAATTGAAACCCATGTTGGAAGTCAACTGGGTAATGTATTTGAAAAGCTGAAAAGATATATGTATATTGCCCTAGATTTGAAGAAGATTACTCCAAAGATATATTTCTGTTTCTTAGCAAAGGATTAGCTTTAACAAGGTTAATTAAAATATTCATAATATAGAAATAACATAAACATCAAATAACAGCATATGTTAAATGAACAGGATGCAATTATATATGTAGCCATTAAATTTTGTGCTGGAAGAACACTTATTTTTAAGGATGGATACAATGTACTATAAGGTTGAAATGTGTTTTCAAGCAGTATATTCATTTACTCCTATATGCATAGAGCACATTCTTATAGGAAATACATCAGGTCATAATTGTTGAAACATATGTTAATGAAATAATAGGTGTTTCTCCTTATTTTCCTTATTTCAATTTTCCAATATTTCCACAGTGTACATGGATTTGGGACATTGATTTTGATTTTATTTTAAGAAAAAAAGGTTTTAAATTAAAAGAAGATAGTTAACTAGAAATTCTATAGCTAGGAGGCAAAAAATATAAAATAACTGAAATGGATTCCTTCTTATCTGCCTATTTTGGAAGTAAATTAGCAGGAAACAGATTAACAGGAGGAGATCATCTGTGTTGGAAGGTTCTCACTACTTTGTTGGTTGTGTATATCCTCAGTGGAATAAGCAGTGTTGTTTTTTGGATTTTTTCCAAGTATCCAAACAGAAAAGATCTATTTTCAACTAATATTGCTCACTTATATTTATCAGGCCTTTATAGATAAAATTCTAAAGGATTACATAGAAAGGTTTCTGAAGAAACAAATAACTATAAAATAATGGGTTTCTTTGTTTTTTAGCTTACTTTATTCAGAATCTAATGTCAGAGGTAGAGTAGTCTGGCAGAGCAACATAGGGGATTGATGACAAAGCCAATGCTGTATGTAAGATGACCACAGCAAGTAAACACAAGTATATGGGAATGGAAAGAGATTTAGTATGGGTAAATAAAGTTTTAAGACCTTTGATTCCACAATACACTCCTCTGACATCATGAAATACTGAATAACAAACAGGAAAATATTTAAAGGACAAAATATCTTTAAATATGTTCACGGCTGCATATAATTTAAATTCAGTAAGTTACAGTTCAAAGTCAATTGGATGGTGCTGTTCAAAGGCAGTATATATTTTCCTCCTAGAAAACACAATTTACATTTCCAGTGAATTTCATGGCTGGTGAATATGACTTGCCATTTTTGATTTATATTCTAATTCTATCCTTATTTTCTTAGTTTATAACAGAATGCTCTTTCTATGCCTCTGTAATTTAAGGCTTATACGAATACATAAAGGAAATGGTCATTATAGTTAAAGGTAAGTTATTCAATGATTTATTGTCTGGCTGCTGAAGAGTGATTTTAACATTAATTGAATATAATTAAAGTGCTTCTAGTGTATCACAGGGAGCATGATTACTTTACTAGATAATTTTATGCCCACATTTTTAAAAACTTATTTATAAGCAGGCTTTCTGAGCATGTGACATGCTCACAAGTCACAAGAGCCCCATGCTCAGAAGGACCCTTCACTTACTTTAATGCTCCACTGTTGTCATCTTGAATTTTTGTGTGTGTGTGTGAGCAAGATTGTCCCTGAGCTAACATCTGTGCCCATCTTCCTCTATGTTGTATATAGGATGCCACTACAGCACGGCTTGATGAGCAGTGTGCAGGTTCGCGCATGCTCAGAGAGAGCACGAAAGCTCTGCACACTTTCCCCATACCTTGCCCTACGCATCTCTTCCATAAAATGTTTCTCTGAGTTCTGTGATCTGCTCTAGCAAATTAATTGAACCTGAGGAGGGGGTTGTGGAAACCTCTGATTTACAGCCAGTTGGTCAGAAGTACAGGTAACAGCCTGAACTAGTGACTGATGTCTGAAGTCCAAGGAGGGGGTCGTTGGAATCTTCATTCTATAGCTGGTTGGTCAGAAGTGCAGGTGATAACCTGCATTTGGGACTGGCATCTGAGGGGTGGGGGCGGGTGTGCAGTCTTGTAGGACTGACCCCTTAACCTATAGAATCTGATGCTATCTCTGGATAGATAGTGTCAGAATTGAGCTGAATTATAGGATACCCAGCTGGTGTCAGAGCATTGCTTGTTTGTGTGGGGGAACCTCCTCCCCAATGTTGAACATGAATTCAGAGACAAATTAATATTTATAGTCACTACTTTGTGATACTTTGGGGAATGTTAGAGCAATTAATGAAAGAGAAGAGGAAAGAATATTAGTTGTGAATCTTGAGTGGAGCTTGACTATTTTCCCATCAAATCCTTTTCTTTAAAAGAATAATTTGTTTTTTACCAGCTTAAAACTAAGGTTAAAAAGAACAATATTGCTAGTAATAAGGTAAAATTTCAAAATGTTTTTATAATCATAAATATAAGCTACAAAAAATTGTACTGGATTTTCCTGAAGAGCAAGTCAACATGTTATATTCTTTAAATAAAATTTTCTTCATATATTTGAATAGAAAAATGTATTAATAATTTTACTTCATAGTCATCAAATTGCTTCTTGTAGAGTGAATTTTGAGAAATGGTTTTATGAATTTAAATAATTCCCAGTGTGATCTTTTTAATTGCAAGTGAGCAGACAAAAATATATCAAGGTCACTTTCCTTTTAATTATATATATATATATATATATATATATAATTTAAAAAATGTATATAATGATATACATATATATGTGATTTGTAATGCAGACATAACAAACTGAACAATGAAAAGAACAATGAAAGGACTCTTGAAAATCAATAGAAGTTTATAAACCACAGGGATTGGAAGCTCAAAAGCAAATAAACGTTAGGGTTTCTGGTAGAGAATTATCTTCTGGTCAGATGCTATTAAAAACTGAACATTTTAGGAATGTTTAAAAACTGCTAGAGACATGTATCAATTATCTAGTAGTTACCTAGGAGATAACCTTAGCTAGACAGAACACAGATGAGAAATTTTGCAGATACACATAAGAAACTATACTTACTCTAGTCCCAATTATATCCCACTTTTTTGTCTCCCACTTGCCAAAGCATGGCAAATTAGAAGCAACAAATTAGAAATATTTGAATGCACACATACATCAATAAAAATGCGTTCTGAAAGCCAAGGCAGGAGACAAAAATAAGATAAAAAGCTAACCCCTGAACTCAGCAAGCACACCAATTTGGGGGAATATATTAGAGGAAAAATAAAGATTCCAGAGTAGAAATTCTTTCAGATTTTGCCCTTAACCCTCAAGGAGTTGGAACACTTACGGACAAAAGCTAAAGGCAAGATCCCAATCTGGCTGTAGTACTAGATGTAATAATTTTGCAGGACACAAAGTAGTTCAAATTATCTGTGTGCAATCATTTTTTCTTCAAATATTTAAAAATTTCTTCTGGTTTTATATATATATCATTCAGATATTTTTTTCCCTTTTAATAGTTTTCCTCATTATTTATGCTCATTACAATAAGTTTGGAATAAGACCTTCCTGGGATTGCTTTTGTTTGAGATATGTTTCCCAAGAAATAGTGAGTTTGTTGAGTGAAGGAGATATGAAGCTGTGTTTTGGAGATGGCCATCATAATATCCATGCCATCTCATCCAGAGGCTAAGGGTTCTAACTAAACTAACTTTTAATCCCATACTCTTAAATATTGTATACTTGACTCATTGTTTTAAGGGATATGTTTCCTCATATCTTAGAGAAAGTGACAAACGTCATGTAAGATAGTGGGTAGGATTCCGGGTCTAACGCTCTCCATTAAACATTTAGCTCTCTCTAGCTAAGATAATACTGTCTTGGGTTAAAGCTCAGGGCAGAAACTGATGTTTATAATACCCTGAACTATATAGAAATCTTTTTATTATTTTTAGTCCATACATTCAGGATTTAAGATACATTGTTATTAAGAATAGTTAATATCAGCACAGTGGTTAAGAAAGAGCACAGTGAAGCCAGAGGGCTTGGACTAGAATCCCAGCTCTGCCATTTATTATCTGAATGACTGTGATCAAGTAACTTAATGTCTGTGTGCCTTGGTTTCCTTCTCTATAAAATGAACATAATTATAGCATGGATCTCCATGCAGATGCTGAAGATAAAATTAGTTAACACATATAAAACACTTAGAGAGGTCCTTTTCTCTAACACATTGTGTTATGTCAGTGTTTGCTGTTACTATAAACTGTTCAATTTAACTTATCTGAAATATTCACTTATTTGTCAGGTTTACAAAATGTTACTTTACACATTTAAGGTATCGATTTACACAGCCAATTCTTTTATTAGTAAGTTCATCTTTCCAGAATAGTCTAAACTAAAGTGATAATAATTTGAAAAAGGAAACAAACTCTCCCCACCATCATATTAATGATGTGGAATGGGAGATATGTTAATTCTTGAGTAGTTTATTTAAAAGGTCCTTGAAGGTGAGAATAATGTTAATACAAAACAAAAAAGCTATCTGAGTTTTCGCTTGCTAGATCCTGTGCTAAATGCTTTGCTACTATTTAATCCTTACAACAAACTTACAATTATTAAGATGAGCTAATGAGGCTTGGGGATAACTCAGCTAATGTCTCAAGTTCACTAAGTGGAAGGAATCAGGATTTGAACTCAGGCAGCCGGATTCAAGAACCCATCCTTCAGAGGACCTGGAGACTTGACAAGGGTGACAAGCAGTGGTGCCCTAATTGCGGAGGCAGAAGATATAGTAGAGAGGTCAGAGGTACCAAGACAGGAAGATTCCATGTGTTTTCCCAGGAATATAATTATGTGTTGATATAAAAATATATTTAAAAGACTGAGTTTGATGGGATCTTTTATTTGAATTCTGATCCCGCTGCTTATCAGCCTGAGACTTTTTTGTATACAACTTAAGATCTCAAAATTTCAGTCCTGGCTCCTGTAAAATAGAAAACATAATTTCTCTACCAAAAGGTTATTTTATAGATCAAATAATGTAAAACACAAAGTCCATTGCAGTGCATATTACATAAAAAGCACTCCATAATAATAGCTATTATTATTTTATTGTTATTATTTCCTTAGCAATTACTATCATTTTTATTCCTTTAAAAGAGCTTGTCTAAGTGTGGAATATGTCTCAGATGTGATGACAGAGGAAGAAAAGGGAAATAAAAAATCTCTCCAAATGTTCCAGCTAGAGACCTAAATATTATTATCCTTGTCTCCTGCCTCATTTCAGTCTTCTACTCTGATCACTACTCTTTGAAGGTATTTGAATCTCCTAATTTGACATACTTCTTTAAAAAACATGACAGCACAACATAAAACATAGCAGTACTTTATGATCTATTTGTCATTCTAACTTAATATCTTACTAGTACCTACTTGGGAATTATTTATTCGCTTTTATGGAAATAGATTTTATTATTTCCTCCCCGTGTTTTTTTTCTTACCACCATCACTGTCCCTCAACTATATTCTTACTACACCACAAGCTACTCGAGGGCAGAAAATGAATCTTGTTGAAGACAGATATCCGGCACTGAATATAGGGTCTGATGTCTACTATATCTGCAATTTACATTTATTGAATATAAAAACAAAAATAAATATATTTATTGAATAAATGATATGAATGTGTATCCATATGTGCATACCTGGAAAAAAATTGTTACCTCCTTCAAAATTATTTTTTTATGCTCCAGCCATGTTCAATAAAATCTATCACTTCTAAAAAATTCAGTTAAATTTTTGGGGACCATGTCAAACTTTACTGTAATATATTGTCTTTTAAGTAACACAAGATTCAGTTTGCTAAAATCCTGTTCGTAATTTTTTCTTAATATTTTCATAAGATAAAATGGCTATATACATAATTATAATATGTATTTATATGAAACATATTTGTATAAAATATATAACATATTTATGTAATATATATAATATATAATATAAATATATATTATATAAATATATATAAAATATATATTATATAAATATAGCATCTGTTGTGTTAATATTAAAGCTATGCTGAACACATATATGATTACAAATAATGATTTTTGTTTGATTGTATGTTGAATTTTGTCTGAAAATTTCTTTATTTCTTCAACATTGGAAGGATATTCCCAGTGCGTATAGACTTCTAGATTGGTCTTTAAGGACTTTAAGAATTCAATTTCATTTCTCTGGCATCCAAAATTTCTTTTTAGAAGTCCTCTAACATCTTACTTAGCCCATTTGAAGTTAATATATTTTCCATTTTCTCTTTTTCTTTGTATTTGATTTTTACTAGTTTTCTTATCACAACTGGAAATGATTTTTCTATTTATATTTCATAGATTTCTCTGAATCTGTAGCTTTTTTTTCTTTGAAAAATTCTTGGGCATTATCTCTTAAAGTATACTCCTCCTTCATTTTTTCTTCTGCTCTTCATGGATTCCAAACTTTAATTACAGATATGTTAAGTCCTTCTTACTATTTATATTTACTTTCCTTCCATTTATAGTTCTCTGTGTGCATCAGTCTGGACATTTTATATTGACCTTTTATTTCACTAATTCTCTTGTCTGCTGTTTCCAATTTGCTGTCACACTATTTTTTTATTTTTAATTCCAATTAATGCATCTTTTAGTTTTAGATTTCCATTTGATTTTTTTAAAATAAATTCTTATTCTCAGAAGAAATTTCCATTTGAGCATCTGTGGTAGGCTGAATAATGTCTCTCCAAAGATGTTCATGTCCTAATCCCAGAATTTGTGAATATGTTACTTTACATGGTAAACAGGACTTTGTAGATGTTATCAAATTAAGATCTCTGAGAAAGAGGGATTATCCTGGATTATCTGAGTGGGCACAATGAAATCACAAGGCTGTAAAAGGGAGACAGGAGGTTGGAGAGGAGAAGCCAATGAGAGAACAGAAGCAGAGACTGAGTGATGTGGCCACAAACCATGGAATGCCAGCAGTTTGTAGAGGCTGAAAGAGGCAAGAAATGATTCTCTCCTGAAGCCCCTAGAGAGAACCTCTAGACACCTCTGAAGCTTCTAGAAAGAAAGTGGCTGACACTTTGACTTTAACCCCATAAGACTCATTTCAGACTTCCGATCTTCAGAACTATAAGGTAATGAATTTATGTTGTTTTAAGCCACTAAGTCTGTGATGATTTCTCACAGCAGCAATAGGAAGCTAACACATGCATCAATTTTCTTGAACATATTTATTCATAAAGATGTTCATTTTAAAGTTTGTGTCTGATAATCACAATCATTGGGTCATCAATGAGTCAATTTATGTTGTCTGTATTCCCTGCAGTTTGCTTAATGGTGAGTCTTATAGATTGGGTTTGAATGCTTAACACTACACATGAAAAATTATACAGATTATGGGTCTATTTTATCTTCCTCCAGAGAAGGCTCACCTTATACACTGTTAGGTAGTCATAGTGGGTTAATTTACCTTAATCCAATCAGTTCTCCGGCTGACCTGGTGCTTTGTTTTAGTTTCGGTAAGGCTCAGTCTATAGGTGTTTTCCCCACAGTGCAGGTAGCTTTCCCGTTGAGAGCCTGAGGTTGTTCACAACTGCTTCTCCTCCTCCTTTTTCAGTCTGCAAACCCCTCAGGACTATGATGCCATTGAAAACTTCACTCTAATTTTCATTCACTTTCTGCTCATTTCTGTGATTTTTACCGCACAGGTTAAGGATTCAACAATGCATTGGACTCACTTCCCTGTGTCTCCTTTCTCCCTGGGATTTTGGCCATGCAAGTTCTGGCTATTTTGGCAATCAGAAACTCTTGATTTTCTTGTCTTTTCGTTAAGCTCTGTGAGATTTCTAAATGTTCTGTTGGCTTCTCTATTAGATGAAACCTTCTGCCTAGTTTTTTGGTCATTCACTCTGTAGCAACATTCATCAAATATTTTGAGAGGCCAGTTTTATTTTAAAAATCTAGTTTAAGCTTTCTAAGTACTCTATAAGTTAGAAATATTACTTTAATTTTATAGATGTGAACCTTGACGCTCAGAGAGGTCGCACACAGAATTTGCTCAAAATGGCACAAGTAGAGTTGGAGACGACTCTCTCTCCAACCTCCACTCTCAGTTCACAACACAGCAACGCCTCCCTGATGTATTTAAAATAAATGGTGAAAATTTTGGTGACAGAAATGTAAATAGGAACTAAATTTATGAAGGTGCTAGTTAATTTTGACTTCAAATGTTAATATATTTTGTTCTCTAACTGAATGAGGTAGGAAATAAAGTGTTTTTGAATTTTAAATATTTAACCTATTATTAAAGTTATGGGTATAGGCACTAGCAGTAAACAATTTTTGCAAGAAGACTTTTAATATAGATGACATAAATAGAAATCAATAGAATACCATACTTAGAAGGGAACATAACTCAACCTACAGCTCCCATGGGAATTTTTATAATAATGCCTACTATCAGTGATCACTGCATTTTTGTACCATCTCTTGACATTCCATTTTGGGACAAATTTATTTTTCTTAAGTTGAGCAGTAAATAAATGTCCTATGTTTGTTTCTATTGGCTCTTTTCTGGGTAAAGAGAATAGATTTTGACAAATGAATATATTCAGGAAGCACATACACATGTGAGGAATGTAGAAGCAAGCAAAGTGTATTAAAAGGTTAAGATAAGCTCTAGAATAATAGAGTGATAATTTTAACCAGAATAAACAAGAGAGAATCAGTGGGAGAGGTGATAATGCTATGCTGTCATAGTTAAAACTGTCATGCAGCGAGCAAACAAATAGTTCTTTGTGGGAATTTCAAAGCGAACTAAACAATAAAGCAGATTTTTGTGAAATAGTGTACAAGAGCAGTTAGTTGTTAAGTTTTGTATCAATATATTCTCAAGTTGTTCTATAAAATATATTAAAATGCTAATAAGAATACTAGTATGAATACATTAAATAATTACAACTAGTAACATATCAGATACTGGCATTGTATTAGAAAAACAATACTGTTAACTTGGATTTTGAAGGATGTGGGGATAGGGATTAAACTTAACAAGGTTTTGTATAACCAGTACTTATCATAACCAACCTTTTTTCCGTTATTTCTTATGTTTGCAAAAAACAAATAACCAAACCAAACAAAAACTCTGGTACTTTTAAAGCCACTGAACATTTGAAAATCTTCCTCTTGCTTGAGTTGTTCGTTGACATGGCTAGTAACTCTTCTCAAAACTCTCTGTCCCGGTCTCCTGAGCATCACTCACTCATTTCTCCTACATCTCAGACCACTTGCTTTATGCTGATTCTTTTTTCCACCACTAATGTTTCTACCTGGTCCTTAAATTTTTGTACTCCTTAGAGAACTTCTAATCCTTAGAATTATATTCTAGATCCTCTTCTTCACTCATTTAACAATGTCTCTATAGTAAATATGATCTACTCTCAGATGTTTAAATATTTATTTTATGTGCCATTATCCTCATGTAATCACTTACAGAACCAGGGTCTGGAATCATCTAGATTTGAATACAATTATTGAATTACCAAGCATGTGAGTTGAGTTCCTGAACCTCCTAAGTAAAAAAAAACCAAAAAAGTTTGTTATTGTAAGAGGACGAACTCTTACTCTTCCCTCAGAGGAAAAACTAATAATCTCCATTTGATCCAGTTTTAAGCCAATAACTAGACCATGACCATGAGTGAGTTGGATCACTAAGCACACAGATGAGAGACCTTCTTTTCCACATACTTCTCTCCAAGGGAAGACAAAGGCCAAGTCATCTTGCTTTTCCGCTCACTCATTTTTACACATGGGCAAAAGCAGGAATGATGCTGCCTCACATTTTTTTGGCTTCCACTTGCTCTATCAGCCATGTGATACTCTGTGAGAGGGTCCCTACTTAAACTTAATCCTCCACTACCAGTATAATCCTAGCTGTTAGTAAATTGGTATCTTGCTTAATTATCTGCATTGCTTTTTGTAGATATATGTTACCAGAAACATTGTGAATGAAATGATATTCAGATATGGTTGACCTCAAAGTAAATTCTTTTTAAATTATTATTGTTTAATTTTTTTATTGTGGTAACATTGGTTTGTAACATTATATAAATTTTGGATGTACATCATTATATTTTGATTTCTGTGTAGATTACATCATGTTCACCACCCAAAGACTAATTACAATCCATCACCACACATGTGCCTAACCACCCCTTTCTCCCTCCTCCCTCCCTTCTTCCCCTCTGGTAACCACCAATCCAATCTCTGTCTCTATGTATTTGTTTGTTGTTTTTTTTATCTTCTATTTATGAGTGAGATCATATGGTATTTGACTTTCTCCCTCTGACTTATTGTGCTTAACATAGTACTTTCAAGGTCCATCCATGTTGTCACAAATGGCCAGATTTCATCATTTTTTATGGCTGAGTAGTATTCCATTGTGTATGTATACCACATCTTCTTTATCCATTCGTCCCTTGATGGGCACCTAGGGTGCTTGCAATTCTTGGCTATTGTGAATAATGCTGCAGTGAACACAGGGGAGCATGTATCTTTATGCACTCATGTTCTTTTGATAAATGCCCAGCAGTGGAATAGCTGGATCATATCACAGTAAATTCTTCATCAAATCCAAGACAATGTGAAATTGTGAATTCAGTTTCTTAAATGCTTCAAGGAGAAAATACTTCAATTATACAGAAAGATGAAAATAAGTATTTAAATACATAGGCAACATATATTGAATTTATTTATAATGTTCTCAAGTGTTAAATACTTCATGTAAATTGCCTCTTGAATGTCACAACACAATACTGAAAGTGCATTAGTGTATTCAACTTGTAGATGATCAAAATGATGCCTAAGCAAACATAACTAATAATTACTAAGCAAAAACATCTGTTTCTGGGTCTGTTTGATTTCAAAGCCCATGATTGTAACATATAAATCAATTTTTTTTCCTTAAGATAAGTTTCTAGGAGTGTAGATTCTTCATATTCAACTGCAATGCAATTTGAGGTAGTTGTTTTGTTTTAATTAGGAAAACTGATATGGTTACCTTTTCCATTATTGAGTGGAATTCACTCACCCCATTTCTGATCATTGTTACAATGCAGATGATTTTTTCTGTCTATATCTAGGATAAGAAATATAGGGTTATCATAAAGCTTAGGTGAAAGGGAAGAATAAGACTTTCGTACTTGTAAAGAGGGGATTTCCATGGAACGATGGAAGAGAGAGCTGAGTGCTCTCTCTTCTTTGTGGCAACAGGTGACCCCTTCTCCCCCAATAGGGAGGTGACACATACACTCCCAAATTCCACAAGGTCTCTAGGCAACTTGTGCAAATATATAACTCCCCTGATTTGCTGCATTCATGTTTGTTCTTTGAGTAGGCAGAAATGTGAAACATAGGTTTCTTCTCTTGCAGTAAACCTTAATGAGTTCAAGTGTTCCCTGGCTCATGAATGTCTCTCTATGGGATGATGATATCTCCCCTGACGGCATGTCTCATCTCCCCTCAGCGTTGCTTCCATATAAAGCCTACTCCATGCCTACACTTAATGTTGAGGTGGTGTTTGCCTTCCCCTAGATAGATGCATGATCTATACAGAGATACAGACATGATAGATCCAAGTTGACTGTGATATTATGCCTTATTTACATACTTTTCTACTTGCCATGTGCTGAAATGAACATACCTTTACACATGAAGTTCCAGAAGTCCTTTGTACCTGCTTTGGCCGAATATGAGAAATACACTTATTTCCTAATTATGCGTGGGATAAAGATTAAGCACCTTTCAGACTGGGTTTAACTGTGATGCCAAGTCATCTTATTTCTCATGGTTGCTGATAATTGTGGTCTGAAGATACAGAAATCATTTTTATCAATTTCCTAGCATAAAGAATTTGAAATGTCAAACTTTGAAGTTTTACAGTAATATTGTTTGTTTAGATTAACTTTTGGGAGGCTGAGGAAAATAAGTTGCTGAACATACAAGTTCCAAATTATTATTTATCTAAATGTTTATTTTTAAATTTAAGCTTGCTAAGATATATGCAGCAAGACTGCAATTGTTATTCACTTAGACTCAGGTGTGTAAAATAAATATAGCTTCCCTATGCTCATGACTATGCTGATCTCATGAGCTGACAGGTGGCTATTTAGATCATGGAAATGGCAAGTACAAGCTTCAAACTTGCAATAATAGGATCTTAGTGCCTCCTAGTTTAAACAGTTTCTTATTGATGGATTCATCTCTTCTAGGTAAAAGCTCTGTCACTTAGACTTTAGTTTTCCTTTCCTTAATTTTTCTGTCCTTCTTTCCTTTTTAATGTAGAGGTCAGGCCTCTGGCAGTGTAGGGAAACAGGGACCGTGAATCCCTGTGGCATCTTCCAAACCAGTCAGTCTTTGTTAGAAAATGGCTGATATGATCATCCTTTTGGACTCGTGATCTCTGCATTGTGACTTATCGCATCTCTTTTTTTTTTTGCGAGGAAGACCAGCCCTGAGCTAACATCCGTTGCTAATCCTCCTCTTTTTGCTGAGGAAGACTGGCCCTGGGCTAACATCCATGCCCATCTTCCTCTACTTTATATGTGGGACGCCGCCACAGCATGGCTCACAAGCAGTACGTCGGCAGGAGCCCGGGATCTGAACCCGCGAACCCTGGGCTGCCAAGTGAGAACTAAACCTCTGTGCCACCAGGTGGCCCCTCATCTCATCTTTTGAAGTGTTGTATTAACCCCCATCACTGGAATCCCTGGGCTTGATGACTGTCTTCATGTTGGTTTCCCTACATGTGACATATTCATTGTGCATTGTGACTTAAGGCTTTGACTGGACCCTGACTCTGACAGCACCTCGTTATACCTTTATCAAGGCTTCAGGGATTTCTGAATCCTATTCTCATTTCACACAGTCCTTTGGCAAACCAGTATTACTTCTTGAGCTTCATCTATGCATCCATCTCCCTCCATCATGGTGACACAATTCTTACAACCTCAGGCTTGTTGTTATCCTGTGAGGTGTCTCCAGAAAGTTTGGCATATCTGCAAGAGACATGCAAGGAGCTATGCACTTAGAGCTCCCTCTCCCAGGTCCCAATGTTGCGAGCTTCCTGTATTTCTTTTAAAAACCTAAGTGTGGAAGCTAGGACAGGCTGATCTGGCCTCTGCCCCCAACTCTGTTTCTCTTCTTCCCATAAACCATCCCGGTCAGAGAGAGGTTTTTCCCTGTCTGTTGTATCATATCTACCTCTTTCTCTAAATATTTATTTTTTCATCCAATTTTGTGCCATCATAGCAGATAGAATTCAGTGTAATGATGAAGAGCACAGAATTTTGAGCCAATTTGCCTAGATTTCAATTCTAGCTCCATCAATTATTAGATATATGATCTTATTCAAGCCACTTAACTGTGCCTCAATTTTCTTGTCTATAAAATATAGATAATTATAGTACCTACATCATTAAGATATTGAAAGATGAAATGAGTTAATATAAATAAATTGCTTAGAATGATGCCTTGCACATAAGCACTGAATATATTATAGCATTTATTATTAGCATAAGTTATATAAATTGTTACTAAAAGAGTATTTAAATCTTTGCATCTCCTTGGAAGGACTCCCCAGTGCGCTTAGCTTCTTCCCACATTTTTCAATCTAACTAGAAGCTCAACCCTTAGCCACCCCAAACTCATCCATATATTTTATTAAAACTTCTTCAATCCAGGAAAATCATTCGGTCTATCTTGTTCAGCTGCATTTGTTTAAACTTAACGAGAAGGATATGTTAGTCCCTAACCCCAATCTTATGACATATTCTTTTTTTTAACTCAAAAATCATATTCAGAATCTGGTCTTAGTTTTCTGATTTAACAATGAAACTGGGACCAAGGGAGCCTGGTGTCTGGAGATTAACTGCATGGTTTCACTTTCTGATTTCCAGAACTCTGGCCTCAGAGAGCACAATAAGAGAATTTCTTTCTTTCTTTTAACTTTTCTCTTCTCCCCTCCTCCTTTTCCTTCTCCTCCTACCTTCTCTCTCTCTCTCTTTTTGATTGTATCAGCAAATCTGAAGGTTTTCTCTAAAACAAAGTCATCTTTATCATATCCCAGGCCAATACATTGTAGCTTGAGTTACTGTGAGTGAGACTGGGCTCCGATTTTTTCTGAAAAGCAATTATGTCCACGTTCCAGAGGTGAACTAAAAATTTTCCATGTCTCTCCCTTTCTTCTTCCTACTGACTCTCTTATGTCTTTCTCTTCATTTTTATTCTGCCTCAGGTTTGGATTCCTGGCCTCAGGGTGACTTGGCTCTCAATAGTAATTAAACTAGGGCTCACATAAGTGATGCTCAATGATTGTGAGAAAAATCATGAATATATCTGTAAATTCGATGAGAATGTATTTCACAGTTGGTCAGTTCCACATAAGTAGTCAAAAACAATTTTTTTGCTTATTCTTCAAGTATACTGGGAATTTAACAAGGCCAAAGCTCTACACTTGCTTTTTCAAATAAGTATCAGCAAATATTTAAAAATGAATTATCTCAAAGTCATCTGCTGTGCACATTATTTATGTATATATATATATATTTAACATAAATGCAGATACCAAACTTGCTGTTTTTTTTGTACAGTCTTTCTTTTGTTTTGACTTTGCTAACTCTTATCCATTCAGCCAGCCAATACTCTACCAAGTAACTCACATAAACAATCTAATATTAAGCCTCTATAAATTTAACTATTTTGATTATATGGACAGAATATAAGGTTTTTTACTTATGTCTTTTAAATGGAATCATTTTCATGACTTTTTCTGCTATCCTCAGTGAACAATACTTTATGGAGATCATTCCACGTTTACTGATCTATGTGCAATTGATTATTTTTAATGACTCAATAATACTCCATAGGGGAGATATTTCACAATTTATTCAGTTATCCTTCAAACAATAGTCATTTACTTTATTTGTGCTTTTTTTCATCTACTAAAAAAAATGCTTGCAATTAAACTTTTGATACATATATCACTATCTAATACTGTTTTATTTCTGTGGAATAGATATTGTGGTATAGGATTGTGTGTTTCAAAGGAAAATTTATTTTAATAAATTTTATTTTGTTCTGCTCAATTGCTTGTCTTAAAAACAATTCACATTTTTACAAGCAATATGTGAGAGAGTGTCATTTTCTAGTAATCTCCAACAGCAATAACACCTCTATGTCTTTTAAAATTTTTAACAGTTTGATACATATAAAATATAAAAAAAGGTAATAATAAGTCAACATTTATTATCTTTATTTGCATTTTTCTGAATATTAGTGCATTTAATGATTTGGATTTCTTTTTTGATGAATTTCCTATTCATATCACTTGACCATTTTTTGTGTTAACTTTTTTTCTCTTTCTTTTCAAAATATAAGGACACTTTGCTTATTATCTACATTACAAATATGTTTTCCATTGCCATGGATTTGTTATTAATATTGATGTAGGCTAGTATTACTACCTCCTATTTTATCTGTTGTTCTTTTTGAATTGTTATTGTTCTTTGGCTACATGCTGGGCTTTAATTTTAGTCAAAGTTGTGATGGTTCTGCAGTGGTAGAAACCCAAGCTTTCCCTACATGAACCACCAGAAGAAGATACACTGTATCCCCCTGCAGATGTACATATAGGAATATTCCCACCTCTTTCTTTTCCATGTATTCACCAAGAATTACAGAGAAAGAGAGGATTCAGCTAACCTATTCAACTCTTTTGGGGTTAGTAAAACTACTTAATATTATTGTTAAATACTAAAATTTCACTTGGGAATAGACAAGAGGCAAAGCTCTATAATCTATTTGCCAGATACCTGCCCAAAACACTGGAGGGGAAAGCAAAACACCAGTTCCTTTTTCACTAGAACTCAAGATTTCATTTCCTTGTGAGCTCAAATTGTCATTTCACTCAGAAGAGGCAGATTTTATTGTCTTTTTAATGTAAAGGAAAGGAGATAACTTGGGGTCATAGTCTTCCCAGAATCCTTGCTTCACTCCGTGTTTAAAGCTATTTTATTGTTGTCATTAAGGGAAAAAAAATGTCCTAGGATTAATTATGTTTAATTAACATTCTCATGTGATAGCTCTAATTAATCTATTATTTTACTGCTATTAATATAGGACATAAGTATATTTATGGAACACTGCCTAAGATATCTGATCAATTTGATATAACAATACATATTTTCTTTAAATTTGGAAACTATGAAAATCAGGTCTGTTTTATAGAAGGAGGAATGCTTTATCCAGGTCACACAATGAGTTGACATTTCTTTGTCATTTTGTTGTGTGTAGTACCTATGATGAATAAGAATTTAGGTTGTCACCATTATTTTCAGTAATGAAAATACAATTGTGTAAACAAAATACAGTTTGGGGAATCATTAGTGCTTCCCAAACTGAATAACTCAGTTACAATGAATTCATTATGTGAAGAAAAATGACTGACGCAGCCCAAACCTCTGATTTTGTATGCATTAGAATTACTGTTCTAGATAAAGTGGGGAAGGGATGAAAGGAATTAATCATTTTTATTAATATGATATTCAAAAAAAGTGCACTTTTTCCTCATTTTCAGGATTAACATATCATATCCGACACATTTATTTTTGTCCTTCACAGTGAGTTACGTTTCATCTTTTGGGTTATTGGCACAAGGAAAAAGAGATAGTCTTGCTCAGGGCCATTAACAGTTTCATATATCACTTTTTAACTGTGACTCAGCATCTCCATTGCATAAGTTCAATTTCTAACTGTTCAGCATTATTCATACATTTGTAGCACAATTCAGAGAGGTCAACATTTGTGCTCTTTCCACCATAGAAGATTACCTGTAAAGATCATTCTTCTCATAAATCAACATAAAATATTTCCTGAAACATTTTAAATATAATAAATACATTTCACATCATAAATGTACTTAACAAAATATAGTAATATATTTGTGATCTTTGGCCAAGTCACAATCTCTATTGACTCATTTTATTTATGTATAGAACTATACTTAGTACTAACTATACATACATACTGTTTAAACTACGGATGTCTTAGAAAAACTTTCTTTTACAAAATGTTGTATTTCTGTGTACCCTAAAGTTAGTATAAAAAGCAGAATTTGACTTTTACCAACTACTATTAATTTAAAAACAGTTCAGCAAATAGAGGAAGAACAACTTCTATTTTCTGATTTGCTCTGTTTCCAGTAAACAGCATCTTTTCTTCTTCATTGCTATTGTCCTTGATGGAAGAGCTGAAGTGGATTTTACAATCTTAGTAAAAGAAGGGATATTGTTGTTTGGACTTTTATAGCAATTGTCATGGGGAAGCATTCTATACTTTTTGTGTGTTTCTGAGCATGCAAACAAGATATTTTATCGGTTCTAATTATTTTCCCATTATGGTTTCAAATTGTGATTTTAGATCTGTGATATAATAGGTCAAAAATTAGTTGCCAAACGAACATAATCTGCAGGAAAATAGGAAATAGAAACTTATATTTATGATGACTTTAAAGTCTGCCATCCTACATGTTATATACCAGCACTGTTTTTGAAGACTTATCATGAATATTTGCCTTTTATAAGTCTGTGTTATTTGATCCGTAAGCAAGAATATTTTACAGAAGTTTAAAAATTGCATCAGTAAAAATAAACTATGTGTTTTTTTTTTTTTTCCTGATCTTAGAGTTAGTGACTTCCCCACTTATCTTTTTATTCGTGACTGTGGTTGCTGAAAATACATCTGGGTTTAACATGAAAACATTATCTTTTTGATAATGCATGAATTTGTTAGATAAGGTGGTTTACATAGTGAAGACTTCCATGTAGACTCTCTAAATATATCACAAAAAGTTACAGAAAAGCTCTTTTGGACATGTTTTTATTAAGCAGCATTAACTTGTTGGAAATACCAAGTTATTTGTCTTATAGATTTACTCAAATTGGATGTGGCAAATTGCCTCTTTGTAGTCTCATTTGCTTGATGTCTCTATTCACCATATTTGTGAATGGTAAAATGGTAATTATATCTAGAGGTTTGATTGAGTTGTAGTCAACATTTGGAGACAAGAATAATAATGATTCTTTGTGTTTCCCATTGGATAAAATTATGAAACACAGAATGTCAGTTGTTCCACTTTTATTAATGTAAACATTGATCGGTGGGTAGACTACTGTCAGCCTGATCACTCCACTACAAAATCCCCCATCAAATTTTCATCTAATCATTTAGAATCGTTTTGATCATTGTTTAGATTGATTGCTCCATTATAAGTTGCAAAATAATAACATTCTAACTATTTTTCCTTCTGAATTTATGAGATAAATTCTTCTAAATTTCTAAATTGTAAAGAAAATTTTCCCTCCTTAACTATCTGGTTATGCTGAAATAAAATCAGTAAGGTAGATGAGATAAATTTCAACTTGGGCCAGGGGCAGAGCCTTTGAGAGGCCTCCCACTTTTAAGGTTTGCTAGATTTCTTGCTTTCTAGCCCAAGAAGATGCCCATCTGGAACATTTCTCAAGGTCTGAATTAAACCATTTCTTAAAAGATCCTTGGTTCTTTTTATTCGGAAATGATGTTTAGAGGTTGTAGTCTAAGATGTAGAAATACGAACTACTGCTTAACAATTAATTTTTTACCCTTTTCAATGGAAATTAAGTATGTTTTAGAAATTAGTTTATGTACTTGTGTAGCTATTCCATTAATTTAATATATAGCTAATTTGTTGTTTTATATTTTAAAAGACTGCTTTTCTTCTTTTTGACTGACTTTTTAACTTAATCCAGGTAAATTTCATACTAAAAAAATTTAAAAAGCATGAAAAATGAAATTACAGGCTAATTTTGTTTATAAGTTCTAATTATAATAAAATACCAAAATAAAGCTTCCATTGTATGAAAAATAATACTATTTAAAGACCCAGTTCAAATTAGGTTTGTTAAATTATGTTAAATTAGGTTACCACTTAAAAATCAATGTACATTACCTATTAATAGATAAATGAGATTTTTTTTTTTTCTGATGAGATTAGCCCTGAGATAGCATCTGTTGCCAATCCTCTTCTTTTTGCTGAGGAAGACTGGCCCTGGGGTAACATCCGTGCCCATCTTCCTCTACTTTATATGGGATGCTGCCATAGCATGGCTGACAGGCAGTGCGTCGGTCTGTGCCAGGGATCAGAACCTGCAAACCCCGGGCCGCTGAAGCAGAGCACGCGAACTTAACCACAATGCCACTAGGCCGGCTCCTAAATGAGAAAATTTCTATGGCCATTTTTATAAAGGCATAGAAAACATTTTAAAATAAATATCGATTTATGATTAAAAAAAGAAGACTTTTAAGATTAGGAATGGAAGGAGACCCCTTTAACCTGGCAAATGAATACATAAATAATTAAAGCTAATATCATATTTAACAGTGAAACACTGAAAACCTTCCCTTTATATTGTAAGTAAAGCGAATATTACTACTATCACATGAACAGTAAGTGTCAGTTTGGAAAGACAAAATTATTTTATAAATTATAACTATTGTAATAATCAAAACAAAAGTCTATTTTCAAATGATATGATTGAGTATATAGGGAATTCAAAAGCATACACAAATAAATTCTTATTTATGATACATTAACAACTTTGATAAAAATAAAAAATTAAAATTAGTTATATTTCTATGTACACTTAGGAAATAAATTTATAAGAATATACTCTAAAAAAACAATGAAAATAAATTTCAAAAATAAATATAATAATATACTTGTAGGACCTCTGTGGAGAAATTTAGCATTGTTTTAAAGAAACAATTTAAGAATCTTAAATATTAAGAAAGATATATCATGTTCATTGATGTGAAGATGCAATATTTAAAAGTTTCAGTTCTCCCCTAAGTATCACAAAAATAACGATTCTCCCCATATTAATTTATAAATTTAATGAAATTAAAACAAATAATATCAATAATTTTTGGATGGATTTGACAAAATTCAAGACCTAATATGAGCCAAGACATTCCTGAAGAAGAACAAAGACAAAGTTAGGGGAACTGTTCTACCAGATTTCAAGTGTTTTATAATTTTATTTTTAAGACTGTGTAAAAGGATTCAAGATGGATAAACTGATCAACAAAACAATAGAGAGATCCTAGAAATATATGAATTATATGAATGCTTGTTATATTACAAATGTGGCCCTGCAGTACGATACACCTGATTATTTAATGATGGACTGTAGGAAAAGTGGAAAGAAAAGTAGATCTCTACATAACCCTGTAGACAAAATTTTGTTGCCAATGATTAAATTAAAAACTTAAGTGAAAAATGCCAATCTATAAAATTTTAGTGTGAAAATATAGGAGAACGTCTTTAGGATCTGGTGTCAGATTTTGCTATATAACAAACCTCAGCTAAATTTAGTGGCTTTAACCAAGAGTAATGTATTTGGTTTATGATTCTCTTGGTCGGATATCTGAGCTGGGCACAAATGGTTGTTTCTTCTTATCTTAGTTAAACTCACTCATACATTTGCAGTCAGTCACTGGTCAGTTAAATGGCTCTGCTTTTGGAGGTTGGTTGGGGATATTGACTGAGGCAAGTAGAGGTGACTCTCAACATCCATCAATTAGCCTGAGACTGTTCATATGGCAGAAAGGAAGGATTCCAAGAGAATGACTGGAAGAACACAAAGCTTCTTAATGCCTAGATATAGAACTGACATATTGTCACTTTCAAAGTAATAAAGCAAGTCAAGGCAGCACAGATTTAAGTGGGGATATGCATTCAGCCTTTTGTTGAGAGCAATTACAAAGTCACATTGCAAGCCCATGAATACAGGGAGAAGAATAATTGTAACCATTTTTGCAAACAATCTATCACAGTCTAAATTCAAGTTACAGAAAGATATTATAAACAGGGCATAAATTTTCAAGCTATGAAAAAATGATTAAATAAAATTAACTCAACTGAATAACTTTAAAAAAGAATACCTTATAAAGTAGATATAAAAAATAGTAGACATTTAGAAACCCATTCATCTGAAAACGCATTGGCATAAAAAGTATATAATGGAAAATAACAGTAAAGAAAAGAATTTATAAACAAAATCTAATAAAAATAAATAAAAGACACAACAGCATTTAACAGCAAAGAAAACATAAATGGCAAATCAATCTATAAAAAGATTCTTATACTTATTAGTTATCAGGTAAATGCAAAGTATTATCATAATGTGAAACAATTTTATTGCATCTAGATAGCTAAACATTAATAAATTGGACCTCATCAAATGTTAATGAGAATATAAACTATTATATAGTGTTACTGTACACACATATTTGGTATGAAGTACCCCTCTGCAATGTAGAATAAAACATTTCTTTCCTGTTAAAATAGATACAATCCAGCGACTTGCTTTGGCCTATGAAGTATGAGTGGAATTTGAGATTGGGGCTACTCTGTCCATTCAATTTCCAGAGTGATGCTATCATGTAGTGGATCCACAGCCATGCCATAACAGATATCCAATGTGAATGAGGAAAAAATCCTTTTTGTTCTAAGCTACTGAGATTTGAGTGTCATTTGTTGTTTTTGTATAAGATTGCTAGATTAATGGCTGCCAATGAGTCACATCTTTTGGTGTCCATGCCCTTGTGTAGTTCCCTTCGAGATTACTCAGGGCTTGGCTACATGAATTTCTTTGACCAATGGGAAATCAACGAGTGTGATGCAAACAGAAGCTTGATAAAGCTTTAACTATTGTAACACTGCCACCTTTTGAACAAACCTGGTCTATCTTTCTTGAGGATGTGATCCCATGAGGAGAAAGACTACTTGGGGAGAAAAGTCAGCTATCTTATCCATTCCAGATATTCAAGCTGAGGAACAAAGATATGTGAGTGAGGCCATTTATGTCATATAATTTTAATGCAACAGCAAATGAAAAAAATAATTGACCTTTCAGAGGTCAATATGGAAACATATATTAAAAGCAATAAATTGATTTACTCTTGGTACCAATATTCTATACTGAAAGATGTGACTACTTATATCTTTAAATATTGTATATATTTAAGTATTGTACTTATAAACTAAAAGCTACAAAATCAAGGAAAATTAAAGAATACCAAATTAAATAGAAAGATAAAAGATGTTTCTGTATTGGGAAATTCAATATTAAGTGGCAATTCTCCCAATTGATCAAAGGATTCAATGTAATTCTACTCAAAATTCTTAGTAGGTTTTTTTGAAGAAAGCTAATTTCAAAATATATAATAAAGGCGAGAATCTAGAATAACCAAAACAATATGCAAAAGAAGAACAAGGTTGAAGGAATTACACCCCTGTTTTTGACACTTAGAGCAAGGCTATAGAAATCAAGTCACTACGGTATTGGTGAGAGGATAGACTTATAGATCAAATAAATAGATTGGAGAATTCAGAAATAGACTCACTCTTAGATGGTCAAGTTATTTTTGACAAAGGTGTAAAAATATAATGCTTAATTAAAGAAAAATTGGATACAACTACTTTCATTTTACTAGAGTTACAAAAAGTAAAAAAGCAGGTTAAAATTTTTGGCTTGAGAAAAACTAGGTTTTAAATTTGAAAAGTTGATAAAGCAGTTTTTGATTTAAAATACAAATAACTGTTAATAGTTATCACTATGTTGTTCAAAGTCTCCTATAGGTTTTTAAAAACGTGTATTCACAGATGACATACCTCCTAGATTCCCAGCAGTCATTCCCCAAGCTGCTGGAGATGGCTGCTGCCAGCACCCAGCTGAGTCCCTCTCCAAGAAATGCCCTGGGCTAAATAATCCTCACCGATGACTTGTTGGTGTGGAGATGTAAATGTCTGGCCTTCTAGCCTTAGTGCAGGACAACTCTGTAACGTCATGCCAGCTCCAGAGCTCCCTCTGCTGCTCTCACTCCCTCACAGGTGTCAACCCTAAGGACTTGCCTCAATGAATGCCCTGCGAGCAAATCTCTAACTCCAGGTCTGACTCTCAGAGTACCTGATTTACAACAAATTCTATTCTGCAAGAAAAGCTCCAAATCTCACTTCTTGTGTCTTAGTATTCACAGATCTGTGACACTTTTAAGCAACTATGAGTTAGAGACAAATTTATAACTCTCCTACTCAGTTGGTAAATTTTTCGCTCTTAGACACAATGGCTTAATTTTTCTTACCATTTGTTCCCGGTTACTCAAGTGACTACTTAACATCACAGTTCAGTGTTTCTAGGCACACAGCCAGATTACAAGTCCAGCTATGGATTCTAACATTATCCTCCCCGAAGCCAAATACACTTAAATGAGTATTTAATTGAATTAATTAGAAAATTATCACTTAGTTTAAGTAACTTAATTGTTCTCAGCATTGGCAAGAATCCCTACATTTATAAACTGAATTAAATGTGTGTTACCAAGAGCAGGGCAACATAAATCCAACCTAGAATGTTAAAGTGTAAATGAAGTGTTGTTAAAGGAGTTATAATGTTACATGTATAGATAAAAAGTAGATGAAGATATATTGCATATGAACTTTAAGTGCACCGGAAAGCAAGAGTTTATAACTAAAAGGTATGATGTTTATCTTTTGCATCTGTCATTTTTCAGAAAATATAATTTATTTCTACAAACATTAATATCTATAATTAAAAGTGGAGCTCATATTTCTTTTATTAAAAGCCATGTATATTAAATATGACATTCAACATGTGTTATATTTGAAAATATAAAATGCTTTATGTGCAGGTGTGTTTTTAAATCACAAAAATATTATTGTTCTATACATGAAATTCTACTTATTACTTTTACACTCAAAACTGTGTCTTTTAAGGTCTACCAGTTTTAATACTTGTAAGACCAATTTACTATTTCTGATAGATTTGCAATACTCCTTTGATTTACTTAACCTTTGCTAATTTATATATCCAGTATTAAGCACCTGGATTACCTCCAATTCCTTAATACCATAATTATGACAAGAACATCTTTATGCAGGTTTCTTTCTGTGCCTCTATGAGAGTTACACTGAGATATAATCACAAGTGGGGATTTATGGAATTTTAACATATTTAATTTTATTAACTGCTGCCTCTAACTTTTAAAATGGCTGCACCAGTTTACACCTTCATCAACAGCGCACACCTTTTCTGTTTCTCTATATCGTTAATGTTGTTGGAATTTTCCAAGTTTTTTAGCATTTTCTTTTTCATCTAGAGATAAGTATGTATATCAAGTTTTCTGATAACCGGGGAGATTGAATATAACTTCATAGTAAATATCACTTTCTATTTGCTTTTCATTTAAAATTTAGCCTAATTCCCAATACATATGAAAACCTTATAAAGCAATTGTTAAAATTTGTATACAATCTCATTTTAAGTGTCACAGTTGCTTAATTAGTATTCCCTGATTTCACTAGATTTTTTATTCACTTTCTGTTATGAATAACACTCTGATGAATATCTTTATAGGAGTTCCTTTTCTATTTCTAATTATTTCCTTTAGGGAGGAAATTGTATAATTTTGCTTACTCTTCACATTGTAACGATATTATACACATTATACACATGCAGAGTTGTTGCATTAATTTATAGTTATGTTTTCAGTGTGAGGAGTGCTTATCTCATGGCATTTGCCAATTTTTCCAAGTTGTTATATTTGGAGAACGCAAGAGTTATAATTCTGTTTTGAGAGGGTCATAGTTTTCAATAAGATTTCTTGGCCAACTTTTCTCTTGTGATTACCCAAGGATGTTCTCCAAAAAAATGTTCAAAATATCCCTTCAAAAGATATTTTTTACCTACCTGTCTGGGACAACATTCTTCTTTCTTCCTGTCCCCTAAATAAATTTTAATTGAAATAAAAAAATATTATTTTTCTTCATAGTTTCCATACTTCTCTATTAAAGAAGAAAGACTCTTGCTTACTGAAGGAGAAAGTATTTCAATTGATACAACAAAAGATTAACAAAGGGTTGGGGAGGTGTCAGTCTTGCCCACTGAAGCCTATGGAAGGTAGGATGGGTTATGGAGGGTGCCATCTCAGTAGCTCTGAAGTTAGGAGAACTGGTAAACAGGGGAAGTAGTTTGGCAAGGTGTTAATATGGGGGCATAAACTGAATCCCTTCTGTAGTCTTAAAACTAAAAAAATTAAGTTCCTTTTGAATTTCTTTTGACAACTTAATTTTTGTTTTTTTGTGAAAGCTTGAGACCTAAGCTATATGCTACTGAGTTCATTAAGGTAAAGTTGTGAAGTAGAACTTAACATATTAGGACAAAACACACGTTCTTAACTTTATACCCTCATTCAATGATGCTGAAGAATTTTAATTATTGTATTTATTTTTGGTTAGGATATACCTATTTACTTTACTTTGCCTTTGATTTTTGTTTTTACTTTTAAAATCCAGTCCTATTTGTTCACTCTTGATCTCTTCTGTTATGTTTGGGTAAATGACATATTCCCCCACCAAAAGACGGTCTGAAAAGTAGAGAAGCCTCTCCCTTGGGCTTGACTGTTAAACTTTCCATATAATAGTAAATTCTATTTCTTCAATTTTCTGATAAAAAATTGTCCAGAATAAAGAATCTTTAAGATTACTTTGAAATAAAGGAAGATACTAAAGGCAAAAGGCAGAGGGAGCAGGAATCCAATTTTGAAAAATAAAATTCGTATTCTCATGAAATGACAAACAATTTTGTAGTAATTTATTTTGACTTGAAGAATTAAGGCATTTATTCAAAAACGATTTTGATGGAAAAAGAATTAAAGGGAAGTTGTTTTGTACTCTAAGTGCTATTGCATATAATATTTCATTTAACAATCATATTTGAAGAAGCTGCTAATAAAATCTTTATTTTACAGAGAAGGAAATAGAACATGAGAGGTCTTTCTCAACCAGCCCAGTTAGAATCTGGTTAGAATCCCTCAACATTTCTGACTGAAGGTTGAGCATAATCTCTATGATATATAATTGACTATAGAAAACTCTTTAGAAACATAAGTAACTTTATATTATGAATATTCTATAACTTTTTTATGTGAGAAAAACGTTAAGTATATCTAAGACCAAAGCAAGCATATTTACTATTCAGCATCATAATAGTGAAATATTGCTTTTCACCTCTCTGAAATGGTGACATTATTTTTCAATAAAATCTGCATCTGCAATTTCTGTTTCCTCCAACATCAGTGAAAAACTATCACTTTTATTTTTAAGTCTGCTGGTCTGAGATTAATATGTAAGGAAAAAATTTTACTTTGCATAAGACTAGGTCAAGAATAAAACTAAAATATGATGTTTTAAGGACGTACAATTAATTCTTTCTCAATGTATTAAAGATATGAATTCATCACTTTAACGTATCAAAGATAGATTTGCAAATTTGAAACCAGTGTAATAATCATTTTCAGCATATCTTCTCTAAATTAAATATTTTTATGCCCAGCCTAAGTTAATTCTTCAACTGAGTGAAACTCTTATAAACTTGATGTAAATTAATATCTGTGGGTGGTCTTCTATTATAATAGAAAGCTAATATGAAAAAAGTTTTTTTCTTCAACTCCCATGGATTAAGTGAGATTTCTCTAAAACCTGGTTTCAGCATTACTTTCCTCTGGTCTATTTTAAGCAGGCAAGCAGAGCATTCAAGCTAAATGTAGTTTATATTCCTGATGTGACATGTTAACCAATTTTGCTAATATTAATATTTTATGAAAATTTTTTTCACACTTCTATTTATTTCTATTTTTTAAACTTTAATTTCTAAAAATTAAGTAACTGTATAGCATGGTATTCTCTGTATGCCTGATGGTATTTGAAAATAATTCCTTTTTTCAAATAAGCAGGGCAAATTTTTTCTAATGTTACTAGGAATTTTTTATTATAATGGTATTTCTTATGAGTGATAATGGTATTTCTTATCAATGCATTGCCTGGCTGTCAAGCCCACATGGTCTAAATGGGAAAGCGTTTGCTGTTTTAAGACACTGAAAAGCTAAAGAAAACAAAATCCTTGACCTATGCACTGCTTTGATTTCTATCAAATGTGACTATGGAAAATACATTATTTGAAGTGAGAAGCAAAGAAATGCTCTAAAAAGAAAGCCTATATATCTTGTTTAGTTTTCTTACTTGTGCTATGCTAGAGAAAAAAGCTAATTCTGTTATTTACCATCCAAAACTATGTATGCATAGGAAGGAGCTTAAGTAAATAATACTTCCTGATGTGAGTCATAGTAATTCCTATGGTTAATGAATCAATGAAAAATTCAGTGAATCAAACACTGTGCTAAGCCTTTAGATATATGTTGTCAGTTATAATATTCACACTAACCCATTGGTTAGGCATTATTTTCAGTCAACACATCTGGATTAGGAAGCTTTAATGACATGCCCAAATAATACAGCTAGAACGTGACAATAAAGACATAAAAGATATAAACCTGAGCCATCTAACTCCAAATACTGTGATTACACAGTACACCATGTTAGTCCTCAGATGGTCAGATTCAAGATATGTAACAACTGATTTATGGCTACGCTTGCCTCTGCAAAGGATTGATCAGTAAAATAAGAAAGCAAACAACCTTCAATACAGTCAGTGATGATATAAGAGAAGCTGAAATTAAAGGAACAGATGACCAAAGACTTATATTAAGGGAATAGATGGACAAAGAAAAGAATATAAATTTTAGACTACATTCAGGGGATGAAATGAAAACACAAGCAAAACCGAATCTCAATTAGCATAAGACAATGTATATAAAGAAGGTATTTAGAAAAGAAGAATAGAATAGAAGTCTGTAGGGATATATATATTTTTAAAATATCTCCATATGACTTCTTTTCCCCATAATTTGGGATTATCTGAACATGACCCTTATACTTCATTAATGGTCAGACACATCTAGTAGTATTCAACCAGGAGTATTCCTGCTTATACCCTGAAAAGAAAGGTCTCAATATTGGCTTCTTGTACAGAAACTATTAATCTATTACACCATGATCAATAGCAGGGGATGGGATATTTTTGGAATATTTATATTGCTTAAATAGGATACCGTTTTTAACAATGTCCAGACAATACACTTGTTTCTGTTATTTTCTAAAGCAACATCAACACACACTTATTTTGTTTGAAAATACTTTCACTAACTTAAATGTTATTGACCTACTCTCACATCTATTTAGTTAATAACACTTGTTAGGTCATGAGTGGTGTGTATTTTGCTTCACCAAGTAGATTACTTTCTTTAATAATTTGACAACAGTTTTCTAAGCAGGTATTTTCTGATTACCTGTTTACAATCTCTTATCCATATTTGGTATATTTTCTTAAGAAAAAAAGCATTGCTATATAAATAGAATGATTTCCTTTAAAACTCTGGTGACTCCATTTAGAGAAATTCACTGAGTATTAGTATATTATGTGATATTCTTACCTGCACTTTTTGATGCTATTTCTGTTACCTTCAATTGAAATGTGTATCTAGAGCTGTCATCTGAAGAGAAAAAAGTAAAAGGAAAAAATAGCATGCAAATATATAATCACTCTGCAAACATATGCAAGGATAAATAGATGATATTTTCCATCTGGACTGATAGAAAATGTAGGAAAAATGTGTTCTCTCATGAAGCCGCCTCTTCCAGGCTGTTTTTGCATAGCGCAGATATGAGCCACTCCTCTTTTCCTTGTGCAGAGAAGAATCTGTGTGATAGCAGTTTCTCCACAGTTCCATATTTAGGAAGTGTATTGGTGGGCAGCTACCACCATTTCCTATTTCTATTTCAGACTTCAGAATTTATTTTTTTCCAAGTGGACGTTCTATCACATTGGTTACACTTTTTTTTTAAAGTAAACATAAAGGAACAATAGTTAAAGCAAGGGCAATGCACATTGATTCACTAATCTCTAATTTTGGCTAAGTACAGATTTATAATAATCAGTAGCAAAATGTCTCATTTTTATTTAAGAATGTTAATCCATATAAATGTAGAGGCAGGACTATCAACAGTATGTGTCAAACTTAAAGTGATGTCTATCTAAAGTAGCCATCATGTCCAAATTAATACTGCAGCATGAATTCAGTATAGAAAAAAATGTAGTACATTCTGATCTTGGATTCAGATATTTATTCTAATTTGTTATTGATTTCAGACAAACTTTGCCCATATTGTTATTCTTCTTTATATCACAATATAAAATATTTACATTTGAAGAAAAGAAGTATCTACTCTCATAACAAGTTATATATTCTACAACCTTCAACAATTAAATAATCAAATTTTAACTTGCAGAATTTTTTGTTTTTGTTGAGGAGGATTGGCCCTGAGCTAACATCTGTGCCCATCTTCCTCTATTTCGTATGAGGGTCACCACCACAGCATGGCATGATGAGTGGTTTAGGCCCGCATCTGGAATCTCAACCAAAGAACCTAGGCCACCGAAGCGGAGTGTGCCTAACTTAACCACTATGCCACCAGGCTGACCCCTAGAGAGGTTTTCTGAAGCCTAAAAATATGTAGGTATAAGAAATGAGATGACAATTTACTCTGTTCATCAGAGTAGGGCAGCCTTGAGGAACTCAGATGGGCTGTTGTTCAGTTGTGCTGGTCCATGGCGATGGGAATCTTGGCCAGTGTAACCTCTACTTTTCATAAAGTTGACTGAAAAATTCACTAGGAATGTATGTGAACTCAAAAAAATCTAAGTTTATTTCTCTTACCACAGCAAAGGATAATACACTGCAGAGAAACCAGGGGAGCATCTTGGTAAAGAGCAGTAGAGAAGGGCCTTATATTAGTTTCCAATTGCTGCTGTAATAAATTACCACAAACTCGGTGGCTTAAAACAACACAGCGTATTGTCCTACTTTTCTGGACGTTAGAATTCCGAATGGGTCTCACTGGGCTAAAATGAGTGTTGGCAGCTCTGTGTTCCTTCATGAGGCATCCATGTGCCTCCCTTTTCCAGCCTCTCTTGGTGGCTTGCATTCATTCCTTGGCTTGTGACCTGTTTCTCTATCTTCTAAGCCATCAATCACATCACTCTGACCTCTGCTTCTGTTGTCACATCTCCTCTGACATTAACTTCCTTGCCTCCTTCTTATGCTTATAAACATCCTTGTGGTTACGTGGGGGAACTTTGTATAATCCAGTTATCTTCCCATTTCAAATCCTTAATTTAAGCAAATCTGTGAAGTTCCTTCTGTCACGTAAGGTAATATGCTTATACATGCCAGGAATTAGGAAGTGGACATCGTTGAGTGGGCCATTATTCTGACTGCACAGGCCTCTTATCGGGTTTTGAGCTTTTGCTGGGCTAAGGAGGGATTCAGTAATTAAGAGCCAGTTCCGGACTGGGTACCATTAAGAAGTGAGGGGAATCTCATGGTTATGTATCTCATGAGTTTTATCCAGGAGGCAGCATGATGAAAGCAGGAATAGAGTTATCACCTGTAAAAGAAGGGGATGGTAAACAGGAAAAAGAGGATTTTGACTCCCATTCCCATGCATACGAATGTAGAAAAAGTCTTCATCTAGACGGAAATGCAATTATTGTTGCTGAACTTCCGTAAGAGAATGCAAAGGAAGACTCCAAGACACCCAGAATGTAAATACAGTCACTGCTTTTACTGTGTTTGGGATCTCATCAGAGAATTGAACTATAATCTAGTTATCTGAAATATTATCTGTGAAATCATAGTTTAATGTGTTGGTTTGTATAGATATTAATAAATACATAAGTAAATATATAGCTATTACAATTTTAAAATGTCAAAACAGTTAGTGTCCCAGATCATTTTTAGATTGCCACTTGTAAAAACATCATGCAGATGAGACATGTTCAGGGAAAAGATAAATAGCATAAAGGCAGTTTTAGAAGGATGATGTTCAAGAATAGTTGTATATAAAGTATAATGAGACAGAAAGCTTGAGACAAGATTGTGCTTCATTTAAAGTACTAGATTATAGAGGAGAATTTAATCTTATAGTCCATAATAACTGAAAACATCACTTTGAGATGGGTAGTAACTTGAATGAAAGTGGTATTTAATGAAGACTGATCTAGGAGTGTCATTGTGATAAATTAGAATGGACTCTGATAGAACATTTAGAACACTACTATAATTATACAGATGTGAAGAGAGTAATGCCTAAACAACAGAGTTAGACTGGAAAGGAAGTGACAAATGTGAGTGTTATTGAAAGAGCAGAACTTTTAGATTTTGAGGCAAGACTGCATATGTTAGAGTAGTGGGAAAGAAAATGCAAAGGTGATTCTTCAATTTGGGGAATAAATGATTAAACACATGGACATAACTATGGTTAAAGGATAGGGAGAACAGTTTTAGCCATGGAGGTTTTAGGTGCATTTGGATAGCCAATTAAAACTAAGTAGAAAGCATTTGTATACATGTTCAGTGCTCATTAGGGAAAAAAAGAAATGGGGATGTAGATATTTTGAGACATATGCATATAGTAATACATTTAATAATAGACACATGCTATTAGGACACATGCTATTATATATATATATATATATATATATATATCTCCTTTATATGTATATGTCTCCTTTATATATAAATAAAACTTGAGCAGTCCCTTTTTGGAGGTGCTAAAGGAAGAGGAGACATTGAAAGGGACCTGGAGAGGCATGAGGAAAATTGGAGTCCTGTAAGTATCACAGGGAAAAGATGAGCTTATCAAGAGAAAAGACATATTCAGGGATATTAAAGGCTTCAGTGAAGCAAAGGGAACAGTGATTGTGGAAAATACCATCAGATATGTGACAGTTATTTTATGTATCAAAAATAACTGCACTAAAGTTTTTTAAAATAGCCTCTCTTTTGCTACTTTTCTACTTGGCCTGACTAACCTTGTTTATAAATGATATTTAGCAAAATATTAAGACTATAGAAAAGTAATGGAACTAATGTAAATTTTTGTTAAAAATGTGCAGAAAGGTTTTCATGATCAAAAAAATAGGTAAACGGTGTTAAGTTTAAACTTTGTAAGAAATATGAAAAGTCATAAAACATGAAAATTTTCATGTATTCTTGTGGGTTTTAAAGTAAATTGATGGAATTTGTTGTAATCAAACAGAAGTTTATTTGATTGTAGCCATTTTTCTAATTAACCTTTAACAACATCCAGCAAAATGGTGGACGACAAGATCGATTGGACAAGAGACCTTTCCATTTTATATTGTTTGTCCTTGTAAAAGTTTATAAACAAGTGCTGCTTTCAGTTTGGATTTTTAAAATTTATATTCCAAACTTCCCTTTCTGGGACTTTAGGTTATTTTTAAACTGGTAGCTTAGAGCAAACTTTTCCCCAGAAAGCTCTTAAAAGCGTGGAGTAAAACATACATTTCTAAGTAAATCAAAATTTGAAGGACTGATACTTCTTTCCTTTAATTCAGGCTGCCTGGGATCTAGTACCCGCTCAACAACTGGAGTCTGACCAATAAAAGTGTATGTGTACTGCGTTCGCAGTAAGATTTAACTGCTTACTGAAAAATTATTTCAGCTTCCTTACATTGGAAGTAATTGTTGGAAGAAAGATTCCCTTGAAAGAATCAAAGTCATAAATTTAATATAACAGATTCTGAAATGAGCAACTGAAAACAATGTGTTTTAGGTTTATGTCAAAAAATAATATAATTGACTTCACTGATAGATTTGCCTTATTTTCTTCTTACTAAAGTTTGATTCTACATTTTAATGACTTCAAGCCCTGCCTGTCTACTACTCTGAAATGTTACAATGAATATCTATCCGTGATGATCAAAGTTACCCAAAGTTATCCACATCCTTGTCCCGTCTCTTTTGCTTTGGTTCTAATTTATTTTTATTGATAAAATAGGCTGTAGTTTATTATTATGTTACAAAACATGTAGTTTATGCCCCATTAACTTCAATATTCAAACCTCAACTAATCTTAATTTCCAAATTTGGTTCACCCTGTTTCCTGTGTCTGTGAACAACACAATGATACTCCCAGTCTTGTTTTTGACTACTCACTGTTTCTTCCTCCCTAGCTCACATTCCTTATGCTCCATTTACCCTGTTGTCTTGTTGGTGTGTGCTGTCAAGTCCACTCTGACTCCTGGTGACCCTATGAATGAGTGATGTCCACAAGGTCCTGTCCTCAACAGCCCTACTCAGCTTCCACAGACTCATGCCTATGTCTCCTCTATGGAGTCAGTCCATCTTACATTTTGTCCTCTTTTCCTGCTGCCTTCTACTTTCCAAACATTATTGTCTTTTCCAGAGAATCCTGCCTTCTCAAAATGTGCCCAAAGTAGGACAGCCTCAGCTTTATCATTTTCGCCTCCAGGGATAGTTCAGGCTTAGTTTGCTTTAGGACCCACTTGTTTGTCTTTCTGGCAGCCGAGGGTATCCAGATAGCTCCCCTCCAACAGCATATTTCAAATGAATCATTTTTTTCCTGTCAGCCTTCTTCACTGTCCAGCTTCCTCACTTCTACATAGTACTTGGGAATATGAGGGTGTGGATAATCTTGGCCTTAGTCTTGAATGACACTTCCTCACACTTGAGGATCTTTCCTAATTCTTTCATTGTAGCCCTTCCAAATCTCCATATTCTCTTGATTTCTCGGCTGCAGTCTCCATTTAAATTGATGAATGAACCAAGGTAAACAAAATCTTTAACAATTTCAATGTCTTCATTGTCTACGTTAAAGTTTTCCTCCATAGTCATCATTTTTGTCTTCTTGATATTCAAATACAGTCCTATTTTGGAATTTTCTTCTTTCAAGTCATTGCTGCTTTCTGCCAGTAAGATGATATCATCTGCATATCTTAGATTGTTGCTATTTCTTCCACCAATTTTCACTCTTCCTTCATCTGAGTAGCCCAGTTTTTTGTATGATATGTTCTGTGTACAGATTAAACAGATAGGGAGATAAAATGTAACCTCATCTGACACCTTTGCCTATAGAAAGACATTCTGTCTCTCTCCATATTCTGTGCTGCATCACATCTTATATCTCTATCTCCATGGCCAATACCCTAATGCAAGCTGTCAATATCTTAGCTAAACGCACTTCAGCAGTCTTTCCCATCCAAAAACTATCCTCAAAAATGCTACAAGAATAATCTTACTGTAACACAGGTCTGATTGTGTATGCCAGAGCTCCTACAAAATCAAATGTAAGCGTATAGGATTTCAGAACATAGTTGTAATCTTGAAATCTTCTCCTATAAAATTATTGTGTATATTCTTTGCTCATATTTACTCTGTGACTTACCCTGTTCGCATAGATGCCAGTAGTTCTAATTTCCATGATAGATTTTCCATGCTGTTCTCTTCTTTTGGAATATCCTCATTGATGCCCTGTATTTGCTAAGATTGGGTTCGAAAAGCTTGTATCAAATGCTTGACTACAGTCTTATTAACAAATATGAGTTATATTTTACTCACTTAACAAGATGTCCTAAGGATGGTGGTATAGGGTTTGTGCTACTGCTTGAGAAAGTTAACAAAGATTAGCTTTAAAATTTTTCCCAAGCTCATCACTTCCTTCTCAGTCTTAACTGATGGTCATTATTCTCAAGTTTGGAAGGTGGTACCTTCATGAGTCATATCTAAACTCTAGTTAGGAAGAAAGAGAAACAGGAAAAATGGACACATATTTGAGTTTGTCTCTTTTACCAAGAAAATAATGGCTTTTCCACAAATCCTATCTAATAAAAATTCCCAGAAGTCCATTTGGAACTGGTTTCTATATGCAACCCTTGTTGTAAGATCATCTGGGGAACTAAATATTTCACATGTTGTCCATTGCTGCCGACTTCCCCAAGAAAAAATTGGTCTCTCTTATTAAGAAAAGAAAAGAGCATGTATATCAGACAATGTTGTCTGCAATATCCCCTACCTCCACCCCTCAACCATGTTTTCAATTCTCATTTATCATTCAAGTTCAAATTAAATTTGATCTTTAAAGTGAATCCTACTCTGATCCTACAATCTAGAATCATGTCTCCATGTCCTGAAGTCTCATAGCAATTTCTTTAAGTTTCTTCCATGATACCTATTCCCTCTTACCTTAAAAATAGTATGTTTTTCTACGTATTTATATATGTTTATGAAATAAAAATACTAATACAAACATAAGCCCAACTCCTCTGCTGTTCTATGAAGCACTCTGACACTCTGTTGGCTTAGTGAATTTGCAGTTTCTATCAGATTCCATGCAGTTGCATTTTGGTTAAGGAGCCAAAATTTCCCTATCCAGCATCCCCCTGTAAATTGTTCAAGTGTTCCTTAATAAAATAAGTCAAAATCATCAATCTTTCCTTCTTTTTCTTGTGATCCAGGAGTTCTGAGTGTTCTACCTATTTGGACAGGGTTTGTTCTCACAGGCTGAATCTGATGGGAGGCTGTGTAACATCTTGCTCCATAAAGAGAGCCAGTCCCAAAAGACAATAAATGGGCAATTCTCAAAGGATATTCTGACTTCAGTAGCAGGCCTGAAGTTTCTTTCTCAAACTTGCATTTTCAGTCTCTTTTTGGTTGTAAAATGGGCTTACTCATGCCTATGTGTGCAGGTTGGGGAAGAAAGGGCCCTTTATTTTACAAATAAAGCATTTGATAAAGACAGTGAGACAGCATAGCATAGAGATTATATGCATACATATATATCATCTTTATTAAATTCTCTATATATGTCTCTTGGAACCAGAGTGACACTTTAAATACGTCAGTAACTATTGCCACTCAGAAAGCCTCAGGATTGGTAAGCAAGCAATGAGTCAACCTAATAATCTCTGCAAATATATTTTGTTTATGAATTTTCAATATGAAAATTCTTGTGTAATATTATGAAAAGAGGTTGTCAATATTTCACACTGAGGGATAGAATTCTGGCTTTGTATTTGTGTAAACAAATGATTATTGAAATGTACTTTCCCGGACAAAAGAACTAATTTCTATCAAGGATGATGCTTATCTCCATCTCAACAAAAGGTAAAATTATTTACCTTTAAATTTCCTACTAAGAAAAAAAACTACCTGTCTCTGATTACTCTAAAATATAGAGATGGTTATGTGGAAAAATCATACATCTTTAAAATATACAGAAATTATTTATCTATTAATAGGGTGAACGTATGTCCTGTTTGGCCTGAGATAGGCTTGGCTTATGTCTGTTGTTCCTGAATAATTATTAATAGAGTCCTCTTTTCATTTTCATAAAAGCACCATTTTGGAAGGTAAATCAAGTGGTCATGCTATCTGTTTCCAATATAAAATGAGGTATTCAAATTAAGTGTATTTCTCCACTTAACTGAATCTTTTTGTTTCATTGTTCAGGTCATTTGTTTTAAATATAGTTGAAATATTGCAAAAAAGAAAAATCAAAACACCATATAACTTCCTTTCTTCTTAAAGAGCACACTGAAAATAAATTAATCATGCCTTATTTTAATGTAGTCTTTGGATAGTATTGTGGTATTTATGCCTTTGTCTCTATTATACAAACTTGACTTTTAATTCTATGATGGTTGATATTGCTAATATTTTATTCTTAGCAATTAACATTTATTCCTATCAATAGTTATCTACTTTTAGCAGCCATTTTCTAAGGCATTCATTTTAACCAGCTGTGGCTTCAATATGTTCAGTCTTGAAGTTTAGTGTTGCAGAGAATGAAGACCTACGTGGCAATTCTGACTTGGCATTTTTTTTATCCATGTATCTTTAAGCACTTTCCAAAATATTCTGAGTCTTAGCATCTTCATTTAAAAAATTAAATTGTTTTTAAAGTAGATCCTCTAGTATCTTGTTATCAATAAAAATTGCCTCAGATTGCTAGATTTCTTAGAGGAGGGTTTAGAAGAAATAATTAACATATTCATATTGTGGCTCTCTTTAATGAAATATATCACAATATTAGCTGAGTTGTCTCTCTCTAGGACCATTTTACTTATTTTTATATTCTGACCAGCTAGAATGGTTGATGATACCGAAAAATACTCATTCATTCACTGAATTGTTACGCCTGTCACTATTAGGTGCAATGGATGTAAAATGAGGAATATGTGGTTTCTACTTTTTTAAACTTGGGTAGTTTCATGGGGAAAAAAGTATGAAATATTGTAAAATAATGTCACTTATTTTTGTCAAAGGCCTACTTAATAATTAACACGTGTCCATGCAAGTATGCATCTGTGCATGCGTACAAACCACATACAAATATACTCCATCCCTATGCTATAGTCTAACGTAAAGTTTTGACAATGGAACTCTCCATCTATACACTGTCCTTGTTGATTAACTAAGATCCAGTAAGAGCTGCAGTGGATATTTGAGAAATTTTAGTCCTCTGAGTTGAAAGTATAGAAAGCAATGTGGAACTGAAAGAAATATTCTCAATTATAATATCTTTATGGTATGCTATAAATAATGTGTTCTACCCAGAAAAGTATTCCATCTAGGGGATACTGACCTTGACCTTGCCAATCAGAGGTGTCTGTATCTCCAGGAAACAAGTTTACTGAAACCAATTAGAATGTGTGCCTGATTCAGCAGATTGAAGACCCAGATTAGTGATAGCCCAGATGTACGAGTTTTTGTCCTATGATGACGTGAGAACTTCACCTTATCACAATTGTGCATATTTCGATAAACTGTTCTTGTCAGTTGTCAATCCATAGATTTTTCTTCTGGACACCTAGCTGAAACGAACAACCCAAGATAGTATTAAATGATATAATAAAAATATATTCAAATATTATGAGATGTTACTAGCAAAATAGCATTATGAATGCAATTGTCTAGGTAGAGAAGGAGGGACAAACATTTTAAGAGGGATATTCCTAGAGCTTGGCATAGCTCAGGCCATTTGAAGATGAGGTGTCCTGAAATCACAAGGATGTACATGCACATACTTTCATACATTCTTACTTAATAATGCACATATTTTAAAATCTTTCCTTCTAATATCAAAGTGAGAATTATAATTTATTTGAAGCTCCATCTGATTCAAAATCTTTACACACAAATTGGAATTTTCATTATTAGTTTCAATTTTTATTTACTGTGCTCTTGGCACTATTTCATATTAAATTCTAGTTTTTGAGAAACAAAATATGGTACATTTGAAAATAAGATCTTTACTTTCCATCTTATTTAATGTTATTTATATGTATTTCAACATAGCCAAGATCCTATTTTATGGCCCTGAATTTTTGCCTTTTGTTTTTAACCTATATCTTGAAATTGAGAGCAATGGATAATAACATTTATTCTGAGAAATAGCATTTTGTTTTATTAATTTTATTTATTAAAGTAACATTGATAAATCCTTTAATTTTGTTGCCAATTCCTGATACACCATTTGCTTCATTTTCTCTATAGATTATAGAATGTAATATTAGTCAACATAAATACACTGTGTTTTCCATATTAAAGTGTATTCACTTAAAGGGGAAAAGGTCTTTTTTTGTATACACTATTCTCAATTTCTAATATAATAAAAGTAAATTGCAGTTGTCTTCTCTGATTTCTGTTTATATATTTGTTTCCCTTTGAAGCACTTATTTTCATTTTTATTTTCCCTAGAATGATTTGAGTCTAGAAATCCCAATATCTTGACTAGGTCATGAAAATACAGATAAATCCAGCTCTTATGTCATTAAATTTCAATAGCACTCATAAGCAATTTAGAAACAAATACAGTCGATTATGAAAACTTCAGTATAGATAATTGTATTTCATTTCAAACAAACAAATGTATGCTAACAAGAGGGAAATAAATAGAAACCGACAGATCTATCTCCTGAACCCCTTTAGAAACATCATCTACTTCATTAAGTAGTACTTTAAATTATATATTTTGTACTAGTTTATATTACTCTTATAGATCATAATCTTTGGCTGCACACAAATCTTTATTAAATTGTCTTGAATTGTCCTAAAAATTCTTATTCAGTAATCTTTAAAGCTCCGAAAAAAAAGATATGATATACTTGGTTTTTATTCTTCATATCCAGGATCCATCTATGAAGTCACTGCATTTACTTATCATGTGTCTTGCACGTCCGTTCATTTCTTTTTTCTTTTTTTTGAGAAAGACTAACCCTGAGCTAACATCTGTTGCCAATCTTCCTCTTTTTCTTCCCCAACCACCCAGAATATAGTTGTATATCATAGTTGTAGAGTTGTAGCTCTTCTGTGTGGGATGATGCCTCAGCATGGCTTGATGAGCTGTGGGTAGGTCCGTGCCCAGCATTCGACGAAGCAGAATGTGTGAACTTAACTGCCATGCCATTGGGCCAGCCCCGTGTATCCTTTAATATAGGTGCTTGAAGTGTCTCACTGCACGTGTATATGTGTGTCTTTAATGACGTTGATATTTTAAGAGACCAGCTGTCATAAAACGCCACAATCTGAATCTGAGTCTTTGCTCATAATTACATTCAGGCTACACATATTTTTTCCCAACAATACTACTACAGTGATATAATTTACTTTCCAATGCATCACATTAGAAAGTCACACTGTATCATTTTATCTTATTATTGATGATGCTAAATTTGATTGAAGTGGTATCCCTCAGAGTTCTCTATTGTAAAGGTGTCTTTTTATTTCCTTTGTTATATGTAAGAAATTGAAAGGTGATAATTTTGAGCATTTAAATGATGATTTTCTAATTATATTCTTGCTACATTTAGTAGCTCGCATTCTTCCCTAAAGAGTTCCCCCTCTTCCCAGTTTTCAACTGTCACTATGAGTTCATGGATTTTTTATTCAATACTTTATAATCCACATGCCACTTTTTTTATGCTCAAATTGTCTTAAAATTGAGAGCAAATTCAAGCATTTTCCTGTGTCATTCACATGTTCTCCTTAGTCGCCTAACACTTCCTTGCTTTCTGACAGAACAAGGTATTCCAGGTTTATCTTATATATTTCCTGACTCTGACATAGAACTTGCAATTTAATGAAAGGGTCCTCATTTCTTTTGGTCAAGAATTATAGGTAAAAAATATTATAGAGGTGTTATGTGCTACTGGAAAATCATAGCTTCAAGTCCTTTCAGAAGACAAAACGAAATAATATTTTTCTTCATATTTTTAAAATATGAAGAATTGATACCACTACTTCCAATTTAAATATAAAAATCACAGCATCTGCCTTGTCTTCCCCATTTCCATTACTGTAACTTCCTTTTCTCAGAGTAAGAACCTTGGTTCCCCCAAACATCAATATATTGACTCATCTGTTTTGTCCTACAATACACACAAAATAATTTCAAAATTACTACAGCAATACTATGGCCAAAAATGAAGCTATTAACGTGCAACATATTTTGTATTTCTTTTTTCATAAGATAGATTCACACTCAGTGTCCTGGCAGACTGCTGGGTTCAAATTTTACTTGTATTATTTTTTCTGTGTAGTTACATGATCAATTTTGTATAAAGGTAGAATCATATTTAATGAATTTTATAGTTTATAAGGATTTTTATTTAATTTTATCAATTTTATTTTAATTTGGATTTAATTTTAATATATATAAAATATCATGGTCAAAAGACAAAACTCCATGTAACTAAAAACCACATTAAACATTATAGATACCTCTACCATGTCTATCTCATCCCCATTCACCCTATAAAACTCAGTATTTCCATTTGATTCTGATTTATCTTTCCTACGTTCACTTTTCGTAATAAGCAAATATATTTTTATTCCCCCTCCTTTCTAAAGCAAGAGGGTTTGTACTGCATTTTATATATACCTATTTATACTTAACCACCTTGCTCTCTTTTCTTACTAATATATCCTCAGTATTACACTGTTTGTGTGATATTTCTCCTCCTCCTCCTTCTTCTTCTTTTTCTTTTTGGGTGAGGAAGATTGGCCCTGAGCTAACATCTGTTGCCAATCTTCCTCTTTTTGCTTGAGGAAGATTGCCCCTGAGCAGACATCTTGTGCCAATCTTCCTCTATTTTGTATGTGGGATGCTGCCACAGCATGGATGACAAGTGGTGTGTAGATCCATGCCCGGGATCTGAAACCACTAACCCTGGGCCACCAAAGCAGAGCAGCAAACTTAACCACTACGCCACCAGGCCAGCCCCCTCTCATTCTTTTTTATAGTTGCATGTTTTTCCATTGTATAGATGTTCCATAGTTTAACTAACAAATTTTCTATGGATGAGTATTAATATTGCTACCAATATTCTACTATTACAAATAATGCCTTCACTGATGAATTTGTACTTAGTGTGTGTGTGTATGGTAGAGAGTATCACCAGAGTTAATTTCTAGAAGAAAGATTACTGTTTCAAAGGGTAAATTTGTGTGTAGTTTTGTTAGATATGACAAATCACACCTTATAGAATATATTATACTGTACTTCTAGTATTAATTCATGAGTTTACTTCCCATACAGTGGATTCAGTTCCAACTAATCTACAGAGGAAGGATAAGATTCATTCATACCCAATTAAAAATGAGCAAAAGATCTGAGTAGGCACTTCACCAAAGATAAAGAAATGGTAAATAAGCATATGGACATACATTAAACATTAATAATCATTAGGGAAATGTGAATTAAAATCACAAAAATGATGTCACTGCACACCTATTACAATGTCTAAAATATATGACAATATCCAGTGCTAGCAAGGGTGAAGAGTAATGGGAATTCTCATAAAATGGTACAGCCACTTTGGAAAATAGTTTTGTATTTTCTTATAAAGATAAACATACATCTACCACATGACTCATTAATCCTCTGCCTATGCAATTAGGTAATCCTACCTATTTAATCCCACACCTATTAATTGAAAAATTATATTTACACAAAAATCTATGCACAAATATTTACAGCAACTTTATTCACAACCATGGAAATCAGAAACATCCTAGATGATCTTTAATCAGTGAAAAAATAAACAAATTGAGGTTTGTTGGAAGTAAAGAGAGAGATTATCTATAACGGCCTAGCATAAGGGGATTTTTGGGTGCTGAAACTGCATGAAATGGTGATGGAAGCCACACAACTTTATTCATTCATCATAAGCCATAGAAAAGTACATCATAGAAAATGGAGTTTTTAAAACTTTTTGATGGTATCCACTGAAGCTAAACCTACTTCTATCCTATTACCTAACAATTCCGACCTAGATATGGACCCCCCAAATATGAGAAACAATATCCACTAAAAATTTTATAGAACGATCATAGCAGTTTTATTCAAAATAGCCCCAGACTGGAAACAACTCAAATATCCCTTTACAATAGAATAGGTAAATTAATTGTATTATATTCATTGGAATACCATACAGCAATAAACACAAAGAACAGCTACACCCAACAACATTGATGATCTTCGTATGCCTAATAGGGAGCAAAAGAAGCAAAAGGCAAAAGGATACATGCAACATAATTCTACTTATATATATTTCAAGAACAGGTAAAATTTATCTATGGTGATAGAAGTCAGAGTAGTGTTACCTACTACTGTTAGTTTGATGACAATGTTATAGGGGAGCCCTTTGGAGTGCTATGGATGTTCTACATGTTGACCTGAATGGCAGTTTTACCCTTAATATTTGTGCATTATATCTCAATACACCTTTATTTAAAAAAATGTATCCAGGGGCCACCCAGTGGCGCAGTGGTTTAGTTTGCGCTTGGCAGCCCAGGGTCCGCGAGTTCGGATCCCAGGCACCCGCGGACGCACTGCGTGTCAGCCATGCCGTGGCGGCGTCCCATATAAAGTGGAGGAAGATGGGCACGGATGTTAGCCCAGGGCCAGTCTTCCTCAGCAAAAAAAAAGGGGAGGATTGGCAACAGATGTTAGCTCAGGGCTGGTCTTCCCCACAGAAAAAAAAAACAAAACAAACAAACAAACAAAAATGCATCTGGATGCCGTATGGATAATGGATTATAGAAAAACAAATAAAGAAACGCTAATAGCAATCCAGGTGAAAATTGATGGTGGCTTGTATTGAAGAATCAATAGAAATGGAGCTATGTAGGAAGATTCAGAAAGCAGTTTTGGGATAGAACTGTCAGGACCTTTCCTTTGGGATGGCATGGGATAGGCAGGTGAGATAAAATGCTCCGTTAATATGGGAAGGTTAAGGAAGGGGTAGAGACGAGAGATATATTTTTACACAAAAGAACAGTAAACATTAGGTAGTAGGTCCTTAAATTCTCTTGAAGTAGTTATTTCCCAGAATTAGCACTTACATGAAATAGAAAAAAAAGAAAACAGAAAAAAAGTGGTAAAAATTCCTAATTCCAAGTTTTATAACACGTGTTCTAATATATTCTGATACTTAACTTATATTCACAACATAATTAAATTTTCTGTTTGCCTAGTTATGTGCTTAGTATGCTTATATCTTTTGTGATAAATTATCAAACACACTGCGCAGCTGGCCACAATTTTTTTTTACCAAAAAACCTCATTAGAAATCACCAACTTATCTTTAAATTCTTTGAACATGTGGTGCAAAATCTGAATTCATGCAGTTGTGTGTTAGCTGCAGACAGACTGCCTCATTGATCTTGCTGTGTGATAGATATATTTTAGAAATGGGTTGTAGAGAATGATAATTTTTGCCTATTGCTATTTAAATATTTTATAATTAAAAGATGTCTTTCTTGTTTAGAATAAGTCATCTGTAGAATATTTTCCAAAAAGCTTTTTACATCTTTTTCATAAGTAATGCACTTAAATTTTTTTTTAGTTTTTTTCCCCATTTTTTATATTTTCTTTTCTCATATTTTTAATTTTTTTAGAATGACCATATTATGAACTATTTCTTTATAATGACTATATTATGAACTATTGAAATTTTTGAATTAGTTTTTTTGCTGATAATTAAAGGTATAATTATGTCTACTTTTATCAACAGAATGCTGTCATGTAAGTAAAAATATTTTCTTAATCCTTCCAAAATATACTTAGGTACTCTATTTATTTTATATGTGTCCCATTTTTGTAGCCCACTGTTAAAACATTATAAATCACTTTTAGTTATAAAACATTTTAAATTTTTTCAGCATTTGGTTAGTTTTTCACTAACTAGGGGTCCTCCAACAAAAATGTTTATTTAAAGGTGACTGAGACATTCTTTTACAGTAAAATAATTTTTCTGTCTGTTCCTTACTTTTAGATTGCCAAGAATTTGTTATCATTGTGTATGCTAGTCATAATTCATTAATATGAAATTGATTTATAAATCCAATATCCTTATTAAATTATTGGAACTTAGTATCTCCATTTTATTAATGAAAAATATGAGAGAGATTTATGGATTTGTATCCATAATTTTGGCTCTTAAAACAGATCTCAAGTCTTCTGTTCTCACTAATTGATTTCAAAGTTTGATGGTTTGTTCATTGTTTTTGCTTTTTTGGCCAGTCTTCCAATATTTTCCTCCCTATGTCAAATATATGACAAACAGTCAGAAATAAGACTGCATGCATATGGACTCACATGCTTGCTTTATTTCTGATTTTTACAACAAAAGTGAATGAGGTTATTGATTATCTACCATAATAGTCTTCTAATAAAATAGTCTCACTACATTAGCAATTTCCCCTCAAAGCAATTTTTTCACATGAGAACCAGAAAGATCTTTCTAAAACTTTAGATCCTATCATGTCATTGTTTTGCTAGAAATCTTTTCTTGTCTTTCCATTGTTTTGAGAAAAAACAAAATACTTAAGGTCTCTCAATACAGTCATCCCAGGTGGCAGACTCTTCTGCATTCTGGCCTATATCTACCTCTCCAGCCCCATCTCAGTTCACTCTATGCCTTTCTCTATGTTCCAATAATAATGATATTGAGTGTCTTAAATGTCAGTGCTTATTCTAGCGTCTTGAGGTTTCCAGTGTTCTTCCTAATTCCTGAAACCCACTGTGTCCATCATTCCCAGGTCCCTCTTGACCTAACGAATTCCTACTTAGCCTTCATATTTAAAAGCAAAATTTATGTTCTTAGGGAAGCTTTCCATAATGATGAAATTTCAGTCAGGTTGCCTATTAATGTATTTTCAGTACCTTGCTAGCTTCCTCATAACATTTATCATTTTGATTTATATTTTTTGTTATGATTACAGGCATACCTCAGAGATATTGTGGGTTCGGTTCCAGACCACGGCAATAAAACAAATGTCACAATAAAGTGAGTCCCACAAATTGTTTTGGTTTCCCAGAGCATGTGAAAGTTATGTTTACACTATATTACAGTCTATTAAGTGTGCAATAGCATTATGTCTAGAAAAACAATGCACATACCTTAATTAAATAATATTGCTAAAAAATGCTAACCATCATCTGAGCCTTCGGTGAATCACAATCTTCTTGCTGGTGGAGGGTCTTGCCCCAATTTTGATGGCTGCTGACTCATCAGGGTGGTGGTTGCTGAAGAAGGGGGTGGCTTGTGGCAATTTCTTTAAATAAGATAACAATAAAGTTTGCTGCATCCATTGACTCTTCCTTTTATGAATGATTTATCTGTAGCTCTTTGATAGCATTTTACCCACAGCTGAACTTTTTTCAAAAAAATTGGAGTTAGTCCTCTCAAACCCCGCTGCTGCTATATCAACTACGTTTATGTAATATTCTAAATCCTTTGTTGTCATTTCTACAATCTTCACAGCATCTTCACCAGGAGTAGCTTCCATCTCAAGAAACCACTTTCCATCCTCACCCATAGTAAGCAACTCCTCATGTGTTAAAGTTTTATCATGAGATTGCAGCAATAGGTCACATCTTCAGGCTCCACTTCTAATTCTAGTTCTCTTGCTATTTCTGCCACATCTGCAATTACTTCCTCCACTGGTCTTGAACTCTTCAAAGTCATCCATGAGGGTTGGAATCAACTCTTCTACTCTCCTGTTAATGTTGAAATTTTGACCTCTTTCTGTGAATCACGAATGTTTTTGATGGCATCTAGAATGGTGAATCCTTTCAGAAGGTTTTCAATTGACTTTGCTCAGATCCATCAGAGGAATCACTATCTATGGCAGCTATAGCTATATAAAATGTATTTCTTAAATAATAAGACTTGAACATCAAAATTACTCTTTGATCTCTAGGTTGCAGAATGGATGTTGTGTTAGCAATCATGAAAACAGCATTAATCTTGTTGCATATCTCCATCAGAGCTCTTAGGTGACCAGAGGCATTGTCAACAACATTTTGAGAGGGATATTTTTTTCTGAGTAGTAGGTCTCATCAGTGGGCTTAAAATATTCATGTTGTAAACAGGTGTACTGTTGTCCAGGTTTTGTTGTTCCTTTGTAGAGCACAGGCAGAGTAGATTTTTGCGTAATTCCTAAGGGCCCTAGGATTTTCAAAATGGTGAATGAGCATTAGCATCAACTTAAAGTCACCAGCTGCATTAGCCCCTAACAAGAGAGCCTGTCCTTTGAAGCTTTGAAGCCAGGCATTGAGTTCTCATCTCTAGCAATGAAAGTCCTAGATGGCATCTTCTTCCAATAGAAGACTGTTTTGTCTACATTGAAAATCTGTTGTTTAGTGTAGCCACCTTCATTAATTATCTTAGCTAGATGTTCTGGATAACTTGCTGTAGCTTCTACATCAGCACTTGCTGCTTCACCTTGAACTTTTATGTTATGGAGATGGCTTCTTTCCTTAAAACTCATGAACAAACCTCTGCTGGCTTCAAACTTTTCTTTTGCAGCTTCCTCACATCTCTCTGCCTTCATAGAATTGAAGAGAGTTAGGGCCTTGCTCTGGATTAGGCTTTGGCTTAAGAGAATGTTATGTCTGGTTTGTTTTTCTATCCAGACCACTAAAATTTTCTCCATATCAGCAATAAGGCTATTTTGCTTTCTTATTATTCATTTGTTCACTGAAGTAGCACTTTTATTTTCCTTCAAGAACTTTTCCTTTGCATTCTCAACTTGGCTAACTTTGACACAAGAGGCCAGCTTTTGGCCTAACTCAGCTTTTGATATGCCTTCCTCACTAAGCTTAATCATTTCTAGTTTTTGATTTAAATTGAGAGATGTGCGATTCTTCCTTTCACTTAAACACTTAGAGGCCATTGTAGAGTGTTATTAATTGGCCTGATTTCAATATTGTTGTGCCTCGGGCAATAGGGAGGCCTTAGTAGAGGGAGAGAGATGGGGGAACAGCCAGTTAGTAGACCAGTCAGAACAAACACATTTATTGTTTGCTGTGTTGATGCAAATAATCCACAATCAATCTATAAATCAAAATTGGGATGCATTTTTATGAGCCAGATCTGAGGACTAGCCTGGGGCCTTCCTTCCCCAAGGAGGGAAGGGCACCAAAGAAGTGGGCTGTAGAGAGTGGTTGTATACCATCTTGGAACAAAGAGCATTCATCACTCATGATAGGAATGTCTCATACACAATTGTCATGAGATGCTTGGCTGGCACAGTGGATCAGCAGTCAGCAGGTCAGTGGTCACAAGGTGAGCACAGTAGGTCAGTAATTAGTCCTTAGTTCCCAGGAAAAGATGCTTATCTTTAAAGAAATGCCAATATAGGGGGAAGTTACATCCCTATCTTTAAGGGCATCATTCTTGTCTTTGGGACATAGTAAATGTTTAAAGCAGATGTACAATGCATGCTCAACAGGCCACATCAGGCCCTTCTGGAAAAACAAGGTCAGGGTGAATTAGTTTTAAACCAAATGGCTTCCTCATATACTCCAGTGTACCCTATTGCTTTTCATTTATTTATCAGCTGTCTTATATGTGCAGTTCATGGTGCCCCAAAACAATTACAATTGTAACATCAAAGATCACCAATTACAGATCACCATAACAAATATAATAATAATGGCAAAGTTTGAAATATTGTGAGAATTACCAATATGTGACACAGAAACACAAAGTAAGCAATTGTTGTTGGGAAAATGGCACTGATAGTCTTGCTGGACACAGGGTTGCCACAAAACTTCAATCTGTAAAAAATGCAATATCTGTGAAGTACGATAAAGCAAAGTGCAATAAAACAAAGTTTGTCTGTATTTGATTAATATCTATCATCCTCCTAAACTACAAACTTCATTAGAAGAACTTTCTCTTTTGCTTATCAATTTCTTTCATACAACTAGCATAGTGTTTGTCACATTTTAAACCTTTAGTCAATAGTTGTTGAATATATGAATAAATTGAAATTACCAGGTAATCTAAATGTTTATCTTTTCTAATTTTTGAATAATATAGTTATAGAAAGATATCCAGTATAAGTAACAAAAAGTACCTATTTTTCTATTAATAAAATTCTTCTAATGCTTCATAATATAAAATCAATCTATATCAATTTTGTTTGGTGATTCTTAGATAATTAATATCAAGATGTCAGAAATATGTAAAAACTACTCTTAGCATTTTTAAGTAATGCAATGTAAAGCCAAAATGTATAACATATAGAACAATACCTTGAGTAAGCACTGAATAAATAAATTTAAGGTCTTGATTTTTTTTAAAGAATATAGTTTTGAGTGAAAACAAAGGATGTTATCACATTAAAGAAGTATTTTCTTTAGGTAGTTTACTCTACAACCTTGTTTCATGCTGGTTTGGGGCATGCTTTTTCTTTCCCTGCAGCACTCCCTAGTAAAGTGCTTCTTTGTATGGAAATAATGCTTCCTCAGCGCCAACACTGCAGCACTGAATCCTGCAGTGCTTCTGGTCTATCTGTTCATTGATAAATGAGAACCACAGAGGTTATTGGGGGTACACAGCTTATCAGAGGAGAGAAAAGTTGAATGTCTTTCTACCACTTCAGCTCTTTGGGCAAAACACTGAACACAGGGTAACCCTGAAGAGTACATGCTGTGCGCAAACAGAAAGTATAGCATCAAAGGCAAACAGTGTATAGAACTAGGAGCTAAGAAATAATGAATGTTCTACCAGTAGTACCATATATAAATTTTGGAGAACATGGTATTCATTTTTCTATTTTTCTCTTATCTAAAAGAAACTACATATATTATCACAATTTATGAATATGACCCTCATGTTACTGTCCTTGTTATGGATGAATGTTTGTGTCCCCCTTAAAATATATATGTTGAAATGCTACCCCCCACTGTGATAGTATTAGGAGGTGGCGACTTTGGGAGATGATTAAGATTAGATTAAGTCATGAGGATGGAGCCCTCATGAATGGGATTATGAGTCCTTATATCCTTATATTATAAGAGTCATGAGAGAGCTTGCTTCCACTCTTTGCTCTCTGCCATGTGAGGATATAAGGAGAAGTCAGCAATCTGAAATCCAGAGAGAGCCCTCATCAGAACTTAACCATGCTGGCACTCTGATCTCTGACTTCAAGCCTTCAAAAATGTGACAAATTTCTGTTGTTTAAGCCACCCGGTCAATGATACTCTGTTATAGCAGCTTGAATTGACTAAGACAGCAGCCTCAATGGTTGAGAGAGAGCACCTAAGGGAGTGTTCCCTCCTTACTTGCCCCGTGCCCCAGCTCAGGGTTGCGATCCAGGCCTCTTTGGAGAAGACATAGCCACAACTCATTGAAAGGCAGAGAAGTTGTCCTGGAACTGTGCCAGAGGAACTTTCTGGAAATCCTCTCTCTGGAACTTGCTGGAAACCTGTCTCCTGGAGTGCCCGGAGAAGCCACACACAGGGAAGTGCCACACCCCAGAATTTGCTGTGAACCAAACCAAAGGGATACCTAGAGAAGCTGCTTGTTGCTGAGTTCTGGCTGCCTTGAACTGCAGAGCCAGGAGCCACAAAAGCTACAGGATGAGAGGAGTACTTTGGAACCGACAAGAGAAAACCCCTTCCACCTCCAGCATCTCTACTTGCAAAGCTTAACATTAGTTCATCTGGCAAAGAAGAAATTACACAGCTGAGAGGCAAAACATTGATCATTATCACAGCTATTTATCTTATCAGTGAGTATGTCCCTTTTACCTCCTCACCTCTTCTAACTAGATTTGTAACACCAATTCTCCTGCTAGCTTTGTTTTTCTTTCTTAACGGAACATAAAAAGTATCAACTATAAGCTCTCGTACCTTTTTTATCCCTGTTCAGTTTTCCCCATTGTGGTTCACTGAAAAAGTAAAGCTTTACCTTTATTACAGTATTGTTCAATTTTGAGCAGAGTTTACTTTATTTACCATTGACAACTACAAGGCTGATGTAAGTCTCAAGGCTTTCTAAATCCTTCATTTTAATAATAATCAATAATACATATTTTATAGCACTATATGGATTTAAAACACACACTAAGACTGTTAAGATTGGGAGAGTTGTGAATAAATTGGATTTATATTTAACAGGATCATCTCGGCTTCTCTTTGGATAATAGGCTTTGCATAAGACAGCTATTGATGCAATAGTCAAGGTGAGATATGATGGCAGGAGTGTGAAAGTGCTGAGAAAGTGTAAAATCTAGGATATATTTTGAAGACAGGCACAACAGAATTTTCTGATGGATTGGTTATCGAGTGTGAAAGGAAATGAGATTTCAGGATGATTTCAAAGATTTTAGCTTAATCAATTCATTTGTCTAAAAATAGTTGACATGAATGATTTATAAAGATTACACACACACACATGCATTCAAAATATGTACTAAAAACAACATATCCCTTATATTTTCTTTGCCTAAGTCATGTCTTTCTTGAATAATTTTCTTTCTGATAGTTGCTATATGAAGATAATAGTTGCTCTTGGATTTTCATAGATATGAATAATGAGTATTAAAACATCTATATTCCTCAAATACTACAATTCTTTTTTTATGAAAAAAATTAATCATATTTAGGGGAAAGCACTGTAAAGAAAAAGCTCCATTTATAATCAACTCTTTCATCCTTTACTTCCTAAGCAAAAAGGAAGGCAAGGAGGAATAAAATGATGGTAGCTGGGAGATAAAATGCAGACTGCCATTAGCAAAGAATACAGAGACTGTTCCAGGCTAGAAGAGATACAGCAGAGGACATTATGACATCTCTCATGAGCATCACTATGAGGGTCTGAGGGGAGATTTATGAAATGCTAGAAGCATCTGATGAATTACTGGATAAACACTTTAGATCCTATATTGGCTGATGTTTAATTTACTTAAACATTTATTGATAAACTGTTATGTGCTGAGATTACAAATATAAATATATCTTCTTTCCTGACCTCATGAACCTATAATCTAATAGATGGTGAGAGAGCAGGTTTATCAATAAATAATTTTAATATAATTTCCTAAGTGATAAGCTGTGTATGCTTAGCATGCCATATTTGCTTATTCTTTTTTCTTTATGTTTTATTTATGTTACTTTTCTGTAAACTTCCAATGTAGCATTATTAATCACTACAAACATTACAAATGGGCCTTTAGATTGCTATGAATAATCAAAGAGCATTTATGTCTATGCTTGAGTGGTCACTGTCTCTCTTTTGAGGAAAGGATAGTGGTAGTCATATTTTATCACAAAGGGATGCTAATCTTGGATTAACAAGGAGTCATCAGGTATTGGTGATTAGGTGAGTAAACGAGATTAAAAGATGAGAATACAGGAATGTGCACAGGACACAGCCTTTAATCCCTTTTGTCCCAGTTATACCACTGGAAGGGGATCCTTGAAGGGAGATTGTGTTCACATATCAATGGAGATTATTGAGGTAGTTATTTGTATTATAATAAACAACAATAATCAATAAAAGTTATTTCATACTTACTAGGAGCAAAGTATATCCATCACTTTAATTATTTCTCACCACAAACCATTCTGTGTCTCTCCGTAAATATTTGTAACTCAAAGTTGCTTTCTAGTAGTGCTGGGCTTGGCTTAAAACACATTGAATAACATCACCCTAAGATGTGAAACTGAGTATTTTCACTTGGGATAGTACAGTATCATGTTTTTCTTAAATGCAGTGATCACAATTATAATTAATTTTTGATTATTTGTTAAATTTCTGTTTTTTGTGCTTGATTCTAAGCTCCATAATGGAAAAAGCCATATTTGTCTTTGTTACTGTTATATCCTCTATAACCACCTAGCAAACCCTTAATAAATATCTGTGAATTAATGGATAAATGAATTAGTTAATTAATTAAATAATAATACTATGAGATATTTATCACTATTTGCATTTTAGAAATGAGGAAAGAAAGGGCCCAAGTTTTTGCTCAAGTTTACATCTAAGTGACAAAATTGGCATCCAAAACTAGGACTCCAAAATCCAGACTCCAATATCCTTCCTTCTACGCATGATGCTTTACCATCCTTCAACTCATAGATAAGGCAAGATATTGTCAAAGGCAACTATGTAATTCAGTTAGAAATAATAATAGCAGCAACAATCTATAGAGTGTCATTACGTAGCAGTTATGATGCAAATTGCCTTCCATGAATTATCAATGATAATTGAGAAGGATTTCAAGGTCATTTTAACTGTTGTATTGAATAAAAGGCAAAATGGATCATATGGAACCCTTGTTCATTCAGCAAGTGAAGTCAACATAGGCGCCCATAAAACAGTCAGTGTGAGTAACAAATGGTAGTTTATGAACAAAACATTTTTCCAAGGCAAATACATTTTCAGTATCTTAAAAGAGCTCATCTAAATAGCGGTAGTCAAAGCATTTGAATAGTCAGTAGTTGACAGAGCAGCATAGAGAAATTGGTTAAATCAGAAGCTTAGTTAGCATGTAACTAACTGATCCTCCAGGAGCAAACACTCAGAGATCAATACCACCCTTGAGAGCAGGTGAAGAGCAGGACACAAAACAGGAGATGAAACACCAAGCCCAGTGCAGTCATACACAGCATAACAACATTTAGGTCAATGACAGACCATATATATTATGGTGGTCTCATAAGATTATAATAGAGCTGAAAAATTCCTACTTCCTAGTGACGTCCTAGCCATCATAGCGTCATAGCGCAACACATTCCTCACGTATTTGTACATAATACTTGATAATGATAGTAAACAACTATGCTACTGGTATGTATTTACTATACTACTTTTTATCATTGAGAGTAAGAGTTAACAATAAGCTAAGGTTAATTTATCACTGAAGAAAGTATAGTTTATAAAGTCTACAGTAGTGTATAGTCATGTCTTAGGCCTTCACATTCACTCACTGCTCACTCCTGACTCACCCAGAGCAACCTCCAGTCCCACAAGCTTCATTTATGGTGAGTGCCCTACACAGGTGTACCATTTTTTATCGTTTATACTAGATTTTTACTGTACTTTTCTATGTTTAGATATGTTTAGATACACAAATGCTTACCATTGTGTTACAGCTGCCTACAGCATTCAGTAACCGTGCTGTACAGGTTTGTAGCCTAGGAGCAATAGGCTATACCATATAGCCTAGGTGTGTAGTAGTCTATACCATCTGATTTTGTGTAAGTACACTTTACGATGTTCACACAACAAAATCACCTAACTATGCATTTCCCTGTCATTATGCAATGCATGCCTATATATAAGATAATGCAGAAATAGAGAACTTCAACAGAAAACAAAATAAAACCTTTGTGTATAGTAGACAGTGTGGGAAAATTAAAAAGCAGACAATAAATTGGCGACATCTGTCATAAAACTTACAAACAAATATTCAATATAAGAAATAAAAAAGAAACACACAAATTAATAGATTTAACACAAATTTAATAGATTTTTTTAAAAGGTACATTAATAGCCCACATAAAGTATGGAAATACAACAACATTATAAAAATATGTAAGAGTCTTCAACATTAATGGTAATCAAAGACATCAATAAGAAAGTAAAAGAAAATTATATGTCCTTTTAAACATATTGAATGAGAAAACATTTAAATAAACAATATTACTCAATGTTACAATATTTCTGATGAGTAGAGGTCCTCATATCTCCAGCTTTGGAGTACAAATTGCTACACTCATTCAGAAGTGATGTGGCAATAAGGTATCAAGATTGCTAATGATATTATGCTAAGTAATTCCACAAGTGGGAATTTAGCCTATATAAGTAATTAGAGAAATGGATGATAATTTATATTCAATGATTTAATTTGGGATCCAATTAAACTGACAAATTTTTGTCTGTTTCAAGCTTCCAGAAAAAAAAAATCATGTAGAAAAAAAGCTAAAATCACAAAAATTTCAATGCCCACACTGAAAGTTAGTATATTAATATCAAAGCTTTCAATAATCTAAATGAAAATGATTTCATCCTAGAAGTTCCTATTAAGATAAACATCAATCATGTGTGACTGTAAAATAAAGTAGTTTAAACATATGCAAATTTTAAAAATTCTTGCTCCTACACACACTTTTGCAAACACTATAAGAGATACTGGGAGTGAATTTAAAGAATATGTGACATTCATAGTGAATTACCTGATTATAGGGAAAGGAGTTCTACAAATGCAGCAGTGCAGTAAGACTAACATAGCACACATTCCAGATTGGATTAGGAGTCTGGAAGCTGCAAAAGGGATGACTCCCAGTAAATATGAAACAGATAATTTGCCTGCTGTGTTTTACCATATGGAAACATGTTTTAGAAACTGTTGGAACGTTTGGCACTAAATTATTAATGGATACATAGAAAAAACTAAAAACAAAAATATAAAGCAGTATTAACTTCAGAAAAATGAAAGTTATATATAATTAAATTAATTCAATGATACCCTGTAGTGAGTTGAATAGTGTCCCTCCAAAATTAATATCCACCCAGAACCTCAGAATGTGACTTTATTGGAAATAGGGTCTTTGCAGATGTAATTAAGTTAAGAATCCAGATGAGGTCATACTGGATTAGGGTGGATTCTAATTCCAATGAAATTGTCCTTAAACAGAAAAAGACACACAGAGAGACACAGAGAAGAAAGCTATGTGAAGATGGAGATAGAAATTGGAGAAATGCATCTACAAGCCAAGGAATGCCAAGGCTTGCCAGCAACTACCAGAAATTAGGAGAGAGGCATGGGATAGTTCTTCTTCAGAGCCTTCAGCAGGAATCAATCCTGCTGACTTCTTGAATTCAGATTTCTGTCTTCCTAAACTGAAAAAAAAATATATATGTAATTTTAAGCCACAAAATTTATGGAAATTTGTTATGACAGCCCTAGGAAACTGATAGAGTCCCCTATTCTTTCTATTTGCAAATATTGCTTACAACTATGATGTGATTACTGGCATTATTCTGTTACAAGTACTATTGTGAAATGTGGGAGATTGACATTTACGCCTAGATGGGGAGACTGTTAAAAGCGTTCAATCCTTATCTTCTATATGGGATGTGGGCAAAGGCTGGCTAGATCTTCATTAAGCACGTACTCTAACAGCTAACTGGAGGTTTGGAATTTTTTTATAGCTAGAAGGGAGTCATTTGACTGTTTCTGTCTATTAGAACATGACCTGAAGTGATATACTACATTTCCTGACCTTGCCCCTAAAAAGCCCTCCTGCTTTACAACCCTCTCTCTCCCTTCCTTCCTTCACTAGGCAGCCTTGTGAGGACCCAGCAAAGGCTTCTGAGCTTTTGCTTGAGTTCACGTCTCAGTAGAGAACCAGCCAGGAGGTGGATTCAACTAGGATCATGATTTGGATTATGCATGAGTATGATTATTCATCACCAAAAGATGATGTGCAATAAGACTCTGGATGCTAAGGGTTAAAAAATAGGTCTTTTTGTGGTGGTGGTGATTCATCAATTAGGGCCAATGAGAAGGCCACTTATAATTTTGCATGCAGATGTGCAGTAGTCTAAGATGTCTCTTGGAAATGACTTTGTTTGGAAACCCTAGTGTGGTTTGGCCAGTGAAGGGTCATTGCCTGTTCCCTAACTTCCCCAACCTTGCTTTCCTTTCAAATGGGAAAGCACAGGAACAAAGTGGTCAGTTGGGGGTACAAATAGACCACCTGGATCTAAGCTATCTGGGTTAAGACACCAGCTCTTAATGAGAGTTGACTGTGCTTATCCAGATGCTTAATTTCTGTAAGACTTGGAGGATTGTGGATGCTGCAGACTTTTCTAACAAGGAAAGTTAGCGAGTACTGAAGTGTGAGAAGTTAGATTTGAGTGCAGCCCCTGCCACAAGAAGAACAGGGGTCCAAGTCCCAGTTGGCTCTTTGTCTAGCCAACCAACAGTGAGATGCAAGAATCATTTTTGGACAATCCTGCTTTGCACAATACAGTGAATATTTTGTTTTGTTTTGTTAAGCTATTGAGATCTTGGGGTTGTTCATAACAACAGTTATTCTTCTTTGAATGATAGGAGAAATATTCAGATAATTTATTAACATAAAAGATCAAGAAAGAATAGTATCGTTATGTTGTTGAGCTTCTAGTTAAAATCAGAAGAAAATGCAAATACAGCTAATGATTAAAGAGTTGGAAATGGTTGATTGTGCAGAATGGGACAAACGGGAGAAAGGAGGGACACTGGACAGGTGTGTTTGTAAAATAGACCTCATAGAATTATTTGACTTTAAAACTGCTATTCACATTTTGCTTTAATAACAAGCGTTATATTTTAATGGGAATAAACTCTGTTTATCATAATTTTTTTTACAAAATTGAAAGCATGCACACACTCTTTATTCCAAAAACAGAATGATTATATGTATTTCTGAAGAGCCAAATAATGGACTACTACACAGCTAAAAATGATAATTTTCAGTTAATATAATGAGAGGGGAAATATACAAATTAGGAAATAGAATTATGAATTATTATTGATGTGTACTAACAGAATAAGTCTGATGAAATTATACCAAAACATAATTTAGGATCTCTCTTGGATTTAGGTTTATGAATTGTCTCTGTTTATAAACATTTTGTAATTTTCAAAATTCTGCAATAACATCCAATTGTGTGTGTGTGTGAGACTTAGAAACCAAAGGTAATCTAAATTTTCTTTTCAGAAGATCATCAGGCCAGTAGTTGAATGAATAGCTATTAATAGCCAAGGAATGACCATGATTGATAGAAATATATTTAGAGCTCCTCCTTTTATAACATTTTTTATAATTCTTAGTATTCTTACATGGAAGAATGATTCATCTGATGGAGCACTGAGTTGCTAAACCCATTATATTCTGCTTAAAGAAAAATATTATTTACTTCCGGATATCTTGCATTTTCCATTTCCACTGTTTTCTTTTTAACTAGAAGATGCTGGGTTGCTCACCACTCAAACATTTTTTGAAATGACAATCAAACAAATCTTAATTTCAATCAAGGAGATAATTATTAGTATTTCTGCATCTCGATGAGTTATATCAATATCTGGATGGTGTGACATTTTGCAAGGATGTAATATTCTTAAATGGTTTGTTCAATCTTCTCAAATGAAATAAAATATCCAGTTAAGCATTCCATATATTTGGATCTAGAAAATGGCCTAACACACAATTAAAATATGGAGTGTGAAAGGAAGAAATTGCATTTACCAATAATGGTCCGGGCCTTCTAAATGAAGACTTATACTAATAACTGGGAGGGAAAAAAAGCAATAGAAAACATTAGTCACTGATAACTTCAGAATCTATAGCGATGCATGGAAAAGATGCAAATTTGAATACCACAAAGAAAGAAAGGAAAAACTTGTTTATTCAAATACTGAACTAATTGCAATGCCACATCTAGTGCTAGAAATGATTCGAATAACAATTTGTACTAAACAGTATTTGTGCATTTCAAAACTCCCATTCAGAAATTTGTTTGCTCCCTCCGCCATATGCTAACTACTGGAGGACTGTTGTGACTAATTATCTTAAATCCAGCTAAGTCCATCAGGCCTTACATTCACATTTACTGTGATGGCATTAACTACCCCAGTTCTCATCCCTACTATCTTTTTATTTATCTCGTCTGTTACACTCATTCACATGTTACTCTGGATTTGCTATTTTCTAACTCAATTCTACATTAATTCCCTTTACAAAACTTTTCATTGTGCCATCTGGAACCCCTCTTTCATTGTTATTAATATCAAATTTAAAAATCTCAATTTCTTCCTGAACATTACTTTTATTTCCTGACCTCTTCTGGAATCTAGATCTCTTCTAAGCCTAACCATTACTATTCCAACTTGAATTAAACAAATAAAGACCAAACAAGTCTCATGTCTTAGGCTGTTCACATAGAACATCTCCTTCTTTGTTTTACTGTTATCTACTACATTACTTGAATATCTTGCTACTTAAACTGTAATCTACCTGTCCACCCCAAGTCTGTCCATCATCCTAAGCGATTCTATGAATGTGGATAAATTCAATATTCAGCTGGCTTAGTTCCTTGGCATTCTTTTAAAATAAATTTATATCCATTTCAATTTAACCCCTCCCCCATTCCCTTAGCAACAGCACAGATCTTGTCTTCACTTGAATCTCTTCCACTTGGAAACAATTCAATCATCCTATTCTCTAGTTGCTGCTTCTTTGATTTCGATGTTTTTCATATTACCAGATTTCACCTACTTTTTAAAACTTCATGTCATTAAATCTCTTGACAATTTCTCTCTAGTTGTGACCTCTTTTCTTACTGACACTACCTAGCATAATCAACTGTAACTGTAATCAACTTATACCCCCCGTTGTTCTGTTGTTTGGCTTACTAAGTTATCTACCAACATAACCTAAACCTTAGATGTAGAATCATGTAGGCTGGCAAATCTATAAGTCCATACTAGTCAAAGCCTGCGTCATTTGCTCCTTTTATTTTTAACAGATGAACTTTCTTCCTACGTAACAAAGGAAAAAGATGAGTGAGGGCAAGAACATCTTTACCTTGCTGTTTTCAAAACTATGTATTTAGATTTATTTTTTTAGCTTCTCTTTGAATGTAACATTTTTCTAAATGTTTAATTTTCTTATACCTATGCCCTTATAATTCCCTCTTTGCCTGGAATTCACAAAATAATTCTCTTTATTTTACATCTCTAACATATATGTGGTGTGAGTAAGGAATTTATTCTAGATGTTCTTCTCTTTTAATTCCAAACATTCTTCTCAGCCACTTCCAAGTGGGAATCTTGCAATTGATATATCATTGATAATACTTTTAGTGTTAATAAGTAAAGTATAAAAATTAAAGTCACTTTAATAGTACAAATTATTTAGGTATATAAACCATAATTTACAGTTTTAATATCAAAATGAGGAAAAGTAACCTAGCTTCATAAATGTCAAAGCTATTTGTTAAATACACAATCTATTTCTGGTAAAAGGGGTTAGTATATAACACATCTGGTAACATCTCTGATAAAGGACGTGTGTGTGCACATATGTATGTATACACACACGTTCCCTATTCAATACCATGCACAATGATAAAACTCTAAAAATAATCCCATTATATCCTATTGTATTTAGGTATAATAACATTTTTGCTTTCGTTATTATTATTTTATATTTTTTTCAAGTACTGGTCAAATCAAATTTAAAACATAACAATATGACTTCCATAATTAACTATTAATATTCATTGAAAAAGAATTAAAGTACTTTTTTCTGAAAACCTTCATCTATAGTAGATTTTATAAATATTTTAAAATTCACCAAACTAATATATTGGATTGGAAACTTGATCTTACTTTTGTTCCAGTCTGAATTTTTTTGAACATAGTAAGATATCCATTATATTTTCACTGAAAAATGTGGTTGTCGATTGATAGGTGCATGCTAATCTCAATGTCTAAATCAACTACATGTCTATTACATGCAAGTTGTATAAGACTCAATAACCTATATGTGTGTATTCTCTACCCAGGGGCCAGCGTGTAGCTTGGGAGTGCAGCACAAGTAAGAGCAACAGCATAGTCACTATTACCATCTTGAGGAGTTTTATAAAGCTGAAAATTGCTGATGTATATTAAATAACATAGTTCCACAAAGCTTTGTGTTCATTGAAGTGACTTTTTTCCTCTTTTGGATTAGACTGAATAAACTATATACAAACACAATTATCACTCTTCAGGATATAAATGCCTACCTCCTAGCACAGCCTTAAATAAAATAGTTTCAAGGTTGGCATGATTTTGATAACGTGGCAAAAAAATCTCTTTGCGTTGCTGGGACACAAAGAGATCTTTGCAACAAATGGACTTGTCATACTTGATAAAAAGAAGTTTGCAAGAATAATAATGAGGTAGTATTACTGTTTTTGCTTCGGGAGTAGTAATGAAATGCTAAGATTCTATAAAAAAAGATGCGCTTTTCTCTTTGTTGATGTCTCCACTGGAAATACGGTGCTTAGAACGATAATTGTTTCAGAGAGCTGGGAAAGTCAGGGTCTGGCAGATGTCAGCAATGTAATTCTTTGATGTAAGACAGATTTTTATAGCTTTCATTTCTACTGAAGGAGTTTCCTCAATGTGCATATGCTCCTAAAAACATAAACACTAAAATTATAGATTTCTTTTTCACTCAAGCAGTTTCAAAATCATACAAAGAAAGTAAATTCCTTTAAAAAATGCAACAGTATCGGAAAGCACAGTTTAGATAATGTATATAAACCTTTTCTCTATCCTATTTAAAATCTTTGTACTAAAGAACTAAAGAATAAGTTCTTTGATTTTATGAGTTAAAGAACTCTCTAATCTTCAACACTGAGAAACAAGGACAAGAGTTATAAAACAGTTCAGTAGCACCATACAGGATTGTTTTTAAAAAAAATTTCATAGTAAAAGGTTGTACACATTTAATTTCTCTTATAAAAATTTAGACTACACAATGCAATAGAGAGTATAGAGGGCAACATTTGGAAGTCCTCTTTTACAAGTGTGCCTTATTTCTGATTCAATTGTAATCATCATTATCATTTTGATATGTATCATTAAAGAAGTTGATAACACACACACATGGATATTTTCCCCCAAAATAAGATGCCCTGTCCATCTTTTACTACTCTGCTCTCTAACCTGTGAGGATGACATAGATGGACCACATCAGTCAGTTACTAGCCTGCTACTGGCTGATGATCAGAGGGTGGGAAGAGAGAAGTGAGTTACACATTTCACTACCTCCTCCCTGTCACGTGGGCAAGGGTTGTCTTACTCCCTCTGTGAAAATTTCCACAATTTCTGTCAGGTTGCCCTATTTGCATATTGCTCTCTTTGAGAGTTCTACTGGAATAGCTCTTAATAGTCAGCCTACTGCCCCCTCACTTATTCTTTCCCTGAATCTTCCTACACATTTAAAAATAGTTTTTAAATTATATTATCCTCAATTATCGAGTTTTGTTGTGCCATCTGTTCTTTGCAGGGACCCTTACATATGTGAGTGTGTACATATATATAACATATATTATATATAAATATGTATTCTGTCTCTGTCTCTATGTCTCTCTGGCTCTATTTTTCCAGTCTTTTCTAATAAAATAGGTATTTCCACAACATAAATTAGATCACATGTGATCAGAATAGAAGGAAAATATGTCATTAAAAGCAGAGTTCCTGTTTTTCACGAGCAATAGTTGTGGAATAGCAGAAATCGTATTATATTCTTCTCTAGGAAAGAAAAAAAAAAACAAAACAGTTTGACTGCTCCACTGGCGGTGGGGACTGTTTGGACTGTATTTTAAGAAAATTACAATCACATGCCTGCATCCAGAAATCCTTCTTCAGAGGCATTTATATAAAGCTTAGAAAGCTTTGGACTCATGGGAGATTACTCTGCCAACTTTGCCCACCTTAATGATGGTCCCACTGTCTAGGGGCTAGTTCCATCTGTCTTGCCTTGGAATCTGCTCTGCCAGAATTTCTACTCTACTGTTCTGTTTATTTACAGTCTTGCTGGGTAGTCCAAGTCATCTTCTCCATTACCAGTACTGCCTTTGTTATGGAAGTATTAGTGTTTTTGTTAGTACTTTTGATACAAAACAGCAGAGCATTTGAGTTGTCAGATTGTTTCTCTTGAACTCTGTAATTTTAACTTATGATTTTTGGAACTCAAGTTTTTTAGGAACACACATAATATATGATATCCGAGAGTACCACTATATCTATCCATTTCTGTACACATCCACCTATCAATATGTCCGTCTATCATTTCTCTCTCTCTCTCCATCCATTCATCCATCTGTCTGTCATATATCATTAATGATTTCTTCATTTTCTATTTTTCTTAAGGAAGCCTAATAGAATTGATGAAATATTTTCATTACATGTCCCACCATAATTTTGAAGTTTTTTTTATAGTATTGGGTTCTTAAATCCACCTATAACTCATTTTTTTTAAATGGTGTATAGTAGGAATTTAGATTTTATTATTTTCCAAATTAAAAGACAGTTGTCTCAAAACAATGAATAAATCCTTATTTCCACAAATTTAAATGCTGTCTTTATAGAAAATAATATAGGATAGGATAGTACATTAGCATAGTATGGATTTCTGTATTCTATAAACTATTACATAGACCTTATATTTTCTATTCTTGTACTAGTACCATTCTGGCTAAATACTAAGCTTTGCTAACTGGTAATGTAACTCTTTTAAAAAACAATGTCTATCTTTCAAATAGTCTCTTCCAAATGAATGTGAGGATGCTCTACCAAGTTACATAAAACATAATGTTGTTACTTGACAGAGTTTCATTGAATTTACAGGCTAATTTGGATAGAATTTAAGCCTTTAAAATGTACAAATGTAAACACAAACACATATATGCACATAGACATGCAGGTCTAATAAAGCTTCATAGACCATAATTCAAGCAGGTCTTGTGCATTTCATTAAATTTATTCTTTGTGAATGTTTTTATTATAAATTGTTATTATGAGCCAGGCTGTATTAATTACATTTATTAATTAGATATATAAGATAGGAATTATCATTATGACTTGACCTTATGTTAGACCATTTGTATTAGCTAAGACTTTATATAGCTGTGAGTAAGGGAAAACTAATAATGGCATCCACAGGTATTATGCAAAAAAATTAACAAACACACCAGGTGTGCCAGAGTACTGTTTATGGGAAAAACTCATGGAAATAGGATCAGTAGCAGATATGCAAGCAAATTCTTTATCAAGCATCACATTCTGAGGAACACACTACAGCCTAGAGAGGCCAGACATATTTCGGAGAGAGGTTGGGATCTTGGGGCTATGGGATTTTAAGCTGTATTATTGTAATAGTACTGACAGCTCCTCTGATGTGATCATGGACCAAGATACCTTATCACAGTAGCATAATCTTGGCGGTGGTTTAGCATTAGTATTTGCTATGAGCAGGTTGGACATTCAGCCACAGAAGTAGATAAATCAGCCGTGGTAAAATAGTGTCCATGCTGACGGCCTCATGTTATGTGTCCATTCCTATCAAAATGGCTAAAATTTGTATGAACTCATTGTGAAAGTACTAGAGTCTGCGAGGACAGAGGCTTGTTTACTTTTCAACTTGGTTAATCCATGTCTCAGTAGTGGATGCTGTCATATGGACATCGGCAGAAGATACAAAGATATGCACAGTTTAGGCTGATTTCCACGTATTCTGTCCATTTCTATCTCTAAAATTCTTTATCTCCACACTTCGTATCTTGCTTCTTAAAGGCCTTCAGCCAACCACCCAAGCTATTCACCACTGTGCAGGAACTCATGTCCATTGTGCCTTCTGTATGCAATAAAACCGGACTCTGTTGTACAATGAATTTCTGCTGTGCTAGCTCCAAATAATGATTTGTGGGGGTCGTGAGACTCAAATTAAGATCACAGCTCTGGTCACATAATGACATCATAGTTTATGGTCTAATGCTTGCTTTGCACTATGGTGCAGTGACATTCTAGATGCTTCTTTTTGAATGGTGAAGATTTCTCTGCTGCAGCAGGTATGACTTTGTTCTAAAACCTTACAGGTCTGAGCTTAATCGCTCCTATTTGTATTCTTCACACTGTGTTCTTATCCACTAAGGATATCTATAGCACCATTGAATCTAGCAGTGTAGGGCTATTTATATTACAGCCTGAACCCTCTGAAGAGTCCTCAGATATAATGGCCCACAGTAAAATTGACAGCCTTCTGAGTTGCCTGGTAAATGGGTTAAAGCAGCATTCTCAGGTATGATATGCACTGTCCAAAATCTGAATATGCACTGTGCCACTGAATGAAATTCTGTGCCACTTTCCTAAAATTGGGAACTACAAGGTATAATAAATTGTCCTCTATCTTGGAAAGACTATTTCAGTATGACCCAGACCACTAGACCTCTAAACACTTCACCAATTTTCAGGCTTTAGAATCTTTTTAGGGTTTATCTTCTATCAAGAAAAAACGTAACCCAGGCCATAAAGCAAACCTCAACAATTAAATGAAATAATACAGAGTATGATCAATTCCACGGAGCAAAGAAATAGTCTTAGAGGAATAAATATATAGAAATGAATGAAAATAAAAATACAACATATCAAAATACATGGGGCACAGAAAAAAACAGTGCTGAGAGAAAAAAATTTAGCACTAAATACTTACATTGGAAAAAAAAGGACTCAAATCAATAATTTAAAGTCCCTACCTCAAAATACCAGAAATAAAAGAGCAAACTAAACTCAAAACAATTAAGGAAGGAAATAATAAAGACAAGAGCAGAAATCAAAGAAATTCAATCAGGAAAACAACAGAAAAAAAATCAGTGAAACAAAAGGCTGTTTCTTTAAAAATTTATTAAAATTGGTAAACTTCTAGCTAGACTGGCAAGAATGAAAACACAAGACACAAGTCACCAATATCAGGAATTAAAAGGGGGATATCACTGCAAATTCTGCAGCCATTAAAAAAGTAATAAGGAGATTCTATGAACAACTTTATGATCGTAAAATCAACAATTTAGAAAAATGAGTCACTTCCTTGAAAACCACAAACTACCTGTAGTGGGCAGAATAATACCCCTCCCCCAGTATATCTACCTTTTCATCCTTGAAGTGTGTAAATATGTTACCTTACATGGCAAAAGGAAACTTGAAGTTGTGATTAAGTTAAGGATCATGAGATGGGAAGATTACCCTGGATTATCCTGTGGGCACAATGAATCCCAGAGTTCTTACAAGAAGGAGGCAGGAACATCAAATTCAGAAAATGTGATGTGACAACAGAAGCAGGGGTCATAGCCAGGGAGAGAGAGAGAGATTTGAAGACACTGTACTGCTGGTGTTGAAAAAAAGGAAGGGGCCATGAGCCAAGGAATGTGGGTGGCCTCTAAAAGCTGGAAAATATAAGACGAAGGAGTCTCCTTTTAGAGTCACCAGAAGGAATGCAGCCCCGCAACCTTGATTTTAGGACTTCTGACTTCCAGGACTGTGAGACAATAAATTTGTGTCTTTTAGCCGTAAGTTTATGATAATTTGTTATAATAGCAATAGGAAACTAAGGCACTATCTGAACTAAATCAAGATAAAATACACAATCTGAATAGACTTATAACTATTAAATAAATTGAACAAGTAACTAACTAAAAAGCTCTCAAAAGAGAAATTTGTATGTCCAGATGATTTTACTGAAGAATTCCACCAAACATTTAAAGAATATTGCATATCCTCTTCCAAAAAATAGATTCTCAACCTGTTTTATAGGGTTAGTATTACCCTGATATCAAAACCAAAGGTAATAGAAAAAAAAAAAGAAAGAAAGAAAACTACAGATCAATGGTTCTCATGAACTTATATGCAAAACTCCTGAACAAAATATTAGCAAATAAAATCCAAAAATATACAAAAATTGTAATACACTAGTATCAAGTAGGAGGTATGTGAGGCTCGTTCAACATTTAATTAATGTAATCCAACATATCAAGAGGCTAAAAAAGAAAAATCAGATGATAAGAAAAAACATTTGACAATATAGAACACCCACTCATGATAAATACTCTCAGAAAACTAGAAAATGAGGGAAATTTCTTTAACGTTATAAAGAGAATCTACAAAAGAAAACTGCAGCTAACTTCATATTTAATAATGATTCAGTGTTTTCCTCCTAAAATCAGGAAGTAGACAAGATGTACACTCTCACCACTCCTATTCAACAGAGTACTAGAAGTTTTAGACACTACTTAGTTTTTAATATTATTTGTCCAGATTTTTATAATTATTCTTAAATGCATTAATTTTGACATATCAACCTTTCCTCAAAATGACCATTGTTATGCTAAGAAAAATATAACTTCATCTTTTTCCAAGATAAGTGCAAGAGTTTTGATTATACTAAAAATTCATCTAGAAAGAAAGACTTCTGGAGCCGCCCGGTGGCGCAGCGGTTTAGTCTGCGCTTGGCAGCCCGGGGTTCGCGAGTTCGGATCCCGGGCGCCCGCTGACGTCACTGCCTGTCAGCCACGCCGTGGCGGTGTCCCATGTAAAGTGGAGGAAGATGGGCACAGATGTTAGCCCAGGGCCAGTCTTCCTCAGCAAAAAGGGGAGGATTGGTGACGGATGTTAGCTCAGGGCTGGTCTTCCCCACAAAAAAAAAAAAAAAAAAAAAAAAAGAAAGACTTCTGTCAGGAGTGGGTTGCAGATTTCAGGTAGATGAGTCCATAACAAAAAAGGAAAGAGGTCACTAGAGTCTGTCAAAAATTGATGCTTGTAAAGATTCTTCTGGATTCCCTCATCAAGAGGATACTGGAAAGGGGCAATATGGTCATTGACCCACCAATTGTTGATTCTGAAAGCTGGACTAAATAACACCATCTTCTTTCAAAATTTGTTAATTAGGAATGTCTTCATAATGGTATTTTGGGGATCCAAGTCTGAACTGGATCAATTACATTTGCATAAATTGTTTGCCAGTCTAGTTTGACCACCAACTCTAAGTCCTTACGGCCAGTTTGGATTGTGGATTTCATAATCTTAGGCTTTTATCTGGTTCCCAATGGAGTGGAAATATTTAAGAAAGAAAAAAATCCAAAATATTCAAGAATCAAAATATTTAAGACAAAACTAAAGTACAAGAAGCGTGACTTTGTACAAATAGTCAAACAAAAGCAAAATAAAGTCAAACAATATTAGATTAAGCAGATAAATAGCAAAAATATTTACCAAACGCTATACTTACAAACGTATAGTTCTGTACAAAGATCTTGGTGCAGTTATTTAACCATGGTGCACCTCCTAAAAAAATGAAAACATTTTATTAAAAACTTTTAAAATCTGCTATTTAGTGACAATGTCTAGCATAACAAAATAAATTCAGCACTAAGAATTGAGTGAATCACATCAGAGCTCAGATTATGTTTGAGACCATCTCACTTGGCAGCAATTTGGAAGGACTAAAGTAACTAGAGTATAGGGGGCTGGAGAATGTGTCTAGTTTCTGTTTATCTGAGGGTACCATGGACTGATGCCAAATAAGGGTCTCCAATATCATATACAGGGAACATCCAGAATTGTCAAGGCATAAGAACATCTCTCAATATATAAAATCCTGAAGTTGGATTTCAGCTTGCTTCAGTAAAGCAGAGATGGTCAGAAGTAAACTCATGGAGCAAAGCAAACTGCCGATCCTACGTAAAGGTTAGGGAAAGAGTTTGTTTGGGGTTTTATTGGTTACAAACACAAGAGTGGTTGACCTCAGTCTAAAATCATGATTTATGCTGTCTAGAGATGTGTGTTTAGTGTTGGTTTAAAATAAGTGTATGCTGACCTTCAGTCTTAGAAATGTGTTCACTGGAGTGTCTACCACTCTGGCTGATGTTCGAAGTGTGAGTCTGCACCAACTGGCTTGTATGCTTACTGAAGCAAGTTGTCATTGATTGATCACATTAGTTTATAACCCATTCTGGTGCTTACTTGTTACTTGTCAATATGACTATAAAGTTGTCATTGATTGATTAAATAGTTTGAAAACCATTTTTAATATCACTGGCTATAATGAGTTGTCAGTCTTTCCTGGGAGTGTTGGGACTACTTTTTTCTATGTTTGATCTCAATGGGTATTGAATCTGAGAACTTGTTCTTGTCTGGAAACTAAGTTACAGATAATTTTCCATTGCTACAATTGATATCAGCCTCTGCTTGCCCACTCTTCATATTTTGGTTATAAAAGTTAAGCAACACAATTAATGGCTTCCCATCTACCTCATCCCTAGAGACCATGGTCTATTAAGCACTTACACAAATCCCCATGTCAAGTAAGACCATCAGGACCTTATATTGCCAGTACTTGGGAGTCAAGTACATAGCAGCGTCTTCTACAATCAATCCTGACCCAGAGAGAACAGTCACCACCAAGATTTTCAATAATACTGTTGCTCCTCTCTTTAATAAATTCCTTATCACTGTAGTAAAGGGAGTGTCATCTCTGTTCTCTCTGGAAACATAGTCATCTGGTGGATTTTCTGACTTTACAGCTTAACATGTCCACTTCCCTGGGCTTTTAATTACGGTAGCAAATTGGGATTGATACAAGGTGAAGATTATTAAATCCTGATTTCTGAGAGTGCCCCTTAACCAAATAAACTCCCATATGCAGTCTTATATTCTGACACCTCACCTCTGCTCTCTCTCTCAAAACTCAGTCCCAGGCATGCTCTGCTAATTCCAGCTGGTACATACTAGCAGGGTCTTGCAGCCCTTTGGTAGATAATCCATTTTCTCTGAGAACATGAACAGTATGCCTTCAATTAGGCCATGGCCTGACTAATTTCTACATTATGGAATTCACCAGAAATTTCACTAAGGCCCAATATATGAACATTTAAAATTTCTTTCATCATTCTTTGAAAGATTGTTTTTTGGGACCAATTGTCATTCTCTGTATATATTAGGAAATAAATACAATGAAAATTGTGCAAGACTGGTGGAAAAACTACAAAATATCACAAATGGAAATTTAAAAGACTTAAATACATAGGCATTATCATTCTCACGGATTGAGAGAGACAATATTTTGTAGAAGACAGTCTCTCCAAATTGATCTACAGAGTCAATGAAAATCCTACCAAATTTCCAGACAACTCATATAAAGTTGTTTTATAATATCCTATCAAACTTTTTAAAGAAATTGACGATCTTATTTTAAATTTTACTTCGAAAGGCAAAGGACTTAGGGTATTTCAAATAATCTTAGAACAGAAGGACATGGTTGATGGATGTATACCACATGATAACAAGATTTAATATAAAACTAGAATATCAGGACAAAGTTGTACTGGTATAAAGATAGCCATATAGATTAATCAAACAAAAGAGAGTACAAGATAGACTCATGCTTATATATGAGATTGATTTTCAACAAACATGCCGAGTTAACTTGATGGGCTAATGCTAAATAACTTATAGTTAAACATTTAGAATTACTAAGTGATTTATTCAAACTTCATGGTTACAAGATCAATACAAAAGAATCAATTGCATATCTATGAATGCAAATGTATTTCAGGTATAAAATACAAAAATTGTCACATAGTCATACAACAAAATATTATAGAGCAATTACAATGAACTGTGCCATGATATAGCAGTAATATCAATAAATCTCACAAGCACACTATGGAACAAAAGAAGCCCAGAACCAAAGAATAAATACTCTACACTCAATTTAAATAAATTTGTAAACGCCCAGAATAAAATGTATTGCAAGATATTAAGGGAGAATTTAATTTGGGGGAATGAGGAAAGGGTGCTGTTCAGGAAAGACTATTTCTTGGGGGCCTACTGAGTTGCCAGCAATATTTTATTTCCTGACCTGGATTTGCTTACTTTGTAATAATACATTGAATTCTTGTGATTTTTGCAATTTTCTGCAGGTAGTTTATACATCAATGCAATACTTTTAAAATGGGACCATTTTCACACATTGGATTATTAAACATTTGAAAATTTGATGGTCTCAATTTTTTTGGCAAAAATATGGAAAATAGGTATTCATATGCTATTGGAGATTCTCTAAATTGGAATGGTCAAATTATATGGTAATTTAGATAATGTATTAAATTCAGAAGTGATCACTACCCCTCACTTAGTAATGAGATGTTTATTTCAACATTGTAATAGTAAGATAGAGAGTTGTTTAAATGCAGTATATTTTCATCATATTCTTCAACAGTTAAAAACAATGAAATAGAAACTTTGTGGGCTGGCACAGAAAGAATCCAAGACAAATTGTTGAATGAAAACTGCAAGAAGCAGAATGATGTGAAAATTATAATGCCATGACAGTAGTTCAACTATGGGGATAAACTAGTTTAAGGTACAAGATATTCTTATAGTTTACACAGCAGAGTAATGTCCGTCAAACATATTTTTATATTTTGCATTTTTATATTACATAGTTACACATTATATGTGTCATTTTATCCTCACAAAACCACTAGGAAGTAGGCAGGATAGTATTATTAATTTCAATTTGCCAGTGAGGAAACTGAGATTCAGTGGAGTTGAGAGAGGACCAAAACCACATAGTGATGGGGTGAAGGTTTTGGCTTTACAATTTACCAACTAAAACAAGAGCTTCATATATTATGAAGCATGGCATGAAAATATTTCAAATTCTATCCAAAAAGAGAGAACATCAGATATATATACAGAATGTGACATCTTGAAATACACTTAGATTTTTACTGTGAGTCTTCACCATCACTACTTCTTTAGAGTACTGGAATTCTAGACATAATTTCATAATTCATACGAGAGTGAGGGTGCTCATTTTTTATTGGTAATGGCAAATATATCTCCAGGATAACATATATACAATTGTTATTTCTGGTGATCTTCGCTAGCACCTTGACTCCAGTTTTTTTTTTTTTCCCATTCAAAATAGGGGGTAGCAGGAACCCTTTTCCTGAGCACTTTCTTTAAGTCTGTTCTTACTGTTGCAAGGGGAATGCTATTCCAAAAGCAAAGGCTGGAGGAAAAAGATGGTGGTGAAATTTCATCTACGCAGATCTTAGGAAAAAATGTTATCTCCAATGTATTGGTTAAAAAAAAAAATCTACAAAGATATAACCTTGACAAAAGTAGCTCCTAAACAATAGGGCAGGTTTTAGAATTTAGAATCTTCTCTGGTGGTCTTGTGTTGTTACTACAAGCTGACAAAATAACTGGAAGGCATTTCTATAGCTTTTGAAAAGATAATTACTTACTTTGATATCCCAATATTGTTGTTTTACACCTAAATGGCAGATCTTACTCTTAAGAACCAATTCCATTTAAAATTGCAAAGTACACGTCTGGACTTTTGACACAGACATTTTAAAAACTCAGGAAAATAATTATTGCTATAAAATCCACAAGCCCTAACTCCTTTCTTCTTTAGAATTTTTACAAGCTTGCTTTCTTTCTTTGTGTGGAAAATCCATTCATATTTTCTGGCTTCATTGAATTTTCATTAGTATTAATTATGCCAGTGCAGTATAGTAATATCTTTTCAGGTAGAGAATTGCTGGTTTTGACAAGTGGAGAGTGACTGAAATAACTAAATTTGTGTCTCAAATTGAATTTGCTTAATTTGTCTTGTGATTATTTGTTATGACTGTGGTTGTCACATTTTATATATCGACAGTTATCATTACATTCAAAAGAAAAGAATATCAACAAATGTCTTAAGATTTTGACATTAGCTATGAGTCTTGGATTTTAAAAAAAGAGGTAAATTTATTACAATTCATTTTATTCTTTTTTTCTGTTGCCTAAAAAATCGAATGGTAACTTGTGCATTTTTTTTAGAAATTAAGACCCACAAAGATAATGTCAAACATAATATTCTACTCCATATTTCCTTTGTGTCAATGTTTAATTTTTCATTTGAGCCTGTAGAGAATAAACCAATTACAAAAGTTTCATTCTGTCCAGCTAGCTTTCTATTTTGCATCACAAGATTTTAAAACAATTTTAAAAACAGCATGCAAACAATCACAGCTATTCACATAGCATTGGTCTTAAAGCACTACAGAGGAAAATCACTTTAATGTTCTACAGGTATGATGACCTAGGTCAAAACAGGCTAAATAAATTGATGGGAGTCATGTTGCGTGTGTATTTGGCAGTCAGAGTATCTCAAACCTTCTATTAGGATTTCTCTTTTTCATGTTTCCTCTAAATAAATTGTCAGGTAATTTTATTTCTTTTTTTAATATTTCTAATTAATTTTCTTCCAAGCTTACAAAAATTTGTCAGTACCTGGCAGGTCCTACAATGGATAATGACTAAAATGTATTTCACTGCTTACTCATTTTTTTTACAAACCCTATCTCATCTCAAGATATTCCTCTCAATATTTAATCAGCAATATTCACTGACCGTTCAGAGTGAGCTATTTACCTTTATCTAACCTTCATTTTTTTCATAGTTAATTTTTTTTCCACACACTGACAGTTTTCTAATAGAAATAAAGGGAGATTATATAACACTCCGGTGGTCTAGTGGTTAAGATTTGGTGCTCTCATTGCCACATCCCATGTTCATTTCTGGTCAGGGAACCACACTACCTGTCTGTCAGTGTCATACAGTGGTTGCTGTGATGCTGAAAGCTAGGTCACTGATATTTCAATTGCCAGCATGGTCATCCATGGTGGACAGGTTTCAGCAGAGTTTCCAGACTAAGACAGACTAGGAAGAAGGATCTGGTCGCCCACTTCCTGAAAAATCGGCCATGAAAACCATATAAATAGCAGAGGAACATTGTCTGATATAGTGCTGGGAAGATGATGCAAAAGACCGGACAGCATTCTGCTCTGCTGTATACAGGGTTGTTAGGAGTTGGAACTGACTCGATGGCAATAACCACAAATGTAACATTCATGGTGGGGAAGAGACAACATTCAAAAGAGCATCATTCAAAACATACCTCATTACTCACAGTAATGAAACCAACTACAAATTTTGCTTGTAATATGCCACAAACAAGACTTCAGTCTTCTCAAACCCAAAGCATTATTAACCCTCTCTTAGTTCTGTTTCCCTAGAAGTAGAGCCTGAGACTAGGGTTCTTGTTTAAGCAACGTATTGGCAGAGTGCCTTCAGGAGAAGTTGAGTAAAGAAAGCATGGGAGAGCAAGGTAAGACACTACTCAAGAATGTGGCTTCAGCTGGAGACTACATTCAGGCTGATCACGTGGGAATAATCTGGAGTGCAAATTGCACCAAGAGTGAGACCCACCTTCAGGACAGATGAGCAGCCTTACATACCTCATGATGGTCAGTCATTGACTGAGAGATGTCCCAGGATGTGTGTATGGGGTATAGTCTTGTGAGTATGGTGCCTCCCATTTGGCTAATGCTAATGGCTATTATCCAGAAAAGGCAGCAGCTGGGAATTGTCATCAGGCAACACTCAAAAGCAGCTGGGGGAAGGAGGCATCAGCTGGTAAAAGGAACTTGGGATGGCACCACCAATACACACTATTGCCCATGCCCTGCCTCACATAGATACACTTGCTTCTCATACTAAAGTACACAACCAAGGAAAAGCTTATCCAGGTTTACAGAATTATGGTTGGCCAAAATTTGGGGGAAATGTACAAGAAGGCGGTTGGTTAGACAAACTGTAGACCCGAGTACTTCAGTTTTTCCCAAAACCTTAGCTAATATTCATCACTTCCTTTCTTCACCACCCATTCTTGGTAACTTTCTACCTCGACTTCCATCTCCATTGGTTTAGGTAGCATGCCTGGTGCATTGACCAAGATTCGAATCTCTGAGGGCTTTAAATTTCTGGTTACCATCCCCCTATCAGGCAACAGTTGCTGTATGTGCTGATTTTTCACTTAAAACTGGATTTTAGAGTTCTAAGAGGTATCCTGGAGGATCATCTGAGTGCCTAATATGTTCCTCCACATCCCCATTATAGAGCAACAGCCCAAAACCTTTATGAAGTGTCAATTACCACGACTAGTATGGTAACTTTTGTATTTGCTTGATGGTCCACTGGCATGATATAACCAAGTTGACTGTAGTTTTAGATTTAGTAGGAATCTTTCTTTCCTCTTGAAAATGCCCCTCTACCTCAAACCTATGAGTTAGTGCTTCTAGACCCACAGAGCCTAAAATTGCAGGAATGGGAAAGACAGATTCCCCAAGTTAGACTGTAAATGGGGACACTCTTATTCCTATCCCACGATTCCTGAGTTCATATATTCTACCTACTGGCCACCACATGGTGATCATCACTGGTATAAAGTGTATGCTTCATTCTAAGGCATTGTGTCCCATTCTTGTAGGGTTTCATCTCTAAGCTGGAACCTCATCTATACCTTCAAAAGGCTGTTTGGTTGCCCCTATTAAGCCATCAACTCTGGATGGTGTACTATTTAGCAGGGCCAGTGAATCCCTCTCATCATCACACTTCCTCTGATGCAAATGTATTCTTGGATTTAAGGTAACGTCAGCATTAGACATTTTCTGAGCCCTCAGGTTGTAGTACTGACTGAGGCAATGAGGTCAAGAAAGCACACACATATGTCGATACTAGTGAGAATGAAATGAAGTATTGCTCTTCCCAAGTTGGGATAGGTCTGATAGAATCCACTTTCCACCCAGTACCTGGAAACATATCAGGGGGTTGGTGTCATCTTTCTTTTTTTTTCAATTTTTTTTTTGGTGTGGTGAAATTCACATAACAAAATTAACCATTTTAAAGTGAATGATTCGGTGGCATTTAGTATATTCACAATGTTGTTCAACCACCTCCTCTATCTAGTTCCCAAACATTTTCATCACCCTCAAAATAAAACCCTGTACCCATTAAGCAGTCATTCCTCTTCCCCCTTCCCCTATCTCCAGGAAACCAACAATCTGTTTCTGCTTCTATAAATTTACTTATGGTGGATATCTTACATAAATGGAATCATATAATATGTGACACTTCATGTTTGGCTTTCTTTCCCTTAGAATAATGTTTTTGAGGTTGATTGACATTGTAGCATGTATCATTCTTTCATTCCTTAAGACTGAATAATATTCCATTGTATATACGTACCACAATTTGTATATCCATTAATCCCTTGATGAATATTTGGGATGTTTATGCTTCTTGGTCTACTGTGAATAGTACTGCTCTGAACATTTTTGTACAAGCATTCGTTTGAGCACCTGTTATATAACTTTGGGATATATATATATATATATATATATATATATATATATATATATACCTAAGAGTGGAGTTGCTGAGGTCTGTGATAATTATACATTTAAATTTTGAGGAACTGTTAAACTATTTTTCACAGTGGCTGTACAATTTTGAGTTTCCACCATTAAGGTATGAGGGTTCCAATTTCTCCACATCTTCACCAGTATTTGCTTTTTCCCTTTTTTAAAAATTATAGCCATCCTAGTGTGTGTGAAGTGGTATCCCATTATGGTTTTGATTTGTATTTCACTAATGATGTTGAGAATCTTTTCATGTGTTTGTTAGCTATTTGTATATCTTCTTGGAGATGGTTATTCAAATTATTTGCCCATTTTAAAATTGGGTGGTTTGTCTTTTTGTGGTTGAATTGCAAATGTTCTTCATATATTCTAGATACTAGATTCTTTTCAGATATATGATTTGCATATATTTTTCCTATTCTGTAGGTTTTCTTCTCACTTTCTGGTTAATAGCCTTCACTGCCCCCAATTTTTAAATTTTGATGATGTCTAATTTGTTTATCTTCTCTATTGTTACTTGTGTTTTGGTGTCATATACTTTTCTAATTTTCTTGAGGTGTCTTTCTCTGGCTTTGATATTAGGTTAATGCTGGCTTTGTAGAATGAGTTTAAAAAGTTTTTCCTATTTTCTTGTTTTTGAAAGAGTTGAGAAGGATTGGTCTTAAATGTTCTTTAAAATGTTTGGTTGAATTCATTGGTGAAGTCATCTGGTTTTGGACTTTTCTTTGTTAGTGTATTAGTCAAGGTTCTTCAGAGAAAAAGAACCAATAGGATATAAATGTCTCTCTCTATATATAGACATATATGTATATTTATATATAATATTTATATATAACTATATAATTATATATAAATATCAACTTGTATATAAATTATATATAAATATATGTATATAATGAGGAATTGACTCACAGACATATGGAGGCTGAGAAGTTCCAAGATCTAGAGTTAGCTACCTGGGGACACAGGAGAGCCAATGATATAGTTCCAGTCCAAGACTGAAGGCCTGAGAAGCAGGTGAGCATATGGTGTAAGTTCCAGTCTGAGTCTGAAGGACTGGGAATTAGGAGAGCTGATGGTGTAAGTTTTGGTCTGAGTCTGAGTTGAAAGGCAGGAGAAAATCAATGTCCTAACTTGAAGACAGGCAGAGAGAATAAATTTTCTCTTACTCAGCCTTTTTGTTAGATTCAGGCCTTTAATGGATTGGAGAAGTCTCACCCACTTTGGGGAGGGCAGTCTGCTTTATTCAGTCTACTGGTTCAAATGTTAATCTTATCTAGAAAAAAATACACAGGCACACCCAGAACCAAATATCTGGCTACCTCTTGACCCAATCAAGTGGACACATAAAATTAACTGGGATAGTGTTATTACCTTTGACCGTCAGGTTAGACAAATGACAAGGTCAGCAGCTAGATCAGTCTTGGAGAGACAGAGGCCATGCTGTTGGACCCATGCATGACCTTCATCTTCTCCACCATCTTTCTGTTGGTGTGATACTTAGTTGACTAATAACCAAGGTGTGCTGACATCTTCTCCAGTTAGTTATTTAGTGCCTCTTCTGCAGTAGACACTTTCTGGTTGAAGTTCTCTTGTAGTATAAAGATCCTTACACTTTTTGTCTACTCCCATAGTATCATCCACATACCTCTTCTGCAGGCCCGTTTGCCTCTGATCTTTCAATCCTTCACCTTCCAGGCTCTTTATCAAACAGCTCACTCATTCACCACTGCCCTTAACTTTGTCAATATCCCTATACAAGGCCAGTTCTTTCTTCACAGAAGGTGGGTGATGATGCACAGTCCACAGCTTTGCACTTTGGGTTTAGCCTCACAACTGTCTTTCAAGGCCATCCTTGGATGGGGCTGCAATGCAGAAGCAGTTTATTTTTTTGCATTTTCCCAAATATATAGTTGATCCTTTGGTTTTATATGGATTTTAGAATGGTTTTTCCTATTTTTGTAAAAAATGCTGTTGGAATTTTGATAGGGATTTTGTTGAATCTGTAGATAACTTTAGGTACTATGGACATTTTAGCAATATTAAGTCTTCCAATCCATGAACATGGAACATCTTTCCATTTGTTTGTGCCTTCTTTAATTTGTTTCATAAATGCTTTATTATTTTCAGTGTACAAGTCTTTTATCCTCTTAGTTAAGTTTATTCCTAAATATTTTATTCTTTTTGATAATATTCTAAATTGGATTGTTTTCTTAATTTCCTTTTCAGATTGTTTGTTGTTAGTTTAAAGAAATGCAACTGATTATTGTGTGTTGATTTTTATCCTGCAACTTTACTGAATTGATTTCTTAGTTCTAACATTTTTGGTTTTGTTTTTGGTGGAGTCTTTAGGGGTTTCTATGTATAAGATCAAGTCAGCTGCAAACAGATGATTTTCCTTCCCTCTTTCCAATTTGGATCCCTTTTATTTCTTTTTTGTCACCTAATTGCTCTGGCTAGGACTCCCAGCACTATGTCGAATATAAGCGATGAGAGTGAGCATCCTTGCCTTGTTCCCAGTCTTTTGGGTTTTCATCAAGTATGTTAACTGTGGGCCCTTCATATTTTGAGGTAATTTCTTTCTATTCCTGATTAGTTGAGATTTTTTTTATCATGAAAGGGTATTGAATTTTGCAGAATGCTTTTTGTGCATCTATTGAGATGATTATATGATCACATCTACTCTTTATTTCTTTATCTTTTTTGAATATACATAATATTGCAGTCTCTTGCTGGCTGCTCATCTACCTGTCTCCTGTCAACATCATATTACATTAGTTGTTTCTAAAGGTCTCTGGTTCTTGGGCATTCTTTTCTGCCATGTTGAATTTTTGATTGATTATAATGTCCCTGGGGTCATGAGTCAAACTGCCTACTTACATGAAACAGTATAGAGATAATGATTAAGACCATGGAATTTGAAGTCAGAGAGAATTGGGTTTGAATCTGAGTTCCATCACTCACAAACTGTTTCATCAATAAGTGGCTCAGCCATCACTTAAGTTTATAAATTTTATTCTATTTATTTTTAAATTTGCGATAAGGGTAAATATTTTATAGGCTTATAGTGAGGATCACATAAGTAAGTTTTAATCAGTTTCTAATTCCAATAGATATAGTAATTTATGATTATAGTTACTGTTATTGTTAAAAATAGAATAAAATGGTAAGAATATTGGTCAGACGATATTTGAAAGTTAACACTGAAATGTGGCCATATTGCAGAAATGTATGGCCCTCACCGACAGACTGAGAGGCTACTTGACAGTCTAAAAATGTGGTCAGCAGGAACAGCAACAACAAGCATAAGAATAATATTATAACTTAGATGTTTTGCCAAACAACAGAAAAGAAGGTACCTTGGAATTGTGTTTTACAAATAATATTTTGTACACTGGTTGTATTTGAATCGTCAGGTGAGCACCAATAGTTCTAACCTTGAGAGTGTACATTAGGTGCTGTACTTAAGTCAACAGTGAAAAGCCCCCCAATTCCCATGACTTCATTTCTACCAGCATCATATGATACAGAAATAATTGGTAAAAATAGACATAAAAATAGTGTAACAGTAGCACTTAGCACTGAACTGAAATGTGATTTTTAAATTTTTTGCCAATCATCAAAATACATTCTATATTCTACACACAGTGTTATGACAACAGTGTGTCAAGAAATCTAGACAACTGATTAGGCAAACATATTTATAAAGTATATAATTTGTCAGTCACTGTTCTAGGTTTTGGAGATATAGAGGAGAATTAAAACAATCTCTAATCTCATGGAGTTTACAGTCTAGGCAGTAATTCTCAACCAGGAAAAATTTTGTCCCCTGGTAGCATTTAACAATGTCTAGAAATATTTTTGGTTATTACAACCAGGGAAGATACTACTGGTATCTTGAGAGTGGAGGACTAGGATAGTGCTAAACATCCTATAATACATATGACAGCACCCATCAATGAAGAATTATCTGGCCCAAATGATAATAGTTCCAAGGCTAAGAAACTCTGGTCTAGGTGGAATAGAGGCAGACAATAGTAAACAAATAAATCAACAAGCTATTAAATAAAAAACGATGCCTAGATTACTGGCTTGGGTCAAAGAAGATTGATGGTATTATTCACTGAAATAAAGAAAATTGGGGTTAAAGAAGACTTGAGGGAAAAATTAAAAATTCCACACATGAGATACTTCTGTGTCATTCTAGTAAAAGTATCTAGTAAACCACTAAGAATATGACTGAGCTCAACAAATACATTTGTCCTGGAGATCTATATTTAAATACCATCAGTGGATAAATTGTTACTCAAATTCGTAGAAATAGGTGAGATCATCTGGGCATAGAGTATAGAGACAGAAGTGATGAGGCTAGAACTGGGCTCTGAAGAGCTTCCTTATTTAGTGGTTCAGTGAAGAAGACAGAGTTGGCAAAGGAAACTAACATGGAGAAGTCAGACATAAAAGGAAAACCAAAGTCATGTATCATCCAAATTTTAAGGAAGAAGGATTAGTCAACTTGTTGAATTCTGTGTGCAGATAGAACACATCCAGTGGATAAAAAAATATATTTATTGGACTTCATGACAGGCAGGTTATTGGTGACCTCACAAAGAACAATTGGATGTAGATAGAAGAAAGATTTGATTGAAGAATAAGCAAAGTGTGTTGAAATAAAGTCACCAGAAGTAAACAACACGATAACTAAAGTCACTAAGAGGAGCAAGAAAATGGAACAGTATTTGGAGGAGCATGGAATCAAAGCAATTTTATTTGTATCTTGTTTGATTTTTTTTTTTTTTTTTAGAATGGCAATACCGATACATGTTTTTAAGCCAATGACAACAATCAGATGAAGAGCAAGAGGCTGACAATTCAGGTTACACGGGACAAAAGAGTGAGGTACTTGAGAAGAGAAGAATGATCAAACAGAAGTGTCTGCATATTAGTCAACCAAACTGAACAACTGATAACATATTATAGTCTTTATACTTCAGTAAGCATTCTACTTCATTTTATCTTTCAGGTCTGTAACTGACTGTGGTGGCCTACCTATTACTCAAATAAGACTATTTTTACAATTTCATTTTACTATCTAATGAGTGAAATAATTTACTTTTAAGTACTTTTGAAAAGTTTGGAAAAACACTCAGAATATTCTTATTCTGAAACATTCATGTTGATTTATTTTTTGTTTGTTTCTTTATTGAGGTAACATTGGTTTATAACATTATATAGATTTCACGTGTGTATCATTATATTTTGATTTCTGTATAGACTACATCATATTCACCACACAAAGATTAATTACCATCCATCACTATCACCCTTTGTGTTCATTTATATACTTTAAATATGTATTTGTTCAAAGGCATAAGAATTATATTATTTAATTACTTTTTTAACCTTGAAAAGGTAAACATAAAAATACCCAAAATTTTAAGGTTGGTTTCACATTTTCATTCTAAGCCATGTATTGATGCATGATCTCAAATAAGCTAATCTGCCAGAAATCGGGAAATCTGTCTTTTGCTTCATGACAAGAAATGCTATTTCTTTCCATACGTTTTATAAAATACATATTTTTTTGTGCAAGAGTATCATTTCATTAGAAACTAGCTTAAAATTTTAGTTGACAGTTTTCCACTTTAATTAAAATTTTAGTCAGAATTACATTAAAAATTTTTTGTGAATGTACTTAAATGTGGCTTGAAATAATACTAATTAAAATTATGCCGCAATCAAAGTAAATACAAACTTTGGCAATGACTGCAAAAAAGGAATGTATTTAGTATTTTGTTTTCACAATATATAAGAATATTTGTCATTTTCCTTCGTAATGGAAATAGTCCATGCATCTTTGTGGTTGCAGAAAAAAAGTCCTTCAAGCCTTTCTCATTTAAATCATTTTATTTCCCTTTAAGATAAATCTTATTAAATCTCCTTGAGTCAAATCTTTATTTGATTTATGACATGGATAACAACTTGATCAGTATCTTTCCATTCTCAACATGCTAATGAAATAAACCTGTCAAAGATGAAGTTTAATGGAGTTTTTCTGGTTTTAATGATTTCTTAATAATGTCCGTAACAGATCTAGTAATTAGCTTTAATCTGAAACATGTATCAAACATGTTTCATGTCCATGAAATAATTCCAAAATTATATTTCAAATAATTTGTTATTCAAAAAGTCTATTGCTGTCTCTTATTTATTCCACAAAGTTATTTATTCCCTCTATTTTTAAATTATTTTACACAGCTATGCCTAGACATATATGTTCATGTGATATGTGTTTTCTAATAACTTATCTTCTCTAACAGCCTTGATTTGTAATAATGCAGAAAATAGAGTCTTTTCTCACTAATATGTCATTCTCTTCTTGCTTAATTTTGCTTACTATCATTGATATTTTATATAATCATGAGTTATATTTAGCAATTGCCACTTTTTAGATCATTGTCTTTAGTCGTATTCTCTTGCTATAACAAGATAGCATAGACTGGGTAGATTAAACAACAGATGCTTATTTCTCTTAGTTCTGGAGCCTGGGAAGTCACAGATTAAGGTGCTGGCTAATTTGGTTCATGGTGAGAGCCCTCTTCCTAGTTATGTCCTCATATGACAGCGAGAGAGAGAGAGAGAGAGAGAGAGAGAGAGAGAGAGAGAGAGAGAGAAAGCTCTACTGTCTTTTCCTATAAAGATGCTAATCCCATCATAAAGACTCCACCCTCATGGCCTAATTACCTCCTAAGGTCCCACTCCCAAATACCACCCCACTGGGGATTAGGGTTTCAACTATAAATTTTGGAGCAACACATTCAGTCCATAACATTCTACCCCTGACCGCCCTCGCCCCCGCGACAAATGCGTATTCTTCTCACATGCTGAATACATTCATTCCATCCAAACATACCCGAAAGTCTTAACTCATTCTAGCATCAACTCTAAAGTCCAAAATCATCTAAATCAAGTATGAGTCAGACTTGAGTCATGATTCATCCTGAGGAAACATTTCTCTTCAGGTGTAAACTTGTGAAACCAAAAAAGTTATGTGCTTCCAGAATACAATGGTGGGAGAGGAACAGGAAAGACCTTTCTATTAAGGTGGCGACATCAGCCCCACTGCTTGTGAGAGCCTTGCCCATGCTGGGCTGGGGAGGATTGTGCCCTAGGGCCCTGCCAGGAAGGGGTTGCATGCCCATGTCTCCAGGCAACCCCACCCCCATGGCTTCTGTTGGAGGCCATCTGCCTTGCTGAAACCTAGGCCGTGTCTGTGATAATCTCTGAATCATCTTTGAGGCCATTCTTCCCTTTTCTTGAAGAATAGTGCAAGTTCACAGCCAAACAGTTTTACCATTCTGTCCTGTAGAATCTAAGAAGTCCAACATTCCATCCTCTTTCCATTCATTCCATCTTATTTCCTTCTCCCTTGGTTCAAACCTACAATTTTCCTTTTGGGGTTGCTTATTAAGTCCATACTAATCTCCTTATTGATGTTTGCTTGGCCACACCTCTAGGGCTTTCTTCAGAAAATGCTTTCTCATTTTTTTGCAGTATGGATAGACTGAGAATTTTACAAATCTTTAAGTTTTTATTCCTCTTTGCTTAACAATTTCTTCTTCAACTCATCCCTCTTTTTTCTCATTTTACTGTAAGCACTTCTTACAGTAAAGAGGAGCCAAGCTGTTCTTTCAACACTTTGCTTAGAAATCTCCTCAGCTAAATATCCAAATTTATTGCTCAGAAGTTCTACTTTCCACAAATCACTAGAAAATGAACACAATTCAGGTAAGCATTTTGCCACTTTATAGCAAGGATTGCTTTTTCTTCATTGCTCAATAAATGTTCCTCATTTTAGTTTGAGACCTCATCAGAATCACGCTTAACTTTCATATTTCTACCAACATTCTTCTCATGATTATGTATCCTCCAAGAAGATGAAAACTTTCTCTATAGCTCTCCTTGTTTTTTTTTCTGAGTACTCATCAGAATCTCCTTTAAAAGTCCTTTGATGGCAATACTGGCATTTTCTAATATGCACGTCAAAACTCTTCCAGCCTCTACCCATTATCCAGTTCCAAAGCTGCTTCCACATTTTTAAATATTTGTTACAACAGCACCCACTTCTCAGTACCAATTTCTGTCTTACTCAGTTTAGGCTGCTACAACAAGCTACTATAGACTGGGTGGCTTAAACAACAGAAATTTATTTCACATAGTTCTGGAGTCAGGGAAGTCCAAGATCAGGGTACCAGAAAATTCAATATCTCATGAAAGCCCTCTTCCTTGTTTGCAGACAGTTGTCTTATCTTTGCATCCCCACATGGTGGAGAGATATTGAGAGAGGAAGCAATTCCTCTTGTGTCTCTTCTTATAATTCATCCCATCATTAGACCTCCACCCTCATGACAATTTCTCCTCAAAGCCCCATCTTCATACCTCACATTGGAGATTAGGGTTTCAATATATAAATTTGGGGGACCACAAATATTCAGATCATAGCAGCTATATATGCAAATTTTGTGTTGATACTATTTTTTATTCATGAGCTACAGATCCACATCTACTTTTAATATATTTCAATTTCTATTAAATGATTAAGATAATTTTTTAATTCTTGTATCAATTTAATGTTTCTACTTTTTTATTTCTTCTTATCTCAATGTCATTTTAAAATATCATAATATGACATCCTCAATAATGCATTATACAATGATTATGAATATAAATATTTTAAAGCTATGCATTATTTTGACGTTCCTAGCTTTAGATGAGTTTTTCAGTGTGGTGGATAACTAACAGAACTTCTGTGGCCTCAGAATTGTGACAACATAGATTCCAATGTAAAATGTTGGATATGGAATTTGCTTAGCTTTTAAGCAAGGATTGATTCTGAACTTTTCTAGTGTTATAAATTTGTTCAAATAATTGGTTTCAAAACGCATAACACAGTTGTGCATGGCACAATGACATTTCAGTCCATGACGGACCGCATATATGACAGTGGTCCCCTAAGGTTAGTATCATATAGCTTAGGTGTGTAGTAGGCTATACCATCTAGGTTTGTGTAAGTACATTCTATGATGTTCTCACAGTGACAAAATCACCTAACGACACATTTCTCAGAACGCATCCCTGTTATTAAGCAACGTGTGACTGTAAAATGATAAATGACAAGATTGATGGCCAGGAAATATATTAAATATTTGTTTGGTTTTAATATTACAATTAAAAAGAGACATTGAATATTGGCAGTATTGTTTCAAGAAGGAAAACAAAATAATGAATGATTATTAAAGGTTACATATAGGGGCCGGCCCTGTGCCACACTGGTTGATTTTGGTGTGTTCTGCTTCGGTGGCCCAGGTTCACTGGTTTGGATCCTTAGGCATGTATGTATACCATTTGTCAGCCATGCTGTGATGGCGATCCACATATAAAGTAGAGGAAGATTGGCACAGATGTTAGCTCAGGGTGAATCTTCCTCAGCAACAACAACAACAAAAATTTAAAAAAATTGCATTTAAGGAAAGAAGTTTTTATGATGATCCATTTAACATGAAGAAGATACTCATTTTGAAATAGATTACATCGCTTTAGGTACAAAAGGTTTGGATATGTTCTGTGTGACTTTGCGGAACAGAAATAGAACCATCAGTCAGGGGTTAGTGTTTGGCTTATCGTTAACAAAGTGTATTTGAATAGATAATCCCAAAATTAAATGGGCAATCTTGGAAACACATTAGTTTTTGAACACTGAAGATATTCAGATGTTCAAAAATATACTGAAATATTTAATATTACATTTTGGGGATTATTTTACTATTGCCTAATTACAGATCATTTATCATCTAACATGTACCCCACAATTAAAAAAAAATAAAGAGAATATTTTCTAACATAGGTTACATATGCTACTGAGAATTGCCAGAATATAAATCCAGTATTATTAATAATTTTACTTTAGGTAGGTTCACCCCCAAAAAACAAAAACAACTGATTTGAAGATTTTTTCAGAATGTGAAACAGCAGTTGTAATGATATCCTTCTTGGTCGGATTTGATCCAATCAAGATTGTTTATCTGCATTCAGAAATGTGTAACATTACAAAGCTATCTTCTGAATATATGCAGAGAGATGTTCAAATTTATTTCTTTTCTCTATCTGTTAAATTGGAATATTAAAATGATTAAATTGTATGTGTATATGGGATTCACAATATACTGTTTAATACATAGTAGATATTTTAGAAGTAGTACCCATTTTTTCTTAAAATTTAAGGTACATATAGGTACTAGTAAAATTAATAAATAGCATGGTAAATAAAGATCTGTATGTGTAATCCTTTCAACCATTTTGATAAATAACTGCCTATTCAAATATATAAATATTTATGAAGTATTTCATTTATTCAACCATTCAAAGTTATCTACTGAATATATATTATGTGGCAAACTTTCTGCTAGGCACTAGGAACATATTGGTTGGTAAAACTTTTATAGTCCTCGGAGTTTTGGAGCTCATATTCTAGTTAAGTAGAATGATAAAATGAACACTGAAATAAATATAATTACAGACTGTAATGAGAACTGCATTACAATATCTGCAAAGATTAGATAAGGGTGTCAAACAAAAAGGTAGTTTGGACTGAAAACTTAGAAAGACATTGTTAGATTGTGATGGGCTAGTCCTCTCTTCAAATTGAATTATTTTTTACTTTTTAAATTTTTCTGTGAGGAAGATTAGCCCTGAGCTAACATCTGTTGTCAATCCTCCTTTTTTTTGCTGAGGAAGATTGGCCCTGGGCTAACATCCTTGCCCATCTTCCTCCACTTTATATGTGGGATGTCTGCCACAGCACGGCTTGATAAGCGGTGTGTAGGTCTGTGCCTGGGATCCAAACCCACGAACCCTGGGATGCTGAAGAAAAGCATGTGAACCCAATCAGTACACCACTGGGCCGGCCCCTTCAAATTGAATTTTTAAATACATTTGTTCTTACTCGTAATCAGTGTCATTTTTTTTTTTGTTGTTTAAAATTTTACTAGCAGAAGTTTACAGTAGGATTTCCATATGAATCTTTCTAGATAGTCTATAGAAATTATCTCATATTATTTTACTCATTTATTCATTTCACACACAATTACTGAGTATTTAGTGTTTACCAGGAACTGGTATAGGCCCTAAGGATACAGTCTTAAGTAAGAGAGATGAATTCACCTTCTGTATGGTAGTTGTATTTTGGTAGGGGAAGAAACGCAGTAAACCAAAAACTAAGAGATATAAAATATGAAATTCTGTCCACTGAGATTTTCCTTCTCCACTGCTCATTAGAACCACTTACTGAGTGAATGAATAACCCCACAGCTATCCATTTAAAAATAGTACCAGCTTAAAAATTATAATCATGTATAACTAGGATTAATGTGTCCCACCTCAATTAACTATTCAAAAGGATTTACCCATGACACTATGGATGTTGAGGAAAGAGTGACATTCTGTCAGTATCAGTCTGCCTGGGAGTCTGTGACACTTGTTCATTAAACTTCCAAGTACATTCAGAACTATCTCACATTTAAAACGTATAATTTGAATTGTTTTAAAAGAGTAAGTGATTGTTTCCCTAGCATCCTTATTGTTTTAATCAGGGTTCTGCAGAGAAACAGAACCACTAGGATGTGTGTGTGTGTGTGTGTGTGTGTGTGTGTGTGTGTGTGAGCAAACGTGTGTGTGTGTGTAGAGAGAGAGGGAAAGAGAGATTTTAAGGAATTGGCTCATGTGATTTTGGAGGCTGGCAAGTCCAAAATCTATAGGATAAACTGGCAGTCTGGAGATTCAGTGAGGAGATGATATTTCAACTCAAGTCTGAAGGTAGTCAGCTGGCATCAGCTGGCAGAATTTCTACTGGGGAGGTCAGTATTTTTCTATCTATGCCTTCAACTGATTAGATAAGGCTCACCCACATAATGAAGGGTAGTCTGCTTTACTCAAAGTCTATTGATTTAAATGTTAACCTCATCTAAAAAATATCTTCACAGCAATATCCAGATCAGTGCTTGACTGAATAGCTAGGTACCATGGCCAAGCCAACTTGAAACATAAAATTAACTATTGTAGTTAACAGATAATATTTCAAAATGTACTTATCTTTCTTATTGCATTTATTTTGAAAATACCTTCTTTTTTTTACCTTCTCAGATACAAGTTACTTATTTGTGATTTTCTGATTTTTTTTTTCTTCTTTTTCATTTGATAAAAGTAATCCTGGTCCATTTCCTTCTGGAAACAATTTCTAAGCTGTACACCTTTAAAATAACATAAGGCTAAAACAGAAAATGAAAGGTTTCTTACTTTTCAGAGTTCTCTGATGACTTATATAAGAGAAATCATTTGCTTTTATCCTTTCTTTTACTGTTAATTTTATTCTAACACAATTTTCCTCTAATGAAGGAGAAAATAACTATGGTTATAGTTATGGATAAAACTCAAATGAGTGTCACTATGGTTAAAACCAGAATAATCTGACCATATGACATTTTTCTTGCTAAACCTTCATTTATTTGACATTACAGAATGTTCTCTTTCTTTGTCAGTGTTGTGTGCACACATTGGCCACTAGAACAGGAACATTTCCCCCAGGTGTTGCCATAAAGGTTCTTAAATATTCATTATTTTTGTTTCTATTTCCATTATAATTCTAGTGGACTTGGTGAAAGAATTGTATGGGCTGATGAAATAAAACAATGCAACATTCATGGAAAAATCAGTAATGTGTTTGAAGACCTGTTACCTTTCTTCTCATTTTCTAAATTGACAATTGATCATGTAACAAAATATACTATTATTATGTAAACTTGCCACTCATTTTCAAAACTTTTGAAGAACGTATCTGTTAGTATGCTCCCCAAAGAGTCTCATTAAAAGTATTTGCAGACAAAATATTGACAGAGAAAAACTTGTCAATTACATATCTTTTTTATAATTAACTGGTTAATATTCACAATTGTGAGGTTTGCTAATGGCTAAGAGAGTTGTCCTAGTTTGCACAGTATCTCTAGGAATGTATTAGTTAGCCTTTTGAAAATGTGGGGGATTATGAATATTAATATAAAATATGAGCTTTAGCAGATATCACAGATTACATTCTAAAGATAAAAATAAGAATTTTTTTTAAATACACAATTTAAACTGATGAAGCTTCATTTTTGAAGATGTATCTTCAGTATTTTCTGCCATCCCAATCATCATCCTCAACAAACTATGACTCATCTTGGGAAGGAACTACTGAAAAAAAAATCTGAAATTACTTCTGATACATGAGATTTATTTTGGCCTGACTCAGATTATTAGTTAATCACATATTCTAATATTATAATTATTAATTTATTTTGGGGTCATAACCACATCGCCTTCCCATCACACACACATCAAAATTAAATAGTTTCCAGAAAATGTTCATTCAAAATCATACAAATATAAAATGTCAGCACCACTGAGTCTTCCATTTTTTAATTTATTTTTTAACACAGACTATTCACATTTCCATAGTAACAGCAATGACTTGACAGGAATTGAAGATTACTTAAGCAGTCATCCATTTTGCTATAGATCTGCAAAAAGTTTTAAGTGTTTAATTCAATAAAATAGAAAACATCAATTTGTTGTGAATAAAAAAAATAATTGCTCTTGAATGTCCACTAATACTTTGACAAATATATACTTAATTTAACATCCCCTTTCTCTTTCACATTGGGAGTAGATACTCAGTATATTCACATGAAGGCCTATGAATGGAATTTCTAGAACTGCATTTCTGCCACGTCAAGAATGAATTCTTTATACACCTATTGAAAAAACTGAGTAGATACCTACAAAAATAAATTTGGATTTATACTGCACTTCTTATATCAAGATAAGTTCCTAATGATTTAGTTATTTAAAATAAAGTTTATCAAAGAAATACAAAAATGAGTGAAAAGGAAATTTATTTTATAGAATCAAAGTGATAATACCCTTTCTAATCAAACATTTAACCTAGAAGCTGTAAGAGAAAATGATAAAAATATGACCAAAATTTAAAAAACAAAACCCACATGGCAAACAACAACCAAAAACTAAAGTAAAAATTCTGATAATTGGAAAATGTTTGTGAATCATATAAAAGGCAAAGATATAACTTCCTGAATTTATAAATACCTTTTTCAAATCACTGTGTAAAACATCAAAAACCTAGTACAAAAATGAATAAATGATGTGGAACAACATGAAATCTCTTTCACTGCCGGTGGGAATGCAAAACGATACCAGCACTTTGGCGGTATGTTAGAAAACTAAACATAATCTTACCCTACAATCCAGCACACTCCTTGGTATTTACCCAAAGGAGATGAAAACTTATCTCCACATAAAAACCTGCACACGGATGTTAATAGCAGCTTTATTCATAATTGCCAAAATTTGGAAACAACCAAGATGTCGTTCAGTAGGTGAATGCATAAATAAACTGTGGTCCATCCAGACTATGGAATATTATTCAGTATTAAAAAGAAGTGAACTAACAAACTGTGAAAAGACATGGAGGAGCCTTAAATGCATATTACTAAGTGAAAGAAGGCTATTTGAAAAGGCTACATGCTGTATGATTCCAACTACATGACAGTCTGGGAAAGGTAAAACTATGATGACAGTAAGAAGATCAATGGTTGCCAGGGGTTGGAAGCGGGGGAAGTCATAATAGGCAGAGCGCAGAGGATTTTTAGGGCAGTGAAACTGTTCTGTATGATGCTATAATAATGGATACATGTCATTATTCATTTGTCCCAACCCATAGAATGTACAACACCAAGAGTGAACCATAATATGAACCATGGACTTCAAGTGATTATGATGTGTCAATGTAGGTTCATCAGTTGTAACAAATGTACCAGTCTGGTGGGGAATGTTAATAACAGAGGAGGCTATGCATGTGTGGGGGCAGGGAGTATATGGGAAACTTCTGTACCTTTCTCTTAATTTTGCCATGAACCTAAATGAGTCATATATATGACCAATAATTCCATATTTAATGATTTATTTTACAGAGGTAGTCAGAGACACAAATAATAATGATGGTATGTAAAATATTTATAACATAAAAAGTGTAAATAAAGTTGAAAACTAAATATCTTAAGTATCCTGTTTCAAAAATCTGACATAATTGATTTAACAAATTCCAAAGATGAAAGGAATGCCCCAATTACATTTTTAGTCACTACCTCAGGGTAAAAGAGACAATTCAAATGCATTGTACATGTTTAGATAGCATGGGAAAAACACACCAAAATATAAAAGGTGATTTTGTGTAGGTGTAGTGATTTTGTATGATTTTACTCTCTTTTCCATGCTTTTTCTCCATTTTTTGAATCATCTTTAATGAATATTTGCTGTATCAATAATCAATAAAAAGGCTGACATAAAGAAGAAAAATTATAGACCTAATCATTTGGGCATTTACCTTCTTAGAAGTGAAGTATACAGGCCACATAAAACCAAATATTTTTATTTCAATTCACTTTGATAAACTGGAACCATCGATTATATTTTTATGACACCAGGTTTTTTTTTTTATATTCTAACAAAGTCAGTTACCTCATAAACATCCCTTCTTAGCTGTTAAAAGTTGGACTAAAAGTAAGATTATTCTCATCTCATCCCTTTTGCCTGCCTATCATGTGAACTTGGCATATGTGAGTTTGTTTAGGCACCTGCAAAATGGGATCCATAATATTTTCTACCCTCATCTAATTCATAGGCCTATAGTGAAGAATATTGAGATATTAGGTCAATAACTTTGCTTGGTATGACCTATTATGCCACATTATATATTTGATTTAAATTATGATATTATCATGTGGGTAGTTTCAACATCATTTTTAGCAATTAGCTTTGGGATTAATGTACCTTTGAAATACGTACACAGTGTTTACATATATGGTGTAAAACATGTATTTCCAAATAATGAAAATAGCCCTGAACATGTTTAGCATTGAAAAAAAAGCAGAATATACTATTTTGATTTGTTAGCTGACACAATCCATGTCATGTGAGAAGCAAGTAATATAACCAGTCTAGACAGTTGTTAGTGTTTTTTATGGAACACAAGAGAAGATAGTTCTACAAAGTGTGTGTCACTGTCATTGTAGAAATTGCAACTTGTCTGATCTCAGTGTTATATACATGTTTGTACTGTTCTTTTATTGAAAACTATGACTCTGACACTGCTTTCAAAAATGCACATTCTGTTGGTACAGAAGAAGAGGTTGATGGATTGCTCTTTTAAAAAGTTATTTTCAGCAGAAATCTGATACTCTCAACAACAAAATATGGGCCAGTTAAAATGTACCTAATAGTCTTTTACAGAATTTACTACAGAATATCTGGATTAATATATTTCATATAACACAACTCTCCCTTACTACAGAAGCATTAAAAACAAAAATCAGACTAAAAATTGTGAGTAAAGAAGGGAAATATTTTAAAACATATCAGAGTGGATATTATTCATTGTCTGCCCTGCGTGTCTTCTTTATTCCTCATTCTCTGCAGAAACCTGATATTTTTCAACTTTATGCTCGTGTATTACTCAGTCCATGTATTCAGTTAAAGGTGACTGCACATTCAGCTCCTGAGGTGGGTCTGACTGGTGTACAGATAATTCCGTCCATCTTGCCAATGACTGATTTATAAGGATCATGTGACCCAAAGCATTGAGTCCAAAGCAGTGGTTCACCAAAAAATATTGGTCAATCTTTGTTCTTGTTTAGGTTCAGGAAATGAGCCATGTTATATGTGAAATTAAAGAGCAAATCTGCTGCAGCCATTGTACTACCACATGATCCAATACATTTTGGGGCAGTTTGAGTTAGGTTTCATATTATTTGAAGCTGAGTGTATTCCACTGATACAAAACAAACGAGCAAACGCAAAACAAAACACAAGTTCTATTTAAAAGCAATTGCATTAGGTCTTTTGTTCTGCTATGATGTGCTTTCTAGTGAGTGGAATTATATGTAATTTATTCATTTTAAAATTGTATAACACAATATGAACAACTGTCTTACAGCATGATAAAATAAGTCAAATCTGTTGGGATTTTAGAGGCTAAACATCAGGTATGTTTGGTATACTATTTGGCCTAACTGAAGGAAATAAAATTAGAAGCCCTGAGAGAAGTCTTGATGAGACAGGGTGGGAAATAAACATAAACAGATGAAAATAGTACCAGAAGACAATTTATCTTTCCCCATAAAAAGAATCAAAACATACTATATATTTTCTCTATTTTGGGTGTCTTTGAGCATCCTTTACAGACCTGTATAGTAGGAGAAAAACCATAAGAGTGTATTCCAAGGGTCCTTAGACCACAACAAAGTTGAAACCATGCACCTTTAATTATAGGCTTAAACAAAAGGATGAGAAAGATAATAGGAAACTTTATTCCTTTCCAGGTCTTTGTTTATCTCCTTTATGCATTCAGTATTCTATTGGTCTCAATTCATTTGAAAATTCCTGAGAGTCTCAATGACCAAAATTCCACCTACATGTAGTGCATATTGCCAGTTGACTATTTCCCCTTCTCATTAGTTCATGCATATTAAATAGTAGATGCTGTGCAAAACACAAGGGGCGTGACCTATAACTGTGTTTTCTCTTAAAATTCATGAATTTGACAGGTAAGATTTTCATAATTAGAAGTTTTAATAAGTCTGCATTGCTTATGCAATAGGGACATTTACAAAGTTTGAGTCAGTATGAGTTATTCGGTAATCTTATGCTACTACAATGTCAATTTACAAGATAGACTTTTAAAATCCTCACCATTGTATTTGCTTTTATTTTATTTTTCCTATTTCTTCTAGAGAGAATTTAGATAATGAATGAACATAGTTTAGACTACATACGTATATAGACATTATTAATTTGGACTATGTATATTGGAGTCTAAAATATAGCAAAGTGCTAAAATAATTACTATTTGCTGATTGTGCATGATGAATTGTATCATTGTGTATATGAGAGCCCCACTCCCTCACAGACTTCCCCCAAAAGGAAGACTAGACTTCCTGCTACACCATATGATTTGCTTTGGTCAATGAAATGAGCGTGCAAACTTTCTTGAACAGACTATAGGAGCTATTGTCTGGTTTCTACATTTGTCTCCTCCCCGTGCTCTGAGACCTAAATGCTCCTACAGCCTTGGTTTGAAAATGAAAAGAAAATCCATGATAGGCATGAGTGTGGCGGGAAGCTACTAAGATGTGGGTCGTTTGTTATCACAGCATAAATTGACCTAAGCTGACTGAGTATATAAATCTGTAGAATCTTACCACACATTTTATATAAACTATGTCTTTTAATTCTTACAACCATTTGATACATTATTATCTGCACTTTAACAGCAAGAAAAATAAGATTCAGATAAACTAAGACTACAAAGCTAATTCCATGACTAAGTTATCTGATGTTAAAATCTATGCATTTGATTATTTTAAAATAAATCATATGACTTGTCAAAGACACATTTTTCAATGAAAACAGTTAAAACTAAAGCATAGTTGCCATAAATTCAAGTATTGTTCTTTTTTCACTACATGAATATCTTATATAATAATCTTGAGTAATAAAATTGTTTTTCTTCACATGAAATTTTGTTTCATCTGAGAGTGACCTCAGTGGTGACATTTTTATATCATAGGAAAGTAAATGCTGGAAATTCTTTCTTAATTTTTATTTTATTCAATTATGTTGAATCATTTATATAATTTGAAAATCAAAGTAAAAGAGAGTATTAAATGAGAAAGAAAAGAAATTACCCAAATCCCCAGTCTGAAAGAAACCAATGTTATCAGTTGTATATCTTCCCAGATATGATGTATGTATATAGAAACAATACTCTGGATCCTGCTTTTTGTGTGTGTGTGCGAGAAAGACTGGTCCTGAGCTAACATCCGTTGCCAATCCTTCTCTTTTTGTTGAGGAAGACTGGCCTTGGGCTAACATCCGTGCCCATCTTCCTCTACTAAATACAGGATGCTGCCACATCGTGGCTTGACAAGCCGTGGGTCTGTTTGCGCCTGGGATCCGAACCTGTGAACCCCAGGCCACTGAAGCAGAGAGCGTGAACTTAACCGCTATGCCACCGGGCAGGCCCCTGGATCCTGTTTTTATTATTTGATACTAAGTCTTATAGATCATAGCATAGATGATCATAGCATATAATTCATATAAGGTTCTATAGATCTATAGATTAAGAGATTTCTCATTCTTTTAAAGTAGGATCATTATTTATTATATGCATGTTTGCACATGTGCTTATTTTTCTATTTAAAAGAACTACTAGAAATACAGATTTAGAACAATTTATAATTTTTACAGACAATGACAAATGACCCTTATGAGAGGTTCTACCAATTTGCACTCCCACAAGTAATGCAAAAGAGATTCCTCACACATTTGTTGATGCCAATCCAATAGGAGAAAAAGTGTATTTCAGTGTAATTTGATTTGTATTTCTCTTTTTATATCTGAGGCTGAGAACCTTTTCATTTGTTTAGAAATTGCTTATATTTACCTTTCTATAAACTCTCTGTTAATATCATTTGTTCATTTTTTTTAAAAGACTTTATCTAATGTCTAAAAATTCATTGCCATACCCAAGGTCATCTAGATTTTCTCCTATGTTATTTTCTAGGAGTTTTAAAGTTTTGCATTTAACATTTAGGTCTGTAATCCATTTTGAGTTAATTTTCATGAAACATGTAAAATCTCTGTCTAGATTAATCTTTGGTATGTGGATGTCCAATTGTTCCAGCACCATTTGTTGAAAAGACTATCTTTTCTTTGTTATCTTGCCTTTGCCCCTTCATCAAATATCAGTTGACCACATTTATGTGGGTCTATTTCTGGTCTCTCTATTCTGTTCCATTACTCTATTTGTCAGGTAGTGTCAGTCCTCCAACTCTGTTATTTTCCTTCAATTATTTGTTGGTTATTCTGGGTCTTTTGCTTCTCTACATAAACTTTAGACTCAGTTGGTTGATATTCACAAAATAACTTGATGGGATTTTGATTGAGATTGCAATGAATCTATAGATCATGTTGGGAAGAACTGACAATTTGACAATACTGAGTCTTCCTATCCATGGAAATGGAATATCCCTCCATTTACTTAGCTCTTCTTTGATTTCATTCATCACAGTTTTGTCATTTTCCCCATACAGATCTTGTACATATTTTGTTAGATTTATATCTAAGTATTTCATTTTTTGAACGCTAATATAAATGGTAATATGTTTTTAATTTCAAATTCCATTTGTTCATTTCTCATATATTATGATTTATTTTTTTTTGCAAATACATATTGCCATATTTTTCCTCATGACATTCACATCGATTTATACACTTGCCAGTAATTTGTGAGATGGCTTTACTCCATGTACATATGACAATAATCATTTAATATATATGTAAAATTTTGTTGCATTAAGTTTATTAATAGTGAGTTGAACACTATCCTATATGTTTATTTTCCAATTTTATTACCAGTTTGTGAATTCTATATTCATCATGTATACCCTTTTTTTTTTAGGTGAGGAAGATTAGCTCTGAGCTAACATCCACTGCCAATCCTCCTCTTTTTCCTGAGGAAGATTGTCCCTGAGAGAACAGCTGTGCCCATCTCCCTCTATTTTATATGTGGGCTACCTGCCACAGCATGGCTTGACAAGCGGTGCATAGGTCTGCACCCAGGATCCAAACTGGAGAACCCCAGGCTGCTGAAGCAGATCATGCGAACTTAACCACTATGCCACCAAGCCAGCCCCTATACCCATTTTTTGTTGGATGTTCTTCTACTTACTAATTTAAAAGCTCTTTATATATTGTCTGATCTGATATTGCCATAAGCACTGATCAAACTCTGAAATTAGTATGATATAGCCAGAAGAGAGGAATCTCAAAACGTAAAACATTTTCAAGTTATTAGAAAATAAAAATTTCTTAGAAGGATATTTATTTTTTGTATTTCTGATTTAAAATCTTGCCTGAAACAAAGAATTACATTTTTAAAACACTATCTACCACAGTGATTTTTGTTAGTTTATAATTTCTCAGAAAAGTTTTTAAAAATTGTATATGCACAATTCAAGATAATTATATAAATCTTGATAAATTGGGATAGTTACTAAAACTTGCCTTACTGAAAGAGGTAACTTGCAAATAGAATTATTGTTGAGATCAATTGTGACACAATCTCCATTTGAACAAAAATTCTAATTCAAATCAATTGTTATAAACCACTGATACTTTGTGATGTGGGCTATTCAGACTAAGAAATATACTTCTGTCAGTCAAAATATTTTTTAGATGAAATGAAAAGTTTCACATCATTAATCTTTGCATTTGTTATAAAATATTATCACAAGAAAGGAAATACTGTTGTAGTATCTAATTGCACAATTGATTAGCTACAAAAGCCCTGTGTACTAATTGATGAAATCACTATCTTTTCTTGCTATAATTCTGTAGAACAATAAAATGTTAGTGCATTAATTTATTTTTAATTATTATAAAAATGTTGATAAATTTATGTTTTTAGTTCAAAGAATTTAAAAGTATAATCTAATCTTTTGCTTATTTTGCTTCTTGTAGCTACATTTCTATTATGTCATTTCACATTCATCTTCCTTTAAAAATTCTGATATATATTTTGGAAAACAAACATATATTTCTGATAGACAAATTAGATGGTGATTCTGTATCTATTCTTGTAGGGATCTTTCCTTCACTAAAATCTCCAGAATTCTAAAATGCTACGTTTGCCAGATTTCCTCACAGCTAGCATTCTGTATAGTACTTATGTTTTAAATAGTAAGTGTGCTTCAATGTGATTTAGAAGGCAGGAGTCAGAAAAGACCATATTGTCAATGCTCTTGACTATAACTGCTGGCAAGCAAGGTTGTAGGGATGTGGGTGTCAAGGCATAGGTGCAAAGGCCACCGTGAGTGGTCAAGAGTCTAAGTCGCCATTGTTTGGGGTGCACAAGAGTTGTTAAGACCACAGGAGCTTCCCCACCCCAGTTTGTTGCTCATTGAATTATGATTATATACTGTCCTCTTGAATTTAATAGCTCCAATGATGTTCTCCTGAGCCCCACTTTTTCAGCTCTTTTAATTTCCTCCACGATTTTCTGTTAATTCAACAAACCGTGACATATACAATATGAATTAATGGAACATATAAACTTATATTTTCACATTTATATAATAGCAGTATTATGATACTGATTCCTCTTTTATTTCATAATATATATATATATTTTTTTTTTTGTGGGGAAGACCAGCCCTGAGCTAACATCTGTTGCCAATCTTCCCCTTTTTTTTGCTGAGGAAGACTGGCCCTGGGCTAACATCCATGCCCATCTTCCTCCACTTTATATGGGACGCCACCATGGCATGGCTGACAGGCAGTGCGTCCGCGGGCGCCCGGGATCCGAACTCGCGAACCCTGGGCTGCCGAGCGCGGACTAAACCGCTGCGCCACCAGGCGGCCCCTATTTCATAATATATTTCTTCTAACCAGGCAAAGCACTTTCAAACAAATTCTCATAATCCATGTGGAGCTAGTGGTAGAATATCATCACACTCATTTTTAAATAAATGAAAGATCCTGAGATTCTCAGTCCTCCTCTCCCTCAAGATTTTACCAAAATCATTCTTAATATTTTAAGTTGACCATTTCTGAGAATATTGTCAAATGGCTCTTCTACAATTTTTGAAAATTTTCGTACTAAGAGTCAGCACTGTATTCAGCTATTTTTTTCTTTCAAGCAGTTGCCATTTCTCACTGAGCTATTACCTTTCCTATAGAAATTAAAGTACACAGAATCACGTGCTTCTCTTCTGCTCTTATCTCTCTTTCCATCACACTGACTCCCTATCTCTGAATACCTGAATGAGATGCGGGATGAGAATGAGGCCCATCTCCTTCTGGACTGGAGCCTTGTGGTTTTCTGTGGACTGCATACCTTCTCTAGTATTCACCTCCAATTTCCTCAGGCGGGCTTGCTCTGGCTTTTCTGGTTCACTGTGGCAATGATCCCTGGCCATCTCTGACATTGTTGAAATCAATGCGGTTATTGAGATTTCTGCTTGCATATTCCGCATATGCCTCAAAGCCCTTCTTTTACAAAGAAACGTCACTTTCACCTCCCTTATGATGTCAACAGTCAGCTGTCAATATAAAGTGGCCTATTCCAAGGAATGTTATTACCTTTACCTTCACTATACCAGAAGGTTATGTATTAACCCTGACTCCATCTTCTTCCTTATTCTCCACATTCTACAAATATGGCATTATTTTATCCTAAACTGCTTCCAAATCCATCCATCCTTCCCATCTTCATGGCCGCTATTTTCATTCAAATCAGCATCATTGCACTCTGAGTGCACCCATTCCTTTAGTCAAGTTTTGCTCATCCTGAATTTATTCTCTGTTCTAGTTAGAGTAATTATCTTAATCTGGCCCTGTTACTATTGCTGAGAGTAATGTCAGTTAACATTTATGGGAATTTTTTTGCATATCTAAGCAGTTGCATATTAGCTCTCAGCCCTCTTCTTCTAGTTCATATTTCATGGTATTAGGCAGGTGTATATCATAATCTACGGTTTACATTTGTGATAATTTCTTATTTCATTCAAGATGGTGTTTCTTTCCCCTTAATTCCTCTCTCTTCTTTTTTCAGTGTTTATCACTAGAGTTTTAAAAACTTGGATAACTAAATCAATCCAAATGTTTTATACCTTTGATATCTACCTGTTCATCCCATTTTTTTTTTCTTTAGGACATTTTCTTTCTCAGAGTAGTCTCAACTTTGTCCCAAGTTTCAGGTGAAGACTGATAGTATTCAATACTTACCAAAATTTCTTTATGTTCTTTATATCCTGAATGCATTTGTTTAAACTAAACATCAGTTACACTAAAGTTTAAAATAGGAGCTCATTTGTTGACATCCAACCATTCCTTTCTCCCTCCTTTTGGTAGGAGGATACTCATGGACAGTGGTTCACACTTGTAAGGATGGAATTCAATGTGATGCCATGGTTAGTCACCTGGAGGAGATGTGGAAAATCAGTGGCCAGCGCTTATCAGAGTTGTTGAGAGAGTTGAAGAATAGTTCTGTTACCTTGTTTTGAACTGAGGCTTAATACTGTGGTACACTGATTCTTCACAGTAGGAAGGTTTCATATTGATTACTTCTTTGCTTGGGTCCTGTTCAAAGACACAGATAGACCAAGGGAAGTCATTTATTGTATACTCTGACTTTTCTTTTTATACTATCTTTGCTTTCCAAGTTTCTCCAAAAATATCGGTTAAATATTTACCTGTCACAAATTCTTTATCCTTTATTACGTTTTCTTCAGAATGGTAACTTTGCACACTATTTTCTGATCAAGACACTAGTTGTCAATCATTGGTTAATAGTTCAAATATATCCTTACTGAGGAGTCCAGCTCCTGGTTAAAAACTTCTGAGTGATTTTTCAGGCCTGACCGTAGGCGATTACAAAGGCTTTACCTGACAGGCCACGGGGCCCTCACTCTTAGATCTGTTTACCTGAGTCCTTCATGGAGGCCCTCTTCAAGGGCCTCTGCTGAGAGTTCCTTATGAGGGGAGGATGGGGACACCTTGAATACACTTTTCCCCACTCTGTCCTGGTACTCAGTACTTTTCCACACCTAGCCCTTCCCTCTTGCCCTCCCCACATCCCCAGAGTTCATAAAACTCTCAGAGTTTTTATTTGGGGCTCCCTGAACAGTGAGATGCCCCCCACATCTGTGCTGACCCATTTGACCCTGAACCAGTGCACCATTTCATGAGGAAAGTAAAACAGAGGGGAGTTGTTTTGTACTCTGGTTTTAGACTCTTGTGTGTACTCTCACAGTAAGTGATTAAAAGATTAACTCTTTCCATTTTAACTTGTTTCTTTAATCGGCTACTCCAACACCTGACAGCTCTCTCTTGCCCAGCTCTCCTGAGCTCCTGACACTTAACACACGCTTGTATACATGACAACTTAATTTCAGTTACCTAAATGACACTGATACTGGGCATCAGTTATACAGCTATGCATATAGGAAAAGGTGAGTATTTTTATCATCCTTTTATTTTATGGCAGATTGTCTTCACATGCTATTATGGTACATAACATCAATATTTATCTGAAATTACCCACTGTTTCAGTTTTTTTTATTATTATGATGTGTAAAACATTGTAACTTGAGGACTTTAGTTAATAAAAATGGCTAGATACTTTCTACTAAGTTTTCATGATGTTCAAATTTTGATTCCAACCTGGCAATATCTGCTTTTCAGTTTTTCACATGACATAAAAATTCTTAATTGCATAATTCTAAGTAAAATATAAATGTGTAATTTTAAAAATTCCAATTATGTAAAATAAAAACTTATTTGTTCCTTGAATTTTTTTTTTAATATAACTCTGAATGGAATTAAGGGTATATATATATTTTTTTCTCAGCATTATTAGAAACCTTTTGCTCTTTCTGTATTTGACTATTCCAGAACCTATTTTTTTATAGGCTTATATTCCTATTTATACTTATTTCATTTTTCTACTGGTTATTCTACTGTTCTCAAAAAGTCAATTATCTTTGAAATTGGGATTATTTAGAAAAAAGGAGAGCAGAATTTGTTTTGTTTTGTTTTGTTTTCAGAATTCTCAAGCCACTCTATCCATTTCTTTAAGAACAACTGGTCATTGGCTCATATCCAAATTTTCTAAAAAATTTTATACCTGCTTTCCTAATATTAGCCCCAAATTCAAGTTTGTGTTAAACACAAAAAGCATGTTTCTTTTAACTCATCATGAAAATCTATAATTAATGAGCATACAACATAAAGCAATGGTTTCTTTAATCAAGCCAATTATAAACTATTTCTTAATAGTTAGCTGTGGAACACATGCAACCTTAAGACAATTGGTTTCACAGAATATTGACAATTAAAATTTCTACCCCTCCTCTGCATTTCGTATATGTTTCAAGATGCAAGGAAACAATAGGTAACATTCAGAAGAATTAAGATCACGTATCATGTACAATTTTCTGTTTATTAAGCATAAAGACTAGATGGACAGGTGGTATAGCGTAATGTCGATAACTCTGAAGGCAGAAAAGATCAGAATTCAAATTCTGACTACAACTTACTTTTCCTGTATCCTTGGACAAGTTGAATATATTTCTTACCCCCTGTTTCCTCACCTATTAATATAGAACTCATACAGTTGTTGTAAGATTTAAATAATACAATGTATGAAAAAACTCAGCTTTACGTGCTGTCATAAATATTAAATGGATGCTGCTGTCATTTGTTTTAATATTGACATCTTTAATGCCTCTATAAATTTTATTTAAAAATCCTATTAACAGTTAAATATAATAGACCAAAGTCATTTTTGCACACATTTGGAAATCTGAAAAACCAAAACCTATAATATAACAGAGAAAAGAAACCAGAGTTGGTTTGCTTGTGTCTCTAACCAACTATAAAATGAAGTTGAAGTTAGTGATACTGATTTACTTTTATGTGCCCATCACATAGTATCCTGGACAGATCAAATGGATCCTTCTATGTCTGTAGAACACTAATTTGTGTGTTTTTTACTCCAAAGTTTATATCCGTTTACATATCATTCTCTATTTATCACATAAGATTGAGCTGCCAGTGAATAACTGTGGAGTGATGAAGAATTAAGAATGATATGCTTTTAAAATTTATATGCATTACTCATAGGTGCAATATTATTGTAATGAATTATAGCTTTGGGCTTTTAGAGAAAAAAGAATTCTGTATTTAAAATCCAGATGTGGGCTTTCACTAATATCAGGAAAAAAATAACTGCCTTTAACTTTGTAATTTAAAGATTTAATGAGTAGTGATTATTACTTGCTTAAATTTCTATATTTTAAAAGATTTTCCAAAGATGAATTTGTACATCTGCTCTAAACTGTGTATTTACTGAAACTTGGGTTGTTTATGACACTTAATCACCAGTATTTCTCTGAGTCCTCTTTACTAAAAATCTGTATCTACTGATTTTGCAGTAATCTCATTTATTCAAAGAGGCTCAAACAGGAAAAAGAATTTTCAGGAACTGAAACTAATCAGTGGGAGGCAAATTTATACTAAATCATACCACTGGCATGCAATATTGAAGTAATCTAGTTTTTGTCATTATTTTATAAGTAGGGTAACTGACGACCAGAAATATTAACAGACTTACAAGTTTTACAAAGTGACTTAGTGGCAGAGCTTCTCAAGTCTCTAAAGCATTTTTTCTTTTTATAATAATTATAGATAATTTATTATTTTGACATATAGCATATGGTATTTACAGGGATAAACTGGATTGGAAAAGGCATTTAATCTCCCAATACCACTGCATTGCTTGCTTGCAATTATAAAAATGGTTTCAGTAAAAGGGAAAATATAATTTTATTTGAATCCACAAAGATAATACATTTAAAAAGTAGCATAATTTAAAAAAAATAGTTGAACTAACAGGAAGGAAGACAAAAGAAACAGAAAGGTCCTTGGAGGAAAATGCAAACTTCTAGCAGTTTCCCGTATAAATTGACACCGGGCTTATGGCCCACCATAATGGGTGCTCTCAGGAGTTGAGCTCCTTGGATAGATTAGGTCAAGGAGATCATGGGCAAAGAAACATCTTTCGTTGATGGGTGTAATATGTACAGAGGACAGTTTACTGTAAGCACTATATTTATGCTTCCCTAATCTGCTCTTTTTTAGTCTTAGGGCACTTCACATTTCCTGTTTGATCACTTCTTTTATAGCATACATAATTTTCCCAATTTTTATGACATTAGAATACAAATGATTTCTACAATTTTCTAAAGTGGACTAACTATATTTTCCAATTCTTTTTTTCTGTAATGTTTGTCTTTCATATTGTTAACTCTTTTTAATTATTCTGGTGTTTCTTCTGTATATGTTTCTTTGTAACATGAGACTGCTTTTAATACCAGGGAAATCTCAATTTTAAAAAATCATACATAGATTTATTCCTCCTGTTGGCCCTTCCTGTCCACACGCCTCTGGGTAAAAGTACAATTTCAGGTATAGAGCTAATGTGCTGGTTTTTTGTGCAGAGCTTCTGCTCTGGTTCTCTTATCTTCTTTTGTGTTTTATTCATGATAGATCTTCTGAGTCACATTGGATCCCTGCTACCTGCTACCTAGTCATCTGATTTAGGAAGAGAAGTTTGTGTATGATAACATTATGCAAGCCATGTTTTCCCTTCAACACAATCTTTATTTGCATACCACTTCCAGGATTACTTGCTTCTAATCACCAGAATCACATCATGAAGGTAAGGGTCTATCCATTGATCACTTCTGTACTCAGTCATAAAGTCTTACTACAATAAGGCCCGAAATGGGGACTTTAGTGGATAGTCTAGTTATGGAACACAACTGCCCATGAGCTAGAAAGTTCTCATGCAATAGAAAGGTTGGTTTCTTCCTTGAGGCTAGCATGGTTTTATTTTTGTTTTTGAAGTTATTTACTAAAGGTGGTTTCTACTTTCTATTTCTCCCAAATGGTTCCAGTATTTTGCTGTGTGGCTCTCCTTGAATCATGATTAGTGAAAATTCATTCAAGTAACTAGCAGAATGTTGACCAATATGAATAGTTGCTGTGCTCTTTGCCTCTTTTGCTCTGCTTTCAATACTCTTTCAATGGAAGATGGGATTGGATGGTTCCAGTTTTGCTAGCTTTCCTTCCTCATGAACCATAAATATCTACCTAATATTCTTTATTGTTAGGAAACATTGAACTCCATTATTAGGTCAAAAATCTTTCTTAGCCAAGGGGGCCGCCTGGTGGCGCAGCGATTTAGTCCGCGCTTGGCAGCCCGGGGTTCACGGGTTCGGATCCCGGGCGCCTGCCGACGCACTGCTTGTCAGCCATGCTGTGGCGGCGTCCCATATAAAGTAGAGGAAGATGGGCACGGATGTTAGCCCAGGGCCAGTCTTCCTCAGCAAAAAGGGGAGGATTAGCAACAGATGTTAGCTCAGGGCTGGTCTTCCTCACAAAAAAAAAAAAAAAAAAATCTTTCTTAGCCTCAAAATGGCTTACATCCATTTATTTATTATAGAACCACTTATTAAACACCTTCTATGTAATACAAACATTGCTAGGCAATAAGGATGCAAAAATAACAAGACAGATATTCTCTGAGTGCCACATTCTAATGGAGGAAATACATATATAATAAATAAGCAGAAAAATTAAAAGTATTTTGTTTTACTAAGTGTTTTGAAGAAATACCAAAGGGAATAAATGGAAGGAGACTACATAAAGTAAAAAAGTTAAAAAAGAGGGCCTTTTTATAAGTCCTCTGTGAAGAAGGGATGTTTAAGCAGTGTACTAAAAGAAGAGAAGGAGTTACCGCTGAGAACAGTAGAGGTACTATTTGGGGAAATGTTCTTGGTGGAGGGAAAAAACATACAAAGAACTCTGAGGTGTAACAAATATGTTAAAAGATGTTAATTTTTGTTTTAAAGATTATTGTACCTCTCCACATTTCATTGGATTGAATTAGATCAGGAATGCACCTAGAGTAGTTTAGACCAGTAAGGAGCTTATCTTCTCACTAGCAAGGTTTTTGGTGGTAGGCAATATAAATTTGTAAAAGTCAATCAATGTACCAGGCCATTTTTTTAGTAAGTGACTTTTATCACCATAGTCATTGTATGTGTATTCCAGGCACCAAAAAGGGAAAGTCCAAGGGCAAAGTTGTATGCCCTTTCCATCTGAAAAGAGGAGTTTTTGTAGAAGACCAAGACAGTAGGCTCTTCTCATATCTCACTGGTCAGGATTATTCATATTACCACCCATAGCTAAGGATCCAGAACAATGTAATTAATGTTTTAAACTTATATCCCATTAGAAATGAAGAAGGGGAGAGTGGATAGGAAATTAGCGATGTGAAAAAGGCTAGATGTGGGAATGATTTCAGATAGATACATAGGAACCAAAACTTGAAGCACTCTGTAGGCCATGCTATGGAGGTTGAAATTTATTTTATTGGCAGTGTCATGTTATTTTAGGCAGGAAAGAGACAATATAATTTAAGTTTGCTTTTGTTACGTTAATCAAAGACCCATCTATGTCACAGATTGTTTCAAAGATAGAAAGATTTCTTCTATGATCTGTTAAAGCTGTTGGGATTTGTTACATACGTGTTTTGTTTCATTTTTGGTTGTTGTTGTTATAGATTCCTTCATGCAGTTTTGAAATAACGCTCTTGTCAAAGAACTTAGAAGTAATCATGATGTATTCTATAACTCTACACAGGTAGACTATCATCTAATATTTAGAATTCTGTATTAGAGAGGAAATTGAGTGAGCTATTATTATTTCAACTATATTTTTCTTTTCCATGATAGCAATCCTAAGTCTACTCTGTTAATTTTGCTGTTTTACTTTTTATTTTCTGGAGAATAAAATCACAAAATTAAGGCATATCAGCAAGACCAAACATATTATATATAATATTATATACTACACATATTTACATATTTATTCATACAGACACACTAACATTCAGGACTGAAATTGAAGACTGAAATTCCTGTATTAAAAATAGTCTAAAAGTAAAAATTTCAAGAAACCACAAGTACACAAGAATCAAAGAGTATATAAGAAATAGTTTTAAAAATTAAAATGAAAATTGTAGGTTATTAAAGACTACTCTGACAGAGCACTATCAAATAACACTACTATTCAAAAGAAGATGCTTTCTATTTATGCATTAAAAAGAGTCATTTAAACTAAATAAAATTGGCGTTCAATTGAAAATACTAGAAAATGAAAAACTAAATACAATAAATATTAAAACAATCTATTAAAAATAATGAGAAATAAATTAAATAGAAAAAAATAATAGATTTGATGGAATAAAACAAAAATTTGATTTAAGAAGACTAATGAAATAACTATATTTTGCCACATTTGGTTAAGTTGGTATTTCAAGTGAATAAAATAAAGACTAATGATTACAGAAAGTATGTTTAAAATTGTAAGAAATAACCATTCAATATTATGAATGAATTTATAAACCAAAATTAAACTTTCAAAGAAAATCAGTTTTCTTTTTCAATTTTCAAAGAAAATCAATAGGTAATAAAAGACTATAAAAGCCTGAAGACATCAATAACTGTAGAAAAATGTATTTGGGGTTCAAACATCTGCTTGCCTACAACCTGTTTCAATCCTCTACCTGCAAACCAACCACATCAAGCTTGTATTGTATATTCTGGGTTGTAGATAATCCATATTCTATTCCGAAAACAGAACGTGTTCATCCAATACAAATCATTGCAGTATAGAGAAAAATATGAACCTCTATCATCTTATTCATTTTATGAATTTTGCATAACACTGATGTTAAACTTTCTGAGCTTGGGAAAAGGGACATATGAAATTAAATCATTAGGCCAAAATAATTTATTAATATTTTGTTAGTAATAATTTTTGGTACATTAATAATGATTTATTTACAGAATTATATGTGAAATCTAATTCAGCTCAGTTTCATAAAAACCCTGGAACTAAGTAAAACATGTCACTGCCATGCTAGGATGGCTTAATATAAAAAACACTACTAATAATATTCTATCCTTAAGAGGTTAAAATGAAAAAATATACAGACATATAGACTCAAAAGTCATTTCTAAAAATGTCTGCACAATTTTCGGCTCAAAATAATCTTAGCAACTGGAAACATTCCTACATTTCCTTAACTTGGTCATGGTTTTCTACCATAATACCACAGAAAGGATGAATATCTCCAGCTGATACCATAGATGTCAGGTACAAGCCATGGATGACTGATAATACCACTGCTGCTTGATAATGTACTGGAGGTAATGGCCAATGCAGTGGATTAACAAAAAATAAGTGAAATATTCCGGGGCAAGGAACAAAATGTTTTTATTTGCAAACAACATTTATGTATTTAAACTACCAAAGAGAATGAGAATGTTATAGCTTAAAAGCATTTTAGAAAGTCTCCCTCCCTGCCCCCCCCCAAAATCAACAATAAAAAGTAAAAGCATGATTCATTAAAGTATGTCCAGTATGATGGTAACATAAAATGCATATGTATATATGTACACAGGGAATCCACACAAATATGCACATACACATATTCACATACAGAAAAAGAAAACTATTAATACCCGCAGAGTGGGTAACTCTGGAGAAGACTGCCATTAGGGGTGGAGATAAAGCGAGGTAACTAAAATCACCTTAAAATTAACTTGCCAAGGACAATGGTTTACCCTCTGAAAACTGTGGACACTACTTTTCATTTCCAATAAATGACACAGTTATCTGCCCACTTAGGACCAAAACTCAGGTGTCGTACCCAATGCCTTTCTTTCCCTTATCACCTATTCCATTAGGAAGATTAGACTATTGCCCATAATTTGTAATATTTTCCATCAAGGCCATTCTCCTACCTCAGGGCATTTGTACTTGCCATTCCCTTCTTAAAATTTTCCCCCTATCCCTCACCTCCTTCAGGGTATTTCCTTCACCATCACCTCTTCAGTGAGGCTTTCTCTGACCACCATGTTTAAAATTAGAATAGCTTCTTTCCTCCAAACTTCCTCCTCTTTCTGATTTATGCTTCTTCACAGTATTTCCATCATCTGACATTCTATGTATTTTCCTTATATCTTTTGCTTGTCTCCTTCTCTCCCTTACAATATGTAAGCACTGTGAAAAGGGCACGAATTTTGTATGTTTTGTCTACTGCCGCATTCTTTCTTCCAAAACAAGCTTTAGAAAAATACAATAATGCACCAATTAATTTTTATTTATAATAATGTGGTTTTAGGATAAATCTAAGTAATTGTTTCTTCTTCGTAGTAACTTTGGAGCAGGCACTTTCTTCTAACTTTTGTTTTCTATGAAATACGTTTTAAATATCTTAACACCATAGTGTCTTTGATCTTTGTGTTACGATTCTTACCATTTGGTCAGAGTTTAGCAACAAAATTAGAATTGCATAAGCAAAAAGATTTGTAAATAACCACTACATATTAATAACCTGAAAAATGCAGAAAGTCACAAAGCTGATATAACCTCTCAGGAGAACTAGAAATAGGGCATTTAAGTAAAGAGTTTGTAAAAACTATCATCTAACATATTTTTGAGACAAGAAAAGAGTAAACTAGAAATTTATAAAGCATGTCAAAGGAGACCTGAGGCTTCCACAGAAATAAATTAGTAGAGGCAACACTTGAAACCACTATTTTGAGCAAATCAACTCGCAAATTGTAAAAACACATATTCAAGCAAGTTTTAGGTTGTTTACTACAATCTTATAAGCTTGGTTAAGCCTAATATAAGATATTTCTTGAATTACCTTAAAGCAACCTGAACTGTTATACTTCTTATAATGTCATGAGCAAAAGAAAGACAAAAAGAAATTTATGAATTAGTTTGTATGGCCGCATGAGGTTAGAGTGAGAGGAAATTTGAGAGTGATGTTGACCTTTGCTTCTTCCCCTATTACCACTGCCATTTCCAATATATCCACCTTACAAAGAGGGTGCTCAAGGTGAAGTGCAAAGTACAGTCATAGCCATTGTGACAAATCGAAGAAATATATTCAATCATTGAGAGTCTTTTCATACAATGTTCTTCTTTATTATTTTATTTTAATGAGTCCAGTAACTTTTTGACATTGTTCTCTCTATCTTCTTTCTCCCATAAAGTATAAAATTCCTTACCTTCAATACCCTTACTTATAGATTGACAAGGATCTCACCTTAGCATTTGGGTAACAGCAATAAAACATATGAATTTAAGAAAACTTGGTTATAATGCTCTTTTCCATTAGAAATGGGAAAATTTTGTCTCTATGGAATATGTCAGCCAATGAATAATTACTAAATTAATCTTCATCGTCTGTTCTAAATAGATGGTAATTTCCAACATGTCAAATTTTCAGAAGGCAGTTATTATTAAACTAAAATAATTATGTAAAATAGGGTAAAAACTGTACAAGTAATTGGAGAGTAAACCTAAGCCTTATATGTGCTTAACTTAACATTATTCTGAATAAAACTGAAAAGGACAGCATCAATGTGAGTTTTTAATGGAAATATCTTATTATTATTTGATCACATAGCTTCAGGCGAATTATTTGGCAAGCGTCTAAGAAAAGCAGAAGGACAAGTATAACTTTGTCATAGGGATTTTTTAAATGTCACAGATAACTCTTTGGCCATTATATTTCATTTTATATGTAAATATTATAATGTTATTGGCCTGTAGTCTTATAAAATGAAAGAAACTGTTGGCTGAATAGGAGTTGGCTTCTGATGGGACATGCTGTTAGGATGGAGTCTGAGAGAGAGATTGAAAGTAATTCTCAGAATTCACTCTGATATCAACTTTATTTCCTCACCCACATAAGACACTTTAATTGAAACATCCTTCTCCTTTAAGTTTATTTTGGAAGTAAAGGAAAAGGATAACTTTTGCTGTTCTTCTGGTAAACTAACTCTAACCATTACTTGAAACTTAGTATTTCTACTTTATATTTTGATTGTTATAGTGAGTTAAACTGTATGTAGTCACCATTTTTATAGGTTAAAATGGTAATGTTAGCAACTTCATGTGGTTCAATCTAATACGTTTGGTGTTTTTCCTTTCAGTTCTATCTTTCTGTTTGAATATAGTTAGTATTCATACACAATACAAGTTTTTAATGCTATCTATAATCAACAAATAAAACTTTAGGGGATAAAAATTACTCCCCTCTAAAATGATAAATTGAATTTTATTTTCATAGACACTATCTCCTCCAGCCAATTAATAAATTATAGGGATATTCAGTATTAAATAAATTCTTAGAGTCTCCAATTAGTAAAGTGAACACTAAGTCTTGACTTCAGGTGATTATTATACAGTTTTAAAAATAATTAATAAACATATTCTTCCTTTGGTATGTTGTTATATAATGTTTTATTTGATATTAATTTATCAGAAAATAAATTCAATCTATAAGTGAAATTCAAGTACATTTGATAGATTTCTTTAATTGCTGTTAAGTATTGGGAATTGAAAAATATTTCCCAAATATGAATGACATGTAATATGATCATAACTTTTATATTTTCACATAAATTTCATATTTTATCATTTTCAAATACAAAAATTTAGTCTACAGGAGAAGAGAAATCAATATTTTTTCTAAAGGAACATTCTTTAAATATCTGTGATAGACATACATGCACACACACATGCTAGTGTAATATTAAAGATTACAATATTGCCAATAGGCATTTCCATCACTTATGTTTGATGGTCAGTAAAGAAACAAAAGGGTAGAAAATTGTTTTTAAAACTGAAAAAGTTATTTAAAGTGAACAAATGAACAAGAAATACACTTTATCCTTTCAGTTGTAAAGCAGACCAAAGAATTGATATTCAGACAAAGTAGAGTCATCACTGTCATTAATTAAATTGGCTTAATTGACGGTATAGCAATTTAAATGACATTCAAAATTCTCATAAATTAGAAATGCATTCCTATGAATAATACAGCTGTTCTCAGATTCTTTCCCACAAAGTTTACTTTTTAAAAATGAAGTTAAAACTCTTGCCTTTGATTTTATAAAGAGGAAAAAATTTTTAATTAGCAAAGTAATATTGTGAAATAAATGATGCCTAGTCATGAAATTTTATAGACATACACACAAAAAATGATGAATAAAATTGATGAAGTAGGACCTGTTCATTTTGCAATACAATGAACTTCAATTTTGTTCCTCAATATTACCTTCATATAGTAATCTCATGTGTGTGAAATCTTTAAGAATTTAAGCAACTTATTTTAAAGTAATTTGAATTAATATATGTATCTCTATATTTTCTATAGTAACTTGAATTTTACCTTATTCCTCTATCTTTGTTTACCATTTTCTACACTAATTCATTATTTTTGCCAACCAAAAGAAATTTGTCTGAATATATTGACTGTATTTTAACATTATACTATTTTACTTAAATACTGTTTCATATGCAAATGCATCAATTCTGACCCAATATTAGTAGGGGACACTTTATGTCATTTTTCTAATTCTAATATATTTGTTTGCCTGCTAACAAAATCAAGGACAAATGGAAAACAGATGAAAATTGGGCTTTTCCCTAATTGTCTCATCTGGATAGCCATGGATATAATTTTTACATTCACACATGAATCTCTATTATCTCTCAGAGCCAAGATTAGGTGGTGTTGGTTTGAGGGGGTACAAAAATCCTAAACCAGAAGAAAAGTCCCAACACTCTGCTCACATAAATGAGGTTCAGTAGATTTGAGTGTCCAAAATATTGGTCAGTATCATATCTGAGGTCAGGAGAAGCATGACCCCAGTTACTCAGCATAGAATAAAGAAAGCTAAATGGAACTTAAGGAAAGAAATTGACTTGAGACTATTATGTGACTAGAGAATGTACTGGCAGTTGCTAACAGGAGGATCAGTACCACAGAAACGTACCATACCCAAAAAGTGTGTCCCAAACATTTGGTGTGTGTTGTTGTTTGCCTGGAATATGTTCTTCCATTAATTTTTTTACATATATTCAACTTATCAATCTTTTGCTAATAGTTTGTAAGATGTGAATCATAATTCTACAGACTTTTGCCACTCTGAAGAATTCTTCTGTTTTCTTCTAGAACTCTTTTTTTAAGGAAGTTTAAATACTAAAGCAATCATTTGTGTGAAGTCAAGTATGTGAAGAAAACAGAAAGGTGACAATATTGGCTAGTAATTATATTTAAATTGATCAGTCTTGCTAATTATTTGAGTACTAACCACAACAAAGTAAAATATATTTAACTGTAACTTTACACCATCTATAAAAGACAAATTTTTCAACACTGTCATGGATGTTCTAAGGGTATAATTGTTCTTGAATGTCATTTGAAAATATTTATCAAATAGTCAAAAATATTCATTTAAAATTAATATAAATATTAATTATTAAGAAATTAGAAAATATCTTCCTGATTTATGTCACTAGTTGTCTTGTGTGATAATTTTTTTTTACCAAAAAGTAACCATTACCAAATGTCCAGCAATGATGGAAGGATGACATTAATTATTAAGTATCCATATTATGTGATTGATGGTAAATATTAAAATGATGATTTAGAATATTAAAGTGACATAACTTTATTATTTGTGTTACTTAAATAAATATAATCTCTATGCTTTCAGATACATGTGTAGATATGCTAACACATTCATAGTTTAGTTATGAAAAAATAGAAAGAAATTTTAAATGTTATTTTTTATGATTTACAGTTAATGAGGTTATGCTTTTTATTAGTGTCCAATAATAAGAATCCATTCTAATTTAAGCAGAAAGTTATTTAATTCAGAGAACGAGGAGGCTTACATCTACTGGAAGAGCTACACGAGTAGTCTCTATTCCTCTCAGAAAAACAAAACCAACAGTCTTTCAAGGGAACAATGGTGTATTGCAAGATTTCAAGGCTGAGTAGTCAAGAAGCCATGCCCGAAGTACTGACTCCAAGACCACACTACTTTTTCTACAGTCCCCACAACCAAACTGACCCAACTGGGACCTCCACAAAGCTAGCTAAAAACTCAGAACTCAGTTACAGCTCAGCTTCTGCACTTCTTACAACACAGCAGAGGCACGACCCTCACCTCAAAATATCCACATCTGTCTTCAAAATCTAGTCCACCTGAACTCCTTGGCAGATGGTACGTTCCGTGCAAGCTCTGAATTGTTTGGAAATTTGGGAAGCCCAGTCTTTGGCATTCCAGTCTCTTGCACAGTAAGGCACATGAGAGTGAGCTATTTTGCACTATCTACCACACAGATATTTTAAAATTGTTTCTTTCAGCTTTTATGCCTTCACCTAATAGTCTGCAATAACTTTTGTTTTACATCTAAATATTCAAGGCTTGCAGTAGTCATTGGCATTCACACAACACCTGCATTATAAACGTTAATGAAAGTACAAATTCCTGTCTCTAATTCAATAACGTCCTCCCAACATTTTTTCTGTCTCTCTGTAATTTATCCATAATTTTCTTTAAAGAGTATGCTGAAAACATTAATCTTGTTTATGAATCTTGGAGTATTAAAAATATCTGGAGCTGAACAATCAAGGTCTATTTTCAGTTTTTAGTCTATGGTTAACTGTAATCTAGGTTTTCTCGCTGAGGAGCTTAATTCAGCTCTTGCTTAGCTGTTACTAATTAAGCACACGCTATCTTATGTGTCATTCTTTAAACAGTGGAGAAACTGGCATTTTGCTCCATGTGACTGGCCTTGATTTAGAATGTTTATGCCTCAGATGAAAATGGAACAGAAAGGCTATTTTTTTAACTGAAATAATCTCGTGTCAGAAGACTCAACCCATCTAGCACATAGCAGCCCCACACTTGCAGTGCTTGGCAGTAACACGACCATTACCACTACGGCTCTTTGTACTACATTTTTTAAACTAAAAATCTGCGTGAGTTATGATAAGCAGTTAAGATGCCTTATCCCTCAAGAGAAAAACTTATGAGATATATGTTGTTAATATCCTGATTTTCTTTATGAGGAAACAGATCCATAGAAAAAATTAAATTCCTTGGACAAAGTCAGAGCTTGGTAAATAGTAGGACTTTGTTTTCATCGAACTCTTTTTTGATCCTGTGTTGGTTATCTATTGCTGTGTAACAAACTGGGTGGCTTAGAACAACATACCTTTATTACCTCCGTTTCTGTGAATCAGGAATGGCAAGGTTTAGTTAGGTATTCTGCTATGAATCTCACATGGCTGCAATCAAGGTATCTGGGGGAATCCATTCTTATCTGGAAACTTGACTAAGAAAAGTCCACTTCTTGGTCCACTTACGGTGTTGGTAGAATTCATTTCCTTGCATTAGTAGGACAGAGGGCCCCAATTTCTTGCTTGCTGTGGAAGAAATCTGCCCTTTGATCCTTGCCAGATTGATTATGCAACATGGCTGCTTACTTCTTCCAACGCAGCTAAATAGAGAATCTCTATAGTGAGTTAGCTAGAAATATGGAATCTTATATAATGTAACATAATCACAGAAATGCTATCTCACCAACTTTGACATATTTTATTCATTAGAACCAAGTCACATGTCAAATCCACACCCAAAGGCTTTGGGGGCAGTTATAAAAGGGTGTAAACACCATGTCCCAAATCCCCCAAAATCTCATACTAATTTAATTACAACATCTGCTCAAAGTACAGAATCTAACTTAAGTCTATATTTGGATCAGGTCTCTTAGGTGTAATATTTCTTGATTCATTGGTCTATAAAACTGAAGAGACTGGTATCTCCCCCTTCCCTATACATGCAACATACAGCAGTGAGAGGCATATGATAACAGTTACAAACATTCCCATCCATAAATGGGGGGTAAAGGAGTCAGTGGTCTACAGCAGTTTTGAATTACAGCTGGGAAAATGTTGGCCATTTCCTTGATTAGGTTTCAATGCCTGGGAAGAATTGTCCCTGGATCTCAACTCCCTGTCTGAGTCCTTGGTTCTGTCCTGCAAGTCATCCTTCTTTTTCATGGGAGGTAGCACATGTTTTATCAGCCTGCTTCCTGCCAGTACACTTTTGGGACTCTCCTTTCTTTTGAAGTTTTTGCTTCTTTCAGTCCAAGTTGGCAGTGTTTTTGAAGAAATAAATTTTCAAAATATTTTGTAGGCCTTTAGTGGATTTCACCGGGGGTTCACTCTACCAACCACATCTACAGATCTTTTCAAAATAAGCCCTTCGCTGCCACAGGATCCTGCTGAGATGGCTGAGGAACAACACCTTTAAGCTTCCTAGAGCTTCTATGGTTTTTCAGAAAGTGTGTGAGACACAAGATTAAGATTCCTTAATCTTTTCAAAGGACACTTTGCACGGGTGAATACTCTGACCTTTTGATCTTTTGGAAGTTTTAACAGAAGTTTGTACAGTCAATTTTTGGCTTTTTGTCTAGATCGCACTTTTAAACAGTGCTTGGAAGCCATTTCTCTATGTTAGCATCCTCTGCTTCTTGGGAATGTTGAGAATTTTCAAAATTATCAAGTCCTGTTTCCTTTTTACTTAGATGTTTTTCCCTCAATTCATCTCTCTGCTCTAGCATTTTATGATAACCAGTAAGAAGAAACCAGTAGGCGTTCAGTACTTTGCTTGGAAATCTCCTTAGCTATATATCCAAGTTCATCACTTAAAGTTATGTTTTCCATATATCTCATGAGATAATTTTGCTAAACTTTCTGTAACTACATGACAAGGATCATTTTTTTCCTTCAGATTCCAACAACATGTTCCTCACATGCTTTTGAGCTCTCACTGTTAGCATCCTTAAACTCCAGATTTTTGCTAATGGTCTATTCAAAGCCATTTGGAATTACTCTAACATGCTTCTCAAAATTTCTTCAGCCTCTACCCACTGTCTACTTCAACGCTACTCCCACATTTTTAGGTACATGTTACAGCAGCACCCCATTTCCAGGTACCAAAGTCTGTATTAGTTATCTATTGCTTCTTAACAAATTACCACAAACTTCATGATTTAAAACAGTGAACACTTATTATCATCTTACAGTTTCTATGTGTCAGAAGTCTGGGCTCTACTTATCTGAGTCCACTGGGTAAGGCCTCACAAGGCTACAACCAAGGTGTCAACTGGGATGTGTTTTCATCTGGAGGCTCAAATGGGGAAGAATCCACTTCCAAGCACACACAGGTTGTTGGCAAAACTCATTTTCTTATATCTTCAGGATTGAGGTGCCAGCTTCTTGCTAAGTGTTGGCTGGAGGTCTATCTCAGCTCCTAGAAATAACCCTTAAATTCTTGCCAAATGGACCTCCCAAACTGACTGCTTACTTACTCAAAGCCAGCTAGGGGGAGAGATTTTCTGAAGCCTGTCTGATATGAATAAGGAGTCTTATATAATGTAATAAAATTACAGAAGTGACATCCTACCTCCCATATCTCTGTCATATTCCATTGGTTAGAAGCAAGCCACAGGTCCCCCCCACAGTCAAGGGAAGGGCATTATAAATGAGTATGAACACCAGGAGGCAGGATCAGTCTGTCAAAACCACAAGGCAAAACCTCAAGTTCTTATATATTCCCAAACTAGTCTCAATAATTTTATAAATTTGATGTTTTTTAAATCTGTAAAATTTGTTTATTCTTCAAAATGCTTCAGTGACAATTGCTCCCAGTACTCAGAGACCCATGTAATGATAACATTGATGAAGTTTCTAAAAACTTAAAACCTACTCCCTTAACACTATTATGTAGTAGTACTGATAGTGACCATAGCTCTCTCAGATTGAAAAGAAAATTAATTTTTATATTACATATAAATTTATAATATAATTAATTAATACATTTATATGATTAATATTATAATTAATATATAGTATATATTAAATATAAATACAACTTTAAAATAACAGGCAGTTTATCAACTTTATTATCAAAACTGTTATCAAAATTGTTTGAAATGTATTGAAAAGAGAACATCTCTGAAGTTCCCAAAATTTTGAATCTATAATAAAACATTCTAATTATGTTGTTCAGCATAAAACGCAACAGTAAACCATTTAATGCTCAATCATTTAAGTGAATCTCTCTTTGCTTCTAGCTTTGATGTTGTTTCCACTTAATTTTCAGTGCATTTTAAAGAGTAGTTAGTATAACAGATAGAAAACTTGCAAGTAACCAATGTATTTATTAGTCAAAACTTCTTTTGTCTGTTTTCATAAAGGTAAAATCTAATTCAATGTACATGTTTCTTTTCTCTTTCTCAAAGGTATTATTTTTAATTGAGTCTTGCAAATTGATTTAATTAGCCTAGTGTTTCTTTATTCTCAGACTGTTATACTTCAATCATTATAGGATGAAGGCTTTGTTTTCCATTTAAAATTCATTTTACTCTGAAGTAAAATCTTGCATACAAAATACCACACCAGCAGTAGCATTCCACTCCCACCATCATAAGTCTAGGAGCAAAGGAAGGATAAGAAACTTGGAAAATATACAAATTTCTCCCAAATGGAGAAATAAATCTCAAAATGAAAACATAAAAATTCACAGTGTGTGTCTTTCTTTGCATAATATCAGATGCTTTTTTTTTTTATAATTTTGAAACAGACTGGTTGATCTTTAGAATCAAATGTCACAGTCATTTGACATGAGCTGAAAAATAGTTAAATTTTTAGGAATCATCAGCATGTAGAGTTAGAAACTCATTATTAAATGCACAAGGCCTAGGAAAAATTTTTGAAGTTTTATGATAAAATTTATTTATTCAACTGAATTTTTCCTCACCATTGAATCAAAAAACACAATCCTAAGGATTATCTTCCTGTCAATTTTGCAAAACTTACTATCAAAACATGATCATTTAAGGGGCCAGCCCAGTGGCATGGCAGTTGGGTTCACACACTCCATTTCAGGGGCCTGGGGTTCGCGGGTTTGTATCCTGGGTGCGGACAGACGCTCTGCTTGTAAAGCCATGCTGTGGCAGCATCCCATATAAAGTAGGGGAAGATGGGCCCAGATGTTAGCCCAGGGCCAATCTTCCTCAGCAAAAAAAGAGAGGAGGATTGGCAATAGACATTAGCTCAGGGCTAGTCTTCCTCACAAAAAAAACCATAATTATTTAAGTTATATAAAATAGTAAATTCATTTTTTCCCATTTTTAACAGTAATGTCTGTTAATTGTAGGCTATTTAGTAAACACAATTTTGTGGAATAAAATTTTAAAAATTGCCCACAATCACTCAAAAATAAGTACTATTATCGATTGCTTGTATAATTTCTTGTATTTGCCTATAAATAGTCTGTATCTGATTCTAATATATAGTAATATTGTCCAATAGAAATATAACACATACCATATATGTAATTTTTAATTTTCTGATACATTAAAAGATATACAAGAAAATGGGTGAAATAAATTTTAATGATATATTTTATTTTACCCAATATATACAAAATACTGTGTGATTGTTACTTTTATGTCAACTTAGCTGGACCACAGTGCCGAAGTTTTTGCTCAAACATTATTTAAGATGTTTCTGTGAGGGTGTTTTTAGACAAGATTAACTTTTAAATCAGTGGACTTTCAATAAAGCAGATTGCTCTCTGTAATGTGGACCTCATCCAATCACTTTAAGTCCTGAATAGAATAAAAGACTGATCTCTGAGCAAGAAGGAATTCTGCCAGCTGATGGCCTTCAACTTAAATTGCAATATAAGCTCTTCCCTGGATCTCCAACCTGATGGCCAGCTCTGAAGATTTTGGACTTCCCAACCTCTATAACCATGCTAGCCAATTCCTTAAAACAAATCTCTCTCTTCCTCTCAGTATACACATGCACACACACCCTATTGCTTCTGTTTCTCTGGAGAACTTTAATAAAATGTGTAATCAATATAAATATTAATGTTATTTTACATTCATTTTTTATACGAATTCATCAAAATCCTGTATGTATTTAAGACTTACAATACATTTAATTGGAAGTAACCACACTTCAAGTGATCAATAACCACATAGGACTGACTAGTGGCCACCGTAGTGGATGGCACAGGTCTGTGGTATTTGAAACTTGTCTGTTTTTCTCTTCCTCTCTTTAATATGTTATAAATATTTCTTTACATTAGTATATGCTTATGAAAACATTATTTTGATATATAATTAGTACCCTTTCCATCATATAAATGCCACATAGTTTATTCTATAAATTTTTATTTTCATTGTTCAAAGTGTTTCTCACTTCTGAATTGTAAGAAGTTTGGCCATCAGAAGCTGTTATAGGAATAGTTAGGTTTATTCCAGATTAATTTCTCCAAGGCAAAGTCTTGGGAAAAAGACAATCAATATTTAACCGCTATCAACATATATTGAAAGTGGGCCTCAATGGTCATGTTCCTGTACCCTTGCTACACAAGGGGTTCAAGAATATCTTTCAAATCTCATATTTATTTATGAGCAAATGTTCTAAAATTTAAGGGCTTCACACAATAATTTATGAGCATAATATAATTTATGAGCATTTTTTTTAAAACAATGGATTTGCAGTGAACTTGTAACAGGTCAGTGGACTAGTTAGAATATGTTGGTAGAGCTATCTCAGACTTTAGTGCACACAAACACAGCCTGAGGAGTGTGTAAAATGCAGATCCCAGGGATCCACCCACCAAAGACTCACCCATTAGGGAGGTAGGGCTCAGGAAACAGAAGGTCTGATAAGCCTTATTGTGTTAAACACAACCTGATGCTTACTCAAGCTGTTACATGGAAATCAATTCTCACTTTCCAAGGCTATTAAAAGTTACAAGAGCAGCCATAGCACTTGCTTTGGGGGGAAATAGAGCTACTTTTTGCATTTTTTTCAATCTTTATGTTTGGGGCCTTAAATGAAGTCTAATTCTGACTAGCGGTAATAGCTCCTATAAAATCGAAACCTAGTACTTAGATATATAGGGCAATTGAAATCTATAAAAGTTGAGTAATTATTTCAGTCAATTACCTCCCATTCTTGTCACTTTGAAAATTGCTGATTTTTTTTTTAAACTTGAAAATATCTTGTTCAGAATACATCAAAATAAAATTTTTTATCACAGGATAATTTTCTTGTGAGTTTTACGTGACAGGGAAACTTCTTTAACTGCCAAGAATATATACTTAATTAGCAAGAGGTCTGAGAAACTAAGCCCATATTTTTTCATTTTTCCTTTTCCTATTATCTAGTTTCAAAGTTCCTTATTTATATTTGCTATTTCCAAATTACTAGTCTAAATGGAAAACACCTGAATCATGTTTCTTAAAAAGTGCATATAATTTATATCTTCCACATATGCCGAACTTTCAAGCAAAACTACCCTTTTTTTATAATTCTTAGTATTTGAAAATTTCTTTGCAGGCCTTTGTCTGGCTTTTCAAGTGCCTTAAGCTGAAAAAGGAGTGTAGCTATTAAGTACATTTTATTTCTTCTCAATATTTCTCTATAACAGATGCATTTTGAGACCTGATTGAAATGAAGCAGAACCTTCCCCAATGAGATTCTGGTTGATCTTTTATCTGGAATGCTTTTTCTGAGATCGCCTCATTTCTATCCAGTCCTCCAAGCACGATTCTTCTACCTGTATTATCTCTTCATTCAGTTTTTTTCTACACCAATTAGTACTATCTGGATGCTTTGTTTAATGGTTGCTTTTTGAAAACAGCATTGTACACAGGATAACTGTCTCTAACAAAAAGTGGGCAGGAATCTTGATTGTGAAAACATTATAGAAATTCTGACTGAATAAAATGGGAATTCAGTTAGTTTTTTGCAAAGATCATGTTAAAATATATGGTTACAAAGTATTTTTGACTCAGACCAGTTAAGGGACCCTAGTCTCAGGTGATAATATGAAATGACCTAACCTCCCAGCCACACAATGGTTTCTCAAGTTCATAACACATAAAATATTGAAATATATGTCAAAAAAGATTTTCCAGTTTTAAAATAACCACTTTTATCATGTTCTATTTCTGAAATTTCCCAGTGGGTTTTTTGTGTGTGCACCTTTACCTAGCAAAGTATGGAAGTATTTGCTTAAAGATTTTTTTTTCAACAGCAACAGGAGAGTAAAAAAACTGACACAATTTTTCAGTTATAACACAAGTATATTTATATTTTAATATGTAAAGGGAATAGTGGCAGAAGATGAATCTGAAAATATAAGTTTAAGATCATGCATATGATTAAATGACAAGTAGGAAGTTAGGATGTTATTCAGCACTAAATGGGGAATATTTACAAGTTTTAAGTCAGAGAAGTGATATGATTAGAATTGAGTTTTAAAAATACAACTCTGAAGACAAAGCAGAAGGAGAGTGTAAAGAAGTAGAGGTACAAGAAAGCATGAATGAAGGGCTGATTAGAGATTTCAGCTTTCGGTGTGGAAAGACAAAGAACAATATGGGAATATATTTCATGTGTAGAATCAACAGGACATGGTTTCAAAATTGGAATGTGGTGAAAGAATGAAAGAAAAAGCAACAGCAACAAAAAAGTCACTAAATTTCATTGCTTTAGATAAACTGTAAACAATAACTTATAGGAAGCCTTAGATTTGGAAATTGAAAGGTCACTGCAAATAGAATTGATGTCATAAAAAATGATCATGATTCTGCATTTTTTCAGAAATTTTTGAGAATCATCATATTTTCTGCTTAAATAAAGGATAAAATTCTAGCATGGAACTTAATGCCCTCTGGAAGTAGAACCAATGCGGTACCACCCATCTTCCCCACCTCACAAGAGCCCACAGGTGTAACCACTGTATTTTTTTTTTAACAACTGAGGCCAGAGTGTGTGGTGGTAACCTGATATTTCCTCCCATATGGAGAGAGATTGAATAATTTATCTCTTCTGGCCATTCTCTCTTCTCCTCACACACACTCCCCCAGGGGTGGAGTCATGAATTATCTTGTTAATACATTTGGTAGGAGAAACTCATCTCAATTGGCCCAGCATCTTCTTTCTTCTTTGGGTGTCAGGCTACATACATGAAGTTGCATTTTCTCCTTTGCTCCTATACACTATAAAGCGGAACTCCTGTTCATCGTGGCCTCTGTTTTGATAAGTAAGTCTGTAAATCTTGGGTATCAGTATTAGGTATTTTAGAGACTGTAGCTTCTAACCTAGGCTTTTTTTATCCTTCAGTTCATTAATATTACCATTTTTCACACATTCAGTCAGTATTCACCAAGCATCTACTACGTGCCGGTACTGTTCTAGAGATGGAAAATACAGAAGTGAACTTAACAAAGAACACTATATGGATCTTACTTGATGTGTGTTAGAGGAAATATGTTGGCTCCTATCTGCCACCTTCTTTTAGAATTTGATTGAGGTGAACGAGTGTTATTTATTGAATCCTATCCCAATTGCCCCTCCTCCCCAAATCATCTTGGTTTTAACCACTTCCTCAAATTTTATTTTCACTATCATGTCTCGGTTGTGTTTTTCTCTACTCTTTCTCTTTAACTTTCAAATCTAATTTATATGCCACTACCTCAATCCTTGTCATTGTCAGTGAAATTATATTTTCCTCTCTATGCTACTGTAAAAGTTTCGACTTTAAATATTTTCACTCATGCTTTCACTATTAATTGTGCTTTTACTTTATGCACAATTTAGATAGATAGATAGAGAGATAATGTACTTTCTGTTACTGGAAATTTGAATATATAAAAATATATATGAAATTGGATATATGTATATCCATGGTATATTGAATATATTGATATATTGAAACCCCATAGAATCAACACTCCACTTCCACAATTAGCACATGGTCAAACTGTTTTATCCAAACTCTCAATAACTTTCACAAAATATTACTTTGAAATAAATTACAGATACCTTAGCATTTCATTAGTAAACATTTTGGTATTTATCTCTAAAGGATGAGAATTTTAAAACATACATCCACAATGTTATTATCACTCCTAAAAAACAGACAGAACTTTCTTAAATCATCAATTATGTAATCAATATTGCAATGTTCAAAATTTCCATTGTCTCATAAGTGTTTTTGTGAAAATTGTTGTTTTAAGTTTTATTAATTCTTAATCCAGTTAAGTCCACACACTATAATTGCTTGATGCATTTTTTTAAATTTCCTTAATCTATAGGTTCTCACTCTGTTATTTTTCTTTACAATTTATCTGTTGAAGAAATGGGGTCATTTGTCCTGTAAAGTCTCCCACCTTAAGAATTCTGCTGATTGTATCTCTCCCCCGACTCCCGCTCATGGGCCAAAGTGTTATTTAGCATTCTCCTCTGATTTCTGTATTTCCTATAAATTGTACTTGAATATAGAGGCTTGATTAAACTTGTGCTACAATTTTAGTGTGTCTACTTCATATAAATCCATCGATAGACGTGTTATGTCTGCCTGCCTATGTTGAGTGATATTAGCAGTTGCTGATCAATGCCTAGCTTCATTAAGTCATGTGCATTACAAATAGTGATATTCTAACATCCCTTCTCCATCTGCTTGTTGCAATGCTACTCTTCACTTACTTTTAGGTTACCAGGTAGTTTCAAACATAAAATAAATGCTTTCTTTTTTTTGCTTAATTTACCAATTTTCAAAAAGTTTTTTCACTAACATACCCCATAGTGGCCAACCAGTTTTGTTTCTTTGTTCATCATGAAATCATGGATTCCATCATACATGATATTTTTAATCTGTTGCATTTGTTATAGAGATTGGTAACACAATTTTTCCACCTTTGGCCGATGGAAGCCTCAACAAGTTAGTGCCTGAGTAATTTTGATATGATCCTATTTGTCACTGATTTCATCCTCATAATCTGGTATGAGAATATATTGCAACTTCATCTTCTACATTTCCTACTTCACATCTGTAAGGAATTGTGTTTCAAGACTACAGTGTGGGCATTACAGATTCATTGCTACTGGACTTATTCTTAAGTGAAGAAGGTAAGTTAGAAGTGTATATGGTATGTTGCTATTTATCTAATCAGGAACAGATATGTGTGTATAGGAGTATTTGCTTATAGTTTTTAAAAAATGGAAGAATAAAATACAAAAAAATTTAAATGACTGTCTATTGGGGTAGAGGGAAAAGAAGCTTGAGGGAAGAGGGTAGAAAGCTAGGCTTTGCTTTCATATAACTTGTTTTGCAAATGTAGGTTTGAAACAGTGTTAATGTGTTACATAATGAGAAAGTATAATCAAATACAAATGCAATAGCTAAATGTCAAAATGAAAAGACACAAATGAAAATGTGCAGTCAGTAAGCGGCATAATATACAGAGAGGGAATATTCCAAGAGATTTCAAAATTCAATAATTTAGCTGTAGATCCCAAGTGAGTAATGCACTGTGGTCAGTAAACAAACAAAAGAAAAATGTAAAATAAAATCTTAAACTATTTCCGGCTATAAGATGTTTGATATTGGTGAACATATTGTTCTGAGAATATTAATTAGGAATAAATTGTGAGATAAAGCAAGCAAAATATTAGTTAATTCCGTTATGCCAAGTGTTATTGAGAACTGTGAATTCTAGCATGGAAGGAAGAAATATAAGATGTAAGACAGAAGAATCTAAAAAAACAACTTAGTTGTGAATGTTTATTGGAAAATCTTAACTTTCAGTAGCAATTTACATCACATTTTATATTTATGTCATTTATATGAAGCATATATAGTTCATAGCTCTATCTATTCAAAAGAAAAGATATTTGAAAGAAATAATTCCATGTGACTTTATTCTGATAGTTCCTATTTATATTTTTAAGTCTCCTTTCCTTTCTGACCATATCTTTACCCAGAAGTAACTAGTATCCTGTCTCTAAAACAGATACTCAAAAAAACTCACGTTTATTGAATTGAGCCCAGTTAGTATTATATTCAAGAGACTAAATAAGAATAATTTACTTTTTAAACTGTTTTCAAAATATTTCCATAATTTTGAAGTTTTCTTGGAACTATATTAAAAATTATAGACACTACTCAGTCCTACCTACCCATCAGAACATTCTTCCAAAGGCACATACATACAGCACGTCTTTTTTCCTCTATTTACAAACATATTTTAAAGTATTAAATTTACTACTATTTTTAATTTATAATTTTTAAATATTGTTATTGACTGTTATAGAATATAAGGATTTAGCCATTTTTACATACCTGACCTAACCTATGTAATACCATCTCTTTGACTACCTGAATAGACAAATCACAAATTTGGGCTAAATCAGTTTATTTACTGCCAAGCCAATCAGTGGATAATGATTAATTTATCATTCTATAACTCTCCCATTAGATGAATGAATTTACCCATTTATTTGCATATTCTATGCGCTACTCAGTACTACTTCCAAAATTCTCAAATAAAACTTTTAAAGCTACTAATTATCTTTTTTGACAATATTAGACAAATCAGAAAATCTCTCAGATTTTTTTTTTGTTTCCTTTATGGAGACATCCCACGTGAAACCTTCTTTCCCCTTGCTCTCCATACCTTATCTGTAATTCTCATGGTGAATTTTACAAACTTGTCTTCTGTCTTGTTTGCCCCTTTTATTGTTAGGTCTACCTCTTCCTTAGAGTAGGGCTCTTCTTCTGGTTGAGCATAGAGAAAGGAACACTGAAAGATATATTTCTTACATTCTTACATGTCTTAAATATCATAGGAATAATATTAAAGAGAGAGGTTTTCTGAGTTTAAAATTTCAATTTGGAAATAATTTTCCTTATAAAATTCTGAAGGCATTCGTTCACTGTAGTCTACTATGGAAAAATCTAATCACAATATGTACCTTAGAATTTTGTATGTTTTGTATGTTATCTATAATTTTTTCTCTGGTAGATTTTGGATCTTCTGTCTGACAATGAAATTCTGAAAATATATTACGATGTGACTTGGCATGGTGCTTTTCCCTCAATTTTCTGTGCACAATTAGATGTTTCCAATTAAAAAAAAAAAACCAGTGGGTCTGTCCCCGTGACATAATGGTTAAGTTCAGTGCTCTCTGCTTTGGTGGCCCAGGTTTGTGGGTTTGGATCCCAGGTGCGGACCTACACCACTCATTGGCCATGCTGTGGTGGTGGCCCAAGTACTAAATAGAGGAAGATTGGCACAGATGTTAGCTCAGGGGTAATCTTCCTCAAGCAAAAAAAGAGGAAAGATTGGCAGCAGATGTTAGCTCAGTGTGAATCTTTCTCAGGGGAGAAAAAAATTATTGGGGGGGATTTTTTTTTTGTATTATTTCTTTGAAAATTTCTTTAACCTCAATTTTTACAGATTTTACCTTTTGAAATATCAGTCATGTGATGAAATTCTTTGAATATGTAATTTTTTACTATTTTAGACCTTTTTGTAATTTTGTTCTGGGAAGTATCCTTAACTTTTTCTTCTAAATTGTTTATTGTGCTTTTGAGGTTTACAAATAGCACTCTCTCCTCTCTTATTATTCCTTTTAAATTATGTCTTTTTAAATAGATTCAATACATTATTTTATATATCTGAGAATATTATAGATATTATTAAAACTTTTTCTTTCTTCATTTTCCTTCGGTTTTATTGTAAATTCATTTTCTTTATTTTGTTTTAAGTTTGGGCTCCAACATTATATAGGAAAAAAATGCTTTCATTAAATATCTGGCATTCATTTTTAGCCTTTTTTTTTTTTTGAGAAGCACTAAAATCAATTATTGGAAGCTCTATTATCATGAGTATGTTATCTGTAACAACAATTGACCAATAAGTTTTGGTTCTTTTCCTTCTGAGAACATAGTGACCTATGCATCTTACTTTTCACTGAGAAACATTTCATTAATTCCTTACATTCTTCAGGAGGTATTTTGCCCCATCCTTTTCTGTACTTGTTTCAGGGGATGAACCATTTTTGTTTCAGTTTCTACATAGAATAAAACTTCTGGGGCCAGCCTGGTGGCATAGTGCTTAAGTTCATGCACTCCGCTTTGGCAGCCCAGGGTTCATAGGTTCAAATTGTGGACAATGACTGATGCACCGCTTGTCAAGCCATGCTGTGGCGGCGTCCCATATAAAGTAGAGAAAGGTGGGCACAGATGTTAGCCCAGGGCCAAGCTTCCTCATCAAAAAAGAGGATTGGCAATGTAGGTTAGCTCAGGGCTAGTCTTCCTCACACAAAAAAAATAAAACAAAAACTTCTGTCACTTACAGGGTTTGAGTCAGTTTACTTACACTGATAAACTGGACAAAGAAAGACAATTGGGGATATAAATCTTCATTTACAGAATTTTGACCCATCCTTCTGTTTTCTTTATCATGTCTCACCTCAGCCCTTCACATTACATGATGTTCTTTTTATCTGAACCTGATCTTGGTTCTGTGACACGAATTAGCATACTTTTCATTGGCATCCTCTTCTGTAGGTTCTTGGTATTTAGTTCTTTCATGTTTGCTAACTTCTCCACATGCTGTCTATAAGTCAAGAATCTTATAGACTTTCTTCTCCAAGTATTTATAATTTAGGTTTATACTTTTTATTTCTCTATTCATATTTTAAGTTAGTTTAAGTAAGGAACAAAGGTAAGCATATTGAACAAAAGATGAATCCACCACTTTTAACTGGAAGTCAATAGTGGCTTTCTTACAGTTCTGGGTTTTCTTTGATTTCTCAATCTTGTAATGTTTCTGGATATTCTGGATTTTTATGTGATTATAGTGTTATAATGTTGTAATCACAATAGTGTTATAATCAATAGTAAGGAAGAAGTCTAGGAAAAGTCTCTGTTTACAAGGTTATTGCAGAATTTGGGTGCAGTTTTTAAATTAATTCACTTTAATAACTGATTCGGTTAGCACTTGCTGCCTAGCAAAACACTCCAGAAACTAACACCTAAAATAAAAATCTTTCTTTTTTTTTCTAGTGAATCTGTAGGTGTGTAATTTTGTCTGTGCTTGACTGGATGCTCCTTCTTGTGTGGGCTCAACTCAGCTATTCTCTGGCACCTCTACTGGGGACACTGAGATGATTAGAAACCTCTGGTGTTCCTCTCCACTTTATCTCTTATCCTCCAGCAAACCAACCAGGGCTACTTTACGTAGTGATGGGAGAGTCTGAGGAGCAGAAAGTGTGTAAACTCCAATGAATAATCCACGGCTAGTCACTCATCATATTTTCTAGTGTCCCACTGACTAAAGCAAATCACATGGTGAAGTCTAGATTGAAGGGATAGAAGAGTAGACGCCACTGCTTTACATAAGATGCTGCAAAGTCACACTGCAAAAGTGGAAAAAAAATTGGTGGTCATTTTTGCAATTTACCACATGACTATATATTTCATAAGAGAAAATATATTGTTATTGAATAATCTTTAAAGGGGAAATAAATGAAAATTTTATCAATACTTATTTCTTGGTAGCTAAGCCAAACCTGTTAATAATTTTCATATAGAACTCTCTGTAATGTGGGAATATTAATAGTATTCACTAATTGTAGCCCACAGTAAATTACCTGTGGCTAATCCAAGTACAAAAGATGAACAAATAATATTCATTTATAGAATTATTTTCAGGCAAATACAGTCTATTTAATTTCCAAAAGATCTTTATTTGCGTTAAAAATTAATTCTTATAAAATAAAAGCATAAGAAAACATTTATTCACAGAAAACCTGAAAATTGATCATGGAGGCAGTTTCTCATTACCTTTTCAATATGGATGGAGTTCACAGCTGCAGGGGAGATGTGGTTACTCTATTCCAAGCATAACACAAGAGAAAGGTGTGATATGAAGTGCTAGTGAGTTATAGGGAAGCAGGTAACAAGTTTCCTCCTTGGTTATATGTTCTACTCTATTTTTTTTTAAGTCTTTGTGAAAATGATATATAGAAATAAAATAAAATTCTATGCCATGTAATTATAATTTTCCCTGGGAAATATATATGAAAGTGATGAAGAAAGCAAACTACTTGGTAAACATATATCTATGGAAATAAAGAGATACAAATTATATACACATTAATCACAAAGTTGTCAAAAATAGAATATGTCATGCAGGCACAGAAGTAATATTGTCAGTATGTCCATGTTAGGATATTATTTCTTTTTTTTTTTCAATTTTAGAACTTATTTGGTAAAGATGATATGAAATATAAATCAGAGGGAAGACAATCAGGTGATTAAGATATAATGAGCATTTTAAGCCAACATCATACTCAATGGGGAAAAACTGAAAGCCATCCCTCTGAGAACAGCAACAAGACAAGGGTGCCCACTCTCACCACTCTTATTCAACACAGTACTGAAGTTTTTGGCCAGAGTGATTAGGCAAGAGAAAGGAATAAAAAGACTCCAAATACGCAGTGAAGAAGTTAAACTTTCACTATTTGCAGATGACATGATCTTATATATAGAAAACCCTAAAGAATCCATTGGAAAATTATTAGAAATAATCAAAAAATTACAACAAAGTTGCAGGGTATAAAATCAACTTACAAAAATCAGTTGCATTTCTATATGCCAAGAATGAACTAACAGAAAGAGAACTCAAAGAGACAATCCCATTTATAATCTCAACAAAAAAAATAAAATATCTGGGAGTAAATTTAACTAAAGAGGTGAAAGACCTATATAATGAAAACTATAAGACTATTGAAAGAAATCAAAAGACATAAAGAAATGGAAAAATATCCCATGCACGTGGATTGAAAGAATAAACATAGTTAAAATGTCCATACTACTTAAAGCAATCTACAGATTCAATGCAGTTCCAATCAGAATCCCAATGACATTCTTCACAGAAATAGAACAAAGAATATTAAAATTCATTTGGGGCAACAAAAGACCCTGAATAGCTAAAGCAATCCTGAAAAAAAAAAAAAGAAGAAAGAAGGAGGCATCACAATCCCTGACTTCAAAATGTGCTACAAAGCCATAGTAATCAAAACAGCATGGTACTGGTAAAAAACAGACACACAAATCAATGGAACAGAATTGAAAGCCCAGAAATAAAACCACACACCTATGGATAAGTAATCTTTGACAGAGGAACTAAGTACATACAATGGAGAAAGAAAATTGCTTCAATAAAGGGTGTTGGGAAAATTAGACAGCCACATGCAAAAGAATGAAAGTAGACCATTTTCTATCACCATACACAAAAATTAACTCAAAATGGATCAAAGACCTGAAAGTGAGACCTGAAGCCTAAAAATCCTAGAAGAGAATATAGGCAGTACACTATTTGACATCAGTCATAAAGGGATCTTTTCGGCTACCATATCTACTGGGACAAGGAAAACAAAAGAAAAAATAAACAAGTGGGACTAAAGAGATTCTACAAGGCAAATGAATCCAGGATCAAAACGAATAGACAACCCACTAGCTGGGAGAAAATATTTGCAAATCATATATCTGACAAGGGGTTGATCTCCGTAATATAAAAAGAACTCACACAACGGAACAACAAAAAAACAAACCACCCAATCAAAAAATGGGCAGAAGATATGAACAGACATTTTTCCAAGGAAGATATACAGAAGGCCAACAGGCACATGAAAAGATGTTCAACATCACTAATCATCAGGGAAATGCAAATCAAAACTACCCTAAGATATCACCTTACACCCATTAGATTGGCCATAATCACCAAGACAAAAAACAATAAATGTTGGAGAGGTTGTGGAGAAACAGGATCCCTAATCCACTGCTGGTGGGAATGCAAACTGGTGCAACCTCTATGGAAAACTGTATTGAAATTCCTCAAAAAATTAAATAAAGAAATACCTTATGATCCAGCTATCCCACTATTGGGTATCTATCCAAAGAGCCTGAAATCAACAATCCAAAGAGGCTTATGCACCCCTATGTTCATTGCAGCATTATTCACTACAGCCAAGAAGTGGAAGCAACCCAAGTGTCCCACGACAGAAGAGTGGATAAAGATGTGGTATATATATACAATGGAATACTACTCAGCCATAAAAAAGACAAAATTCTCCAATTCACAACAACATGGATGGGTCTGGAGAGTATTATGTTAACTGAAATAAGCCAGAGAGAGAAAGACAAACCCTGCACGATTTCACGCATATGTGGAATATAAACTAACACACGGACAGAGAGAACTGTTTGCTGGTTACCAGGGGCAAGGGGGCAGGGAAGCATTTATATAGTGATTGACAAACAATAATGTATAACTAAAACTTCACAATGTTATAATCTATTAAACTATCGATTAAAAAATATATAATTGGCATTTTAGAATACAAGCACTATGGAAGAAAAAAAGAAAATCTAACAATCCAAAATGACTTTTCTTTGTCACATAAAAGACACTACGCTGGTATGAAAGGTCAGTCACAATTGATCATACAAATAATTTCAAAACCAGTCCTTTTTGTGATCTGTAGAACTATAGGACTCTAAGTGAGATCTTCCTCAAATAGCACACAGTGTTACAACAAAGTATTTTCTTCATGCACGGAGTTGTGCCACAATCAAAGTGACGTTAACAATGGTCCAATAGTGATGAACTAAACCTTAACTATGCCTATTTATTTCTAATTTTCAAATTACATGCAGAGGTAAAACAGGGAAATATATTTAAGAGACATCAAATGCACTTAATGAAATATATCTCATTTGGTAGGTGAAATATAACCAAAATGATGTTATTATTTAAGTTCCCTAAAGTCATGGTCTTTGTTTTTCTTCACTGCTTTCTCCAATGCCTAAAACATTGCCTGGCACAGAATAAACAACAAATTTTGAGAAAAAATTAAATTATCAAACTTTTATGTATATAAAAGTTTTCTTCATCATTTTGCAAATCTATCCTGCCGGTAAGAGCTTACTCAAAACTTGTTTTAGGTGGATCAAGTTAGTCTTATTGATTCATTAATTAATAGTTTCAAGTTGGACTTCAAGTTTTATATTGCTATTTCTTAGCTGTATTTATCGGAGTTTGCACTGTGTTCTGTATCTACATGCTGTCCTGAGATCTAATCCCATTAGTTCTTCATTAAGAATCTGGAATGAAGCTGACGTTGTCTCCCCAGTGATTGTACTTCTCCTTCAATTTCAATAGCAAGATATCATTTATCCTTGACATTCTCATTATCACTTGATTTATGGTTACTGAGGAAAAGAAAAAAAAAGAAGTGTTCAGCTAGAAAAAACTTGAGGTTTGTTAAGTTATACTTTTTAAATTTTTATTTTAAATATCAGTATTGAGGTAAATTGTCAAAAATTAACTACACATATTGAGTAGATGGAGATGGAGATGTTTCTCTGAAACCATCAATATAATCAAAACAACAAACATTTATCATCCTCTCCAAATTTTCTCTCTCCACTTACTTCTCCCTGCTTCCTTCCCTATTTTCAAGCGACAATTGATCTGCTTTCTGTTGCTATATATTAGTTTGCATTTTCTAGAATTTTGTATAAATGGAGTCATAAAGCACGTACTCTTCAATTTGGTCGTTTACTACTTGATATCTTCCCCTAGTGTCTTGTTGCTGTAATTTGCTTCTCCTTACACTAAGTTTTCCTTCCCCTACTAGTACTAGTCTAAACTTTACTGTTTGTCATCCTTACTTAAAACTGTGGATAGAAAATTAGTTGGGAACAAAAATGTAGCACTTAGTCACTGTACAAGGTTTGAAGTAAAGGTAGATACATGATTATGAAAAAAGAAAAGACGGTATATATAACTTGCAGAAATCAACTCCATTGTAGAGATAGTTACCAAAATTCACTATATGAATGAAATGGTAGAGTTTATATTGAAGGAAATTTTTCTTTATAGTAATATGAATTCACACAAGTTTTCTGCTTTTCAATATGCCGGCGGTAAGATATACATATTAATCAGAGAATACCTGGAGAGTATCTACTGAAATTTCTGCTGTTAAGATTCATTGATTCCACAACTTGCTAGTTTCTATATATCCTAATGAATCAGGAAAGCCTTCTAAGATGTGTGGAAAGCTGATCAACACAACTCTATAAGACTTCACAGTTTTAAATTCTTCCATGTGTGTCTTTCATAAAAAAGATTATAAACCTTCTAAATGAAGATTTGACTGTACACTTGCACAGACATACACACACACCATATATCCATTACTCATTTAGGTTTTGGGACAAGTTCAATTATTTATGCCAAAGGTATAAACACTATTTGATTAGCACCGTACACAACTGGATCCAGATCAAGACAGAGCACCTAACTATGGGAACTAAAGTGACTGTGAAGCCAGAGTGCCAATCAAAAGATTAGTGATCCAGACCAACAAATTGTAAGGTTAGTTGGGCCCACCAGCAATCTAACATATGCTAGAAGTAGTCCATCTAGGATTTATCACAAGCAGGGAAAGAGGGCAAACATGAGCTGCATGAACACGTGACGGGAGCTGGGATTTTTACACTGCTGAAAACCTAAGTTAACCTGTTACTGTTTTATTGATACAGACGAAAAACATGAAACTCCTGACACAGGGACAAAGGACTTTATATTCATGACATAGCAGGCAGCATGAGATTCTTGTTAGCATTGATTCCTCTTATCCTCCAACTCCTGGAGGATTGATGCAGAAAGGAGTAGTTGAGTGCTGTGCATATTGTGCAGCATCACAGATGAGAAACACTGACTTGGAGAAACGCACTCATTGAAAGCAAGCCTGGTCCTTGTTCTGGAAGAAACATTACCTCAACCTTCAAGGTTTCTCATTGCAACACATCTGAGAAATGGCCCAAGTAAAGAGTGGTCATGACCTTGCACTCTTGACATACCAAGGAAGACATGTAGAAGCCTGAGAAATCTATGGAAGATTATATATTCCAATAGCAGGTTGTCCAGTACACCATAATTTTGTTAGTGGTTCTCTCTCAACTCACACTAATGGCCACATAAGGCAGTTCTTTATGACAAGTTGACAGAGGAAGTTACATTATATCATGCAGATTAAAAAAAAATGTACTGCTCTTGCACAACAGATTAATTCATTTGTGTTTCTGAAAGACTAGTGAGGAAAAAAATCCAAACAGTGAATGTGGTTATCCATTTTGTGTGGAAAGAGAAGTGACCTGAGGTAAAACTATATCCTGATTCATGGTCATTGGTGAATAGTTTGGCAAGTTGATCAATGGCCTGAAAGGAGATTGAAAGTTTCATGAGTAGGAGGTCTAGGGAGAAAGTATGCAGATGGACGTATGAAAAAGTGCACAAAATATCATCTTTGTATCACACATTAACAAACATCATAGAACATTCCACATAGAAGACATTGAAGTAGACATAGTGCCTTGGTCAGTTGATGTCAGGCAGCCTCTGTCATCAGCCCCCTACACGAATGGCACAGTGTGCTCATAAACAGAGTAACTATGATGACAAGGATGGAGAATATTTGTGGGCCCAAGAGCATGGACTACCATTTAAGGGTAATCTAGTTACTGAGACTGCATGGTATCCTACTTTCCATCAACAGTGACAAGTGCTGAGCCCTCAATATGACACCATCTCTCAAAAAGTTCCAGGAGCCACTTGATGACATGCTGCTTGTGTTGATTCTTTCCAAATGGAAGAAGTAATGATTTATCTCAACAGTAAACCAGACATACTTGGCATATGGGTTGACTTTTCTGCCTATAGGGCTTCAGCTAGCATCATTCTCTGAGGGTTTGCATAGTGTTTGCTTCAGAATGCCAGGAGCCACCAGAATCTGGAAGAAGTGAGGGAAGATTTGTTCCCAGAAACTTTGAAGGGAGCCTGGCCCTACCAACACCTTGATTTCAGACTTGCAGACTCTACAACTGTCAGAGAATAAATTCCTGATGTTTTAAGACACTAAGTTTGTGGTAATTTGTTACTGCAGCCCTATGTAACTAGTGCAGACCCATAGAGAGGCTAAGCCAAGGATTAGAGGAATCTCCAATGGGTAAAGCAGAGAGATGATAGGTACTAATTGCCATTTTGAGAGCAGCTGCAGGGATGAGGGTAGTTTCTCCCATTTATCTTACTCCTTGAAGTTTCCCCAGAAAGAGTCCAACCAGTAACCTGGGAAAACAGTTTCCATAAGTCAAGAAAATGGACTTGAGCACTGCAAGGGGAGGGTCATAGTGGATACTGTAGTGCCCACAGAGATCACTTTTTGTACTGAGATGCTCATTCCTCCATCAGCAGGGAATCTTGTTGACCTTGTGCTATAAACTGAGGCCTCCTCTGGTAACTGTGTTTGGTTGAAAAGATTCACCTAGCCAAGGTCATTTCACCCTCCCCAGAGTGCAGCATGCATGCAATGACAGGTCCATGTATGGAATCAAGGTTCAGAGTCCTTGCCTTAAGGTGGGACAACTCTGAAAAGTCATTTCAGGTTCAGAACTCTCCATGAGATAGTGTCTGTATCAAAGTTCAACATTTCATCATGCCCAATTGTACTTTTTTTACACCCTTAAAAGTGTTGACCCTGAGAGTATTCGCCACTACACTCACACATGTTTATCTCCATGTAAGTTTCTGCTTCCCAGGAAATCCAACATAACAGAGGACTTAAGTTTCACATTTTCTTTAATTACTTTTGACAGCTCAGCATCATTATTTATTTAAACTAACTCATGTAGAAACTGGACAATCAGGTAATACACAATATTAATACATTTGTACAATTTTAATCATTTAGAAGGGGTGTTTTCTTTTGGTGAGGAAGATTGGCCCTGAGCTAACATTGCCAATCCTTGTCTTTTTGCTGAGAGAGATTGGCCTGGGGCTAACATCTGTCCCCATCTTCCTCTACAATATATGTGGGACGCCTGCCACAGCATGGCTTGATAAGCAGTGCATAGGTCCACATCTGGGATCCAAACCTGCAAACCCCGGGCCACCAAAGCAGAGCAGACAAACTTAGCCATTACACCACTGGGTCGGCCCCCTAGAAGATTTTTTAATAGAAAGAAAACATTTTATAGACACTATTCACATTACAATAAATCTTTCTCTTCATACTGACAAATTCTTGGCCTTTTAAATTTTTTATCTCATTTATTGGTGATTAAATATGTAGGGATTGTTCTGATTTTGGATCATACCCTTTGCAATCCTATTTCTAGACATCCATATATTGTCCAACATCCAGCCTTTGGAACCTCTACAGAACCTTGGAGGTGATGGTTTATTCTCAGCTGTATATTAAGAATTTAAAATGTTCAAAAAGATAGATTCTCTAGGTTTGTGTGGGAGAAGAAAGAAAAATAAGCTCAGATGTTTTCTTTTGGCATAACATTATGTATGCCTCCTCTATGTGGCTTTTTTTCTAGGAAAAAATTTTACTGTCAGTCTTTATGCCTCTGGAGCCTTTCCTTTTCATGAATTTGTTGGACAGCTTCTCTTCAGTATTTTGCAGAGTAGTAGACATTATCCTACACCACTGTCATATTTGAATTTAAGTGGTGAATACATTGGTTTATGTATTTCAACTTACAAATCAAAACAATAGACATATTTAGAACAAAGACAGTTTACTTCTGAAATTATCAAGGTACAGTGTTAAAATATAATATATTTGTAAATAGATATGGTGTTTATCTTTTAAATTTTATTATAAAAATCTTATTCTTTAAGGGAAATGTTGCGCTGTGTTTGGAGCACTAAATAGTGAGATGAATTCCCCAAAGAGATTATCTAGATCATTGGAGCTTTAAAATGTAGGCTAATGTCCTGCAGGGATTATTTGGTTTCTGGAGTTGTTGAAATGATTTGGAATAAAAGATTTAGTGTAAATATTCTGTGAATTTATGCTGATTCATAGTAATAATAATAGTGCTTTACCTTTTATATAAAAATTAACTTTGAGTAAAACTTCCACGTTATAACTTTCAAATAAACAACTAGAGATAATTATACTTGTGGTTTTAGATCTGTCTGAAGTTCATATGTCAGTTAAATGATTCTATTGTAGATACAAAAGAATTAATAATTGTCTCCATTCAGAACAAAGAGCAGCTTGTGTTGTTCTGGACATTATAAGACAATTGCATATCCCTCAGTCCAGTCACAGTAGAAAGGACGGGCTGATCGCTATTAGGTCAATTTCCTCACAGAGATTAAAAACACGGGTTATTAAACAGATGGACTTGCACTGAGTTCCAACTACTACTCGCTGAATATATAACTGGATCAAACTATTTAATATCTAATTATCTATATTTTTGATGCCCATATTAGGGATAATAGAGTCTATTATGAATGTTAAAGGTGATTACCTATGCAAAATTACTAGTACTACATTTGCACACTTGCAGATATTGAAGTCGTTTTATATTTTGTTTCTCAGGCTGTTACACAGCATCTCACAGGCAAGACAATAAGTTGTTCAAAGCCTTGATGATTTGTTTTCCTTGTAAAAGTTATGTAAATGTAAGAAAGGAATTCAAAATAATTCAAAGCGTTTAAGTTCATATTATATTTTTCCAAGACACAAAGTTATTATTCAAAAATATGCTTTTGGTGAAAACATATTAAAAATGCCCTCTCCATGAGAAGTAATTTTATAGCAGAGAACTGTGACTAACACACAGCTATGAAGAGAAAGTGTAAAATGATGAAAAATTTGGGTTACATTTTTGTTCAACAGAGAATCAGAAGCATGACACTTAAAATGTCTCTGGCTGTGGAGTATGACAAATTGTGTTTTTTTTTACCCCGAATCAGTTTTAATATGTGTAGTTTAGAATACCATGAGAGGCAATACACACTCCTGATACCCGTCTTCAGTATGAGCTTTTAAATATCCTATAAATTTATATTTCATTCAGAACAATTCATGAAATTTATAGATATTCCACTTTACATTAAACTTTAGAGGTATGCCATTTTAGTTCATATTTAGTTTCTAATTATTGGTGTATGAATAAAGCTACTGCAGTAGTGATTTTCAACTGATGATACATAATACAGCAAAGTATTCTTTTCCTCTACCGACTCTAACTGAATTGGGCAAAGGAAACAAAAACATGCTCATACTATGAAAACATCATCTTAGCAATTTCTCTGAAGTCAGGTGGAATGAATCTGCCAAATGAAAGAATGTGAGCTGCAGTTGCTGCCCCTAAATCGATCTGTTTAGTAGAACATATCTGTTCAATCTTTCATGATGGATCATGACACCAAAAGCATCTTGACGAGAACTGAACTTGACATTTGCCAAATTAATTTCCCATTTTCTCTCCAGAAACAAGAAATGTTGTTAATTTGCAGCATATTCACAGCATACACCAACGTTTATGTAATTACATAACATATGGCAAATGATAAAATGGTCTATGGGATGTTATAGTCAAAATGAACGCTCATTCAATAGGACTTAACTGCTCAATTCTAGCTGTGTTTATATGTGATTCCAGCAAAATACTTGGTTTTGAATATATTTGCTGTTGTACTTATTTTTTATTTTTCTAATTCCTTGTTAGTGAGGCTGATTTGTTCAATTTTTATCAATTGTATCAATGTTCACATAAAATTCATATATTTTCATATTAAATGAAAATGTAAAGGTAAATAAGAAATTGCGGTAATAATTCAAAATACCTTAGAGAAACTTTTGTTTTCTTTTTTACAAAGTAAAACATCTCTGCATAGTTTATTTTTTAAAGAAAGGTAACATATTAAATGTATGGTTTAAAAATATAATTCTGAGCAGTGTGCAGTTCAAAGATTAGAAAGAAGCGAGTCCGGAATTAGCAGAACCAGTAAGAAAGCTATTTGGAGAAGCCAGACAAAATATGATAGTATATTATATGAGTGTGTTGCAGTAGATAGAAAGAAATTTATGGATTTAAGAATAGGAAAGTTTGGGGAAAAGATGATAAGTTTGAGACATGTTGGTTTGCAGATGTCTAGATTTGAATCTACTAAGCTAAAAAAGCCATCATGTTAAGTGATATAAATCACAAAACAAAAAATGTGAGAGTCCTAGTGCATGATTTTAGTCACTGAGTATAGGTTAGGTAAAAAGAGTGATCCTCTTTTTTATACTGGGTGAATTCTTCCTTTTTCATTAGCACTGCTTTCCATAGCTTACACTTGAAATTACATGAACCAATAAGCATTCTGCAACACTATATTATTGGATATTTGATATTCTGATCTAATTAAACAAAAGAAAATAAAACAAATAACTGCCATCTCCCAAATAAATTGCTTCCAAGTGACTATATTTGCATGAACTCTGTCTTGCAAAAAAATAAATAAATAAAAGAAAGGATTAGGTCCCATGTACTTTAGCCTGTGAAATTACTTCTTTTTTTTTTTTTTGAGGAAGATTAGCCCTGAGCTAACATCTGCTACCAATCCTCCTCTTTTTTGCTGAGTAAGACTGGCCCTGAGTGGACATCTGTGCCCATCTTCCTCTACTTTATATGTGGGACACCTGCCACAGCATGGCTTGATGAGTGGTGCATAGGTCCGCACCCAGGATCTGAACCTGTGAACCCTGGGCCACCAAAGCAGAGCATGCGAACTTAACCACTATACCACTGTGTGGTTCCCTGAAATTACTTCTTAATAATATACAATTTAGCTTGATTTAAAAATAAGTAAAGGAAAGGAATGCTATTTGGCCACATCAAACTATGTCATCAGTACTGTTTCTGATAATACATGAGTAGGTTGTATCAGATCTCACTCTATAAAAAACTTATGAACTAAGAGAAATAGCTTAGAAAATAGCTAGTCAGTAATTTGTGAGAAAAGAAAAAAACAACAGGCATAAACTAGAGGAGAAATATACCATGAAGGAAGGGAACTGAGATTGTATATATGAGAATTCTTACTTGAGAGTGCTTCGTAAACCACAGGTGTCAGAGTTGGGAACTGAGAACTCCAGAAGAATGCCCTAGTTTTTTTTGCAGCAGTATCAAGATATTGCAGTTTGAGGTTGCCCGAGCAGCTGAAAGGTGAAGATGAAAATTACATAAGGAAAGAGCTGCAGATGGAGAAGCCCAAATATTTAAATAAACTCCACTCAAATTCTTGGCTGACCTCATAAACTGTGCATTTATAGAGGAGAATCCAAGGAGCAACAAGGAACAAGAATCCAAGGAAAGCAATGTTTTGAATTGAGTGGAGAGTTCAGCTGCTGTCTATTGGGAAAACTGAGTTTGTAGTTTGAGTCTAGCCAAGATGACTTCTTCCAGGACAAAATCCACACACTTCAGGGATAGATAACCAAATATATTACCATTCACCATATCATGGGTAAATTAAATATATATATATATATGAAGCAGGTAAAAAATAGGTAAGAGCAGCACAACTTAATAGAAAACAACCTAGAAATGACTCAGGTGTTGGCATTACAAGACAGGGATGTTAGTGTAATTGTCAAATGCATAGTCAACTATCTAAAGGTAAATATGATCATAATTAATAAACAGATGTAGAATATTATGAGGGGGAAATTTTAAATATAAATAGACAAATAGGCGGATAGAATTCTAAAACTGCAAAGTACAATAACTAAAATGATAAATTTATTGGATGGGTTTACCAGCAGATTGGAGGTGGTGGTTCATCTGACAGGGCTGGTGAACTTGAATATAAAGATTTTCTTCAGAAAAAATAATTGAAAAATTATGAAGATAATTACAGTGAAATTACAGTGACACGTGGAACAATATCATGCCATCTAACATACATAGTAAGAGTCCCAGAAGGATAGGAGTGAGAGAATGGAGCAAAAGAATGTTTTAAGAAACATTGTGACTATTTCCCAAAGTCTGTTTAAAAATGAATTCGTTGACAGATACAAGAAACTCAGCCCACTTCAAGGAGGAATAAGACAAACAAAAAACACACTCAAGCTTGTCATAGTCAAACGGTTGAAAGTAACACAAAACAACACAAAACAAATTAAAATCTTGTATACTGCCAGAAAGCAGAGAAAAAAATGTATAACCTACAGGGAAACAACTGTACTAATGAGACTGACTTCTAATCAGAAGATGGGAACTAGAAGTCAAATAAATGAAACATTCAAAGTATTGAATTGAAAGAAAAAGAAATCAGCCCTGTATTCTGTATCCAGAAAAATCATATATCAAAGACAAAGGCAAAATAAAAACTCTTAACTGTAAGAATTCATCACCAGTAGATCTGTGTTCTGTAAAATAAACCAAAGTAAGTTTTTCAGGCTGAAGGAAAATAAGACCAGGTGAAAACTCAGATCCTCTGGAAGAAATGAAGAGCCATGGACATGGGAAATTAAAAATCATTATACTGTATTGTGTATTTTTAATATATGTGAATATAATATATGTGACAATAACTACACAAAGGAACAGGGCAGTAAATTGAACTGTACTATTAAAAGGTTCTTACACTTTATATGAGATAGTAAAATATAAACTCTAAGCAAACTTGATAGGTTAATGAGGCATATTATAATACCTAGATCAAGCACTGAAAATAAAGCAAATAGGTATAGCTTAAAATTCAATAGAGTAATTAAAATAGAAGAAAGAAGGAAAGAGGAACATAGGAAGAAAAGAACAAGAAAAATGGAAAACCAAATGGTAAATCTATAACCAACTACAACAGTAATTATATTAACTTGAAAAGGACTACACTTTCCAAGTAAAAATATAGAACGCATTTTTTGGGAAAAGATGTTTTCTCCATTCTGTTTGGTGTATACTTTATGTCAGTTCTTACTATTGACCAAATATCTGTCATTCTTTTTCTTATTACTGCGCCATGTCATGCTATGCCTGTTTAGTGAACGTTAGCATTAAACGTTAGTAGCCATTCAGAGACTTTGCTTTATTTTTGATCTTTGAATTTTGTAGTTTGTGAAAATTCATGGTCTTTATCAGTCTTAGAATGTCAGTTCATAAGTTTTTGCATTTTACTGTTATATTTTTGTAAGAATTTTAGTAAGAATTTGAATCAATTGCAATAGATCCAGTTCTACACATACCATTTTGTTCTAAATATTCCAAATAAAAATATTTATTTTTTATAACTTATATAATCAGTACATATTTTATTTTATTGAGAATAAATGAGGATTTACTGAATGCTTGCCTATATTTCTTCCAATGATTTTAAGGTATACTTTTTTAAAAATTTAGGTTGCAAAATTCTGAATTTTGTTTCAGTAAATATAAATTATTTAGCTCAGAAATAGGTGCTGTAAATATTACTGCTACTTTCCATTTTTATTACATAATTTTAATTTCATTCACAATGGTATGAGGAGAGATTAACCAGGCAGAAGTTTAGAAATACACTCAATATATCAATTCTCCTTTTTTTCCCCTTTGTGTTACCCAAAGTATTGTAAACATTTTCCTATGGATCTGAAGTCAAATTGCATAGCAATGTGGTCAGAGTAGAATAATGGTTAGGTGCACATACCCTGGAACCAAAGCACCTGTATTTGAATCCCAGCTCTACCATTTGCTGGAAATGTGGGCAAGTTATTTCATTGCTATGTGCACCAGTTTTCTTCAGAACTTATTTCACAGAATGAATTCGAGAATTAATTAGGTTAACATATGTCAAGCTCTTTGAAAATTGTGTGGCACATATTAAGCAATAAATGCTTGCTATTATTATTAAAATATTAATGTTATTAGAGTTCTCCAAAGAAACAGAACCAATAGGTTGTGTATATGTATATAAAGAGAGATTTTGAACTAGCTTACATGATTATTGAGGCTGGCAAGTCCATAATTTGCAGGTTAAGCAGGCAGGCTGGAGACTCAGGGATGAGCTGATGTTGCAGTTTAAGTTCAGAGGCAGTCTACCAGCATAATTCTTTCTTGTTCAGAAAGAGGTCAGTCTTTGTTCTATTAAGGCCTTCAACTAATAGGATGAGGCCCACCCACATTACGGAGGGTCATCTGCTTTACTCAAAGTCTACCCATGTAAATGTTAATCTATCCAGAAAACACCCTCACAGAAATATCCAGAATAATGTCTGACCGAATGTCTGGGCACCATAGCCCAGCTAAGTTGACATTTTAAATTAACCAGTATAATTAATAACACAGCATTCCTTTTCTCAAGTAGTTCTCTTAACTAAGGAAAAATCTCCAACTTTTGCATTTGTTGTCTAAATAAAAAGAGCATTTGATTATCTAATTCCTGTATTAAAAAATACAATCTGTGCATAAAAAATACAATCTCTTCATTTCACTACACTTATGTTCAATTACTTCATCTCCCAGAATTATAGTCATGGGTCATTTAACCACAGGGATGTATTCTGCGAAATGCATCATTAAGCAGTTTTGTCATTGTGCAAACACCACAGAGAATACTTACACAAACCTAGATGGTGTAGCCTACTACACACCTAGGCTATATGGTAATAATCTTATGGAACCACCATTGTATAGGCAGTCTGTCATTAACCAAAATGTCATTACACAGCACAAAACTGTATTTTATAACTTATTGAAATTTTTTTCACACTATAGTGGAAGACATAAAAATATGAGTTATATTTTTCAATTTGGGTACCGTATTGAATATATTTGCTAACTGTAACATGATTATAGACATTATCATTTTGTTGTTTGAAATGTTGAAATGTATTGGGAGGATGCCAGTATATACAGAAGATAAGTCTATTTTTTTCCCACAACAATGCACATGTGCCAGTTGTAGAGGGAAGGATAACTATCTTGGATTTTTTTTAAAAAATGCTTAAAGTTAAGTCAAACGACCTTTTGGCAAATATAGGAGATTCATGTAAGAAGGAAATAAGAGGGCCAGCCCTAGAGGCCTAGTGGTTAAGTTTGGTGTGCTCCACTTTGCTGCCCGGGTTCAGTTCCCAAGGATGGACCTATACCACTCATCTGTCAGTAGCCATGCTGTGGTGGCAGCTCACGTGCAAAAAGAGGAAGATTGCCAACAGATGTTAGCTCAGGGTGAATCTTCCTCAGCAAAAAAAAAAAAAAGAAGAAGAAGAAGAAGAAGGAAATAAGAAAACAAAAACCAACAAAAATAGTTGCTGGCATCATATTGGTGATTAGATTTTTAAAAATTATAAAATACAGCAAATTTAATAATAGTTTGAATTTATTAGATGAAGTATGCTAAATTCCATAATATGTAAATTAAGAAAAATCATTGTTAGTCTAAACATTAAAATTTATATTTTTATTTATCTTGTTTTAGAGTATGTTTTCTGCATTTCTGTTCCTTAATGAGGAAGTTTATAAGTATTATGCACAGTCTTTGGAATATCTACTGGTGCTATCATAATATTTCTCCAATAAAATTGATAAATCCAGTGAGAACATGTCAATAGAAATAAGTGCAGTTTTCTCCTAAATGGTTTGGTATATGAACTACCACAATCTTATCAGGAAAATAGCTGAAGAAATTGCTACTACACTAAAAAAAAATGTTTGAAATGAACAAAGTTGTAAGTTTGGGTAAAAATAACCTATACCATAATTAAATGAAAGGCAACTTGCCCAAAATATGATAATGTAAACCCATTTCGTATTAATTTTTATGGACCCTAGAGTTTTGTTTTCAGCATGTTTTACTGAATTATATTCTATCTTTGCTTAACAGACTTTGTTTTGAAACATATTTAACAATATTGCCTGAAGCCATGTAACTTTAAAGCTTTATTGCAAGAAGAAGTATTTAGTTTGGAGCATATGATGGAGGAAAACAAGCTGTTTGCTTAGGGGCAAAAATTTTCAAAGGGCCTAATTAGTAGAACTGAAAGCAGTGTTTTAGCTTCAAAATTAACAGGGCACTAAATTATCAGCTTTGAGTTGGAAAACTTTAGATGACCTCTTGAGTTCTATATTATTCAAACATGTTGAAGAATTAGATAATTATTTACTCTATTTACATCTACTATAACATATATATACAGTACATATGTATATTTTGTATATATATAATCTGCCTATTGTTTATTCCATGATTTTAGCATACTTGTGGTATGTAATTTGGACATTAGCAAATTACATACTTATTTATATTTAATAAGTAAACCTGGCTTACTAATTGGAAAAGGCATTAAACAAAGGAACTATGATTTTACATGTTGTGTATTCATACTCTAAACCACCTTTCTTCATTTTAGATCATATTCAAGAATGTTTATGGTGATCTTTTGCCAATAACAGGATCTTGAACTTAGGTGATGTTCTCCCCTCTGTTGAGGTGCGATTAGTTGTTTTTCTCTACAATTTCCCTCCCTTCCTCACTTCCTACTGCTAATTAAAGAGGAGTTACATGACTTTTGATTGATCTAGGGAGACAGGACCTTGCTTTTCAAGCAAGATTGGATTTGCTATCTAACTTAGTAAGGTGAGTATTCGTATATAGGGTCTACCCTACCATCCTATCCCACTATCACATTGCTTTCTCTTTAAAGAGGGGTTTGAGAAGAAAAGTCAGGCAGTGTAGGCAGCTAAGAACAAAGCCCTATACAGACAGGCTTATTCCCAGTAGGCGTGGGTATGGGGATCATCCAAGATCACATTTGGCTGCTCTGGAGGAATAGTGTACAATGGAGGAATCCCTAATCTACTCCTGATGCAGGTGCCTAGTTTAATCTGAGGGTGGTACTTTAAATAATGAAGGATATCAATTGTAGCTAAGACCCTCAATATTTTACCATGTCCTCTCAGCCCTGATGATTTCTGTGCATGCTGGCCTGACATCCCACAGCCAGCAGTTGAGTCTCATCTGTGGGGAATTTGTCTCTGACTGCCAAAGAAGTCCATTCTACCTACTTGTGCTGGTAGAGCAAAATTGATGGGCTTTTAATGCCCATGGTGGTAGCCCTCAAATATTGGCAGATGGGAATTAAAACATTAAATATCCATGGTCATTTAATACATTAAATATCCCACCATGCAGGTGGGATAACTCAGAGGTTCTTGTTCTAAATGATTGCCAATATCCTCTGGAACTAAGCCCCAGTTACCCACAGTGGTAACTGGCTTGATAAGCCCCTTATTGGCTTTTTTTCATTCCCTGTCTCAACGACAATCCCCTTCCAACATTTCTGTGGATCACTTCCCAAACAAAATATGTGAATGATTACCTACTATCACTTCCATATGTTTCTTTTCAGACAAATTCCTTTATAATTTTAGTAATAAGGACAAGAGTGAAGTGAGATGTGAGGAGGATATAGTAAATCACTTTATAAGAGAGATCTGATAGAGTTTGATAGCAAAGAACATGTGCCAAGTAGAAACTGTATCATTCCAACACTGGGGTTTTTTGGATGCTTTGAGTATTCAATAGATTTAATAAAATAAACAAAAACAAAATAGCTGCACTGATCTGAAGGACAATAAGGGAATATTATGAAAAAAGTTACCTTGATAAATGCAGCCAATTAGACACCAATAAATAAATATCTTGAAAACACAGACACCAAAACTGACCCAAGAAGAGGTCAATGACCAGTAGCTCTATTTGAGTTAAGGAAATTTAATTTATAGTTCTTAATTAAAAAAAAGAAACTTTCCACACAAAAACCCTGCATACCAGGAGACAAAAAAGAAAGAAAAATGCTTCCCAACTTTTGTATGAAGCCAGTATAACCCTGATACCATCAGATAATGCTAATACAAGACACAAAATCTGTAGCAAAACAAAAGGAAGACTATGTGTTTGTGTGTGTGTGTGTGTGTGCATGTTCTAGAGGTACCCAGATTTGTTTTAATAAGGTGTGGTAAGACATGCAGACATAAAAAATGACTGTCATGAAGGAGAATTTTTTAACACAGTTCCCTATAAAGAGGAGGCATGACACACCACACAGGGCCACGTAGGGAAACACCAGGGTCAGTCAGAAGGCAGAGTGAGAGTGGGAAAACCATGGGCAACAGCCTTTATTCTAGTTTCTGCAGTAAGGAAAAGGCAAGCCAGGGTATGTAGGCTTAAGATTGGCTAGTTTGAATAATTTCAGCAGGTTCTGAGACATAAGGGCTGCCCTTTGTTGTCTAGACCCTGGTCCTTGGGTGAGAAGGGCAGGTGGATAGTGGCTCAGAGTATAATAGTCTGATAAAAGAGGTGGTTGCAGATGTGAGCTCTGGATTAGTTGGTTTGCATATCAAAGGTGTACTCCAAAGGCCATTGGTTACCATCTCTAGGAATTAGCTAACCCTGAGAGAGGCAGTCCTTTCAAGGTCATCAAGGCCCCAAGATGTCGAAACATCAGAATATAGAAAATTAAAAGTGTGGTTAATAGTGTGTATATTATAAACATTGAAAAAATTGTAACTAATATTGTCTTTTCTTCCTTTTAAAAAATATATCTGCGATTTTTAGAAAAAAATTAAATATGCATTTTTCAAGGGAATAAAATGGATAAAACTGTTCACATTGGAAAGCAATTTGGCATGACCTAGGGATATTTAAACTGTATCTTCTAAGAGTCTGAAATCCTATTTCCAGGCATAGAGTCTAGTAAGGATACACACAAGACATACACATGGTGTTTTTCACAGCATTATTTATTATAGCACATGTTGGAAACCAAAGTATTACCTATAAATAAATGAAGAGATAAATAAAATATGATGTATTGATATAATGGACTTAATACTATAGTTGAAAAAATGAACTATGGCTATATATCAAAAAACAGATAGCTGAAAAAGAATGTAGTGATCAAACCATTATGAATACATTTTCATAATTTTCAAAAATAAAAATATGATGAGTTTTTAATGAATATACTTATGCATATATAAAATCATAACAATATTTAGAAAGCATTCATATTGAAAACATGTTATTAATTATATCCAGAATAAAAAAGAGAGAAAAGGAAAAGAAGAAGGGGGTCAATGAGGGTTCAGAATATATATCTATAGTTATTTTATTACTTTTAGCACAAAAGACTTGAAACATATACAAGCAAATATCATTTATGCTCAATTCTTGTTAGTAAAAACATGGTAAAATTTTCAGTTTCTTTATATTGTTGTTTTCTTTCAACATTCAAAATTAGGACACACGTGCACACACATACACACACCATGCATACACACACATACCATGCACACATACAGACCAGGATCAAGACTAAGATGAAATATAAAATTCAACTTTTGAAGAAATTTACTGCACATTTTTTGAAGTTGAGGTACAAATTTGTTATTTAGTCAAAAAAATAATGTGGTAACATGAGAGATGAAAGAGGCAGGAGCAGGTGGAAACAATTATTTATAAGTTTGCAATATTCATGCAAAGAGCACAAATATATATTGCGACAAAAAAATAAAGCTTTTTTCCTTGAATTTAGCTCTGAGAAAAAGACATCACATGACAATTTGAATGAAGAACTAACCACTTTCTTTTAAAGGAGAATGTCAGTGTCCTTAAAATTAGTTAAAAGTTCTCGCAAAAGAAATGCTAAAATAGGATGAATTTTTAAACAAGTTATCTTGGGAGGTACTTTATTTTGAGGAACATTTTAGAGTTTTTCCTTTTATTACTATTTTTTTAAAGAAACTATGTTTACATACTTCATTAATACTGGTGCATCTAGGACCCAAAATAACTAAAGATTCTGCAATTCTAACCGAACTCTCTCCTCTCTACAATTGTTATGAACTGAATGTTTGTGTCCCCCCCAAATTAGGATTTCACAGGTTGAAATCCTAACCTCCACTATGATGGCACGAGGAAGTGGGGCCTCTGGGAGGTAATAAGGTCATGAGGGTGGAGTCCTCCTAAATGGGATCGGTGCCCTTATAAGAAGAAACAATAGAAAGCTTCCTTCTTTTCTCTGCTTTCCACCTTGTGAGGATGCAGCAAGAAAACAGGCATCTGAAAACCTGGAAGAGTGCCCTCACCAGATAGAAGGTCTGCCTGTGCCTTGATCTTGGACTTCCCAGCCTCCAGAACTGTGAGAAATAAATGTTTGTTCTTTAAGCCAGCCACCCTATGATGTTTTTGTTATAGCAGCCCCACTGACTAAGACAACTGTCAACTGTGTTGACCGTTCCATGTGTTAGAGAGTAAGAGTAAAAATTGTAAATTAAACATTAAGAATGATAAAAACATATGACTCTTTAAAACAAACATTAAAAGTAAAAAGCACAACTGTTATCTGAGAATTTTAAATAAATAGTAAGAATAAAAAATAATCTTACATTAAAACTGTAAATAAAAAATGCAAAGAAGCATGAATAAGAATGATATATTTTAGGGGCCAGCTCCATGGTGTAGTGGTTGGGTTCACATGTTCTGCTTCTGTGTCCCAGGGTTCACCAGTTCAGATCCTGGGCTCAGACCTACTCACCACTCATCAAGCAAGCTGAGGTGGCATCCCATACAGAAGAGCTATAACTCTACCACTGTGATACACAACTATGTACTGGGGCTTTGGGGAGAAAAAAGGGGGAAAAAAAGAGGAAAATTGGCAACAGATGTTAGTGCAGGACAAATCTTCCTCAAAAACAAGAATGATATATTTTCTAACAATACTAGAGGTAAGATTTTTGATATGTATAAAAGACATACGTCTTTAGTAAGGGTAAGTTACTACATTAAATAGCTTATGGGATTAATCTGCTCTACCACTGGACAATTCCTGGCATAGGGCCACCAAGATGTGGAGTAGGGACCTATGTATTATTAAGCTATAACATAGCCCCTTATCAAAAATTAGACTTTTGGAATATATATTCTACCTCAACAAACACACCTCCAACCCCTATCAAGATAATTATTACTGGCCAGATTCTGTCATTTTTCACTGGACAAGAGACTGAAATAATAGATATTACCAAAGTTGATTTTGAATTGAAAGATGAAGTAAATAACCATACAACCTGAGGATTTTCTTAGTAAAATTGATATCTTGGAGATAATATTTGTAGTATATTTGGAATAATTGGAGGACAATAAGAAATAATAAGTTAGGAAGAGGAAAGTGAGCCACATTTTTAATGCATATCCTTCACATGAAAACTTCTAAAAGATATTATTTCATTTTGCTATTGTACATAATATACTGATACGATTTTATAAAGGGCAACCGTTTTGAGAACTGAAATTATCTGATAAATATCTAGTATTCATTCAATTTTATTATGTGAATTTTTTTATAAATTCAGTTTCCTGTTTTCTCTTTTAAAACACGTAGATAATATTAAATGCCAAGTTGAGTAAGAAAAGTCTAGATAATATCACAGAGAGCTCTAGGTGTATTAGGAAGCTTTTTCTTTAAAGATGCGTGGAACAGCCCAGGGATAGAGTCTGTTGAACACTTAAAGCTTGATAAACAATCAAATCATTAGGTAGTTCAGCAACCAAGTTGTGCTTATCTACCCTAAACACTACACTACAACACTTATTTCTTCAGTCTAGAATGTGTTGTCAATATGCCCTGAGATAGTTGTTTCATTTCAACTTTAATACCAAATTTGTAAACAAGATTTTGTTTCTATCCGAATGTAGTCACTTGAGATATATCAGTAGAAACACAATTGTTTGAGTCGAATGGATTCTACATATATGAATTTAATGAAAACCATATTATACTTATTTTTGGAAGGCATTGAAATTATGAAAACAAAATTCGTCAGAGAAATAATCAATTATATCATGTGCTTTTAATTCTTAAAACCTTTTCTGATGCCATTCTTAGTATATCGGTATTTTAGATAATTTTTTAAGGAATTTTTATTTACATTATTGACATATTATTCTTGTCTTGCTTCTCCTCCTGCACCTAAAAACTGTCGGTACATATTTTATTAGAAAGAACCTCAGAAAAATTTGCATTCAGATTTTAATTTGTATGGGATTGGCCTCCATGGAGCTTCATTTCCAGAATCTTTTTTATGCTCTTTCTTTAAATTCAATTATTGGAAAAGTAAACTTATGATTTATATATATGTAACATAAATATGTTAATAAATTAACTCTGGTTAATTTAAGATCAAGTCCCCCATAAAGGAAGCATAAATGCAAAATCAGTATTATTATTTTTTTCATTAGACATTCAGGTATCAAAAACTATGTGTAAATTGGATTACAAAACTGATTAAGCTTGGAAAAAAGGAATATTGATTTAAGAAAGAAAGTTGGACTCTACTTCATACCATGTACAAAAATCAACTCAGAACGGATCAAAAATCTAAATGTAGAAGCTAAAAGTGTAACACTCTTAGAAGAAAATATAGTTGCAAATCTTCCTGTACTTGAATGAGACAATGGTTTCTTAGAATATGACAGCAAAAGCAGTAGCAACAAAAGAAAAAAAAAGATAAACTACTATTCATCAAAATTAAATATGACTCAAAGGACACTATTTTAGTCAGTCTCGTCTGCTACAGCAAATTTCCATAGACTGGGTGGCTTAAACAACAAACATTTATTTCTCACAGTTCTAGAGGCTGGAAGTCTGAGACCAGGGTGTCAGCATAGTTGAGTTCTTGGTGAATGCCCTCTTCCTGGTTTACAGAGGACCTTCTTCTTGCTGTGTCCTCACATGACAGAAGAAAAGTGAGCTGTTTCTCTGACCTCTTCTTATAAAAGCATTAATCCTGTTCATAAAGGCTCCCCCTCCATGACCTAATCACCTCCCAAAGACCCCACCTCCAAATACCATCACATTGGGCATTAGATTTCAACATATGTATTTTGGGAGGACACATTCAGTCCATAACAGACACTGTCAAGAAAGTGAAGAGGGAACCACCAAATGAGAAAAAAAAATTGCAAAGTATATATCTGATAAGAGACTATCAGAATATATCCAGAATATATAAGGGACTCTTGCAACTCATCAATACAAATATTATGATCCAATGAAAATGTAGAAAAAGATTATGAATAAATATTGTTTCAAAGAGATATACAAATGGTCAATAAGCACAAGAAAAGACATTCAACATCATTAACCATTAAGGAAATGCAAATCAAAACCACAATGATATGCCACTTCACAGGTCAGATTTAATCAAAAAGATGGACTATAACAAGTATTAACTAGGATGTAGAGAAATTGGAACCCTCACACATTACTGGTGAGAAGGTAAAATGGTATAGTTGCTTTGGAAAATAGTTTGGAAGTTCTTCAAAAAGTTAAACATAGAGTTACTTTATGACCATAATTCTTCCCCCTAGGAATGTACCCCCCCAAAATTGAACATATATGTCTATAAAAAAACTTATACATGGATGTTCATAGCAGCATTACTAATAATAGTCAAAAAGTAGAAATAACTCAAATGTCCATGAACTGATGAATAGGTCAACAAAATGTGGACCTATGGAATATTATCCAGCCATGAAAAGGAATAAACTACTGATCTATGCTACAATATGAATGAACTTTGAAAACCTAATGCTCAGTGAAAGAAAGCAGACACAGAAGGATGCATACCATAAGATTCTATTCATACGAAACATTTAGGGAAAATGGAGAATGGCTGCTAATGGGTATGAGGTTTCTTGGGTTTCTTTTGAGGGTGACACAAATGTTCTAAAATGAGATAGTTGCACAACTTTGTGAATACACTAAAACCCCCTGAGTTGTATATTTATAAAGGGTTTATTTTGTGATATGTAAATTGTATTTCAATAAAAGAAAATAAAAAATTGATTATCTTCTATTTTAATTTGTGATGTAAAGACTCTGATCTCTTATAAAATATAAAAATATTTTTTCCTTTAAGTGATAATTACATTTTTAAGATCTTTGTCACAAATTCTTTTTGAAAATAGTAGTATAAAGCAGGATAGCATGTATTAATTGTTCTTAAGTAATTAAATTTCAAAAAATTATCTTTCATGAGATATGAATTTAATGTGTGAGTTACTGAAATGTGAAATTCATTCACTTAATTTATAAAAACAACAGTAAGGGGCACTCTGGTAGATGTAGGAATGAAAATAATTCACAAAATAAGCACGGACCTTTCCCTCAGAAATTGTACAGACTAATGTGAAAGGCTAGCATAAAGATGAAAAGAAAACAGTTAAATATGATCAGTGCTAAAATGAGGGAAACACACTGGGGTGTGGGAGAACATTTTGAATGGGCACCTGTACAAAGTATAACAAACTAGGTGGTTTAAGACAATAGACATGTTTCTATCATCACAGTTCTGCAGGCTAGAAGTATGAATTCAGTATGTTGGCAGGGCCATGCATCCTCCGAAACCTCTAGGAGAGGATGCTTCCTTGCCTCGTCCTCACTTCTCGTGGAAACAGGTGTTCCTTGTCTTGTGGCAGCATAACTTCAGTCTCTGCATATGTGAAAAATGACATGAATTGAGCCAGAATAAAATAGAGCTGGAGCAGCCATTTCAGAGGAACTGCCTTGCAAGTCTTGTTTTCTTTGTCTTTCAAATTGGACCGAACCACCAACATTCCAAGAAGTCAGTAAGAAAAAGAATATCCTGTTAGCAAGGACTGATGAAACTAGACTTTGCTGATGACTGGAATCACTAACCAATCAGTGAAGTACAAGTCTAGCTCTTCGCCTGTTGACCGAATCTCAAGGCAATCAATGAAGTACAAACCCAGCCTTACCTCATCTAGCACCAATGAACTCTTCCTTAATACAACTCACCTCATCTTCCTCCCTTTTACTGATAAAAACCCTGAACCCCTCTCCTGTGACTGAGACACTACTTGAGTTTCAACCTGAATCTGTGCTCCCCAAATTGCAATTCTTTGATCCCAAATAAAAGCTTTGTCTCTTAAACTGGTTTCTGTTTTTGTAGGTTGATATATAGCTGTCCTCTCCCTGTGTTTGTCTGTCTTTTCACATCACATTCTCTTGTTGACCTTAAATTGGCAGCCAGTTATTTCTCCAGTGAAAATGGGTTTATTGGGGATCAGCAAAGAATTGCAATTCAGGATATGCATGCTATGGCAAACCATAGTCAAATCCAGGGAGACAAAGAAAGGAGTTTGCTTCTACATAGCAAAAGTGGAAATAAGAAGGGGCTGTTCTAAATGAAAATTTATTGGAGGAAAGTAAAAGTTCAGGGTGGCAATGCCTTCTCAGTGGCTGAACTGCCTGTTTCATTGGCTCTGCTGTTGCCAGGTAGGGAGAGAAATCTTCCTTTAGCAGTAAAGTAATTGCACTTCCTGTGGGAAATGCAAGCCTACTTCTCTTCCTAGTTGGAGTAATTGACATGTAAGATAGGATATCAGAACTCCCCATAAGGCCTTCTCTACTCCAATTTAGTGGAGATTTCTTCTATTAATTTCCACACTCTTTATAAAGATACCAGTCATATTAGATTTGGAGACCACCCTATTCCAGTATGATTGCATTTTAACAGATTATATCTGCAACAACCCTATTTCTAAAGAAGGTCACAGTCTGAGATACGGGGAATTAGAGTACAACTTTAACATTTCATTTTATGGAGGACACAGTACCCAATCAGTTTTTTTTTTTTTTTTTTTTTTCCTCCCAGAGGAAGCCTGATCTCTTGGGGTCACAAGAGTTCTACTACAGCCAGCAGGGGTGTCCTGGAATGAGAAACACCCGGGAGCCCCAAGTGCGGTTCTCCCTTATCTCAGACTCCACCGTAAGTAGCCTGGCTCACACCATCTATCAAACAAGCCCCAATCCTGGTGCTTGTCCCTCACACTCCCAGTCACAGTGAGCGGGCGCCTCGCCCCAGGCGCCTGGCCAAGTGCAGGAAACAGGCTCTGGCTCAAAGGCTGTGCAGAAGCCTACCGCAGGAGGCCGGGGCGGGGGGAGTGAACTGCGCATGCCCGTGCTGCACGTCTACAGCCTTCCAGGGGAAACAGCCCCGGTATAGGAACAGGGTTCTGGAGCAAAGCGTGGGGTTCGGATCTGACTTCTGCCCAAGTCCAAGGCTGCAGCAACCCAAAGGCGCAGTTCCATTATCCTCAGTGGAATTGTTCTTCCAAGCAGCTGCAAAGTGTCTAGAATTCACCCCAGGAGACCAACGCTGCCTGTTCCTCAAGGCTTTCTCCTGAAGAACAGCATCAGGGCATTGCTCTCTCTCTCTTTTTATTTTTTATTTATTTTCTCTCTGTTTGCCCAGCTGTGGCAAGGGAAAGTCCCTTCTGAACCAGCGTGTTGTCAGGATCCCCTTGCTGGGCCGCCTCCTGCTGTGTGGGACCCTCCCCAGACCTGTACTACCTTGCAGGCCCAGACATACCAGGAAGGTGACAGAAGAAAGGGTTAATGAGTGGTGGTAAAAAATCGGGAGGGAGAGAAGGTGAAATCTAGGAGTGAGTTCAGCTACAAGCAGGGATCATAATTTTTTTAAAAGAATGGATTTTGTTGAAAGAAGGACAAAGACAAAAGAGGTCCAACACACTCAGAGCTCTACCTGCAGAGAGCATTTTGGTTTGTGACAGGCACGTACATTTTTGTAATTACTGTGGAGTATAGAAAGCTCTTTCACCTTCACTTCATTGAATAACTCCTTGGGTTCATGGTTCTTGCATTCATTTAGCAGAGGAGAATACAGACCTAATGGGGTAAGTTTGGTTGCCTCAGGTCACATCGCTACAAGGTAAAGATGGAAAGCCCAGCGTGCATGCATTTTTTTTTTTATTATATCGGTTTATTAGGATAGTGATAAACTATTTCAACGAGATTTCTTCTGTTTTCTGTACAGTAATGCTGTAGAGAAAGCAGCAATAATTATGGTACCAACCCTGAAAGCCAATAGCAATAGTTTCTGGTGCTTCTTCTCACCTTGGGGTGAAGCTAATTACATTTGGCCAGCACTATTGTTGGTGTCAGGAGTTGCATCAATGATGAAGAGAGCTTCAACTAACACAGGAGGTCTACTCAGATAAAATTCATTTCTTATTTGGGTTCTTACGTTTCCACAAATCTACACATATCTATAAGTAACTTCATAATTTGTAACTGGAAATTCAATTTCAGAGAATAGTTTCTAGTGCTTCTGATATATTAAATAGTTGAATTAATAACTTGTAGCTCAAACTTAACAATATGATCTAGCAACCACATTCATTAAAAACAGGGTTTTGATTAACTTGTAATCTCACCTTCAACAAAAAATGTGATTTAGTATTCATAAATTTACTTTGATATTAACAGTGTGTGATAAATGTTTAAAATTAATCCTAACTCTACAATGAATATATTATTTCATATTATTAAAGAGATTAAATCAAATTTCTAATACTCCTTTTTATTAATGTAAATTTTAAGGGTAATGGAAAGTTGAATGAAGACAAATAATTATTAATAACTTTCAGATTAGTAACTAAAGGCCTTATTAGTGAGATATTCCCAAGAAAACTTTGAAGATATATAAAAATATAATTCTTTTTCTATATGAGAGAATGAGTTAAGAAGTAAATATAAGACTTCTAATGGTTGAGAAGTTTGAGAATGGGTGTGAAAGAGTAATATACTTACTCTAAATCCTGGAATATTACCTATGACATTATTTGATAGAACATTGAGGCTTCTTTTATATTGCCTTTGGAAATGTTAATGATGCTTTTTCATTCCCAAGCACACACTCATACACAAAAATATCCACAGATGTTGACAGACAGGGAAATTCTTATAAACCGTGAAAATAAAAACATAAGAAGATGTACAATTGTTCTTGTTTATCAGTATATTGGTATTTCTACAGCTCAATTAAGTATTATTTTGCCTGGAGGAATGTTAATTGAGATTAAATTTATGACATGTTACTGAAAGGGAGAAAGAGAAGTGAGACAGCATGATATGAAGGGAAATTGCATATTTTCCCAACAGTGATAAAATTTGCTTATTACAAAAAAGTGGCTGTTTATTAGGAATGGGTAAAAGCATTTCAAGTTTTATATATATTAGAGATATTTTAGTGAATGTTTTAAAATTATATACATATTTATCTTGAGTAGGTAATGCATGCATATGTTACAAATTGCAAAACTTTCTTTAGGGTGTATGGGGGAGAAAAGGACTATCAAACTTCTCTTTTCCTACCCAGTCAGAGGTAACTACTATTATCTGTTTATGTTTCTTATATATCCTGACAAAGCTATCACATGCATCTTTGTATATATAATTTTGTACATTCTTTTGCCTTTTGGCCATATTTATTTATGAAATCTTTTTTCTCTATTGTTATACATATGGCGGACTTATTCTTTTTAATTTCATTATGTGGTGTACTTTAATATACTAAATTTTCTATTGGTTGGCGTTTACTGTGTCTTCCTTTTTTTGCTCCTACAAGCCAGGTTGCAGTGAATATCTTTGTACAAACCTCATTTTGTACCCGAGGGTGTATACCTCTATAATAAGCTTCCAGGAATAGAATTACTGGGTCAAAGTGAATGTGCACATTAAATTTTGGTAGTTTCTAATTTCTCCCTATAAAGGGCCTACTAATTTACAGTCTCATCTGCAATGCGTAAGAGTGGAGGCATCTTTGAAACCCTATGTCCTAAAAGAGTGCACATATGTTGTATCGAAGGATTGCCCCTTGTATTGGACCTCTACAATCCCTCATTCTAACGGAAAATGTCTGCTCCCTATAACTTTGTTTCATCCCTCACGACCTCCCACCTCGTTCTTTAGTCCCATCCCCAGCCAAAGCTGAATGAAATTGTTCCATGGAATCTTACAAAAGAGAGCACACGATCCATTTACCACCTGAAAGTATCAACAAAATAGTCTCTCAGGAATTTGAATTTGGAGATACTAAAGAAAAAGGCAATTAGTGTTACAATATCTGCATGCCATAATGAATAGGAGAGGAATTGGGGAAGGTCATGGTGTGATCTGTGATAATTACGATTATTTGGCAGCAGGGAGCATGAATAAGCAGGGGACTCAGAGGATTAAAGCACAAAAACTGAGCAGATACATGGAAAGAATTTCAGACTCCAGGTGAGCAGAAGATCATGAAGGCCATTTGTGGAGCTGCCTCCATTCCTGATGGATTCCTAAGTTCAGGTTTAGATTCAATGAATGGGAAGTTAACCCTTTCTCTGGGTTAATTTTAAAGGAGATCAGAGTATTCCTAGCCTAACTTTCTTGTTTGAATGACAAGCAAACGTTTGGAGAAGCTGGTGGCTTACCCCAGGTCACATCACAAATTTGTTACAAAATTATGACAAAAATAAAAGCAAATTCCCTGCTAAATCATGCTCCCCAGTGATGCCCCAAAAATATGAATCTGATGCTGTCATCCTCCTACAAAATGGTGCAATGGGAGGTGAGCATGAAATACAAACACTTTGGATGACTCAGCAATGCAGCCTCTCACCCAGCCTCATTCTGAGCTCATACACTCCTCGTTCTTCGTTTCAGCTATAAGGGCGTATTTTTTGCTCTTTCTAAAACATGTTCTCTGTTTACTGTGTTTCACTTCCAAATGAATCATGTTCTTTTCCATTTTACCTGGCCAACTCTATCATCTTTCAAATCAATATTGAAAAGTCTTTTATCAAGTTGGCCTTCTCGGAACTTATTCAAGACTAGCGTATTCACCCTCACCACCCTCCACCCCCAACTATATAGTCACATGGCACACCCCAGCTTCATCCTTTCCATTACTTGTTTGATGTTAAGCTCCTTCTTTAGCCCATAAGCTCCATGAGTGAAGTGGCTTTGCTTTTGCGCACTAACAAAGAAGCGATTTTCAAATTATATGTGCTGAATAAATAAAAATAGCTAACATGTATTACTATGAACTCGACATTGTTCTACAATGATAGATTTCAAATATATATTTTTGTGACACCAGATCTATGATGTAAATACTACTGTTATCCCCATTTATAGATGAATAAATTGAGGAAGAGAAAAATTAAGTAACTTGCCCAAGGTCACACACCCAATAAATGATGGAGCCAGAATGTAAGCTAGGCAGTCTGACCTCAGGGCCTGTGCTCTCAGCCAATGCAAAATGCAGTGTGTTCTCAGTGATTGCGTTACTCTTATGGGAATGTCAGGTGGGGAGTTTGTACCAAGACAGTGACTCAGACAAACTACAGATTAAAAAAAAAAGGATGAGACGGAGAAAGAGAGAAGAAAAATATGTATTTAAAGAATAAAAAATGTATTTAATTAATAGATGTGGTCCCTGACTTATGATGGTTCTACTTACAAATTTTCAACTTTATGATGGTGCAAAAGCAATATGCATTCAGTAGAAACCATACTTCAAATTTTGATCTTTTCCAAGGCTGGTGATATGCAGTACAATACTCTCTCATGATGCTGGGCAGGGACAGCGAAGGCAGCTCCCAGTCAGCCCCGCAATCACGAGGGTAAACAACTGATACACTGACAACCATTCTGTACCCACACAACCACCTGTTGTTCACTGTCAATACAGCGCTCAATAAATTTCATGAGATTTTCAACACTTCATTATAAAATAGGCTTTATGTTAGATGATTTCACCCAACTGGAGGCTAATGCAAGTGTTCTGAGCACATGTAAGGTAGGCTAGGCTAAGCTATGAATGTTCGGTAGGTTAGGTGTATTAAATGCATTTTCAACACGATATTTTCCACTTATGATGGGTTTATCAGAATGTAGCCACCTCATAACACAAAGGCATGATCGCCGTGAAATATGTAAGTAAAAGTTTTCACTTTTGTTTTATAGCATATACATAGTTTTCCCCTATTTTGTTGTTGAACTGAATTGAGAGAAAGACTCCTTTCTATTTATTGAAAGGAATATTTTATTGTTTGCTTTTCAGTGTTTTTCACTTGCTTGGAACATTTATTTTACCTATCCTATTTGAGGTGCCCAGGCACGCCACATGATGGATCAGCTTTGAGCATCCTCTGGGACTTCATAAAACTCAGTCTTTATTCTTCTTGAGTTTTAGGCCTGTAGTGGCTCAACATGGTGTTCTTTAAAGACTGGAATCCTACCAAGATCACATCTGTTCAAATTGCTTTCTTCTTGTTTTGAAGTTACTAAAGATAAAATATTTGAATATGAATTAAGACTCACAATATTACTTTAACAGTAATATGCATTTTTCTGCATATTAAAGTTTGTGCTTAAATTTATCATTTGAAATTACTTAAAAATATTTGCCTATTTTTAAATGCTTATCTCTTTACCCATACACACGAAGGACAACTGTGGATTAAAATTCACTAGCTTTCTAATATTAATAAGAACCTACTAGAAAGGAAATTGTGTAAAATCAATAGAACTCTGACCAACTTAATTACTTAGTTAACATATATCTGTACTACAAAATAAAATTTCTGTAGATAAGACACTTAAATGAAACATTAAGTTAAAGCATTTTGAGGATACACTTTTATTTTCCCTGAGTCTTATTTACATTTTAACTATTACTTAAATTTAGTATAGGTTTTATATAATAATTATTTCATGTAAGTAAAGCTTGTAAATATACTCCATGGAATCCTAGTAAACTACTTTAAATGAAATAATTTGTTTATAATTTATTCAAAATGAGAAGTAAATAATTGTAGTATGGTGGAAATATTCCTATTTAATTTTGATGCTTATGCTAATCTTGTGACAATTGGACTACTATGAATTTTTATTACATCCATTAGTCATGTAGCAAAGACAGCCCTCTCTCTACCAGTGTGATTTCTCCCCTTCACTCATATGACTAAAAGTGCCAGTCACATGGCTTTCCTGTGACACTATATTTTGAAATTTCTCTTTCAGTTATGTGAAGCTGCTAAAAAAAGTTATTCTGACACTTGCTGAAATGGTAAGGAAGACATTATTCAAGTCTTGCAATAGGGGAGAGATCAGGCTCAACTCTGAATATGAGGACAAGTGAGGATTTATAGCCAAGGAGCAGAGCGAGAGGGTCAGTGAATGGAAAATTACTAAGAGTGGACATCAAAAGTAGGGGGATTATTGCCAAATGACCTAACAGGATTCTTGCTAAAGACACTCCAAGGACTTAGATATCAAAGGTGGGGGGTGAAGAACTTGATCAGATATCAAAGGGGATCAGATAATCAAGGGAGAGGGAATTCTTACTAAACTGACTTATCAAGATTCTTGCTAAGACTGGGCTTTGCAGGCTGAAGATATGATGGGGGCCAAGATCAAAGCCTAGATGAGAAAAAGGACCCTGACTAAAGTTAGGGCCAAGTGGCCACATTATCTCCAATGGCAGGCAAACAAAAGTGATATGTATGACTTCCAAGAACAGAAACTTAGGAATAAGCCATGCCTTCTACATGGTCTCCTTCCCTTTCCCTTAAGCCACAGTACAGTTCTGCATGTGACCTAGTTTCAGTAATGCAGATAATGAGGCTGCCTATGAGTAGACCATAAAACAGACAAAAAAACAAAAACAAACCATGAAAAAACAAGAAAACAAAGGGAACCTAGCTTTCTGAATGTTAACATGGAACAGAAACATTCTACATTAGAGAGAAGTAAAATTCCATCTTACTGAGTTATTTTATTTTGTGTCTCCTTGTTACAGCAGATCAGCATGTTGGAATGGGGGCTGCCTATCAATAATATAAAACATGTTCCACTGGCTTGGTGATTTAACAGCAGGAAAAGAGAAGCAGAAATTGCAGGTGGAAAAACTGTCACTTACGGGAATGAGGAAGGTAGTCCTACCAAGTCAATAGCTTTAGGAAAAATGGTTGAAACAACCAACTATTAGTATGATAGCATTTAGTAAGGTATTAAAAAAAAACACATAATGCAGCAAGTTGCAAAGAGAGATGAAAGAGAATAGAGTCTAAAGATCAGGAGAGTCAAAGATTTGGAGAAGCCAACTCTCTAGGATCCAAAATGTGGGCAGTTAGGAAGATGCCTCCCACCAGCCTTTTTCCAGACATATTATTTTAGATGGACTCAAGCGAATGATCTTTAATATGAGAAAGGAAGGGAAATATGGCATTTCTTTTCTTATGTTATAAACCACGCCAAAACTTAGTAGCTAAAAACAAATGATTTATTCTTGCTTGTGATTCTTTGGGTTGCCTGGGATCATCTGGGCTGTTCTTTTCTTCAAGGGTAGAAGTCACTCATGTAGCTACACATAGCCAGCTGTAGCTGGGACATTCGAAAAGTCCTCTCTCTTTCCAGGATCAATATCCATACGACCAATCACCATGGAGAACTCTAGCCTGAGTTTCTTTGCTTCATCACAGCTGGATTCCAAGGAGCACATTCCAAGAGATCAAGCCCCAATGTGTAAGCACTTACCAAGCCTCTGCAATACACTTGCTAATGCCTCACTGGCCAAAGAATGTCACATGGTCAGGACCAGGATCACAGTGGGAGGACTACACAAGGGTGTAGATACCATGAGCTGTGTTTCACTATGGGCTACCTAATGCAAGCAGAGCTAGCATGAAAAGGAATAACGTAGATGATGTAAAAACCATGTATAGAAAAGAACATTGGGAATAGTCTGCACGTGGAACTGACTGAAAGCAGATACTACGAGCCTATTAAGTTTTCCCAAGAAAACATGAGTCTGTCTTGCAGAAGCCAAAAGTAACTATTGAATTACCAAATATTCACTAGCAGGAAGCAGTATGCAGAAGTTATATGGTTCCAAATGGTTTATACCCCATATTATCTACTTCAGTTATATTTTAGCAGGGAATGGACACACAAGAACATCCCAAAAGGCAAGACCAGGACCACAGAAGACCTGGAGATGGGATTTCCCTCCTTACTCCTTTTCCTTATTTAAGAAAAGTAAGTATAACTTTTCTTTAGAAAAATTAACATAAAGTCATAAACTTATGGAATAAATTCCAGAAAGAACGTATTTTTAGCATCCATGAAATGCTATGACAAACAAAATCTGAATAAAGGTCTTAATAACCTGACAGAAATTTTATTACCTGCACAAATATTTATTTAATTCTTCTGATTCTGTGTTTCCATTTTAGGGATTAACAGAATTATTGAGAGAACTGAATGTCGTTAGTCAGTTTTTAAAGCACATGGAGAAAATTAATTATATGTAATGGGCGGCTCACCATGGAGGAAAAATAGTTTAGTATGGTTGTATGTATTATCATCTCCTCAAATCATTAATTTCTGAAATAAAAATGTTTAAACAATATGGGTTTTATTGTATAATGTATTCACTTTAGAATCTTTTATTTGTAGAAAAGTGTAGACAATGTATTTAAAGGCATAACAATATCCAATCAAATCATTGGAATTGATGCTTTAAAACATGAAATTATTGACCTTCCTGTAGAAGTATGTTCTTTAAACTTATAATTTATGATTATAAAAGCTTATTCTAAAGACAATTGTATTTTAAAATTTTTTAAATATTACTCTCAGAGAAAATGAGGAAATGAGATAATTTTCTCATTTTTATGGAAATAATCACATCTTCACTTGATTAATTTGTGTTTAATTACAGAATAACATTTGATTTGTTTTCATTTATATCATTGGATTATCTAGTTTGTTAAAAATTGTGTTGGCAGTGAGCATGAGATATTTCTATCACTATTTTTAAAAAATTAATTAATTTGCATTTTTATTTCATGCTGAAATTATGCATCTATTATAAAAGCAATTATCTACAAGAAAATTCTACTAAAATATATTTCTGGGAAGTTTCATCATGCTTATTTATTTTAAATGAATAGAACTTATATTCAAAGATGACAATAGAGGAGAGAAATTCCCTTATGTAACCAACATCTTTCTTTTCCATCTCATCCCCAAATATACAGAAGGAGCTGCACACACTCCATAATAGTTCCCTTGTATAACTTTGTATCCCTGGGAACAGCTGGAAATACTTGTAGCTCTATTTAGTGAGATAAATTTTTTTTTTAAATCACAGTATGTCTCTTATCTTGTACACTATTCACTATATTGCACTTAGGATTTACATAAATATTAACATAAATGTCTGTTTCTATACCTTCAAATGTTTTCATGTCATCAGATTTTATAATTGACAAATATTACTATTATTTAGAAAATAGTAACAGTTCATTTTAATTGTTTCTTCATGTGAATTGCACTATCGTTAAGATATTTCTAAGCTGCTTTCTTAGAGGATTGTTGAGAGAAGTCATCAATAATAATGTACATTACTCACCCAGTTTTTGTTGTCTGGACACAAGGATTTTGCATTTTGTGTTATTAAGTCCACTGATTTACAAAAATGACACTAGATCATGACCAAGTGAGGTTTATCCCAGCAATGCAAAGCTGGTTCAACATTTATAAATTAATCAATGCAAATCATGATGCTAACAGACTAAGAAACAGAAAATCATATAGTCATCTCAATAAATGCTGATAAAGCATTTGACAAAACTCAACAATCATGATAAAAACTCTCAAAAAACTAGGAATAAACGGAACTCCCTTAACTTGAAAAAGGGCATCTACAAAATACCTACAGCTAACATCGTACCTAATATAGTGAAAGAAAGGATAGTTTTTATCTCCTAATATCAGGAAAAAATCAAGGGTAAGCAATATGGCATAAAAAAATACAATTGGAAAGAAGAAATAAAATTTTCCGTATTGAAAGATAGCATTATTGTCTATATAGAATGTAGAAAATACCAAATAATCTACAAATTAGATCCTAGGACTAGTAAATACATTTAGCAATATTGCAGTATACACAGTTAATATACACAAATCAATTCTATTTTTGTATATTGACAATGAATCATAGCAATATAAAATTTTAAAAATGTGAAGTTTCAATAAATATAACATTTATAATCAATTATTGAATAAATGTAGATAGTACATGTCATGTAAGAGACAACTACCAAATTATTTTTAACCTAGATTTTCATCCACATTATAGATTGTTTTAAACTACAATATGACAGTGACTAGATTAAAGCTTAAATGAGGGAGATAAATTTCCACCCATTCTACTTTATTTGGCAGTTTCACTGATTTATCCTTTGAAGTCCACCATATACACAAGTACAGAAGTCACTGTTGGATTGAAGACACTAAGAATCTAGATCTACAACGATTTTACTATTACTTTCCTTCTAATTCAGTTATCACTGGACCATGTTTTCCTAGAAGAAAGAATGAGGAAGCAGATGAAAGCATATTATTCAGTTGAGGCAGTTCTTATTCAGTCTAGGCAAGGTATGATATAGTGAGAAGAACAATAGATTAGAATTAAGGAGATCTGGGTTCCAAAAACAAAATTGTTAATTATGTCCAAGACATATTTGTTATTATCTGTCTATTAGTCTTATCATCAAAATGTAGAGCTTTGAAGGATCTCGTAATGTAGGATAATCTGCTTATGGCCAGGAAATATATTTCAAAGCTAAATTATCATGGAGACCACATAGGAATGTAGTTTTATGCTTAAAGTTGTATCTTAAGGATCCACTTATTGTAATGGTGGCTAAGGGATTTAGTCTAATAACATCCTGAGAAGAAACAGGAAAAATATGATATAGTATTCTTTAGAAGTCTGTTTGAAGATGTATAAGAAAGATGCGACCAACAAGGAATTGTGGAACCAAGATCCAGTTAAATCAAAGAAGGAAATCTCACAAAAGTGAGTTGAGGATGTGGGGCCACATTTTTATAGACTTGCCTGTTGTTTCTTTTGAGAGCAGGAATACCTGTGCAGAGTTTTGACAGATTCAGGAGGCTAGAGGAACAGAAGTTCTAGATCAAGGTTTCCAATGAGAATAATTCCTTAAAAAGAAAAAAAAAAAAAAAAAAAAACTTTTCGCTTGGGACTGAAAAGGAATACACCTAAGGAGAAAGAATAAACAAGAATATACCAATTCTCAAAGAATTCTGATTGGATAAGGTGATTATTATCGTGGAAGCCTTGTTAGAAGGAAATGCAAATATTATTGGATAAAGATAACATCATCCATACCCTTAAATTAATTGTAAAGTGCTTTAATAATAAACTTTAATTTTTAACATTGTTTAAGATTTATGGAAAAATTGTGAAAATAGTACAAAGAATTTTTATATGCCCCCTGCCCAGTTTCCCCTATTATTATTGTCTTACGTTAGTATGGTATATTTGTTATAATTGATGAACAGATATTGACACCTTATGATGGATTAAAGCCATATTTTATTAATATTTTCTTAGTTTTCAACTAAAGTCCTTTTTCTGTTTCAAGATCTTACCCAAAATTAACACATTATATTTAGTTATCATGTTTCCTTGGGCTCCTCTTGGCTATGATGGTTTCTGAGACTTTCCTTGCTTTTGATCACCTTGACATTTTTTGAAGAGTACCAGTCAGTTATTTTGCAAAATATCCCTCAATTGAGACTTGTCTGATGTTTTTCTCATGATTAGAATGGGGTTATGGATTTTGGGGAGGAAGACCACAGAGATAAAGTGACATTTCATTACATCAATGGTCCACGCTATCAACATGGTTTATAATTGTTGATATTAACCATAGTCATGTGGCTGAAATAATTTTTGTCAGGTTTCGCCACTGTAAAGTTATTTCCCACCTCTTCTTCCACTCCATTTTCCATATTGCGCTCTTTGGAAGGAAGTCAGTATGTATAACTCAAAATTAGAGTGGGGAATGTGTCCCCCTCATTTAGGGTGGAGAATCTACATAATTTTTTGGATTTCTTCAGCAAGGATATTTGTCTCTTCTCCCTCATTTAGTTGTTAATTCAACCATTGATTCATATCAGAATAGACTAATGGTTGTTTGTTTTGTACATTGGGTTATAATCCAATACTACTATATTTATTTTGCTTCTCATATTCTTCCAGATTTGGCCATTGGGAGCTCTTTGAGATGGCCCCTGTATCCCTTTGACATACTCCCATCATTATGGGCTTTTGGTTTATTTTTGTTTTGTTTTGGAGCACTTACTTACACTCTGGTACAACTAGATGCTCCAGGTTCATCATGTATATTTCCTGCCCTAGTCCTAGAATTAGCTATTTCTACAAGAAGCTCTGCTTTGTTTTGTTTTTTTAATTGAGAATGGCATTAGAAACCAAGATCTGTGTGCTGGGTGTTATCATTGCTACTGGGGTATCACTGCCTCTAGGGCATCTCACCTGACAGAACAAGGAAATATTTTCTTATATACTAACCTGTTATATATACATATCCATAAATATTTCTATAAATAGACATACACACATATTAAGCTACACACGAGTTATTCTGATGTCTCAAACTCTAATCCATTACCGTATAGATCATTCTAAATTCCTCCCCTTGCTTATCTGTAACTCCATGTTCCAACATTTAGAAACCTAGCTCCAACCATCCACCACCCATTTGCTTAATTGTTCAATTCAAATATACATATAGAGCAGTATCAGAATTGTAGACCTCTTGTTACACCCCTGGGAAACAACTTTATAAACTAAGGCACGGTGCTTATCCAGTTTCTTTTGCCTTAGTCTTACAGACTTCACTCATTTCAAAATTACGTAGATCAGCAAATTTTCCTCCTACCCCTTTCAGGGAGATTGTTTCATACAATGTAATACAGTTAAATTTTTTGCCATAATCTGTGTTTGTATACATGAAGTTTCACTCTTTGTTCTGTAAAGTTCTGCAGGTTTTGACAAAGAAATAGTATCATGGACCCATAACTACAGTCCCATACTGAATTGTTTCACTGCTCCCCGAAATCCTCTGTACTTCACCCATTCAACCCTCCCCTCCTCCTCCAAACCCCTGGCAACTACTGATCTTTTTACAATCTTTATAGTTTTGACTTTTTCAGAACATCATATAGCTGATTCATAGAGTCTGGAGCTTTTTCAGACTGGGTTCTTTCACTAAGCAATATGCATTTGTTGCTGTCTTATCTTTTTGTTGCTTGATGGCTCATTTTGTTATATTGCTGAATAATATTCCATTGTATGGATTACCACAGTTTGTTTATCCATTCACTTATTGAAGGACATTTTTGATGGTATCGAGTTTTGGGTGATATGAATAAATCTGTTAAAAATATTCACATGGAGGTTTTTGTGTGGACACAAGTTTTCAAATCAGTGAAATCAATACATAGGATCATGATTGCTTGATGATAATAAGCTAAGACTGTTTAGCTTTGCAAGAAACTGCTAAACTATATTCCAAAGTGGGTATACCACTTTGCATTCTGACCAACAATGAATGATTATTCCTGAGGCTGTACGTCTTTGCCAGAAGTTGGTATTGTCAGACTTCTTGGAATTTAACCATTCAACTCTGTGTGTAGTAGTATTCAATGTTAATTTAATTTACAATCCTGTAATGACAGATGATGTTGAACATCATTTCATATGTTTATTTCCATCTCTATGTCCTCTTTTGTGAGGCATCTGCTCAGATCTTTTGCCAAGTTTTTAATTGGGTTGTTTGTTTTCTTGTTGTTAAGTTTTGAGTGTCTTTTGTACCTTTTGAATTTAAGTCCCTTATCAGATAAAAATTTTGTAAATATTTTCTCTCAGTCTGTGAATTGGGTTTTCACTCTTCTGGCAGTGTTTTTGCATAACAGAAGTTTTTAATTTCACTCAAGTCAAATTTATTAATTTTTTCTTTCATCAATCATACTTTTGGGATTGTATCTAAAAACTCATGGCAAAAGAAAAGGTCAACTCGATTTTTTGTATGTTTTTCTCTAGAAAATTTAGAGTTTAGAGTTTTACATTCAGGTCGACGGTCCATTTTGAATTATTTATTGTGTACTTTGTAGGGTCTGTGTCTAGGATTTTGTTTTGATTTATTTTTGTTTTTATTTATACGTATTGACATTCAAATTTTCCAGCACCATTTGTTTAAAAGTCTATCCCTTCTCAACTGAATTGCCTTTGCTCATTTTTCAAAGATCAGTTGACTATATTTGTCTGGGTTGATTTCTAGGCTCTCCATTTTGTTTCACTGATCTTGCTGTCTATTGTTTCAGACACCAATACAATGTCAATTAATGTAGTTTTGTAGTAAGGCTTAAAAGTGGGTAATATAGTTGCTCCAACTACATTTTCTTCTTCCATGTTATGTTTTCTATTCTAACATTTCCGTCTTCCTTATAAACTTTAGAATCAGATTGTATCTACAAAATAGCTTGCCGGAATTTTGATTGGGATTGCATTGAATCTATTGAATTGGAGAGAATTGCCATCTTAGCAATATTGAATCTTTCTATCCATGAACATAAAATATCTCTCTATTTATTTATATCTTTGATTTATTTCATCAGGGGTTTATAGTTTTCCTCATATAGATCCTATATGTATTTTGCTGGACTTACATCTACATGTTTGATTTTTTGGTCCTAATGTAAATGATATTGTTAAATATATTATATATATGTTATATATATAATATATATATATAAATCTTGTATCCTGAGACCTAGCTACACCCATCTAATAATTCCAGGAGTTTTATTGTTGGTTCTTTGGGGTTTTCTATGTATTTAATAATGTCATCTGTAAACAATGACAATTTTATTTCTTCCTTCCTAATCTGCATAATTTTTTATTTACTTTTCTTTATATTGAATTGGAGTATTGAGTCAACATTTTACCTGCTCTTAGAGAGAAAGCATCTAGTTTTTCATCAGTTTTTTAGATGTTATCAAGTTGAGGACAATCCAAACTAGTCTTAGTTTCTAATAGTTTTTGTCATGAGTAGGTGTTGGATTTTGTCAAATGATTTTTTGCAACAATTAATATGATCATATAATTTTTCTAACTTAGCCTGTTGAAGGGGTGTGATTGATTTTAAAATGTTATACCAGCCTTGTGTACCTGGAATAAATCCCACTTCTTGGTTATGTATAATTATTTTTGTTCATTGTTTGTTCAATTTGTTAATATTTTGTTGACATTTTTTACATCTGTGATTATGGGAGATATTGGTGTTTAGGTTTCCTTTCTTGTAAAATCTGTATATGATATTGATATTAGCATGAAGCTTGCCTCATAGAATAAGTTTGAAAGTGTTTTCTCTGCTTTTATTTTCCAAAAGAGACTGTGGAGGGTGAATATCAATTCTTCATTAAATGTTTTGTAGAATTCACCAGTTAAACCTTCTGGGCCTGCTTCACTCTGTTTTGAAAGGTGATTGATTATAGATTCGATTTCTTTAATAGATATAGACCTATTCAGATAATTTCTCTCTCCTTGTGTTAAATTTTGTAATTCATGTCTTTCAAAGTATGACACTATTTCACCCGTGTTATCAAATTTGTGGGCATAGAGTTGTTCACAGTATTCTTTTATTCTCCTTTTAATATCCATGGGATTCATAGTGATGACTCCTCTTTTGTTGCTAATATTAGTAATTTTTGTCTTCTCTCCTTTCAATTGGTTAGCCTGGTTAGAGTTTTATAATTTTTTGATCTTTTCAAAGAACCCACTTTTGGTTTTGTTGGTTTTATTAATTGTTTTCCTGTTTTCAATTTTGTTAATTTCTGCTCTAATTTTTATTTATTTTTTTCTGCTTGCTTTATGCTTAAATGGTTCTTCTTTCTCTATTTTCCTGAGGTGATCCTTTTTAGATCATTCTTATTTTCTAATATATGCATTTAATTCTATAAATTTCCCTCTAAATACTGCTTTTGCTGCATACCACAAAATTGGGTAACTTGTATTTTATTTTCAATCAATTGAAATTATTTTAAAAATTTCTCTTGATACTTCTTTTTGATCTGCATGTTGTTTAATCTCTAAATATTTTGAGATTTCTTCCAACTATCTGTTATTGATTTCTAGACTAATTCCATTATCACCTGAAAGTATGCTTTGCATAATTTCTCCTGTTTTATATATGTTAGGGTATGTCTTATGGACCAGAATGTGGTCTATCTTAGTGAATTTTCATGTGAGCTTGAGACGGATGTGTATTCTGCTGTGGTTGGATGGGATATTCTATATTCTGTAAATGGCAATTAGATCAAGTTTGATGGTGTTCTTCAGGTCACTTGTATCCTCACTGATTTTCTGCCTGCTTATCTGTCACTGAAAAAGGAATGTTGACTTCTGTAACTACAATAGTAGACTTACTTATCCTTTCAGTTGTGCCCAGTTCTGCCTCACGTATTTTCAAGCTCTCTTGTTAGGTACATTTGGAATTTTCATGTCTCCTTGGAGAACTGTCTATTCATTATCATGTAACATCCCTCTTTATCCCAGATAATTTTATTTGTTCTGAATGCTGCTTTGTCGGAATTTAATATAATTACTCCAGTGTTTGTGTGTGTGTTGTTGTTGTTGTGGTTCGTATTGCATATCTTCATCCATCCCTTTACTTTTTAACCATTCAGATTTTTTACATTTTAAGTGTTATTTAACAGATAATTTATACTTGGGTCTTCTTTTTTTGACTCCCTCCGACAATGTCTATCTTACAAATAGTGTATTTAGACTATTTATATCAAGGTAATTGTTGAACTAGTTGGATTAGTATCTACCATATTTTTTGTAGTTTGAAACTATTTTCTATTCATTGCCTTGTTCTTAATTTTACTTCTTCCCTGTATTTTTGTGCCTTCTCTGATTTTAATTGAGAATTATATATAATTCTATTTTATAGCCCCTCTTAGGATATCAAATACACTTAAAAATTTTAATATTTCCCATAGAGTTTTCAATGTACATTAATAACTAATCTATCACCACCTAAAATAAAACTATATCTCTTCATTTGTAATGCAGGCACCTTGTAACAGAGTATTTCCAAATCCTCCTTTAATCTATATATCATTACTGTTATTCATATCATTTATCTATATTCTATAATCAGCCAGTACTTTTTAAATAATATTACTTTAAACAGTTAACTGTTATACTAATTAAGAATAAGAAAAATATAAGATTTATTTTACCTTTATTATTTCCTTCTCTGATTCCCTTCCTTTTTTATGTGGATCAAAGCTATGACCTATATCATTTCCTTCCTGCTGAAGGATTCCTTTTAACATTTTTTTTTTTTTTTACCAGGAAGGTCCTCTGGCAGTGATTTCCCTCAGTTTTTCTTTGTCTGACAAAGTCTATTTCTCCTTCACTTTTTGAGGATAATATCGCTGGGTGTAGAATTCTCGATTGGTAGTTTTTTTCCTCTCAACACTTTAAATATTTCACTCCACTCTCTTCTTGGTGGTGTTGTTTCTGATGAAAAATATATTGTAATTTTTGTCCTTGTTTCTTTAAAGTTAAGGCATTTCCCTGCCCCATTACCTCTCCCAGGGTTATTTCAACATTTTCTCTGTTTGGTATTCTTCAGTTTGAAGGTGATATGCCTACAGGTAGGTTTTTTGGTATTTATTCTGTTTGGTGTTTTCTGAGTTTCCTGGATTTGTTGTTTGGTGTCTGTCATTAATTTTGGAAAATTTTCAGCAACTATTACTTCAAATATTTCTTTTCCTCCATTTCTATTTCTTTTTCTTCTGGTATTCCAATTATTTGTATGTCCCGTCTTTTGTTGACATGTTTTCAAACTCACTTATACTTTCCTTAGCTGTGTGTAGTGTCCTGGTTAGTCCACTAAAGACATTTTGGAGTAAAGCATTTCCTTTTTATTCTCTCTTACAGATTCCATCTCTCTGCTTACAATACCCATCTCTTCTTACATGCTGTGTATTTTTCCTTTAAAGCCCTTAACATATTAATCATAGTTACTTTACATTCCCTGTCTGACAATTCCAAAATCTGTGTCATATTGGAGTATGGTTCTGATGCCTACTTTCTCTATTCAGACTCTGTTTTTTCTCTTTTAGTACCCTTGGTAACTTTTGTTGAAAGCCAAATGTAAGATAATAAGAACTGAGGAAAGTAGTTTCAGTGTGATATTTTCTGTAAGTCTTTCTAGAGGTTGACAATGTTTACTGCTTATTGTAGCTGTGTATGCCAGAAGAGTCAAATGCTCTAGTGTCCATTATTTTATGTCCTCTGTTGTCTTTGGGCTTCCATAAGAACTCCTTATCAAACAGTGTCTAGGTCTTGCTGCTCTTTCAGCTAAATCTCACTGTTGTTACAGAGATGCCCTGTTGGTGTTGTAAGGTTTGTGGGGAGAGAAGTGTTCTATAATCTTATGATTAAATCTCAGTGTTTTAGTTGGGCTTATCTCTGGGCTATTATCTTCACAAGGGTTATATATTTTTTTTCCACTTGGGTGATAAAGGAAGGATAAGAGGGTGCTGGACTCAGAGAGATGCCTTTAGCTTGCATATGATAAGTTTCTGGAAAAGTACTTTACCCTGGAGAATAGTGTGATTTTATAAAGAACACTCTGGGCAGATTTCAATATGGGCACTTTCCCCCATCCTTTGCCAGAGCTACTGGGGAATTATTCCTGGTTATTCACCTTGTGGATTAAAACCTTGTGGAGTTCCTGAAAGTTAAACCCATGAAAGTGTAGGCCCCTCTAAGATTGAGGCTCCCAGTAATTTCTCACTTTCAATCTAATCCACAATCAGCCTCTAGCAATTTGTCAGAATTACCGTTTAAGTATCCTTTTTAGTTTATGGCTCTAGTTGATGGAGTTTCTGCTTTAAGTAAGACTTTGGCTATGACTTTCTTGATTTGCCTGTCTAGATTTCTTGGTGGTGGTTTGCCCTGCAATCTTAGTTTTCTAATATATATAAGAAAAATTGTTAATTTTTATTTTGTTCACATATTTCTTTTTGTAATGTTGGGAGTGATGAGTTCCAAGTTTTTTACATATTGAAGTTGAAACTGGAAGTCCAACTGTGTAATTCTTAATTTGCAATTCATAGGAATCTGTCAAAATTAGCTAGACATAACAGAAGACAAAACAGTATAACCAAAACCAAGAAGAAAGTAAAGAAAAGGGAAAAAGAAAAAAAACTACAGCAGACCCATGATTCATCAGTCATATACTTTCAAATAACTATGCTTACTATAATGAAGGAATTGAAATAAAAGATTGATAATTTTATTAGAGAAGCTGACCACAGCTTTAATAGAAAACATGAAACAATAAAAAGAGCAAATAAAAATTATAGGAGTGATGAAAATAATAAATGAAAGTAAGTTACTCAATGGCTATGTTTAGCATTAGTTTCAAACTCCTGAAGAGAAAAGTATGAACTGAGGAAAAGTCAAAATGAAATGGAGAATGACACATGGAGGAAAAAAAATGATATAAAATAGAGAAAATTATGGTAGCGAAGTATGTCTATAGTGAAAAAGCTTGCATATGTGCACTTAAATATGCATATTTAAGACTCAGAAGCAGATGAGAATTAATAAGCCAGAAGCATTATTTGAATAAATAGTGGCTGAGAATTTTTCAATATTGAAAAATAAATTAATCTACCTATTCAAGGAGATTTACAATTCCCAAACCAGTATATGCCATATGCTCATTTTAGAAAAACTACGAAAAACCAAAGACAAAAAAATGAAACATCTTAAAGCAGTCTGACAAGAAAAAGAGATTATGTTTCAAAAGAGCAACAGTGAAACTGATTTGACTTCTTGCAAAATCAGTATAGGACAGAAGACATTGGGTTGATGTATTTAATTTCTAAAGATTACACTTGCAACGTAACAATTGAAAATATTTTTCATTCCCTCCATTATATTTTTCTTGTTTGCAATGGCAGAAATACATTTTTCTGGTTTACCAAAAAGCCATTAAAATCTTTATTTATGGGTTCAAATAAAGAGAAGATAATTATATAGGAAATTATTTGTCATTTTTATTTTATAATTTCAAATATGAAGTTATCCTGAGAAAGTTTGTTACTAACCAGTTTAACTTTCATCTGATATGGCAGGATAGTATCTAAAGTAACATCGAATTCTTTATATTAGCATTAAAGGAGTATAATTTGTCCTTAAAATGGAGTAAAAGATACATTAAATGTATATATATATATATATATATGTATATATATGTATTCCAAGATAAATTGTGAAATAATGAAACATAAAATCTCTTTTTTTATGCAGAGATGTTAAATTAGGAACAATTCTTTGCAGCTTCCTGAGTTGCTAACTGACACGAAGTGTTGAGGGAACTTCTGAATAGATTAATCAAGTAGAAGAAGCTAGGAAGTTGTTGTTTTGTTATCTATGATTGTATAATTGGAATTCATTTTATAGGATGTTTAAAGACTAATTAGAAAAAATATCTGCACCCCTGTGTTCATTGCAGCATTATGCACAATAGCCAAGACTTGGAACAACCTAAGTGCCCATTGAGAGATGAATGGATAAAGAGGATGTGGTATATCCATATATATACATGCAACGGAATACTACTCAGCCATAAAAAAGATGAAATCTTGCCATTTGTGACAACATGGACAGATCTTGAGAGCATTATGTTAAGTGAAATAAGTCAGACAGAGAAAGCCAAATACCATATGATTTCACTCATATGTAGAAGATAAAAAAAAAGGCGAACAGACACAGAGTAGATTGGTGGTTAGCACAGTGGAAAGGGGAAGTGGGCAGGGTAAAGAGCAAATGTGTACAGTGATGGATGGCAATTACACTTTGGGTGGTGAACACAATGTAGTCTATACAGAAATCAAAATATAATGTACACCTTAAATTTATATATTGTTATAAACCAATGTTATCTCAATAAAAAATTGATTAAATGAAAAAGGCAATGCATAATCTCTCACATCACTATTAGTTCTTCCCAAGATTAAGAATGTTCTTTACTTTAAAATGGTAATTCAAACTTTCTACAGTTGATGGTGTCATAGCCTCTCTGTTAAGGAGAATTATAGATTCAGTAAGAAATGTAAGAGACCTCATAGATCTGTGAGCTAAGGTAAGATAATTTACTCAAGCAATCTCTGAATTTTCACCTTCATAATTATCCACATTAGGGCTACCTTGTGGGTAATATTATCTCATTTTATATATATATATATATATGTGTGTGTGTGTATATATATATATATATATATATATATATATATATATATATATATATATATACACTCTTGCCTTTTACAGATAAGGACAAATAAAGAATGCACAATTTTCAAATAATTAAATGTTTCAAAGGAAAGATTGCATACTGAAGGACTTGAGTGTCTGTGTATCTTCTTCTGAGCTTTGATTTAATTGTGTTTTCCTTTCCTTCCTGAAGTTGTTTTGATTCCTTGAAAGGCCTAGTATATCTGGGAGGTAGTCTAATTAGTCCCATTGATTTGATGACTCAGAATGTTCCAGACAAATATAGATGAGGAGGTAGAAAATTTTTCCTCCAATTTCTGTTCAATTAGAGATAAATAAAACCTCGCAACCAAGCATGCTCATTGCTGCCTTCAGAAGCCTCTCTCAGTTTCCTAAATCATAATGCCACCTTTGCAATTTTGCATGTAATCTGACTAAGGAGCAGAATTCTGTGAGGGCATAATACCTTTAAGCAGTTATGATGGCTTTTTACTCTGCTTAGAATAGTAAATCTCAAAGCATGAACCACTTACTATCTGTTGCAGGATGTTTGTTTAAATCTTTGGGGAAAGAGGCAGAATATGCATATTACAACTTTCCGAGTAATTATTATGCATACTAAAATTTTAGGTCCTTTGGTCTTAGATAATGTATTACAATGACTCACTGGTATGTGAGCGACTCATTCTATTCCAAAGACTTTAACTTAAAAGGACAGCCCAGATCTTTCTCTTTATCAATCTTGACAATCACAAAGAATCATGAGCTTCTACATCACAAGAAGAGAGTTTTGAATTGCTCTTATCACCGTAATGTTCATACCTATGGTGTTCGAAGTTAGCCTTGCATACACACACACACACACGCGTGCACAAACACATGTGCGTGCGCACACACACATATTTATATCTACCATGTGAAATGATTAACAGTTTTTAATGTACCCTTTACTTTCTGTTTTAGTTATTCTGGTAAGGGTTATAGTATCACTATGAGTTTGAAACGACAGTCTATGTGATTAGAGTTCTAATATCATATTTTTGCCCATGTTTTTCCATTGGAGAAATTTGACCCAGTTACTAATAAATTCAGTCACTGGCTGGAAACCTTTTCTAAAAAGAAGGAATTAAAAGAAACTGCTGGAATATCTGACTTCCTTCACATTCCATTTTTGCTCATAATGCTGTCCTATCCAACATATTGTTCTGCCTTAAAAACTTACATTGGCTAATATCAGTCTGAGTGCATTGCACCCTCTGAATGCCAAGTAACGCACTGCTTGCTAGTGCTAGTGGGTTAATTCTGTAGCTATTTCAGTTCCCTGGCCACCAGCTCCAAATTTCCCCCACTCTCACTAGCTCTGGCCTTTGTCTTCCCAGCAAACCTCTTGGTTGAGATTGCAATGATTTTGACAGTCAATCTCTTAGAGAGATGTGAATTGGGGAAATTGGATTCCCATATAATATACAACACTTATCTTTGTTCAGAAACAGAGTTTCTCTTAAACATTTCACATAAGTTGCTATTAAATTAATTTTATGTTTTTGCTCTTCATTTATATATATTATACTTTATCATATATAGTTTTACATGATTATTATATATATACCATATACATAAATCATTACATATGATTTGATTGGAGGGAATCGGTTTTTCCTGTGGACAATTTTTGAGCCTGTCATTTGTGTTACTTGTGATCATAACGTCAGGCACAGGGATGTGCCAATGTATAAGATATATGTTTTTGTTTTGTTTTGTTTTTAGTAACTTACTGTATTCTTATTTATGAGATAACATATTTTTCTAATGTGTTTAAGTGTTCCTTATAATAGAATGTCAGATATTTTTAATCTTCATTCTAGATACACAAAAAGAGGCAAAATGTTTTAAGTAAATAATTCCTCATATTCTCACTCATCTCTGTTAATAATAATCATGCATATAAGAAAAAGATTTCGTATTCAGTATCTAATCTGGTGATCTGACTCAAAGTCACTAACCACGATTATTGAGAAATTGCCCAGAATTATAAAATCTTATGAATGTTACAAATATTTTATTCAAAGTTGCTTTAAATTCTACTCATTCTCTCTCTGTCTCCTTCTATCTACAAGTGAGAATTTTGAATATATGTAGATGGGTCTAAATGTATTTACTTCTCAATTCAAGAAGACTTTATGAATTCTAAGTTTATGTAGTTTGCTGAAGGAAAGAAATGATTAGCTTTAGGTTTCTTTAGAGGAATGCCAGAGATATCTTCTTGTGTATATCAGTGATGACTGGCTACTCAGCAGCGATTACTAGCAGAATTTTAATTTCAAAATAGACTAATAAGAGTTGACTGATGTCTGCCTGTTCATGTTCTTAAGTGATAATCAGTACAGAATTACTCGTCAGTAGAGGCTTATGTCATAAGCTGACTGTCTAAATGATGAATATATAATGAAATTAAACAGAATTGAGACAGATGGTTCTAACTTTTGATAAATGTGCATATCTTCATAATTAGATAATAAGTCCGTTGCCTGGAAGATCAATTGGGACATAATAACTTTGAAAACTAAATCATTTCATTGTTTGGCATTTATGAGACACGGTAAAAAGCAAATTCCATTTTAATTTATTTGAAATATGCTTATTTTCTTCCTAAGCACTTGATTAAAAATGGAAAAGCAGATATTGTCATTTTGTATCCTTCTCATATAAAATTGTTTTGTTATATAAAGTTTAGAAAATCATTTCAAAACAAAATTTTGTAGATTAATGGCTTCTCCTGAGTAAAAAAGAGGAAATAAAAAATTTAAAGTATTCTAAGTCAAATACCAGACATTAATGGGACAGAAAATGCAAATAATACTGTAAAATTTATCTGAAATTCTTTATTTCCTTTATACAAATTTATGAAGTAAAAACAGTTCAGTGTGCTTGGTTTTCTGGGAAGAGGCATGGGTATTTGCTACATTTGTATTTAGTTTTCTGTACTTATTGAGCATTTTCAAAGAAAATACACATACAACTAATAACAATATAATTTTCAAAAAAGTTTAAATTGGGTGTGACATAGCAAAATGGCCAAATAAGACATCCCTAGCTCCTATCATTCCCTTTAACAAACATTTGACATCCATCCATGGGCATAAGTGCTTTTGTGGGAGCTGTGGGATCCAGCATCATACTCCAAGGATCTTGGAGGAGTCTCGTCCACCCGAGAGTCAGATAATAGGCATACAGACCTGGGTCCCAGCTATGGACCATGGAATGGCCAGTGAACTGGCTCTAGCCCCTCTTGGCCATGTTCTGGGAGCCCCTGGAAAACACTGACTTAAAAAATCACCCACAGATAAGAGAGCCTTTGTAGAAGTCCAGGATTCTAGAAGAGAAGTTCCAGCACATCTTTATAGAGCAAAAAAATCTAACATTGGACACATTGGAGAGTATTAGAGGAAGACTGTGGTATTACTCGTGTCTCCTCCACCACCAAAGTGGCACAGCTCATTGCCAAGAAAGTCTTTCTCTGTCCTTGATTTCTCCCATGGGGGAAAGTGAGAGTGTATGAATGCCCAGCTTCCCAAGCTGTGTGAGATGCAGCCAAAAAGGTCCATTTCTCACTCACCCCATCCAGAGTACTGAGTCATGACCTACACAACTAGGGGACAGTTAGCAGCTGGGAGAATAGCAGCCAGGGCTCAGAGGTATCAAAGGGATGTGGATTCTACTAACCATATCACCGACTCCATCAGGAGGCTGGCCCTTGAGCAGCCAGGATGCCTTATCAGTGGATGCCCCCAGGGCTCTACTTATCTCACCTATACACCCCCCAACTACCTCCTGGCAGGCTCCCTGTGCACACTCCCACACGGTGGGAGAAGGGTGAGAGGGGGTGCTTTGGCAGATGACAAATGAGCACACAGAGAAAGCCAGCCCGAATCTGTAGACCAAGGAGAGACTGCAAACTTGAGCATTTAGTACTACCCTTGGGAAGATAAGAGGGAGGCTGTTAGCCCTCAGACTGGTGTGTTGCACGATGAAGAGAAGACATACAATCTGAAGAATTCTGCTACAAGAGGAAGCAAGAAGAGTGGAGCAGACATCTCCATAGAAGATCTGAGAAAGCCTCAGAACCCCTAGCAGGGTTGCCAGAAGGTAATTCTCTCCCAAAGTCAGTCACTGTAGACTGGAGGAGGTGACTAGCTACTCCACATGCCAAGACAGCAACACAAGACTTCAAGGAACATGAAAAATCAAGGAAACACAATGCCTCCACAGGATCACAATAATCTTCTAGTAACTGACTCCAAAGACATGCAGATCTCTGATTTAACCTGATAATTCAAAATAGCTCTTTTGAGGAAACTCAGTGAGCTACAAGAAAACACAGAAAGACAATGCAACAAAATCAGGAAATAATACATGAACAAAATGAGAAATTTAACAATAAGATAGAAATCATGGGAAAAAAAGAAATTCTGAAGCTGAAGAATGCAATAAATGAAAAGAAGAATGAAACAGAGAGCATCAACATCAGATGGATCAAGCAGAAGAAAGAATCTGTGAGGTAAAGACACTTCGCTGGTTCGGATCCTGAGCGCGGACCTACTCAGGGCTCATCAAGCCATGCTGAGGTGGCGTCCTACATAGAAGAACTAGAAGGACCTACAGCTATGATATACAACTGAAAGCGGAAGCTTGGCAACAGATGTTAGCTTAGGCCCAATCTTCCTCAAAAAAAATACATATTTGTTGAAGATACAATCTTAGATGTTAATTACGATGTGCCTTCATTAATATTTTAGTGATTACTTATATGTACTTTTAGTTTTAAATAATAATTAATGATTTTATAGTTTTTGTTGGATAACTCAGTGTAATAATGTAACCTGAAATTGTGAAAGTATATAAGAATATGTTTTTTTGTGTGTGAGGAAGACCAGCCGTGAGCTAACATCTGTTGCTAATCCTCCTCTTTTTACTGAGGAAGATTGGCCCTGGGCTAACATCTGTGCCCATCTTCCTCTACTTTATACATGGGATGTCCCCACAGCATGGCTTGACAAGCGGTGCATTGGTCTGCACCCAGGATCCAAACCTGCGAACCCCAGGCTACCGCAGTGGAGCGCGTGAACTTAACCTCTATGCCACCAGGCCGGCCAGTATAAGAATCTTTTTAAATGATGATATAAGCCCCTTCAAAGTTACAAAGAATTTTTAAACAATTGAAGATCTAAAGGGCGCCCAATATATCATTTGATTCATAATTACAATATTATTGATGAAGAAACTGCCGCAGAGATGACATATTAATGATTGAATACATAAATTAACTCCAAAATTAAATCCTTGATTGATGGAATAAATAAATGGTTATTTATATGTTGTTTAAATATTTCAAGAACATTTTATAATTATCTCTCTGAGGGTGTTGTAGATTGTTGTTACAACTATTTCTATGTACTTCATACTCTTGGTGGCTATTATAAACTATTGTTTAAATTATGTTTTCTAGACTTTCCTTCTGTTATAAAGAAATGCATCTTTCTTCTCAATAGTGATCCAAATACTTTGCAACTCCCACTAATTCTAATAATTTATCTGGGGAAATGTTTTTGTAGTTTCTATGTCAACAATCACAGATTTTGGACTATCTACATTTTCTTTTTCCTTCATATACAATTTTAATATTTTCTTCCTTTCTTTTCCTTTTTAAAATTTATCTAAGTAGTACTGCAGGTCACTGTTGGAATCAATTTGATGATAGCAGGCATAATTGTCCTGTTTCTAATTTTAAAGAAAAGGCTCAAATGTTCCACTGAGTTGTATAATGTTTGATATTTGTAAAATTTTGGTAAATATTCTTTTTGAGTTAAAGAAGTTTGCTTTTTACTTCTATTATTTTCTTATATTTATTCATCACTGCTTGTTCAATGTTACTGAATTTATTTTCTACCTAAACTGAAATTGAAATCTGCATTTCCCCTCTCAAATCAGTAGTGTGTTAAATGACTAGATCATGTAATTGTATATCATACATATTCTATAGATAAACCCTCTTTAAATGTCATGTACTATCTTTTTATAAATTGCTAATACTTATCTTTTACCCAACTTTTTCTTAGGAACATAAGTCTATCTGATTAAGGTGTGCACTTTTACTGTATCTGATCAAGTGCTGTGAATATATCATGTGCTCAAAAGTAACTGAATTTGATCAATTCGTGATGAATTGGTGACTTTTCTCTCTTTTTTTAAATTCATAGGTCATATTTATTGAGATATTTAGAATGCACCAGGCACCAGGCTCATGGCCATGCCCTGGGCAGTGGGTTATTGTTTTAGAATATCCAGCATAAATTCTGTTATCATCCACATTTTAAATTTAAGGAAACTAAGACCTAGGGTATTAGTGTAATTTTGCCAAGATCACACCAATATTACATGGCAAAACCAAAAATTTTCCCATGAAGAATTTGAATCACAACACAACATTGCTTCTTATCATCAGTTTGAAAAGGTAATTACAAACCCTTAAGTTTAAAAATATTCTTTATGTGGTCCTCTAAAATTACTGGCTATCAATAATTTGTGATGTGAATGCTAAACTGACCATATTTCAAAGGTTGTTAGGTTAACAACTGTGCATATACTTATGATAATAAAAGAGGTTTTGGTATTTTCATTTGGCAACAATTATGGAGATATTTGATGCTTTATACACAATATTGAAATATAGTTGCAATGACAAGGCATTCCAAAGACAAGATGAAAGACAGTTTCTAAAAAACGAACTAGGAAAAACTTTAGATTCATAAATTGTAGAGTAAACAATATTAGTTCGAGCAAATTGCTGGCTTCAATTCTAATTTCAAATTTTCCTGTGTGTGTTTTTTTTTTTGAAATATTTAGAAAAAGTTTGTTATGGAAAATGATGGATTTCAAAGTTTCTAAGCGGTGTTGTTTAAAGTCTTCTCAAAGGACTTTATCATTATCTTAGACAAGTCTTTGATTTTGATATGTGAACAGCAACGGGAATAATAGCCATGTTTCTCTGTAACAGAATGTTAATGTAACAGAATGCCACAGCATTTGCTTTACTTGACACACAATCACTGCATTTCATTATTTTGTAGATGTTCATTACACCTTATTGCCTTATCACTGTTCATCAACTGGCTGATATGTTATTTGTAAATGTATTTGTACCAGGTAATTTTGATATAACCCTTTTGCAATTATTCACACTTTTAAGGAATTCAACATTGCACTCAACTCAGCTATATTATTTGACATATAAATGAGAATTAAGTTTATTTATCATGAGTGTTTTCATGCCTGCCTAGGTTCATTATTTTAAATGTATATAGTTTATTTAGAAACTGATACATTAGTATATTAATAAAATATAAATATTTAAAAAATTAAAAGCTGCAGATTCATTTTAATGCATGATTTGTTTCTTTTTGGTGCTTGTTTCTGGACTTTTCCATTGCTCTTTTTAAATTCTTCTTTCTTCTTTTTTTTTTTTTTTTTGCTGAGGAAGATTCGTCCTCAGCTAACATCTGTTGCCAATCTTCCTCTCTTTTTTGGCTTGAGGAAGATTTTCCCTGAGCTAACATCTGTGCCAGTCTTCCTCTATTTTACACGTGGGTAGCCACCACAGCATGGCTGACAACTGGTGTTGGTCCACACCCAGGATCCGAACCCAGGAACCTGGGCCACTGAAGCAGAGCACAACGAACTTAACCAGTAGGCCGTGGAGCCAAACTCTGCTCTTTTTTTAAATTCCAATATTTTATAATTATTTTTCAAAACCATTTTTCTATCATAGCATTATTACTTCATTAATTCACATTTGATGATGAATAGTCATTTAATAATATTAGCAACTTTTCTTCTCCATCAATATTGTATATACTTACTGATATATATCGTCATCGCTATCTCCAATTCTTGAATAGATATTATCAGGGCCTGAATGGGCTGAGACTGCATCAGACATTGAGAACTTGTAAAAGGTTGAGAGGACAAATAACCAGGTATAAGGAAAACACAAAAGTATGAACAAATTTATTATAAAAAATATCTCTTCAAAGTTAGATTGCTTTGTTTATGAAATTTTTTAAAAACTTAGCAAAAATAGGAAACAATTATTCCAATGCAGAATAGAGTGGTCCCCCATATTCAGTTCTGTAGATGGTTAATTTTAAGCTAAATTTGCCAAATCTATGTATTTGAATTTTAATAGTGACATTATGCCATTATGCCCAACAAGAGAAAATAGACTTTTGATTGAAACAGAAATTCAATGTTAAGCAAAAATACTATGCTAAATTAATACTCTTTGAAGATCATAATCAATATTCTGCATAGATGGGTATATATGTGGATAGATGGATTGATGGATGGCTAGACAGATTGGCAGATGCACTTGATAAACGGCAGGAAATTATTGTAGTGACATCAATTACCAAATGGAGCCTTGCATTTTTGTTATTATCAGTAAAATTGAATAGATTTTATCACTACTTCTATATTCTCTCTTCATTACAATAAAATATACACTTTTTCAAAAAGCTTGTATTCGTTTATTTCGTTTACAACCATATGCCAATATATTTAGTAAATACAAAACAACTCTATGTCACGTAATTAATTTATTCTGTGGTCAATACCCATGTTTGTGCTATAAAACACATACTTCTTACAGTAGTTATATTTAAAGACTTTGGGGTTTGTGCCACATATCTATGCTATAAGATAGTAATAATAGTAAGAATGAATAATGTAAAAGAAAGAAAGATACATTTCAAATAAAGTAAAACTCAAATTAATTGGCTTTGGTGTTGAAATGCATTGACATTTGATCCTCAATTGCCACCCAACAGTAAGATTTACATTAAGAGGACCGGCCCAGTGGCGTTGTGGTTAAGTTCACATGCTCTGCTGTGGCAGCCTGGGTTCGCAGGTTCGGATCCCGGGTCCTGGCTGATGCACTGCTTGTCAAGCCATGCTATGGCGGTGTCCCATATAAAGTAGAGGAAGATGGGCACGGATGTTAGCCCAGGGTCAATCTTCCTCAGCAAAAAGAAGAGGATTGGCAATGGATGTTAGCTCAGGGCTAATCTTCCTCACAAAAAGAACACACACAAACAAAAATTTACATTAAGAATACAAATTTTATGTTTTCTTGAAGCACAAACTTATTCCTATTGCCCTAGGAACATTTGGATTGTTAGATTAAATCATTATGGTGAACATTATAAAAGAAACTTTTAAAAAAGAAAATGAAATACACTGTGTTTATAAAGTTAATAAATCTGAATAAGAAGCTTGTAATTTTTTTAGAAAAATTTGTTTTGCTTTTATGCTCATTAAAATGTATAATTTTTACCTTTCTATGCATCAATAATGCTGTAAGCAACCTGTAAAGAGAATTTTATTTAATGATCAACATTACTGTTTATGAATAACTAATATTATTCTAAAAATACTCATTTACTTTTGGGGATGTTTTGATGAGAGGTGAGGTTGCACGGGTTATTCCCTAGCTCTTTTGTCCAGTACTTCATCAAAGAATCTCCACTTTATTTACTTTCAATTTAAAGAACAATAGTATTTAAAAATGCTTCTTTTTCAAATTAATTTTACTGAGGATATTCTGTTTTTAGCAACCAGATTGGCAAGCAGTTTAAATTAACCTCACTTGTTTCTAATGACTATCAAATTGACAAGATCTAAGTGCTCATTCTATCCTTCTAAAACTTTTCTTTGTTGATGTCTTATTATTCTCAACATCAAAATTCTATTCTTTGAAATGTCCTTACTACATCTTAGTAATTTACCAAATAATGTCCTTACTAAATCCTAGTAATTTACCAAATAAGTCCCTTCTTTACTCAGATCACTAAATATATTATTCTGGGAATAAGGTAATAAATATGTATATTTAGTTTTATTTCATGAAACTTCAGGCTCTAGGAGCACAGTCCTTCTTAATTAGGAAACACAAGCAATCCGGATGACCGTGGAAGAAATGCAAAATATGAAAACACCCTGTATTTTTTTTCTTTTTTGTGAGGAAGACAAGCCCTGCGCTATCTGTTACCAATCCTCTTTTTTTTGCTGAAGAAGACTGGCCCTGGGCTAACATCCATGCCCAACTTCCTATATTTAATATGGGATGCTCCCCGGCATGGCTTGATAAACAGCACATAGGTCCATGCCTGGGATCTGACCCTGCGAACCCCTGGCTGCCAAAGCGGATCACGCGAACCTAACCTCTAGGTCACTGGGCCGGCCCCTGAAAACACTCTGTATTTCTTAAGCCTGTTGGTAACACTAAATATTGGATGGAGGCAGGGGTGGGAATTAAAATGTGTAGGTGTGTTGTGTTATGGAATGAGAAGAATTCTGCAAAATGTTGTGTTTCACTGCATATTAATGAAAACAACTCTATTGTGGAGTATTTCTTGGTTTCTGAGAGAGCAATGTTGCTTCTGATTGCTGGTGATTATTTTGAAAATTCCATATAGTTACTTGATATTTGGTATGATCTTGTGATAAGCATTTTAAATTATATGAAGTAATTTTTTATTTATTTATTTATTTTTTTGTGGGGAAGACCAGCCCTGAGCTAACATCTGTTGCCAATCCTCCCCTTTTTGCTGAGGAAGACTGGCCCTGGGCTAACATCTGTGCCCATCTTCCTCCACTTTATATGGGACGCCACCACGGCGTGGCTGACAGACAGTGCGTCGGCGGGCGCCCGGGATCCGAACTCGCGAACCCCGGGCTGCCAAGCGCGGACTAAACTGCTGCGCCACCGGGCGGCCCCATGAAGTAATTTTTTAATCTAACTTTTATTGGCATTTGTATTCATTTCATAGGGCTAAGGTAAGAGAGTATCACAAACTAGATGGCTTAGAAATGTATTGTCTTACAGTTTGGCTAGAAGTCTGAAATCAATGTGTTGGCAAGAACTTTCTCCCTCAGAAAGCTGTAAGGGAATCCTTCCTTGCCTCATTCTTACTTCTGGTAGCCTCAGATTTTCCTTGGTTTGTGGCAGCATAACTCCAATCTTCACATGACATTATCCCAAAGTCTCATCACATAGTCCTCCTGTGCGTGTCTGAATCTGTGTCCAAATTTCTTCTTTTTATAAGGACCCCAGTCATATTAGAGTAGGGTCCATTTAATGACATCATCTTAACTGGACTACATCTGCAAAGACCTTATTTCCAAATGAGGTCAGATTCAGAGGTACTAGAGGTTAGGATTTCAACATATCATTTTGGGAAGACACAGTTCAACTCATAATAGCATCTAATAATGTAATCATAAAAACATTATTTTCCTCCACTTTTTTCTCCCCATCCTCATTATTTTGCTCCTGACATCTTATGTTTATTAGATTTTCTATCTCCTTTCCAAAGACATGGTTAATATTAATTCATGTTGATAAGCCCTAAGTTAAAAATTATATATATGTATACATAATATGACTTCCCATTTGTTCCACAACATGCTTTTATTTATGTCTGAAGTTGGCTTCTCCAAAACATGATGAAGGGTTAGAATCCTCCTTGAATTCTTCCAATATAAAACGTTATCATCAAGTTAGTATGCACATTGTTTGTAGTTTTCAGCCAAAAACTCTTTAAGATATTATAGTCTTCAATTTATTTACGTAAAAGATATTTGTTGAATGCCTACTATGTGTTCCAGGTAGCAGGAATATGGTGGTGGTAAAGGCAGAAAAGGCTCAGCCCCATGGAGATTACATTCTAATCCTGCATAACTAGAAAATCTAGAAACAAGCAAATACATTAGACTGAAAAGTACTAGGAAAGAAATAAGTGGCCATGATGATAGAGAGTAGGCAGTCTGAGTTAGGGAAGGGCATTATCAGGAAGATCTTCTCCCAGAAAGTGGCATTTGAAAGAAGATCTGTGTGTTTAAGAAGCAGCTGGAAGGAGTGTGCTTTAGGAATAGGGAAGAACAAAATCATAGGACCTGAGGTGAGAATGATGTGATGTTATTTGAATACAAGGAAGTTCAATGTTGCTAGACTCTACTATATAAGATGAGGTTGAAGATGTCATAAGGTGTTTCCTCATTCTAAGTGAGTAAGAATTTTTACAAGTTTGCATTTTATACTAAGTGAGTGGGGGAAGTTCTTGAAGGCTTTCAAGCTGAGGAATGACATGCTCTATATTTTAAAAAGAAAACTCCACCTCTGGTTTGAAAATAGTGATGAAACCAGCATTTCCTGCTTTTCTTCCTATAAATCATTGAAAAACAACAAAGGAGAGTGACAAATAAAAACTCAAACTCCATTATAAGTAAAACTAATGTAATGCCAAGCTGCAAAAAAAGCAAAAGCATGGCCAAAAGCAGAAGGTTGCTGGACAGAGCTGCACAAGAAATAAAGTAGACAGGGAGTTCATGGTTTTAGATCTCAGGAAAAAGCCGCTAATGGAACTGAGAACAGACTTTAAACATCAAGCTATTTTATAAGAAAAAATAAAGAAAGAAAAAGAAATAAACAAAACACACAGTTATAACATGGCAACTTAAATAATGAAAATACTATTCATCTTAGTGTGTACCTGACTCTGTAAATAGAATAGCTGTGTGATCTTGACAAGCCAGTACATTCTAGATTTACTTTTTTGTCAGTGAAATAAGGCAGTAGCCAGATTTATTATATAATACTTTGTTTTAATTCTAAAACAAGATTTTTTTTAAACATACATAAATTTTAGGCCTAGAATTCCAAAAGTATCTTTATCTGAGGCTGTTCTGTGATCCAGCATGCATGGTCTACCTCATATCAAACGCTTTAACTTCTCTCTGTGCATCTGTTCAGTTTTATTTTTCTATCATCTACTCCTCCTGCTTATTACTACCTTCTCTTCTATCATAACTTTGTCTCGCATGCGGACTACCACATTCTGTCCTTCCTTGACTCTTCCTAGCTTCTGTAGCCTCAGATTTTCCTTGGTTTGTGGCAGCATTGCTCCAATCTCCCCATGACATTATCCCAAATTCCACACCAAAACGTTTTCAGTGCTGCTGCGCTCAACACTCCCTGCTTCATTTTCTCAGGACTTCTTAGTTCAGACTAGTGAGAAATGACTAGATTTCTCAGGTTATATTTTTGTGCCAAGAGACATCATAATTTATGGAGCAACTTACAGGTTTCCTGCTCCTTGGGGAAGGTGCCATCCATGGTTGATTCAGCAGCTGCTGGCAGGATAAGAGTTATATAACATTAAATAAACATAGAGGGGAGTATAAGCACGTCAGTTAACATCACACCCTTTACTTAGCAGCATAGATACTCTTTCAGTACTTAGAATGTCAAAGATGCAACCCCTCATACGTTGTTAGTGAAACTATAAATTGCCACAGCTTTCTGGATTTGCAATATCTCTTAAAATTGTAAATATATATCCCGCTGACTCAGCATTTTGGCTTCTAGGAGTCTCTTCTGTAAACACAATTGCTCATGCGGAAATTGATATATACAAGATCAAAGCATGGTTTGTATAATTGTTAATCAGGGCCTTATTTAATAAGTCATGCCACATCCATTTAATGGAATATTCTGCTGAAATAAAATATGTTAAAGATTTTACTATATTCTGATATGAAATTTTTTCCACTATGTAGTATTAAAAAAACAAACATTGCGCTGATTATTATATGTATTATGGAAATATACACATTTTTTCCTTGTATATTTTCAAAATATCTCAGATGAATAAAACTGCTAACACTTGTTGCTCTTGGTGGTCTCCTCTGATGACTGGGAGATAGGTGAATGTTGGGAGAATTTTTGCTGAATTCAATTTTGAAATTTTTGAATTTTAATCCATCTAAATGTAACTAGCTGGGCCGGTCCAGTGGCATAGTGGTTAAGTTCACACACTCTGTTTCGGCAGCCCGTGGTTCATGGGTTCAGATCCTGGGCATGGACCTACTCACCGCTTATCAAGCCATGCTGTGGCAGTGTCCCACATAAAGTAGAGGAAGATGGGCATGGATATTAGCCCAGAGCCAATCTTCCTCACCAAAAGAAAAAGAGAGAGAGAGAGAGAGAAAGAGAAATGTAACTAGTTACCCAAACATTATATTGAAAAAAAAAACAAAAACCAAAATCCCCATAGCTTATAAGGAGAATAAGTTATAGAATGTTAGGTTCAGAGACCATTTAGAAGGCTCTTGAAATTGCAAGAGACGATGATGTTTTGGATTAGCATGCTATCTGAGACACATTTTGTAAGTAAAATTGATAGTATTTGCTGAAAGACTGGAGACGGGGGAAAACCTGAGGGGCCAAGTGTAACTCCCAGAGCTTTGACTTGATTAGCAGGATGGATGATGACACCACTTGTGGAGACTGGGGAAATGTTAGGGACATAAGTGTACTGAAGGGAGTTAAAGCAGAACCACTTGAGTGCCTCTTGGAAGATTCGAAACTGCTTATGGCAGGAACTGCATTCAACGATGAATGTCCCGTAGATAATTCAGTGCATATGTGAGTATCTGGAACACTCTAAGACACTCTGGCAAAAACATGAGCAGAGCAGTCACGTTCCTGCTTTCCAGGTACCAACTGCGACCCTGTGGAGTGGCGCTTAGGGAAGGCTGCCAGGGAGGGCTTTCTTGAGGAAGACTGCTTAGGATGAGAGATACAATGAATAGCAATTGACTAGAATAAATGGGACCTGTATATAAAAAGGCCTTAAGGTAGAAAGAAACAAAGAAAACAATTTTGGCTGAAGTGAAGAGGTAGGCAGAAGCCCAAACATGAAAGGTCTAAATGGCGTGGAAAGCTATTAAGGCTGGCAAATACTTTAAAAATGAACCCACGTCTAACGGATACCTGGGGAATATATAGGAAAAACATATCTTTAGTGAAATTTTACTTAAACACTAAAAATCATTAATTTAGAACAGCTTTGTCACTGTATTTTATTTTCATACTTAGGCTGATTTTCTTTGGATAACCACTTTACAGAAGAATTACTTCACAAGCTGGTACAGTTAGAGTGGTTTTATAGCACAGCAGTAGCTGCCACACATTCATTGTTGAAAACACAGAGCTTTAAATGCTAATGTGAATTTTAAATTAAAACGATACACACATGACAAATTAAATTTTCTATGGGAAATATCAGAATAGAGTTAGTGTTAAAGTGGCAGTCATAAGGGGAAAAAAAGTAATTTAGTTAAGAAAATAGAAGATGCCCTTAATGACATAAATGATGGAATGGAATGCCTAACACTCATGCTGTGTGCTTTATGTAGGTATTTCCTCTTAATACCAGGGAATAGAGCCAAGAAGACATTTTCATTAGATTTTTTTCTATGTTTTTGTCACACAGTGCAATTTGTATCTATTTGTAATTAAAGTGACATTAAGCCTCACTATTTTGAAGTTATACGATATTTCACAGTAAAGATCTCACATAAAAACCTTCACCAAGTCTATAGACTCAACTATATGATGGTTTTTACTGTGTCCTAGTGTGAAAATAACGATGCATTGTCCAACTGCCTTCAAAAGAAGACTTCAGTTTGGAACTTATTCATATACTGCTTTTCACTGTTTCTTAATTGATTCATGCATGTGTGATTTGTCTGACAAACAAGTCTAAAAACGTACGGAATAGAAAGATTACAGATAATTCATACTTTGAATATACACCAAAAATATGTTCGGACAAGGCGTTTAGATATACTTACAGAGGCAGAATGAAAAAACAGAAAGATCTGATATAAGAAATGTGTGGGCTCGACTCCAGTTTCTCCATTTCTTCCTCTCTCCCTTCTCCTATCTCTGTTTATTTCTAAAATGTAACTAATAATATCTACCTCCCAAGCATAGACATCTTAGCCCATTACTAGGTTATGATGCATAGTAGAATTCAATTCGATTTTATTGTGATATAATTCTATGATTTCCAAATCATTTCTAAATCATACAACTATGGATATATGTAATATAAATGGAATATCATCTTCAAGATATCTGACTATTAGTCATTCACCCAGCTAATAATAACTTCATATACATATATTAATTTCCTAGGGCTGCTGTAACAAAGGACCACAAACTAGATAGCTTAAAACAACAGAAATTTGTTCTCTTGAAATTATGGAAGATAGCAATTTGAGATCAAGCTGTTGACAGGGCCTCCCCTCTGAAGCCTCTAGTGGAGGATCCTTCCTTTCCTTTTCCAGCTTCTAGTAGCCCTAGGCATTCCTTGACTTGTGATAGTATAAATTCAATCTCTTTCTCCATCTTAGCATGGCTATCTTAACTCTGTGTCTGTCTGCAACCTTCCTCCTTTTTTTTTTTTTTTTTTTTTTTTTTGTGAAGACCAGCCCTGAGCTAACATCTGTTGCCAATCCTTCTCATTTTTGCTGAGGAAGACTGGCCCTGGGCTAGCATCCGTGCCCGTCTTCCTCTGCTTTATATGGGACGCTGCCACGGCATGGCTGACAAGCAGTGCATCGGTGGGCACCCGGGATCCGAACCTGCGAACCCTGGGCTGCCAAGCGCAGACTAAACCGCTGCGCCACCGGGCGGCCCCCCACATCTACTTTTAGCAAATATAAAGGAAGAAGAGACAGCATGAGAATCAAAGTGATGAACCATACTACCTGTACTCACTGTTGGTTTCTGAGACAAAGTCATTCCAGTAGCTATGGAGAAAGAGTACACTTTAATTTTTTTTTAGATAGTACTGTACTTTTATGTCTGAGGATTCACTATTGAGTATCTGAGAATTTAGAGATCATCCTGAGATATATAGAACAGAGGGGCAAGCATTTGAAAGAGCTATTTTTAAAAATCTATTTTATAATTTCACCTAAGATCATTTAAAAGCCAGTTAAACATATATAATTTGAAGGGCATAAATTCCAAGAATTTCTTGTCCTGGCTTTATCATGAGATCCTTTGTCAATCTGGCTACCCAAAGTCTTGTTCCCTGTGATGATTTCCTTAGGGAATTGGAAATTTTGGCTCTTTTTCTCCTTTTTAAAAAACTTCTCTGTTGTCTATAACCACCCATAGCCACATGTCTGATGGCCCACTTCTGTTAACAAAAGTTTTGGGAACATAGAAGTTCTTTTGGTAAGCCATCACAAACCATTGTTGACTAGACTTAGACTTTCTTCAAGCAATGCAATTCTCTAAGTGTTTAGTAGAGTTTGGAATAATTTGCATTTAATTGATCACCATGTTCTAGAGCAAAAAGTAGATCCATCTTTAATTTTTAACCTATCTGTTTCAGAGGATAGCAAATACTATGCTTTGATACTGTCAAAGTGATTTGATATATTGTCTTCCTTTGTTTTGCTTGACACTATATTGGAAAAAACAGTTTTTTAAATAAAGGTAAACAGAGATTTGCGTTGAGCACAGATCACGTCCACTTCTTTAATTCGGGGGTAATGGGAACATTTTCTGGTAAACCGGTAGATTTGCTCTGGAGGTATTGTATTGTGTGAGGGATTTGTAATAACCTGAAGTGAATAAAGTTGCATTAATGGCTAGCTTGGCATGGCTTATGGGTTCTTCTTAGCCTCAAAGAGCAAGCCCGATCATCACAGAAAGAGAAGATATAAGAAGAAGTGGAGGGTTTATATACATGAGAAGTTTTATGACAAGAGCAGTATAAGCGGTGATACTTAAGGCTCTTGTTGACAATTTGTGGGAAGAAGAAGAGGAAGAAAGAGGAAGAAATAAGCATGCTCCTCCACTTTGTATGGAACATGGTACTAATTGATAATTAAGGGTTTCTGTCATGAACTGCAAAAGAGCAAACAGAATAAACAGAAAGCATGGAAGCTGTGAGAGGAAATGATTTCCCAGCAGCCCCTTGGATGCCTGGTGGAAAAAGATGCAACCCGGGGGACATGGCATTATCCATGAGAGAGATGTGAGGGTCTTCAAGGGAAAGGAACTCAGCTATAAATAAGTGACAAGTCTTCCCTCCCACTTCAAAACAGGTCTGGGAGGGGCACTTGGCATGTGCATATTAACGTTACCCTGATCCCATTAGAACTCCCAGAATGGTGAGGTCTGGTGAAAAAATAGGATTACGTAAAGATTTATGTGGAGAAAGACATGGTTACATGGCTGCGGAGAAGTGGGAAATGCTGTTACTGTAGTTGAAGAAACCATCATATGATAATGGGGTCCCAGAATTAAAAGGAGCATTTGCTTGAGAACAAATGAGAACACATTAAAGACAGAGATGTACAATTTACTTTAAGTGAATGCTTTCTAGCCATGTGTATTCGGATGCAACAAGCATATCATAGTAGTCACTATATTGTTTTTAGGAAAAAAAAAAATCCTTCAGTTCATTTTATTTAACCTGTTACCTTCTTATCTTTATTTAGCTGATTAGCTCCTTCTTTTCTCATCATTAATGTTCAAGTATATATTTATATTTTGTTAACATGATTTTCCCGAGCATCTTTATTGTCATACACACATCTATTCTTAAATAAAGTAATTGCATGCCTTGGTGATATGGTACATTTTAAACTAATTCCATCACTCTTTGAAAACATTTCACTACACACACTTATCAACATTGAGCAGTATAAAATAATAAAATCACAAGAATGCAGAGTCGCGTAGAGCAGAGGAGATTCTTGATTTTTTTTTAATGTGTATACATAAGTATTTTGATTCTAAATCTTTCAATTTTACATTTTTGATGTGTGTCCTAATTACCTACTGATTTTAACTTTTAATTATTGATGTGTATATATAGGTCTGCCCACCTCTTCTGCCATTTGTGGATTTTGTATTTAGATACCACTACCATTGTTGACACTTTCTTTGTCAAAAACAATTAAACTTTCCATAAATCAGGGTATATATCATCAGGTGTTAGTGAATTATTAACATTTGATAAATAATTTCTTCCAGCTTTAATTAAAAGAAATAAAGGGGCACTGAAAAACCACACACTTAGGATAGAAGTATAAGGACTGCTTAAGGCATTTTGTCTGAAGAATGAGAAAGATGTCCAACTTTGAAGGAATCTGTAATCTCTCCTACTTGACATGGCTTATGAGATCTTCTCTGGCCTCAAAGAGTAAACCTGATCATCCCGCCAAGAGTTAGTGGTCCTGAATTTCACATAGAGACAAAAATTGTGGCTTTCGAATACCTAAAACAAAACAAGAACACAATAAAACAAATAATAAAAACAACATCAAATACCCATATTATTGCCTTCACTATTCAAAGGTAAATGCATGAATTTAACTGATGGTTGATATTGAATAGAGCTATTTTTGGAAATAAACAAATACATTTAAAACCGGTACATTTTTAAACTTACTGAAGCAATGAACATTCATTGAAAATAAAAATTTGTAATCATTGCTTGTTCCATTTTATCAGTGACATATAAATACTTCTGAGGATCTATCATTAAAATATATTTTTGAACCCATGTCCTGTGATAAAACCTGAATTCAGGCTTCCTCATTGCTCAACTTGATAATTTCATTATCTGCTTAATTGGGTTCCCCAATTCCATAATGCTGCTCTCTAGCCCACTTTCACCTAGACAGCAAAGAAATCTTTAAAAAATGTGAATCACATCATATCATAGTCCTGCATAAAAATGTTCCCACTGCATTTTGAAACAAACAAATATTCAAACTAACTCCCTAGAACATTACATTAGTTTGCTACAGCTTCCATCAACAAAAGATCACAGACTGGGTGACTGAAACCACAGAAATTTATTTGTTAATAGTCCTGGAGGCTAAAAGTCCAAGATCAAGGTGCCATCAGAGTTGGTTTCCTCTGAGGGCTCTGTGCTTGACTTGTAGATGGCCACCCTCTTACTATCTCTTTTTACAAGGTCATTCTTCTGTGCATACATGCCCCTGGTGTCTCTTCCTTGTCTTATAAGAACATCAGTCATATTAACTTTGAGCCAGACACAGTGGCTTCATTTAATTTACTCACCTCTTTAAAGTCCTTATCTCCAAATGCAGTTTCATTCTGAGCTACTGGAGCTTGGGTGTTCAACATATGGATTTTTAGGGTACACAACTCAGCCTGTAACACAAGTCTCATTAGGCTCTGTATTAATAAATCCCTACTTACATCTCCAACTCCATTTTATGTCACTCATCCACCTTCACTCTGATCTAGCTCATTGATTTTCTTTCAGTTCATAGAACATTCTTTCTTATCTGATCATCCTTACATGTGTTCTTCCTTTTTCCTTTCTTGACTACCCCATTCTTAGCTTTTTGGTCTTATTTTACATGTTATTTCCTCTTAAAAGTTTATCCCAAATGCACAATTAAAAAAAAAAAGGCCTATTTCTCTGTTTATTTCTATTACAGCAAGCCATTTATTTTCTATGTAGTTCTTATAATACACTGTAACCAATTGTTTATTGACTAGTTTAATAGCCCAAAGTCCAAGGATCCTGACTATTTTATTCGCCCCTGTATAATCAACACTGAGAACAATGCCTGATCCTCGATAAGTCTTCAGTAATCATGTATTGAATGAATGATGAAAAATTGTTCATGAATTTTGACACAACAAATAATATATCATAGGCAAATTCAATTTCCATTCTAAATTTATTTCTATTGGATAATTGATAGCCATGATGTTTGCAGTGCTTTGACATTGTATATACAAGCAAATAAAAGTATCAACATACAAAAACTTAAGTGAAGGAATAATTTTATGTTGGATCCTAAATTTCTTATTAAACCTCTTTATTTTCTTAAATAACTATTGCCATTTGAAATATTCCTTGCCATTAAGAAAAAAATCTAAAAATACACCTTAAGGTATATTTCATTATCTGGATCACAGCTGAAATTTTTAGGACTGAGTACAACTGACCTATTCAGACAAACCGAGCATGAGTATTCCCTGTTATTCATACTGACTAAATACGTAAAGATTGAAATAAATTATGTAAATCATTAAATGTTAATATGCCTTCTAGTCGTATCAAAAAATATCTACATCAGTGAAGAAACTAAAAGATGAATAAACAGAACAAAGACTTTATCTTAAGTTGAATACCCAATGTTATAATAAACCAGATATAAAATAAATTCATGCCCTGCCTGAATGCTTTCTCAAATCTATTTGCTTTTGGGACATTATGGTAATGGAAAATATAAATTCCATAATAGTACATCATGTTTTATAAATGTATTAACAGAATAGAAGTCATTTTAACAAAGCTATTATGATGTCTGACATGAATACACTACATTTCTTTCTTCATTCACAGGATTTAGAAAGAAGGTGGTTATAGGCTACAAGGCAGTGTTTTGGAAAATAGTAATAATAAGGAAAATCAAGGTGCATAAAAATAAATTGGAAAGGTAGGGATGAGAAGAGGGAGAGAGAATTAAGTTAGAATATGCTGTTCCGTTAGTACTTATTATCTAGGCACTACTCTTCAGAGAAAAATCTTTGATCAAGATTTCATAGGCAAACTTGGTATAAAGAATATCACTTTATTTTTTTAAGTTAACAGATGTTATTTTTTAGAAAATTTTAGATTTACATAAAAATAAACCAAAAAGTACAGGGATTACTGTATACCCTACGCACACACATACAGAGTTTCACTTATTATTAACATCTTTTAATAAGTAATGAACAATTACTGATACATCATTAGCTAAAATCTACAGTTTACTTATGATTTCCTTGTGTTGACAGTTCTATATGTTTTGGCAAATGCATGAATGTCGTGAATTCACTCTTGCAATATCATACAGAATAGTTTCAATTTAATTGGGGAAATTCCTAGAAGCGTGATTGCTGGGTTGTATAGTGAGACTATATTTAACTTTGTAGGAAAATGTCTTTCAAAGTGGCTGTCTCTTTTTGCGTTCCCAGGAGCAACAAATGAGCTCTTGTTGCTCTGCATCTTCGTCCGCATTTGGTATCGTTGGATTTTTGGATTTCAGACATTTTAATAAGTGAGTAGTGGTACCTTATTATTACTTTAATTTGCAATTCTCTAATGATATATGATGCTGAATATCTCTCTATACGCTTATTGCCATCTGGACATCTTCTTTGGTGTGGTATCTGTTCACATCTTTTGCCCATTTTTTAATTGGATTATTTGTTTTCTTATCATTGAGTTTTAAGAGTTCTTTGTGTGTTTTGGATACTACTCATTTATCAGATTTTTGTCAGACATTTTCAATTTAGACATACGATCTGTTTTGAATTAATCTTTGTGAAAAATGTAAGTAGCTTATTGCCTACATTCATTGATTGATTTTTTGGCATATAGATGTACATTGTTTCAGCACTATTTTTAAGATAATTTATTGTGGTAATATGTATATTTATTTATTATGTATTATATATACTTATGATATATATCATAAAAATGTGCCATTTTAATAGTTTTTAAATGTGTGATTCAGTGACATTAATTACATTCACATTGTTGAGCAATCATCACCACTATCTATTTCCAAACCTTGTTTAATACCCCAACAGAAACTCCATGCCCACTGAGCAATGACTCCCCATTCCTCCTTCTTCCTAGCCCCTGATAACCTTTAATCTACTTTATGACTCTAGGAAATTTCCTAATACAGAAATATCACATAAGTGGAATCCTATAATATCTGTCCTTTTACGTCTGGCTTATTTACCTTAGCATAATGCTTTAAAGATATATTCATGTTGTAGCATATCCAAGAACTTCGTTCCTTTGTATGACTGAATATTATTCCATTGAAGGATAATTTCACAGGGTACAGAATTCTAGTTCAATGGTTTTTTTTCTCTCACTATTTTAACTATTTCACTTCACTCTTTTTGCTTGTGTTATTTCTGAGAAGTTTGATGTAATTCTTATCTTTGTTCCTCCATAGGTAAGATGTTTTTTCCCCTCTGGCTTTTTTCAGGATTTTTTCTTTATCTTTGATTTTCTGTAATTTGAAAATTATATGCCTAGGTGTTGTTTTTTTGGCATTTATCCTGCTTCTTGGTCTCTGAGCTTCTTGGCTCTGTGGTTTGGTGTCAGACATTAATTTAGGGAAATTCTCAGTCATTATTGTTTCAAATATATCTTCTGTTCCTTTCTCTCTTTCTTCTCCTTCTGGTATTCACATTACTTGTTTGTTACACCTTTTGTAATTGTCCCACAATCTTTGGATATTCTGATGGGTTTTTTTAGTCTTTTTTCTCTTTGCTTTTAGAGGATTCTATTGATATATCCTCCGGCTCTGATTTTCTCCTCAGATTGTAGATTGTCTTTTCATTTTCTTGATGATGCCCTTTGATGCAGCTTTTAACCTGATGAAGTCCAATTTACCTATTTTATTGTTGTTGCTCATGCTTTTGATGTCATAACTAAGAATCCATTGCCATAGTCAAGATCATGAAAATATATCCCAATGTTTTCTTCTAAGAAATTTATAGTTTTAGTACTTAAATTTAGTTCATTGATTCATTTTGAATTAATTTGTATATGGGATGGCATAGGGGTTCAATTTTATTTTTTTGCACATGGAAATCTAGTTGTCCCAGCACCATATATTGGAGAGACTATTCTTTCCCCATTGAATGAACTTGATTCTCTTGTCAAAAGTCAATTGACTGTAGATGGAAGGATTTATTTCTTTATTGTCAATTCTATTCCGTTGATCAATATGTCTTTCCTTATGCCAGTACCATGATGTAATGATTGCTATAGCTTTGTAACAAGTTTTGAAACTGAGATAAATGAGTCCTTCAACATTGTTTTTCTTTTTCAAGAATATTTGTCCCTTTGGGGTCACTTGCAGTTCCATCTGATTTTGAGGATTGGCTTTTTCATTTCTGCCAATATATTGACATATTTACAATATTATCTTTCTGTTCATGAACATGGGCTGTCTTTCCATTTAGTTAAGTCATCTTTAATTTCTCTCAGCAGTATTTTGTAGTTTTTCACCTCCTTTGGTAAATTTATTCCTATGCATTTTATATCATTAATGCTGTTATAAATGAAATTACTTTCTTAATTTCCTTTCTGGATTATTCAATGCTGGTGCATAGAATAACAACAGATTTTTGTGTACTGATCTTGTAACCTGAAATTTTACTTAATTGGTTTATTAGCTGTAGTGGCTTTCCTGTGGATTCTTGGGTTCATGTCATTTGTGAACAGAGATAGTTTTACTTCTTCCTTTCCAATTTGAATGTCTTTTATTTTTATTTATATTTTTTATTGCTTCTGGCTAGAACTGCTAGTAAAATGTCGAATGACAGTGATGAACATGGGCATCCTTGTCTTATTCCCCAATCTTAGGAAGAAAGCTTTCAGTCTTTCACCATTGGGTGTGATGTTAGTTGTGGGTAAATGCCATCTATCATGTTAAGGAAACTCCTTCCTATGCTTAGTTTTTTGAGTACTTTTTATCATGAAAGGGTGTTGGGTTTGGTCAAATGCATTTTCTGCCTCAATTGATATGACCATGTAGATTATTTTCTTTCATTCTATTAATGTGGTGCATTACATTGATCAAGTTTCTTATGTTGAACCAATCTTGCATTCCTGGGATAAATACCACTAGGTCATGGTGTATAATCTTCAGTATATAATCCTTTCAATATACTGCTGGATTAAGTTTGCTAGTATTTCATTGAAGATATTTGCATATACATTCATAATGGATATTGGTCTGTAATTTTCTTTTCTAGTAATGTCTTTACCTGGCTTTGGAATCAGGGAAAAGCTGGTCTCGCTGGTCTTTTATTTTTGTAAGATTTTGAGAAAGATTGGTGTTAATTCTTCTTTAAATGTTTGATAGAATTCACCAGTGAAGCCATCTGATCCTGAACTGTGCCTTGTTGGAAGGTTTTTGATTACTGATTTAAACTCCTTACTTGTTACGCATCTGTTCATATTTTCTATTTCTTTTTGAATAAATTTAGGTGATTTGTGAGTTTCTAGGGATTTGTCAATTTCATCTATATTAGTTTATTTGCTGACATATAATTGTTCAAGTATCCTCTTATATCTTTTTTTTTAAGAGGTTATTAGTAACGTCTCCACTTTAATTTCTGACTTTAGTTACAGTTATCTGCATATTTTCTCTCTTTTTCTTTTGTTAGTCTACAAAAGGTTTGTCAATTTTGTTGATTTTTTTAAAGAATTAACTTTTGATTTTATTTATTCTTTGTGTTGGCTTTTCTTTTTCTGTTCTATACCTTGTTATCTCTATTCCAAAATTTGTTATTTTCATTATTTCTGACAGTTTTGGTTTTAGCTTGATCTTCTTTTTCTAGGACTTTAAAATATAAAGTTAGGTCATTGATTTAAGACCTTTCTCTGTTTTAAATATAGGTCTTTTACTGCTGTAAATTTCCCTCTGATCACTGCTTTTGCTGCATTCCATGTTTGGTATGTTGTGATTTTGTTTTCATTCATATCTAAGTATTTTATAATCTCCCTTGTGATTTACTCTTTGGCCCAATGGTTGCTAAGAGCGTGTTTAATTTTCATATGTTTGTATACTTTTCCATTTTCATTCTGTTATTGATTTCTAGCTTTATTCCATTGTGGTTGAAGAAGATACTTCATATGATTTGTATAACCATACTTATTGAGACTTGTTTTGTGGCCTACATATAGTCTGTTTTGGAGGACATTCTATGTGCATTTGAGAAGAATACATATTTAGCTATTGTTGGGTGGATTATTCTGTATATGTCTGTTAGGTCCAATTGGTTTACGATGTCTTTCAAGTCTCTACTTTCTTATTGGTTTTCTATCTGGTTGTTCTATCTATTATTGAATGTGAGGTACTGAAGTATCTAACTATTATTGTAGAAGTGTCTATTTCTCCCTTTTATTTGGTCAAAGCTTGCTTCCTATATTTTAGGGCTCTTTTGTCTGGAATATATGTTTATAATTGTCTATCTTCTTGATAAATTGTCTTTTATAACAAACTTCCTTGTCTCTTATTACAGATTTTAATTAATGTCTACCTCGCTTCATATTAGTATAGCCACCCCAGCTACCTTTGCTTAATATGTGCTTGGAATATCTTTTTTCATTCTGTTGTTTCTTTTTTTTTTTGTGAGGAAGACCAGCCCTGAGCTAACATCCGTTGCTAATCCTCCTCTTTTTGCTGAGGAAGACTGGCCCTGGGCTAACATCCGTGCCCATCTTCCTCTACTGTATATGGGATGCCACCACAACATGGCTGACAAGCAGTGCGTCAGCAGGCACCCAGGATCCGAACCCACGAACCCAGGAACCCACGAACCCTGAGCTGCCAAGGGCGAACTAAACCGCTGCACCACTGGGCCTGTCCCCTTCATTCTGTTGCTTTTAAACTATGTGTGTCTTTGGATCAAAAGTGAGTCTCTTGTAAATAACATATGTTTGGATCTTTTTAAAATCCATTCTGGCAATCTTTGTCTATTGTTTAAAGAGTTTAATCAATTTATATTACAGTGATTAATAATAAGGAAAGGTTTCTGCTAATTGGCAGTTGTTTTCTCTGTCTTATACTTTTTGTGTGTGTTTCATTTCCTCCATTACCACCTCTTTTTGTTTAATTGATTCTTTTGTAGTGAAATAACTATGAATTAGAAGACTTAATATGGTTAAGATGACAATACTATCCAGAGAAATCTCCAGATTCATGCAATATTATCAAAATCTCAATGACATTTTTGGCAGAAATTTAAATACGTATCCTAATATTCATGTGGAATTGCAATGGGCCCTGCACAGCCAAAACAATCTTGGAAAGAACAAAATTGGAGGTCTCACATTTATTGACTTTGGAATTTAATATAAAGCTACAGTAATTAAAATAGTATGGTACTGTCATAAGGGTAGATATATAGACCAGTGGAATAGAATAGAAAGCCTAGATATAAACCCTCACATACATGGCCAATTGATTTTCAACAAAGTTACCAAGACTATTCAATGGGGAAAGGATAGTCTTTTCAACAAATGGTGCTAGGAAAACTGGATATCCACACGCAAAAGAATGAAGTCGATTTTTACCTTATAACTTATGCAAAATTTAACTCAAAATGGATTAACAACCTAAAAATAAAAGCTAAAACTATCAAACTCTTGGAAGAAAATATGGGGAAAAATCTTCATGACATTGAATTTGGCACTAATTTCTTGGATATGACACCAGAAGCACAGGCAATAAAAGTAAAAATAGATAAACTAGACTTTATGAATATTTAAAACTTCAGTACATAAAAGTATACAATCAACAGTAAGAAAAAATGGGAAAATATATTTATAAACCATATATCTGATAAAGGATTAATACCCTGAATATAAAAAGAATCCCTACAATATAGTAACAGAAAAACAAAATAACCCAATTCAAAAATAGCAAAAGAACTTGAATAGACATTTCTCCAAAAAAGATATACAAATGGCCAATTAGCACATGAAAAGGTACTCAACATCACTAGGCATTAAGGAAAGGCAGTACAAAACAACAATGAGATATAATTTCACATCTATTAGGATAGCTATAATCTCCAAAACTGATAAAAGTTGTCAAAGGGAAGATTCAAGAAGCAATAAGACATTCATGAAAATGCGTTGGTCTAAGTGCTTTAATGATTATCTTGGTGAAGAAACATGTAATTGGAGAAAGCAAAGCCTTAAAATTAAATAATTGAAAGAACATGGAATTGGTTCAAGAATGGACATATAAAAATAGAAAGAAAACAGAGTTAAATAAACTGTCTCACACACACATGGTCAACTGATTCATGACATAACTGCCACCATATTGTAGTGAAGAAAAGATGATCTTTTCAATTAATGATGCGGGGTCAATGAGAAATCCATCTGGAAAAAAAAATTTACTTTATCTCCTAACTGAAACAATGAGCAAAATCAATTCTGTGAAATCATAGATTTAAGGTGAAAGATCAAAGGATAGCTTTCCAGAAGATAATACAGGGAAATGTCTTCATTTGTTTAGCTTAAACAAATATTTCTTAAACAAGATACATTAACCATGAAGTAAATGCTTTCTAAATTGGACTTCATCAAAATTAGGGAATGAATATTTGCAATTCACATGCCAAAAATAGTTTTAAATGAAATACTTGATCACTTAACAATCAAGAAAAACTAAGACCTCGAATTAAAAGATAAGCAAAATAACTAAAGAGGCACATCACACAAAAAAGAACATCCAAATGGCCAACAAGCTTATGAGAAGGAATTCAACATCATTAGTCTTTGGACAAGTGCTAATTAAAACCACAATATGATACCAACAAACACACACTAGAATGCATAAAAAAAAGAAGACCGACAAGACAAAGAATAAAATATTACTATTTTTCTAGAAAAGACCAATATCTTTTTTGGATACAGCAAGTACTAACCACCAGAAACAGCCTTAAAAACTCCCCACTCAGTCAAAGAAAACTTTTGAAAGCCAATCAGTGACAGCCCCATGTTTCTGGAAGTCACTTGGTCAACAAGAGCTTCATTCCACACATCATGATTCCATGACTAAAGTTCAATCAATCACTAAACATACCACTTCTGAAAGTTCACAAACACCCTGAACTCCAGTTCTAAAATTCCTGTATCAGATTGAAAGTTTGTCATATTTAGAGACTCTGAAACTTAAAAGCATAACCCTCCTTTGGTTTTCAAGAAACATATTCCACTTTTGGTTTCAGATATTGAGTGGTAAGCTCATCTTTTGAACATCTGAATATGAGCAAGGATGATGAACAATTAGAATTGTCATGCATATCTGGTAGGATATTAAAGGGGAGTAACCACTTTGGGTAAACATTCGGAAGTATCTAAAACTGAAAATATGCTTACTTTTGACCCAGTAATTCTAATATTGTATATTAAAAATAGTTATGATTATATAGTAGAGGTTTTGCCATCTTTATTCATTATAGCCAAAATTGGAAGCAATTCAAATGTCAATGAAGAGAATAGTGGATATTTAGATTATGATAGATTCAAATAATGGGACACAATTCAGCAAACAAAATGAGCTAGTTACTTCTGTTAACAACAATTTGGACAAATTATCACGGATATCACACTGAGAAAGGGAAGGCAGACTTAACAAAGTACATGTGGTATGATTTCATTTATGCAAACTTCAAAAATCAATAGAATTCAGAAGGGTGGTTATCTTTGAGACTGTATGTTGGGAAGGATGAGGCAAGATTGAGGCTCCTGGAGTTCAGGCAAAAGTCTATAGCTTGATTTGGGTGGTGAATACCAGGGTATGTACAGTTGTAAAATTTGAGTTCCATGCTTAATATTTGTGCATCATTCTAAATGTATGTTGTTCTGAAAAAATATATAGTTAAGGGGGAAAAAGAAGAATTACTATGAAACCGAACCAAACTAAATAGAAAGAAAAATCATACCAAATTATTTCACAGTGGAACTAATGCAAACCAAAGATACAGAGAATTATTAAAAATAGTCACTAGAAAAAGATACTCTACCTTCAAAATCAAATATGAAACTGACACCTGACTTTTATAAGTTAAACTTGGGTCAATGCTCCATTGATCTCTTTGCTTTCATAAGCACCAACTCTAACCAGCAACCCATCAAAAAAGTTCATGCTCCTGGCATTGGTGTTAGCTCACATCTGTATTTAAAAGTCTTTGAAATACTTGGATATCCTCTCTTCCCTTTGGCTATTACCCTGCCAAATAGCTAGAAATACCTTTACAGAGAATTGATGGGCTATGTATTGAAATTTTTTGCAGTATTATTGGCCCTATTCAAAGGGACCCAGCCTCCAGCCATTGAGTTTGTATCTATGAAGTGGCTCAGATGACAACATTGAGCAAGAGACCAAAATTTTCCACTGGGGTGGCTGATAATATCTTTCCATTTTTTCTTATTCTACAAGTTAAGCAAAATTTTAGTCATCTGACCAACTATCTTGGCCCTGAAAGTTGATTTACTAATTAATGCCAGAGCTCCCTCCGAGTCAAGGCCTCCTGAATGCCACTTCCTTGTTGCTTAAATTATGCTGCTTTGCATGGTTAAAAAGACAATTGACCTCTACAATCTGAGATTCTAGGAGCCCCACTAATATAAAGCATTCCAACTCCAGGACAGCAGCCTCCTTTGTCATTCAGGTCTCCAAGGAACAAGTGCTACCAAGCTTCTCAAAGAAGCAATTGTCCCCATCACCAGGGCATTTCCAATGGCCTGAATCTATTAATATTCTTCTGGCATTTTTTTTTCTTTTTTTCTATATCTAATGATGTCTTCCTATTAGTATGAAAATATGATTGGAACTTAACAAAGATCATTGTCAGACTGAGGAAACTATTTTTTTTTAAATTTCAAAAGAATGCTAAATTTTCTACTACCAGGAGATCATGACCTGATTTTGAACTTATTCCTTTCTATCTGATAACTGATTCAAGGATGTCACTATTAGAATACTCACATAATGTTGAATTTGGGAGGCCCTATTGTCTTACATTGGTAGTCTAGTGGTTAAGATTTGGCGCTCTCACTGCTGCAGCTGATTTTGTTTCCCAGTCAGGGAACTACATCACCCATCTGTGGGTTGTCATATTGTGGCTGTGTGTTGCTGTGATGCTGAAAGCTATGTCACTGGTATGTCAAATATCAGCAGGGTCACTCAGCGGAGCTTCCAGACTAAGACAGACTAGGAAGAAGGACCTGGCCACCCACTTTTGAAAAAATTGGCCATGAAAAGCAGTGGAGCATTTTCTAGTATAGCACTGGAAGGTGAGAGGATGGTGCAAAAAGACAGGGCAGGGTTCCACTCTGCTGTCGACAGGATCACCAGGAATCAGAATCACCTCGATGGCACTAACGACAAATTGTCTTGCATTTATAAATCTTTTCTATGAAAGATACTGTGCCAAGTTCACGAATCTTTTTCTGGCTAGATTGTTTAGTTTCCTTAATTTCATTTTGACAGACAGTATGCATGTAACTCAATAATACCCATTTCTTGCCGCTACTGTAGTTCAAAGAAATGCACTTGGAAGGATATGTTTTACCATTGAAATGCGTTTTGCTCTTGCTTGCTCTAGGAGCTTTCTAAAAAATTGTGCCTGTTATAAATTGAATAATATTTAAGAGTTGGGTGGCAAATTGACCTTTCTTTGGGGACATTATCCATGCTCTTTGGAAATAACCTCTACAGAAAAAGAGTTGAACAGCTAATTTGACTTCTTGTGAATACTATTTACACATAAATCAAATATCCCAGCTTCAAATATGTCTTTTTCTTATTTCATGTGCTCAGTTTAGACTGAAAAGTAGTCATTCATGGAAACAAATTTATACCCTAAAAAAAAAATAGCTCTGTGAAGCTAACACAGTTTTTCCACAGAAACAAACACAAGAAACAAAAGGCAATTTATACAAAGTCATTTTCAAGTTACTTAAAGTGTATTTGCTTGGTGTACAAGAGAATTGTTTTGCTAATTAACATGGTTGCTAATTCTTGAGACTATTTTCTTTTAGTTATTACATGTATTTTTTCTCATATGTGCTTCTATTGACCTCTTTTTTATCTTAAATACATATGTAAGCTGCTTTTTAAAAAAAGTAAAATAATTCTAAAGTTTGAGCCGTTAATCTATGTAATGCTTTTCAACAAATACGAGGAGTAACTAACAAATGTTTTGTTGTCTTGTTTAAGTTTTACTCTGAAATATACTCAGAGCTCCTCCATTAAATACAAATTTAGATAGAAATTCAGTAAAAAATAATTGCTGATGAAAACTTTAGAAATCATACCTTGATTTTTTTGCGTGGGGCGAGGAAGACTTTTAACTGATAGATTTAATTGAAATAATATCTTGTTCTGATGAATTCCGAATCAAAACAAATCTAACTATTATTTTAAGTCATTTTATCATTTTCCATGGCATTTTTTTCCTGCTTATTTACAAATGTAGAAATTCAGATTTGTGTTCATGGATGCACTTTATTCAACGAGATAAAAAAATTTATGTATATAAGAAGCACATAAGTAGCAGCTGGCAAATTATAAGGTGATGACTAATAAACCTACTAAAAGTGATAACTTGGATCTCACAACAAAAATTTCTCATCAAATGATTTTAGTTCTTTGAAAAATCTTAACATCAATTTATATAAAATACTCTTTCAGTTAGCATTCCTGCTTATTTTTCTATGATCCACGCTAGCTTCCTAAACTAGTTTTGCTGAGAAACTACTATTTCAAAGGCAATATTCACAAAATGATGTCTCCATCTTTTTGTCAAAAACTTATCCTTAATAAAAAAAAATTAAACTGTGGTGAAAATCATACCTATTGTAGTACTTCTCTTACCACTTCTTTATACCACTGAGAAAAATATTTAAATACTTTATGGTTCTATTTTAATATTTATAATACAGGAATGATGCATATCTGAAGCGGTGTGCTGATAAATGTCTAAACCTTGGCTCTTGATTGGGGGAGATGGATTTATAGTGTTTGGCAATTTTGTGGTATAAATGACACTACCGAAAAGAGAATTGGAAAGAGATATATATAGCAGGCTCTTGCAAGCTGGTGCAAGATGCCTCTAGCACACCTCTCTCTTCCTCAAAGAGGAGTTGTGAGGGAAATGTATAGTAATTTTTCTCAAAGAATTTTGCATATGATGATGTTACACAATTTATTATAGTTTAGACATTCTACAACTCAAAATTATAGACTCTTTTAATCTTAATTATTCACAGTTTTGCTTATTTGTTGATTCTATGGCTTGAAAGGCCCCCCTGACTATGTTTTCTTAGGACATCATTGAGCTTTCATGAGGTAGTTTATTGGTACTGATCGGGATTGCAGGAATGGAGAGGAGTTGAGTAATCAAAATGGAAATGAAGTTAAGAAATTTCTGCTAATGAAGGATGGTAGTATAACCTCAAGGCAGCACAACAAAAGAAGTAAGGGAGATCTACTCTTTCATTAAGAATTCTATCATATGAAAAATGAAAACTAGGACAGGTATAGAATATGAAGTTTAATGTAATACTTTGACTTTACCCAATTATGCCAGTGGGTTAAACAGTATATATTCCTTTTTCATCTGGCTAGGCCTGACTTCAGAAAGGCAGGCAGTTGGAAAGGAAACATGGATGTGTAGTGGGAGAGAACAAGGAAAAGTTGAAACCTGTAAGACAAAGCTCTCTCACTGCCTCTAAACTGCCAACCTTGGCAATATAGATGACCTGCAGGAGAAGTTGAACACTTTCCTCATGAACTAAGTAAGCACCTGGTCCAGGAGTTGGAGAAGCCAAATGAGGAGATGAGGGTTCTTGAGGAGCTCCAGACACAGATGCTGTTGCAAACCAACAGAGTGAGCTTGCATTTCAGCAAAAAGTTTCTGAGCAACAACAGGATCTGGTAACTGTACCCACCTTCCAAATATGGTTGCTGCTTCACTTCTGCTTTCCAAAGCTCATGCAAGTTCACTTGGCTCGTGTTCACCAAGAACAATATATGGAAGGTGATTCTTTGAGAATAAACATTTACCTATACAACCTAAAATTTTCTCAGAATGTAAGTGGCTCTCAGATGATCTTGTCCATTGATAACATTCTGACAAGAAGGATAAGGAAGGGTAGGAAGCAAGGGTAAAATCCCAAAGTGTGACATAGCTTGTAAGGATAGCATGACAACAAGTCAGGGGTCAGACTACTTCGATTCTTAGGCCTCTGATCCTGTCCACTGATTCACAATTGAGTTGTCTTGATATCCACCAGTCTGCTTCTCCCATCTCCAGCTTCCAGAATCAATTTTAATCTAAAGCAGTTGGTTCTTAATTCTTTCCAGATCAGCAGTCCTTGAGAAGTCCTGCACTAAATCTCTACCCAAATAATGATGATTGTGATTAACGGTATCAATTAGATTTTCTTCTCTTGAGTAGAACAAGATATAGGTTAGTCATTTACTTAACTTTAAGTAGAGAAAGAAGCTAAAAGTCACAAAGAGAATGCAATAACAAAGCAATAGAAGCCTTGTACAAGTGGAATCCATGAATAAACAGAAATAACAAGAAAACAGAAGATTTAAGCAGGGAGAACACTCCTGATTGATAACCGTAACTGATAGATTATCTGCTAACCAACTGTTGCTTTTATCTGCATGTCTAGAGCAGAAGGCACATGTATCATGAATAGGCATTACAAATGAATGGCTAATTTAAGGCCTTGTGAATATTTGGGGCCTCATGTGTTTTGTGAGTGCTTGATGCATACTTAGTTCTTTTCTTCTTCCCTATGTTCATCATGCATACAAGTTACTTATTTTGCCTTTCCTAGTATATTTTATAAGCTGTTTGATTCTATTCCTGGCATCTCCTATTTTCTATTTTAGAACTGAATAGTCTTAAATAATATAGCAAATATATATTCCAAACATATAGATTTGTTTTCTATTTGACACCAATTATGTATTAAAAGACATTTTTTTCCATCAGAGAAGAAAAGAATCTTTAAAAGAACAAAATCATATTTAGTTCTTGGTCGTAGTAAACATGGTGTTTAAGAGAATGCTTTATTATAACGACTATATTTAAAAATGGGGAAGTGGAGAGGCATTTCCAGAATGGTAGCCTAAGTGTCTCTATAAAGCCGCTCTTCCATAAAAGCAATTTGAGCACTGGGAAAATTGCCAAAATCAACATTTTCAGACCTCTACAAATTAATCAAAGGCTTTAAACAATCTGAGGAGTGTTTCTTCAAGAAAAGTAGCTGACTCCTAGTAGAAACAGAGAGTTTTGTGGCATTTTAACTTGCCTCATTACCATCCCCCTCTCTCCAGATCTGTGTTAGCCTTAAAAAGTAGCATTCTTATACCCATGGCTACTATGAAAACAAGTAGCCTAACAGCCACAGGAGGTGACAGAATGGGTTTGTAGCTCCCCAAACCCCATTCCCAGATAACTATTTGATCTGTCTGGAATCACTGAAAAAAAAAAACCCATTGTCTTTATTTGACCTGACTCAGAGCTCCTTCAATGAGAAATCCTATTCCCAAAGCATTTGCTGAAAATAGTTAGCCTGAAGTTATTTAACATTACAAATGCCTTAGATGGTGATGCTAGCTTTGACAAACAAAAGGCTGGCTACAATACTTAAAAAGAAAATGTATGGAATGAGATGTCCATAGGGAGCTTTGGAAAGCTCTGAAATATTCTTTGGGATGTAGAAGGCTATATGCATGTGCAGACTGTATTCATGCCCAGTAAAGACCTGAGAAAGCCCTAATCTCTTATCTCTGGCTGATCTCAAGGCTCTTGGCAAGCACAAAGTGGAGGTTGAAATAGAGTTATAGACAGCTGGAGTCTTGAATGCGTGCCACACCACAACCACACAGAGCCCCTTGGCAAAGGGTGGGAGATATACTGTTCAAAGGCATTTAACCATTACCTGATGAATCACATAATCTAGCAGGAACTTCGGATGCTGCACGTGACAAAAAATACAGACATTGCAGAACAAGTCCAGGAAAATCATTAAACAAACAAGTAACAGCAATAGCAACACAAACAGCAGTAACAACAAATCCTGTTGATAGCTTATTCTAGTTTCTGGAGTTGCCATATATATATATTTTTTAATGTCTGGTTTTCAACAACAACAAAATATGAAATATACAAAGAAACAGGTTATATAATCCATAAACCTGAAAACAAAAACTGAAAAAGCTATCCCTGATGAAGGCCATATGTTGGAATTATTAAAACACAGTATTTAAATCAGGTATATAAATAGCTTCAAATGGCTATAGGAAATTATGTTCAAACAATTAAAAGATAGCATGAGAACAATGTCCTCCCAAACAAATAATTGAAATTAAAAGTTAGAAATTATTTAAAATAAACAAATAAGAAATCTGGAGGTGAAAAAGAGTAGAATAACTAAAATTAGAAAATCACCACAGTAGATGTGACCTTGCAGAAGAGAAAATCAGTGAATTTAAAGATACATCAATTGAGAATATTTAGTCTGAGGAACAGAAAGGAAAAGAATGAGTAAAAATGAGTAGTCTTTTAGAGATATATGAGATATCATCAAGTGTACCAACATCCACATAATGGGAGTTCTAGACATAGAAAAGATAGATAGAGAAAGAAAAAATATTTAAAAAATAATGGCTGAAAACTTTATATACATAGAGAGAGACAGACAGACAGAGTGGTAAATATATATATATATATACATATATATATGTATATTTATTTATAAAAATTTTACATCAAAGGAGCTCAAGGAGAGTAAATTCAAAGAGATCCACCCTTACACACATCATAGTCAAACAGTAGAAAACCAAAGACAAAGAAAGAATGATTTATCATATCTAAGGTGACATCAATAAGGTTTATAGCTGACTTCTCATAGGAAACCATGGAGGCCAGAAAGCAGTGGGGTAACACATTCAAGCTGGTAAAAAAAAAAGAACAAAAAAACTGTCAATCACAAACTCTATATCCAGGAAAACATTCCTTCAAAAATGAATGAAAAATTAAGACAAATCAAATCAGAAAGAAAACATGACAGGAGACTTTCCCTGTAAGTTCTAACAGAGGTCATTCAGGCTGAAATAAAAGGACACTAGAAAAACTTGAATTATCATGAAGAAGTAAGGATTACTGGTAAACTACACATATAAATATAAAAGACAGTATAAATGTATTTTTACTTGGAACACTTTTCTTTTTCTATGTGATTTTTAAAAAACTGCATAAGGTAATAATTATAAGACTCTGTTTGGGGGCATATAATATATAAAGTTATAGTTGGTATGATAATTGTAGCACAAAGGAGGGAGAAGGGAATGAAGCTAAATTGGAACAAAGTTTTTGTATATTATTGAAATTAAGTTGGTATCAATTTGGACTAGATTGTTTTAAGTGAAGATGTTAATTGTAATCCAAAGTAAAACGACTATGAAAATAATTTTAAAAATATGGTACAATAGAAAAGACCTATTTAAAACAAAAGAAGGCAATAAAGGAGAAATGGAGAAACAAAAACCCCCTAAGACATGTGAAAGAAAATAGCAAAGTGGTTAGTATAAATCTTAGGTTATCAGAAATCACTTTAAACATAAACAAACACTTCAATCAAAAAGCAGAGATTTTCCAATAATATTAAAAATAAAAAACAAGATTGGACCATATGCTGCCTATTAGAGATAGATTTTATTTTCAAAGATACAGTTAGGTTGAAAATAAAAGTATAGAAAATGTTATACCATACAAAAAGCAACTATAACAGAGTTTTTTAAAACAACAACAATCATTTATTTAGCTGAAATCTACATTTTTGGCAGGGGTCAACAGAGAAGGCTTGTCACTGTCCATACAGCATCAGCTGCGGTGCCTTGATGGAGGGTTCACTTCCAAGATGGCTCACTCATATGGCTGGCAAGTTGGGGATGACTACCGGCAGGAGGTCAACCATGGCTGTGGGCTGGGGCCTCAGTTCCTGTCCGTATGGGTCTCTCCACAGGCTGCTTTCCAAGAACAAGCTGATATCAGGAGAAAAAAGGCTTTACAATGAAAAATATTACTAAGAATAAGGATGGATATTTTGTAAAAGTCAAAAGATTCATTTATCAGGAAAACATAACAATCATAAAGATGTACAGATTAAAAACAAAGCTGCGCGATAAATGAGGCAGAAGCTAACATAAAAGGGAGAAATGATTGAATAATAATAGCTGGAGAGTTCAGTAACCCATTTTCAATAATGGATAGATAAACTAGGCAGAATACCAATAATGATATAAAAGACTTGAACAAAACCGTAGACTCAGAACTGAAATACATCTAGAAAACACTCCATCCAACAAAAGCAGAATTTTTCAAGGGCATGTGAAACATTCTCCAGGGAGACCATATGTTAGCCCATAAACAAATATCAATAAATTTAAAATGATTGAAATCATGCAAAGTATTTTCTAAAACCACAATGCAATGAAATTAAAAGTCAATAACAAAAGGAAATTTGGAGTATTCACAAATATGTGGAAACTATGCAACATACTCCAAAATAATCAATAAACCACAGAAGAAATCATGAGGGAAATTAAAAAAATTTTTTTTTCATTTTCTACTATGTGTTATACTATAATGATAGTTACATGTCATAAATTTGTCCAAAGCCATAGCATGTACAACCCATAGTGAACCCTAATGTAAACTATAGACTCTGGGTGATAACCTGTCAATGTACATTCATCAATTGTAACAAATATACCACTCTGGTGGGTATGTTGATAATAAGGGACGCCATGCATGTGTGGAGGCAGGGAGTACAGGTGAAATCTCTGTACCTTCCTCTCAATTTTGCTGTGAACCTAAAACTGCTCTAACAAATAAACTCTATTAAAAATAATTTGAAATGAATGAAAATGAAAGCACAACATACCAAATCTTAAAGGATGCAGGTAATGTAGTGCTAAGAGGATAATTTATACCTTTAAATACGTACTTTAAAAAATAAAATAAAACTTCAAATCAATAGCATAATATTCCACCTTAAGAAACAGGAAAAAGAAGAGCAACCTAAACCCAAAGCTAGCAGAAGGAAAAAAATAATAAACATTAAAGTGAAAATAATAGAAATGGTACATAGAAAAACAATAGAGAAAAATTAACGAAATCCAAATTGTGTTCTCTGAAAAATCAACAAATTTGACAAATCTTTAGTTACATTGATCAAGAAAAAAGAAAAAAGACTCTAAATAATAAAATCTGGAATGACAGAGGAAACACAACTGATGGCATCATAGAATTAAAAGGATTGGAATGGGCTACTATAAACTACTGTATGCCAACAAATTATATAATATTGAAAACTGACAAATTCCTAGAAAGATACAAACTACCAATAAGTGTTAAGAAGAAATAGAAATTTTAAATATATCTATAACAAGCAAAGGCACTAAATGAGCAATTTGAAAACTCCTCACAAAGCCTAGACACAGAAGGTTTCATTGGTGAATTTTACTAAATGTTAAAAGAAGAATTAGTACCAATCCTTCATAAATTCTTCCCAAAAAATACAAGAGGAAGAAATACTTTATATTTTATTCTGTGAGGTCAGTAACAGCTTAGTACCAAACCAGACAAATACATGACAAGAAAGAAAAACGGTAAACTAATATCTCTTATGAACAAAGACAGAAAAATTCTCAATGAATAGCAGCTAACTGAACTCAGAAACACAAAGAGTATATACATAATGACCAAGTGGGATTTAGTCTGGGAATGAAAGGTTGGTTTAACATCCAAGAATCAATCAATGTCATATACCATATCAATAGACTAATGACCAAAAATAACAAACACGTGATCATTTCAATAGACACAGAAAATACATTTGTGAAATCCAGTATCTTTTCATGATAAAAATATTCTATGACCCAGAAATAGAAAGAAACTCCTTAAAGGAACTCTATAAAGTACATCTATGAAAACATACATGCCTAACATCATGTTTAATGGTGAAAAACTCAATGCTTTTCATGTAATATCAGGAACAAAGATGTCTGATTTTGGTGCTTCTATTCAACATTTGAGTAGAGATTCTAGAACTGGCAATTAGGCAAAAAAAAAAAAAAAAAAAGAAAGAAAGGCATCCAGATTAGTAAGGAAGTAGTAAAAGTATCTCTACTCACAGGTAGCATAATCTTGTATATAATAAACCCTAGGGAGTCAAAAAAACCCCACACTATTAGAACTAATAAATGAGTTTGGCAAGGTTGCAGAGTGCAATATCAGTATACAAAAATTAATTATATTATACTTGCAATGAACAACTGAAAATCAAAATTAAGAATACAATTCCATTTAAAATAGCAACAAAAAGAAAAAGTACAAAAGCATAAATTTAACAAAAGAAGTGCAAGTTTTGTACACTGAAAACTACAAAATATTTTTAAGGAAATTTAGATATGCCATGTTTATAAGTTGGAATACTTAGTATCATTAAATTGGAAATATTCCCTAAATTTATCTACAAATTCAACTCAATTCCATTGAAAATTCTAGTTCCCTTTCTTTTTTTTAGAAAATTACAATTATTAAAATCATTATTTAACTCTATAAGGTGCTAATGAGCTTTTTATCAAGTCAAGCATTCACAAAGCCTAATAATCTACTACATATTAAATACTAAAAAGAGTCTTTTTGTTCTTGCTGTCAATGAATCGATGAATTCTCTGTGTGTGGGGGGGGCAGAGAGTGGATGAGTTTGGGTTAAAAATAAGTATTCTTATACTACAAAGCACACTCTACATTTAGAAATCTTTTTAATAATTAACTTTAAAGGGCCAGCCAATTGGCGTAGCAGTTAAGTTCCTGCATTCGGCTTCGGTGGCCCAGGGTTCGCCGGTTTGGATCTTGGGTGCGGACCTACCCACCACTCATCAAGCCATGCTGAGGAGGTGTCCCACGTAGAAGAACTACAACTGTACAACTATGATATACAGCTATGTACTGGGGCTTTAGAGAGAAAAAAGAAAAGGAGGAAGATTGGCACTAGATGTTAGCTCAGGGCCAATCTTCCTCAAAAAAACAAAACAAAACACTATCATTAAAAAATAATAATAATAATTAACTTTGAAAAATATAAGTTGTGAAAATTTCCTGTCTTCATTTAATTAATCTTTTTTTTTTTTTTTTTTGTGGGGAAGACCAGCCCTGAGCTAACATCCGTTGCCAATCCCCTCCTTTTTGCTGAGGAAGACTGGCCCTGGGCTAACATCCGTGCCCATCTTCCTCCACTTTATATGGGACGCTGCCACGGCATGGCTGACAGGCAGTGCGTCGGCGGGCGGCCGGGATCCGAACTTGCAAACCCTGGGCTGCCAAGCGCGGACTAAAGCGCTGCGCCGCCAGGCGGCCCCTTCATTTAATTAATCTTATGTTTGCTGTATAGAAATAAAATTTATTTGAAATATTTATCTGCAGTAAAACAATTTTCACTTGAGATCATCAGGAATCAGAGTGTTTCTTTCATCTGTGTCTGACAAAGAAGGATGCAATCAATTTATTTTATCTCTGATAGAAGAAAGGGAGAGATTAAAAGAAACACATTTTTAAAATTTCTGTTTTGTTTTATTATGTTTTAGAGCACAGTAATTTTTTTTTTTTTTTTTTGCTTGAGGAAGATTAGCCCTGAGCTAACATCTGTTGCATTCTTCCTCTATTTTACATGTGGTTTCCCACCACAGCATGGCCAACAAGTGGTTTATGTCCACACCCGGGATCCAAACCCATGAACCCCGGCCACTGAAGCAGAGTGTGCTGAAATCAACCACTAAGCCCCAGGGCTGGTCCAGTACAGTTTTTTTTATAGCTATAGTGTGTAGTAGTTTCATAAGAGTAGATATGCCTTTTAATACTTACATTGAATGGAGTTCTCCAGTGAAGAAATATTTCCTCCACTATACATGGAATTATAATGAAACACTTCAAATAGGGATTATGAAAAATATTTAATGTGTTCTTTATGAAGATTATATCTTCTTACATTAAGAAAATTATAGCAAAATGTTCCCAGTTAAATTACTTAGATGTTTCATCAGAAAGGTTATGCAAAATGGAAAAGTTTCTTGAATGGAAATAAAATGTCAGTCAAATGGAAATTAATGGTATTTAGCAAGGTATTTTTCATAAAAATTATGAAATGATACATTGATTTAGAATAAGAATAAGATTGGAGTACACTATTTTTATTAGGTGTTAATGATCTGAAGAAAAAATACTGGTAAATATTGACACATATTTACAATAAAATATCAAAGAAATTCAAGCCTGAACCATTCAGAATCTTAAGCTCAGTAGACAACATGAGAAAGGCATCCAGTCACTAGTTGTGATGGTTAATTTTATGTGTCAACTTGCTTGGGTCACTGGGTTCCCAGAAATTTGGTTAAACATTATTCTGGGTATATCTATGAGGGTGTTTCTGGATGAGATCAACCTTTGATTTGGTAGACTGAGTAAAGCAGATTGTCCTCCCTAAAATGGGTGGGCCTCGTCCAAACTGTTGAAGACCTAAATAGAACAAAAAGGTGGAATAAGGGTAAAGTCACTTCCTCTGCCTGACTCTCTTCAAGCTGAAACATTGGTCTTCTCTTGCCTTTGGACTCAGACTAGAACTGTACCATTGATTCTCTTGAGTCTCCAAATGCAGCTTGCTAAATGCAGATCTTGGGGCTTCTTAGCCTCCATAATCATGTGAGCCAATTTCTTACATTTTATTAAAGTATATGATGTAACAATTATATTGTTATAATATATAATACATGTAATTATATATAACATAAAATTATATACATAATATATTATGTGTGTATGTGTGTATCCTTGTATAAATATTTTTATCTCCTTTTGCTTTTGTTTCTCTAGAGAACCCAGAGTAATAGACTAGAGTGTTAAAAGTATGTAGCAAGGGCCCATCTATGAGACAGAACCAATCTAGTAAAATTAGATACAAGATAAAAAAAAAACACAGTTAAGTCTGGTAGCAAAGTTTTCTGGATATTAAATCAACTGGAAAGCTTGCTTTTAGAATCCTTGCATTCCTGTGTGAGACCTGAAAAGATATTTAGAAAATAAGTGTAATCATTCAAACACAGCAAGAAATATTTTTATTAACCTAACACCAAACCAATATGGAGATAAGTTTCAAATCTCTTGTCTCACAAATAATACTAGGTTGTTTTCTATATTAAACATGTATATCAACTTATTTATATTATGTCAAAGCTAAAATTGCACCAGAAAAAGTTAAGCAGGCAAGGAAGGCTTTATTCAAGTTTGTTGCAATAGGGGAGAGAGGCCAGAATGCAGTGTGACCTCAACTCACCTGAAACAAATGTTGGAGAGTTTTCAGTAGTGGAGGATGTTGGCTTCCCCCAAAGAAAAAGTCAGCTTTCTCCTATCTAATTGACAAGTGGTGTTTTTACAGCTTGGAGCAAGGCATTCACCAAGGTTAGGCTCCTGCCCTCCCACAAAGACTGGGATATGAGGGTGCTATCTTCCTAGATGATTATATCTCAAAGGCACGTTCTCTGGTCCTTGAGAAAGACAGTCCTAGGTTGTAAAGCTGGCAAAAGGCTTTTAAAAAGATTTACATCTCAAAGGGCAAAAAAAGGATTCACAATTACAAGACTTTGTTTCGTTTTGTTTTATAAGTAAATGTTCTGAGAAAAGGCAGGTCAGGGTCCTAGAGTCAGGTTAGAGCCGGTCCAAAGGTTTGTCAAACTGAGGGGACCATTAAGGCCCTGTTGATCAATTGGGAATAAATCCCATCTCATTATTAAGGGAGGAATCAAAATAGATCAGTTTCTTCAATTTTTTTTCATATAACACATCAAAATTTCTCAAAACTTTAAAATATATGTAATGACACAACTAAACACTTGTAATACATTTAAGCATTATCTGGATATAGTTGGGTTGTTTTTCTCAAGTGAAAGAAAGGATAATACCCATTAATAACTCCATCAAAATTTTATTGCCAAACATTCAGTAACTCATTCAAATAATGAAGACTTTCAATTTCTCAATTTAAGAATATTTTGAAGATTAGTCTGCTGACCTTTATTAATATTATTTGCTGTTTTAGGGAAACTAACAATTTAGACTAACACGGAAATACAGAAACATGGCTTAGCTAATTAGGGTGATTTATTGACATGTTTAAATCTTATGTAAGATTCTCACAGACTACATTATATGGAACATACTAATACACTATATCTTTCTTTTTTTTGGCTTTTTGTTTTCCCGAATGTGTTATAACTACAAAACTACAAAGCAGACTCTAGAATAGACACACAGTTTATATGTGGGCTGATTCCTTGGGAGAAAGAAAATCATTTAGCTGTATCATTGTATCACCATCCTCTGCTTTTTAGTAGTACAAAGATCATGCTGGAATAGCTGTTTGTCTACTTTGCCAATTTGAGTCAAGATGTTGTAATAAAAGTGAGAGCCAACAGGGGTAAAAAAATCTCACGTGTGTCTTAACTGTTCATATTGGCGTGGAGAAAGACAGCACTCTTATTGCTCTTAAATTCCTTCTTTATTTTATCTGAGCATTCCTCTGTGCACGTTCAAGCTCAGCAGGGAGTTTCAAAAAGGGACAATAGAGAAGGGATTTGATAAACCAATATCTGAATAATTTAGGTGGCACTAAGGAGAACGGGATCATTAAGAGGCAATATCTAAGAGCAAGAGCTTCAAGTTTTGAGTGCTATTAGTAAGAGATCCAATATGAAGCAATCAGGAATTCCCTTATAGGCCTGGAGATTGAAACCATGGAGCATAGTTATTCTATAAAATGCTCCAGATGGTTACGCCTAGAGCAAAACCTGCCTTTACAAATGCATCCAAATTTATTCACAGGCACCTGTAAGCTGCAAGAGAATCTGTATTTAGACTAAGGACAATGGTCTATCTTTCATGCAGTTTAGTTGACTATGGTATTGGATTTGTCATCATGATGTTGTCATAATCCCCCTCCTCTTCATCATCATTACGCAGGTCCTTAAAAGTGAATAACATTTTTAAAACTACCAAAGCCTTCCTTCCTGACTTTCACCACCTCTCGCTTCACAAAAGAAGAACCAAGTTTTTCCCTACACAGGATTTTGAAACACATGGGAAATGGTAGAATTCATTATGGCAGATACATCAGAGAAGCTGAAAGAAATTTATGCAGCAAAGATGGAGGGCCAAATGGCAGTAGTTTTATACCTCTCTCCTTTGAATACCAGTAACTAAAATTGCTAATATCTTTGGGCCACTGCTCCCACTTATTCTTCACTGGTTTGAAATCCCATAAGGAAATTGTATTTAAATTAAAAACTATTTGCATGAACAACAAGGTGTGAGAACAGACATTAGTGACTAAAGGCAAAATTAACATTTAATTTAGACATTTTTTCTTTTTAGTCATCAAGAAAATACCAGGAAGGAAGAAATATTTCCTTTTGGTACTGAGAGAAATGTAAGCAAATTGCGGCATGATATGGAAAATGACAATTTGATTCACCTCCAGACCAATAGAGAATGGCTATCTGTTAATTTCTATTCACTGGAGAATAGTGTGTTAGAATGGTCTTGATGCTTTCTTTTATATTTGGTAGAATTTTCTCCTGAAATTTTGGGGAAGTTTTTTGGCCACTATCTTTCTTTGTTGGAAGGTGTTTTGTAACAGACTCAATATTTTTAATAAAGGAATGTTCAGTTTCCCATTTTTTTCTTTTATCGATTTTGCCAAGTTGTGTTTTATTTTATTTTTTGAGGTGTTTGTCCATTTTACCGAAGTTGTCAACTTTATTGGGATAAAATTTTTCATATGCTGTTATTATCTTTCAAAATGACTTGAGAATCTGTAGTGACTCTCCCCCACCCCCCCATGCCCCATTTTTATTACTAATATTGTCAGTTGCTGATTTCTTTCTTTCATTTTTTTCTTTACCTATATCATTCTAGAGTGTTATAAATTTGATCAATGGATCAAGCTTTTGGCTTAATTGACTTTTACATTGAACATTTGTTTTCTAGTTCATTGAAAAATCATTCTTTCTCTACTTTGATTTACTAAACCTTTCTAGCTATGGAGATGGTTATGGCTTAGATCAATTATTTAAGTCTTTCTTGTTTTTTGCTATATATGTGATTGCACTTATAAATTTCCTTTAAATCGTTGTTTTAGCTGCATCAAACACATATTTATATACTGTAATGTCATTGATATTGATTTTAAAATATTTTCTATTATTTCTAATATTTTTTATTGTGATTTCTTCTTAAAACCATAAATAATTCAGATGGGTATTATATTATTTCCATCTAGCTGGAGACTTTCTAGTTGTCCTAATTCCACTATGATCAGAAAATATGTCTCATATTATGTCAATCCTTTGAAATATTATGATGATTTCTCTATGGTCTAACATATGGTCAATTTTGCTAAATGGTATAATTGATTTTACACGAAATGATGCATATTGTGTCATGTTGGTTCAGTGTTCCAAAATTTATCTTTGTAGATCAAAGTAATAATTTTGTTCAAAACTCCTTAACCCCTTCTCATTACTTAATTTTGTCTGTTTTTTCTAGTTATTGAAAGGTGTGTTAAATTTTCTCTTTATGATTGCTAGTGTTTCTTTTTCTTCTTTTATTTCTGTCATTTTTTTCCTCCTTTATAAGTTATGAAGATATAATGTATGGTGTATATTCATGTAGGATTATGTCACTTGATGATACTTCTTTTACTGTAGTAAAACTTATGCCCTAAAATTTTCCATGTGTAATATTAGTATGGCTCAACCAGCTTTCTTTTATTCAGTGATTTTACATTATATAAATATTTTTCCATCCTTTTATTTTAACCTCTCTGTGTTTTGTACTTAAGGTGTTTCTCTTATAAGCAGCATATTGTTAGGTAGTTTTGGTTTATCCAATTTTTTGACTTTAATATTTTAGTTGGAATATGTGACCAATTAATATTTAATGTAATTACAGATATGTTTGGATCAAATCTATCTTGTCACTATTTTTGTTTTTTCTATTTGACCTATCCATTTGGTGTTCCTTTTTTCTCTCATGTAGTGCCTGCTTTTGGGTTAATCAGTATGTTCTGTTAGGCCTCATTAATATCTTCATATATTCTTTTACTTCTGTCATAGGATATATATACACTAACCTTTAGTCACAAAGTAGTCCTTGAGCAAATTCTAGTCAGGTTCCTCTGAGCACTCTTCTTGACTAGGCCTCAACCTTGGCCTATAAGAGTTAGAACTCTCAGCACCCTCCACTCTAAGAGACTTGAGCAAACACTAGCATAGTTTTATCAGCTCAAGGCCATGTCCCTAGCATGATGACCCCAACCGTTTTAAATGCCTGCTTGAGAAAGCTCAACATTGCCAAAAGAATTTACTCTTTGTTCTAACCAAAGCCTATCTATGGGCTTCTGACCTCTCTTTTCTTAAAGCATTTACTTTAGAAAATTTGTGGTTGTAAATCCTTTCTCTATCTCTTTGAGATGTATCTTCTACAACCCAGGAATATCCTACTCAAAGATTTGGGATCCATCCTTTTGAAATGTAATTATCAAGAAAGATAGGGCCCCTGTTATCCAGTCTCTGTGGGTGGATAGGAGCCTAACTTTGATAAGCACCAGTTAGCACACACAGATGGCTTAGTCACATGGACCAAATCCCCTACCATATTTTTCTACTTCCCTGACTTTGTTCCAGCCCTAACTTGTTCTTCCTCCCTTCTCCCTTTAAAATGCCCAGTCATGGGGCCAACCTGATGGCGTAGCAGCTAAGTTTTCATGCTCCGCTTAGATGGCCTGGGGTTCGCAGTTTCGGATTCCAGGCATGGACAAACATACTGCTTGTCAAGCCATTGCTGTGGCAGCATCCCATATAAGGTAGAAGAAGATGGGCACGGATGTTAGCCCAGGCCCAACTTCCTCAGCAAAAATAGGATTGGCAAGGGATGTTAGCTCAGGGCATATCTTTCTCACACACACACGAAAAGCCCCGTCACCTCTGCACAGATCAGAGTTGCGCCATTCTCTTTCCTCTACTGCAACTGCCTGCATAAAATCTGTCTTACTGCCTTTAACAGGTGCCTGGCTTTGCTTTTTCTTTAACAGTAGATATTGCCCCTTTTGCAAAGTGATTCTAACATGTTAAACTCCAACAGCAGTATATGAAGATTCTGCTTGTTCCACATCCTCACCTGGGCTTGGTATTTTTTTTTTCTTTTTGTTGTTGTTTATTTCAGTAGATATATAGTGGCATCACACAATTGTCTAATTTGCATTTCCCAGGTAACTAGTGAAATTGCATATTTTTTCATGCACTGATTAGTCATCTGGATACTCTTGATAAATTCTTCTCCCCATTTAAAAACTTTATCTGCTTTTTTATTATTGGTTCTTCACATATCCTGGAGATGAGTCTTTTGTCAGATTGATATATAGCACGATCTTCTTCCACTCTATGGTTTGCCTGGTCACACTCTTAAAAGTGTCTGTTGACCAACACATTTTATTATATTCTTATAAATCAATATTTTATGTTTTTAACATTTAGCGCTTTCTGTATTATATTTAGTAAGAAATATTTGCCTAATTTAAAGTTGTTTAAAGATTTATTTCTATGATTAAAGCCAAAAACTTTATTGTTTTATATTACGTATTTAATATTCAAGATACTTGAAATCTATTTTCATGTATGGTGTGAGTTATGGGTTAAGATTCCATTTCTTTTCCATATGTACATTCCGTTTACACAGCACTGTTCATTGAAAGTACCATCTGTTCCACAGTGTGCTACCCTGTCAACAATGCGTACACCAGTAAATGCATGAGTCTAATTTTGGACTCTTTCTTTTCAATTAATCTATCCACCTTTATACTAAAACTGCAATGTTGTATTTAGTATAGTGTTATAATAGGTTTTTAAATTATTCTTCAAATTTATTTAGATAAATACGAGGTCTTTTATTTTCATACTGATGTTAACACTAGCTTGTCAAATTATGCATGTGCACATACTCAAAAATATACAAATACCGCAGGGAATCAGATCAGAATTCAATAAATCTATTGATCAATTTCAGGAGTATTTAATTGTTTACAATATTGAATCTTCCCTGAACATAGAACATCACTTAGAATTGTGGCCACATTCTTTATTGTAATTGTTTTTAACTTAAAATTTAAATTGTCTGTCTTAATATAACTTGCATTTTTTCCCATAAAATTGTAACTAATTTATCCGAGCAAATAGTTTGCTTCTATAGTCAATAGTCTTACCCTGTTAACAGTTTGCTAAGCTGAACAAAGAAAGAGCCTATTTATCAGGATCAAAATTTACATTTCAAAATTTCCCTCCAGACTCTCACCTTGCAAAGTCCACCAAGCCTAACCTATTGTATCATGAATTTGGCCCAACCTCAACCGATTCAACACCTTTTTTTTTTTTTTTTTTGGTGAGGAAGATTGACCCTGAGCAAACTAATATCCATTGCCAATATTCCTCTTTTTTGCTGAGGAAGATTAGCCCTGGGCTAATATTAGTGTCCATCTTCCTCTCTGTTGTATGTGGGACACCACTACAACATGGCCTGATGAATGGTGGATAGGTCTGCACCTGGGGTCCTAACCCATGAAGCCTGGCCACTGAAGTGGAGTGTATGAACTTAACCACTATGCTGCCAGGCCTGCCCCTCAACATCTTCTTAAACCACTTGACTTTAGACCAAAATACCCCATGAATATCTTTGCTGAATATCTCCTTCTGAGACACCAATCACTAAGATATTTTCAAAGTAGGTTCTCATTTGCTGCAGTAATTTAATATAGTCAGCTTTACTAAATCAACAGATTTTAGGTGATCTATGTGGAAGAGTCAGCACTTGATATTTGGATTCATTTAATATCAGATACACCATTCAATAAATGTATTCCAATGTCCAATATCACATATTTTGATGCTATTAAAAATGGTGCCTTTATGCTCCACTTCATTGACCCGGGTTTGGTTCCTGGGCATGGACCTACACCACTCGTTAGAGGCCATGCTGTGGCAGTGACCCATATATAAATTAGAGGAAGACTGGCATGGATGTTAACTCAGGGCAAATCTTCCTTACCAAAAAAAAGGCTCCTTTACAATAATATTTATTTAACATAGGTCTAATCATAAATTATAGAAAGAGTAAAATAAAATGGAGAAATTATTATAATTATTTTCCTTTAATTTGCCTCTTTAATGAAAAAAAGGCAATATATCTGTCTTATAAGCTGTTATTCAAGCTATTATTTAATTGTCCATTCAAGAGAGTAATTTATGATAAAATTAAAAACAGTTTAAAAAAAACACCTGGACAGCATATTTTTTGACACGTCTGACTTTATTATATCTTCTATTCAAGAAATAAAAATATTCTCTTTAGCTTCAGCTTGTAGGTAGTTTTTAAATTTATATTGAAGAAAGTTGTAATCCTCAGATAAACTATTTGTGATTAGATATCATATTCCAGTAAAATTTAGCCAGGTTTAATGAGTTAGCTAATTAAACAATTACATGTTCTCTTGACTATTTCTCCAAATTTAGATGACTGATTTTTAAATGTCATATATTGATCTTATTGGTCAAGTTTTCTGGAATTAAAAAAAAAAATCTTTAAACTCATTTAGAACACCATTATAGTTACACTAACATTTTGCCAAGGCATCTAAGTTTACTGTAGCCTTTTGGTCTTGGCTACTTCTATTCATTACTAATTTACTCCTTGTGGATTGTACTAACATCTGCTTTATTTCAAATTCATTGAGGTAACCCCATGCCGTCATAGTCAGTAGTCCATCCCGATTTCCTCATAATCTTTATGTTCTCTTTTCAGGGTAACATTTCACAATTCTTGATTTCTGGTGCTGTACTAGAGACAGCTCACGCTGGCTCCCATCAGCCTGCAAGAGCCATTTGTGCACATCTTATCCCAACTCTAAGTACAGTACCCTCACTTTGGAAGCTTTTATTTACACTTATGAAATCTACAAACACTATAAAGTGGTTTTGTTTTTTTTTTTTTTTACTGGACACTATTGATTTTAATTTCCTATCCATAATACTAGTTGACAATATGATTTTAAGAATATTGTTTGATCATACTACAGATAGCTAAAAATTCCCATACACACATACACAGAACATTATGGTATTTCTTCCTAATTCAGCACTCACTTTGTTTGAAACTAGAAATAAATGATTTGGTGAAATTCTAATTTTTAAAATTATTTATGAAACACAAATTTTGTTTTTAGTGTAAAGTAACAAAGCAAAAAACTATTTGACAATGTGAAACTGTCTTCATCTCAAAATTAGCTGAGGGAGCCCAGATGTTCCAGGTCTTCTGAATCCACAATAATTGCTGGCTAGTGACTTTATAATAAATTATTATTCTTCGAAGAAATTCGTTATCTTTGGAACCACTGCAACTCTCATCAAGTTTTTAAATAACTGTAAATATAAAATTTCACAATCATTCACAACAACAAAAAGAATCATCTCTAGACTTTCATTAAAAAAACTAATCAGGAAATTTGAAAAGCTATTTTCTACTGGATTTGTTTTTGAAAGATTGTGACAGAATATTTTAAAGTAAAAATATCCAAAGTAACCCCAGCATTTGTGGGGTTTTATTAACTTTAAATTTTATTAACTTTAAATTATATTTTAATAAGTTCATATACCCATAAAATAATGAGAAGCCCACTTTATTAAGGTATCAACAGAATTAAAAACTAGTTTTATGCCAAATTTGGACATAATTTTCTAAAAAAATTAAATTTCCATCGCAGTTAAAATGTGGGTCTCCATTCTTACACGTCCTTCCTTCTGGCATGTGCTTGGAAATGACTATATGCTAGGCACAATGCTAGCCACTGGAGATAGTTAAGTGACTTTGAGAATAAGAACTGTGCACCTATAACTTCAAGTTTATAGATGACAATGGAGGTAATCCATGCATTGTTAGCTTGGTAAGATATTTTTTGTTATTTGTTATTAAATTTACATTTTAAGTTAATCTATTTGGAAGATCAAAGGTCACAATTTTAAATTCAAATTGAGTAAGTTTCCTATCCAATGTGCTATGTAATTGCACTTGAAATAGTCATATGGATTTTAAAAGCCCTCCTCATTAATTCACATACATATATGATTAAATTACTTTTGCTTTTAATTCTTAACAAAATAAAATCTACTTTAAGTGTTGAATCTTAAAGGAATTGCATTATCTTCTTAGATTTAAAAACTGCAGTGGAATCATTTTAAAGGGAATAAAATTTACAACCAAAAGCATTTATAGATTATTCATATATTTTGTAAATTAACCAAAGAAAGGCACCCTTGACCAGGTGTTTAATTTTTTCAACATTTGAACAAATGCTTTAAAAATTTAGTTGAAAGTGCCAATATCTAATGTCTTCAACTATTTTCTGCGATTTCTGGGACTTGCAGAACCATATTTTTAAAAGACAATGTGGATAATTTGGATACGAGGTAAAGTCCACACAACATCAAAGTCACTGCATTCACATTTTATTCCTTATGTACCTTTATATCACGGTATTATATTTTCAAAGCCACAAGTTTCCTTAACACCTTTTGCAATAGACAATCAATGCCATAAGATGCTGCATGCTAAATTATGCTTGTTCTTCTTTTCTCTCACTGGATTGGTTAATTTTTAAAATATTCTTGTATCTTCTAGAAAATATTAATGAATTTATATGCTTTATCATTGCTTAATATTAACTTTATTTTCTCTTACATTCCACGTTTCCGTAGTAAGTACTAGAGAATAATTCTGATCAGATAATTCCAAACCTTTTAAATACAGTGAGCCGTATTAAAATCTGGACCTTTATAGTTGTGTATTTTTTGTTCATCATCTAAGTCAGAAATTCCATTTAATGATTTAAAATTAGAAAAACAACTAATATTTCAGGCAGTTTTTCACTTGACATTATTTAAATATATATACTTATATATATAGTATCTTTAAACCTGTTCAAATATTTCCAAATTTCTCCCAAACTTAACTATTTTGTAAATAAATTCAATATGTGAAATGATAATTTTCGAAATAGCAATAAGGTAAATTATGAGAATTTTGATGTAAAGATAGAAGTTTGTCTATAAAAATTTTAGGGGCAAAAAGAGTACAGATGAACTTTTCTCTGCTGAGCTGGCCTTTAGCTGCTTTTTTATTTCTGGCCCATCTTCAGGTGAACTAAACAAATATTCACAGAATTGTCTAAACTTGTCGCCTACAATGTAAGGTTGTATTCTCTACAGACATGTTTGAAAAGACTAGCTGAAATCTTGGCCATTTCACCCATCAACCTTTGAATCCATCTATTTATTGGACAGGTTAAAGGTCTCTGAAGGCTACTGAGTAATGGAAGACAGCTTACTAGTGTGGGATTTAAACATATAGTAGCTACTATTTCCAATAATAATTTAGAATTACATGGTTTTGTAAAATGTAATAAATTTATTCAAGAGAAAGCCTTAATATGAGATTATCATAAAGTAATCCTCAGACCATTTAGTTTTTGATTTTTTTCCTCAGACCATTTAGTTGCATGCTCTTGAAAGGAGGGCATGGGAATAGAACTAAAAAAAAATTCACAGTGTTCTTTGCAGAGGAGATTTGGTAAATGATATGTGTGCTAATATTGTAAAGCATAGGAAACAGGAAACAGAGTGTAATAGTTGGATAGTCTCATTGTATGCACTTTGGAAGTCTATATTCCCTTGCAGGACCAATATTTCCTTACAAATAACACACGAACTACTGATCCACAATGCCTGCTCCAATATATATTAAGTTTTTAGATACCAATTTTTCTATTTCTGGACAGTCTGCTCTGTTTCATTAAACAATTTTTTTTTTTTTTTTTTGGTGAGGAAGATGAGCCCTGAGCTAACATCTCTTGCTAATCTTCCTCTTTTTGCTGAGGAAGACTGGCCCTGAGCTAACATCTGTGCCCATCTTCCTCTATTTTATATGTGGGATGCTTCCACAGCATGGCTTGATGAGTGGTGCATAGGTCCATGCCTGGAATTCGAACCCAAGAACCCCAAGCCACTGAAGAAGAATGCATGAACTTAAACACCACCCCACCAGGCCTGCCCAAACAATTTTGATTTTGATTATTTATGTTTTCTGCTCTTCTACATACATTTTAGAATTAGCCTGTTGATTTACACACACAGTGCTGCAATTTTGTTTGGAATTGTATTACTACAATTGATCAATCAACCTAGGAGAATTTGAAGCCTATTATATTGAGTTTTTTCATCCATGAGAATGATGCATCTGTATTTATTTGACTATAAATTAAATCCTTTTAAGAAGTTTTATACTTGTTTTCTATAAAGATATTACACATTTCTGCAGAGGTAAACTTTTAAATTTTTTTAGAAATGCTATGAATAATATTTTTAAAACTAAATTTTATAACCAATTTTCACTTGTTTCAGAAATGTAATTATGTTTGATTTGGATTTTATGCCTAGAAAACATTTAACATTTTTTACTGCACTGTTTTATTGAACTAGCTAGGACTCTAGGTTAATGTTGAACAGGAGCAGATTTTGCATTATGATTTTTCAGGTTTCTTCAAATTTTTCAAAGGGACATTTCTCCTTCACTTTCCTTTGAAAGATTTGATACAAGATTGATTTGAATTGTTTTGAATAGAATTTCCAACAGAGCTAGACTCACACTATAGACATTGACAACGGCAGATGCTCTTTTAACAGCCTAATTTGTGGCAATGATGGGGATATTTCTCCTAATTCGAGACGAGACCTGTAAAAATGTCTGCTGAGCCTTTCTGGGAGAGATTTTATACTGATATTAAAACAAAGTAGAGACTCCAAAACCAGTAACCCCAAACTAATCATGAGATTAGACAAATTCAAAATTAAGTGGCATTCTACAAAATATTCCACTGTACAGATACACATCTATTGAAGGAAATCTTGATTGCTTCAAAGTTTGGGCAATTTTGAACAGAGCTACTATAAACATGCACAGATTTTGTGTGGATATAAATTTTCAGCTCATTTGGGTAAATACCAAGGAAAGTGACCACTAGATCACATGGTAAGAATATGTTTAGTTTTGTGAGAAATCTCCAGACCATCTTCCAAAGTGGCTGGAACGTAACTTTTTTTGAAATGGCTTTTAGAAGGAGTTTTAGAAACAAGTTTTTTATGGACAGAGTTCAAGGCCAGAAAATTGGGCTAACCATATAACGAGGAGTAGGTAGCAGCTAGGTCAGGAAGTTACACAAAATCAAGTCAGAATTTCCATTCCTGAGCAAGAAAATTAAGTAAAAATAATGTGAGACCTAAGATTGGGATATAGATAAAAGACCTGTTATTTGAAGACATTGTAACCAGTAAATTAAACAAATAAATTAAAAGGGGGAAAGAATTGTAAAGAATGGCCAAGAACAGGGGAAATTCTCTGAGAAGCAAAAATTTTATTAAAGATTGAGGTAAAATATTGTATTTTTTTTTTTACAGCTTATTTATTTTTTTTGTGTGTGAGGAAGACCAGCCCTGAGCTAACATCCGTTGCCAATCCTCCTCTTTTTGCTGACATCTATGCCCATCTTCCTCTACTTTACATGGGATGCTGCCACAGCCTGGCTAACAAGCAGTGCGTTGGCAGGCTCCCAGGATCCGAACCCATGAATTCAGGGCTGCCAAAGTGCAAACTAAACCACTGCACCACCAGGTCGGCCCCTAAAATATTGCATTTTTAATGAGCAATTCCAGTTTTCAGTCACTCCCTTTCCTCTACATTATTGTAAAGTAATCTTTTCCTATGATCACCAAGAACTTCCACTATAGCCCTGTCAGCATGACAGAACAGACAGAAGGTAAAATAAACACTCTTCTGAAAAGTTAACTACAGGTTGATGTAACAATGTTAAAAGGGAACTGCAAATCTTTGTCATCATCACAAGGTCAAATTGGAGAGGAATGGAACATTTGTCCAAATTGGTTGTTGCTGTTTCGGTAAGGTTTCTGGAATACACACCTTATGTTTTTTATAGTTGGCTTTTAGGAAAAGAATACTGAAAATTTTTAAGAAATTTAAAAACAACTCTTCTTTTCCAGTTAAAGAAAATTGAGAACTATAATCAGCCCTTATTTGTAATATGTCAGGTATAGGTAAAATGATAATTATTGCCATAGAGAAATTAAGGAGAAAATAACGGCAAAATGACTTAGACACTTGAAATATATTCCTTCTTTGAAAATAGAGTGCTTTATATGTGCTATTAAATTGACATTAGAGAAGAAGTAATTTATTGACCTATTTGCAGACTAAGGAAAAAAATCATTAAGCACTTGAGAAGATTAATAGAAAAGGGGGAGGGGTATTCATGTTGGTTCAGATATTGGTTGTTTGTGAAAAATTCCAGAAGTATACAATCTAAATTTTTGATTGAACAACTAGAGAGCAGATGTGATTTAATATGGAGAAATGACTAATTATTCACACCAAGGGAAATAATTACAATTACCTGCACACATATATAAATTAATCAGAACCTATCTGGAGGTATACCAGAGGAACATTAAAGATGATTAAATAGAAGTGTTTGTTGAGGTGATCCAAGAGTGCAAATAATGTATTGATCTTCACACACACAATAAGAATTTCACTACCTTCAATCTAAAATTGATAACTTTTGTATTAAAGTATTTAATGTGTTCAAAGACGGTTATTAACCACAAACTAACAAATAATTATTTATTTTGGATCAAATAGGGTTGTGATTTGTTAAATAACTGAAATCCACAATTTATTCAGATTTCCTTAGTTTTTACCTAGTGTCCTTTTTCCGTTCCAAGAATTCATTCAGGATACTACTTTATATTAATTTTCATGTCTCCTTAGTCTCCTCTTGGTTGTGACAATTTCTCGGACTTTCCTTTCTTTTGATGAGCTTGACAGTATTAAGAATTGCTATTCCTCGTGTTGTATGATGCCTCTTTATTGGAATTTCTCTGATATTTTTCTCACAATTAGGTTAAGGTTATGAGTTTTGGGGAGGAAACGAATGTGCCAGGATCATCACATCTTATGAAGGGTTCTTTTAATCCACATTATTTATGATTGTTGATATTGGCCTTGATCTTTTATCAGGTATCTCCATTGTAAAGTTACTCTCCACCCACTCATTTCCATACTATTCCTTTCCAAAAAAATTGCTATGAGCACCTACACTTAAAGAATGGGGAATTATGCTCTTCCTCTTAAGGATGGAGTATCTACATAATTTATTTGGAATTCTGCACACAAGCTTCATCAACTGACAAATAGATTTTCATGCTATAATAATAATTATTTTTTCAGTATGTGTTTTCAGTATCCTGATGTTATAGTTATCTAGGGGCTCCTAGGGTTGACCCACTACTTCCTTTTTGAAATTTAAAATTCATGAAGCTGATATGGGTCACATGATAACTCTGAACCTTAAGACCATCCTCTGTAAATTGAGGAGGTTGTGTGAAATCATCTCTAATTTCCCTTCAAATGCTTATATTCTATGAAGTTTATTAATCTATAAGTCCTTCAAAATTAGCATTCAATAAGAAGTTTTGGCCTGTGATTAGAAATTCCAATAACTTACTGGTTTCAACTGTATCCTGAATGTATCTTTCAACTTATTCTGTATATTGGCACTTGTTAAATTTTTTCTAGAGCATAATTTTGATCATTTCACTGATCTGGAGATAAACAAACACATAGATACAGAGAACAGATTATTGGTTACCAGAGGGGAAGGGGCTGGGAGGAGGGCAAAATGGATAAAGGAGCATGTATGTATGGTGATGGATGGAAACTAGACTTTTGGTGGTGAACATGATGCAATTTATACAGGAGCTGAAATATAATGATGTACACCTGAAAGGTACATGATATTATAAACCTATGTGACCTCCATAAAAAAAATCTAGTGGCCTACCATTCCAACACCAAATATTAACAAATATCTAAGCATGATTCTATATAACAGTAGTCTTGTACGAACATACACACACACACAGTTAATTTGTACTATTAATATAAATTGTATTACATCATGAAATGTATTATCCCTACAGGATTATAAGCTTCTTGAGGATAGGGCCCATGTGTTGTACAATTTCATGACCAGTCATAGCATAGTTACTTGGGCATGCATTTAGTAGATACTCAATAAGTTACTTTCCATTATATCCTATGTATCAGTTTCAGAGGATTTGAAGAACATAGAACCTACCTTCAAAGAATATAGTCTCTTATAGTCTAGTGATGCAGTCAGAGAGATAAATCTCTAATATTATGTGAAGAGTCTTATGAAAAATACATGATATAAGTGAATGTCAAAGGAAGTCATAATCCAGATTAGAAGGAGGAATATAACATCTTCCTAGATTGGAAGAAGCTTAACCTTCATGTTAAAAGAAATTATGTAGAATTAGTTAAAATGAAATGTGGATAGGAGGGCATTTAGGGAAGAATGAAGATCGTGAAAATAGTAAGTTGATAGCAACAGGAGGAGGACGAAGGAGAGAAGTAAACAGCATCTGATATTAAAAAGATCTTGTAGGTAATGCTATGTGGCACAATGTTATCCTAAATATTATGGCAACTCACTGAATGATTTCAAAGTAGGTTTGTAATTTAGATAGTTTTCTGTTTTAAAGTATTGTCTTTTGCTAACTGGTTGGAAATGGTAGCTGGGACCAACAGGAAGTAGATGATTTGTTGAGAAACTACTGGGGTAATTCAGCTGAGGAAATATTAGAGCCTTTCCAGTTAGACTGAGATTGTGTTACTAGAAGCATATACCCATATGCTGGCCCTGTGACTTGGAAGTGTCTCCCATTAGAACCAGCGAAGTATATGTCCGTGGTTGATTGATATTGAGCTTGGCCATATGACTTGCTTCGGCCAATGAAATGCAGGTTCATGGCAGTCAGTTAAGAGAAATCACAGGTTTTCACTTGCCATTATGTATTTCTGTTATCAACCATGAGAAAAACACGTGCTAGGAGTCTTCTCAACTTGAGCTGAAGAATTTGGTGGAACAGACCTGAATCCAACTTGTAGTCTGAAATCAAGTCCAATGGATCCAAGCTAAAGAGAAAATCATCTGTAGATCTTTGAGCAAGAAATAAATGATTTTTGTTTTAAAACACTGTATGTTTAATTTTATTTTGTGCTTTTGTCCTTGTTTTTCTTTGTGTTTTGCAGCTGAAAACTAAGTAATACAAAGGTAGAGATGGGAACACTTCATAGATATTTTGTTATGTTGGTATAATTGACAAGACTTGTCTTTAACTGGAAGTAGGTTGTGAGGGAGAAAGCAAGGACAAGTCTATTCCACAGATTTCTTGCTTGGGCAATTCAATATAGAAAATGAGTGCTGGTAAGTGATATACACTAATGTTTATTAAACTTAGTCCTTCCCCTCATATCCACATTTAATCCTCATCTCTCTACTCATACCATTTATTGACCATTTAACATTTTTTCAAAATTTATTTAACCCTAGGATCTTAATATTCTCCTTGCTATCCTGCCCCAGGTAAATTGGGAATCATTGCCAAGATGCAGTATTGTTGTTAATATCTAACTACATAGTAATGATCATAAGGTAAATGTGGACAAGGGTTATATTATATATATATATGATATATCTAAATTATAACTAGTCTATTTCAATGCCTACTAGAGAGCAGACACTAAAAATGTTAGAGATATATACATGAAGAAATAAATGAAGTGCGTCTGAAGGGGAGTGAAGGAAGAATGGAAAATAATAGATAGGAGGTTTGATATTAAGTATTATATAGTAAGAAAAACCATTATTTGTATTTATAACATTAATTTGGGGTTCTGGAAGTAATAAACATGTATCCATGTATTTGTAAATATACATATATATTTACATCAATTTTCAAAAGCAAAGTGTATTACATAAACTATGTAACATAAATTGTGATAATTTGAAGATGAGATTTTAATTGAAATAACATGTATGCTAGACATGTTACATAGAGAATATACATTCTGTTACATAATTAAATTATAAATATGATATTGTGCTAAGCAAAGCTATCTTTAATCTGTTATTTTACAATTGAATGCTTGTAGAGAAAAGTTCTCAACAAGTTACTTTTGCAAAATATATTTCTCATAGTAAATTGCAGTTCATAAACAAATCTTCAAATAATCCCAAAACTACAACTGGTTTGAAGTTTTAAAGTAAACTCCAATCTTCGGTTTTAGTGTGACTGTGTGTGTGAATATATGAATGATATATTCAAGAAATCTTATAAAGAAGTATAATTTAAAGCCCAAAGCTAGTTTCAATGTCTTAGAACTAAAATTTATAAACTACTAAGGCAATTCACTTATTTATTTCTCTTACGTGTATGAAGCATCGGCTAGTACACTAGAAAAGGTACAGGATGCTGGGGATATAGAAGCTTCCTATATTCAAGTAACTCATATTCAGTTTAATAGGTGGGGGTGGGAGGCAAAATTAAAACTAATAATGTATAGTCAAGTAAGTGCTAAAATAAGTGTAAGCTCATAAATCTATTGGAGACTAGAAGAGTATTAGTTCAGCCAACCTAGGTATGTTAAAGGCAGCTTTCTACACTGGGAGATATCTTCAGTGGAAGTGTGGAATAAAAGAACGTGAGCGTGAATTAAAAGTCATCAAAAATTAGATTGTGAATTTACACAAATAATTTAAGTACAGAAACAAATTACTGGATAGGTAAATGCAAATCAAATATTCCGTAATAGATATACATTGATCCTCATCACCATACAAACAATTGACTTGAAACAAAGTACATTGGAATACAAAGCATTTAATAGTCTTTTCTCAATCTTTCTAAATGAACAGAGGTATTTATATCCAAATTATCAGCAACTTGTTTCTGAGGGACTATTGAGTATTTACAATTATAAGCAATCAGTTAGCACTGATCACAAATAACAAATAGCTATGACTATACCCCATTAAGTGGGAAAATACTTATGTGATAGTAATTAATTTAAATGTGTATGTCTGTGTATGTGTGTGGAACCACATACATAACTACCATAAGAATCAACGTGGAAAGCATTCCTTTTTAACATCTGGTCAATTCATAGACAAAAACTCAGATAGTATATTGTAGATACATAGTGAAATGTGTATATAATTATGAGAGATTTTTATATTATAAAGTTATTGCAAACAAATTTTAATAAAATTTATGTAATTTGAATAAGTATTATATGATGCACTTTGTTGTAAATATACTCAAAAGTACTGCGGACTATCATGTTTAGGTAAAATTTGACATTATATTTTCTTATTTTTTAGTGTAATTAGCGTCTTAAAATTGGAAATAGGAAAAACATTATGCAACTATAAATATGCATTTATTCTGAAATCTTTCACTGTGATTCATTTCAAAACCCATCTGCTCAAATCAACTATATCTCTTACAGGGAAATGATGAAGTAAGAAGACCTTGAATTACCAAATAGCAACGTAACTAAATCAGTTAATATGTGCCATATTGCCAAGTTGAATTTGGCAAACATATTCAGAACTTTACTCATCAGTCATAAAACTTTTACAGGTTGAGGTTAGGTCACTCATTTTAAAAAAGATTAATATTTTGAAAAATAATTAAAACACATTCATTAAATATCTAATCTCTCTGGTTAACGTTAATGAATACATTTATTGAATGAATGTGCATGATATGAATAGTTTTGTGTTTAGACACAAACACTCAATATAATATCATAGTAAGCTTTTTTATCATTACAATTTGTACAGATTTTTAAAGTCAGATTTTATTAAAGTATGATGCAATTAGACATACAGCTCTATGATCTAGTTGTGTGACTGCCTTCAAAATCAACATGTAGAACATTTCCATCACCTTACATAATGCCTTCATGCTTCTTAGCATTCAGTCTATGCCACCTGTCCCCAGTCCTGATCTGAATTCGGTCACTATGGTATTGCCATTTCCAGAATGTCACATAAATGGAATCACGCAGCATGCGCCTTTTGAGTCTTCCTTATTTTGCATAGCATAATGCTTTTGAATTTCATCTATGTTGTTGCATGTATCTGTAGTTTGTTCATAACCGTAAGTTTAAATTTAATTTCTAATGCATGTCTCCTATGGGAAAAATTCATGGGAATCTCTCTCTGTAAGTCTGATTATTAGAACTAAGTTTGAAAGTATCAAGGAAGTCAAACCTTTCTCCTCTAGGCTTAGGAATGCCAACTGAGATTCAGAGAGGTACTCCGTCCAAATAAAAGAAAACTAATTGCTACTTATAAAAAGGTCTTTATAATAGACTCACAAGCATCTGTTAAACATTATTTTTTATATCTATATATTGATCATAAAAGACTATACTACAATTCACAACAGGTTAACTGAAAACATCAGAGTCTAGATATACGTTGAAGTGTGACTTGAGATGGAGTAGTGGATCCTCATGGTGCCCCTCCTCCTTTATTTGAGCTGGATTTCATGGATTTATGTTCCTTTTACGTTATAATAATACTTTCCTGACTTCATCTTCCCTCTCTGGAAATATTTTTAGTTGGACTTTTCTCCACAGCTATTAAAGCTGGTATTCCTAAGGTATATATTTTAGAACCTCTTTTTCTTTGGACAATGTTCACTACTTGGTTTCATTTCACATTCACATATCATGACCATATAAATAAAATAATTGAAAAATATAAATATCCAATGAAATACCTCTTTTGTATTCAAAACATATATGAAACAATTTACTAAAATCTCCATTAGATATCTAGCAGGGATCTCAAATGCAGCATGACTGAAAATAAATTCACTATCTCCATTCTATTTATTTCCTATTTCCAGTCTCAGTAAGTGACACTTTACTATGCTCAATGCTTTACCCAGACACCTGGGGTTTGTATTGATTAAATCTGGTCCCTTAAGCCAACTTTACTCAGTTACCATGCTGTGACTTGTTAACTCTTTCTCCTACACATCTCTACTCACTCAGTTTTTCTTCTTTTCCCCCATAACTGCCCTTAGTCCATGACAGTCTATACTTTGATCTTACTTCATATCATCCTAGTTTCCTGCTTATCTGTGGCTTTTCCCCATTCTATCTTTGCATCACATTAGAATATTAGTGACTTCTCATATATGACATTTTATTCATGCCACTCACCTATTGATTATCTATTGCCCTAGGAAAATCCAGGATATCATGTGTAGACTTCATGGTCTGTCACCAGTCATCTCTGTAGCTTCACCCTCCAGTAATTACCATTCATCTTCTAAGTTTAAATTTTAGGAAAGAAGCCTCATCTCTTGGCCTTCACTTAAATTGTCTTCTCTCCTGGTCCAATAATTCCTTATATGCCTAGCTAATTTCTACTCTCTTTTAAAAAAGAAGCTTGAATATCACCCTCTTAATGAAATTTTGCCTGATTCCCCTACACTAGATTAGGTTTTTTGTAGTATCTTCTTGTCTTAGTTTTCTATTGCTTTTATAACAAATAGGCACAAATTTAGTGGCTTAAAACCTCACATATTTATTACTTTCTGGTTCTGTAGAAGTCCAACACAAGTCTCACTAGGGTAAAATTAAGATGTCAACAGGGCTGCTTTCCTTTCTGGAGGCTCTAGGTAAGAATCCATTTTTTGCCTTTTCCAGCTTTCAGAGGCTGCCCCCATTCCTTGCCTCATGAGCCCCTTCCTCTATCTTCAAATCAGCAACATCGCATCTCTCTGACTTTTCTTTTACAGTTACATCTCACTTTACCCACAGTTGGGGAAGAATTTCTTATTTTAAGAACCTCTGTGATTAGATTGGGTCTACCTGTACAATCCAGGATATTCTATCCACCAAAATGTCCTTAATTCAATCACATCTACAAAGTCTTTTAAGTCATGTAAGATAAGATATTTGAAGGTTTTAGGAATTAGGACATTAGAGCTAGGAGGTTATGATGTGAACATCTTTGGGGAGCTATTATCCTGCCCCCCCCCAAGTTTTCATTTTACTTTTAATTCTCCCTTCTATGCATGTAACAGATAGCATTGTAATTTTTATTTAGTGTCTGTCTTCTTGGTTACATTATGCTGTGAAGTACAGTGTTTAAATTCTTTGTTTCCTACTCCCTAGAAAATTGAGAGCTCCTCTTAAATATTTGTTAATCCAAGCAATGGCTACCCAGTACCTGGGTGAAACTGAACTTGAAACTCTAAAGGAAATACTGTGGAATATAATAAAAGTTATTCTACAATATCGGTAGTTATCAAACACATTAATCCTTCCATCTTTGCCTAGGAACTCCTATCCTTTCTTTAGAAGTCAATATCCATAGGGAAAGAACAATCGTTGTGGCAGTTGGTATTATTTGAGCTACTCGCTTACACAAGTTAATGACTAGCAGGTTATAAAGTCGTTTCTCCCCAACAAGAAATATCTGATTTCTATTTACTGAAAATTCATTCCACATCCTCCCAAAAGAATTCTTTTAATTTTTAGATATTATTATGGTTGTATTTTTAAAAAATCTTTTATATATCTTCATAGGTTAATTTCATAGAAAATAAGAAAAGAGACAATCATCAGTGGCTTCTTGCAGAAGTCTTCCTCTAACCTGAAATAAATTCTTATTTTTATGAGGCATATCTATTAGCATTTTCACTTAAAAAAAATAAAATCCAGGGCCAGCCCCAATGGCCTAGTGGTTAAGTTTGGCACACTCCTCTTTGGCAGCGCTGGTTAAGTTCCTGGATGTGGAGCTACACACCTCACCTGTCAGTGGCCATGCTGTGGTGGCAGCTCACATACAAAAAGAGGAAGATTGGTAGCAGATGTTAGCTCAGGGCAAATCTTCCTCAGCAAAATAAATAAAATAGTTAATTAATATAATAAAATCCATATCAAACGGTTGTATGGACTTTGCTCATCTTTGATGTGTCTGCCCTCAGATACATTACTCACTCTTCTGTTATTCTCTCAGCTTCAGCAACCCCCACCAGTGCCCACGTATGGCTTTGAGTTGAATTTGGACAATGGGTGATACTGGAATAGAACTGGACAGCCAGACACAAAGAAGGGAAAAGCCAGGTATTTTTCTCTTGCTTTCTGCCTTGAGCAATGTCTGTCTGCAGCAGTGGATATATGGTTCCAGATTTCATCATGTAACTGCCTCTTCTTTTTGCCCTTAGCTTTATACTTTATTCATGATTTCATCACAAACTCACATTTGACTTGACTTTTTATCATTTTAATTAAATTCCTTGCTTTGATTTCCCCTTTTTTGAACCAGTCATAGTTATTTTTTGTTTTCCACTCCAGACTTTGATTTATACACTTGTTTTACGCGATCATATTTACAACATTTCTAAACATAAGGCAACTTCTTATGCACACATTTAAAATAGTTCTGAATAGAAAACTCCCTATTTCAACAATAAGAATATTTGAAAATATCATTTTTGAAGGGGAGAGTCGGACAATATAAAATGTTAGGCATAAAGATGAAGTGGTCAAATATCTACTTATAACATCAGATGTACTAATTTATGTGTACATATTCTAAAAATGTTGTGCAAAAATATATTTACTCTGTGATATTTTTTCTTTATTCTCTCAGTTCATGTAATGTTTTCAGTTAGAATTCCTAATATATACCTTTGACAGTGATTTTGTCATTAGAGCTTCTTTCTATTTGAGAAACCTAATGATTTTCTACAGTACATAATCTTCATGCCTGTGTAATGGTTTATGATAGGTTTTTTATTTTTGGAAGATGAGAATTTAATCCCATGGCACAAGTAGACATTTGCATACAATTTTGCAGACACCTTTCCACTTGTTCTGCTGGTGTTTTACTGTACTTTAAGCATATTTTTTATTGCTTTTACTAATGATCTGTAATATAATTCAACTCTTGAAATTTTATGTTCATAGTATGAATAATTATTGAATTTGTGTTATAATTGAGCATTTTCTTTTTATAAAATCAATTCCAACAGGTGTTCTGCATAAGCAATCAATGCTAGAAATGACTGAAATCTCAAATGTCTATTGAACCTTCCTCACAGAGAAGTTGCTTGTTTTAAATGCATTAATTTTGAGAGCACTTATATTCTGAGAGCTTTTGTAAGGATTCTTTTCTCAGGAATACTTTTTGAGATAACATCACATTATTTTTCAGGCATATGTCAGGAATAAACCTACTCTTTGTCTATCTACTATCTTGACAGGCAACATGGTGCTTTAAATTGCATTTCATAATATGTAAAAAACATTATACCAAGTTAGCAAGGTAAGAACGAGTAAGCATTGCTTAATGTGTTCACAAAACATTAATTATTCATTAATATAAGGCTAGTTTCTTTTGTAATTTCTGTCAGGGAGCAAGAATGAGAAGAAATATATGATAACAAATTACATGATGGCAGCTATGTAGTGAAGATAGTATTGTAATATATAATAGGTTTACAATAGATTCCATTCCATTGGTTGATTTCTCCTGAGAGAATTTATTCAACAAACAGTCCCTGTTTGTTCTATGTATCATGTGACCAACCTTACTCTCCTAGTCACAGTGATTGAATGAGCAGGTTCAATCTTTGATCAGATTGTATCTCTTAGGTATTTGAAACTGGAACACTGGGAGGTTGAGACAGTTTATTGAGGAACAGAAAACAGTCTGCCCTATGATTTGTATCTAATTACTAACAAGAGTGGTGGTGGAGGCAGTTAAGATTCTATGAATGGGGACCCTGGAAGTGTCTTGGTTTCTATACTTGCGCACTGGTTCAGTGTTTCCTTAGATGTGAAGTATACCTTCTCATAATAAACTTGGGATGGCTTGAATGACTTTTTAATCATCAACATTAATTTTTCCCTAAAAAATTCAGAGGGCTAAAATAATTTGTTCAGAAAAATTCGTTCTTTGGCCACCTTTGCTTTATGATATATACTGTTTCTTTTTTCTTCTATGAGTGTAAATAATACATGTCCACCACCCCAAATTTTGCATACATTTTTTTAAAAAAGTAATCTATAAGCCAAATACATATTAAACATTGTACTATAAAAAGTGAGATATTTTACTACTGAATAATTCTGTTCTCACTTCTTTTTTTTTTTTTTTTTGTGAGGAAGACCAGCCCTGAGCTAACATCTGTTGCTAATCTTCCTCTTTTTGCTGAGGAAGACTGGCCCTGGGCTAACATCCGTGCCCATCTTCCTCTACTTTATATGGGATGCTGCCACAGCATGGCTGACAGGCAGTGGGTCGGCGGGCGCCCGGGATCCGTACCGGCGAACCCCGGGCTGCCAAGCGCGGACTAAACCGCTGCGCCACCGGGCCGGCCCCCTGTTCTCACTTCTTAAACTTTGGTTCTTTTATTTACTTTCAAGTCTCTTTACTTATTCTTTACTTTACTTATTTACAAGCTATACAGACACATGTTCTTTCTTTTCCTAATACATTTCCCCTTTATGGCTATTAATTTGACCGTATTTGCTTACTGTATTATTGTATCAAGTTTTCTAATGTTTTATTTTGTTTTATATGTATATGTTCCCCCACACACAAATATTCATCAATTTAACAAACACCTGCCATGTCCAGGTAGCATTCTGATCTACATTGTCTATTATAGTGTCTAGTAGGCATATGAGGCAATTCAAGCACTTTGAATGTGGCCAGTTGGAATCAACATGTTCTGTAAGGGTAAAATAAACACCAGATTTTTAAGACTTAGATTACATTTAGAAAAAATGTAAAATATTTTGTCAATATGTTATATTGATTATACTTTGAAATGATAATATTTTGGATACATTGAGTTAAGTAAAAGATACTAAAATTAACTCAACTTTCTTTTTGGATCTGGTTTAATGTGATTCCTTTAAAATATGAGATTATATATTTGGCTCACATTTGTGATTCATGTTTTATTTCTATTGGCTAACTCTATTCTACATAATGAAGTTGAAAAATATGTTTGCTTTCGAAGAATATGTGGACCAGTATTCAATAATCATGCACACAACAAAAGTAATATCATAATGAAAGCTTCATAATTATAGATAATATAATATATTTCACAATGAAAATTGAATTTGTGTTGAAATTTGAAGACTAGATAGGAGTTTAAAAGCTGGAGAAAAACTTATGCCATACATGATGGCTAATTGATCTTCTAAAAGACTGATGTGTGGAATGATATGAATAAGAGCAGGCTAGATGCATGTAACCAGGCAAGTGGAACACCACATATGTATCTAGAGAATGGTCAGTCCTTTAGATATCATGTTCAAGGAGGCAGGATATGGATGGTGACAGATGTTAACTAGACTTATTATGGTTTTCATTTTGCAATGTATACAAGTATCGAATCACTATATTATACACCTAAAACTAATATAACGTTATATGTCAATTATACCTCAATAAAAAAAAGTATAAACAAAAAGCCATCTAGAAAACCGAAATAAAACCTAAATATACAAAAAGGTCAGAATTTGTATATAACTGCAATATGCATAACAAGTTACAATTAAATCAAAATAGATCACTTTTGCCATACCTACATTAGGGGACAAAGATAACATTTGCTTTGTAGACTTACATGTTTTATATACTACATGTCACTATATAAAAGCCCAAGTCATGATTTAACTCATATTCTGCACCATAAAGTCAAAGCCGAGGAAGCTAAATGCTTTAGGATGGGTTTTGATATTTTACTTATATTTTGTTTATTTGCTCAAATAAAAAGGATAAAATAAAAAGGAGGCATGATAGTCGGAGTGACTATCTCCATAGAGCTCTGAAGATATTTTTAAGAGTCAATATCTCTGACTCAGAATTGTATTTTATATTAAAAATTACTCTAGCAAAAAAGTCAATTTGCTTAAATCCTTGGAAAATATACCCTAATTTATGTACATTAATATAAATGTAATATTTATTATAATATAATCTTAATTATAATGTACTATAAATATAAATGTATGTTATATAAATATAATGAATTTATATTAAATTTAATGTAACTATAATTAGTGATAAAACAAATTAATTTATAAATCCTCCCCTATAAATGTATATCTTTATTCTATTTCTCAATGTTATCAACTTTCTTAAAAGGAATAAAAGCCTGGACATATGACACATACCTGAAGCATAATTTCCATCTAGTTTTGATTTTTAATAGCATTAAATTTTGAACTTAAACAGCCAAAGAAAACAATGCTAGCAATTTCATGGTCCTGTTTTACCTCATTATCTTTTGTTGAGTCTCCTACTGTTAATAAAATTGAAAAATCATGCTGAGTTGAATGTCCAATGGCTTGAATAAAATCGATTTAACATTGCGTATCCCTCATCTAAACTTAGTCATTGACAGCCATGGACAAAAAGTTATTGTTGTCAACATTTTCTGTATGTACTACATGTATAACTGCTGTTTGTTTACCCTGTGAATTTACCTTGTCATGATGAACAAAACTGACAGAATTAGAGATCAGGGTCATCATTTAAAAAACCAAGATTAAGACAATTCTCAATCCTCTCACTAAAATAGTGATCACAATGACACCTAAAATTTAGCAATAAATTTTAAATCATCTATGTCTTTTAAATTATAGAATTTAATTATTTAAGTTTGAAGGAAATGGTAAAATATGGAATATGTGTTTAATAGAAATTCACGTTATTTGAAAAACACTTCATTAAGAATGGGAGACATCAAAGATGACATAGCATATTAAGATAGAGAAAGTAATTTTAACCATTATCTGTTCACTTCAAACATGTTTGAAAAATGTAGAAAAATATCTCTCTACCAAGTAAATATAAAAAGATAGGGTCAAGTAAAAAACAGTAATAACAGGAGAAAATTATCTGACTTTATTTTGTACATCACAACAATTTGAATGAAATTATAATTGCTGTAAGGTTTACCACCGCATTATTATATTTTGCCTGGAATAATTTCATACGAATTTATTAAAATGTTCTGACTTCCATTCCCAGAATCTGGGGTTAGGATTTTATTTTTAAACCAAAATTCAAAAACCCCCTTCTCTTGATGCTAATAGGATGACACTTGTTTTCTTGACTCACTGCTTTAATTTAATTAAACTCTCTTACTGTTTGGAAACCATTGTTTAGGAATTCTGTTTTGTACTAGGAAAAGAAAAATTGCTACAACATTTTCAGTCCTTCAGAAGATGGTCCACTGAGAAGTTGGATCCCAGGGTCCCAGAAGCTATTAAGTATAAGCGTAGCTTGGCACTGATTCATCTTAACACAACTGCTAGAAAACTAGTTCACATTACATTTAAGTAATTTAGTGTAGTAATGTGCTTCTCTTAAACCATCTCATAAAAATATGCCTACTGTAAACATAATATTCATACATCCAACTGTCCCTAGGAGATTTTTATTCTTCTGTGGGTTCCATGAGGGTAATCAAACTAGAAATGATAATTGAAAAACCACTAATTGCTACTGATTTTGTAGCTTGTTTTAATATTGTTGCTTGTTTTAACAATATTTACAGGGGAGTCGATAAAAGCCTAAGCTTAGGAATCAATATTTATCTCTAAGCATGTTTGTTTTCACAGGTGTCTTCTGCTTATCAAAAGCACAGAATTATTTTTTAGAGTAGCCTCATTGATCTTCATAACAGAGCTAAGAGTAATTAGTGTGGACATCTGATGAGCAATTAGGGAAAAAGTACTTAGAAAACTTAAAATTGCTATACAAAATCTGGTTATTATTCAACTACATGACCATAAAATTACATGACTATTCTTATTCCTTCATGTTGTAACCCCATTCATGTCCATTGATTATTGGTGGAAAAAAAGATTGCTTTTTTTATTTTATCAGAGATAAATATTATTAAATTTTGAAAAATGAGAATAATACTATTTCCCTTTTAGCACTTAAAAAAAAATTCTTTCCAGGGATCAGTTTCAGGTATAAGCTTTCTCTTCAAGCTTAAGATAAATATGATTTTTTCCTAATCAGGATGTATTCATAGAAGTAGAGAGACAATTCCTACTCTCATAAATGATATTATGTAATATTAAGTAATAAATGTCCACCAGTTCAAGTATACAATTTCTTAATATTCTTCAGTAGTCTACCACCACTTCTACCCTCTCTGGGGTGGAGGGTCGAAGTTATGTTACAGATACTGCTTTCTTGTGCTTTCTCACATCCCTACTCTCCGTTACTTATTTTCATAGACACGTATGCAGATGGTGTAAAGGACTGATAGTGTCATAGATGCTATGAGTTAACAGGACTATTGTTTTGTGCCTGGATCTTAATTTATAAAGCTATCACTGAGTGCTGACATAGAGAGACCAATTCTTTGAAAGAAGTATTTATTACTACATTTCCTGAGAGAAGGGGGCATGCCATACTGGGCTACATGGGAAACACTAGGTTTTGGTCAGGAGGCCGAAGACAGGAGCCTGAGCCAGGGGCTTAACTGGGGTTTCCAGAGGAAAGGCAAGGCAGGGCAGGGTAAACAGTTTAAGATTGGATCCTTTGAATAATTCCTGCGGGTTTTGGATTATAGGAATGGCCTTTAGTTGCCTGGTATCTGGCCCCAGAATGGCTAATGGCAGGAGAAATATTGACTTGGTGTGTGAGAATTAAATAAGAAGGTGCATGGGGGCACAACCTTGGATCAGCTGGTCAGCACAGGAAAGGCCAGTTCCAGGTAAGCTGACTTACAGGAAAGAGAGAAACACATTGGCTGATAGTTTGGTCCTGTGATGAATGGATGCCAAATGACATAGAGACTCTAAGAAAACACACTTAGAACAACAATAAATGTGGCAATTTTAAGTATGACACAAGACATGTGGTGGAGGCATATTTTTGTGTGGAAAGTTCTCCCTAGGCTCTTGTCTAGCCATTTCTTAAAACAACCAACCAGCCAGCTAAACAATAAAACAAACTAAAAGACACAATGCTTTGTTCACCGGTAGGACTTTCCAATTCAATTTAGTGTGTGGCCTAAGGAATGGATTGAATCAAACTGTTTTCTTGAAGACTCTTTGCTTGGGAAATCTGACTGAATTTCAAATCTAAGCTCTGGCAAAAGCTAGCCACATGTCTGGGCAGTTTAGGGAATCGCTTGTTCTCCTCTCTAACACTTGTGATAATAGTAATGGTAGTAGTTAAACAACATAGCTATTGGAAGAAATAAATGTGATAAATTTTCAAAAATGCTTAGACTGATGTCTTATTTAAAGTAGTCAGGTAATAAATTGTTCCCTCCCTAAATAGAATTACCAGAGCATGTGGCTACAGAGGGCACTGCTGTTCTCCATAGCCCAACTTCAGTCAGGCTTTCTCTTCACAGGGTGGGCTTGTTTTGAGCTAGAAATTGAAAGTTATTAAGAAACTTTTCTCTTACCTTGAAGTCTGTAAATTTAACCTCACCAGAGAAAGAAATATACATTTTATTGAACATATAGTTTAACAAGTTAAAACAAATCAGTTTAATTTAAAAGATCCTTAACTTTATAAAATTATGACATCAATTTTTTCAAATTACTTCAAATTATTGAGAAGAAAAGAAGACATTACCCAATCTGTTTATCTGTAGATGTATAATATTCAAAAATGTCAAACAAGGCATGAAAAATGTCCAGTGTTACAAGAGGAGACATAGCATTGTTAACAAATAAAGCTTTTCATTTTCTTACATTATTGTTTAAAATAGGAAATTAAAAGTTTGCCTCTTTTTTTTTTTTTTGTCAGTGAGGAAGATTACCCCCGAGCTAATATCCATTGCCAATCCTCCTCTTTTTGCTGAGGAAGATTGGCCCTGGGCTAACATCTGTGCCCATCTTCCTCTACTTTATGTAGGACACCTGCCACAGCCTGGCTTGATTAGCGGTGCATAGGTCCACGCCCAGGATCTGAACCTTCAATCCCGGGCCGCCAAAGAGGAGGAAGCAAACTTAACCACTGTGCCACCAGGCCAGCCCCAAAAGTTTGCCTCTTTTATCTTTAAAAAGAACATCACAATGAGTTAGGAATTTATTAAACAATAGTTAACATTTAGGTCCTTGATATTACGAACTAACTACTAAAGCTCAAAACAACTATAAACCTGCCTCAATAGAGAGTATAAATTCTAAATATACATGTCCATTTGAATTCCTCATTTTGCTAAATAATGTAAGGGGAAGTGTCATTGCAGCTAGGACAATATCTGGATTTCATTAGGCACTGGTACAATATGTGATCGCAGTAGGCACTCAGAAATGATTTGAGGCTACAGTCATGTGCTGCATACTGATGGTTCAGTCAACGATGGACCACATATATGACAGTAGTCCCATGTATTCCCACCATATAGCCTAGGTGTGTAGTAGGCTATACCATCAAGGTTTCTGCGAGTACACTCTATGATGTTTGCACAACGATGCAAATGTCTAATGACTCATTTCCCAAAATGTATCCCCGTCATTAAGTGATGCATATTTTACATTCATACACATATGTTGAATAATATTATGTCCAAGGCATTGTACTAGATAGAAGAGAGTACATGAAGGAAGATAAATTACTTGTATCAGGGAGCATTCCACGTGGGGCATATGAATAGAATGAGCATCATTGGTTCTTCTTCAACTTTTCAAAGAGTAAATAGACCTTCTTAGAGAACAAATATAAAAATAAATTACAACCAATCAAAGATTCACTAAAGATGTCCCGAGCCTCTCCAGACAATTAGCGAACAATTCTCCCTTGAAGATAATTGGTAAATGAAGAAGGAAAGCAGACTGAATAAATATACTTTAAACCTAAATTTAAAATCCATTACTTAAAGAACTATAGACCTGATCATTGTTGAAACTTTCCATTTAGGTGATGCATTTTGTTCTCTTTTAAGCAAGCATCCTATTATTTTTTTCTACATCAAAAATAGTTAATACTAGTCTGTGACATGTGGATAGCTAATTGTACCAAATGATGGTGGCAGTGATAAGCTTCACAGAATATAATGTGACTATTAAACAGTTTTAGACTTGATTTAGCATTTTGTTTCCTGGCTTGTGAGTAGGGCAAAAAAGGTGCATTTAAAAATTTTAAACAACACAAAAGAAATGTGGAGCAGACCATTTTAATCTTTCTCAATTATTTATTTTTTCATAGCTATTGAATTTCTGATGTTTCTTATTTCCAGAATGTAAGAATAAAGATGTAGAATCAATGGAAGTGACAAGAACTCATGACAGTGCAATTACCTATTAGAGTATCATTAACTCACCTTCAGTTTATTTATTTATTTTTTGCTGAGGAAGACTGGCCCTGAGCTAACATCCGTGCCCATCTTCCCCTACTTTATACGGGATGCCGCTACAGCATGGCTTGACAAGCAGTGCATTTGTCTGTGCCCAGGATCCGAACTTGCGATTCTCGGGCCACTGAAGCAGAGTGCACGAACTTAATCGCTTCCTCACTGGGCCAGCCCCCTCACCTTCACTTTAAATGTATTGCTTTAACATGAAATTTTGTCATTGTTCTTTATGTAGTAAAACATTATTATCTTAGCTACTGCTATCACTCAGTGATTTTTTTCATTTATATCAAAATGTCACATATCACTCTGACAATATAAATAAATTTGCTAGTTTCTGGATTTCCTCAGCAAAGTGTGATAAAGAACAGAAACTCAGTTTCCAATTATCGATCCCAAGAATGATAAAATCTATCTAGTGGTTGGGTATAGTTCAAAGAATGGCAGAATCACACTTGTGCATTTTGAAATGTATTGCTCTCAAACTTTATAATAATCTGTAAAGCATGGAACAATCACTCTCACTGAGAATCTCATTAGCATTTAAAAACCTGTCACCCTATCAGAAGTACCCTTTTCAAAATCTACATTGCTCATAAAATATGACAGAAATACACATCACAAAGCAACACCGAATTTGAGATTACTATTCAGTTAAGTTTTTATTTAAAAAATTATATGGAAATACCAGAGAACTTTAAAATGTGTCTGTAAATAATGACATATTTTCTTAATTTTTTTAAATTTATGTTTTTTGCTGAGGAAGATTGGCCCTGAGCTAACATCTGTGCCAATCTCTTCTCTCATCACAGCATAGCTTGATGAGAAGTGCGTAGGTCTGTGCCTGGGATCCAAACCTGTGAACCCTGGGCTGCCGAAGTAGAACACACAAACTTAACCACTATGCCATCAGGCCAGCCCCTTAACATTTTCAAGTGTTTATTTGTCCCCATCAATATAAACGGGTTTTGACCAGCTTGATTACAAGCATATATTTGATTGCTTGCAAATTGGGATATTAATATTTGTTTATAGTTTGAAGGATATAAAATTTTAAATTATTATTTTGCCATATGTTCCTAAATATTTTTAAATTTTGGAATTTTTTTAACTGTCCAATATTCCTTATGCCAAGATGATTAAATGTCTTCATTATTTGACAAGATAAGTATTTCAATAAACTTCTAATAAGTTTTCAATGCTCTTTCTTATTTATTATATTAAATGTAAAAGTCTAATTGAAAATGTACAAATTGTCACTTTTCAAAAATAAGTTAACTTTTTTTTTTTTGTGGGGAAGACCAGCCCTGAGCTAACATCTGTTGCCAATCCTCCCCTTTTTGCTGAGGAAGACTGGCCCTGGGCTAACATCCGTGCCCATCTTCCTCTACTTTATATGGGACGCCGCCTTGGCGTGGCTGACAGGCAGTGTGTCGGTGGGCGCTCGGGATCCGAACTCGCGAACCCCGGGCTGCCAAGCGTGGACTAAACCGCTGCGCCACCAGGCGGCCCCGTAAAAATAAGTTAACTTTTAAAAGCATTTTCAATTTGAATTCAGTGAGACTATCAATTAGGACAGGACATTTAAAAATATTCAGCTGATTTCAATCTTGTTTTTTAAATTTTCAAACAAGTTGGTTTTTAAATACAAGTTTTAGCTTTTAACATTTATCAAAGATGAGACTTGGCCATTCAGAACCTAGAGTAAGAATTAAAACTGGTGAAAAATAGTTTTATGATATTTTTCTTGACATTTTAAATGTTATTTTAATTTGGCCATCACAATTTGTGTAAAAGAAAATTTAAAATATTAATAATAATAATGAAGAGAAAATTTTCTACTTTATTTCTCCATTTATTTAGGACCCTGGAGGGAAAGATGGATAATATTTATTGGGTTCCTTCCAAGTTCTAAGATGTGATTATAAATATCTTGATATAAATTTATAGCTTCAGAATTGAGTACTCTCATGAGATACAGGCTGCCTGATTGACATATCTCCTTGTTTTATTTATAGAGTTCTAAAATTAATATTTCCAAATCTGAATTCTTAATTCACTGCTGCTAAACCTATTTTTCTCCTAGTCTTCACTATCTCTTTAAAAATTACTACAATTTACTCACCATTTAATCAAACCTTGATCATTCGCTTTTCCTTATCCCACATGAAAATCATCCATAAATCTTTGTCTTCTTCCCAAATTATAATCCATTAAATTCTATTGATTTTTTAAATTTACTAATTAATTTAAGACACAATCATGCTCTATCTACCAGTTGCAATAGCCATGGATTCCTTTCCACATTTGATCATCCAAAAATTATTCCCTTCATGATAATCAGCATGGTCTTTTAAGCCTTAATAGATCATAAGGCTCCTATGAATTCTCATTTACCAAATGAAATCTAAAACTCTTAATTTGGCCTAAGATGGCTTCCATTATATGACTCTTTTAAAAAATATTCTCATTTATTATCAGTGCTTAGTGAGAATTAATAGCAGGAAATAAAGAGTGGAATTGAGAGATAACTAGGGAAGTGATTATAATAATCATTTTGGGAGATGCTGGTGACTTGGACCAATGTGCTAGCAGTGAAGGTGGTGTAAAGTTGTCATGTTCTGTTATATTGTGAAAGAAGTGCCAACGGGATCTCCTGGCTGATTGGAATTAAGGTAAGTTATAATGAAAGGCATCAAGAATGACTCGCAACTTTTGTCCTGAAAAATTGGAAAGATGAACTTTGCAATCTCCTAATATGGCTAAAGCTTCAAGAGAAGCTGAATTGGAGGTGCTGGTGCAGAGATTAGGCATTTCTTTTAAACTGTATAATTTTGAGACGCCTGTAGGATATCAAAATGTGGATATCAAAGAAACATTGGAATATATGTGCTTCTAGTTCAGAAATGTATACTATACATATAAAATTGAGAGTTGTCTACATAGGGATGCTATTTAAAACTTGGGATAGATCACTGGAGAAGTAGGTTGTTATGTAATGAATAGTTGTGTTCCCCAAAATTCATATGATGAAATCCTATACCCCAATGTGATAGTATTAGGAGAGGTGGCCTTTGGAAGGTTTTTAGGTCATGAGAGTGGAGCACCCTTATAAGATGGACCCTAGAGAGCTCTCTCCCTCTTTCTGCCATGTGAGGATACAAGAAGTTGGCAGTCTGTGACTGGAAAAGGGACCTTACTAGAACCTGACCCTGCTGGCACCATGATCTTGGACTTCCAGCCTCAAGAACTATGAGTGAATAAATTTCTCTTCATGGTATTTTGTAAATTCTCAGTCATTATCTTTTTATTTTTTGAAATGTATATATAATATATATAATAATTATATTACATATAAATATAATAAATATGTGTTTTATGTATAGTCTCTTTTTTTAATTTCCTATTTTCCCTTCTGGATATTTTCACTATTCTCTCCTCCAGTTTATTACTCCTCATACATGTTGATCTAATTTATTGCTAAACCTCTTTATTGAGCTTTTTGTTTCATTGATATTGTAAGTTTTAAAATTTTTGTTTGATTATTTTAGATCCAAGTTCTTTAATAAAATTCCTCCTTTTTCTCTACTTCCTCCATCTTCATCACTCTTTCATTCAGTGTATTAATGATAGCTGCATTAAGGTCCTTTTCTGATACCTTTAGTATTTGGATTACTTAAGTCTCTTTCTATTGTATTTTTTTCTCTTCAGTTGTGGTCATTTGTTTCTATTTCTTGGCATGTTGTTTTTTTGTTGAATGATAGAAATCGTTTATGAAATATTGGAGAGGGTCTGGATACTATTTTATTCATCCAGAGAGGGTCCTGCTTTCTTTACTCGGTATATAAGAAGGTGATGACACTAATTAAATGATGGAGTAAGCCCATTGAGGATAGATTTCAGTTCTGATGAGTCACCATTTACCTCTGCTTTACAAACACCTTCTCTTGGGGTACAAACCTTCAGGTGTTCCACCCGAGACTGTTGGTTTTGCAACAGGATTCCTTGATCCTGATGTGTCCTAATTCTAACCCTTGTCTTCTGGGAAAAGAAATTTGTCAAAAACCTTACTCTGTTTTTTTGAGGGTTTCTGTTTAGCTTCTTATCTTCCTCCAACCATACAGCTGTATAATTGGGCAAAAGTCTTGATGGAAAATATAACACAAGTTGAGTTTATTTCTTCATTTTTCCCTTTCAACCAGATTTTGGTCCCTCAAGTCTCTAAGGACTTGTTTCTCCAGACCTGGAAAATTGCCTAATGCTCTGTTGGTTTCTTAATTTCTTTGTAGCATTCCTCTGTTCATGCAAAGCCTTCAGACTCTTCCTAGCATCCCAAATTAGCAAATGCATCTAGGCAATACAGCATCTGCAGAATTGGGCTTATTTCTTCATATCTCCCCCATTCCCCTGGATCCAGGCTCCCCACATCCTACTTGTCTTGGTAATTGTCTGGTGACTCAAACACTTCTCATTAGATCCTATCACCATCTCTAGTGATTCTCAATGAAACTTGCTTGTTGGGAATCAATTATATCCTAGTTATCAGTAAATCTGACTAATACAAGAAGGATGGAGACATTCTTCATGGTATTATTTCTCTGATTTTACAAATTTATTTTAATATTTTCATTTCTTAAAGAAGTAAAATGAGCTTTTCACCCCATCTCTGCTGTAGAGAAGCCATGTGGACATTGTTAATTGTGGATTTTTTTTTCCCATGTCCTTGTAAAATTTGAATGCACTTAGGCCATAGTTGCTTTTTCTGACATGCTAAAATATTTAATTTTTTTTAAAGCATTGGCTTGGGTGGCTTGTACTTAGTTATAGGCAATTTTCTAAGAACATTACACATATTAACTGTTTTAATATTAACAATATCCATCTGAGGTAGTTGCTATTATTAATCGTCATTTTAAAGATGAGGAAATAGAGGCACAAAAAGAAGGTACAGATATTCAAGGTCACACAACCACAAAGCAGCAGAGCATTGATTTGAGCCCGGTGTGATAAAAAAGTCAGTGTCCTGGACCACTACATTTTTCTTCCTAAAATCAAGTAAAGAACACATCTTATTGTTGCATTTACTATGTAACAATAAGATATTTTGATGTATTCGATTTCTATAGATTTTTTAAGTGATACTGGAAACTTCATTGATTTCTTAAAACCTAGTCTGCCTCTGTTTGAATCATACCTCTGTCAGTAATAAATAGGAACGTTTGGATCGCTACTTATTTTTTTTTCTTTATGCCTGAGTTTCCTCAGTTGTAAAATAGGGTAATATTTCTGAACATTAGTGAACTTTCTAAGATGCAATTGAGTTGATAATTGTCAAGCGCTTAAAAATAATGCCAACATTTTGTAGACTTTATATAAATATTTGTTAAAAAAACAATTACCCAGATATAATTTTAGCTGGACAAAAATAATCTAAAATTAATTTGAAGATATATTTCCCAACATAAGATGAAAGGAGTAAAGATAACAATTATTTACTTTTAACTTACATACATAACATGCAGTTTCAGCCAAAAAATATTTGACTAAGATATTAATATTTAAGGAATTTAAGGAATATTAAAGAATGCTATAACATGCAAAAAATTTAGCATTAAATATACTGCATAGTACAAAATGATCACATTTTAAAATCATTTACTTCTCAAAAACTGTTTCCTTTTCATCAAATTTATTATTTGCTGTTTTTGCAATGCGTACTCATTTATGTCTTTCATAAATTCATTTTTTTCTAAATTAGTTCTTTCCTAAATTTCAGCTGAATTCTCAAACTTTTCTCTCCTTCGTCGTATGATTTTGTTGATTTTTTTCTTTCATAGTCTTCCTATGCTTTATTCTCCGTTTTTCCTTGACTAATAAGGATTTATTCAAATATCATTTCGACTTTCCTCTGCAAACAGAAATAATATTACTTCCTCCTTGAGTTAGATGACTTTTATTTCTTTTTCTAATTGCTCTCGCTAAGAGAGCAATTATTATAAGACTAACTATATATCATTATATATAATAGATATATAATATACACTCATGTATACTCAATACATAGCAATATGTTTTTTAATCACGTAATATGCCCTCAATAAATGTTAACTACTACTATCATCTATTATGGTGGCTCTAGTTCCTTTGTGGCTTAAGGAAACAAACAGGAAGTGGGTGGGTGGGGGGTTATTTAACTGTGTCAGTGAGAGGCTAGTAGTCCTTAAATATATCTTACATATATTTAAGCAACCCAAAATGTATTTTTACAAATTGGTATTACTTAGAGCACAATGTATTATGTTGTCATTCTTGATGTTTGTACATGCTCTTGTTTTCCCTAGATTTGTCTACCACCTTCCCTCCACCTACCCAACATCTATCTTTTTCCTTTTTACCCATTACATTTTTTGAGAAGACAGTCTGGTTTTCATCAGAGGACTGACTAGAAGCTTCTCGAGAATAAAATGCAATTGTAATTTGATAACAAAAGATTTAATGGCTCAGAAAATATTTATTTAATGACTGAATTTAGCTCCATATTCTAAGGGCATATTTCATAAATTTCATCCAAATGAGCAGAGGAGGAGACAAGGAACTATTTGGAAATACTTCTTGATAGTGTAAGGATAATTAATGGTATTTATTATATATCATAGTTGGAATAAAGGTGTAGAGAAGCACAGCTAGAGAGGAAAATAAAACAATGTAAAATATAAAAAACCCTATAAACATAAATAGTCCCATAACATCTAATGAGAAAAATGTAATAGCAATAGGCTCCCAAATTCTAGGCATTCTAATTCAGGACTGTGGGACTGATCTGCAATGTGTGAAAAAGCAACAATGATTGAATATAATAAAGTTTTTTTTTTTTAATTGGGCATGTCAGTTCTATGTGAGATGAAGGGAATTGGGATAATGACTAAGCTTGAGAAACAAGGATCACAGTCATGTATCAAAAAGGCAGAATTTAGTAAGTCTCTGGTTTCCCCAGAGGTCCTTATGTCTAGAATAACCAGTAAACCCAAGTGCAACAGAACTGTGTAGAAATGACAAATATCGACAAGACACAGATGCATTGTCAGGGTAGCAAATGTAAATTCCTGGCAAATCTACCTTTAGAAGCTGAAATTCCATCCACTTACAATTCATTGCTTTGGTTCCCCAGTATTATAGTAGCACAATATTATACTGAAATTCCTTTTTAATATCAAGACTTGTAAATAGTCTAGGATTTCACTCTACTTATGAGTTTATAAACTAGTCTGTTATTGCTTCATGGATCTAGCAGAAGACACAAGACTCCTGAGTCAGACACAAAGAACTTTGTTACTCATGTTAAAAGCAATAGCCAGAGCTTCATATTTGCTTGTGTCAGTTCCCCTTTCCCTCAGTCCCCATAGTAGTTAATCAAAGGGCCAATGAAGGATGCCTCTACAGGGGGTTGCACTACAGGAAAGGAACACTCATTGGGGGCTTCCCTGATTTTATGGTGAGTAGACGGGAGCTTACTTTCCGTCCAGAGGAAGACATAACCTCATCCCTCAAGGTTGTTTGTTACAGACATAACACTGAAAAATGGCCCAGTTAATGAGCAGTAAGGGCCTTGAATTCTTGGCAGATACAGAAAGAACTTGCCAGGAATCTCAGATCCCGTGGTGCATTGCCTCTGCAGACACTTAACAGGTATTGATATAGCCTGTCAGGTACTGTGCCAACTCAAGCTAAGAGAAAGCTGAGATAGACTGAAAGAAGTGTGGACTGACAAAGATTAGTTTTGAATGGCCTTTAATTACCACTGAGAGGGACAAAAATGCTTGCACTTTAAGCTATTTCACTACATGAATAATGAAGGAGACGGGAGGTATAGCATCTGATTCAGAGAGATGTCCTCTGCTGTTAACATACCTTGAAGACCAAAGAAAATTCATGGTATTCAATATTCTTTCAGTCTCCGTATATAGAAATCAACATTTTTAAAACATCATAAATCTTCTTCAAATGCTCTTTACTACTTTGTTTCGAAAGTACTTATGGAAAATATTATCTGGGAATTAACTTACACAAAGCAGATCAAAACCTAAAATGTAATTTAGAAACACTTCAAAATGAATAATAGGTTTTCATATTGGAACAGAGTATCTAAAAACATTTAGCTCAAGGTATGATTTTTGTAATACTATTCACTATTAAAAAATACCAGTGCATTCTTTTCAGAGAAACTTTGAAATCTTATGCAAATAAATTAGCATTCCATGTCCTGTACTCAATTATCAGGATCAACTTTTAAACAGCAGTTTCTAAGTTGACCACCTTAATCTCTCCACGGAAAAAGATAAAATACATCATAAATTTTTCACACAAACAAAAATTGAGAAGCAGTAAGCTTTTCCTTACTATCCTCATATAAAAGGTGACAGAATATATAAAAAAATGAATAGAATCATTATATGGTTAAATAGAACCATTGTATTTTTAATCTTTTATGGTGAACAAAATATTTATAATAAGCATTATGAAGAAATGCTTAAATTATAATTTTGGATTTTATTTTTTTGTATTTTGGATTTTCATTTTTTATATTTAACTTTATCTGATAAAACCCAGCAGATTAGCTAAATGTTTCTAACTTTATTACTAGCAATATGATATGGCAGTATTTCAAAGAAAGTTTCGTGTAAGAAGAGAAAATGTTCTTAATATACGTTTGTTCTTTTTTTTATTAATTGATAATAAACTTAAATTTTACAACTTAGATGAATATAACTATCTAGACTTTTTTGAAATTAAAATTTTAAAGAGAATGAAGTAAAAATTGTTACTTTGGTAAAACCCACAATAAGAAGTACAAAGAATGCAGTATTCATTGGTTTTATTTATGCTACAAAAATCAATGATATCAATTAAACAATTTGGGGTTTGATGCTTCACAGGATCAAATACTCTGGTCCCCATTCCTTATACCCATTATATTATTTTAAAATGATGACACTTGTAGAACATTTGCCTGACCACCATTTTTCCCCTCTTATTTTAGTAAATAATTGCTCTATCTATTGGAGGAATCCATTGTGTGTGAATCTATTGGAAATTTTGCCAACTAACTGGCTACAAATATAGTCACATAGCCTAGGTAGAGTATATTCATTTTTTGTTTCTTACTTAAGCAACAAACTTACTGGCTTACAAAAACACAGATTTTTTTTTATCTTATGGTTTTGTAGGTCAGAATTCCAAAATGGGTCTCACTGGGCTGAAATCAAGGTGTTGGCAGTGTTGGTCTAGGTCTCTGCTGGTCCTAGTGGAGAATCTGTTCCCTTGTCTTTTCTACCCTTTAGATGCCACTCACAGTCCTTAGCTCATGGCCCCTTCTTCCATCTTCAAAGCCAGCAAAAGCAGGTTTTTTTTTTGTTTGTTTTTTAACTGCTTTATTGAGATATAATTCACATACCATACAATCCATACACTTAACGTGTACAACTCACTGATTTTTAGAATAGTCACAGATATCTGCACCATCACCATAGTCAATTTCAGAATATATTCATCAACCCAAAAAGAAATCCTGTATCCTTTAGCTATCATCGCCCCTATCCTTCCCACACTCCCATCCCTAACTTACCAGCCCAGAGCAATCATACAGTAATCTTGCTATTTTATATTGAGACGTATACTCTTTCTTAAGCCAGAAAATGATGGATGATTTCTTTCACATATTGAGGTAGATTGCACAAACAAATTTCAATGCAAAGTAGCAGGTAATCAAAGGAAAAATAATCTATGCTCTTTGTTAAAATATTCATTTAAGATTTATAGATTATGAAATCATCACCCATTTCATACAGAGTGAAAAATGATCAGCGAGACAAAACTACTTTAAAATAAATCATCTAGTGGCAAATGCAATTTGCAGAGGAAACAAGAGACTTCATAGGGCATAATGAGAAGTCAGAGCTATTTATTAATTTACAAAAGGTATACATGACTTAAAACTCTGTTCTCGGTACAAAGTACTTTGGAATCACAGAGATATCTCACTTCTTAGTTACTACACTTGACTTATATGATATAGCAAGTAAGGGAGTACATCATTTACATTAGGCATTCTTTGAAAAATTTACTTTACACATCTGAAACTGAAATATAAAATTAAATTCTTTGAGCATGAGAGAACAACTTCTTTTTGCATTTTATGTTAAACTTTTATTGTAGTATTTTAAAAATATAAATATGTATTATATAAAATGATTCCACATGGGTCTTAGATTGGAACTGGGAGGAAATGTAGTCTGCCTAGTGGTGTGCTGCTTATCATTTGTTGATAATTCAGGCATATAATTCTAATTATCTCTGCATATTGGATTAAAACATTTGTATTATTTTTAGGACTTCATGCAGCAATTAGCCAATGTGCTGAACTTCATTAAGAAATATGACTTATATTCAGTCAGATGTACATGACTTAAAGGTCTTTCTGTTAATCATGTATATTTCTCTTTGTATAAATTTGAAGTATCATGAATTTGTAATAGGAATAGCTTGGATTCAGTACTGTGACATAGCGTTGAATTGAACAAACTGCCCTATGTCAGTGACCTTATTATTAAAAATTTTAAAAACTGAGCTAACGGTACACATATCTATGCGTGGTGTTGTGTAAGGCACTGAACAAAAACCTAATAAAAACCTTATCCTCTGAAGCTTGTCATAAAATAAAAGAAAAAAGAAGAAATCATTAAGTCAACATTTCGCCAAATAACCATTATTAAAAAGAAAAAAAATAAACATGTACTTGAAAACAAAAAGTGGATTTTTTTTCCCCCACAAAAATTAGCTTAGCATTTCTTCTCTTTAACACTGTTAAGGGTTTGATTATCAGCAACTACTTCCAAAGCACAAACACTAAAGCATTAGATAACATCCAAATCTCTTAGCGAAAAAAGACCATCCTTCATGATGAATCATTTGGTTACCTTCATTGATAAATCATATTCTTTCTTGAGGTCTCTGCATACCAGATCATTTGGTTTTTCCCTAACAAGCTGTGTCCTCTTTCACCTTTGGTATGCGTGTCCTCTCTCTGTCTGGGATTTCCTCCACCGTTTCCCTCCTTCCGAAACATACCCACATGCCCTGCCACTTATGTCTTGCAGACTTTTACTCAGCAATCACTTCACATGAAACTTCGCTAGGTAGCCAGAAGACTGGCCAAATGGCTTTATCAGTGTGCTTGCAGGTGTTCTGGGATAAAATCATAACAACACTTCTCAGCCAATATTGCATTTACCTGCAACGATTACATCTCTCCCCATGCTTTTTGGAAGCAAGAATATACTTTTTCAACATTGTATCCCCAAGGCCTTGCAAAACTCCCAGAGCAAAGTAGTCGCCTGATAAATATTTTTGGAAAAATATTCACAATAACTTAATGATGGAGAAATAGTTTGATTCCAAATTAACTCTATAATTTAGAACTATGTTACTGGGACCTACAAAATCATGTCTCATTATTACAGTCTTATTATTTTATTTCTGATTCATCCCAATTAAACATTTAGAAAACCCATGCAAAGAGAGAATAGTAAATTTCCTTAGATATTTAGGTAATTTTAGATTTTTATTTTTCCTTTATTTTCTAGGTATAAGAAATAGACAATTCAATATATGTCTGTACTTTTATATCATATCCACTGGCACTTTTGCTGGTGTGTTTGTGATCTAAACCTTTTTATTCTCTGGAAAGTAACTTATAAAGTGTACTGAAAATTTTGATGTCAATATCAAACAAATTACTTCCACAACTGAAGTGGAATTGTCTAGTATCTGGCCTCAGACACTATTGTAAAAGACAAGCTACTCAGGTAGAAATAATTAATTAACACGGCTTCTATACAACTTGTCAGCTATATATGATATTTGATATATGACAAAAGCTTTTAAAAGATAAATAGTTCGAGTAATTTTTAGCTTTAGAAACATGTACATTTGTAGATGTATTTGCATCTGTTACCATAGTGCCACAGATACTTTTAGTGCATAAGATTTAATAATAAAATAGAAAAAAGTGTACAAAACTTTTGTGTACATATTTAAATAGGCCTTTTGTTTTTAGAGTTGGTTATTTTCCCTTTGATTATTTGCTTTAGTTATTGAGTACTTTCAATGAAACCTGGAATATATCACTTCATTAAAAGCAGCGACTACACTTCTTTGTGGTCAACATATTCTGTCTTGATATACTTTGGCCCTCAGACTAGCAGTTCTATAATTCTATTTTCCTTGTTTCCAAAGGCAACACCATTTCCCCGAACGTCTGCCTCAAGTAGATAAGACCTCCCAGGGGTACAGAAATCAAGAGTGAAGGAAAGAGGCATGGAATCCAGCGTTTTGATATCATCTGTCCTAGCAATTGTTTTCATTTTTTTTTACTAGATGTATCGATGTCTAAGATGTGATTTTACATTTGATCCAAACTCATTTACATGTAATTCTAGATCTTGCAAAAATTACTGATAATCTCAAAGGAAAAACAACCAGAAATTTTGCCTAGTAAATGCAATGCTATTTAGAGAATAGTTTTGCACACTGTAACTGTTCTCCCGTTGACTATTTTTGTGTTAAATATTTGTCCTTTATTCAGATTTTATAGGAAATTTCTCAGGCAATCAGAAAGCTAATTAAACAGTTTTTCTATTAATAAGAATTGAATTTTTAAAAAGCACTTTGCAAATAAACTGTTCATATTTAGGGTTTACATTCAATCTGTACTTGTTATGTTTTATAGTTTCCAATATTTTCTTTTGATAGTTTTCCTTGAAATGATTTCAATTTTATATATATTATATATATAAAAGACATTTTATATTATTGACATCAAGTTTCAGATAGAAGTGCAAGTTCTCTTCTCCAGTCTATTATATATATCTTCTAAAATATAAAGTTACAATATATTTTATGTATATGTATGAGTAAATATGTATTGTAAATTAATTGTAACAACAGTACATCTAGAATATGTGTTTAAAATAATGTTTAAATATTTGAATGCAATTGTGAGGTTTTTTTGTTGCCAGTGTGACAGTATAACAGATCTGGACTGTCAAAAAAAGCTTTCTGAAGATGTGAATATCTTGGAATATGTTTAAAAATAAAACTTGCTTTAGAAGAGCAGTGACTGATAGACAAAAGGAGAGCGAGGCTGATAATAAAATGTTCAATATTCATTTTTTTAGCATACATTTGAATGCACTCTGTTGGATGCTGAGAAGGACATTATTAAATCAAACCCAAGTTCAATGCCCAGGGAATATAATAGTAAATAGAGTGTAGAATGAAAGTAAGATCACAAAATTGACAAATGAAAAATTGTACTGATATTCAACTGGTCCACATATACCTCAAGACTCAATAAAGAAGACTCTCCCTCCAGAAGAGCTTTCCTTAAACCCTCAAGGTTAATATGGTGCCCCTAATAAGATCTCCCATAAAATCTTATGTCTTAAGTCTTCAAGCCCCATCCAGATCCACTCCATCAGCTGTGTATGCACTCCCCTCCCCACACCCAACTAAGAGCATCTGCAGCCTTCAGAGTATTGCTCTTTGACCCAGCACCACTTTGACCCCTCTGGAGAAGATTGGAAGTGTCTGGCTTTCTTTATCCTTGCACTCTTTTTTGGGGGGACTTGCACTCTTGTATTATCTTCCCTACACCCCGGGTGACCAGTGTCTATGACTGGTATGGGAGTACAAAAGCCCAACTCTTGCCTGCAATTGGGACAAACTTTTGAATTTACAGTTCAGAGCTCCTCCTGGGATGAGGTTGTACCTGGGACTTTAACTTAAATCCCACTCCTGCTAAACTTCCTCTGCTTTTTTATCCTGCTTCTTTCATATTTTTTCTGGGTCTTTCTGCGAGTTCTTCCTGAATAAATCCCATGCACTGGGATCTGTAGCTTACAGTGTGCTTATCAGACAACCTCACCTGTGACAAACATTGTTCATTATACTTATCAAACTTCATTGTATTAGCTGTTTACTCGTTAATTTGGGATCGTGTACACTTCATCTTTGTGTCTTCTAAGTGTAACACAAAATAGTAAATCTGATTGTATAGTTTGCTAAAGCTGCCATAACAGAATACCACAAACTAGGTGGCTATGAATAACAGAAATTTATTGTCTCATAGTTCTGGAGGCCAGAAGTTCAAAATTAAGGTGTTGGTGGGACCATGATCCCTTGAAAGGCACTACGGAAAGATTTGTTAAAGGCCTCTCTCCTAACTACTGTAACCATAACTCCAATCTTCACATAGTGTTCTCTTGTGTATGTCTGTCTTTTCAGTGGTGATTCTTTTTGTTAGTTCTTTTTATTATTATTTTTCAGGACAGAATTCAAACACTATTTAATGCCAATTGACTAAATATAACAGAATTAAAAAACTATATGAGTATCGAACAACATAATATAAAATAAAATAATTTAAAAGAAATTTTAAAACTTAATTATATCCCTTTTTATTGTATGCTTATTCTATATCAGACACTACTCTCAGCACATCATATGAATTAGTTTATTTAATCCTCATAAAAGATGAAAAACCAAGGGAACAGAGAGATTAAATGGGCTTCATTTAATCTAGGTTCTTAATCTCCAATGTTTTCTACTGACCCATGAAGAAAATAATCTTACCACATTAGAATGACTGTGGAAAAGCACCAGCACTTAGTAAATACTAATTTGCTTCAGGTGCTTTATACCTGAGTTAGAAAAACTCAGCTTTCCACCTGTGTGTCTCCTTTACTACTTACACAAAACACTTCACTTCTGATGCTTCTGGTCACCAAATGTATAATAGATTTCCCTCACGCCAAGTAATTCTCTGTGACACCAGCTGAATGTCCTACAATTTAACTCAATTCTAACACTATCCACCTGGAGATAGTGTCAGATTCCCACAGGATAAGGGCTCAGTCCTTCAAGACTGCTTCCACTCCACTTCAGATGCCAATTGCAAATAGTAGGTCCCCAGGTTACCCACAAGTTCTGTCCAACTTGGCTACAAATTGGAGGTTCCTGTTACCCTCTCCTCAGGTTTGATTAATTTGCTAGAGCAGCTCACAGAACTCAGGGAAACACTTAGGTTTAGCAGTTTATTAAACGATATGATAAAGGAAACAGATTAACAGCTGGATGAAGACATATATAGGGCAAAGTCTGGGAGGGTCCAGAGCGTAGGAGCTTCTGTCCCCATGGAGTTGGGGGTGTTACCCTCCTGGTACATGGAGGTGTTCACCAACCTGGAAGCTCCCCAAACCCCATACTATTGTGATTTTATGGAGGCTTGTTCACATAAGCATGATCGATTGTTAACTCCATTTCCAGCCCCTCTACCTCTCTGGAAAATGGGAGGTGGGGCTGAAAATTCCAAGCTTCTAATCCTGGCTTGGTCTTTTCAGTGACCAGCCCCCATCCAGGAGCCATCCAGAAGCCCTCCCAGAGTCGACTCATTAGAACAAAAGACAATTCTATCATCCAGGAAACTATAAGGGTTTCAGGAGCCCTGTGTCCTGACCAGGGTCAAAGACCAGGTATTAGAACAAAAGATGCTCCTTATCCTTTAGGTAATTACAAGGGTTTTAGGAACTGTGTGTCAGAAACTGGGGGCAGAGACCAATAAATATTTTCTGTTACCTCACCATACTTACATCAGTTATACTCCATAGATGTTACCTAATTCATGTAATTCCATTGTGTAGTTGACAAAACAGAATTATGTAGCAAAGAACTTGCTAAATTTCAACGTTATTTTTTAGTAATGGAACTTCAACCTGACTGTCTGGTTACAAACCTATCCGCATTGCACTACACTGAATTAGAGTCATGTGCAGACCCTTCCCTTTGTAAAGGGAAGATAAAGTTCTCATGAAATCCTATAGTTGAATATTTATTTAATACAAACTGATATATTATATACCAATATAAAGCCTGGTTTAAATTCCACTTAATTTAAAATTTAACTTCAAATTAAAAATAAATTATGTAAACAGAAGTATTATTAGAATTAAAGGTAATATTAATTTATTGTGAAATATTATATCACATTGAAAAAAAGTCAGTAATTATTTGTATGGTCTAGTCACCTTTAGGGCTTATCTCCAAATGTAGTATTGAAAATTTAATCCACATTTACGAAAAACTTCATAGCATATTTACCACTACCTCAACAGTCAGAATACTAAAAGTTAGTATCACTGTAATACAACTACTAGAATGTGATTTGGGTGGTGACCATAGGCCTTTGGTTCTATTGAGTTCAGACAGCTTTCAGACTCTATGTTGAATAATGATTCAATTCTTCCAACACATTTCTTCTTTTGAACCACTTCAAAGCCATTTTCCCCCACAGTGTATTTGACACAAATGAATTGTTTTTATGTTATATCACTACTTATTAGCCCATAAAGATAAATAAAATATGAATTGGTGCATTACTTTATGATGACAAATAAAATATTTTAATATTTAAATTGATTCTTTAAATACTTAAATACAACTTTTAATCTATGAAAATGTAACTTCATTGCAATTTATCAGTATAAATGAAAAATTTTGTTCATATAAAGAAGTGTGATCATTGATGATCTTTCAAATTAACAGATAAGGAGTGTCTCATAAAGACCAGGTACTCTTCTAGGTGCTTAAGATATATCAGTGAGGAAAAAATATACAAAATCTTTGTGTTTTTAAAGTTTACATAAAATGAGATTATTGATATTATTGTTCTGTCAAGTTAATAAACAGAAACCTCATTAAATTAGAGTCAGGAGGCCAGAAGGAGAGCTCTCAGGCCCTATATCAATAGCAGAGCCCAACGGGAAGGAGAAAGACTTCCTCTTCTTGACCAGTGAGAAGTTCAGCCAATGAGAGACTGTCACAACTCAGCCGATGAAAAGACACTACACCTAGAACTCTTGTTTACAATAGCTCTCCCACCTTCATCTTCCCCTCCATACAAGAGTTTCTCCTCCCTTGTTGCTCAGAGACTTGTACAAGGCTTGCCATGGTTGCAGATCCCAAATTGCAATGGTTTGTTGATCCCAATAAACCCATTTTTGCTGGAGAAATAATTGAGTATTTGTTTAAGCTCAACATTTTGGTAGCCCATAAGGGGATCCACAGAAGATCCCTGATGACTCCAAGGCTGGTGAGCAAACATGTGTGGTACTCACAGCAGAGTCCATTAAGCTCACTGCTTTTCTCATTGACCCTGGAGTTTGAAGGTAAGTCTTTTCTTCTGGATCCAAGCTTCCACCCTCTTTATATTTGAGGCTCTCTGAGCTTTGTTCAATATCCATTTTAAGGCTTCATCCTTTTCTGGTTAAGGCCTTGTTTGTCTGCAAGTACTTGAGTGGCACTTTGGCCTGACTCTTGGAATCAGTCTGTTCCTTTGAACTGTGCTAGTCTTTGGTCTGATTCCTTTGGCCAGACTGTTCTATGTGGAACTGTGTTAGCCTTCAATCCAACTTTTGGACTGTTCTTTGGAACTGTGCCTGTCCAGCCTTTGGCCTGACTCCCTTGGGAGCAGACTGCCCCTTGGAACTGCATTGATTAAGCTTTGATCTTATTCCCTTGGGAACCAGACTGTTCTTTGGAATTGCATTGATTCAACCATCAGTCTACCTCAATGAAATTGGACTGTTCTATTGGGACTGGCTGGTATTCAGCCTGCAGGCTGTTTGAGCTGTTCAAGCTGTTTGAGTTGCAAGCTGTTTAGGCTGTTTGAGAATTATTTCTTTGCTCCAGAGAAAAACTTCTAAGAAATAAAATCCCAGTTATCTAAATATTTTGAGGGTGTCCCCACCCAGACAGGGACCCCAACCAATTTATGTTTAAAAACTGTGGTCCTTCCTCACGTGCATTTCTAACTAAATGGACAAATTTCCAAATTACCAAAAGTAATTTAAAATATCAGTGGCCATTATGGGAACCTTTTGAACTCCCCAAATTTAGTTTTCTTAAAACTAAATTTGACAACCATAGCTCTGTAATTTCCAAAACTGAATGGAACACCTGTTTTCATTGGTATTTTGAGGCTTCCAAATGTTACCAGAAGTCTAAAATTGCCTCTTTGCAAAATAAACTTTAAGATTAACTGAGACAAACAAATGATTGAAAAAAATGGCTTTCAAAGCTTCACATTCCTCTCCTTTGGTGCCATCATATTCCTCTTCCCCAGCCTCTTTGTCTTAGGCTCCACCTCTGGAACTATCTTATTTCTTCCCTTCTATACCATCTATACCTTCTCTATACCCTCAGTTCCCCCATACTAACATTATCATTGAACTTCCCTTTTTCTCTGAATCTTGCCCCACTCTCTCCCTCTGAACCTATCAGAACCTGTCCCTGTAAAATTATGCCTTCTTAGGACCCAAAGGCTAAACCCTTAATTTCTTATATTCCCTGGACTAAAGGTGAACTGTGAGCCAAAGTCAAAGATTTTCCCAGTGTAACTGAAGATCCTCATAGATTTGCTAAGGAGATTAATATAGTCATTCAAACTTATCAACCTGGTTTCTCTGAACTACATTTATATCAGAGCCCAATGGGAGGAAGAAAGACTTTCTCTTATTGACCAAGAAGAAGCTCAGCCAATGAGAGACTGTCACAACTCAGCCAATGAAAAGCCACTACATCTAGAACTCTTTGTTTACAATAGCCCTCCCAGCTTCCTCTTCTTCTCTATAAAAGAGCTTCTCCTCCTTTGCTGCTTGGAAACTTGCACCATGGTTGTAGACCCCAAATTGCAATTCTTTGCTGATCTCAAATAAACCTATTTTGCTGGAAAAATAATTGGCTGCCTATGTGTTTAAGGTAAACAGTACATTAAGACATGCCGGAGTCATCCCTGATGGCCTAGTGGTTCAAGTTCAGTGCACTTCACTTCAGTGGACCAGGTTTGGCTCCCAAGCATGGAAGCACACCATTTGTCTGTCAGTAGCCATGCTGTGGTGGCAGCTCACATAAAACAACCAGAACTTATAACCATACACAACTACGTACTGGGGCTTTGGGCAGGGAGAAAAAAGAGGAAGATTGGCAACAGAATTAGCTTAGGACAAATCTTCCCCTGGGGGAAAAAAAAAAGAAAGACATGTCAAAATGCAGGAGCCATATACACTTACCATTACACTGAATGTTAATTTGTTATTATAGATTTACACTTGACAGCAAAGATACCCTAAACTTAAACTAACAAAGATATTAACATTGAGCGCTAGTCTTATCTACAAGATTATTATCTGGAGAACTACTTGTTAAGGTTACTGGCTATAATTATTTCAATACATCTTCTAATGTTTTTTAAAATACTTATCACGAATATAAAAATTTAAATTTCAAATGTAATACATAAAACTTGGTTATTACCCAAGTTTACATTTGTGGAACTACAAGAGTCTAGAAAACCTAAGTTTTTTGAAAAGATGATTCTGATGTGATCATATTGAGTTTGAATCATCTGTGATACTGACCATATATATACTTTTATTATTATTCCTAAGATATAAAAATCAGATTCAGATTCTATATAAAAATATAAAATGTACAAACATTTGCAAAAATGCTCAGTTTATGTATAATTAGAAACATACACACTGAAACAAGATACTTTTTATAAAATTCTCAAATTGGTGGAGATTTTCTCTCTTTCTCTCTCTCTCTCCCATCAATTTATCTACTTAAATATTTATATTCTAATTTTGGTGAATATATGAGACTATGGGCCAGTATTGGCATTGTAAATTAGTTGTAATATTTTTGGGAAAAAACTGCTAATATTTATCCTTGTGGTATTTACTTCTGATTCTCTCAAGTTAATTAATACAATTCATCCTGAAGACATAATTAGAAATATTCAAAGCATCTGAATAGAAAAGTATGCTTAAAGGGTAAATATCACAAAGATATCAATATAAATGTGAATATTATAAAGAATCTGTGTAGCAGTGGCTAAAGAAATTATAATATAGAATCTTTAAAATAATTCTGTAGGAATGTATATAATGATGCCTTTTATGCACTTATTCATATTATTGATTTATTTTTAGGTAATACTAGTTTATTACAATATATAAATTTATTCATATAATTTTATGATTTTATATCTCTTATGTACTAGAGACTATGATAGATATTGGGCATATAGCACCAAACAGCATACATATGGTAACTTCTTTCACAAATCTTATGTATCAGGAGGAAAAATAATAAATAGACATCATTTAAACAGTGAACTGAAAAGAAATGGAAAATATGAATGGGCATGTGATATAAATAATAATGAGGTTTTGAAGCTCATGAAAATTATAATCTAAATACTCCAGAATGTCTATACTGATATATTCCTAAATCATAGTAAAGCAAGGTGACATAGATGTTATTATATTATTATAGGGAATAATTAGCATTTTCTTGTAACATGGTGCTTGAGCTTCACTGTTGAATTAATATGCCTTTCAATGAACATAACAAAATGAACCAATTTGCAAAGTCTGTATAGTAAATGAACAAAATGAAACAGTTCTGTCATTGTGTGTATGCACACATACATGTCTAATAACACAAATGTGCATGCACACATATTCTATGGATCAATGCTCCCCCTTGAAAATATAATGCGATTCACAAACGTGAGCCACATATGTAATTTAAAATTTATAGTAGACATATTAAAAAAACAAATAGGTAAAATTAATTTTAATAATATCTCTTTTTTAAACCAATCTATGCAACATATTACTGTTTCAACATATAATTAATCTGAAGATTATTAAGTATTTTAAATTCTTTTTTTTGCACTGCATCTTCAAAATATGGTGTGTACTTTACACTTACAGCACCTCTCAATTTGAACTAGTCAGATTTCCTGTGCTCGATAACATGTGACTAGTTGCTACCATTTTAGACAATGTAGATTATACATATAAATATAATTTTAAAATGCTAAAGAGGCCTAATATAAAGGAGAGTTGAATGGGGTTGGGAGATCTTAACTGACCCTTTTTATATACTGTGCCTATAAACAATAGTTTATTTTTACCAAATCTGATAATCCTATCCTGCCCATTATACATGTAACAAACAAAAAGTATTATAAAATTATAAATTAATTTGTAACTACATTTTGTATATATCTAAAATAACATTAACTCCTGGAATTTGTACTATTTAGTTTAGGAAGCACCTGTAATTTTAAAGCATGAAAACAAACCCACATCTGTCCCAAGCATATAAATGGCAAGGGACAGACTGAGGGACTATATCTATGCAAAAATCTGTTAGAAAAACAATCTTATAACCTAAAACAATATGCACATACTTATTTTAATCAATTTCTTTCTCAAATTGATTAGCCATTTTAACCAAAACAGCTCCCAATTAAAATGTTTCAAATCTTCACAGACTTATACCAATGTAATGGTTTCATTTCTTCTTTTGTCTCTGAAAGAGAAAAACATTATTACTTTGCTCCTGACCACCAGATTACCTGACAGAAATATTGACATCAAGAGCAATAATAATGGTTACATTCATTGAACAACCAATATGCCAGGCATTGTTCTAAATACTTTATATATTATCTCATATAATTTTCATTATTCTCTTATGAGATAGGTGATATTCATAAATATGGAAAATATAGAATAAACTGTTTTTGTAGTTGTTTTCTTGTGTGTGTGTAAGTAGAAATACCAAAAAGACAACTTTACTAAACATGAAGGTTTTGGTTAAGTTATATTTCTCATTTTTGAAGCTTAACTTTGGGATATATACCTAAAAATGCCTATGATGCGAATTCAAATTCTATTCTAATTATAGAAGTCTGTAGCTACTTCTTTAGCATAGCCTGCAGCTAGAATGCCTGTCAGGAAATAATTGGACTTAATACTAATTATAATATAAAAAGACATGAATTTAATTTTTTAGGTATCAAAGAAGCAGCAATTTACATTTTGAAAGTGAGGAATATTAACGCAATTTTATTTTATTTATTTAAATGTGTAGATGTAATCATTATTTTATATTTAACTTGGTCTCTTGAATGACATTGTGTCAAATTGCTCCTGTAGAAAACCACAAAAAGAGGCAAAACAGTAGAGATGTTAAGGCTAAATGGGGTTAATACTGACAGAGCTGGACTAGGCTTCTGGTTCACCTCTCCCAAGACCCGTGACCATAAGCGAATCAACTGACCTCTCTGTGCCTGTATTGTATTTGTCTTAATTGTGAATAATAGTCCTAACCTCCTAAGGTAAATGGGAAAAGTAAATGAGATACTATGTGTAAAGCCCTTAGCACAGCATGAGCAAGACACACAGCACTGACCGTACCCAGTAGGTGTAATGACTTCTTGGAAATAACCACTGGAGGATTAGGGAATAGATTTTCATGGTCAATAAATACACTCACGCATTGCTTAACAACAAGGATATGTTCTAAGAAATGTGTTGTCACGAAATTTCATTGTGGTGAACATCCTAGAGTGTACTCACACAAACCTAGATGGTATAGCCTACCACACACCTAGGCTATATGGTATAGCCTATTGGTCCTGGGCTACAAATCTGCACAGCATCTCCCTGTACTGAATACTGGAGGCAACTTTAACACAATAGTAAGGATTTGTGTATCTAAACATATCTAAACATAGAAAAGGTACAGTAAAAGTCTGGTATGAAAGATAAAAATTGTACACCTGTGTATGTTACTTACCATGAATGGAGCCTGCAGGACTGGAAGTCGCTCTGGGTCAGTGAGTGAGTGAGGGGGGAGTGAACATGAACCCTGGGACATCACTGTACACTGCTGTAGGCTTTATAAACACTGTACACTTAGGCTACACTAAATTTATAACAATAATTTTTCTTTCCTCTATAATAAATTAATCTTTGCTTACTGTAACTTTTTAATTTATAAAACCTTTTAATTTTTTTAACGTTTGGACTCATAATAACAGTTTAAAACACACTTTGTATAGCTATACAAATATATTCTTTCTTTATATCCTTATTCTATAAGGTTTGTCCTATCTTTTAAATTTATATTTTTTTAACTTTTAAACTTTTTTGTCAAAAACGAAGACACAAACGCACACATTAGCCTAGACCTTCAGAGTCAGGATCATCAATATCACTGTCTTCCACCTCCACGGCTTGTCCCACTGGAAGGTCTTCAGGGGCAGCAACACGCATGGAGCTGTCATCTCCTATGATAACAATGCCCTCTTCTGGAACACCTCCTGAAGGGCCTGTCTGAGGCTCTTCTTGAGGAGGTATCATTCTTTTGAGAAATATGTCCATAGTGGTTTGCTTGGTTTGTTTCTTTTTTTTTAATCATAGATTTGCTTGTAAGCAGATGATGTACCATGGACATTCCTCTCTATTAATAAAAACCCGTTTCGGTGTTGGGATTCATGTTTTCAAACTTTTTAAGAAACTTGTTGAGGTCTGCAAATGATTCTGCTAAACCCTTCACTGTAGATTTTGGGGGGGGGGGTTCTTTTCATCAGTTTCTTTTTCTCTTGCTATGGCATTGTGATGGCTAAGCTGTCACTAGAAGATGGGAATTGTCCAGCTCCATTATTATCTTATGGGACTACCATTGTAATGCAGGCTGTTCTGGACTGAAAAATTGTCATGCGGTGCATGACTCTGTAGTGCTTACAACAGTATCAAGATAAATCCTTTACTAATGATTTAACAATGATTCTAATTGACCTTGCTTTGCTATTCATTAGGTGTGAATTAGTGAAGTTTCTCTCAAGTAGGTCTGCCTACATAATCATTATTTTAGCCGGAGTTCACTTTTAGTTAATGTAGCCTGAAATGTGAAACTGGTGAGTAATGCATTTTAGTTTCATCACCAAAAATTCTGAGAAAATTCCCAAATTTGCCTGACAAATGAAGTGTGTCTCCATAAACTCACAAATTTAACACTTTGATATAAAGGGGAAACGTATATAATCATAAAATTTTAATTTATTCTAAAAGTTATAGATATATATTTATATCTATATGGTATAGAAAATAAAACTAAACTTAATCCCTTCATTTGCAAAATATAATTATGTATGCTTTTTATTTTTGCTTGGAGTACATTAATGCATATTATATCATTGTTAATATATTTTTACAAAAAGGAATTAGTTTGAACACTTCCTTTTTTCTATAACAATATGTTCTGGGAACTTTCCGCATTGGTACATGTAGTTAGGTTTATTTAGTTTGAACAGTATATAAAATCAATACACGCAGGCACTGGAACTTACTTCACTAATATGGTTGTAATATAACTATGAGTTAGAAATGACAGACTCAGTGGAACAGCTTTACTCATCTTTGCATAAATTGTGGATAAGCCCAAGGATATTTAAGCTCAAGTACTTTGTACTTTAAGCTTCAGTATATTTCTCAGGGCAAGTGCTTTATTTACATACCACTAAATTTTATCGACACAGAGTGGTTTTGAAACAACAAACTAAAATTTTATGTCAGAAAAGAAAAAAATTACCTAATCTATTCTCATCTCTTTTTGTTTTAAATGTCCTTTAAATTGTTGAAAAAGAAGATGAAGCCAGAATTAGATGTTTTTTGTATTTTCAATAATAATGAATTGCCGACACTACTTTTTTCTTCACTGCAAACCATTTTTGTCCCTTTTTTGTAGGCAGGGTGGAGGTGAAAGCAGTGTTAGATGTGAAAGTAGTTCATGAGTCACTAGCAACATCCACAAAAAAAAAGAAAATTCTTCAAAAGTTTCACATTGCTGGACCATGTTCTAAAATGATAATACCTTTTAAGTTCAGCTTTACGAAATGCTTTACAACTGATATTTTTGCATTTGTAATGCAGCATGAATGTCATACAACCTTATAAGCTGCAATATAGCACAGTCCTTTAGCTGAAACATCTGAAAATAACTGTTCTCAAAAATCAAACTGAAAATTGAGAGTAAAAAAATATGCAGAATAGATCATACTTATTTATAGAGCCTATAATTTGCAAAACTTTTGAGAAGGTTCCTATTTCCACAAGCACACCTTCAGGGAAATGTTCAAATAATGGCATTCTACATTTTTAAACAAATTGATAAATTTATATCAACTTAGTGAATCCTCTTTTTCTCTTGCTATCTTCAGGAAACAGTGTGAAAGTTTAGGAGTATGTATTTCCTGGATAGAATGACTCATTTTGTGTTTTGGTTTTTGCTTTTTCCTCAAGGATATTCATTCCTGTTAAAGAAAATGGATTAGTATTAGTAAATTGAAATATATCTGTGACCTCATAGGAATGTAAGTAGCTCACATGCAATAATTACGGTCAGAGATGAAACAGCACAGGAACCACATGGTGATAGCTGGGACAAATACCATGACAGATCTAGGAAAAGAGGTCCTACCCTGGGCCACACACTTTAGATGGTTTCACATATACTAATTATGAACCACAAATATGTATATGATACAAAATATAAATAAATATGTATGTGCATATATGTAATTGCTTTTCTTTTCATTCTTTTTTTTTTTTTTTATGAGGAAGATTAGCCCTGAGCTAACATCCGTTGGCAATCCTCCTCTTTTTGCTGAGGAAGACTGGCCCTGGGCTAACATCTGTGCCCATCTTCCTCTACTTTATATGGGACGCCGCCACAGCATATCTTGATGAGCGGTGCATCTGTCCGCAGCCCGGAATCCGAACATGTGAATCCTGGACCGCCAGAAGCAGAGCGCGTGAACTTAACCCTATGCCACCAGGCCGGCCCTTCTTTTCATTCTTTTAAGAAAGTTTGTTGAAAATTTGTAACTAATCAAAAGAATGAAATATGCTAAAGCAGGTCCTTTGAGAAGAACTTTGCTTGCTAGGCCAGAAGATGCAGGAGACTGAGAACATGTGTGAGCGGGTGGGAGGGAGGAAAGAACTCAAATCACCCAGAGAGTGATTAAACCACCCGGTTCCCCCGGGAAAATGGTGCTTCTTTTTGCCCCCCTGCTGGGTAGTGGTGTTTTGAGAAATTGTGGTATTGGGGAGAGGAACCAGCCTGCCTGGGTTCCCTGGGTAGTTTGACCTTGTTAGTCTCTAATCTGGGTTCAAAGTGGTCCAGTCATGTCCCAGGAGTTCTGGGCCCAGTCCAAATTTCATGCTGCCCTGCCTCAGCACATCTTTGCTACCACTCTGGCTGGCCCACAGGCAGTGAACTCAGCCAGGGAAAGAAAGAAAGCAGCTCCTTTGTTTTTCTGTCATAAACAAAATCCCTGAGAAGAGACCAGATGGGTCCCACTACAGGGAAACAGGCCACACTATGAGTAGAACTGTATTTATAGCTTTTACATACTTAGATGTATGTATGTGAATTCCATTTTTATTCTTGCCCTGGATCCCACAAATGTCATGGGTGAAATTCTTTATACTAAGACGATTGTGGTGGAGCTGGTGAGAAGGCCCGGATTCATAGAACCGCCAATAGAGATGACTGATTACATATGGCCTGTGAGAGAAGGAAAGTCATCAACGACAGCCATTGACCAAAATGGAGAATACTGGGAGATTCACAGGTCTTGAGGAAAATGTGGTGCTTTTTCATGTTAATTTTGATATACATTAAATATCAAAGAGGAAATATTAAGTAGACTAAATTAGTCTGGAGTTCAGGAGAGAGTCAGATTACAGATGATATTAAAATCTGTGGGACTACATATAATCACCAAGTGATTGAGTATAGATAGCAAAAGTCCTAGAAAATGTCAAAATTAGAAATTAAATAAAAGCAAAGGAAATTGAAAAGAAGTAGCCAGCGAGAAAAGAGAAAAAAAGTTATTTTCATGGATGAAGATGGGATAAATAGTTAAGTACTGCTGTATGCTGAAATAAAATGAGGACTGAGAAATGACCACTGCGTTAGTAATGAAGTTATTGACAATAACAAGATAATTTCAGTGCAGTTGTGGGGATGAACTCTTGGTCATAAGTGATTGAGAAGAAAACGGGTGGTTAGGAAGTAGGGAAAGGGAATTTAATTATTAGAACTTTATAATGTTGAAAGCTGGGACTTGAACAACTCGTTCAAATAAGACTAGCAGCAAACGAGCTTGACTTTGCTCACATTACTCTTAATGATGATATTTGTCTCTTCTCTTTTGTTAATTTCTCTCCTGAAACTGTGCATTTAAACAGAACACTTGCAGTCATGCTAGCTTTGAAGATAGTGGATGCGTAAGCAAGAACCTGGCTCTGTCTCTCAATTCTGAACAACTATTCAAAACACTGCGCTACTCCATGCGTAATTCTTTGGAAATCTTCAATATGGTTTTAGTTCTAGAAGTATTACATGGAACAACTCTATTAAATTTTTTGCCATCAGTCATTAACATTTTTCCCTTTTTTCTTTTACTGTCCAAGTCTACGTTCCAGATTATAATGATCTCATTAAGACAGAGGGATAATAAATGTTGCTCAAAATGAGTTTTAAGAAGAACAGATGTGACTTGATGAGGAACAGGCATAGAATGAGTCACAAAATAAAAAATTGATTAGTGGATGTGGACAAATGTAAAGATCAAAAAACCGAGTAGAACAAAGATGGAAACAGAGATATTACCTAATAAATGTTATTTATTAAGTTACGAACATTTTCTCAAGGTCTCTAAAGTCTAAGAATAATATTTTAAACTTGGTACACTACAATCATTCAGGGACAGTTAATAAAGTCCCACTGCTAGGAATATATAAAAGTGATTTGAATAAACAGGACACAAGGTAAAGGATGGATCAAAACAAGATTAAACCACTCAGATTAAGAATACAAGATTGGGATGTTTTAAAATTTGTTTAGTTGCAAAAAAAGAAAACTAAAGAACGAAAAGAAGAGATAAGGAACTTGGGGGAGGGTTTTAAATGATTTTTCTTTTACTACAGTGTGAAATAAGAAAAAGAAGGAAAAAGTAAATCATAAAGACTTATATTTGGACGTTTCATACAGATTTGATTATAGAGTCTTTGTAGGAACAGGAAATTCAGGGATATGTAGATATAAGATAAGAACCCGGGTATTTTCTTCGTTTGGGAGGCAGAGTAGCATAGTGGGAAGAGATGATATTTGTACCACATTGTAGGATTGTTGTGCTGTGAGAACTAAAAGAAATAGATATGCAATGAGCTTAGGATAATACCTAACTTATAACTAGCATTATAGTGAAGTGTTAATATAATAGTTATCTTCATTATGAACATCATCATCATCATCATCCTTATCATCACCATGATTATCATTAATGAAGGAATTAGGGAAAGAGCCAATGGATGAGTTTTCAAAAAAAGACACATGCAGAATACAAGATTGTGTGAAAAAAAGCTAGAGAAATCAGACAGTTAAACTGATGACATTTAAAAGAAGGGAGGTAAAAGTTTACAAAATGAAGGCAAGGTATCTAGATTTATTCCACATGAATTTGAAGAATAGCTTAGGAAAGGTTAATTTGATGTATATATGGAAATTTTTACACTCTACATTCTAGATTTAATATATTTAATCATAAGCTTTAGATTATCCTTTTGGCAAACTTTTAGAAACACTAATGAAAATTAAACTTTTTTTAATAACAAGAAAATACTCTATTTCAATGAATTTAATAAAGTATATTTCCCCTCTGTTGCATTTTTAAACAACTGTTGATTCTCTAAATCATCATCTTAAAATTTCACATGCAAATGAGACTTTTTTCCTATTTATTTCTTACAAAGTTATGGATTAACTAATAATACACCTGAATACTTGCTCTTTTGAAATCTGAAAAGTTAGAAAAATTAAGAATAACATTTTCAGAAATTTCTTTGAGAAACAATTTTTAGAAAATGAACGTAAATCTCTAGAAGTCAAATTCAGAACAAAGATTTCTAGAACAAGCAAATTATTAATGAGATGTTACCTGAAGGGGCTGTAAATTTGCCCTTGACAGCAGTTTAGCTACTTCCAATCATGAATGGTATATACATTTAATATTTGTTTATGTAATATGTATGTAATATATGTTTAATATATAATAACTGTTTCAATAAATAAGAATACTTATGTTAAAACAAGATGACAGGCCCAAAATGGAGTCACTTACGCTACGTCCCAGGTCACCAAACGGAGACTTAATTATAGTTTTAGCTGTCCCAGAAATGGAATCTTAAACCAGTCAATCAGGAATCATCTGATCAGCCCTGGTTAGGTAATCAGCCTGATAGACCCCTGCCAGCCCCTAACAGGTAGTGACTTTACAATAACCAGTCCAGCTTTTTGCCTAGTGGAACTTCCTTGTTTCTGCTCCCTTCTGCCTATAAAAGTCTTTCATTTTGTACAGCTCCTTGGAGTTCCTTTCTATCTGCTAGCTTGGATGCTGCCCAATTCATGAATTATTGCAGAAAGCCAACAAGATGTTTAAAACTTAGTTAATTTTTTTTAACAAAAAACAAGATGTTTAACAAAAAGCATTCTTTTTTGGAAGGAATGAAAGTGGCATTTTTAAAAGCTCTAACAAATATCAATTCTATCATTACATGTTTTATATTTTATATTCTACTTCTTTTATATTCTCCCAACTTATCCACGTGGTGTTTATTGCCACTGCCTTTTTAAAAATAAGGAAACAAGGTCAGAAAGTTTGATATGTGCAATATCGTAGGGTAATTAGTGTGAGAACAGATTTTGGAACCCAGGTCTGAAAGCCTTCAAAGGCTCTTTATACTTAATAATGCCATCTTCTTTTTAATTACACTGTTCAGATTTTGGACGTGGATTGACTTTTGGACATTCACTAACTAGTGGTGGACTCTGAACAAAGTTCCAGTGTTTATTGATAATACAGTGCCTGGCACAGTACCATGCTTAAATGTTTAATTAATATTTCTGTTCCACTTGTTCAATGAGTGAAGGTGTTTTAGAGAATATTTTATTAACAACGTTCTTGGTTTTTGAGGGAACTTACTCTGAATACTTTAGTAGGTTGCAAGTCTTTACTCCTTGCCAATGTGTTTGAGTTTCGAAAAAAATGAAAAGCCATTTAAGCCTACATCTGCCTAATAGACTGGAAGGTAAAACTTGCATACTAAACGTTGGTATTAAAAATATGATTACAAAAAGATGAGATATTCACTTGTATGTTTTGTAATTTTGCTCTGGAGACAATCCTAAAATAGAATCTCCAAATATTTCAAGAAATCACAGCATCATTTGAATATATTTTGTGTATATTGTAACATGCGCACTCAAAACCTCAAGGAACCACACCCATTCTAAGGTATATCATCTGTTACTTCTTTGATAACCTAAACAAGTTTAATATCACTATATGTGTGTTTTTGTATAATTATTCCTTAATTACATCCTGATAGTCACAAGAATTAGACTATACAATCACAATCTATCACTTTATTTGGTTTAACAAATAACTTTTTGACATGTCATTATTTCTTAATAAGGACAGCATCTTTTAATTAAGTCAGCACATTAGGTGATGGACACTAAAACCACCAGAGTAACAGTCTATATCTCTGTCAAGCATTGATAGAAATTATGCTGAACTTTTTCTTGCCTCAGTTAAGCTTACCAAATTTTTGTTTCCTTCTGCCAAAAATGTAATATCAGACAGGTGCTCGTTGTCTAGAATGATGTGCAAATGGAGTGCTATCTGATGTGTATTAGTTCCCAGACAATCCCATTAATGAACCACATTGACAGCTGACTACAACATCTCTGTATAGTAGAAGCCCACAATCCCCTATCTAAAAATACCTGGGAAAGATGTATTTTGGACTTTTTCAGATATTTAGAAAGTTTAAATGGACATGTGTGAGATATTAGGCAACAGACCCATCATTGTCTGGGGCAGTATCACATGATTAAACAATATTTCTACAGAAAAACATAAAAAATGTTCACACTAAATGAATAAAGATATAAATACCTTCACGTTAGATTGTCAGATTCACTTCCAAATAAATTATGAAAAACCTTATATTTTCAAGCTTCTTAGATTTTGAAATTACAAAAAATGTATCATGAATTTATAAGATCAGTGAGTTTAGAGGCTTATTTGCAGACACATTTAGAAAACTTTTCTAACTACACCAAGATATTTTACTTATTCATGAGAAGACACATTCAATGACAATATGTATAATATAACATAATACATAGTATATCTCAAAACTCTAGTTAACTCTATGACTATGTAAGAAATACCAGGCACTTCTTCTAATTTGCTTATTACAAAACATTCCATGTGCAAATGGTTGGGCATGATTAGAGTTATGTAGCTACTATTCCTTTCCTCTCTCTCCATGGCATGCTACCAACTGTGTGAAGAAGAGAATGAGAGAAGTCTCCTGAAATCTCCAATTTTAAATGGTCGTATACTTCAGGAAACAGTCTCAAGTTTCTGATGATGTAATTTGATTTTTTCATCCTTAGTTTAATATAAAAACATTTTGTTATCTTTCCTATAATACGTTTTCAATCTATTTCCCATTCATTTGTTTCCCCATTACACTTGTCAAAGTTCAAGCTTGTTCTTCATATATAATACAGTATTTTACTAACATTCTATACTAGTTCACTTCAGCATATGCTTTCAATAGTTTACACTATTCTTAATCTCTTCCAATCAATTTTAAGGAAGCATGACCATGTGTCTGCTAGCAGAGCATTTCCTCCAGGATTCTTACCTGGATTCTAATTCCAACCATGCCAGTTACTGTTGGGTGACTTAAAGTAAATGAAATATCAGAGTGCCTCATTGGTCTCACCTGAAAAATAAGGAGAATGCTAATGCTCACTTTACATGATTGCTGACAGAATTAAATCACTTAATACAGGGAAGACACTTACAAACAGTTGATGCGTAAAATAGGCCCTATATTCATTGTTAAATATTATTCTTATTTAATTATTTGTATCATTAATATTATCTTAAATATCACTATTATCATCCTTCATTTGTTCTCAAACTGGCCTCTTTCTTATATAAATCTTCTCCCATATACCACCAGGATTATCTTTACAATGCCATTCCTGGTCATTATTCTCTGATTTCCTAGGGGGTAAACTTTATAGTTTTGTCTCAGATGTCTTGTCCAATTTCAGCCTTCTCTATTTTAAATGGAGAGTATTAGACATGACTGATGTGGTGTGATTTGTATTTGGTGAAAAGGGAAAGGGAAAGGAGAAAAGCACACAAAAGTTGGGGACCAATGTTAACTTTCAGGGAATTCCTTGTTGAAATGAAGTACATTCCTCCACCGGGGGGAGTAAACCCTGATATGGACATCAACATAAAATTGGAAGTGAAAGACATTCAAAAATTCTGAAAATGAAACATCATAAATGTAACTGAGAATGAATGCCCTCTCACCACACCATTAGGGTTCATGTAAAGCCCTCAGACTATAGCTCAGAGGAGAAAACGTGTCAAGACACCATCTCACTGAGACAATAGAAGGGCTGACCAAAGTTTCCCATGTAATAGCAAAATAAAATATAAGCTTTGTCAATTATTCACAAAAAAAGAAAGGTAAAATTGATACAACGTAGAACCATCAAACTAATGGAACAACAAAAAAAAGTCAATAGCCCAGTATAGGACAAATCTTTAACACCAAGAAACAATGTTGCAGGTTGAAAGATCATCCTATAGTCCAAGAAAATCTGATACAGAGGACTTCAAGGGAAAAAAGAAAGTCAAGACATCTATAATGAGAAAGAAAAAGATTACTGTGAAGGAACGTCTGAGTAATATTTAGTGCCAGAGGACAACGGAAAAAAATGCAGACAACATTATAAAGTAAAGAAATTTTAACAAAGGATATTATATCATACTAAAATGATATTCAATTATTAATGTAAGAGCAAATGAAAGAACTAAAGGAAAAGAGTTCCATAAAAATAAAACAAAATCATTCTTGACAATAAAATCCAATCAACGAAGAGAAGAATCAGCATAAATATTTTGTAACAGAGAGAAATGATGGTGAAAGGACTGGTGGTGAGTATTAAGTACATTGGAACAAATAATTAATGTTATAATTGTGAGGCATCATTGCAAAACAAAATGTAAATGGTACAAATGTTGGTATCATAATGTCAAAAATATTAAAAAAGAGTAGTAGACGGAAAGAGGCACTGTAAAGAAAATTATAGAAGTGCTAATATAGAGATGTCTCACAGCCAAACGTTAATTAGTATTGTATATAATTGCAACTTGTTTTGAAAAACAAACCACAATGACCACAAGCTAAGTTCTCATTTAACGTGACAAGGATGCTTTACTTCACTATATTTACGTTGGTGATGGAACATTTTTTGAAGTATGGTAGCTCATTCTTTTTATTGTTTTCTATAGATTTCAATTTATATTCTATTTGGTAACCTGTGTAAGGCTGTCCAATCTTTTATAAAATTATTTCTAAGCATCAATCTATGCATCCTTATCCATGTACATACAGTCTGCCGTCCATATCAGGGGGTTCTGCCTCCATGGATTCAACCAAATGCAGATCATAGCAGTACACCATCGATGGGCAGTCGATTGAATCTGAGGATATGGAACCCACAGATACGGAGGGCCTACTAAGAGGCCAGAACATCCACGGATTTTGGTATCCATGGGGTGAGGGGGGTTCCAGGCAGCAATCCCTCACAGATATGGAGGGATGACTGCATGCAGATAAAAACATCTGGAATAATAATGTTGTTAGAAGATAATTTATTTTTTATCATAGATGGGTTTTCAGAATTTTTTTTTACATTCATTTTTATATTCTTCCATATTGTTTAAATTCCTTATAACAGGTATATATCATTTTCATAAGTGCAATAGCATCAATTTTTATAAAATATAATAAAATCTCTATTCATCAGGAAGCCTCATAATTATAAAATAATTTCTTTATGTATCTCTCACTTACAACTAAATAAGATCAATCTATAAAATAATGAATAAAAATTTATCTTTCAGGTTCTCTCATACTTCCTGAACTGTATACACTTCGTAAGTCATACTTTGTAATGAAAATAGGACTTCAAAAATCAAGGACTTGGAGATATACATTGTGGGTCACAGCAAAAGAAACAATAAGGAAGATAGATAATCATTAAATATCCTGAAAGCCTGGGAAGCAAGGTGCTAAACTACGGCCTCATGTTTCTTGGAGTTTGACAAAGAGAAACTGATAACTGTGATTCTTAGAGAAAAAAGTTGCTATGTAATGAAAAACCATAGCAGGTAAAAATCATTCGAATTTTTACTCCATAAATAAGCTATGAAAACTTAAACGAATTTTTTGATGTCTCTGACCCATTTTGATATAACACTATGACAGTGAGTGATAGTTATCATATCTCCTACCGGGATTATAATGACACTCAGAAAAGATAATGAATTTGAACATTCTTTGCACATGTTACAAGACTCTACACTGTTGTTACAACTAATAGAAAACAGGCACAAAACTTAAATCTCTATGAGCAACAAGACAGATGTTAATTGTTTTTTATTGTCATTCATCCATCAAATATTTACTGTGAGCCTACTACTACATATAATATGTCAATTAGAAATGAGTGCTACAGAGAAAATCAAGTGGAACAAGGATATAAACAGTATCTGAAGGGAATGGGTTTATTTATTTATATTTTTAAGGTTAGTCAGGGATCATTGACTAGTCAGGAGAAATTTGATTTGATACCCAAAAGAAATGAGAACAAATAATGAAGGAATGTGGGGGTGGGGACAGGGATTTCCAGGAAAAGAAAAAGAGCAAATACCAAGGTCTTGAAATAGGATAATGTTTGGGGCATTCAAGGAATATCAAAGTGGCCAGTTTGTCCAGAGAAAAGTAAAGGAGTGATGGAGAGTCTGGAGATAATACCGGAGACATAGCAGTTGACTAGATCATACAGGTCCTACTGGACAAGGAAGGTAGTTTGCATTTTCCTCTGACTAGGAAAAGAAAACACTGGAGAGTATTGAGTCAACAGGTGACTTACATTTTAAATGAATAAGGCTATCTTCTGCATTGGGAAAAGACTGAGACATGGAGGTGCAAAAGAGGAAGCTAGAAGATCAGTGAGAAGAATAGTCTAGTTATTCAAGGGACAGAATTTAATGTCTTGGAGCAGGTGGAGATAGTGAGAGGTGGTCAGTTCAAGACATATAGACCCAATGGGAATTACTGATGAGTGGCACATGGATGGTGAAAGAAATAGAAGAATTGAGGGTGATTCTGATGAGAAACTGGAGGAGTTGTTTAGTTATTTGAGGAGAAGTGTGGGAGAAGTCGTTTGGATATTAAAAAAAAAAAATTAAAAGTTTGGCATGAATATATTAAATTTGAGATGCCTGGGGCCGCCTGGTGGCGCAGCGGTTTAGTCTGCGCTTGGCAGCCGGAGGTTTGCAGGTTCGGATCCCGGGCGCCCGCCGATGCACTGCTTGCCAGCCACGCCGTGGTGGCGTCCCATATAAAGTAGAGGAAGACGGGCACAGATGTTAGCCCAGGGCCAGTCTTCCTCAGCAAAAAGAGGAGGATTGGCGATGGATGTTAGCTCAGGGCTGGTCTTCCTCACAAAGAAAAAAAAAAAAAAGATATAAATTTGAGATGCCTATTATACATTCAAGTAGACATGGCAGTGAAATACATGAGTCTAGATTACAGTGGAGAGGTCTGGATCAGAGTTGTGGCAATTGTCAGCATATAGTTGTCATGTAAAGCCACAAACTGAATGAAATCATCAAGTGAGTGAGTATAAACTGAGAAGAAAAAATTGTCCTAGAACTGGTACTCAGAGCATTGTCTTGCTGTGTAGACTCTTGCTTTATGTGTAGACTTGCCAATATCTGTACATCAGCAAAAGAGTAACTCTTGAAGTAAGAGAAAAACCAAGAAGGTAACATGCCATAAGTCAAGAGCAAAATTTGTACCAAAAAGAAAGGGATCAAATTATCCAAATGCTGCTAACAGATCAAATAAGAAGACAACTGAGATTAACTGTCAGATTAAATGACATTCATAATGTTTGTGAGACTCATTTCTTGCTCTTCCTTTCTCTCTCCCAATTAATGAATGTATATTTAGAAAAGAATACTTATATCTAGGGTATTCCTAAATGAAGAGAAGGACATTTTAAAATATTTCTAGGTAAGACTTATCATGATATATCATTTTTATTGTATATTTTCAATATTCTCTGGGAGAATTTTCAGGCACAGAATGTCCAAAGGAAATGTAGTTTTGCATTGTAAATGCATATTGAAATTATGTATTAAATGTAACATTTACCTTCAAAATTAAGGTTAATAATGCATCATTGAATTTAATTTTTTTATGGAGGCATAATTGACATACAACATTATATTAGTTTCAGGTGTAAGACATAATGATTTGATATTTGTATATATCATAAAATGATCACCACAATAAGTCTAGGTAACATCTGTCACCATTCATAGTTACAGAAATATTTTTTTTCTTGTAATGAGAACTTTTAAGATTTACTCTCTCAGCAACTTTCAAATATGCAATACAGTATTATTGACTATAGTTGCCATGCTGTACATTACACCCTCAGGACTTATTTATTTAATAACTGGAAGTTTGTACCTTTTGACTCCCTTCACCCATTTTGCCCACCTTCCACCCCAGGCCTCTGGCAACCACCAATCTGTGCTCTGTATCTATGAGTTTGGATTTTTTTTTAGATTTCACATATAAGTGAGATCACGTGGTACTTATGTTTCTCTGTCTTATTTATTTCACCTAGCGTAATGCCCTCAAAGTCCATCCATTAATTGCTTCATTAAAATAAAAAAAAATCTTATAAAAGCAGAGAAATGATATAAAAATCGAGTGTTCTAAACCATGCACAACTGTGTTGGAACAAAATGAAAATTATTTGAGTCATTTTAATTCATATTGTGTTTTGAAGGGGAATATTTCAAAATATTTTATGCACAAACTATTCAGGAGGCATTCATTAGGCTTTTCTGCTAGAGCCAGAACTACTGCCTGAGTTTTGAAGCCTGAGTTCAAGTTCATAAGACTTACAAGTTTCAATAAAATGCATAAATATTATGACACACATATTCATTTTTAATTTTGTGATATATGTTTTTGGGTTACCATGATATTTGCATTTCCTGAGTAACTCTTTTACTTCTTTAAAGGAATATATTTTATTCTTTAATCTATTCCTTTTGTAGCATTAACAGCTAGAAGCTTTAGGGAAGATATCACTTATGAATATGCAAGTGAGATGAATTGTAATAGTCTAAACATTCATCTAAGAATCAAAAATCTTTATTTAAGGGCAGATGCATTGCGTTATTGAACTTAAATTTTGTAACACCTGAATTTGTCTTTGTGTCTCATGCCACTTTCATTGTCACTGACCTTGAAAAGAATGAAAACAAATCACAACAAACTCTGCCCATTTACCTTTTAAATCTATTAATGTGGTTTTATATTTCTCCTAGCAAATTTTCCCTAAATATAGAAGTATTTAAAATGCTTTTAGCATTTGTATTCTAATGTCACATAACTAAGTATCTTTTTAGAAATTACTATTTAAATTTAGTTACATTGGGTGCATGCCTCAGGAAACCTAAATAAGAAAACTTAAGTTCATATTCTGAAAAACCTACCACAGGGCTGTTTGGAGTATCTGGGGAATAGTTTCAGTTTAGAACCATATTTAATATGTACATTACACACAGAAGATCTGGATATTTCCCTTTGCCCAGTATGCAGTCACCATCTTTAATGGTTATGGGTCACTGTGGAGAAAATTCAGGAGATTATCTACCATATAAATTGAGGCTACACTGAAGACTTCTTCTTCACTTCATTCAGATTTCTGTCTTAGAATTGGGGAAGAGTCTGTGAATCTTCATGACTGACTCAAGTTAGATTTCTGTCCATTGGACCCAGCTTTTTACTTTTATGTGTTAAAGAGATCTTCAATACATGAGCTATTTTTGTAGGGTTGTTTTTTTATTTTTGTTTTGTTTTAATTCTTAGGGACTCTGAAATCAGTTCAAACTACTGTAATAGCATCCTGTTCCTGCAGCTTATTCCTGTGATTGTAGTCTCATTTTTTCTAGCTGTTTAGCACCACTGCTCTAGTATCTCATTTTATCCACTCACCCTCATGCCCACCCTGTAGAGATTCAAGGACAAGGTGACTTCCTCACCAAGGCAGTCTTAATGGCTAGGAGGAAATGTTCTCCAACCCTCCTGAGGATTATAGTTAAGTTATAGCTGAGCAGGACGCACATAATAGAACTATTTTAACAGTCTCATTTCCTTACTTTTATCCCTTTATACCCAGCAAAGTTCTGACATTAAAACCTATGTACCATACGACATGGTGAAACCTAGACTTCATTTATCCAACCTAGCAGACTAGAAACATCACTACCAGGTGATCAATGAAAGCCACGGAATCCTTAAAACCTTGGTAGTAACTTCTGAAAGAGAAACTGAAGGAATGAGTGTTTTTTGCTTGGTCTCTCCAACTGTGGCTTCCCATCTCTTCTTGCAAATGGCCTCAATCTCTAACCCTTCCTCTCCAGCCCTCTTGATAAACCCAAATTGACCAACCAAAACTTCCTAATCTGTCAGAACGATTCCTCTCCTTTCTGAGAAGCATTTTTTGATCAACTATTTCTGAAACCAACTGAAATAGAAGACTTTTACTAAGACTATGAAATCAATCTCTCTCTCTCTTTAAAACTCTCTCTCTCAAATTAAAACAGCTTCTTCAGAGCCTTCTCATGTTCCATATTTTTTAAATAAAAGCTCCCACAGTTTTTAATGGGTAACTTGGACCAGAATTGAATTCTCTGCTGCTCACTATGAAACCACTTCCATGAGGACAGTACAGGCCAGAAATTCTTTGAAATCTGTCCTCAGAGTTTCAGTCACTGTACTGCTGAGGAAGTCCTGCTTCTGAGAAATGCTGTTTCCTATACTTTGAAGGGCCACTAAACATTTCTTTTCCTTTTTTCTCCTTGATATTGCTTCTTGATTTGCTTTGTATTGCTCAGGGATCTTATAGACAAGGTGGGATAGGGCTAAGAATCTCAGTGTCTGATTATTTATATTCTGTTTGTTCTCTTCACTTGAACATTGGCAGTTACCAGACTTTCAACAAACCTTAGGGTTGTGCTGATAATAGCACTAAATAATCAATGTTTTGACAAGATTCTACCAAGGAAAATTTAGAACTTTAGTGTCCACTCTGCAGAACTTAAGATAACATAACTCATCTGTGTGCATTAAAATCAAAGATTTCAACAATTTTAAGTATTCAATGGTCAGCATTTTTAGATTGGCATGAAGAGATCACTACAGGACAGGGAAATTCTAAAATTATTTGTCCTAGAGACTCAGGAATAAAAACTAATGAAAATGTGGAATATCTAACATCCGAACTTAAACTCTCCTCACCCTATTCTGATCCAACTCCAGATTGGATTGGCATCCTGCTTCCCTATGCCTCAACTTCCCCCCTTTTCTTACTTTTTCTCTGCCTCTTACACTTTCACCAGACCCTTTTCTCTTTCATGCACTGATCTTTCCTAAACATACTCCTCTCATTGAGCATTATCATAACATCTTATACTATAGTTGGAAATAATGACCGAACTCTGGTTCTTTAATTTGAAATCTTGCTTAAAATCATATTTGCATAATCTCATTGAGGTAAGGAAAGAGAAAAGTTCACTGAAGAATTTAGGGTTGTTCTATGAACTTGTAGGCCAGGATGCCCTGATCTCTATCAATTAGTTTATTCCTTTTTGGTTCCTGGACATGTGAAAACTTGGTTAGAAAAAGCAGGAAGGATCAATTATCAAAATGCTATCAAACATATGGATCAAAATTTGACCATGGATGGATATAAAATGATTGCAAGAATAGGACAAGTCATTTTAGCAGCTATATCTGATGTCTTTTTCTAAAAACTGAATGATTAAAAATTCAATCTGGGGCCCGGCCCCATGGCCTAGTGGTTAAGTTCGGCATGCTCTGCTTTGGCGGCCCAGGGTTCACAGTTTCAGATCCTGAGCACAGACCTACACTACTCATCAGCCATGCTGTTGCAGCAACAGATGTTGGCAACAGAAGATTGGCAACAGATGTTAGTTCAGGGCGAATATTCCTCAGTAAAAAAAAAAAAAAATATTCAGTCTGGTAAACAGGAGGAAGAAGCATCCATTTCATAGTCCACTTAAATATCACCTTCTGGGAATACATTGCTCAAGATAGGGGTGAAGATACCACAAAAACTGTATCTGCTTTCTTTTTTGATCATTTTAAACTTTCTGTTAGAAACAGAAAATAAAATGGCAGACTGCCCCCCTCTCCTGAGCTACAAGAGCTTGCTGAGCTCTTTGAAGATACTTTGACTCAGAAAAAAGAAAAATTACATACCAAGTTAATAGCTTTAGGATCAAGCAATTAGCTAAACAGAGGATCAGGACACCTCTGTGTCCAGGCTAGAGAAAACACACTCTCAAAAGTTTAAGGAAAAGGAACACTGGAAGAAAAATTGTCTGATAGAATGACACCTCTCCAAGGAAGTAGCCACTCTTGTCTGCCCACAATTTCCCTTAACACAAAAGGGATGTAATTATAAAAATCATTTCTAGGTGGCATTAGGGCTATACTATGTACCATAAACCCTCCCTCCTTTCATCATTATTTCCTTGGGATAACAAAAGTGGTAGGAATCTCATAAAACCTTCAGATTTGGTTACATCTCAGCCACTTCCTGTGTCTGAGTCTCTCATTGTTTAACATACTTCGTTTGCTTGCTTAGTGATTCCGTTACGGTGACTCTATTAGCAAGAGACTTACTTTGTAAAGGTGGTGCTGTTTTAAATTGTGGACCAGTTTCTTTCTGTAAATCTTAGAGAAAAATCACTGGCCTGTACTTTGATGTTGGTCCAGATTGGTTACTCTATTAGTTTCCTATTGCTGCTATAGCAAATTTACACCCTCTTAGTAGTTTAAAACTACACAAATTTATTATCTTACAGTTCTGAAGGTAAGACTTCCAAAATAAGTCTTAAGGGGCCAAAGTCAAGGTGTCTACATTCATTCTGGAGGCTTTAGGGGAGAATCTATTCCCTGGCCTTTTCTAGTTTCTAGAGGTTGCCCCAATTCCTCCACTCACGGTCCCTTCCAATATCTTTAAAGCACATCACTCAACCTCTGGTTCCATAGTCACACCTCCTTTTTCTGACTTTGACCCTCTCGATTCCCTCTTTTAAGGACCCTTGTGATTACAGTGGGTCACCCAGATAATCCAGGATAATCCCCCACCTGAAGATTCTTAATGTAATCACATCTCTAAAGTCCTTTTTGCCAGGTAAAGTGGCATATACATTGTAGTTTAATATGTGGACATCTCTGGTGGGTCATTACTCAGCCTACCACAGTTAACTTCTGTAATCTTAGACCTTGAATCTGTCTCTGATTGTTTTTGTCCCAAAGACAGTTCGGACTTGGGACACATAACCCTAAAAATTCCTGACTGATCTGGCTATGGCTTTACTAAAAGTGCCCTATGGGGGTGAGGAGAGGCTTAGGAATGTTTTTTGCAATTGAATACTTCCAGAAAGGACTCATTAATCCTTTCACTAGCCACTGTAATATCTTTGTTTTGCTAATGAAAAAGATAAAGGAGTGGGGGCCAGCCCTGTGGTATAGTGCTTCAGTTCAGCACGCTCCACTTCCTCGGCCCTGGTATGTGGGTTTGGATCCCGGCACAGACCCATGCCACTCTTTAGCCGTGCTGTGGTGGCAACCCGCATACAAAATAGAGGAAAATTGACACAGATGTTAGCTCAGGGTGAATCTTTCTCAGCAAAATAACCACACCCAAACAAATCAAAAAAATAAATGACTGAGGCACTCTTTTGAATAAGATATGAGAACTGAAAATATTCCACAAGTTTAGATGTTAAAAGGACTGGCAAGAATCCACAGAGCATACTCCTATAAAGCTTTTATTTAAAGGTAAATATATGGTGCAGTCAAAGATAGATAGTACAGGCAATACTGGGGTTCTGAGAGACCTCCAGAAATAAACTCTCCACAGTCTTATGTACACATGGACATGTTCTGTCTCCAATGTAAACCCCTACGTGTAGGATGTCTTAACTTTGGAAGAGCTCAAGGCAGATGTTCCCAGCCAGATTTTTGATTATGTAGTCTAGTTAGGCTGTCTAATCTTTTATGCCTTTTGAAAAGCAATCAGTGAACAAACTGACCCTCAGGGTAGTCAAGTGAATTTTGCACTTTAAGTAGCATGTCATAAATTCCACTGTCTTCAGCTTGACCAAAAGTCAAACCAGACATCCACCCCCGCATTCCCAAAGAGAAAGGTAGAGTTTACCAATAACGCTGTAACTTAACTCTATTTGACGCTTGAAGAAGTCTCTTTATGAATTGCTTGATCATTTCTTCCATGTATCCTTTGCATTATTTATAGAACAACGACAACAAAAAGACAACTGTCAAATACTAATTACTCTTTCATATCAAATGAGATGTAGGTAAATCAGTCAAATTATTCTTACCAATTACATCAGTATTACACTAAATAGGAGTTACTTTATTAAACTAAAATTGCAAAATAAGTCACTTAGAATTACAATAGTATTTTTTAGGGCTTCCTAATAAGAGCAGTCCTTGCCTGTATCATCAAATGTTGTCATGAATCGTGGTATAAGTCAAAAGCCGAATTTTTGTTAATTCTAGATTCCAGGTCTCTTGTAGAACATAGCCATATGACCTACGTCATACTACAAGATTGTCCTGACCAGGTTTCATGATGAGCCTTATATTTAAGTAATGCCCCCCAGACACAAATAAATTCTTGGTTAAATTGAACAGGTTTCTGATTCAACTGCACTATGAGGTACATCTGGTCTTTGTTTATATGTGGGGCCTTGGCAACTGGGGAGCACCTATACAAATTACATTCTCCACTGAGGAATTCCCATAGACGAGGGGTGGCATAAATCTCTCACACGTTCATGGCTTTTACTTCTGTTGCCAAGATCCGGGCCATTGTCCTTGAGCTACCTTTGTTTTCTTCTCAAGGAGCCTCTTGAATAGCCCCTCCTGGTTCAGTATCCATGCTCCTTCCCATTGTTATTCCTATCATGCTGTTTAACTATCCTTTGAGGTTATTTTATCCATTTTTCAAAGAAGTGTAATCTGTCTAGGCTGCTTGCATCCTTTTCCTTTCTGCTGAAATAAATTCCCTTTAACTGGCCAATAAAGGCCATTAAGACCTTTTCCTCAGTATGTCTCTCTTTAGGGAAGGGAATTCAGCTTGCCCAATGACTCTTAGGCTTGTGCCAATTTCTCCTAGGGCTCTTTGAGGTAGGATATGTGAGTCAATGTTAGTTGAATTCCCCAGGACAATATCACATGATTTGTAGTCATTCAAAGTATACTGTGGTTTGAGTATGCCAAAGAGCTTCTCATAGGTGTCCTTGGCAGCCATTGGAGCTATCAGAAGCAAGAATATGTGCCACCAAGTCACCCCTAAACTAATATTGGTTTCTGTTTTCCAAGTATTCTTTACCTTAGCAATTTCTCTCCATCCACACACATACACAAAATTTCTCTATATGCAGTAAGACACATAATATCTGATAGGTCTGAAATGGAGCAGATGTTCTGACACAATGGGTATCTTGGGTCTCAAGGTAATTTTTTGTCCCTCTGCAATAGAAGCAGTTGCAGCCAAATCCCAAAAATAAACTAGCATTTGCCTTGTAAATAGTGTATAGCTTGAAATCACAACAGTAAATTTGTCCAAAATCCTAGTGGTCTGTGCTGAGTGGCAGGCAGTAGCAGGCTTTTGCCTGATGTCCAGTCACTAGGGGCATTAGTTTCAGACCCTTCCAAAATCAGTTAAACATGGGATCTGTACATGTTGGATTTTACTAATTGTTTTTTGAAGCTCCAAGAAAGATTAATCTTGGGAAAAAAATCAAATTTATTCCCAAATGTGGCATGAAATATCTTTAGAAACTAAACAATCCAATAAATCTGTATACCTCTTGATAGATTATGGAGCTGGCAGAGACAATAACTTCTTTTTTGATTGTCTGAAACACATCTCTATTGCCCCCTTTTCAAGTAATGCCAAGAAATTGTATCATTTGCTCTGAGCTCTGTACTTTATTTGGGTTAATTAGCCATCCTCTAGTGGTCATATGATTAATAAATATTTGTAATTATGTCTTGGCTTATTCTTCAGATTGAGATATTAACATTCTATGATTAATACAATGAATAACAGTACTTTCCAACTAAATCCAGTCTATGTCTCTGCTCACTAAGTTGTGGCAATCAGCAGGAGAAATTAAATATTCTTTTGATTACATAGTAAATGTATATTGGAGTCCATCCTGGGTGAATGCAAATCAGCTTTAACTTTCTTCTAAATAGAGATGGTAAAAGAAGGCAAGAGCTAAACAAAGCTATGTCCCTTAGTTTGTGGCACATTTTGAATTGTTGATACCATATTGGTATAGCTGATGCTTTTGAAGGCACAACTTTATGCCATTCTCTATGATCTACAGCTAACTTTAAAATTCATCAGCTTTTTACAGGCCATGCGGGACTATTAAACAAGGAGTTTTGTGATATTACTATATTGGCCTCGAACACCTCTTTTATTAAACCAGAATATTTATATCCCCCAGGTATCATATATTCTTTTAAATGAAGCACTTGAGTACCTTTAGATTCTTCTAAATGTTCCCAGGTAGATTGTCCAATTAAAACAGCTTGAGGAGCTGATTTGCATATCATCCCTTTTCCCTATATTCTGGATCAGGGAGAATTCCCCATTTAGACATCACATTTATTCCAATATTACATTCTGGCAATAGTGAATCAATGTCCATAAACAACTCCTGTTCATAAATTCCTACTTTGAACCATACTTTTACCTGAAAACTTCCTATATTTGCATCATCATAACCTACTAATTTTATTATCTTCTACCTTTTCATTGGTAGGTTTATAAAGGACAGTACACTGAACACCAGTGTCCAGCAATTCTAATAAATTTCTTCACCAGCCCCAGGCCATGACCTTGGGTCCTCTACTAGGGATTGTGCCAAGAGACCCTGGCCCTCTTGTCACTCAGAATCCTAATCCTCTCGTCTTTTAATTGGCATTGGCTCTGAAAGGATTAGAGACTGCAGTTCTCTACAATCATCAGATTTTTAAAAATTTATCAAGGCCAAGATAAAATAAGTGAATTTGTCCGAGCCCTTTTACAACCTGAGTAGTCAGTAGGACTGGATGACCTACTCTCTTATAGTCATCCATTAAAATTTTAGTAGCTACTCCATCTACTTCTCCCTTTTTCTAATGTCATTTTTAATTGAGCCTCTGAAGAATCCCACACAGGTTAATTACCTTGAGGTTTTTCATACTTTTTTTCTTATTGCTCCTTTTCTTTAGCATAATCCTGAAAATTTTCCCATTATTTAGCTCCATTCAGGGACTTAAAATTCATGACAGTTTCCCACACATCATCTTTTCTCCTTAACAATACAGTCACATACAGGGCACAAACAATTAGAGTTCCTTTTATCAGAGCATCAGTCGTCACTAGGTAATGGGGATAGAGAGTGAAAATTTTAACATCATACAGGAGAAATAAGTCATAATTTTGTTTCTCTAACAGGCTCCAGCTTCTTCTCTGTTACCTTCAATTTTACTAGAACATATTAAAAAAAGAGAGACACCACATTGGTGGTTGATTTACCTTTTTTTGAATTTATTTTGTAATACATTTGGCTATCCACCTAGCTCTGGATCCATGAACTTCAGGTCTCATCTGTGATTTTCCTCCTGTCAGTGGATGTAGTGCTTATGCAACCTAAACCCAGCAATGGCCCAGAGGTCAACCCGGAAATGTCGGTGTTTCCTTCCTCTCAGATTTATTTCTCCTAATTTCTCCTCTCCATGTCTTAGCCATCATTATTTAATTATATTGTCAGGGATGGTTTCAAATATCCCATTCTCATTGCCAACTGCAAAGATTCCATAAATCTGAACCTTTAAAATGTCTCAAAAGTTGTACAGAGCATCCTCACAAAAGGCTTATTTTAAAGCTTCATAAAGAGAATACAGGAAAGCAGAGCAATGGGATCCAAGAGACATCCAGGTGCAAGTTCTCAGTTTCCTTATTCATGCACAGATAGTCTTCATCTCCAAGTTGAACCACCAATAATCGTACAAAGAATCTTGACTTCAGAAAAAGTCCATGCAGAATTAATTTTCCTATGGGATTCTATGTTCCTCGATCACTTTTTTAAGCCAGGCTGCCTAACCAGTTATGCTAGCTGAAAACCCTCAGTAAAAGAACTAGTCCTGCAGTTCCTGGTGTCCAAGGGCAATGTCCAAGGAGCACAACTATGATCCATCACATCTAGGGGGCAGCCCAGCTCCGAGGAGGGGACTTAGAAAGGCACTACAGTATTCACGAAAAACAATCAATATTTCTAGGGTATGACCTAGGATCAACATATATTTCACCCTACCATAAAATAAAAAAAAAAAAAGATATTTTTTTTGTGCTTCCTATGTAGCAGATGATATTATACTAAGGACTTTACACTTATTATATCTGGTCCTAGCAAAGTAACTATTGTTAGTTCCATTCTACAGATGAAGACACTAAGACTCATAAATTCAGACTGGTAACTACTTGTCCCAGTCCACCCAGCTGGGTAAGTCATGGAGCTGGTTTTGACATCAGAGCTGGTCCATTTAATCCCCAGTTCACCACAGAGCATGTGGAGCGCATCCTCAGGATGCTTGCAAGAGAATTAATATTCACGAACATCAATCTGATACTGCAAGATTCTTAGTCCTCAGAGAAAGATAAGATTATATTCAGTAAACTGTGCTTCTTAAACAGGAAAAAGTGCCCAAGACAAGTTGATTAAATAATAAACAAGGATTGCAATGAAAAAGAACCTCTGGTGGCCCAGAAGTGGCTGAGTAGATCAAGGTTTTCGCTATGCACTATAAATCAAAGTTAGTTACATTTTTGCTCTATATTTTTTGAAAAAAAATGGAAAACACAACAAAACAAACTAGCCCTGGGAAGTTGAGAAGTCATCAGGGAGATTTGGACTTTATACAGAACATCCTAAATGACCTTACCTTTATTACACCCAAGAGTCAACAGGTGGACATTCAGGAATCCCCAGGGATAGAGACAGTTTTCCCAGTCCAGCTGTAAATTCACTCTTAAAGACAAAGATAAAAATTGCCTACAAAGATATCCTGTTCCTCCAAATACAGCATGAAGAAGCAAATACACAACCAATAATGGAAATAATATTGAACATAAAACTAAAAAAGTGATAGTTTCCATAGCATGATTAGGATGCCTACAAATAAATAAGAAAAAGCTAAACTCAACTTATAGAAAATAAAACACTTAAATTGGTTATTCATTCAAGAGGAAACTTAAATAGCCAAAGGGTATATGAAGAGATGCTTATCATTAGAATTAAGCAAAATGAAAATAAAAATAACTGATAACATTTTCCCCTCTTTCTATTTTATAAAAATGTTTAAGAATCTGAGTGTATCAATATTGCCAAGCATTAGAAGCAACCAGAACTTTATATTCCTGGTATAAATGTAAATTTATATCAATATTTAATGGTGTAAATAATTTATGCCAATATTTTAAACAATAATGTGATCTTTTCTAGTAAATCTAAAAGTACTTATATTATTCAGCAATTCCACTTTTTAGTATGTCGCTAGAGCAGTTTTTTTTCAAAATTTAATGGTGACTTACAGTAAGAAATATATGTAATATTGTGATGTAAATACGTGCTTACAAGTATTTGTGTTTATGCATATATAAACAAAAGAATAATAAAATATTTCCCACATTATTTATATGAGTATAAACAAAAGTTAAATAAAACAATATTTGCCCTAACAATTTGAGATTAACAATGAAACTAATGTGTTCTGTTTAATTCTTTTTGTTCCTTTCTAATCCACCCCACTACATTCACAAATGTGGGACATAATCCTTTAACTTTATGATCCTCTGAAGTGTTTTGACTCACATATTCAAAAACACTACTCTATACACGTGTATAGGGTATGCATGTGTACTAGGAGATATACACAAGAATTTTTGAATGAACAATGTTTGTTATAGTAAAAACGGAAAATAATTCTTCAAAAAAGGATAAATTAATATGCATACTGTGGTATACTATACCATATATTACACTAGTAATGAAAATAAAATACTTTAAGCTACATATAACAATCTGTATGAATTTCACATACATAATATAGAGCGAAAAATCAAGTTGCAGAAGTATGTAGAAAATGTAATTCCATTATGATTAAAAAATTATAAAACCAATCATTAGTATTTGTGTACATATATGAGAGATCTATAAAAAACAAAGGAATGATATACACCCAATTTGATCCATTGGTTGCTATCTGATAAGGGCACATAGTGGGTTTCAAAAGTGTGGTACAGTAGTCCTTCCTTTTCCGTGGTTTCAGTTACCCATGTCAACCATGTTCAAAAACATTAAATGGAAAATTCTAGAAATAAATAATTCACAAGTTTTAAATTGTTCACCATTATGAATATTGTGTTGAAATTTCCTGCCGTCCTTCTCCATCCCACCCAGGATGTGAATCATCCCTTTGTCCAGCGTATCCATGCTGTATACATTACCCACCTGTTAGGCACTTAATAGCCGTTTTGATTATCAGATCAACTGTCACAGTCTCACAGTGCTTGTCTTCAAGTAACCCTTATTTTACTTAATAGTGGTCCCAAAGGGCAAGACTAGTGATGATGGCAATTTGCATATGCAAAAGAGAAGCAATAAAGTACTCTCTTTAAGTGAAAAGGTGAAAGTTCTCGACTTAATATAGAAAGAAACAAAATCACATGCTAAGGTTGTTAAGATCAATGGTAAGAAAAAGACTTCTGTCCATGGAATTGTAAAGAAATAAAGAGAAATTTGTGCTAGTTTTGCTATCACACTTCAAATATGTATGTACAGGATAAAAACAGAATATATATGGGATTCGATTCTATCTGTGGTTTCAGGCATCCACTGGGGGTCTTGGACGTATCCCACATGGATAAGGGGGGACTATTGTAGTCTGTTCATAAATATCGATATGTTTACCTGTGTAATTGGTATATTGGTGTTAACTTTAAATTTACTTTAACATCTGTTTTACATTTCTCATCTTTAGTATTCAATATTTAATACAATCATTTATAATGCATAATGATTTTATGAAGATATCATTTTAAATATATATAATTAAAAGTAAATTTAAATGTTTAAGAAATAACAGATATAAAAGGGGATGTGTCTACGACACAGAATATCATTTGCGGAGGACAAAGGTGTTCTCACTGGGTATTGAAAGCGTCCTGGCCTCAACGTTAGTCTATTTTAGTTTCTATTTTTTCATCAAAAGACACTGTACTCCTTTATATATTTCTAGAAGAATGGAAATTGGTTTCAAACATACATTCTAGTACTATGGTAAAATATTTGGAGACAAATAATGCAAGTAGAAAATATTTTTTCTCTGTCTTATGTGTTTGCAACAAGTATCTCTATTTATTTATGATTTGCCATGTGGTTTAAGTACATTAACTCATTCAATCCTCAAGAACCCTGTGAGACACAGCTTATTCCCATTACACGAGAAGGAAATTAAGGCACAGCACAGTTAAGTAACCTACACAAGTACACATAGCAAGTCAGTTTGAGCATGGCTTAAGTGACTTCAAATTTCAGTTTATGGAAAGAAAAAACTTAGAACACAATTCTAATCAGGACTTTAACTACGTCGCTAATAAAAAGTTAAGAACAACTGTATTTAAACTGTTTGATTAGTATTTGTGACCAAATTATATATTTCTGTAGTTAAATGTGGTCTACCTATCAGTAAATATTCCAATATAATATCCTTTAAACTATCCTCAATGTAAATACTTCTTATTTAAAATTAGCACTTATTCTATAATACAAAATCAGCACAAAACTATAAACTTGGAGTCAGACTGTGGAAATATAAGGTTAAAATTAAGGATTTCAGTAGAGAAGGGGAAAAAAAATGCCCTGTGAAAACACAAGTGAAGAAAGACATACCACTGTTGCTTCCTGAATATTTGCATGTGAAAATGAAACCACACATTTCTCCCCAAGAATTTCCTGTCACCTCAAACTTAAAGTGAAATATATTTTGCTCATGTGGATGTGTATCTGTGATTCACATTAGCATCAATATTATTTTTTGTCAATTGTGTTCTGTGTTTGTCTGAATGGCTATTGTTGGCATCTGTTGTGGGACCAAAAAGAATAGGGACCTGGTGAGTCAAGCTTTTTGACTTTCCTTGTTCTGGATGTGTGTGCTTATGATCTGTCATTCAATAGAATGATAAGTTTCTTTAAGCAAAACAGACCCTGCTGTTTTGGGAGTTTCGCTGTCATAATGTATTATTTTTAAAGCCATTTTATGAAATGATTTCTTCGAAGAGAAAAAATTTAATAGATACCCTGTTGAGTAAGAGAAGAGGTTCTTAATGTAACTCAGTTTTCAGATAATCTTGAATGAACCAAATTTCTACCACCTAACATATTTTAAATGTAAAATGAGAGACATCTCTCTGTCTCTCACTACACCATGAATATATTATAAAAATTAAATAAAATTTGGAGCACTATCACCTACTGTCCTCTTGTTAAGCTGTCTTTCTTAAGTGTCAAAGCAGTAGGAAGAGGAAATTATCTAAAAGAAGATTCTGGAATGCAAAAAATTTCTATAAATTAATACATTACATATATGTCCAATATAGGAGTATAAGGAATCCATAAACATTAGTCTACTCTTTCGTTTGGTCTTTAGTTTGACAGATTCTGGGAGTCTTTCCTTATACTCACTGTCCCTAAATCCAGAGGCACTCAAGTTTCCTGAGTTGCTGGGGTCACCAGATTGTGCTAAGTACAACCTCATTATGTAAACTTTCGCTTTTATCCCTGCCTCCCGAGATACCTAAACCCTCTGATTCCTGATGCTGTCTGGACTTCTACAGGATGAATTGTCTCGATTCACAAGGTATGTATTGTGGCCAGCTTTTAGGTTTCATCTTTTTCTACTCTTCTAAGTGAGTTACTGATTCTTCCTTTTAATTTCACCCTTCGAAAACTGTGTCGGTATGTCTCATCACCTCTGTCTCCTTCATTCTCTTTGTCCATTAAAGAGAAATTCAGGAGAAAGAGGAAACACAAGGATGTGTTAATTTTCCATGTTTAGTTAGATGTCCATGCATGTTACTCCACGTTACCAGCACCCATCAGCCCTAAATTATAAAACCACAAAAGGGTTGTGGAAACTTTTAGTACTACATAGGATAATGCAACATAAATTTTAGCCTTTCTATGTTGGTGCAAGAGTTATAAGAGAATGAAGAATGAAGATTCTAGTAATCTTCATTTCTTTAAATATTCGGTTGATCTACTGAATAGCAAAGTGCGGTCCTCATTGGTTCAAATTCTGACAGACGGATATTGCTGGAACTAAAGGCTCTGTAACAGACTTCTCATTTGTAGTGGAGAAAAGAGTCTTTATTTTGCTCCTGTATTTTAAGGGGCTTTAAGGCATCCAGTGATATGTCACTGTTTAGGAAAAAGTGCTATACGTTGGACTTACATTGAATCACGTTGACATATTCAATCTGCATTTTTTACAACCAATAACATTCACATAATTTATTCTCTAAGTATTTAAAACCTTCCTGGCTGCCCTATACTCAAGCAGAAAATTAGTTGTTTCAATATGTTAAAAGAAATACACTTATGATTATTTATATTCATTATTCTTGAATATCCCATTACTGACTATACATATGTAAATTATGAATTCAAACTGATTTATTTAAAATCACAATATCTACTTAAGTAAACTCCTGAAACCAATCATTTGGGGAAGAAATATTTTATTTTGCATCTTTCTGAAGATAAACTCATATGTAAGATTACTCTCCAGGTGAGGTTTATCAAAAACCCTTTACTCATTAATTACCATGATATCCTGGTATTCATTTTGTATGGATTTACTGTAATTACCCTATTCTGGTACTAAACATCACAAAATAAGTAAGATTTCTTGTTTGTCATTTGATCATTGATTTGTCATGCAAATTCTGTGAAAACCATTACTACATTAAAAAAATGCACTAAAGTAATATATTTCCTGTACTTTTAAACACTCTTCTTCCTCTAAAGGGAGTATATTCTATTAGTGAATGGTTGGTTTTTTCATCGTACATGTATAAAGCAGTAAGACAATATCATGATGAAATAATAGTGAATGTACAATACTGAACTTAAATTCAAAAAGACTTGATTCTTATTGAGAATTTGACTCTAGATAGTGGGGAGACAACGGGAAGATGAAATAATAAAGCAGGAAAAATTATTTGTAAATTGTACAACATATAGTACTCTAAGTTAGATTATAGCGATTTTTAAAGGTTTTTAGAATTCTCTCAGAGAATTCTCTCTTAGAATAAGAAGAGCTCACAGGATGTAGAATTTAGATATTTGAAATTGCCATTTAGAATATGCCCCTTATAGACCGAATACATGTTTAATGACATACACAAAGTTTTAAACAAAGTCAGCATATTAAGAATACATATCATAAATGTTTAAAAATTTTATTCTGCCAAATGACTATTTTTTTATTAGAGAGATTATTTGAAGGGTGAGTCATGTTGTGTAATTTGAAGATAGGTTGGCTTGGGGTCTATTTTCCTGGAATTAGCATAATGTGTCATAAGTAAAACTCATTTCACACACATACACACACACACACGCAAACACTTCTCTCAGGCGGAAGTGTTTCCTACCTCTATGGTACTGAATGATTTTAAGTACTCCCCGTGTTGATGTTACTTGGCTTTGAACTTACCGCAATGGAAGTCATAGAAGAGGGGCTCAAACTGACAAATATTGTGTGAAGCACATGTGAAACAATGAGCAAGACTTAATAGAAATTCCAATAAGTACATCACAAGCTTCCTGCCATATTACTGGCTGAACAATGTTCAAAAAAATATAAATCTTATGTCAATGCCCTGCATAAAATCTTTCGTTTGCTTCCCATTCAAAGAGAGAAGAAGTGAAATCTACACTCCTTAAGACGGAGGGAAGAAGCTTGAACAATTTGGCTGTGTGCTGTCACCAACCATTTCAGCCCCATTTGTTATCCTACTCCACCTCCTTTGTATGCTTGAGGCACACAGCTTCCGCTGAGTTCATGAAATATGCCAGCCCTTTCCTGTCTGAACATCTTAATTTTTACTGTTTTCTCAGTCTAGAACACTCCTCCAATCCTCATGTTATTTTTCTCTTCACTAACGCTTCCCTATACTTTAGGATTCAATACTAATACTTCTTCAGAGAAGGCTTACCTGGTGCTTCTCCATTAAATCAGTTCTCATTGCCGTATCCCTATACTATACTTTTTATTTGTAATAATTCTTAAAATCTGTAATTAATTATTTGTATGATTATTTGTTCATGGTTATTTCTCCCACTGGACTGTGAGTTTCCAGGGTGAAGTGATCTTTGCTCAACACTGCATCCCCAGTGGTCTGCTCGGTGTCTGGCACTTAATACACACTTGATTACATGTGAAATAATAATAATAATAAAATACAAGTATAACATCATTTGGGTTATATAAATATTTCTGAGTGATTATTGTGGGCCAGGCCCATATGCTAGATTTTGCAGGTACAGGTAGATAAAGAAGAGATACTCTTCTGCTAGAACTAGTGGTCTGATGACTAGTGGTACAAACAAAGGTGGTACAAGCTTGTTACACAGAGAATAAAAAATTGGGAGGGTAGCCCTGCCTGATAGCACTGTGTCATTTATAGACACACGAGCTCCGTCTGGAATAACGAGTCAATGTTTGTTAGTTAAAAATGAAGGATGTAGCAAAGAGTATGTAACTGGCATTGTGAGAAGCTCCATTTAAAACGGAGTGAAGAGGACATGGGCAGTTGAATTTTATCTGGTAATTAATGGGAACACAATAAAAAACAAAGGAGACAATTGATGAGGGCTTGTGTGTGTGTGCTAGAAAGATATTTCTGAGAACAGGTTAAAGTCTTAGTAATTAAAGATTGGACCACATATGGCAACATGAGCATCTCCTGGGAGTTTGATAAAATGGAGAATCTCAGGCCTACCTACCCTGAGATTGGAATTGGAATTGGAATCCAAATTTTAGAAATATCTCTGTTGATTTGTGTACACTTCTAAAGTTTGAGAAACACTACTATAGAGGATGGGCTAGAGGGCAGGAAAGACTGATACTAAGAACAAATGGATGAGGGGTTATTTCAAAAGCACGGAGGCTTGAAGATGATAACCAGGAATAAAACAGGAGCATTTAGGTTCCCAAGGGAAGTCTAAATTTAAGTATACTTAAAATAAAATCTTTCCAAATTGAAGTCCACGTCTAAGGATCTCATAATATTCCATTCTGGTAGAATAGAATATTGTACAGCAAGTTTTCACTCCCTCTTCTCACTGCTCACCTCCAAGGAAGGAGGTGCTGATGCCATTACAAAACTTACCCTGCCAGTCTCAACGCTCCTGCTGGTTATCATCTTCAAGTCTGGCTCATCACTTTCGTCTTGATCCAGCTATGTTTCAGTCCAATGGGATATTAGCAGACATGGAGGAAGCAGAGAATTTCAATGTATGTGCATGTTTGAGGATGCTTCTTTTCCTTCTGCCATTTCCAAGAGAAGAACATGCACAGAGTGACCAGCTAGGATAAAAAAACCTGAGAGGCACATAGAGGTGACCTGAACTGAATAGTTCTTTTCAAATCTATTACAGCTATTCTTAGACATTTCTTATTTCATATGTACTTTCAAATAATTTTCCTCAATAACACAACAACAACAACAAAAGCCTGTTGAACTTCTGAATGAATAGCATTAATTGCATTAATTTGGGAATACTGAAATTTTTATATTAAGTTTTCTCATCAAAGAACTTATAATTTTATATCCTTCAAAGATTTTATATTTCTTAATAAGTGCCATGTAACATTTTTATAAAGCTTATTATAAATATTTTACAACTTTACTGATATCACAAACAGAACATTTTTGCTTTCCTAGTTTTTTTTCTAATACAAAGAGAGAAAAGCATTTGACATTGAAAATTTTCTTGTATTCACCTTGCTGAATTGGTTATGTTTCTCTAGAAAACCATGGTTAATACAGAGGGGAAGGGACTTTCTTCCTAAATTTTCTATTCTTCTAAATATAAAGCATTTTGTTTTTATCTCTCACAATTTCTGTGACTCAGGAATTTGGAAGAGGCTTAGCTAGGCCATTCCAGCTCGGGTCGTCTCATGTGGTTGGAGCTGGAATAGCATGTGCTTGCAGCACATGGGGGCTGCACTGGCTGGTCATCTCTATCTCTTCATGTAGCTCTAGCATTTTTCCATGCGGTCGTTCCATTCGCGGTGCTTACAGAACAGTTAGGCTGTTCATATGAAAACTCAGAGCTCCATTACAAGTGATCCAGAGAGACAGGCAGAAGTTGAGTTGCCATTTAGAACCTAGGTCCAGAAGGCAGTGTATCACTTCCAGTATACACTATTGTCAATAGCCACTAAGATTGGCACAGAATCTCAAAGGGGTGGAGAAATAGATCCCACTTCTTGATGGAAGAAATGTCAAAAAAAATTGGTAGACACGTTTTAAAACTGCCAAAGACTGTTAGGTAAGCCATGGCAATGTTGAAGATTTTACATGATCTTATTATTAAGCTTATTATTAGCTTTTTATAGAAATCTTAAAATAAGAAAGCAAACTTCATAATTGCCTAAATTAAGAAGTACAAGTAAGAAAAGATACTATATATGTACATCTCATCCTGGTACTATTTTAGATAAAGGATATTGGTGGTAGTCAACCTTATAGGATATCAAAAATGATTGCAACTGGACTAGAAAAGGCATCAATATAATTTATAGATATTTAGAGTAATCACTGGGTCTTTGAGTCTCTTGTTGGAGAAAGATAATTCTGTGTTCATTTATACACAAAAGTTAGTTAAAGCTTACTAGGCACATGCATTGTTTTATTGCTGTTTAGAAGTTAGATACAGGTAGAAAGGAGTTTATAGATACCAATAAAGGGTTATACTGTATCATATTATCTTTTTTCAACTGTTGAATTCTTTTTATACTCTCTCCTGTAGAGCAAGAAAGAAGCCTGAAAATCACAGCCTCTAAGTTGTTTTGTGAACAGAGTCACAATTATGATTCTGCCAATGAGAGAGATTTGTAGAAGATTTGGAAGACAGAATAGAAGTTGAACTTATCTTAGATGAGAGCCAAAGACAATTGAATGGGAACTTGGCAAAGCGCAGTTTGCAGTGGCAGCTGGGCAAACATCCCCGAATCAATTTTGTGTTGCAGTCTGGGCAGAGTCTGCACTCTGGATTCCTGAGCTAACAGTGTTTCAGGACCTTTACTCTTCAGCCTACCAATCATTGCAAATCCTCTGATGCCCTGTATTAAATTCCTTATTACTGGGAATATTGACAATAAAATTTGCAATTTTTCTGATAGAACCTTGCCTGATGAAACAGAAACAACATACTTCACAATATGAGAATCTCAGTGATATTTTCCATTATGACCTCTTTTCAGGTCCACCTGAAAGGCATAGGGAACACACAATTAACCCATAATAAAACAATACGAAAAAGTTAAATATAAAAAATAAACATCTGAAACACTCAACATTTTTGTTTATATATCTACTTACCTATTTATCCATCGATCATCTATCCATCTATTGAAACAACTTTTCTTACCTGTATTCCTCTTTTACTCATTTTCCCAATGCTTCTTTTTGTCTATATGAATATGTGTGAATTAATTCTTAATTAAGTAAATTTTGTTCTAGTTTTGTATACTTAAGGCATATTCATTTCTAGATACATTTGTCTTGAAACATCTGCATTGACAGTTTCCAGAATATGGAAGTAATATGCACAAAAATTTTTTCCATGAGGACAAATTATGCACCTTTTATAAATTCAAATACATAATGGAGTATTAAAGGTTCTGAGAATCTTAGTCAAATATCCCATGATAACTTTGTTCCAGCAGATGTCCCAGAACTGTTTTTGGTAAAGAATTCCTGCTAAACTCTTCATCTGAGAAAAGGCTAACATAGATTGTTTGATCAGAGCTGTCAAGTATTCTAAATAATTAGCAGAACAGACTAATTTATTTTCAGTTTTTTAACTACTTGCACTGATGTCAACACTATCCAAAGTCATCACATAATCACTGTGCTGTGAAAATAAAGTCAAATGCATCATTAAATGTGTTGATCAGCAACACTTAGTATGAAAGGAGAGAAGTATTACAGGGAGAAAGACCAGCTGCTTTCTCAGAAGAAGAGAGAGAAACAGAGAAGGAATAAGAGCAAAAGCGAGAGTGAGAGAGAGAGAAAAGCAGGTCTATTTACTGAACATGTGGCATTCCCAGAAGGAAATTAAAAATATGTCCTAATATGTAAATATCCTAGTAGGTGTAAGTATCCTAATAAAATTAGCATTTACATAGTGCATATAAAATGTTAATTTTATATCAAAGATGATTCCTGAGAACCCAAGGAAGTCATTAAAGTATACAATTTCATAATCATCTTTAGAGTCTCACATTCTTATGGACTTGCTTAACTTAACTGCCCAAGATTCATTAGCTTACAGTTCTGCTACTCATTTTCATCAACATTTGATTTCTCAATTGAGAGGGATATTTCACTCCTGCTACTATCTCAATCTGGAATCTTTTCAGAAATAAATTAAATTAAAATTACAAAGCCTATTGAATAAAATGATTTATGATGTGTTAATTAGTTTCAAATTAACATTAAACTGTCTTTATCTTTTGCAGATATTAATTATAACTGAACCTGCTTTGCTCAGGATTTTAAAAATCAAAATTATTCTTGAACTTCAAAACCAGTACATGATGGAGGAATGTTAACAAAGTGTTACTGTATGGAGTAAAATCTTATCTATGAGAGAAAAGTCATGGCAGTGTCCTTTGCTAACCTGACATACCTAACATTAAAATATTTATTGTATTTAAATTCAGTGTTTTATCTCATGAAATTATGTTCTACATTCGTGTTCAAAACTTTTCCCAGATGCCAGTCTTACTTGGATACTTATTTTGAGAGAGACAATGTTGTGCATTCACCAAAACATTTTCTTTTTCCCCTCGCTATACAGAAAAATTGTCTTCTACACTTAAAGACTCAGGGAAGGCCATGAAACTGAGTTCTGGAAGTTTGAATGTGGATATAAATAATTATATATATAAATAAATTCTATAGGCTTACTCTCTTCTTCCAGATAGATGATACCAAGGTAACCTTGAAGCCGTGTTCTGATAGTGGCAGACTGAAGTATGGAAGACACCTTGTTCCCTGAATGACTGCATGGAGTAGAGTCTTCTTTTCCTCCTCTCCACCAGCTACAATGGGCTGTGAGATGAGTGAGTAATAAATGTTCATTGTGTAAGGAACCTTGAAATTTCTGGTTTTATCAGGTAGAGTAGCTATCATTAAATACTCAGATACAACATTCCTAATTAGAACACATGTTGACAGTAATTTGCTATTATTCTAAGTGGTAATGGTATACTTGACTGGAAATACTTAAAAAATAAAACAACAATAATAATAGTAACAAATTTATGTGTAATATTTACGCTTGCTTGAATTTACCAGAAGTTTCTAAACAAGCAGGACACACCTTGATTTAATCAATAAGAAAAATGAAATTCAGAGAAAATAAGTACTATTCCAAGGTCACATTTTTCCAATACAGCAAACACTGCTATTGGAACTTAATGGGATATATATAATAATATAGTTTTCCCAAGCAAATGATGCTATTTGCAATTCTTCAGACTTTCAAGGTCTTTGCACATATTGTTTATTCTTCCTGGTATTCATTTCCTCATCAACGTGGTCTCCCAATAGTCTAATAATCATTCAAAGCAGAAATCAGTTATCATTTTTTTCCTGTAAACTTTTCTGTTACTACTAGTCAAAGGAGATCTCTTGTTCCTTCATAATCTTGTGCATTTTTCCTTTATTAAACATTAGGTACGTATGCCATTGTACTCTCTCTTTATAAATAATGAAAAAGAGAGCAATAGTATTTTGGTGTTTCAATTCAATATTAAGATATAGACTTGTGATGCTTTTATTAGCAACTGATAACCTTGTGGTGTATTGATAAAAGAGAAAATAAATAGTATATTTAGAGGTTAGTACTAAACATAGGATGACTCTGTTCATGTTAAAAATATAAATTTCAAGTGGAAAAGGTAAAAAATGAATTGAATACTCATGTATCATTTTTTAAAAAGTATTTAGCATATGATGTGTTATTTATTAATCAATGTTATTTAGTGGTGTTGTCCTTAGAATTTTCCACATTTCATCATTGTAAAATTAAATTCACCCCTATTACCCTTGATCTTATGTGATTTTTACAAAAATTTTTTTAGATTCCTCTTTATCCCCAAATGTCTCTGTAATATTTGGTAGGCATATAATTATAGATCTAATTTTAGTGACGTTAATGTTTATTTTCCTTCCACCTTTACCATTGAATTGAGTTAGAGTTCCCTAGATATCTTACAACTGTATAACTATGTTGCTTAAAATAATGGATACAAAACTGATCACTAGAAAATGTAATAGTTTCCATTATAAAGATATGAGTTAAAATTCAAATTTAAAGTAGCAAATATCCATAAGTTTTATTTTAGTAAATCAGATGAGGGAACAAAATAACTTTTCCAAAAGTAAATCTACATTTAAAAAATTATCTGGCATCAAGGATCAAGAGATATTTATTTTCCTTCCAAACTGATATGATTATAATATAAAAATAAATTACTGGAAAAATAAAATAAAAGAAATAGATATGTACATGATAAAAACCAAGAATTCTTTTTGCTTTTTGGGGTTTTTTTTTGCTGAGGAAGATTAGCTCTGAGCTAACATCTGTTACCAATCTTCCTCTACTTTATATGTGGGTCACGGCCACAGTGTGGCTGTTGAGTGGTATAGATCTGTGCCCAGGATCCAAACCCATGAACCTGGGCTGCCGAAGTGGAACTCTTTGAGCTTAACCACCACACCATGGGCTGGTTCCCCAAAAGTTTTTATTATTGACCTACAGACATAAAATTATATTTCAATAAATATACATTAAAATAATAGGAACAAATTTAAAACTTTGTAATTTTTGAAAGTGTGAGTATTAATAATTAACAAAAGGAATTATTAATAGGTTCCTAAATGTTCTGTAATGGTGACTAAAGAAAATTTTTGAGTAAAATAGAGTATGTCATAATAAATACCTGCCCACACAGTTTGAATAAAAATCCAAATATATCAATATTTAAATTTTGCGTCATAAACGAACTTGCTTCTTGTTTGATAATTTATCTAATCTAGGTTGGATTGATGCAAATGCTATTAGAGGGGTACTGTATCTATAAAATTTGCCTACTTTTTAAACCATTTTATTGTGATATCAATTACATGCCATGGAATTCACCTATTTTAAGAATACAGTTCAGGGGTTGGCCTGGTGGTGTGGTGGTGAAGTTTGTGCATTCAGCTTTGGCAGTCTGGGGTTCACAGGTTTGGAACTGGGGGTCAACCTACACACCACTCATCGGGCCATGCTGTGGAGGCATCACATATACAAAATAGAGGAAGACTGGCACAGATGTTAGCTCAGAGACAAACTTCTTCACCAAAAAAAAAAAATTCAATTCAATAATTCCTAATACATTTACAGATTTGTGCAACTATCACTACAACCCAGTTTTAGAACAGTTCCATCACAGCAAAAAGACTTTTTCCCCTCATTTACAGTTGATCTATTTCCCTACACCTAGCCTCAGGCAAACACTAACCTCTTTTCTGTTTCTATAGATTTGCCTTTTCTGGACATTTCCTATAAACTGATTCCATAACATTTGTGGGGTTTTTAAAATAATGTATTGTTTTAATAACCCTCAAGTAAACATTGGGTTCTGTAATGTTCTGATTAGATCAGAACCTTGAGACTTCCTCTTCAACCCATCACTTATTTATATTTGTATTAATTTCCAAATTTTTGAGGTCATTCCAGTGTCTTTCTGTTATCAATATCTCATTTGATTCTGTTATAGTCTGAGAACGTATTTTTTATAACTGTTGAATTTTGTTTTATGGCTCAGCATATGTTCTATCTTGTTGAATGTTCTATGTGCACTTGAGAAGAGTGTATATTCTGCTGTTTAGTTAAGTGTTCTATAAACATTAATTAGTGTTATTCAAGTCATCTGTATCCTTACTGATAAGCCACCTACAGGTTTTTTTTCTTTTTAACTACTGAGGAGTATTGAATTATAAAAAAGTTATAATTGCAGATTTATCTATTTCTCCTTTCAGATCTATTTTCACTGCACATGGAATCAATGTTGATAGTTTTTAAATTTTTTTCAACACTTTAAAGAAGTCACTGCACTGCCTTCTTGCTAGCATGAGTTCTGGTAAGAAGTCTGCTATAATATTTACCCTTGTTTGCTTTGGATCTGTGTTCATGATTGTCATTAATTTTGGAAAAATTTTTGCCATAATGCCTTTAAAATGTCTCCTGCATTTTCTTTTACTTCTCTTTCTGGGATTATGATTATGAATATATTAGGCTGTTAATATTGTTTCACACCTTTTGGATGATTTCTCTGTTTATTTCACTCTTTTTCCTTTTGCATTTCAATTTGAATAATTTCTATTGAGCTGTCTTCACATTCACCAATTCTTTCTTCAACTGTGTTGAGACTGCTAATGAATCTATTGAAAGTATTCTTTGTCTGAGTTTGATATCTGTGTTTGCTATGGTTGGTTAGGCTCCATGTACCTGAAACCCCAAACCTTCAGAAATTCATTTTATTTATGATATGGGATTATTTGCCAGATTTTTTTTCTCTTCAACATCTGTTCCACACTTGGCTTTATGTTTCCATGCTTGGCTTTGTGTATTTTCTTTGTATTTCTCCCCAGAAAGAATCTATCTCCTAAAACTCTGCCTATTATATTCCAATATTATTTTTACTAATACTTGTCATCATGGTGCCACAGAGTAGGAGAATTTAGGTGTTCTATGATATTCTGATTAAGCCTCTTTCTTAGGTAGGCACTGTAAATCTAAGTCCATCCACATTTAATGTGATTATTTATGTTATTGGATTAAAATATACCATATTTCTAGCTGTTTTCTATTTTTTTTTCCCCTTGGTTTTGATTTCTTCCTTCTGTCTATCTGGTTAATTGCATTTTTGTTTATTTTTTATCATATTTCCCCTTTTGGACTATTCAATTTTTTAGTGTTTGCCCTATGGTTTACATATAAATTTTTAATTAAAAATAAGTCTATCCTCAGATAATATTTCACCATTTTATTCTTTTTTATTTTTGTTAATAACACTACTTTTAAATCTGCCTTATACACATAATACATTGCTACTATTTTTGTTCTACACAGAGCAATTAGAAATAAGAAAAATATTTTAATTTTTCACTTTCTTGGCTTTTTATAAATCCAAGTTTCTGTCTGATATGATATTCCTCTACCTGAAAACACTCTTTAATATTTCTTATAATATATAATTTATGGCAATGAATTCTATCAGTTGATTTTTGTTTGAGAAAGTCTTTATTTCCCCTTCCATTTCAAAACATACCTGACAGATCATACTCCATTGTCTTTTGGCTTGCATAGTTTCTCATTACTAGCTTTGTTTCAATGTATTTAATATAGCTGCCTTCAAGATTTTTGTCTTTTGTTTTCAGAAGCTTGAACATTATGTGCCTAATTTTGCTTTTCTGTTGTTATTATTTTGCTTGTTTTGGTATTTATCCCACTTGTTTTCTGAACTCACTGGCTCTGTTAATTGCCATGTGTTATTAATTGTGAAAATTTCTCAACATTATTTCTTCAAATATTTCTTTGACAAATTTTCTATCTTTTCCTGTGGGATTCCATGATCCAATTTAATGAAATCATGATATTGTTTCTCATCTCTTAGATGTTCTTTTATTCCTACATTTTTTCCATGTGTTTCCATGTCAGTAATTTCCACCAATCTATTCAAGTTCACTGATTACGTCTTCACCTGTGTCAACTTTACACATTACCATTGAAGATATTATTCATATATGTTATGTGTTTTCCATTTCTAGATTTCCATTCAATTCTTTTTCATTGTTTCTATTTCTCTGCTGAAGTTACCCATCTGATCTTGCAAGTTGTCCAATTTTTCTAATAGAGAATTTTCTGTTCTATGACTCTCAAGCATGTAATACTGGTACAATTTCAATTTATTTCACCAACCACAATCAATCTTATAAAACACTACCAGATTATGCACAACTATAGTCAAGTCACCCATAGAGTGAAATACCTAAAGATACTTCCTATGAATATAAGATAAAGACAAAAATAATTAGTCTAGATTTAAGTCATTCTATATATTTCCTGTTTATCAAACACTATTCCACTTGCTTGCATAAATCTTGTACTTTTATTAAAATGATCTAATAAATATTCCTCATACTATACATATTCTGTATCCATATACCTTTATTCCTGTAGGACAATCTTCCTGGAATAATTTTGTTTTCTTCCTTAGCTAATACTCAATGTCCATCTTATCTTTGACTCCTCTGTGAACTCAACCCTTTTCAACAAGCTAGTGTACACTAAAGTTTAAACTTCAGAAGAAATTATTTCCTATACAAGGTATGTCATTGAGCCACTTATATGTTGCCTCTGTATGCCTTAGAAGTTCAGTATCTTCAATGATTAGGATAATATAGGCATTTGATGGTGGTGCTTATAATGGTGCTAATGAAGACATTTATAGTGATGGCATGAGCCCTAAATAAGACTCAACCTATCTTTAGGTATGAACCTATCTGTTTATACCAACATGTTATATCAGAGTCCAGTGACACAAGGTTATTCATTTTTGCTTATTTTCTTAAGAAACTGATGAATTTTATGTCACACAGTCTGTGAAAAAATTTCTAATTTCATTTAAACGTACAAATCAGTTTTACTGTTAACACTAAACAGACAAAAAAACAAAAAAGAAGAATGTCTAACATTTCTAGCTTTGTTAGTAGGGAATAAAATAATCTGTGTCCTAACATTTAATTTTAGTCTTGTATGATATGTAACCACATCTTCTGTGAAATAGTTTGACCTATGTGATTATATTTGCTCCAAATCCCAGTGAAAGTTTCCAGTCAATTAAACTGTATATTTTTGGGTGTAGAGATCTGTATATTGATTGTTACAGAAAATTTTAAAGCTGTATGTGCTGAACTAAGAAGTTTCAAGGGTCATTAAGTAAACATTCTGAATGCTTTATGATTGCTGAAGTTTTTCAAGAAAAGGGAGAAAATGTCAATTTCCTAGAAAATATCCAGAAATAATTCAAATGCCACAGTAATGAAATTAAAAATAGCGGTAGCAACTTCCACTTGCATTGAATTAAATACTATATAAAGCAATTTGTTATATATCGTTACATTAAACTTGATCTTTTCAATAACCATTAGAGTGAAATTAATAATTAGCAACAATTAACATTATTTCTTTATTGAGCCCTTAGTATGTGTCAATTACTGAGTTCATCACATGTATTGTCTCCTGAATAGTCATTATAAATGTATAAGATGGGTACTATCTTGTCCTTCATAATTGGTGAGATAGACAAAATAAGTATTATTAGTGCAATTTTACAGCAGAAAAGCAGATTCAGAAATGAGAAAATTTGTCAAAACTTTTACAGCAAGCCACTGATTAAATAAGGCTTTGAATCCTGATCTCTTAAAACAATTCAATATTCTATTAATAATTCTTCTAATTTTTAAAATTTATACTTTTAAGAGAAATTTCTGTGGAAGATAAAATCAACATTGAGCTCAATAAATGATTTTAACAGTGAACTATTTTTAAACAGCAATTGATAATCACACTGCATTTTACTCTTTTGCCAAAAAAATTAAAAATAATTTGAAAGACAGTTGTGGGGAGACATCCAGTGGGCAGAGATTTGAACACATGGTTTGGCTGCATTATCAGGGGATTAGAAGGAAAGGAACAATATTTCAAGACCAGACGCCAGGACGTCTGAGGAAGAGGCTTATGGAAGGGTGTGTGGGAGTGGGCATAGAGTTTGGAGATTTTTGAATCTCACATCAATGCCTAAAGAGTAGACTCAAAACAACTATTTGATAGGATGGCTCTTTTGGTAGAGATCTGCCAGCCTCTCTCCTTAGCCTTCCCACAGTGGATCCATGAACCAACAAGCCGTGGAGGCAGAGATAGAGGTTACGTAAGGTCCCAATAACATTGACTCCCCTTGCCTAAGGTTTATCTGGTTAATATCACAGATTAACGTTTATTCTACTAAAAGAGCTAAAAATCACTTTAGCATTGTGGTAGCATCTTTTATGGGGACAACCAATCTCTTGAAGGCAAGTTATTCATATAAAACCTATTCCACTCTGAAGGGGCAGTGATTTTTCCTTAATCAAATGTACACCGTTTATGGTTAAAGGCTCACCTTCCCTGCCGACATTGCTTCTGACAACACTTCCATCCAGAGATTAACAACTACAGTATTAACAATATGAGACCTGGCTTAACATCGTCTAAAATTAAAAGACTGAAATTTTGGCAGAGAAGGTGCAACAATGAGCACATGACCAACGAACTGACTGATTCTTTCATGAATAGCATGACCCAGAACCTTTTCAACTGATAGAAAATTGGAACATTGGGACCAACTTGGGAAGGATAATCTGAGGTAGTAAGACATCACTCTTCAAAATACATTATACACATAAAACTAACTGTCATTATATGGTGCTGTGCTACCAAGAGCTAGAATTCATAGTTCCAAGAATCAAGGGGTGGACTTTCTCATCATTGTTCTCGGTAACGCACTTGGTGATTTGGAGGCTTCTCATCCCAGCAATTTTAGTCTTTGCAAGATTGAGTGTTCTAGTCCACAGGGCCATAGTAGGAATCCTGGTGGGTCATTTATCAAATAATGGAATTACTACACTGGGTAGAATCATCAGATGTGATTATTTAAAAATCTAAGATAGCTGATTCCTCATAGGAGCTAGATATGTTATGGTTAGAACCATTGTATCCATTGGGTAACCTCTTGGTATTTCCAAAACTGATAATATTGCTGTGTGAACAATTAAAGGAAACAATTGCACACTGATGTGGTAAAAGGAATTAAAGTTTTAGATAACTCAAGGATAAAGGTCTGGGTCATGTCACTAAACAAACAACACAAAGTAACGGAATTATTGACCAAGGGTAAACCAAATTTAGAAGGGGTAGTAGAGAGTGTGGCAGTGGATTTTAATTATGACCTCAAGACCAACTATGACAGCAATGATTATATTTTGTGCTACTAACTGTCTTTGAGGAAGTCTTTCCTTTTTTTCTTTTCTCTTTTAAGAACTGTATCCAACCATCAACTTTAAGAATTACTGAGAGTTCAGATTGGACTTAATTTGGGGCACAAGTAGATCTCAATGATATAAATGGTGCATCATAGTAAAGAACATTAGTATCCCACCCATATCCCTTTGGTCTAACTTGGAGATTGCCTACAGAGAGTTCGCATATACAGTGACAGCTTTCTGGGTCTCTCTGCCTGAGGGAAATTTCTAGCTACTGTCATCTGTTTGGCCTAAGTTGGTAGGCTAGAATTGTTAGGAAATTGGTGTTCCAGGGGAGACCCTCAAATGATGAAGCACAGGAATTGCTAAATAAATATCTCACTCCTTGGCTCCATAGTGGGATAATTCTGAGGTACATTCTACATAGTCTCTTGGGAAAGCCAAGTCCCAGTTATCCCCAAATGTAATGTGCCCATTAAAATGCCCTTTATTGGCTTTCATCTCTTCCTGAATTGTTTCCCCATGACCTTTTCAGGCTAACTGGCTCTTCTCCCTAAAAAAATACATAAACTCAAATTCATAAATCAGGGCCTGTTTCTAGGGGAATAAAAACTGACATTCATCCCTGCCACTTAGCAGAAGTGATATCTGCCTGGAAACTTTATCAAGTATGTTTAAATTCCCTATGTGGTCAACCTTTTTACTATAGTAATAAAAATGTATGGAGTGTGGTCTGGGTACAAACAAAGGATTGGTGGAGGTAGTCTGGACTGGGAAAACCATAAAATGCTTATTTTGGTTACACTGAACAGAATCAACTCTAGATCCACATCAATTCTCCCTAAAGCATGTCATCTGGAAAATGGTGAAACCCACACTCTATTTCAATATTAATATCTTTATTCTGTTCAGCAAAAATTGAGGCTGGAAAAAGTTAAGTAATGTGCCTAGTTTGTCTACTGAGTGCCTAATTTCAAACTCATGAATATCCAACATCAAAGTGCCTGCTGTTCCAACAATTTTTGTATTACAAACATTTCATAAATATAATTTTATGCTGCAATATCATTCTCAGTATAAGGAGCCAAAAAGTAATGTTTACTCTGTTCGGGAGTGTATGTTTTTTCTTTGATTCAATCCCATCTTACTATATTTGAAGAGGAAATGGAGTTCTAATGATAAAACTAATGAATAGCTATCTCAACACTATTAATGGAAAGGAAGGTTGGGAAAATGCTAATATTTAAGAAGGCTTTTATCGTCAAAATGTAATGAAACTCTCAATCACATAAACTTTCCCTATGTCTGTCAATCATTTGTGAAATTAAAGTTAATAAATGTGATTATAATCTATAAAAGATGGAATTGTGTATATCTTTGGGTTGTTCCTGGACCCAATTCCAGTGTGTGTGTGTGGAGGCTTCTTCACACCGACAGGCAATTCTCAGACACCAGCAGGGTGTCCAAGACTTCAACTCAATTCTAACACTATCTACATGAAGGCAGCATCAGATTCCTCAGGTAAAGGGCTCAGTCCCACTAGACTGCCCTCCACTTCAGAGGCCAGTCACAAGCCTGGGTAGTTACCAGTGCTTCTGACTGACTGGTCACAAATTGGAGGTTTCAACAACCTCCTCCAACTCAGGATGCAAGTCACAATTCCAGGTTGTTACCTGTACTTTAGACTGACTGGCTATAAATCAGAGGTTCCCACAACACCACAACCCTCTCCTTAGGTTAGATTAATTTGCTAGGATGGCTCACAGAACTCAGGAAACTCATTTACTCACTGGATTACTGATTCATTAGGAAGGGTATTAAAGGATATGAATCAATGGCTAGATGAAAAGATAGATAGGGCAAGGTCCCAAACAAAGGAGCTTCTGTCCTCGTGGAACTTGGGGCCTGGCATGGCAGCATGTGGAAGAGTTCTGGTTCTCCAACCTGGAAGTTCTCCAAACCCCCTCCTTATGGGTTTTTATGAATGCTTCGTTACATAGGCATGATTGATTAACTCATTGGCCATTAGTGATTGATTCAACCCCCAGCCCCTCTCCTCTCCCAGGAAATCAGGGAGTTGGGACTGAAAATTTCAACTCTCTATTTGTATTTGGTTCTCCTGGCAACCAGCTCCCATCCTTAGGTGTTTTGCAAAAGTTGCCTTCCTTAACATAAACCCAGCTGTGGTGGGAAAGGACTTGTTATGAATAACAACACCTATTTCACATTTATGGTTCTGAAGCATTTTCAAGAACTGAGAACAAGAGACCAAATGTTACAACAAAAGATGCTCCCATTGCTCTTATTGGTCAGGAAATTCCAAGAGATTTGACAGCTATGAGCCAGGAACTATGGATGAAGACAAAATATGTATGAGAAATATATTTTGGTCATCTGAGTGATCAAATATACATATTTCTTATAAATCACAATATTTCAGTGTGTTTGTATGTGTGCATGTGTGTGATTAAATCAAGAAAATATATGAATCTTTGTAGCAAATCCCAGGTTTATATTATACAGACAGTGCCAAGAGTTTAGCTAAGCTACTCCATGGTATTGTTACCTTAGCATCTATTTCATTTGGCCAAGCAGCCTGTGGAAAACTGACACAAACCCCCTCATGCAAGTGCATGCTCTACATAACAGCCCTCAGAGTCACAAACAAAGGTAAGTTCCTGATATAACTTCCCCAATTGCCCTTGTGATCAACAATTTCCCCTCCACCTCCCAGGGTATTCCCCATGTGCACCCCTTAGAAAAGACCCCATGTGGAGCGTAGCAAAATCCCACTCTATTTAGTTCGAATTGACCAATCTGGCCTTAGCCTGGAACCACAAAGCACTACACTCATGGACTCTAATAAAAAGGTGTGTGCCCCAGGTCCTGCCTCTCTCTCTGTCTGCACTCTACCTTGACCTCCCCTTGTACTTCCTCTAGGACCTGTGAGTAATAAGCTACTCTATTTCAATTTCTCTTGTGGTCTGTTGTTGAAACATGATTCATCATTCATCACCCTGTGCTCTACTCAACAAGTGTTAATTTAACAAAGTCATAAGAGATGGAATGAATTTTGTATCTCATTATACTCCTTTAACTAATCATAGGGAAAGAGGCAAATATGGTGCAAAACTTTAGCAACTTTAAGGAATATTACTAATTAGTATTTTTGCCTTGAGATTTACCTTTATTTATTAATTTTCATTATTATTAAATATGCTGTGATATTTTTCTTGAGTATTATTGATTACTTATAAATTGCCACAACTATTTTGTAAAGTAGGAAAATCTAAATAAATAAATGAATAAAAAGGCTTTTTGCTCTCTAAATATGTAATATTTTTTATTTACTTTTCCTGGAAGAATTATTCCACAAGGATAACATTGAAAATTTAAATGTGTCATTTATGTCAGAATGATATTAATATTCATGGACTTTTTCCATATGACTCTTCTGGGGAATTTGTTGAAATATGATATGAATTCACATTGTAATGATATGAAGTCACATTGTAAAATTCCTAAATTTATTGAAAACATCATTTTTTTTTAAAGCTAAGCTTACTATAAAATTAGTCATTGTAGTTAGCATTCTGTCACAGATGAAATAATATTTTCATTTAAGATTCACTCAAACCATCTGAGAAGTAGATCTAATTCCTGCTAATAGAAAACAGTGAAATCTATTAACCATGATTCACAAAGGCTGGAAGAGAATTTTTGGAAAACATATTTTGCTATTCTCAAATTGTTTCATTTTTATCCTCCTCTGAGTCTCTCACACCTGTTTTGACTTTCCTAAAGCATTTTCAGTCTTATCTGAGATTGGTTAAGGAGAAAGGGGAGAAATCCTACATAAGACACAGTCAAATTAAGATGTGGTGATGGGAAATAGAAGATATAGAAAGAAAGAGAAGAAAATCAAAGAAAAGATCATCTTATTGAATCTATAAAATATCTCAAATATTTTTAATAATTTTCAAATCTATAATCAGAATTGACTTTGAAAGACATGATCCTCTAAAAGATTTAATTCTACAAAGTTTTTAGTAGAATTTATACCTACGCAATCAAGACATAGCCTTAGCATGGCTAAGTTAGAACAGCCGCTGGTACATCGTAAGTACACAGCAAGTATTGGTTAAAAGAATGGAATAGATGTTACAGAAAATAAAATAATGGATGCTTCTTGACAGTCAAAATTCTCTTACAAATTGTCATCACTGGGCCTTCCAAGAACAAAACAATGATGAAACCAGTAAACAGCCATTGATGATTAAATAGCTAGTAACTAAACTTTTTGCCTTTCTGCAATTATTGATTATAGCTTTTAGTTGTTTATCCACCCATTGTTAACTGTGCTGTTTAGGCAATATGCTATCTGACTCCCACTAGCTTCCTATAAATAACATCTCCCTGGTGCCTGGGTCACCATGGTAATGGGTGTTTGAGCTATTTTCCAGGAATTATAACCCCTTGTCCACTTCAGGTTGGTTGAGACCACCAACACATCAACTGGGCCTGCACCGATGTCTAATAAGTGACCTTTTGACATCAAGAGGCTAAAAAATCCACCCTCAGATCATTATAACACCACCATTTTGTGAACATGTGTCCTATGTAGAGGCATGAAGTCTGACTATGCTTGCACAGATCATCAATTACCTCACCATTTCTCACCTCCAATCAGCTATCTCCACATTTCAGACCACCTTTCCCTTCTACCTCATAAATATCCCTGAGTCCCTATTTTCAGAGAGGCAGATTCAAGACTCACTCTCCCGTTTCTTCACTTGGCTGCTCGTGATTAAACCCTCTCTCTGCTGCAATCTTGTAGTCTTGATGTCTGGCTTTCCAGGCGACAGGCAAAATGAACCTGGTTCAATGGTATCTTGATAAACTCAACATCTCTAAAATGAATACATGAAGAACAACTTTATATGTGAGATGACTTTGTATTCCAAATGTTTTTCAATGAAATTTTCAAATTGCTTCCATAAGGACCATGTGTAAAGAGAAATATTTGGATAAAAAAAGTTTATTTACTACCTGCTAGTACCATGCAAATAAAAGGGAACTTTTGTCAACCTCTTAGCTTTGTTTCCAATGATTGAAAAGTTTTTAGGCAATGAGAAATTTAAAAGAGAAAAGGAAAAGTTAAAAACATTATCATTCCATTCGTAAAGAGGCTTTCAACACAAACAGCAGTCAAGGATGGTGAGTCAGAAAGGAAGGAAGCATGTGAGGTAATTATGCTGTTTCATGCTATGTGGAGTGGTGTTTGGGAATGCAACTCTTCTAATAAGGCAAAAAGAAGTTCACGGGCCCACTTGGCTGTGACTGGAAAATAGCAAGAAAAAATAGGATAGAGTGAGCAACAGTGGTTAAAGATAAGGATCATTAGATATGTAGTCTTACTAAAGCAGTTTAAACCCTCAGTTATAAAAATTGTAAAGTGACCACGGCATGGATATTTGCCTTGGTTGGCCAAAATGATTCACGTAGGACAAGGAACTATTTAAGTCATACTGTGTGAACTATTCAATTCTCAGAAAAAGAAAAAAAATCAAACATCCTCCTCTGGTCCATCTAACATAACCAACCCTTCCTAGTCTGACTCTAGTACCTCTCCTCTTACTAAATGACACATCTTATGTGTAGTCAGGTGGCACAATATTTATTCTGTCCAAATATAGCTATTCTATAATTTTCTAGGTAGAGTAAAAGTCTATGATGTTAGGGTGCAATATTATAAACAGTTCCTTCAGTTTCTAAACTCAAGGGTGACTTTTGGGCACTACACACTAGTAATATTTTTTTTCCAACTTTGGTCTAGTATTTTCTTTTGGGGAGAAATTTTTCTAAGTTCTATATTTCAAGAAAGTAAAAGATACTGGGTGTTTGTTAACAATACTTTCATCTTTTTTTTTTTAGCAAAACCCACTTCTTTACAAGCAGAGATGGTGGGCAACGATAAGACTATGATTTTAAGAATGCAGAAGGTAAACCTGTTCTTAGCACATCTTTCCCATATCCTTTTAATACTTTAAATTCCAAAGAAGGAGAATGCCTCGACCAAAGAATTTAAAATGAAATGTCCACTGGGATAAAAGAAACAACTTCAGGTGTACTTCTGTTCTCTAACATGTGATTAAAGTTTGTTCCATCAGAATTATTTAATGTTTATTAAAAAATTAATCTACCTTACATTTTAAGAGCACTTTACATTCATTCTTCACTTGCCCAGATTTCCTCCCACTTCAAAAGTTGTGACTTTCAAAAATTCGTTTGCTGGCTCCTCCTCCATTCAACCTCTCGATTTTGGAAAGCCTCAGGGCTCAGTCCTACATCCTTTAACCTTCTCTCTGCTGTTTTCACTCCCAAGAGATTTATTCGGGACACACGGCTTTAAAACACACATATCTGCCAAAGATTTCCAAGTTTGTATTTCTAGCCCCGATTGGTAAACTGAACTTTATATCAATATAACCAACAATCTACTGGAAATATCAACCTGATTTTCTTACAAATATATCAAATTTAATGTGGGAAAAAAGAGAACTTTTGACTTAGTCTCTGCCCAAAGACTTCTCACATGGACTTTCTCATTCTAGTAAATGACTACACCATTCACCCAATGTTCAAGCCAAAAACTTATGAGTTATCATTAGCCCTTCACTTTCCTTCACATTTAATATACAAAACATTAGTAAGCTTGTTACCTCTACTTAAAACATATCCCAAATAAATCTTCACAATGCATGTCTATTTCTCTCCACATCTATTGTGCTAAAGCCTATTATCTTTCGTCTTGTTGACTGCAATAGTCTCCTAAATGGTCTTAGTTCCAGTGTGCTTCCCTTCAGTCCACTACATTCTTGTTTTTAAAAGCTTATAGATTTCCCATTTTCTTTAAAAAAAATTCCAAGCTTCTTTGCAGCCAGAAGGTGATGGCCCTTAATCATCTCTGTCACTGTATCTCAGAACCGCACTCATCCTCATTTACTAACATCCAGCCACAATGGTCTTTTTGTTCCTCTTATCTGCCAAACATTTTCTTGCCTTTGAGTTATTTGGCCTTACTGTTACCTCAGTGTAGAAGGCAAAACTTTGAATGACTACCCCCTTCTTGGGGTATTCAGACTTTCCCTGACACTTGATTAAAGGTAGCCTTAGTTTGCTATTACATCACCTGGTGTAGTTTTCCTTACAGCATTCATTTCCTTATGACATAACACTAGTAGAAGGACTTTTGTTTTCTTATGTTATCAATGTTCTTTCAGTAAAAATTAATCCACCTGACCCTCCTGTAATCACAGCAACTCTAAGAGTTTCTGGCAGAGAGTAGGTACCATAAAGTGCTTCATAAATAAAGGAATAAATGAGTGAAAACCACTTTATTTTTAAGTGGTTAATATTCACTTAAAAAGTTGATTATTAAACGAGATGTTTTAAATAAAAAATTATAACATTATTTTGTAATATCACAAGATGTATGATGAGGCAATCATTCAAGGACAGAAACAACAAAAAGATATTTTGCAGGTTGTCATTGAATATTTGTAAATTGATAGAATAGAGAATATGTCTAAAATATTAGAGAATTATTGTAAGATCTTAGGTTAGCCCAAAGAAACATATTTTACTTTCCATTCATTCAGCTAATCTTGGCTAAGAAATCTAACTTCAAGGATTAAACTAGAATAGCTATGTTATGTTTCTCATAAGAAATAAGTGTTTCATAGGATATTTTGAGTATTACTCAGAGAAAGTATTCATAGTTAAATTAATGTGGGAATTACTTAGTTATGCCAAATGGTGAGGTTCTTTGCTATAGGTGTTCTAATAGCCTTTACAACATTATTCTCACTGTGAGTCTCCAAGGGGAAATGTAGCATCCATGCTTTCCCATGGTCCTTTAACCTGGAATCCCTTCTTTCCATGAAGCATATCATGATTTGGGAGAAAGGATAACATGATTTCATTTATCCCCAGGTTTAAAAATTATACTTTAAATAATATTTTGACGTCAGTATCTAGGAAATGTCTGTCCCACCTCAGAGCATATATGTCTACTGGGTGTAATGAACAAATATAGAAATGTAAAAAACAAAACTGGGGCTGACATAGGCTGACCAATGTCTTCTAGATTACTTTCTAAAGTTCTTTCAAAAAACACTTAAGGATGGGGTTTTGCATTAATGTTACAGCGTTGGGGGCCCTGCTGTACCCCATTCCAGGCCAGTCCAGTAGGACTTAGGGATTCAGGGTGACCCAGGGCTGCTCATCTGCTATGTTTAGTCATGGAACCAGGCCAGAGCCAGGAAGACCAGCTCTGAACCAGAAGTTGCTGCTGTGCTAAACCTGACAAGGGAATTTCTTTCCATCGAACTCGAACAGGATGTGAGATGGAGACCTCCACCGCTGTGTCAATGGAGCAGGTATGCAAAAGAGGGTGTGTGTGAGAGGTGATCATGGGCAGGTGTTCGAGTGTAGGCATGTGCTTGTGCATGTACGGACATGGGCATGTGGCACTCACCTGGTAGCCCCAGCACCAGCAGCCCCTCCAGTCATGGCCAGTCCTCGTGAGACTTTGACTGAAACAGTTGAACTCAGCATATTTTTAAGGGGGGGGGGGTGGAGAGGTTGGGAGTGAGCTGGCCAGGCGGGGTCTCACAGTGTGTTGTGACCAGGTGCTGAATGACCAAGTAGTCATCCTGCTGGTTGAACTGCCCATGTTCAGCATTTCACAGTGATGCTCACTCCTGAATTTTGTGTTCAATCTACATTTTGAATGTGTATTTTCATATAAATTTGTGACACGAAAATTTTGAATAAAGTGGACTTGATTTAGAAAAAAAGCTTTGTTTTTTTCCTGCTAAGACTTTCACATATGGGTGAACCTTCACAAACTGGTAAAGGGGGTCAAAAGGTACAAACTTCCACTTATAAAATAAATAAGTCCTGGGGATATAATGTATATATCCTACATATACATAGTATATATGTGTGTGTGTGTGTGTGTGTATGTACTATATAATAGCCTGGTGACTATAGTTAACAATACTGTGTTATATATTTGGAAGTTGTTAAGAGAGTTAAAGTTTTTATCACAAGGAAAAAAATGTGTACCTACATATGGTGACAAATGTCAACTAGACTTATTGTGGTGATCATTTCACAATATATACAAATATTGAATCATTATGTTGTACACTTGAAACTAATATAAAGTTATGACAAGTATATCTCAATAAAAAAAGAATTCCACATATCTAACTGCCATATGTCATTTAATTATTGAAATTAACATTATTAGGAACACACAATGGAAAAATGCTCCTCAAAAGAGGAAGGTGTATGTTGACCATCAATAGGAGAAAGCTATCTTCAAAAGATAGAAATGTGGGAAATAGTTTCACAGTTCAGTTTATAAGTACCTGAAGCCAGGATTTATTTATGTATATGTATCCACAGATGCAAGATTTTAGATGAGGAGGCTCAGGAATGTTTCCAACTGCTTTCTCGATCCGTATGTAGTTAGTCCTCCCTTGTTGGCCCATTGATTTGCTCCAGTGGCACCTTCATTTTCCACGTAGTACATCAACTGTGGCAAGTTAAGCCCTGTTTCTGGATTTCTTTCCAAGCATTCTTTTAAGTCTACCATTCCCCCACCCATGGTCCTGAGTATGTCATGAGCAGCACAAGAGTCCCACTTGAATGTAGTGTCTTCTGAAAAGACATAAATATCAACAGGACCTTGGACAACACAAAGACTCTTGTAAACAGCTCCATTTGCCCAGAATATGCTATCTCCACATACATATGACAATGCAACTTTGATAGTCTCCTTTTCACTTGTAATGAAAATTATGAACGGTAATGGTAGCTGAAAACTGGTGGGAGAATTCCACCTCAGGGCTGGTGTTTTTTGGTCGGTTGGCTCCAGGTTCCATTGTCATTTCTTTTAAAGTTGGGGGGCTGAAATGAATGGATATTGGTTCCCACGTAAGAAAGACCCCAGTAGCACTGTCCTTCCCAACTGAGGGTGTTTAGGTCTTGTTATACAAAATGTTGGTTGATGACTCCCATCAAAGTCACCCCCTGTCTGTAAGTCACAGACACCAGTTAAAATGGTGACACACTTAAGTCCACAGGGGAAGGTTCTCTGGTTGGATTTAGTGTCAGTAGAATCTTTTGAACACTATGTTGAATCTAATTCCCAAAATGGCCTGTGGAATGCTGATCTCTATTGAATCCACAGTTGAGTCAAAAAAGCAACATCCTGGTGAAGAACCTCAGCTAATGCTTCAGCTGCCAACTTGTTACCATTAAGGACTTTGCTAAGAGGCTCTACTGTTTCTCTCTCTGTGGACACAGTCTCAAGGTAATTGTTTCCCCTAAATCATTAGTAAAGTCATTGGATTCTTCTCCAAAAATATTTTTTTCCAAGCCTGGCAAGTTGTTCTCCATATTCTGTTTCATTACTTCTTGTACTAGTACATCAACCAGAGTCTTCAAATCAACTGCAAACTTCTTGTGCTTTTCTCCCTTTCTTTTCTTCTGTCAGCACCTGGAAGAGGGATTCCTGCTGCCTGCATGCCCAGGCATGTTGGCAGCTTTCCCAGAGACACGGGATAGCTCCTAGAGGATATCTGACATTTCTGACCCTTGCTTTTCAGTTGCAGCTGCTGATGGAATCAGCACCCTCCCTCTGAGACTTAAGAATTTTGGAGGTTAGAAGTCTGAGCCCAAGATGTCAGCATGTTTGGTTTGTCCTGAAGCCTCTCTCCTTGGCTTGCAGATGGCCACACTCTTGCTGTGTTCCCACATGGCCTTTCCTCCGTGCATGACTTTTTTGTTGTTTTTTTGTTTTGTTTTATTTTGTTCTTTGCTTTTCTGTATCATTAATTACAAAGGAATTTTCCAGCCAAAACCCAGAAATAAGTGTTAGAAAAATAACAAAGGAAAAATCTCAAACCATATAATAAAAACCTAGGAGTGCAGGCTAGGTGTGTTGTGTGTTGCAGGGGAGGGAGATGGGCAGATGATCCAACATCAAGGATGAGGAGGAGTTGAAGTTGTCCTTAGTAATGAAGGAACACCAGGATGCTCATTGTTTTCATAATTTCCATAGACATTCTATAAATTAAATACTTTTTAAAAATTTAAAAGTTTTTGTAACATTTCCAAAGTTTTGAGAGTTTGGAGCAGGAATGAATTTATAAAAGGTGATTAAAAATGGACAAGATATTTCCTTCTAAATCATCACTAAAAATATTCTTTTTGCTCACATGTTTTTGAATTAAGGGCATAAATAAAAATAACACTATATAAAGAAATCTAGACCCTAAGAGCTAGGATCAAAAGAACCATAGCTTGTGTATTCCATTTACATGTTTCCTGGCTTTCCACAAGAACCTTGCAATCTATCGAAACATACCGTAAAGCTAAATCAAAACAATATATAGATTGTTGATGTCGATTCTTTAAAATAAAGATCACATTCAACTTCTCTATAAACAAGAAATTACTGGGCTGAGGGTGCTGAGTTTTATCAACCAGGTAAAGGAAATTCTGAAGTACTTGGGATCTCCTTATTTCAGCATTTATCCAGAAGTGATCAAATTGATTTTTTTTTTTGTCAAATTGAGATATGTTGCAAAATTGTGCCAAAATAATTAAAGTCAGTCTATTAGCTTCACACAAGCTATAAATTTTAAAGGAATGTTCTGAGGAGTTATCAGAATTAATGTATTTTTTTCTTAATAGTAAAATATTTTTAGCCTGTATGACATTATGAGAGTATATCTTGTAATAGGGAAGTATTTGTACATCCTAAGAAAAAATGCTAGCTATCCAATGGTGCAGGAGTGGGAAGCAGATACTTCAAATAATAATAACAGCAATAACAATAATAATAACTCAGTCATTAAGGATGCTATAAAACAGTGGTTCTCAAACTATTTGCTCTTATGAACTCTCTACAGTGTTAGGAAGTATTGAGGGTCCAAAGAATTTTTATTCATATGTTAGATTTATTAACATTTATAATATTAGAAATTAAATCTGAAAAATTATTAATTCACTTGAAATAACAATAATAAAACCATGGCATAAATAACATACTTTATTAAAAATAATTATACCTTCCAAAAAATAGTGACATTGTTTTACACTTCAGCAAATTTCCTTAATAACTGGTTTACTGAAGGCAGCTGGATTTGAACGTCTTCTTGCGTTCAGTCTGTAGCAATATCACCCATCATCTACTCTTTTAAAAAATCCACTATATGATCATGGGGGAAAGTGAGTGAAAAAGAATTATAATGACAATAGTTTTGATGTCTGGAGTCCCTAGAAGTTTCTTGAGAGTTCAATTTGAGAGGCATTACTATAAAATACACTATAATAATACTATAAAATGGAACATTGACTCTTAGGAGATTGGTTTTCTATTTTGTAGCCTAGATAGAGACGGAAAGATAACTATATTTAGAACTAGTCAATGCCAGTTGATATCTTGGACTACCTCCTGCTACATGTCACTGTATTTGCAGAATTCCATGCTTAATATTGACAAATCTTTCCTCTATTGCATGAAATGAGGACGTGACTCATTATTTCATCCAAGAATCCTCTTCATGAACCTTTCCTACGTTGAGAGACATGGTTAAATATAAGTTTGATTACTACACTGTAGCCTATTTTCTTCTTATAGATGCACTTAAGATTATAGTGGCAGGGTTTGAGGTTTGGCAAAATGACTAGCTGAACTATAATCTGCCCCCAGTTTCTTACAGCTCTGGGTATATAGTGAGTAAAGATTTTATAAAATGCATCCTCTAAAGTACACTCCCCAAAAAGCAGTTTTGCAGAAGAACCCCCAAAACACCATTTTCTTATTAATTAAAGATGAAGTTAATTACTCTTGAAATGCTTGCCCCTCATTTTCATGGAATTATTAGTAAAAATTATGCAACCATAACGGTATGCAATACAGTTATCTATCATTTAGTTATTTCTCAATCATGCTAATCAATAACTTATTTTCTTAATAACTTTTGTGTAGGTACTGTTTTGGCATTATATAATTTTTTCTTCCCTTTTTTTTTTTTCTTTTTTGTGAGGAAGACTAGCCCTGAGCTAACATCCGTTACCAATCCTCCTCTATTTTGCTGAGGAAGACTGGCCCTGGGCTAACATCTGTGCCCGTCTTCCTCTACTTTATATAGGACACTGTCACATCATGGCTGGACAAGCAATGCGTCTGTCCGTGCCCAGGATCTGAACCTGCAAACCCTGGGCCACTGACGAGGAGCACATGAACTTAACCTCTACACCACCGGGAGGCCCCATTATATGTTTTAATTGTTGTATATGCCCACTAGTTCTGAGATAGGCGGGAAGTCAGATATAAGCTGGGAGCAAGGCCACTTCACCAGGTGCAACATCCTCATTGCCAGGCAGCAGTTCTTCAGCGTGCAACACTCGCCCGGACCCAAGGTCGTTCCACCAGGTGCAGCATCCCAATTACTGGGCAACAGCTCTTCGGATGTGCAACTCCCCCCAACCCTGACCAAGAGTAGCCCCTAGCCTCATTGTATGCTCATTTGCATTGCAGTTTTGACACAACCGCCCCATCGGGGATCATAACCATGATAGTTCCGGAGATACCTATGTAAGGAAATAATCTCCCCCTCCCGACCTGAAGGTGGAGACAGTGCTCCCATTGGCCTGCGTTCTGGGACCCTCGCCCACTCCGGGACACCCAGCTTCCAAAAACACCGATTGCTGCAAGTTCAGTGCAGATGCCCACCTCAGGCCTGTCCACCCCTCCCTTGGGGTGTACTTTCACTTTAGTAATAAATCCTCCTCTGTTAAAACTTCTGCTGTGTGTCTGCTCTCAAATTCTTTTGTGTCTGTGGACCAAGAACCTGGGACCCCACCGCGCCAATATGCTTGGTGCCGGTAACAGTTCTATTGGTATAAATTAACTTTATTAAGTATATTATTTAACTAGAAAAGGATTCATCTGTTGACTAAGACTGAAAAAAATCGAGAATAAAGCAGAATTTGGTCTGTACCAATTGTAATAAATTAAAATATTTAGCTGACGGAGTACAATTGCTTTTTACACTTGAGAAAAGTATTTTGCAATCATGTGAATCAGAAAGATGTTTGACACCTCTGGAATGGTAGAAATTGAATGTTTGAGACAAATTATTCTTAGAAACAACAATATGAATAAAAACTTCTTAATGATTTATGGGGACAATTAAGCCTATTTTAAATAATTTCATTAATAATGTAAAATGACATGTTCATTCCTTTCCTACTACATCATTAAATATTATTGAGTTAGGTCCTGACATTTTATTCAGAATTATGTTTCTGGCATTTTAAGTTTTCAACTCTAAATGTTAAGGATGTCAATTATATAAGCATCCATCTTTTTCTCTCTGGTCTCCCATCAAACATTAATGGTGGAAGCATTAATTCATTTCAAGTAGTCTCAAATATCTGCCCTGAAGAAGGCTGATACTCTACAAGTGCTCTGACAACCTCTGGTAAGTAATTAGTCTTAAAAAATCTCAGTAAATTCAACTTACTCCTAGAGACATTTTAAATTATATGTCGTTAAAATGTAACACTTTCTCAAATGACAAGATCATGCCAAAAAGGAAAACTATACTCTATTTTTATCTGAGACATACCCACTCCAATAAAAATGTTACAATGTACATTTCAAACTAGCAAAGATAAGTCTTGCTACATTGAGAGGAATGTAGTAATCAAGGTAAATTGTTATGTATGCCAATAATAAATCAATACTGTGGTGTCACTGTATGTGAGAAAATGGTCCATATGTGTGAAGAGTAGGATGCTGCACATTTTCGTATAATTTGGGACAAAAAATGTACTCATGAAACTGGATGTTAAACTGTACCTACTATTCCCTCCTGACACTTCATTTCCTTTTTCTTTTGGATAGATATTTTTGAAGTGTGAAAACTCAAGGTTACGTAAAATTTCATCTTCAAGTTAAATGAATATATAAATGTATGAATACCTTACAAGGCAAACTGATCATCCATTATATATTTTTGCCCTTCATTGCACAAGAATAAATATGTAATGATTTGGAAAAAATATAAACATAAAATCCAAAGGGAGTTATGGGAAAAAACTAAATTCCATTCTCACTCTACAGAATAGAAACATATTTCTTAATAAAACTATTTTGATAATCTGGGAATAGTTATGGACTAAACATGTTTTCTAAATTGTGACAGTCAAAATATTGACTGAATAGAATCTATTTTATCATTTCCCTCAATTCAGTCCACTAGGAAAACTAGATGTCATCAGGTGTATGGAAGTTATAACTTAAGTTATAACTTGAAATATACTAGGCTTGATGCTTTACTTCTATGAGAAGCTGATTTTGGATTTTAAAAAGAAAAATATATAATATATAAAATAAGATATTCAGTTTCTGACCCATAGTAAATATAAAGAAAAGTTATACATAAGTGATTTAAAAAAATGTTTATCTAATATCAATGTAACTTCAGTAAACTACTTCCAATGTCTCTTCTGCAATTAAACATTCTTAATAAATAGGAAATGAAGCAGCAGCCATCTCATACAAACTCCTCCAGAGAAAAAAAGGGAAAATTTCTGAAGACATTTGAGCAAAATAACCTTGATAGTGAAATATAAAAGGGACATCCAAATAAGGGAGAATTATAGATCAATCTTGCTCATGAACCCAGATGAAAAATCTTAAACAAAATATTATGAATCAAATGCAGCAAAATAGAAAACACCAACCAAATGGAGATTATTTCATGAGTTTAAAGGGTTTTTTCCCCCTAATATTCAAGTTAATCTGTTTTACCACATAATAAGAAGTGAAAAAAAATCATATGATCATTTTTTTTCACTGAGGAAGATTTGCCATGAGCTAACATCTGTGCCAATATTCCTCTATTTTGTATATGGGTCACGGCCGCAGCATGGCCACTGAGGAGTGGTGTAGGTCTGTGCCTGGAAACCAAATCCAGTCCATCAAAGTGGAGTGCCCTGAACCCAACCCCTAGGCCATGGGGCCAGCCCCCATATGATCATTTCTAAACATGCTGGAAAGCATTTTATAAAATAAAATACCATGTCATTACAATAAAATATAAAAAGTAGGTTAGAAAAAAACTTTTCTTAATATGTTTAGAATATTAACAAAAAGCCTAGAGCACACATCTACCCATAATGAATTATTGAAAGTTTTCCACCTAAAATCAGGAGAAACATAAAGCAGGCCGCTATAACCACTTCTATTAGGCATTGTACTGGAGACCATAAAAAAGACTAATAAAATTACAAGAAATAACAGCATCACTATTCAGCAAGAGGAAGTAAATCTATCAGTCACAGATAACATGCTGTGTATGGAGAAAAGTTAAAATTATCTAGAGAAAAACAATAACAATGAATAAGTGAATCTAGCAAGATCACACATATCAAATCAATATAAATAAATCTATTTAATTTCCATATACTGGCAACGAACAATTGAAAAGTGAAATAACAGCATCCTTTACAGGAACTTTAAGAAACGCACACAAATCAAATTCCTAGGAACACATATAACAAAAGACGTGTACAACCTCCATAATGAAAAACACAAAACCTTGCTTAGGAAAATGAAAATTGTTCTAAATGAATGTATAAATATGTGATATTCATGGATTGGAAAACTAAATATTGTAAAGGAGGGGTTCTGAACCTTGGCACCATTGATCTTTTGGTTTGAACATTTTTTTTGTTGCTGTTGGGAGGAGTTGTCTTCTACATTTTAGGATGTTAAGTAGCGTTCTTGGCTTCAATCTCACTACATGCAATAGCATCCCCAGCTGAGACAACCAACTATGTCTAGATGTTGACAAATATCCCTTTGGAGTCAAAATCTCCTCCATTTGGAAACTACTGTTGTGAACGTTTCAATTTTCTTAAATTGATTTATAGATTCAATGAAATCCCAGTCAAGATCATGTATGTATTTGTGTGTGTTTGTAAATTCATAACCTGGTTCTAAACCTTGCATGGCAAGACAGAGGGCCAAGAATAGGCAAGGCAGGATTGACAGAAAGGAAAGACAACACTAGAAGCTTGCACTACCAAATACCAACGCATGCTATAAAGTTACAGCAATTAAGGCAGTATAATTTTGTCAGAAGGTAGATAGATTGACCAAAGGTTTGCTGTCCAGACAGATATCCACACATATATTGTCATCTAACTTGTAATAAAGGAGACACTCTGAAGTTGAAAAAGGATGGTCTTTCTGAACAATAGTCCTGGATAATTGAATGTCCATATGAAAAAATTGAATGGTAGTATTAACAAAATTACTTTTAGATATACTGTAGATCTAAATAGGAAAGGTAAATCAATAAAAATCCTAGAAGAGAATATAGAAGACTATTTTTATGTCCTCGGTTAGGCAAATATTTCTTAAAAAGGACATAGAGGTGGAGAATAATAAATTTGGTTATACTAAAATTAAGAAATTGTGTTTATCAAAAGACACTATTAAGAGAACGAAAAAAACAAACAAGTGGGTGAATATATTTTCAATATGTACATTCAACAAAGTTCATATCCAGAATACAAAAAGCAAAGAGAGACAAATCAATAGGAAAAAAAAATAGGCACCTCACAAATGTTAATCTATTTATTCAATAAACATATGACACAATACTCAACTTAATCATCAGGAAAATGCAAATTATAATCAAAATGCAATACTATTACACACCATGAGAATGGCTAAAATTTTTAAAAAGATGAAAAATATAAGCTTGCACATTTGGAGCAAAGGAATTTTCATGCACCTTTGGTGAATGTGTAATTTTTGTAACTAATTTGGAAAACTTCTTGCTAGCATCTATGGAGCTTAACATATGCATATTATGTAACCAGCAATTGCATTCCTTGCTATAATCCAAGAGATCTTCTGGATGTTTGCCATGATATCTGAACAAAAAATATGAATAGCAACTCTCATTGTAGGAAGAACAATCAGGAAATGATTCAAATATTTATCAGCAGTAGAATGGATACATACATGCAATATATCCATACAATGAACCTTTACATGACAAGGAGAATGAACAAATTATATGCCCATGGAACATCATGGATGAAACTTAAAATATAATATGAAAAAAACAGAAACTAGATACATAAAGTAAAAGCCATATGCCTTCTCCGATATGAAGTTCAAAAGACATGCAAAATATATTTTTGTGTTAAAAGTCAGAATAGTAGTTACCCTTTTGGAACAAGTGGTGGCTGGAAAGGGTACCTGGAGTAATTCTGGGCTGATGATAAGTTGTGGTTCTTGACTTTGGTGCTGGTTATATAATGTGTGCAATTAATCAACCTGTGCTCTTATGATTTGTGCACTTCTTTATGCGGTACTTCTAAGCAGGCTTATAAAATATAGGTTTGAAAAGAAAAAAGTTAATCAATTAATGTATACTCTTTTAAATTGAGAAAAAGGATAGAAATGGATGTAGTCATATCTTATTTTGCAAGCATTTGAAGGTAGAATTGAATAGCTGGATAGCAAGAACTATGAAACTGTTCTTATAGTTTATGTGTAAACAGTGTATTTTCTTTATATTTTTACTTTAATGTTGAGTAAGATTTTTCTAGACTACTAGACTTTTCAGAAATGATATTTAAGTATATAAGCATGATAGCAGATGAATCTGGATAAGAAATCATTTTTTATTTATTTTATCTATCATCTGAGCCAATGTAGAGTGAAAAATATCTCAATCTCCATTCTAAACTAAGCATCCATTTTGCATCTGAGCAATTATTGTAGATGTGCTGTTGGATGTGATATTACATTGAGCTAATATATAAAATCCAGGAAAGTTAATATGTGAGAACCATCAGGAACTTTTTTTTTTTTTTGTAGTGAGAAAGATTAGCCCTGAGCTAACATCTGTTGCCAATCCTCCTCTTTTTGCTGAGGAAGGCCAGCCCTGAGCTAACATCCATGCCCATCTTCCTCTACTTTATAGGTGAGATGCCTGCCACAACACAGCTTGATAAGTGGTGCATAGGTCCACACCCAGGATCTGAATCTGCAAACTCCAGGCAACCAAAGCCGAGCACTTGAACTTAACCACTATGCCACCAGGCTGGCCCCAGGAATATTTTTTAGATTACATGCTTATCAGCTGATTATCATATTAAGACATGGAGATGTATATGTTAATAAACTGTGTTCATAAAGAACATAATGAGAAATTATTTCAAAGTAAAGTGAAAATTCTTTTATAGAATAAAATTAAAAGTTAATATTATGGGTAAGAGGACTTATCTATTATTAAATATGCAGATAATCTTATTTTTTATAGAGCACTTTTGTTTTTTTATTGAGGTATAATTGACATATAACATTATACTAGTTTCAGGTGTATGATGTAATGATTTGAAATTTGTATATATTGCAAAATGACCACCACAAGAAGTTTAGTCAACATCCATCACCATATATAGTTACAAAATTTTAATCTGGTGATGAGAACTTTTTTTTTAATTGGTGTCACATTGGTTTATAGCATTATATAAATATCAGATGTATATCATTATATTTTGACTTCTGTATAGATTACATTCTGTCAGCATTAGAAGTCCAGTTACCATCTGTTACAGTATACATGTGCCCTTTACCCCTTTTGCCCTCTCCCCACCCCTTCCCCACTGGTAACCACCAATCTGTTCTCTTTATCTATGTGTATGTTTGTTTGTTTACCTTTCGTGTACGAGTGAAATCATACGATAATTGTCTTTCTCTGTCTGACTTATTTTTCTTAGCATACACCCTCAAGGTTCATCCATGTTGTTGCAAATGGCAAGATTTCATCTTTTTTATGGCTGAGTAGTATTCCATTGTGTGTGTATATGTATATATATATGAATATATATCACATCTTCTTTATTCATTCATCCATTGATGGGCATTTAGGTTGCTTCCAAGTCTTGGCTATGGTGAATAATGCTGCAATGAACAGAGGGGTGCATATATCTTTTCAAGACAGTGTTTTTGTGTTCTTTGGATAAATATCCAGGAGTGGAATAGCTGGATCATATGGTAGTTCTATTTTTAATTTTTTTAAGGAATCTCCATGCTGTTTTCCATAGTGGCCACATGAGTTTACATTTCTACCAGCAGTATACAAGCTTTCTCTTTTTTCTACATCCCCTCCACAGATAATCTTCTTAAAGCAACTATTGTTTTCTACTTTTATTCTTTATTAATGCATGTATTAGACTGAATCTACTGAACATCTACTATTATTAGACTTTCTTTTTTATTGTGATGAAGTACACGTAGCATAAAATTTACCATTTTAAGAAGTGAAAGCAGGGACTCAGGCAGGTATTTGTATACCCTTGTTCAGCAGCATTATTCACAGTAGCTGAAAGCTGGAAGCAATCCAAGAGTCCAATGATGATTGAATGGACAAACAAAATGTGGAATATGCACACAGTGGAATATTGTTCAGCTTTTAAAAGGAAGGAAATTGTGACACATACTATAACATGGATGAACCTTGAAGAAATTATGCTTAGTGAAATAAGTCAGCCACAAAAGAACAATTATTGTAATGATTCCACTTATATGATGGCTCCAGAGTAGTCCAATTGTAGAGACAGAAACTAGGCTGAAATTCCTATTGGGTTCAGTCTACTTACATTTAACCCTTACTCCTAGTGTACCCCTCTTCAAGGTCCCAATCCAAACTCTAGGTTGTTTGCCAGCTCATGTCCTCAACCTCTGGTGGTTCCTAGATTCCAATGGTACACTCATTCTCAGCCTTTTAGCTGCCTCATCCAGAAATGAAAAATGCTCCCTGGATAAAAGCAGCCTCAAATACTGGATTTCATCTCTGGATTCTGCCTTCTCTCGAATCTTGACCCAGCCACTATTTAATAGTTAAGTGACGTCTAGATAGTTATCTAATGTTTTCAATGTGTGTGTGTGTGTGTGTGTGTGCACGCGTGCACGTGCATATACTGTGACAAAGACATATGGCTTTGTGACATTTTATAACACTTCCATCAAACTAACGTATGTTAGACAAAGGTTATTTTAAGGAGAAAAGTAACAAATATGCCAATATATAATGTACATGGTAAGTGATCCTATGTGAAAGAATGAAAAAAATATTTTCTTGAAGGAAAAAACAAACTAGAACTCAGGTAAAATGTTATTGAGATGTGAGTTATATCAATTTACTAACAGATGAACCAAGTATGCTATAAAAAGGAGAAATTTATTTGTTCAGGTGTGTCAAATATCTAGCTCAAATAACAGAAATTACACAATGTCCTTTGTAAATTTAGAAGTACAGAAATTTGAATAAAGGATTATATTTACTTTAAATTGACTAATTTATGCATAAATACCTTTTGAAAAGTATTAATTGTTAACTCTTTCATTCACATAATTTTGGTAAGCACCTTTGCAGGGAAAATTCAAACAGCAATGTCCACATTTATCTTTTGTTTTAGCATGATCTTTTTAATCAATTGGCTTAGCATGGTAACACATTCACACACACACACATACATACATGCACACACAAGTTCATTTATATGTTAACCTTCATTGACTTTACCTTCATTAAGGAGGGCAAGAGCTCACAAAACTAAAATTATGTTAAATCCAAACACTAATAATTTTTATTCCATGTAAATTTTAAATCACTTACTGACATCATTATTGGTAAAAGAATGCAAGTCATGCACACCCATTTATAAGAGTCAGTTGCAAATATATACATATTTATCTATACATGCATATATAGGCATATATATATAATGATACATATACACTAATATATATGCCTGTATATACACGTATACACAAATAAGTATATAATTGCAAGTTTGCACCACATATTAAAATAGTGTGTATGTATAAACTTTTTAAGTGCTCTAAATTTTGACTGTTTTTGTCTTTTTCTTTTGAGATTCTGGGGAGAAGAATATAAACAAGGAAAACAGAATGATCAATAAGTCAAGATATAACCCATGAAAAAGTCAATGTTTAGAGTATTATCGGGATATTTTACAGAATATGTGTTGTATTAAACTTCACACACTATATTTTGTGCTTGAAGAACTAAACATGGATCTTCTGCCATGAGAATCAATATAATTTTTATTCATATATGTTTTCAGGATTTTCCTTTGCTTATATAAAGCAATTATCTTAAAATCTGTAGTTAAAATACAACTGAAACAGATATACATAATTTTTATTGCTGTTTAATCCTTAGGATTGAATAATTAATGAAAGTATGCTTATTGAAGAAACACCAAGTATGTATTTTGTACAGGTATTTAAATCACTCTGACTTCTCATTCATCATTATCTAAGCAAGATGATTTATGTAGAATGTTTTGAATTATAATAATGCAAACCTAAGAAATCTAGGTAGTGATACATCTTCTAATTATAGCATCACTTCAACTATCCAAGGCAATTTCTTCCTCCTTTAGTTGGGAGTGGGCTTAAACAATTAAGGAATCATCTTGATAATGTTAATATAACATTTGAACAATGTAATGTCATAAATTGGTGATTTTAGGAGTAAGTTTCTCCAGGAGTTAATTTTGGCCTAAAGGAATTTGACACAAAATGATAATACATGGATGGAATTTTTGTCATGTTTAATTTTAACAAACTGTATTCTAGAAAAATAATATACCATATTTTAAAATCTGTGCCAAAATCTTTAAAGGGATAACAATACATTAAAATGTGACTTTAGAGGAAAATTCTTACATTTCAAATAATTACTATTGTTTAATTCTTAATAAGCTTTCTGACTCACCTGTCTACTCCAGAAGCATTCATAACTTTAATACTTTGAAAAATAGTCCCTTGAAAAGAAACAATAATTTATTTTATACAATTTAATAAATGTTAAACATCCATTCCTTGTGACGTAGATTAGAATCAGAAAGACTTGGTTTCAAATACCTTCTTATAAATTGCATGCTATTTAGCTTAAGGGTGGTAAATTTATCTCTTTGAGCTTTACGTTCTTCATCGTAAAAATGGGAATAATAATAAAGTCCAAATAACATGTTGCTAAAAGAATTTGTTGAGAAATAGTTTGGTGGTTGGCAGAGAAACAGCATTCAAAAAATGATTTATTACCATTATTAAGGATGATTATTAGTAATGAATTCAAACTTAGACGGATTATTCTGGAGAGAATACTTTTTAAAATAAAACTGTCTTAGCCTAATGATTTGGCTGGATTTCCAGAAAATGTACTCAAAGGCTTATACTATATAGCTCTGAGCAACCTTTTATCATTCATTTATTTTTCAAAAGTGAATTAATATTGTGTTAGCCACTAAATTTTAGTAATTTTAAGCAGAGCCACATGACAATTCATTCTTATTTCTTCCTTTGTAAAGTAAATTATATTGTATTTTTATTATGGAAATAATAGTGTTAACATGTTAAAATATGTTCATTTAGAAATATGCATAAAAATGAGATGATCTATAATTCAAGACATCAATTATCGATATACTGTTTTTTTTCTTGTCTTTTCCTTTCTTTGCACATATTTATTTATGCAAATGACATTAGAAATGGATTTTATGAGTTATTGACAATAAGTTTTGGAGATGGATTGAATTCCTCACAGCCAGATAGAAAAAACTAATGACCAAAAAAGGTGGGGCATTGGGTATTTTTGTGGTATCACACAGATAGCAAGTCAGCAGTGCATACCCAGGAAGAAGAATTAGTCTTGTTTAGTCATTTTGTTATGCTCAGAGTTGGACATTAAACAAAAAATCAAGGAAAAAAAAAATCCAGATAATAGATGCAAGTTTCTAAGGAACGACAACAGTGGCCTAAAATCAAATGCATGCTGTTAGAATAAAAAGAAGGATCTCCCGTTGGAGAAAAACAAAACAAAATACAATAACTTCAAATGTTCAATTCTACATGATTTGGAACCAAAAGGATATGGGAAGAAGGAGAGTGAGAGAGATTAATTGAGTCCGATATTTTCTATGTTATAATAGTATAAGGCTAAGTTACAAGGAAGATGATGAGATACTTGGGAGAAAATTAAGTGTTTTGAAAAATATTAAGAAGAAATCATTGAAGAAGTACAGCCTTTGTCCATATATGGCAATAATTAGATCTAATTACAAAATGAAAATATGTTATTAAATTTCCCTTTATTACCTATCTCAAAGATAAATAATACATGAGAATATATTTATCACATTTAGTAGTTTTTAAAATTTTAAATATTCTACTATCTTCTAGATGATACAATTAGTTTTAACAGAGGTGACGATATCTGAGAAAGTTCTTGCAAATCATGGGTAGACATGAGTCAATATTATGGTATTCTTTGTATTTTTACTAAAAAACTAATCTTCCTTATCTTCCATGGCCTATTTTTTTTTTCCCCGTGGAACATTCACCCTGAGCTAATATCTGTGCTAATCTTTCTCTGTTTTGTATGTGGGTTGCTCCACAGCACGGCTGATGACTGGAATAGATCCAAGTCCAGGATCCGAACCTGTGAACCCAGGCCACTGAAACGGAGCATGTGGAAATTTAACCACTCTTCTGTGACCTGTTTTTTGATATGTGAACCAAAACGAATTTTTTCAGAGAAAGTTTTAGTGCAGGTTTGGCATTAGCAGTTTATGTAGGGCTCCTCTTATGGCATAAATATTATTTTTATAGTTACTTCAGAAATGTGACAAAAATTTAAGCTAGAATAATGTTAACTACAAGAAATAATGCACTCAATGTCTTCTGCATGTTTAGCCCCATCGCCCCCACCATTCTTGCCCACCATAAGTGATGTAAGTTAATGAGAATCTGAGAGCTTCATCTTGAGTGGAAATTGAGGGGGACAAACATATTGTATTGAAAGTCTTATGATTTTACTTTATCACTCATGCTGTTGTGTTAGTTACTAATTTGTTGTGATTTTTTTTCCTGCAATTTTAACTCCATTCTTGCTGGTGTGCTTTCGTTTATTTTAAAAACTTTGGTTCAGTTGCTATTTTTTCTGTACTGCATTGTTTCATTTTTTTTTAAATGTTTATACTACCTTAGTATAAATACCATTATTAGAGAATTGCAACAAAAATAATTTTGTAGGGGGCTGGCCCCGTGGCCTAGAGTTTAAGTTCAGTGCACTCCGCTTTGGCAGCCCAAGTTTGGTTCTGGGTGCAGACCTACACCTCTCATTGGCAGCCATGCTGTGGCATCACCCACATACAAAATAGAAGAAGATAGCCATAGATCTTAGCTCAGGGTGAATCTTCCTCAGCAAAAAAATATATATAATAATAATTTTGTAGGTTATCTTTAAACATATTTTTGTATCATTAAATTATAATTTTAGGTCTTATTAGTTTTCTTACTTCCATCTTGGTAATAACTGGTGCAAAGAGAGTCCAGTAAATAAGTACCCTGCATACTCTTATCTCACCAAAAAAAAAAAGTCAGAACAATAGCGAACAACATTTGGAAATGTAAATCAGGTATGACTTAAATGTTCCATATTTTTGGTTTACCTGGAGTCAAAGAAAATATAGAAGGTGTATGGAAGGATACTGTGATTACCTGGGTGTTGAGAAGCATGCTTCTCCAGGCCAGAGATGATCTAGATCAATATCCATAAATGTCATCAACATGTCAACTGCTATAGGCCCTTTGAAAATTACATAATCTCTGACTCTTTTTTGTGTCCCCTACAAAATTAAAGCAATAGTAAAAGCTAAAGCATGTTCCAGAGAAGGATTCAATAAGGTAATGTAGATAAACTTTATGTATACATATAGTTTATATATATATATATAATTTGTGTGTGTACATATATATCACTTAATAAATACTTAAATAGGAATTTTGTAAGGTTTTATTGCATTATATGATGCTTAATCTGATAATGGTGTGTAATAGTCCATTATTTCCTGCTTATTTATTCTTCCACTTGTCCATTTTCTCAATTTGAATATAAACTCCACAAGACATGGACCAATCTTGTTTGTGATTTTATTTCTGGCATCTGGGACAACGTCTTGCATCAATGGAGTGTGGAGAAATGACAGAAAGATAGGAACATGGTTGTTAGATTAAAACAGGTGAATGATGGGAATCTGATGACAGTTACAGCACTGAGAATGAAAACGAGATGAAAGACATTAAAATTTTGAGGTAACATAATTAAATAAAAAGAAAACTTGGTCAATGATTTGATATTAATTTTAAAGTAGAAGAATGAGACAAAAAATAAATGGCTCAGTGATGTAAAAAGTAGTTGAAACGTTGACAGAAAAAGGGAAGACTAAAGGGAAGCAAATTGGAATGATATGAAATAAAGTGTTTAGTTTACATTAATTTAGGAGATAGTTAAAGGAAAAGTTATGTAAGAAGTTACTACAGACTTGACCTCAGGTCAAAATTAAGAATGGAAAGAAGGAAAATATGGGTGCCAAAAAATTATAAAATGGAAGTGGTAGGTGTGCCTGTAAAGGTAAGAAAAGACCTGATTATTTAAAATCCTGTAGGGTAGTTTAAGGATTTTGAAACATCTTCGAAGAGCAAAATGGTGCCCTTGTAGGATTTTAAGCAAAGAAGTTGAAAGACAACTTTTGTATTTTTTGAGAATTTATTCTCAGTGCAAATGATAAAGATAAGTAAGAATAGATATGCATAGACTAGTAGGAGACTATTTCTTTGTCACAGGCAAAGAAAGATGCAATCTTGATATTGTTAGTAGTTGTCAAGGAAAAAAGTGAATGATTCAAGAGGAGTTTAGGAAGAAGACTAAATGTGAATTATTAAGTCATATGATGTAAAGCTTATGGAAAAGAAAGTCATTTGGAATGAATCCTTAGATTTCCAGTCTAAGTAGAAATATTGTGTAGTAATGATATTGATTTCTACTGGGAATACTAGAATAATGATAGAATGAATGATGACAAGTTCTCACTGTTCGGGGCACGTTTGTTTGAGATACTTATAAGACATTCATTTGGATAATTCAGTCATGTAGTAGTAAAATAGATTTGAAGTTCAAAAGTGTGGTCTGACTTGGAAAAAAATATGTGTGGAGATTCAATATTAGACGGAATTGAAGAGATAAAAAACGTGGAGAAATTGGAGTGAAATTTTACTTTTATGTATATGTGGTTAGACAATCTAATGATTCTATATTTTACTTTTTGAAGGTAACTTCAGATATTGACAAAATCAATATGTTTTCTTCTTCATGAACAAAACAGTGATATTTTGTAGTTTCATCAGTGCCTCTGCTTTTCCTGTCATATTATGAAAGATATAAAGTTAGATTTTTAATAATGCTTATTTTTTGGAAAGCATTTAAACATATTACATAAGAGCAAATACTATAAGTTTAAGATGTATGCCTTTTCTTTAAAAATGATTCCACTGAGCATAATTGGAGACTTTGTAGAGCAATGATTTTGCACAGTACTAATGCTAAGATTGTGACGATTTTTGAATATGAAGATAAATAACCACAACTGTGAGGACATTAATATGCATCAAACATTCCAACAATACATCTCACTGAAACATGATTAATCTTACACATACTGATGAGCTTAAAGCAGAAGCATTACTGAAATTAATCTTGTCCTGTGGGAGAGTTCAATGAATGGTGCTGTGTTTATAATTTCAATTTCTGGATAACATACTAAAGCTTTAGCATTTGTAATTCCACATATTTTGCTAGGTTAGACATTTTTTATAGTAAAGATTATTCTACTTTTATAAAACTTTGTAGAATAAAGATTCATTTAAGTGGAGCAAAATATATTGCATTGGGAAATGGGATGCTATCTTATACTAAATGACAACAATTTAATGCATTTTCTTTCCTGGTGGAGAAATTTTGGTAATGGGGTAGCCACCCCGTAAATATGGAGTTCCAAAAACCTGCAGTGCTACAGTGTCTCCCCTCACCTCAAACTCTATTTATCTACTCATATTTTTGTAATAGTTTATCATATTGTAAAAATATTCTACGTGCATAGTGGAAAAGCAAACCCATTAAAGGTTTGAAAACTGCAACGACAAGTTCTTTTCTCATAAGGTGCCAGTTTCCCAGAGGATAAACTCTGAAAAGATTCTTTCTTTTACATTTTATAGAAGCATATGTGCATTCATTTTCTGTTTTTTAAAAATCATGTTTATAATATATATTATTCTGAGCCATGAATTACTAACTTAACAATATCCTTTGATATTATTATGTGTCACTATTTCTGTTGTTTTAATAACTGTGTAATATTCTAACAAATAACAGAAGATTAACTTGACAGTGATGAAATTAGTGTGACAAATGTTGGCTTAAATAAAATTGAGAGTGATGCACAGACAGATTAAGAGGATTTTTAAGACTTGATACATTTCATGAAGCATACACAACATGAGATATACAATTCTAGAACTAAGATAAGAACATTGAAGAAAAGACAATCATATTGGATGACTTATAATGGGTACTTTGGAAGTACCATATTTGCAAGAATATAGATATAATTTGACAATATCATAGAAAAATGAAGTAGAGAGAGGTGTGGGATTGTGGGAGATTGAGATTTAAAAAAAAATGATATTAGGAAAGGCCTTGTCTAGAAGGAGATTTGTGTAAAAGTGGAAGGATGGAGAAGCTAGACAAATGGAAATCTGGTAGAATAGCCGAACAGGCAGAGTGTTCGGCAAATGCAAAGACTGTAAGGTGTACCATGCTCCAAGTGTTTGAAGAACAGAGAGGAGGCCAGGGTGTCTGGACTGAGGACAGCAAGGGAAAAGCAGTAAGAAATCAAGTAAGGGCAGGTATTATGGTGACAGATCCTGATAGCCTTGGAGACAATGGTAAGACTGTGATTTCACTTAGGGTGAAATTTGAGTGTTTTGCAAGCAAGAATGAATGACTGGACAGAGCACACTGCCAGCTTAGAACAAAGTATATTGGGGAAAATGACATGCTGCTGATAAAATTTATATAAAAATGCAAATGGACAAGAATAACAAAACAACCTGAAAGGTTGAAAATTGAAAGGCTTAACTTAGTAGATAGCAACGCATATTTTAAAAGTGCAGTAATTTCAGCAGTATGATATTGGTACAGGTTATATAAATATATAATGTAATGAAATAGAGAGTAGAAAAGAAAAAAACAGACCAGTACATTTAAGATCATTTGACTTAAGATGAAGACATTATAGCCATGCGGTATGTAGGATAAGGGTAGTCTTTTTTTTTTTTAATTAATAAACTTTAATTTTTGAGAATTTTTGCATTTACATAAAAATTGCATGTAAAGTACAGAGAATTCCCATGTATCCCCCTCAGCATCCCTCCCCACTGAGTTTCCCCTATTATTAGCATCTTGCATTAGAGTGCAATTTGCTGCAACTGATGATCCAATATATATACACTGTTGTTAATTAAAGTCCATAGTTTATATTAGAGTTCACTCTTTGTCTTGTACATTCTATGATATTGGACAAATGCATAATGACACATATCCACCATTAGAGTATCATACAGAGTAGTTTCACTGTTCTAAAATTATCCTGTATTCCGCTTATTCCTCTCTCCCTCTGCCTGAACTCTTAGCTCCACAGATCTTTTAACTGGGTCCATAGTTTTGCCTTTTCTAGAATGTCATATAGTTGGAATCTTGCAGCATGTAGCCTTTTCAGATTGACTTCTTTCACTTAGCAATATACGTTTGTTTCCTCCATGTCTTTTCATGGCTTGACAGTTCATTTCTTTTTAGCACTGAATAATATTTCATTGGATGGATACAGTTTGTGTATCCATTAACCTCTGGAGGAACATCTTGGTTACTTGCAAGTTATGAATAAAGCTGCTATAAATATCTGTGTGCAGGATTTTGTGTTGCCATAAGTTTTCAACACATTTGGATAAATACCTAGGAGTGCACTCATTGGAACATATAGTAAGAGTATTGTTAGTTTCGTAAAAAAATGCCAAACTGTATTCCAAAGTGATGTACCATTTTGCATTTCCACCAGCAACGAGTAAGAGTTTCTATTGCTCCACATCCTAACCAGCATTTGGTATTGTAAGTGTTTTGGATTTTAGCTATTTTAATATGTGTGTAGTGGTATATCATTGTTTTAGTTAACATTGCCATGGTAAAACATATGATGTGGAGCATCTCTTCATATACTTGTCATATTTATATCTTCTTTGCCAAGATGCCTGTTAAGATATTTTGCTCACTTTTAAATTGGGTTTGTTTTCTCATTGTTGACTTTTAATAGTTCTTTACATATTTGATAACAGTCCTTTGTCAGATATGTCTTTTGAAAATATTTTCTTGAAGTCTGTGGCTTGTCTTTTTATTCTTTTCAGAGTCTTTTGCAGAGCAGAAGTTTTTAATTTTAACAAAGTCCAAATTATTAATTTTTTTTAAAGAAAGATTGGCCATGAGCTAACATCTGTTGCCAATATTCCTCCTTTTTTGCTTTTTTTTCTTCCCAAGGCCCCAGTAGATAGTTGTATGTCATAGTTGTGCATCCTTCTAGTTGCTCTATATGGGACACCACCTCAGCATGGCTTGATGAGCAGTGCATCGGTCCGCTCCCAGGATCCGAACCGGAGAACCCCAGGCCACCAAAGCGGAGCGCATGAACTTAACCGTTACACCACCAGGCCAGCCCCCAAATTATCAATTTTTTTATTTCGTGAGTAATGCTTTTGGTATTGTCCCTTAGAAGTCATCGCTAAATCCAAGGACACCTAGGTTTTCTTCTATCTTGTCTTCTAGGAGATTTACAGTTTTGCATTTTATATTTAGGTCTATAATCCATTTTCAGTTAATTTTTGTGAAGAGTGTAAAGTCTATGTCTAGATTCATTTTTTCACATGTGGATACAATTTTTTCATCACCATTTTTGGAAAAGATTATCCTTTCTCCATTGTACTGCCTTTTCTCCTTTGTCAAAGATCTGTTGACTATTTCTGTGGGTCTATTTCTGGGCTCTCTATTCTGTTTCATTGATCTATTAGTATATATTTTCATCAATACCAGTGTCTTGATTACTATAGTTTTACAGTAAGTCTTGAATTCAGGTAGTGTCAGTCCTCAAACTTTGTTCTAATTCATTACTCTGTTGGCTATTCTGGGTCTTAATTAAGTTAAGGAAAATTTACATTGTGATAATATTGAGTCTTTCTGTCAATGCGCATGGAATATCTCTCCATTTATTGAGATCTTTTCTAAATTTCATTATCAGAGTTTTATATTTTTCTTCATATAGATCCTGTATATATTTTATTAAATTTCTAGTTAAAATTTTCTTATTTGAGATGCTTATGTGAATGGTATTATATTTTTAATTTCCAATTGTTCACTGCTCTTAAATATGAGAAAGCAATTGACTTTTCTATGTTAACATTTTATCCTACAACTTTGCTCTAATTGTAGTTTTCAAAGGTAGGTTTTATTATTGTTCAGGTATGGTGATAACAACAGACCAGGAAATGACTGCCATTGCAAAGATAATTCATTATTCATAGTTCCTAAGAATAGGAAGCATGCCTCACCACACCACACAAGACATAGGGAAGAACTATGGTTTGTCAAGAGGCAGACAGAGTGAGCGGAAAGCATGGGCAGGAGGCTTTACTTTTGTTTCCACGGAAAAGGCAAGGGAAAGCAGGGTAGGCAGGTTCAGGATTGGCTAGTTTGAATTTCAGTGGGCTGTGGGGTACCAGGGCTGTCTCTGGTTGTAACTGGCCTTGGGATGATTAGGGCAGAGAATATTGCCTCTTGTAGTGTGAGAGCCAGATAGAGGAGGTGATTGGGAGTGTCTGCTCTGGATTGGTTAATTTATGAATGAAATGTACTCTCCAGGAGGAGTCATTTGCTATCTCTAAGAATTGTCTAGCCCTGAGAGGGACAGTGTCCCCCCAGTAAGCAAGGCCCCAGAGCCTCAAGAATACAAAAATAAAGGGGCCAGTCAGTGGTGTAGTGGTTAGATTCACTCTGCTTCGATAGCCCAGGGAGGGCATGGACCTACGCATCGGATGTTAGCTCAGGGCCAATCTTCCTCACCAAAAAAAAAAAAAGAAGAAGAAGAAGAGGAATACAAAAATAAATAAGAAAATACAGTTAATACAATTGCTTCTTAACTCTAGGAAGTTTTTTTGATTCTTTGGGATTTTCTACATAGACAATCATATAATCTGTAAACAAAGTTTTATTTCCTCCTTCTGAACGTGTGTATCTTTTATTTCCTTTCCTTGTATTATTGTGCTAGCTAGAAATTCCAGTATGAGGTTGAATAGGACTGTTGAGAGGGAAACATCCTTGTTTCATTCCTGAATTTAGCAGGAAATCATCTAGTTTCTCACCATTAAGTATGATGTTAACTGTAGGTTTTTATAAGTGTTCTTTGTCAAGTTAAGGATATTCCCCTCTATTCTTAGTTAGGATAGTCTTTTTAATAAATGGTGTTGTATTAATTGGATATCTATAATTGATAAAAAAAAGTTTAGACCTATAAATTACAATAAACACAGGTGTCAATTCCAATAGATTATAGACAGAAACAATGAAGTTTCCAGAAATAAGGAAGAATACTTTTATGAACTGATGCAGGAACATTTTCTTAAACAGAACACCACTATAAAGGTAGAGATTAATAATTTGGATTATATCAAATTTAGCAACTTTTGTATATCAAAATAAATTATTATGGAGGAAATGCAAGTTATGGGATATATAATTTCAACATATTTATTTGTCAGTAGACTCAAAGACAAAATACATAAATAACTGACACAATTACACAACAAAAACCAGACAACCCACATACCCCAGCCCCCACCCAAATAGGTAAATGCCCTGAAATTACTCTTCACAAGAGAAGATATATAAATGGCAGAAAGCCTATGAAGAAAATTCTCAAAATCATCTGTCATCAAGGAAATGCAAATTAAAACCACATTGAAACACTAAACTTGTAACAGAAGCCTAAAAATAATTCAACAATAACACAAATGACAACATGGCAATATCCGGTGTGGCAAAGATGTAGAGCAAGGAGAATTCCATATCCTGCTATTCTGAGTGTAATAGAGCCGATGACCCGAATCTGCTCCTACGTATATACCTGACAGAACTGCTGACACTTGAGCACCAAAACACACTTCAGTCAGGAGAGTACATATTGAGTGACTGCCTAGATATAATACTCAAAAACAAGATAAATTAGAAGACTGTTTGTGTGCCTCTCCAGATTTGTTCTTCTCAAACTGCCCATGAGACTCAAAATCTTGCTCAAAGGAGATAAATGGAGGAGCTCCCTTCTCTTCATACCGCCAACATCCTCAGTCTCACTCGACAGGCTGAGCGCCAAAGCCAGTTAGTGCAGAGTAGTTAATGCCCCCTGGGGGAGAACTGAGGTCAATGAAAAGCAAGAGAAAGAGTGATGTACAGGTATGATTTCCTTTACCTTCCTTTTCACAATAGACTGTTCTACCTCACAGTGATACCACATAGCCTGTCTGGAGAAGGTGCATGTGTGCAAGTATGTGCTTTTTTGTAATGCTTTGGCCAGCTCAGTAATGCACCACCTTTATTTGCTTTCCTACCCCTCTTGCTCTTTTTGCTTCTCCCCTTCTCTTTCGGTGCCCAAATCACAAATTTCCAATGAAGTATTAGCATATAATATTTGATTCATGCTTTGTTAAGAACAAGTAAGAAAATAAAGAAATGTGTTAATATCAACAAATACCCCAAATCTACAAATAACATTTCTAGCATTAGGTACGAGATTTTTAAAATATACAAAGACTAGAGAGATAAATCGATTTATATAAATTGGAAGGAGCGATAAATTGAGAGATGGAGATAAAATAATTTCCCTGAAAGTTGAGCAAATAGGAACTAAGTTTAGTAATATAATTAGCATTATTATTTTTATTTAAATTTAATACTTAAAAGTAATTAAAGTGCCATTCAATAATAAAAATTTAAGTCAAATTTTCTTGCCAATAAAGGTAATATTTCCTAAAATATCTCTATAAAGTTATAAAAGGGAGATTATGAAAAGCATTTAGATTCATTATAAAATGAAAGAAGAGTGAATTCATTTTTTTCTAAATTTATTCTATACCATATTCTCCTGATTGAACTTTGGAAATGTTATTCCTAAAATAGGTTGAATAGTTACTATGGAAGTGGTAAAAATAATATAAACAAATTTAATACAGATTAATTTTTCATAACCTATAAATGAGGTCAAATGTTTTTCTATTTTTCCATAATTTTACTTTGTATAACCAATCATGTTGCATTTTTCTATTCTCCTTGCATAACATTTACAGTTCAACCACCTGTAAGAATTTTGATCAACTCAATTTAGTCTCTGCCCTATCATTTAATAATCTAGCACTCCACCAAATGACTTCCGCATTTTGTATCATCTTTTGAATGGTCAGAGCCTACATAATATTTCTTTCATTCATACTTGCAAATTTCATTCTTATTTTATTTCAATTTGTGTGTTGTGTCTGTGTAAATCTTATGTTATTTCATTTACGTATGTTTGCAGGTACTCATTTATATGACTCTATTTTTGTTGATTTTGAGAAAAAGGTACAAAATTTCAGAAAGAATTGAATTTTGTATCCAAAACTAACAGACTGCTTCATAAGAAGCTAAGCTTTTCCTATTACAAGTGAACTTTCTGTTCCTACAAGTTGAGATAAGGACATTAATGTGTTTGAGAAGATATACGCCAAGGTTTCTGAGAAAAATAAAATGAGTGTCAGAATACTTTGTCAACTCAAACCATCACACACAAAACAAGCACTAATGCTTTTACAAAATATTATGTTTGAAATCCATATAAAATAAAGCAGTACAGTTACCAATGTACATCAGATAAAAAGTGTGAGTCAATATTTAGCCCTACTCATTCAACAGGTTTTACTTTATATAACTCTTACCAGATTAGCTGCCTTAATAGTTGAAATGTTCAATTTAAAATAAATAAAATCCTTGGAATATACATATGCTGAATATTTTCTTACTTTATTAAGTGCAATAATAAATTCCTGGCATTTACCAAACTAGACTTTCTGTATTCCTGCATAGGATGACAATCTGTCCTCGCAAGCGAAAGTGAAGTGAGACAATTAAGTTCCCATCTATTTCTTGTAATAGGTACATTTTTTTCCTGAAAAATGACAAATGATAGTTCAATATGCTCTCACTCTAAAGGTTCATTGCTCAAAGTTCAAGCCTGGCCTAACCTTTGGGAGTCAGTAATGGAATAGGCCTTCAGAATTTTCTGCAAGTTGGGTTAAATGAATAGTCTTAGAGTTGGCAGGTTATTGAAACATGTTTAAAATTTAAAGACACATTTCATAATCTCTGCTCCCTCTAGTATGTCAGAGATAGCTTAGAGAAGAAAGGTTCTTTTTTACTGGAGAAAAATTGCACTAAATAAGGTCAACATTTTTGTTAAAGGATAGACGTGTATTCATTTTTTGACAAAGATTTATACGGTAACGATACAGGCAGATCCATAAAACTAAAAGTCAGGTATTAGACAACTGACCTTCATAAACTTATGGGCCTCAATTTTCTTACCTGTACGGTAAGTAATTGTACTAGCTGATTTCTAATTTTCCTTCTATCTCTATAATTATATTATTCCTACAATTCAATCAAAAGGTATAAAACACTGGTAAACAATTGCCTTTTGAAAAACAATCTGCATGTTTTTTTTTTAATTCAAATATATTTTCTTGTCACAGATTTTCCATGATTAAATAATAAGTAAGTAGAGTATTGAAAGGTCTTAATTTTTTGTTTCTGCACTTATTATCAAACTTGAGTTTAAATTTGAAATAACTAGAAAAAGAAAATTATCAAATATATTAGAGAGAGGGAGAGAGAGGAGGTGGAAAACTATATTCATGGATGGAAAGGATGAAAATTATAACTAACAAAAGGAACAAGAATCAGTTGTTGAACATTTCTCTCTCCAATTGTATTCTAGCAAACAATAAATGCTAGCTTCAGTATTCTGAATGAAAACTGTTTTGAGGTAGAATGTACTCTCTCAACTGAACTGTGATAAAATCCCATAATGGTTTTTCTTTAATTGCTGTAATTGTAAAACCACTTTAATTCAGTCTCACATCAAGCTAATTTTTCCAAAAAATGCAAGTGTCATTATGTCACTGCCAATTTAAAACCATTCTATGTCTTTCCATGTCTTTTAGAATAAAGAAAAATAATAATTCCTAAAAATTACTTATGTCATTAATGGCATAACTTCTTCTTAGCTCTCTTTTCAAGTCTTGTGCCAGCTAGTGTTAGACTTCTTTCATTTCCTCAAAGGAGCCTTTTCTCTGGTCTTAGCTTCTTCTAACCTATTAGAACTTAAAACTCAACAATAAGAAAACATACAACCTGATTGAAATAGGGATCAAACACATTAACAGACACCTTACCAAATAAAATATAAAAATGGCAAATAACTGTATGAAAAGATGCTCCACATTATATGTCAGGGAAATGCAAACTAAAACAGCAATGAGAAATCACTACACACCTATTACAATGGCCAAAATCCAGACCACTGACACCAAATGCTGGTGAGGATGTAGAGCAAAAGGAACACTCACACTGCTGGTGGGAATGCAAAATGGTACAGCCACTTTGGAACACAGTTTGGTGATTTCATACAAAACTAAGCATACTCTTACCATATACATGATCCAGGAATCAAGCTCCTTTGTATTTACCCAAATGAGTTGAAAGTTTATGTATACAAAAAAACCTGCACATGGATACCTAACAGCAGCTTTATTCATAACTGATAAAACTTTGAACAATCAAGGTATTCTTCAGTAAGTGAATGGATAAACTGTGGTACATCCAAATAATGAAATATTATTCAGTGCTATCAAGAAATGAGCTATCAAGGCATTAAAAGACATGGAGGAAACTTAGATGCATACTACTAAATGAAAGAAGCCAATCTGAAAAGGCTACATACTGTATGATTCCAACTATATGACATTCCAAAAAGATAAAACTAGAGAGTCAGTAAAAAGATCAGTGGTGTCCAGTGTTTAGGGGTAAGAAGAGATGAATAGGCAGAGCACGGAGGATTTTTAGGGTAGTGAAGCTTTTCAGTATGATACGACAATGGTAGATATGAGTCATTATGAATTTGTCCAAACTCAGAGAATGTACACCATCGAGAACAAAACCTAATGTAAACGATGGACTCTGGGTGATAATGATGTGTCAATGTAGGTTCATTGATTGTAACAAATGTACCACTCTAGTGGGAGATGTTGATTAACGGGGTGACTATGCATATGTGGGGGCAAGGGGTATTTCGGAAAACTCTATACTTTCCTCCAATTTTCTGTGACATAAAGCTGCTTGAAAAATAATGTCTAATATATATTAGACTTTATATATAATATATATGTATATTATACACCACCACACACCCACCAGAAAAGCCACAAATTTTAAAAAGAAGAGACATCTACAAAGCAAAAATGTGTTGCTACCAGAACTCTCATATGCTGATGAGGAGAATAAACTGGTAAAACCATTTTGGGAGAATGTTTGGCACTATCTGCTAAAGCTGAACATATGCAAACCCTGTGAATCAGAATTTCCATTCCTAAACATACAGCCTACCAAACAGATACATATATTCTCTAATGACAGGTATATGAATGTTCAGATCAGCAGAATAGGAGAAAAATATAGTACATAAATTGCAGAATAATCATGTGCTGGAATATTGTAAAGTAATGAGAATGAATGATCCACAACTACATGCAACAATACGTATGTATCGCACAATCATAAAGGTGAGTTAGAGCACCCACATACAAAAGAATATGCTTTATATGAGTTTACTTATGTAATGTACAAAACAATCAAAGTTAATATATTCTGTAAGAATTTGAAATATTGGTTCTCTAGGAGGAGTTGGTGGTTGTAACTTGAAGGGTATGAGAAGGATACTGTGGAAATATCTCTTTCTTAATCTCATTCCTGGTTTTACAGCTGTCGTTCAGTTTGAGAAAATTCATTGAGCTGTACATTTAGGTTCAGTTTTCTATAAAACTTTAAAAAGTCTTCTTAAAGAATTAAATGCTAGCATCACTAATATGATCCCTTTTAATGTATATAATATATACAACTTTTATATTTTTTTAATTTATATATATATTTAAATGTCTGTAAGGGTATATCCAAATACTGTGGCTGCTCCTGGGATGTAGTATAACGATGTATTGCAGAGAACCTTCAATTTTTACTTTTTTTTTTTTTACTTTAATAGAATGTGAATTTCATTATAATATCAAAACAACTTTAAAATGTAATATGTTACACTCTAACTTAATACAATATGTTGATAGAAAGATATAAAAATGGAAGAGACTATTTGACTCAAGGTTTCATCATCTGATCTACTGCAAACTGAATTTATTTCCTTAATAGTTTCTCCCTATGGCACTTCTTTCATCAATTCTCTCCATATTATTGCCATTACTATTTTTCCCACATTAAAAATGTAGCAAAATATAATTTAATTCTAATACATCCAGAATATCACCGCCTAGTATAATATAATTTTGAACATGGTATGTTGACTTTTGTTTGTACTCTTATCACTCCAAAGTTGCAATTATAATGTATATGTCCATTGGAAATCTGTTTCTTAAACTTGAATTCATTTTCTATATTTGTACATGAAGTCAAAAAATTTATCTTAATGACTTCATATTATTTGACCTAGCAGATCTGTTGGTGCATACTCAACCACTTCCCTATATTGGTCATTATTGTCTATTCCTTTGATTGTTTCTCCCTTCTTTCCTCTGTTCCTTTCTTCTTTCCTCTCATTTCTTCTGTCCTTCCTTTTCCTTCTTTCTTCCCTTTTTCTACTCATTTCTATCTTTCTTTTTTCTTTTATAGATATTGATGTAAATATCTATCTCTCTTTCTAAATATATATTTCTATAATGAATTATTTCATAAGAATAAAATATTAGGAGTAATATCTTAAGAGTAATAAGTCAAAACATATGCACATTTATAGATATCTTGATACATTTTGGCTTTTTTATTTCCTTCCAGCATTGTGTATTAGATAGCACTTTATAACAAAAACTTTCATATTTCTCTGATCTAAATTTTTGTTCATTATTCATAGAAAATTAATAGCCAATGATATTCTTTATAATTTGATCTTAATCAGTCTTCAAACATTATTATCATATCCTCTCCTCTCATCCCACCTTTAGAACATTATACCCCAGCCTCCATACGTATCTTTGTTGACCAAGTTTTTGTAATACACCATTCATTTTCAAATTTCCTCACTTTTGCTCAGAATCTCCTCTCTTTCTGGAATGATTTTCCTCAACTCAGCGAAATCCTCCTCATCCTCAACACTTTTTAGTTTTTATCTAAAGTGTGAAATATTCCTATTTCCTACCAACCAGAATAATTATCACCATCTTCCATGCTACTATAATATGTTTATATCGCTCTATGATAAATTAAATGGAATTTATAGGATCTTTTGCACAGTCTTCAGTGCATAATAAGTTCCCAATGAACATTAAGTAATAGAAACAATATATCCTAATGATATTATTAGTGAAATAACAAGCACAATATTGTTATAAATTATAATACTGTATTTCCATTTCATTAGTATTTGAGTTCATTTGGAAGTAGAAATAATGCTTTATGTATTAATGCATACACACATCTATATATTAATATGCAAACACACACATATACACACAAACACATACATATTTTTCAGATATTCTAGAATATAGGAGATGGTAATTTTTTATTACATCAAAATGAGATGCAAGAATGACCTTAGTATCCCTTTACATTCTGTTGGAAACTTATTTATCCCAAAGTCTAAGTTTTAAGAAAAAGATCTCTGTGAAGTATTTCTTGAACAACTTCATTATGTTATATCTCTTTTGCTAATTATTAGAAATCTCAAATCAGGGAGTTTGTCTGTGTTATCTTTGACACCCTTATTCAAGCACAGCACCCAGTTCATCAGAAGTTCTGAGTAAACACAAATTGTCATAAGAACGTTAAAGTGACAAATCTTACGCATTTGAAAAAGTGAAATTTCTTCGATTTTAACTCTCTCTATTATAATCTAAAATTTTATAAATATGCTGTACAGCATGCATATATGCATATATGTATGTATATATTTATGTATGCTATATGTTTAATTTTAAATAGTTTGGAAATGTGTTAAGGAAGCCATATGCCTATGCAATTATCTCATATATGCATTAAACTTATAAACAGAAATGTAAACAACATAAGTGCCTAATTTATGTTATGATTTATTTAATTGTTTCTCCCACACTTTCTAGTAATGAGAACAGAATTATCCCTGCTTGGATACTTCATTTAAAAAAAATGCTGCTCTCTTTATAGGTTAAACACTCAGACCAACCTATTTTATACCCAATACACAGTTGCTAAATATGTATTATTTTGTCTAAAATTGTATTTGTCAAAGGATTACACCTTAGATGCTTATTTTTGCCCATCAAGATTTTAAGAACAGCCAAACTTCTCTATTGGTAGATAATTTTTAATAAATTATTTATTGAATCTATGATTTTTAAAGTAATTTTTCATATATAAACAATTATGTTTCTAGGCATCCTTTTTTCTAATATATTCCAATAATTATATACAGATTAATTCAATTTATACCTTAAATAAAGAATAACTCCCTGATTAAGTGAAGATGTAGCTATTAAAAGACCAAAGCTGGTAAAAACAATAACAATTGTGATAATAAGACCACCCATATTGAACAATCAATTTGGAGTTAGAAACTATAGAATCTCATCCTGACTATGCAATTGGCATGCTCTATTACCAGCAAGAATTCCAAGGTATTTTTTTCTGCTGTTAGCTAAGAAGAAAATTCAATAAGAGTAAGTGTCAAAGGAAAGATATTTGTCTATCATTGTTTCTTTAAAAAATATTTTTAGGGGGCTGGCCCGGTGGTGTAATGGTTAAATTCATGCACTCCACTTCAGCGGCCCAGGGTTCACAGATTTGGATCTCGGGCATGGATATACACACCGCTTATCAAGCCATGCTGAGGCAGGCGTCCCACACATAAAGTAAAGGAGGATGGGCATGAATCTTAGCCCAGGGCTGGTCTTCCTCAGCAAAAAGAGGAGGGTTGGCAACAGATGGTTAGCTCAGGGCTAACCTTCCTCACCCCCCCCCAAAAAAAGAAATTATATATATATATATAAATATATATATATATTTAGTAGTTTTTCAATAAAATTAAAACTTTCCAAAATTGAGATCAAGGAAAAAATTGAAAACATGTTATATGTTGCACTTGACTGACATTAATTGAAGTAATGCATTGAAAGTGTTTGCCACAGGATGTCATACATAAGTTAGACGAACATGGACAGACAGATAAATCAACATATTAAATAATGATAGGCATTACTTTTGGAAGTGAATATTTTGGATTGAGATTTTTAAAAAAGAATTTCAATATTTAAATCTAACTAAACATAAGTACATTCACTGAGCAAATCATCAAGAATAGAATACCTCTATGGTTACCAGTCTCAAAGAATTAAGTGCTTCATCAATGTATAAGATGAATAAGATTCCAATTTCCAATGAACCCCATTTAATTCTTAGCTTTGTAATAATTGTACTTTCTAGGCCTCAATTTAGCATAGAACATCAGTTTATACTTCAACACTTGTAGTCTTGAGTCTGAAATATGTAGGGCAGGCTAGCAGCCTGGAAATGCAGAGAGGATTTCTATGTTACAGTCTTGAGGCAGAATTCCTTCTACACCGGGAAATCTGTTTTTTCCTCTTAACTCCTTTAACTGGATGACGTCCACACACAATATTGGGGATAATATCCTTTACTTAAAATCAACTGATTATAAATATTAGTCGCCTCTACAACATTCCTTCACAGCAACAATTAGACTGGTGTTTAAGCAAACATCTGGGCATGAAAGTCTAGCCTAGTTGACACGTAAAATCAAGTCACACAGGGCAAGTAAAGACTTTGTAAGTGGGAACAACCTGTCGGTGAATTGAATGACAGTCACTGTGGACAGTCTTCAGCCTTTGGGCCTTGAGGCTTCTCCAAAGATTGTATAAATCACTGTGGACAGAAAATAGCACTGAAAGCTTCACAACTTTTCTGTTTTCTTTTATCTCTTAGAGTGGAAATTGCTATCACTCTGTTTTAAAATGGATTAGAAATACGCTGAAAATAATTTCCTGGCTTTTCTCTGTTTGAGAATCATTATGAGGCAGTTTGCACAAAAACGAAATGGGCACGGAATATGACACATGAAGTAGTTTTCATGTTTGTATTAATCTTACATATCATTCTGGCATCTCCCAAGGAATGCATATGTATGTATAATAGTTACTGGTGTAGAAATACCTATTTCAAATAGACTTACATTCAGTAGCATTAACCTACTTTTCCTTAGAATGGAAAGCTTTCAAAAATATTTAGTCCACCTTCATACCTGAGTTTCTATTAGACTCAGTACTGACAAATCCAAACTTAAACTTCATGAATTTTTTAATTGCTGCATATAAAATATTTCTCCTTCCAATCACACGAAATTTCTTTAGATCATCTGAACCTCCTATTTCATTTCAATACTCACTTCCTTTGCAAACATATTTCCTTTTTCTGAATGTCTTCTAAGTGTGTCATATTTAGAAAATAAAAGGCCAGGACTCTGGGTGCCAGCCCAGTGGCGTAGTGGTTAAGTGTGCACACTCCACTTCGGTGGCCCGGGGTTCACGTGTTCAGATCCTGGGTGTGGACCGATGCAGCACTCATCAAGCCATGCTGTCGCGGCATTCCATATATAAAGTAGGGGAAGATTGGCACAGATGTTAGCTCAGAGCCAATCTTCCTCACCAAAAAAAAAAAAAAAATCCAGGACTCCAGGCCAATTTGAATTTGTGACAAACAATAGATATGTTTTTAGTGTAAGTGTGTCACAAATATTGCATAAAACATATTTACACTAATGAATCTATTTGTTGTTTATCAGAAATTCAGTCATTAACTGGGTGTCTTATACTTTAGCTGGCGGCCCTACATTGTCTTCTCTGCCTTCAGATCTGCTATTCTGGCACATATTACCTGCTCCTCAATAAAGCATCACCTGGCTCTCGCACCTGACTAGAGTGAATATATCCCATAGTTTTGTCCCATAGAAGTTTGTTCTTCTATAATGACATGTAATATCACAGTATCTAATTATATTGGTGGGCTTCCTACAGGCAGAGACAATGTCCTATTCATCTTTGCACCCATAGCACATACAAAATGCCTTTCCCTTAAAGAGCAATCAGTTAATCTTTGTTGACTAGATTAATATTTTGTTTGTTCCTCCTGTTGATTTAAGACTAGCCTTTGAAAGAAAGAGCATAATTATAGTAACAATAACCAATAATTCTTGAGTGTTTATGTTCTAAGCATTAGTCCATGTACTGTTTCTGCTGCAATGTGATATAGGAATTGCAGTAACACTCAGATTCTGAAAAAATCATGCATTAAATATAAGGTGAAGAGGAGAGAACTCAAATCATATGCAGTTTTGTAATCAGAGAACCAACAATAACAATAATAACTCTAATAGTTATCCTACTGCATATGAAAGACAGGTTATGTTCATAATAAGTAACAAAATATTACAGTAAATATAGTACTTTACATTAAAATGAATAAAATGGGGTGGGACATGATATAAAGGGTACAAGGAAGTGTTGTTGTTGTTTAGTTATGGAGACATGAGAAAAGTGCACAAATCTGGTGGAATTATGAAATAAGCATCTCTAAGAAAGAGTGTGGTGCCAAACCAAGCAACAAAGAAAAGCATGAGATGATTGGGCCTCATGTACAATACTGTATTGTGTTACCATTTGCTATTTTCTGTTATGTATTTCACAACAGAAATACAGCAAATTGAGTATAGCTGCTTTTAACTGGAGAAACAAAAAAGAAATTTTAAAATGTTGGAAAAAATTTAGTATGGACTAACACAAATTTTTGTTATATTAACATCATCCCTTATTTACCAATTGCATATAAGCTATTTTACATTACAGAAACAGATTAAGGTGCTGCATTACATGAGTTAATTTTCCCAAAAAGCCTAAGCACTGGAGAATTAGTTTTTATTGTCATTTACAGAGAAAATATCTGGGGAAAAACTTAAAGTTTTGTAACATTTCCATGGGAACAAAACTAGCGAAATTGGAGCCAAGGTTCTAATCTAGACTATCGGAGCACATAGTCTTCACGCTTATCTACGAAGAGGTGTTTGCATTTCTGAATGTTTGCTTTTCTATTCAAGTTGTAAATATTGATGTCAATGTTTTAGAATTCCACTATTCATAGGCCTAGAAACATCAAACAAATAGCTACTTTATGTCCTTCTGCTATACACAGAACACAAGAACATATGAAATTCAATATGTCAATTCCATCTTTCTTTCTAAGGTATCCTGTTTTGAATTACTGCATTTTAATCTCAAAATGCTAAAATTCGTTGGCAATTTAATAATAGTTGTATGATGTTCTAATCTCATTTATCAGATTCCCATTCTCTGAGATATACCCTCATATCTATGGAGATAAGTCATTGACAGGCATGTGTAAATTTTGTAAACTTTTCTACCCTACCTTAAGCCAATTGGGTCATAGCTGGACACATTATTCAAGTGGAGCAATCATATTCCCTCTCTCTGAAATTCACAGTTATGATCCACAATTTTCACTCACTCTTTGATATGACTAGCATTATATTATATAAATTTAGGAAAAGTGGGGCAATCATATCCTATCATATAAACAAAAAAAAGCAGAAAAATCAATCTGCAATATTTAAGAAAAAAGAAGCGTATTTTCAGAGACGAGGGGACAGAAGAAAATGCAACTGTATTTTCTCACTTATTGATGGTTCCTTAGTTCCTTGTTCCATCTAAGATTTAGCTGATCTTTTGCTCTTAGTTTATAAGAACCACCATACATTATTAAGGAAAGCTTATTTTTTTATATACAAAAAGAAGGAATACACAAAAATAATGTAAATAATGTTTCTTTTAAACATACATGCTATTTCTTTGCCAAAAGTAATTTTTAAATGATAAAAGATAATTTTATAATACTTAGATTGATAAACATTAAATATAAATGCCATAAAATAAGAATATTTTGTGTGAAGGTAAATTGAATGATGTGAATTCAGTAGCTCTTCTTTGACACATAAAAAAAAAAACCTGCATTCTACATTCCCAATTAGTTCTTTTAAGTTTTTATAGAAATTCCTCATAATAATTGAAAATAAAAACTGACTCTCTTTGGAGAAGGAACTTACTAACTAAATCTTTTTATTTAAAAAAGGGCTTTAGAGTCTATCAATACTAAAAATTTAAAACAGAACAAAAATAAGGACACATCTTGAGAGAAATCTGGCACTTCTAGTTTGGGGCAGTGGGGAAAATACTTTCCATTAAATTCATTTTGCTGCCTCAAATAGTGTCTTGATTGTTATTGAAAATTTACATTAAAAATGAAATCCTTAAATGTTCCTTGAAACTCTATTTTATCCTCTCAAAAATTATACAATGTGTTTGGCTTTATTATATTTATGCTATTGATCATTTTTATTAATTTATCTTAATGTAAAGTAATATTATATAGTACAATCAAGATTTGAATGTAATTTTCTTCTGATATCGAGTTCAAATCTGCTGATTTCTGTCTCATTATAAGATAAAAACGACAGGGAAAGAAGTAAGAATGTATGATTTTTTCCATCACAAAAAATAGAACATGAACTCTACAAAGCTGATGAGGACACTTTTCAACATCAGTAGGCAGTAGGTGTCTGTCAGAGGCAACGTTCAAGCAGCCCCAATGCCTGCTTCAAGACAACGTTTCAAAAGAAAATGAATTAATGAATTCAACCGAATGGATTCTTTTCCTGCTCTATTTCAGTCTTTCTACTGACAGTGTGGTTGTCCTCAAGCAGGTCTATAAGCTAATGAGAGTTTTAAGCAATTCAGAGCCAAGCTTGCATTAGGATACAAGGAAGTCTTATTTTTGCTTTTAAATAATAAAATGGTGATAATCCCCAAAGTCCACTACTTGTATCTTTGCTCTACAGAAATCTTTTCTGTTGCGTGCAAGTATTCCATCTTCCCAAAAACCTTAGGAAAATACCCACACTTGTGGTTAGATGTAGCATAGTTTTCTTTCTTAAATTCTGTGCCTTATAATGAGTAGTCATTTATTCTACTTAATGATGAAAGCCTAAATTAATTATCAGCATTTCAATGGCTGGTCATGGTATTCATTGGAAAGCTTCTTTTATGCAAATTATGTATAAACTAATTTGAATATGAATTTACTGTCAATTTTATAGCTAAAAAATAATATAATTGCCACAGTTTTGCCAAGAGGACCAGCAAGGATATTTTTAACGATTTTAAAACCCCAGACACTAACACTGTGAGATAATTCTGAGTGTACGAATCTGTGAATTACACTGCAGCCTCTCTTGGCTTTTTCATATGGTCTGTGCTATTGGAATGCTTTGTAGGCAGCGATGTACTGCCTAGTGCTGTACTTTTATTAATGTGATCAAAAAACAAACAAAAAATCAATATAAATTCTAGAAGGACTGATAAAGTTCTAGTGTGGTAATATGGTATCCATATTAATAGCTCTTATATATCACTGTCAAATAGGGAATACATTTTAATTGCATTGAGTCAAGATTTTTTAAAAATGTATTTCACTGATTTATTCATTGATGGATATCCACCAAACACCATTTTGTGCTAGACACTTGTCTAGGCCCTAGGGATATAGCATTGAACAAAAGAAACAGATACCTCCTCATGGAGCTTATATTCTAGTGGGAGAGATTACACCACGAAAAAAGTAGAATATGTATAATGTTAGGTACTGATAAGTAATCTGGAGAAAACTGATGAGGAAATTTTGATAAATTTGATAAAGAATATCAAGGGTGAGAAGTATTTAATGTTAAATATGGAGGATAGTGAAGTTTTCACTGAAAAATGTAAATTTTGAGTAAAGACTGGGTGGTTGTGAGGGAGCACATTTTTAGATAAAGTATTCCAAGAAGGGCAAAAGCCCCAGGAAATAGAGTATCTGGTATGTCTAAGGAACAGCAAAGAGGCCAAGATGGCTGAAGAAGAGTGGTGGGTGGTCAAGTAACAAGAAATAAGATCAAATAGGAAACATGATGGTGGGGCAAGATGGGTAAGATTGCACTGGATATTGTATGGAATTTGGCTTTTCTCTAAGTGAAATGTGAAGCTTTGCTGGGTTTGGTTCAAAGGCGTGCCATACACTGATAGGATCACGAAAGTTGTGTAGAGGCTGGAATGAAGGTAGGCAATGCTGAGTAAGAAGACCAGAGAGGAGGCCATTAACACAATGCAGGTGAGAAATGATGGTGACTTGGACCAGATCTATGCAGTGCCAATAATGTGGTCAATTATAAATATATTTTGAAACTAGAGCCCAGCAAATTTGCTGACAAATTGAAGGGGAAATGTATAAGAAAGGAAAAAATGTCAAAAATACTTCAAAGTTTTGGACTAAATTACCAGTACACATTAATTGCTAATAATAACAATAGCTAAAACTGTGGAAGTAATACTTCAGATATGTAGGGGGAAGGTGGAATGAAAAGAGCTTAGTTTTGAACATGTTAAGTTTGAGATGCTTATTTGACATCCAAATAATGATCTGAATTAAATGAGAAACATTTTAAGTGGGAGATCATCAGACTCACATTTTATTTAATAGCGTTAATCATGCTACTTTATTAAGAATATACAAAAGTGGAAGGGAGCAGTCCAGGCTAATAAAGTTGGAAATAAGAAATTCACTGTTATCAATGTAAATATCATACATAATGGACACATCATCCGTGTTCCAACTAAACCGAAAGGAGAAGAAATATTTTACTTACTATTGGGATCTACAAAAATAACCAACAAATAAATGTTTTGAATTAAAAGACTTTTCAAGTTGAGGACTGTCTCTAAAATCACCTCTTTAGGAAACAAATAGCAATCAAAAAGATCAAGCCAAACTATTACTTATACCATTCATAATCTTGGCTAGCATTCATAGCAGTATGTTTCATCAGCATACACATGATCATTTCGAACTTTGCTCAGAATTGTGCTAGAAGGTATAGAGCTTCCAGATTATCTCAGTTTAGAAGTTGGGTTCACCTAAGTAGGTTGAGTGTTTTATCTGTTTAAATTCTCTAGTGAACTTTGGGGGATTGCATGAAAATAAATAGATCGTGCTAGCAGGAAAGCTTCAAATAGTTCTGATCTTGGAAGCTCTCTATTGATTTATGACTGTTGATTATCCTGGATAAAAACATATTTTGCAGATTGTTCACCCATCAATATCACCAAACAAACACCAGATATGGGAATTTCTAATCTCCACAAGTTTTCATTTTATTGTATTTTTACACAGCTGGTACAATTGGGTAAGTTGCTTATGTCAGTCTAGCAATAAATTGGGTAAAGTTAGCCAAGACTTCTATATAAATAGATTTACTACTGTCTACTTAAAAACAATTGGTTTCAGGGGCTGGCCTGGGGATGTAGTGGTTAAGTTCACGTGGGGTTCATAGGTTTGGATCCTGGGCACTGACCCACACACTGCTCATCAAGCCAGGTTGTGGCAGTCTCCCACATACAAAATAGAGGAAGACTGGAAAGATGTTAGCTCAGGGCTAATCTTCCTCAAGCAAAAAGAGGAGGATTGGGAACAGATATTAGCTCAGGGCCAATCTCCCTCACCAAAAAAAAAAAACAAAATCAAAGTACACCTTGTGAAAGCCAAGAATACAGACCTGAAAGGTACTTTATATATTTAGTGTGTTTAGAAATCATCCTGGCTAGCTCGGTCTCCCAGGCTGCTTAATTACCACTGATGTACTACCAGCCTTGGTAAGCAAACTTAGATGTCAGGCAACTAAAAGGTTTTCTACCGGAGTGTACAAGAATTTACACTCTTACTTTTCTCAAGATGCTTGCTAGAAGCTTGGCAAAAGATTTATGTTGGATTATGTAAAAAGGAACCAAGATAACATGTTTCAAGTAAATAAAGTTTGTTAACTATTTGCTATTGTGGCAAATAAGGAAGAACTGAGAGGCGTGTATGTGGGAAGGATCGGGACACTGGTAGGAAGGAGGCAATGCTAGATAATGTGCTCAGTGAGCTATTGGTCAGGATCCATTTTCCACACTTCTTGGGCATGCTAACTTATGCAATGCATCTTGCTCTCATTTTGTAGCCGTTCCTCAGCAATGTGTGTTGGCATTATTTCCACTGCTTTGCCTTTGCTTTGAAGGACTGGAATCTCCTTAAATGGACTGATACCAGACATAAGAATTCTAGAAAAAAAATTGTCAAGCCCTAGGCACGTCCCTATCTTTGCCCATTAATCCACAAATATTCATGTATAACAAAATTTGAGCCTTAACAGAAAAGAAAAAAATTAATTGTTAAATATTGCTCTCAAATTAAAAATATATGTATGTTTAAGCAGTTTCTAAGTATCCAGTCATTCCCAGCCCCCCACTCCTTTTAGGTGGAGGACACTAGAAGGACATGCACGTGTGGAACCGGGGGTTTTCAAGAGCAGCCAGTCAGATATGAAAGGGAACCTCATGTGACTGGTTGGGCAAATACTTTCCCTAAATTAAATTAAATGGTAACAATTATTTTCTGTAAAAAAAAAATAAATACATAGGGGCTGGCCCAGTGGCGTAGTGGTTAAGTTTGCGCACTCAGCTTTGGTGGCCTGGGGTTTGCGGGTTCGTATCCCAGGTGCAAATCTATCCACCACTTTTCAAGCCACGCGTGGCAGGCATCCCACATATAAAGTGGAGGAGGCTGGGCATGGATGTTAGCCCAGGGCCAATCGTCCTCAGCAAAAAGAGAGGGTTGGCAACAGATGTTAGCTCAGGGCTAATCTTCCTCACCCAAAAGAGAAAAAATATATATATATAAAACTTACATTGACTGATTTTCTAATTTATCAATGTGCTATGCAAACACTTCTAATAATAATAAATTTAGCTATACATGAGAGTTTTAATGCTGACCACATTTCTATTACATTGGACATGCATGGTATGTCAGTGTCAGTTTGGTCAAAACTGATCACTATGTATTAGGGGACCAAAGAGGAAAAATGTAGGAATAAGGCTTGTGAAGTATGTAGATGGAGCTTAGGGAAGAAGATCTGAAAGACCACAGGTGAAGCATATGAGAAACTGGCATCCTTTTAAGGTCTGAGGAGCACAGCATCTGTCTACTGTTGTGAAACAGAAGCACATAGAGAGGTCTGTGAAGCCACTGGTCTACCTTAAAATATCAAAGCACAAACTCATGAGAGAGAACTGCTTATCTGACATCTCTAGTTATCATGATGGAGAATCAGGAGGTCACGAAGTCTGCCGGGCCATCTTGTCTGACCACAACAACCTCCAAAAGTAATGGTTTCCCATTCCCTTTCCCATCCACCTTCCAAATATCTTGTGCGTTCCTCTTATTGGCAAACTCTAACTCAAGTCACACAGGTAAAGAGATTCTGGGAAACCTATGCTAGGCTTTTCCTTTGCACTGGACAGAAATAAGTTGGGGTGATACTGAGCTGACCAGATAACAGAGAACAGTCCACCTCTTCATAAATAAAATACTCAGGAAATAAATAAATAAATATGTATATATATATTTCTTTTACCTTATATTTGACTCCTTAATATAGACAATAACAATAGCATACTTCTACATAACATGATGTAACTATCTTTTGTAGCATCAAAGTCATGCTTACCTCTCCCATAAAGGCAGACACACAATCCCATATTCCACTTTATATTTCTTGACATTTATTCCCCTTGTAGCTCATTCACAATCTCAATGAGCTATCCTGCTATATTAAACATAGAATTAAATAGTGAAATATATGGTCAATTATTGGCACACTTCTGAAATAGTAAGAGAATGAGAGAGAATTAAAGAAAAAATGATTGGATTCATATATTTTGTTTCTGTTTAACACACATGTATATGCAGACACACATATGGATACATATAAAGCAAAAAATAAATTTGTGTGGCAATTTTTCTAGTGGATGATTTGGGGTAAAATGAGCCACACTTATATCCACCACTTAGTTTTCTGACCTGTATATTTTGACTGTGGGAGAAATAGTGTCATCTATTTATGCTGGTTCAGATACACTACTACTTGGAACTAAAGCTCAATATTCAAAATGTTATTCCACCATTCTTCCAGGCCATCTGCTCTATTCAGCACATAATAAGATCAATGAATTCTGTGGCCCAGATACTGTTGCCTTGAATCAGAATGTGTTACATTTAGGATCATGCTCCATTTTAGAAGCAAATAGCATGGAGTACCACGATGGCAAATAGCATTCTATAAATACATAGATTGGGGTTTTGGCAGAGGCATTGTGGGTAGGGAAGGAGAAAAGAAATCAAAGTGGGTATCTTAAGATGTGACTTCTGGAATGGCAGAGTAAAGATCTTTGTGGAAACTTGTTCCAGCAAGACAAAAATTTAACTACTGAATATTACAAAAGTAAAATCATTGAAAATCTCTAGAAATTGTCCTAAGGACATATAGTAAATAGAGAAATGTTCATTCATAAAAATCTACTAAGTCTTGCACAGTGAGAGTCTGTGGCATTTGAAGTATAACCTGCTATCTTAATACACATATCTCCCCTGTCATTTCCATGTTATGGAAACTCTACTCTGGGCAAGTGTAGTTAAATGTACAGAGTTTCCCTGTCCTCCAAGCTTCCTGTCTGGACATGCAGTTTCACCTCAAGGTTCAGGCTGTTGTTTCTTGGCCTTTGCGTTGTAGAGGTTCTCTTCCCAGCAGGCATGCTGAAAGGAGCAGGTCTCCTTTCTACCAGCCAAGCCTGTGTTTAGAGGGCAGAAGCCCTACTCCATGCACAGTAGACATAGAATACTGGGGCTCTATACTTTCCTTCCTCAGCTTGCTACTAATTCCTCTCCTAGGTATATACTCAAAAGATTGAAAGCATTCATCCAAACAAAAATTTGTACATGAATGCACATAGTGGCATTGTTCATAATATTCAAAAAGTGAAAATATCCACCAACTGGTGAATGGATACATAAAAATGTATTACATCTGTGCAGTGGGATATTATTTAGCAATAAAAAGAAATGAAGTACTGTTACATGCAGCAACATGGATGTACCTTGAAACTATGCTAAGTGAAAGAAGCCAGTTATAAAAGACTACATCTTGTATGATTCTACTTGTACAAAATGTCCAGAATAGGCGCTGCAATAAAAACAGAATGTAGGGGCTGGCCCAGTGTTGTAGTGGTTAAGTTTGCATGTTCTGCTCTGGTGGCCTGGGTTCACTGGTTTGGATCCTGGGCATGGACCTACCCACCGCTCATCAAGCCATGCTGAGGCAGCATCCCATATAGAAGAGTTACAACTCTGCAACTATGATACACAACTATGTACTGAGGCTTTGGGGAGAAAAATGAAAAAAGAGGAAGATTGTCAAGAGATGTTAGCACAGGGCCAATCTTTCCCCAAAAAGAAAAAAGTGAAGCTTCTCATTTACTTAAACAAAAACAAAAACAGAATGTGTATTAGTGGGTGGTGATGTGGCGGGCAAGGTGTGGTGATATGGGTGAAATTTGGAGTGAATGATAATGATACAAGGATTTTTTTGGTAGTGTCAAAAATAAAATAAAAGTACATTGCGGTAATGATTGCACAAATGTGTGAATATACGAAGAACATTGAATTGTACACTTTAAATACATAAATTGGTATAGTAATTACATCTCAAAATGATATTAAACATTAATTATAAAAAAAAGAAAAAAGAAGCATCTCCAACAAAGATAAAAATATCATGGTAGAAACAGTTCAATGTAAACAATTTGCTTTCCTGTGACTTGCTATTTCCTTTGCGGAATGGTGCCTTATCAGGAACTCACTGATCATTTCTGCTGTTAGCTATGACCAAATCAACCTTGTTGAATGGAAATTATTGTTTTTGAATACATACATAATCTCCTCCCAATTTTCATTGACACTGTGTAATGTGTCCATTAAACAAAGACAAGAGCAGCTGGGGAAGAACGTAATTGCCTCCTTTTTCTGTGATTTACTTTTTTGTTAACTGAAAGTTTGTACCTTTTGACCACATTCACCCACTTCTTCACCATGATTTACTTCATTGACGTGCACTTCTTTGGAAAACAAACATGTTCAGTTTGACAAATGGAAGGGTTCATTCCCATAGCTATTTCCCAGACCTCCTTGTCATCCAGTTTCCAATCTTGCTCCTTCCAAGTCCTTAATCACTTGTCAAACTATTAGTGACATAACATAAGTTAATGTAGGTTCATACTTCTTTTCATCTCTCCCTCCAGATAAAGCCAACAACCAGGCATGTAGCTTAAAGTTTATCCTACTTGGAGAATTTTCTTGCCATTGTCTACTTTCAAGTGGTACCAGCATGTTGATTAGCCCTATCTGTAAACGAGTAACTGGTTTCCTTTTCTTCCTCAGTGAAGTAGTCATAGGGAATGCTCCATGAAGCATTATGGTCAGCAAGTCAGAAGGAATGCGGTAGGAACCTGTTCCATGAGAATCTGAACCACTGCTTATGCAATTTACTTGTGCCTCCAATACCTGCTGTCTTGAATACTCTTTTGTTTATGATTTTCACTTGACAATGGAGTACTGCTAATACACTCAAATTTATGGCTTTCTGGCTCAGATATTTACAGCCCAAGATGGACAGTTAGGCTACATGGTAATTTGGAGGTCCATGCTAAAGCACTCAGACTCCACAGCCCCAGTATTAACCCAGAGCTGTTTTTCCAAAAAATAACAAATTTCTGCTTTGAATGGCTTATATATTTGCTACCAAATCCTTAGAGTAGCCATTGTAATTTACCTCTAAGGGCCTTCCTAAAGCACTCCTATTTGTTACAGGCACTTCGACCACCGTCAGATCTGCTATATCATACGCCCTAGTGTCAGAGTACCTCGTCAGAGAGTCTGAATCTGTTGCAAAGCTTTCTCTCCTGCTGAACTCAAAACAATAGACATATGGGTTACACCATACACGTGTTTGTAGAAACCTGCTGAAAGTTAGTAAAATCTGCTGCCGAAACCTAAAGATATTGGAGAAAAGGAGGTAAGTGAGTCTGAGGTATTGCTTTCCCTCGTTTCTTCCCCATAGGCTTGCCCTCTTTGCTGTGTCATGTTTACTTTGATCAAAAGGCTCAGCTTTTTTCGGGTGGCCCACTTTACCCACAAAACTAACCCTCTCTCTCTCTGATATATCTATCCAGTCAGATAATTGCTCTCTGATCCTTCACATTCCCTCTTCAAAACCATGATTGGTAGAGAGAGGTCAAGATGGTGTCATAGGCAGACTTCCTCACTTCGTCCCATGGACACAACAGATTTGCAACTACTTTTGAAAAAATTAGCCCTCAGAGAGAACTGAAAACTGCATAAGAGGAACCCCTACAGCAAATGACAGTCCTAACTGAGGTGGAAGAGGCAGAAATTCCCTTCAGGGGAGAAAAAAAAAATGCCACCTTCACAAGCCACAATGCTTCACAGCGGCTTGGGAGCAATCCAAAGGTATGCAGCCTTCTGGACAGGGGGACCTGATCCAGGGAGCATTGCTGCTGTATACATTTTCTGAACCCAACACAACTAAGATGAGTTTCATAATATCTGGCTTTGCTGGCTGCTAACAATGGGGAATACCCCCAGAAGAGCTTGGACACAAAGAAATTAAAGCTGGCTCTTAAAGGGCCCATGCACAAAGTCACCCATTTTGGAAAGCAACCTAAAATCACCAGAAAGAAAGATGCACAGTCCTTTGGTGAAAAGAGACTCACCTGATAGGCTCTGGGTGCATCTTGGTGTGAGGTGAGACCTCTCGAGGGACTGGGGCATTGGTGGTGGCCATTGTTGTGACCTGCTGTGGGCACACTGACACAGATGCTGGCAGACACCATTGGAGTTATCCCTGTGTCCTGCTAGCCCAGGGTCTTCCCCACCCACTAGAGCACCAGTTTAATCCAGCCCACTGGAGGAAGGCAGCCCACCCTAGAGACTGGCCCCACCCAACAATGAGCCCTTGGGCAACTTGTGGGCTGGCTATAGGGACTGGCCTGGCAAATGGCTCCACCTCTGTGGGGCAGGGTGAGCCCAAGGAGCAGGTGGAGAGTGTGCGGTCCCTGCATTGGAGTGGCTGGGTACACTTCAGGGGGTCAGGGCATGTGCATATGGCAGGACTGTGTTGACTGTGTGTGTGGCCCAGTGGGTGGCAGGGCTTCTCAGATGCAGAGGACTTGTGCTTCTCAAACATAGGGGATTGGCCCCACCCTCCAAAGCCTGAAACAATTGGGCGCCCCTGTGCCAGGGACTTGCTCCACCCAGCTGCAACCCTCAGAGAGCAGACAAGAGCTTAATAGGCTGGAGGCTTATAGCAATTATAAGCCCCCGAGTCTAACAACCAGCCACACTGGGTGCCTACTCATTTAACGTAAAAACTCATAGACCTTGCAGCCAACTGTGCTGGGGCTCCCCACACCCAATAAAGAGACTGAAGGGCCTACAACAACCATACAGAGTTGAGGATTACAACCAACTGGCCAGGGGGACAGCTCAGCCTCCCTAGGCACCTACAGCAAGAGCAACCCTGCCACAACAGAAAGACACATATTCACACAGGAGTCACTCCTGGAACATTTGGAACCAGTGACTGGAGGGAAGCACACTGCTGGGCCTCATATGGCATCACTTACACAAGGTCATCTCTCCAAGATCAGGAGATGTAGCTGACCTACCTAATACATAGACACAAGCACAGAGAAAGAGACAAAATGAGAGAGGCAAAGGAATATGTTCCAAGTAAGGGAACAGGACAAAACCACAGAAAAGGAACTAAAGGAAACAGAAATGACCAATCACCTGACAGAGAGGTCAAAAAGTCATAAGTATGCTTACTGATCTTGGGAGAACAATGGATGAACTCAGTGAGAACATCGACACAGAAATGGAAGAAATTAAAAGGAACCAATCAGAAATGAAGAATACAATACTGGAAATGAAAAGTTCACTAGAGGGACTTAAAAGTAGAGTAGAGGATACAGAAGAATGGATTAGTGAGCTGGACAAAAGACTAGAGGAAATCACCCAAGCTGAACAGATAAAAGAAAAAAGAATTAAAAAGAGTGAATACAGTCTAAGGGACCTCTGGGACAACATCAAGTGCACTAACATCAGTGTTGTAGGTGTCTCAGAAGGAGAAGAGGGAGACAAAGGGGAAGAGAACATATTTGAAGAAATAATAGCTGAAAACTTCCCTAACCTAAAGGAAGCAGACATCCAGATATAGGAAGCACTGAGTACACCAAACAAGATAAACCCAAAGAGGCCCACACCAAGACACATCATAATTAAAATGTCCAGAATTAAAGATAAAGAGAGAATGTTAAATACTGCAAGAGAAAGACAAGTTACATACAGAGGACACCCCATAAGGCTATCAGCTGACTTCTTTGCAGAAACCTTACAGGCTAGAAGAGAGTGGCATGATATATTTAAAGTGCTAAAAGGAAAAAAACCTACAGCCAAGAATACTCTATCCAGCAAAGTTATCATTCAGAATGGAAGGACAGATAAAGAGTTTCCCACACAAGCAAAAATTAAAAGAGTTTATCACCAAGAAACCAGCCCTACAGGAAATGCTAAAGTGACTTATTTAAGGGGGAAAGAGAAGACCACAAAGAGGAAAAAATTATCTATTTCCATGATAAGAAGGTAACAGATAAAAACGAACAAAAAAGAGTATACATTTGATATCAAAAACATAAAATGTGTGTGTGAGGAGGGGAGTAAAAGAGTAGAGCTTTCAGATAGAAGTCAAACTACAGAGACCATCAACTCAATATAGATTGCTATATACGTAGATTATTATATGAACCTCATGGTAATCACAAACCAGAAACCTATACTAAATACACAAAAAATGAAGCACAAGGAACCCAAACATAATGCCAAAGAAAGCCATCAAACCACAGGGGAAGAGAGCAAGAAAAGAAGACAGCAACAGAGAAGAACTACTAAAACACCAAGAAAAAAAGTTTAAAAATGGCAATAAATCCAGTCTTATCAATAGCTATTTTAAATGTCAAGGGAGTAAATGCTCCAATCAAAATGCATAAGGTCGCTCATTGGCTATAAAAACAAGACCCACATATATACTGCATACAGGAGACACACTTCAGTCCTAAAGACACTCACGAACTGAAAGTGAAGGGATAGAAAAAGATACTCCATGCAAATGGCAATGAAAAGAAAGCTGGGGTAGCAACACTCATATAGACTTTAAAACAAAAACTGTAACAAAAGACAAAGAAGGGCACTGCATACTGATCAAAGGAACAATCTAACGAAATGATATAACACTCATAAATCTCTATGCATCCAACTTAGGAGTGCCTAAATACATAACGCAATTTTTAACAGCCATAAAAGGAGAAATAGACAGTAACATAATAATAGTAGGGGACTTTAACACTCCACTTATTCCAATGGATAGATCATCCAAACAGAAGATCAACAAGGAAATATTTGCCTTAAACAACACATTAGACCAGAAAGACATAGTAGATTATACAGAACATTCCATCCAAAAACTGAAGAATACACATTCTTTTCAAATGCACATGGAACATTCTCCAGGACTGATCAGATATTAGGACACAAAACAAGTCTCAATAAATTTCAGAAGATTGAAATAATACCAAGCATCTTTTCTGACCACAAAGATATGAAACTAGGAATCAACCATAGGAAGAAAATCAGAAAAGCCACAAATATGTAGAGATTAAATAAAATGCTACTGAACAACTATTGGATCAATGAAGAAATCAAAGGAGAAATCAAAAAATACCTGGAGACAAATGAAAATGAAAATACAACATGCCAGATTTATGGGATACAGCAAAAGCAGTTCTAAGAGGGAAGTTTATAGCAATACAGCCCTATGTCAACAAACAAGAAAAATCTGAAATAAACCATCTAACAGTGCACCTAAAGGAACTGGAAAAAGAAGAACAAACAAAGCCCCAAATCAGTAAAAGCAGGGAAATAATAAAAATCAGAGAAGAAATAAATGAAAGAGACTAAAAAACAAAAAAAACAGGAAAAATAAAAAAAAAAACCAAGAGCTGGTTCTTTGAAAAGAAAAACAAAATTGACAAACCTTTAGCTAGACTCACCAAGAAAAAAAGAGAGAAGGCTCAAATCAGTAAAATCAGAAATGAAAGAGGAGAAATTAAAACGCACACACAGAAATACAAAAGATTATAAGAGAATTCTATGAAAAGCTATTGCCAACAAGTTGGACAATCTAGATGAAATGGATAAATTCCTAGAATCACACAACCTTACAAAACTGAATCAAGAATAAACAGACAATTTGAATAGGCCAATCACCAGTAAGGAGATGGATGCAGTAATCAAAAACCTTCCAAAAAATTAAAGTCCAGGACCAGACTGCTTCCCTGGTGAATTCTACCAAACATTCAAAGAAGACTTAATATCTATCCTTCTCAAACTCTTCCAAAAAATTGAAGAGGAATGGAAGCTTCCTAATTCACTCTACAAAGCCAGCATTACCCTTATACCAAAAGCAGACAAGGACAACACACAAAAAAGAAAATTACAAGCCAATATCACTGATGAACATTGATGCAAAAATCCTCAACAAAATCCTAGCAAATCGAATACAACAATACGTTAGAAAGGTCATACACCATGATCAAGTGGGATTAATTCCAGGGACACAGGGATGGTTGAACATCCACAAATCAATCAAAGTGATACACCACATTAATAAAATGAAGAATAAAAGTCACACAATCATCTCAACAAATGCAGAGAAAACATTTGACAAGAGACAGCATCCATTTATGATAAAAACTCTGAATAAAATGGGTATAGAGGAAAATATCTCAACATAATAAAGGCCATATATGACTAACCCACAGCTAATATCCTCAATGGTGAAAAACTGAAAGCTATCCCTCTAAGAACAGGAACCAGACAAGGATGCCCACTTTCACCACTCCCATTTAACATAGTATTGGAAGTCCCAGCCAGAGCACTCAGGCAAGAAAAAGAAGTAAAAGGGATCCAAATTGGAAAGGAAGAAGTGAAACAGTCACTGTTTGCAGACGACATGATTTTATATAAAGAAAACCCTAAAGAATCCAGCAAAAAACTTCTAGAAATAATAAATGAATATGGTAAAGTTGCAGGATACAAAAATCAGTTGCATTTCTATATACTAACAATGAAGTAGCAGAAAGAGAAATTAAGAATACAATCCCATTTACAATTGCAACAAAAAGTATAAAATACCTAGGAATAAACTTAACCAAAGAGGTGAAAGATCTGTACACTGAAAATTATAAAACGTTGAAAGAAATTGAAGAAGACACAAAGAAATGGAAAGATATTCCATGCTCTTGGATTGGAAGAATTAACGTAGTTAAAATGTTCATACTGCCTAAAGCAATCTACAGCTTCAATGCAATCCGTGTCAAAGTTCCAACAACATTTTTCACAGAAATAGATCAAAGAATCCTAAAATTTACATGGAACAACAAAAGGCTCGGAATAGTGAAAGGACTACTGAGCAAAAAGAACAAAGTTGGAGGTTTCACACTCTCTGGTTTCAAAATATACTACCAAGCTAGAGTAACCAAAACAGCATGGTACTGGCACAAAAACAGACACACAGATCAATGGAGTAGAATCAAGAGCCCAGAAATAAACCCACACATCTATGGACAGCTAATTTTCGACAAGGGAGCCAAGAACGTACCATGGAGAAAGGAAAGTCTCTTCAACAAATGGTGTAGAGACAACTGGACAGCCACATGAAAAAAAATGAAAGTAGACCATTGTCTAACATCATACACAAAAGTCAACTCAAAATAAGCTGAAGACTTGAATGTAAGACCTGAAACCATGAAAATTCTAGAAGAAAACATAGGCAGTACGCTCTTCGACATCAGTCTTAGCAACATATTTTCGAGTACCGTGTCCCCAGGCAGGGGAAACAATAGAAAAAATAAACAAATGGGACTACACCAGACGAAAAAGCTTCTGCACAGCAAAAGAAACCATCAACAAAACAAAAAGACAGCCTAACAATTGGGAGAAGATATTTACAAACCATACATCTGACAAGTGGTTAATCTCCAAAATGTATAAAGAACTCATACATTTCAACAACAAAAAAAGCTAACAACCCATTTAAAAAATGGGCAAAAGACCTGAACAGACATTTCTCCAAAGAATATACAGATGGCCAACAGGCACATGAAAAGATGTTCAACATCTTTAACTATCAGTGAAATGCAAATCAAAACTACAATGAGATATCACCTCCTGCCCTTCAGAATGGCTATAATTAACAAGACAGGAAACAAGTGTTGGAGAGGATGTGGAGAGAAAGGAAGCCTCATGCACTGCTGGTGGGAGTGCAAACTGGTGCAGCCACTATGGAAAACAGTATGGAGATTCTTCAAAAAATTAAGAATAGAACTACCATACAATCCAGCTATTCCACTGCTGGGTTATTTATCCAAAGAACATGAAAACACCAATATGTGAAGTTACATGCACCCCTGTGTTCATTGCAGCATTGTTTACAATAGTCAAGACTTGGAAGCAACTAAGTACCCATCAAGGGATGAATGGATAAAGAAGATGTGGTATATATACACAATGGAATACTACTCAGTCATAAGAAAAAATCAAATCCAGCCATTTCTGACAACATGGTTGGACCTTGATGGTATTATGCTAAACGAAATAAGTCAGAGGGAGAAGGTCAAAAACTGTATGATCTCACTCATAAGTAGAAGATAAAAACAACAACAAACACAGAGAGACAGAGGTTGGATTGGTGGTTACCAGAGGGGAAGGGGGGAGGGAAGAGGGTGAAAGGGATGATTAGGCACATGTGTGTGGTGATGGATTGTAATTAGTATTTGGGTGGTGAACATAATGTAATCTATGCAGAAATAGAAGTATAAGGATGTACACCTGAAATTTAGACAATGTTACAAACCAATGTTACCACAATAAAAAGAAAGAAAGAAAAAACGACAACAAAAAAAAACTGTGAGTGGTAACCTCTCCGCTATTATTCTCTCCAAGTTCCTTCACTCACCCCCGTGCTTTTCCTAAGTAGCCCAGTAAAAATTTTGAATATTACTTGCTCACTATTTGTTCGAGATTATTATTGGTTAATGCCTGTTACTTGAGAATTAGGTTTCTCTTTTGTATAAGCATATCAATTATCACTCATGATTTTGACTACTTTGTCATTTTCTATTGTGTCAAGAAATGTCTTTTATTTGAACTTTGAAATACAGATTGCATTTTTTCTAGTCTCAGGTTTGCTTTCTGTTGCCTTTTAAAATAAAATTCAATCCTGATACTAAAATTTTAGATTCTACTAATTTTAGGCTTTTCTTATTATTGTTTGTTCTCATTTATTCTCAGGATTTTATTTTGTCTTTTCAATCTCTTCTACATTATAATGAATTCTTATTTGTAGGGACACCATAGGCTATTGTTTTTCAGAGAGTAATAAACAGATAACCTTCCATTGCTTTATTTGAATTCTGATAGTAAGAAAATTAAGAGAAATACTTTCTTTAAAAGTCCTAATATTAGCGTCGCCTTTCTATTTTTAAAATGTTTTATTGACACAAAAGTGGTCTCTGGCTTACTCTCTTCTTTTTCTGTTTACTTATGTATGAAAGAAGATAAATTTATTCTTCATTGTGGATGGCTCTTAATCCCCTTCTGACCATGCCCTTTCTCTGAGAGACTTCTCTCTTATCTAAAACTGTATCCTAGATCTCTGTGTGCAGCCCATAATAGTAACCTAGCAGGGGTTAATATATTGTGGTTATAAACTTGGTTGATGTGGGATAGACCAGACACAGGTCAGGAGAACTACCATCAAGAATACACAGCTTCCAGGCATCTTTAAGTCTCCATTTCTTGTTATAATGCACAATCATACATTTTCTTTTACTCACCCACATGGTGGAGATCAGCATTCATGTTTTTTAAATAAATGCCCAAAAAGAAGAGCTTAGGTTACTAGACATTATTCTGGTGACTCAGAAATCTTTTTTTAGAAGTGAACTGGATTCAATTAAATGTAGGCTTTGCATTTCTAAACCTAGGGGGAGAGGAATGGAATGTGAAGTGTCTTCTTCTTAACTTTCTTACTATGTTTTTTTCTCCTTTCTGACACTGGTTGCAAAATGTGTGCCTAACCTCTTTATAGCTTGGCCTATTCTAGTTAACATTGTATTATGTGGTAATTAATCCCATATTATATCATAACTCAGACTCTTTCTTCTATCGCTGTGAAAAATTTTTATTTGTTTTTGCTTTGGCAAGTTTTCAAGGACATTTTAATGGAAAGAAGTCAAACATGAGTTACTAGGTTGCAGAATCTTTAGTTCTGAAGTCTGCCTACGTTTTTGACAAGCTAACATTTGCTCTTGTGACAGGTGTCCAGAATTTCAGCATAAGTCCATCTGTCTATTGCCACAAAAGGTGTAGTGCAGGAAACCAGTAAAAAAGCAGACAAATAAAAGCAGATATACCTAACAGTACTACAAACATCAGGAACCATATGCTCCCGAGAATAAGTAGCATTAACTATCCCAGGAGCATTTCAATTTTTACAGAGTGAGCCTAATGTCATAGAGTGAATGCTAATTCTTACTTTCTGCAGTGAAAGTTAGGGATTTGTGGGTTGTGGCTTCCTATAATGTCCACTTTCTCTGCCTAAATATAAGGCTGTCACTGAATTTTGTCTTCTCTTAGGAAAACAAATCTTTTGACCATGATAACAAAATCACTATATTTTACCTTTTGACAGTGCAGCAAGATGAACTGTCCAGAGAGCAGAGAACTTCAGATGGACGCAAGTCTTGGCTGTGCTTTTCTTTTGATATGTAACTGCAGAAATTAACTTTACCATTGCATTTTACCATATTCAAAATGAGAATATCCACTTGTGAATTTGTTTTCCAAACTGAAGAATTATAGACAATATTGAAAAATATTTTATATATCAAAATTTAGTCTTTAAAAGTAGCAATGTCAGTGGTAGAAAAAAATGTTTTTACCAATATTATGCATATTAGAGATTAAATTAAAATTAGCAATATGTTAGACCTATCTACTCTCTCAAAATATAATCTTATAGATCTGCATTTTTACTGTAAACAGTACAGGCCAGGATCTCTATTATTGAATGTAGTTCCTAACATAATCATAAACTTTTAAATAAAATTATAAGATTTGGAGATTTTCTTAATATTATATTTTTAAACTTATTTTTAAATCATAGAGTTTTTCAAGGAAGTTGTGAAAAGTAGAGTTCCTTTGACAAATGATTTGAAAAATAATAATAGATATTAAACAAGAATAATGTGTTCTATAAACTTAGATTGCTGTTTATGCCTTTACTAAATAAATACTTGAAAATGTATAATAATTTTCTAAGTTATAATTCATGTTCTAAGTACTAGTTATAGAAAAAGTTAAACTTTTAGATGAGAAGAGGTAACAGATATATTTAGACAACAAAAAAGAAGTCTCTCTTGGAAAGGTAAGACAGAAACAGAAAATGTTTTTTACAAGTAAAGACATTGGAAGGTGTTTTAGTGAGTACAATTTCTTCACATACTACATATGAGAAATTACTTAGTGTCTAAAACAGAACAAAATACTAAAAGGTAGATAACTCATTATGATGCTGTCATAAATACAAATCATAAATACTGTTAATGAGCCACATCAAATAAAGTAGATGGAATCAAACATATTCAAGATTATTTTGATCTCTAGGAAACCATTATATGTCTAAGATCAGTTCAGAATTTGACTTTCATTCTAGTAAAATTGTTTTACAATTTGAATAACAAAAATATCCATTAATATTTTTATGCATGTAATATATATTATATCTTAATTATTTAGTATATGGATTTGCAAACTACAGCTCACAGACTAAATCCAGTCCTCCATTGATTTTTGTAAATAAAGTTTTATTGGAACACAGGCACACCTACTCATTTAAATATTATTTAAGGCTGATTTCTTGTTACAATGACAGGGTTGAGTATGTGTCAGAGACTGCATAAAGTAAAATATTTACTATCCGGCCTTATAGAAAAAGTTTTCCACAACCTGCTTTAGGATATTGTTTAGAACATAGTAGAAATTCAAAATTATTTACTGTTGTCAAAACTATTTAATGAGGTAAAATATTGGTATATAGAATTTGAGAATCAGACTTGACAAAAAGCCTTCATAAAATACTGTAGAATGGAAAAACATTTTTCAGAAAGGCAATATTAAACTATATATCAACAGCAGTAAGAATGTGCAAAAACTTTGTTTTAATAATTGTTCTTTTGAAAATTTGTTATAAAAAATTTGAAATGTGTAAAAGGCACTAAGATATTCTTAACAGTAGTTTTTATATTTATAGAAATGTTAAAAAAATAAAATTTGTGTTATATTTTATTCCCTGCATGGAATAGTATATAGCCATTGTTAATTATACCTATTAATAATAATGTAATAATACTAAATATAATAATGTAATAAATGTAGTAATACTTACATGTATTATTAATCTAAACAGCCATTATATATAATTTTATATATTCAATGATTTTTGTATATTCAATAATTTTTTATAATTCAGTGATTATAAAAACAAATACAATAGAATGATTATGGTACTTCAGAGGCTAGTGATTTTATGAATGATTATTTTGCTCTGTTTTCTTAAAGTTCTGTTATACATTTAAGATAACTCAAAATGAATGAGACATTATGCTCTCAGTTTTTATATATTTTATATAAATATATTGACTTTTGGCTATATTACATTTAATATCAGAGGATCTTGGTGTTAGAAATAAATTTAGATATTAACTGGTCTAATCTTCCAATTCAATTTCAAACTTTTTCTGGAAAGTAACTTGTAAAATAGTTTTTCATCCTCCCTTTCATCATTTCGGTGACCAGAGTTTATAATCAAATAGCAGTATCTTAAGCCAGAAAATAAAGCTCTCTTCAGTATAACTATCTACTTAAATCTTATGTTGCTTATTTTCCAAAGTGATGATCGTTTACATTTTGAGTTAAAATAGTTTATTTATCATTAAGTTTTTCAATTTACTATCTATGACATCAGTGTATTTCAAGACATGCTCCATCCTTTTCCTCGATGTTTATACGTGGGTAATACTAGAGGTTTTGATGAAACTCCACAGGCTTCAGTCAGGTCTCCAAAAAATGCAGGAGAGAGATGGCACAGAGGTCACCACTATCAATCACTTTTTCAAACTTACTAATGTCTATAAATCCTATTTATTGTTTTGGGATGCTTGGGATATGGTTTTGTCTTCAGAAAGACTGGATTCATGTCCTTTTGTAGAAATTTGTATTTGTTGTGTGGTTCTGTAATTCAGAATGTAATTTCTCTTTCTTTTTGTTTTTTCTCCTTTGTGTCACACGAGCTCATTTTAAAACACTTAAGGTGCAAAAGAGACTTTTGGATTCCTATAAATTTCAAAGATAGGATTGTGGCTGCAATATCAGATATATCTACCTGTTATAGACATCTATCCTTAACATTCTGGAGTATGTTTCTTTAAATCAAAGTTTGTGAGAGGAAAATTATTAATTGAGAAACCCAAACTAGTATAAAATATACTTACTTCAAATTACCAGCAGTTAGTGTAGCGTATAGACATAAAGCAAATAATTAAAAACAATTTAAAAAATTATTGTGGGTCTTTTATTTACTCCCACTGCTTTATTGCTATGACATAGAAAAAAAGCTTACAAGTAGTTTCAGAATTTGCTTCTGTCCTGTTCTTGTCCTTGTTTTGTTTCAAACCATTAGTATATGCTTTCAAATTCTTCTTCTTCTGCAATGACATAGCCAAACAGTTGTCTTATGATACCAGAGCTGTTAAGGAATTGTGAAGTGTTATTCTTTTGTTTGAAATTACTTAGAGTTGAGCCTTTAATGGTTCTTATTTTGCCTTAATTATGAAGACTCAAATGTATCTTTGTAGTGCTTGCCACGCTGTTGTCATTGGTGCTACCGTGGACATCCAACTAAAATCAATATAATGAAGATGTAAAATTATTTTGTATATGCATCAATTCTTCATTTTTGTCTCTGATAAAGAAAATATTTTATTGCCTTAGGGATAGAGTGGGAAAAATTATCTGCACTAAAATAGTCCTACACAACTTGTTTAAGCTAAATGGACTTTAAAAAGAATCTTAATTTACTAGTTGAGTAAGCTTATGTCTTAACAAAGCCAAGTAGAATTACATATATGACTATATATATATTTATTATATGTGAATGCATTGTATTTTATTGACTCTGACAATGAAAACATAATAGTTTTCCCAATTAAATGTGCAGTATATATTATCTGCAACCTCTTTCTCCTTACGTAGCTATTTGAATTGAGTCTAGCTATAAAGCATAGTTTTGCCAGTTTTTTTAGTGTTAAAATTGTGTTTGCACTGTGGAAATAAAACATCATTCTATCCTTTGAAAAAATAAATATGAATGTACTAAAATATAAAGCAAAAATTTGTTACTATTTCATAAGAGAAGACTCAGTTTTTAAAATCTAAATACTCCATAAATTTTATTAAATGTTGAGATTACATGTTAAATAAAACAGAGGAAATGTATATTGAGTTGGCTTCTTTTTTGCACATATGTGCAGAAGAGACTATTATTGAGTAAATCTAAACCCACTCAGCTATGGTTAAAATCTGTTCAGAGTTGGGGAAATTTAAGTCAATGAATTTTCCAACTGAATTAGAAACAAACACAAATATTCCAATATTAGGAATGTGCTTCACAAAACAAGCAAAATAACAAACACCTGGGGTGTTACTAATTGGATTAGTTTAGCTGGAGGCTTAAACAGATATTCTAACTCATTGACACTGGGCTTAATTCAATAAATCCTACATCCTCCTACTGACAACTTAGCTTTGTAGCCAAACAAACTTATAAACATCATAGAAAACATTACTGAAAAGTATAAAATTCTACAATGGAGATTTTCTCTCCCATATACCTCATACCTAAGCATTTAATGTACTGAACTTTTTCTTTGTGTGTGAGCATATGGGGTTGGAGGCAGTGAAAGTTTTTTTTTTTTCCACTGAGGAAGTTTCACCCTGAGCTAACATCTATTGCCAATCTTCCTCTTTTTGCTTGAGGAAGACTCGCCATGAGCTAACATCTGTGCCAATCTTCCTCTATTCTGTATGTGGGTCACCACCACAGCATGGCTGATGAGTAGTGTAGGTTTGTGACTGGGATCCAAACACTCAAACCCAGGCCACTGAAGCAGAATGTGCCCAATGTTAACCACTAGGCCATGGGGCAGGCCCTGAAAGTTTTATTTTTTTTAAATCAGATATAGATCCTTCTAATTACTACTATTTGGCTACTTTTGACTCCAAAAAATATTTTTTTCTGGCTGAAATTTCCATAAATTTTATTGGAATTACAGTAGATACTTGTTCTCTCCAAAATCTCTTAATATTGTCTTCATTGTGCAATGCTTGTACATACCAATTAGTAATAGTAGTAGTCTGTTAGATGGGAATAATATATAGATAAATATGTCCAACTACTTTCCTTCATCATAAAAATTATGAACACTGTATTTTCATTATTTCTTTCCATTTTATTTTTTTTTGCAAGATATGCAAATTTACATCTTAAAAAGGCACATATTTAATTTAATTGCTGGAATGTAACATAATGATAGATAACATTTATTAACTATATGTTTATGCCCTTGGTTATATATTATTTAACTTTATTTAATTCTCATAAAATATTCAGTGTAGGAGTAAATCTCAGCATTAGACCTTCCCAGATGATGAAACCAAGAATTAAAATCAAAAGTTATTTGATTAGGATTACATAGTCTGTAATTCATGATGCTAAATTTCAAACGCAGGCAGATAAACTCAGTGAATGTGGTCTTAAACACCATGAAATTTGCTCTCCCAGGGAAGTTTTGATGACAATTGAAGACGAGGAAGTACATGAAAATAGTGTCTCACTGCTACAGCGCCTTGATGGAAGAAAAAAAATGCCACTGTATAAACGATATATTTATAATTTCTTTAGAGACTTTTCCTCAATTCTTTCCTTCAACTACAACTATAAAAATTATGTTTATTTTTCCTTGAATTCTTGGAATGGAAACATATTTCCCAGCATAGGTGACAAGAAGATACCTTAGACAATTAACTCAAATATTTTTATGCCATAGAAAACCAATGATTCAAACTAATGACTGAACTTTAATTATTATTATTTTCTTTGGTTCTTCTTTGTGCCCCATAGCATTAAGTGCACATTTCCAAGTTGCTCCTACCTAGTTATGAGATTATGGTATATTCATGGATTAATTTATCTTTCTCCTCACCTAGTGTGTTACCTAGTCATAGTGACTGATATTATTTTAATAAGCTTCAAATGGGAAGTGCATAGCAGAGTGTCAGAAGTACATGGGTGTTCAATTAATGTTTGCAAAGTGAATTCACATGTATATAGAATTTCTTATAATAATAATATTTATGTTATTGTTATATAATAAATACTTACACATACATTTATTATCTTATTTCCTTATAAGTACATTTTTAGTTGAAACTCAAAACCTGTCTGGGATATATCATTGAAAAATAGAGAACACTTAGGTATATTTATCTAGCACCCTCTTGGATAAACTATATCTACATCCTTAATTATTGGCATATTTCTCCACAAAAGAATACACAGAGTTGAAATGACATTTTTAAAAAATCAATATTTTAGGAAAGCACACATACTTCAATGTAAATTGTGTTGTCTATGAGACTGAACCATGTTTTAATTGAAGCCACACCAAAATAAAACTTCAATTTCTTAATGATCGCTAACAAAATTAACACCATTATTTATCAAGGATAATGAGTAACTTGGGCATTATATAACATTTTACATAATAGTTAATTTAAATAACTCAGTCTCAATAAAATTGTTACTCATTAGACAATATGATTCCAATTTGTAACAACAGGTATATAAAAGGAAATATTCAGATTTTTAAAAAATATCAAAATGGGTTACATCATACTTCAATATTTAGGATTTTTATAAAGGTTTTTCTTAGGACAAAAAATCCCTTTAGTAAGGGTGAAAGTAAATGGGAACTCTCTGAAAGTCATGGTGTAATTATGGTAGCAGCAATGGAAATGAACTGATGAACTGATGAAAACCCCAAAGAAATAAGATCACATGAGCAAATTCTCAGATGTGGAACAGAAATAAATTCAGGTGCCTCGTGCAAAAAGATCAAAGAAAAAGGACCCTCTAAAGTAAACAAAGTGGTATTTTTGTTTGGTTGCCATAACTTTCCTGGTAACTTGTCAGTCTTAATAAGAAGGAAGTGTAAAAATCTCTCTATGTGACACAGAAACATCACTTCTAAACCCGAAGCAAAGTCACATTGAGCAGAAAACAGTTTTAAAAAGAACTCAAGGAAAGATCAGAAGATCTGGTCATATTGACTCTCTGGATTTAATGAAAAACTCGCCTATAACAGTGTTCAAATGTTAAGAAACAAGCAAACTATTTTTCAGGCTCAGGGATATTATATTTTTCAAAGAATTTATTATTTGGTTAATTGCAAGTCTCTATAAACCTTGAGCAGAGCAATTGCTCCTAGGCATATCTCATTGCAAACAAATAAAATTCTACTCCAATAATTCAGAAATGTTATGCATTGGATTAAATCTTAAGGACAAAAAAAAATTTTCTATTACAGTACCAATGGAACTACAAATGAATAAAAATTTAGAAAAAGTCCTGATTACATATGTTTTACAGAAAATTGATGTGGGGATAATAGCTATTTTGAAAAGCCAATTATACTTTATTACTCCAATGTATGTGGAAATAATATTTGACTCATAAATACTCTGAAGTCAGATTGTTATTAATTATAATTGTAACTAGTTTCTCAAAGATTCTGAATGGGTGAAGTTTTCCTGAATTATTATTTTTACCTCTTTTCTGGTCAAAATATTGACTAGAATTATTGACTAAAGAATCTCAAAAACATAATGTTATTAAAACTAAACATGGTTTCTCTTTTGGACTAATATATGTATATTATACTTTTAAAATATTTCATAAAATCCTCAAATGAATCTTGACTGAGTAGTAAGCAGCTATAAAGTTATGAATCAATTGAGTCCAATATGATATAAATAAATTCTGGCTACATGAAATCCATTCTCAACCATGTCATAGGCAAAAAGAAACAAAAAAGCCTGTGCCAATGGTAATGCAGTAAAAAGGATAGTATTAAATAATGCTAGAGGAAATATGAACTGTATACCCATCTTCAAATGCAGTCTGTCAGTACATCTGTCAGCAATAAAAATTATGGTAGGACATAATAGCTTGTGACATTCCAGTACTACTACTGTGAAAAATAAGAAAATGGATAAAATATTAAAATCCTCTTTTCAGAGAAATAAAAGAACTATAGAAGCAGTGAGAACTAGAAGGGCAAAGAGGGTTCAGAGTGGAGAATCAAGGAAAAGTAGATTAAACTTCCACAGCTTTTTATTTCATGGAAATTTGCCAAGTCTGAGAAATGCAAGAGGTCAAAAAAAATGTGTTTTTTATCTGGTTCAGGGCTGCTACTGAAGGACAGTAAAACTGGCAGAACTTTGGTGGTTTTGTGGTGTCAGAGTAAAGAAATTAATGACAGGATTGGCACTAAACCCATAGCCATTTCTCCTAAAGAAATCTACCAAATTCTGAAAATATGAGGTTTAGAAGCCAACAACTAAGGCAAATGCCTCTGAAAATAGACTAAATGTTTTATCAAGCAGCTAGTGGAAGTGAAGAGGCAGAAAAGGGAGATTGGAACTTGATTGAAAAAAAGGCCCCAGAAAATCAGATTTCAGTTGAAATGTGTAATCCTATACACAAGATAATGGTACCTAAACCAGAATTAGAGAGAACATTACCCAAACTATAATCCAAACAATGCGTCTCTATTCCTGATTAGTTTAAGGTGATATCTGCTTAACAAATAAAAGGATGAACCCTCTCTGAATGAAGATACCGTCACTTAGAGTCTCTACAAATTTCTATACACATCTGCCACTCAAACAAAAATGATTAAGCATGCAAAAAGAGAGAAAAATAAAATTGAAAAGCAAAAGGGGAAAAAAACCCCTTAAAAATGACCCTAGGCTAGATTGAAAAGGCATTATTTAAGCTCCTGTCAAATCACAATGCTTAGAAGAATAGTATGTAACCCAAGCCAGCAATCTCATCCTGAAGCATATGAGAAATTTAAGCTATGGAGATAAAGTCATATTGTAATGCTATTATAATTATTACAATGTTCTATTTGCCAATGGATTGAAACATTGTCCAATGGAAGATATCAAATTACCACAACAGATCCATCCATTAATGACCACCACCTGATTTATGACAAATATGAAAGCTCAGTGTACTGGGGAACTGCTTATTTTCAGTTATTATTCAATTATTTGTTGAATTTTATTTTTAGTAAATAGTCAATTATATATTTATATATAAAAACAATGAATATGCTTTCTTGGTGCATAAAAATCAATTTCCAATTGATTGAATATCAAAATATGAATGATAAAAAATTGACTTTCTAGAAGTAAACATAGAAAATGTTCTTATAACTTTGGTGTAGCTATATATTCTTTTAGAAGGGTTCAAGAGGTGGTAACCAAAGTGGTAAATAATAACTAGGACAAAGTTAATATTATGAATTTCTACTTTTCAAAAGACACCATTAAATAAATGAAAAATAAATGAGTGAATCATATTTTCAATACCAATGCTTAAAAAATATTTAAAAACTAAATAACTTCTCTAAATTTATAAGAAAATAATACAATTAATAAACAAGTAAAATACTTGAACACACACTTCAAAGGAGGGTATTCAATCACTTATTTCATGCAAGTTAAACCATGCTGAGACATTACTATGTAGTCATCAGAATGGCTAAAAGGAAAATAAATAGACAATGGTAAGGATTATTGAGGGTTTGCAGAATTTGGAACCTTCCCACAGCACTTTTGAGAGAGTAAATTGGATCAATTAGTTTGGAAAATTGTTTGACAATATCTACAAACACTGACCTTATGCACAAATGTGGCCAAGGAATTTCCCTTCCTGGTATATGCTAAATTGAAATGTGTTCATATGTTAACCAAAAGTCATGAAAAATAAAAAGTTCATAATAGCACTATTGTAAATAGCAAAAATTGTAAAGGACCCAAATGCCCATCTACAGTTTATAAATCAATTTTGCCATAACGGTATACTGGAATAATCAATTAAAATGAACGTGATACAACTACACAAGAAACATGAATGAATCGCCTCAACAAAAATCGGACACAAATCTCACAATCAGTAACCAGACGTAGATGTGCATCTACTGCATGAGTCCACTTATATCATGCCCATAAAACATGCATAACTAAGCTATGGTGTTAGATGTCTGGAAATTGGTTAACCTTGTAAGGTTTGATGATTGGAAGAGTCACGAGGAGTCATGAAAATGTTCTTTCTCTTGATTTATGTGATGATTACCTGGAAGTGTTAATTTTGTGGAAATTTACTAAGCTATGTATTTATGCTTTGTTTCCTTTTATTGGTGTATGTTATATGTAATGAAATTTCACTAAAATAATGCACATGTCTTTCAAATCAACAATCCAATTTCCAGGAGTCATTTCCAATTGTTACCATAAAAATCACCTGTACTTTATCTCCAACAGACCCACTCTACAAGAAATATTAAAGGAAATTCTTCAGGCAGAAAGAAAGTGATATAGATGGAAATACATATCTGCACAAAGAAATAAATAACCCCAGAAATAACAAGTACATACACAACTCTATATGTTTTCCTTCTGATAATTCAAATATCTTTAAAATATAATTAATTGCTTAAACAACAATAATATACAGTGTGAGTTTATTGTGTAAGTAAAATGTGTGATAACAATAGCACAAAGTTTGGGAGGGGAGGAATGAAGGCATACTATGATTAGATTTCTCTCTATGTGAAGTGGTATAATACAACTGATTGGTAGACAGAGAAATGGTAAAGATGTATATTCCCAACTGTAAACCAACAATTAATACAATGAAGAATTATAATGAATAAACCTGTGAATGAGTTAAAAAGAAATAAAACGATATTGTTTATCCATAAAGGAAGAAAAAATGCAAAAAGAACAGATAATACAAATAGAAAATAGATGTAAACATAACTATAGCAATAATCATTTCAATGTAAATCAAAACACCTGAATCAATGTAATCAAAACACCTGATTAGAAATCAGACATTGTCAGATTAGATGAAAAACAATACTCAAAAAATACGTGCCCTCCCAAAACACACTTCAAGTGTGAAAACATAAGTAGATTAAAAGTAGAAGCTTGGTAAAATATTTACCATTCTAAAACAAACAAAACAAAGCTGAAATGGTTAGATTAATGTCAAATATAGTAGATTTTGGAAAAAAAATTACCAGGGATAAAGAAGTTCATTAAATAATGATAAAGGGATCAACTTATTAAGAAAATATAATAATTCTAAACATTATTCCCATACAACAAAGCTTCAAAATACACGAAGCAAAATCTCATAAAACTACAAGGAACACTTAGTAAATCCATAATTATAGTTGAAGATTTCAACAGTCCTCTCCCAGTATACATAGAACAAATAAACAAAAAAATCGGGGCCAGCCCAGTGGCATAGTGGTTAAAGTTCATGTGCTCCACTTTGGCATCCCAGGGTTCAGGGGTTCAGATCTTGGGCGTGGACCTACCCACCACTCATCAAACCATGTTGCGGTGGCATCCCACATACAAAATAGAGGAAGATGGGCATGGATGTTAGCCCAGGACCAATCTTCCTCACCAAAAAGAAACCAAAATCAAGGTTATAGAAGACTTGAACAACAATATCAACTAACTTAGCCTAAATGAATTTATAGAAGATACCAACCAACAATAGCAGAAAACAGATTATTTCCAAGTGCATACAGAACATTTACTATATTCTGAACCATAAAATACATCTCAATAATTTTAAAAGGATTCAAATCATAAAACATGTATTCTCTGATCACAATTCGATTAAATTAGAAATAACATTAGAAATTAAAAACAAATCACAGAGGGATCAGCCCTGTGCATAGTGGTTAAGTTTGGTGTGCTCTGCTTTGGTGGCCCAGATTCACGGGTTTGGATCCCAGGTGTGGACCTACATTACTCGTCAGTCATGCTGTGGTGGTGATGCATATACAAAATAGAAGAAGATTGGCACAGATGTTAGCTCAGGCTAATCTTCCTCTAGCCAAAAAAAAAGAGGAAGATTGGGGGCTAATCTGGCCTGCTGGTTAAAGTTCCACATGGTCTGCTTTTGCAGCCTGGGGCTTGTGGGTTCACATCCCAGGCATGGACCTACACCATTTGTCAGCCATGCTGTGGCAGGTGACCCACATACAAAATAGAGGAAGATTGGCACAGATGTTAACTCAGGGCAAATCTTTTTCAGCAAAAAAAAAAAAAAATCACAGAAACATCACTTAAAAATCCCCATGTACATGGGCACTAAATCGAGTACTTCTATATAAACTAAATAACACATTTTCATTCATGGGTCAAAGAGGAAACTAAAGGTAGATTAGAAATACTTTTGAATTGAATGAAAATGCAAACACAACATATCAAAATTCACAAGATGTGCAAATTGGTAAAGTGGACTTGATCAAAAGTAAGACTTTTGGTATTCAAAAAGCACTATTAAGTGAATGAAAAGGCAAGTGAAACTGGGAGGAAATATTTTTAGATCATATGTGTGACAAAGATCTTGGACCCACAATATATTTAAAAAAAAAAAAACTTAAAGCTCGATAATAAGAAAACCATATAATTTTTTTAAATGGGAACATATTTGGACAGACATTTCTCCAAAGACATACACATGGCAAATAAGCACACAGGAATGTGCTCAACATCAGTAGTTATTAGGGAAATGCAAATTAAAACCAAACTCCTATTAGAACGGTTGAAATTAAAAACACGTACCATACCAAGCGTTTGTGAGGATGCAGAGCAGCATGAACTCTCATATACCGCTTAGTAGGAGTGCAAAGTGGTGCAACCACTTTGAAAAATAGTTTGGTAGTATCTTACAAATTAGAACATATATTTGCTAGTCATCCAGCCATTCCATTACTAGGTAGTCACACCCCTCCACAACCACCACAAAACATATGTTCACACAAAGACCAGAAATTCAATATTTATATCAGCTTTATTTGTAATAGCTTCAAACTGGAAATGGTCAAATGTTCATCAACAGGTGAATGAACAAATAAAGTGTGGGATATTCATACAATAAAATATTACTCAGCAATAAAAAGGAATAAACTATTGATACCCTTGACAATATGTATGCATCTCAAAACAACTATGCTGAGTGAAAGAAATCAGTTCTTTCAAAAGTCCATTCTGTTTCTATAAAATTCTAGAAGAACAAGCTAATCTTTAGTGACAGAAAGTAGGTTATCGGTTGCCTTTGGACAGTGGGAGAGGCAGGCAGAAAGGAATACAAGGTGGCATGAAAAAAATTTTGGAGATGATGGATATGTTCACTATCGTAATTGTGGCGATGGTTTGATAGGTAAATACATATGTCAATACTATTAAACTGTACACTTTAAGTATAGCTTCCTGTATATCAATTATAATTCCTCAAAGTTGTAAAGAAAAATTTACAGTCATCTGCACTTTAAATTTAAGTGCAAGAACATTCATTGCTATTGTTACCAGTAGAAAAAATAAACAAACTAGCTGAGGGACCATCAATAGGGAAATATCGAGTCAACTCTGGTTCATCCAAATCATTATACATTATGTAGCCTCTAAGTGAATGAGCTGGATATTGTCTTTTCAATGAGAAAAATCAAGGTACAGATATTAGTATAAAGAGTCACCTGTTTTCTTTAATGGCAAAAATCAATATTTGTGTTAATATGTTTTTATTATGATTATAGGAATATGGAGAAAGCTGTGGAAGTTATTTACACTAGGCTGTTAACAGTTGCTGCCTTGTAGTTGATGAAGTCCTAGTTCAACAACAACAACACAAAAATCAGAGAAAAAGAATGATCTGGAAGGAAAGTTGAAGTCATTGTTGGTTATGTTTCCTATTGCTATTCATACAGGTATTTGAAAGTTAATTTATTCATATTAATTTATTTCATTGTTACAACTGTGCTTCTGGTGTTCTCCAAAAAAGATACATCTGTCATTCTATAGGATTTACTTAGAGCATATAGCCATGTCTAAATTTTCAGTCCATGCACTCCTGCCAGGTTTTACCTTGACAGTCTCGTCTCATTTACAATCTAGCATTTCATTATCTGGAGAGGAAAACTGCTGTCACAAGTAACTCCTTGACTTGGCTGTTTTCGAACATCAGTGTTTTCCCATCCACCTTCAGTGTCTTCTCTCTTCACTCACACACATGTTGACACACACACACCGACTTAGAAAGCACCACATCCCTTCAGTCAAGTGATTTCATTACTCTGTAAATGAACACTTTTGATGTCATTAAGATTTGCTTTAAAATAATTTTTTCTTTCAAAATAAAATGGTTGAAGACATGAGAGACAGAAAATTTTGGAATTTAAACACAGACTACCTGACACTAATTTTCAAATAACACTTACATATGCTCAACAAATAGAAATTAGAATCCCTGGTATTTTCCTTTTTTATATTTTTTGCCTGACATTTTAGTAGAAAATCATGATGATGATAAAAAATGGACGGAACCATTTTACTTTTGGCAACAAAGTGTACAGTTTGAATTAAAATTTCTGGTCCAACATCTCTTTTTCAATGATAGACCTGACTAATCAATTTAATAAAGGGATTCAAATATATGACACCATTAAAATTATATACGTGTATATATACGTGTGTGTATGTACATATATTTTATACGGTATTTTCTTTCTTTCACTTCCCCACATTTACCTCTCCCATCAAACCCTCCTTCCCCTTCCTAGTCTGATAACTCCTTCTACAACCTCTGTATTCCAAAGGAGCTTTCAGTGTATTTCCCAATTTCTTCAGATATGGAGAAAAATTATTTTTTATCATTATTCAAACAAAATTGTTACAAATTTGACATGTCAAATATTCTTGGAAAGTTTGCATTAATCGTTACTCATGTAAACATGGGCATTAATGAAGATGCCTACATAGTCCTTTTAAATCCCTCAGTGTATGCTACTAACGATACTGCTTATACAAGATCAGTCATGAATGAGGCAAAGCTGTGAAAAATATTGATTGTTAAAGTGTTTTTTAAAACACTATTCCTGTCATAAAAATGGTTCTTATATCACATCAGTTTTATTCAATTAAAGGCTAGATGGTAGCACAAAACAACTAGTAACCAAGATAGTGTTACTAACACAAATTCATTCCAAATCAGAAATTTTAACTAACCAGTACTCAAAATTTCCTCATATTGAAAAAAATAAGGAACAGCATTTAAAAATCTCACTTACATTTGCATTTCTGAAAATCAGGCACTCTGAAGTGTTGCTGTGTAACTTTGTAATATATTTTAGTGTTCCCTCTAATAATAGGTACAATCCATGCTCATATTAATTTTCAAAGAATTGTAAACAAAAGCCATCACTAACCAATTATGGTTGTTTTAATCACATTAATTTTCTCTTTATTTTAAAGAAAGTTACAGAAATTAAATTTTACATTTGTTTTAGATATGAGCAGATTGCATATATTTTTATCAGAGAACTAAAACTATCTCACGGGATGTTGCTTGTATGCCTGCCTCATGGATAAATGCCAGTATCCTTTGCAGATGAGAGATGAGGATTGCAAATAAGTCTTATAACTTTCTCAATATCAAGAGTTGGTAGTCTGCTGGAAAATGTTCTCCAGCCTACCCTACAATGATAAATGGCAAAGTGATGGTGCATACAATGGCAGGATGATCGGTAGCCTGAAGAAGCATAGGAATGTAGTAGGTCATCATTTCCATTTTTATTAGAATTCTTTTTTTCCCCAGAGCATCATTCCTTTCAGCATTAGCCAAGCTGTTTTGAGCTCTAAGTCCTTGAACAGATATAATTTCCATGTCATCCACCGCTCATTTTGTGAACTTTTACAAAATTTAATCCATAAAGTGCTACCACACTTTTTTCCCTAAAATGATCATATGCAAACACTAGAATATAAAGATAATTTCTCTTTAAAGTGCATAATGCATTACAGATCATATTCAGATTGATTGAAACAATTGTCTACATTTGAAAACATATCAGAGAATGTCATCTCATGATTATTTTTCTATTCTAATTATTTATTTTTATTATTTATTTATTGTTCATTCATTCATGCATCCATCCATCCATCGATTCATTCATTCACTGGATGTAAGATATCTAACATGAAGTAATTATTTTGGAAAAAAGAATTTAAACTCTGACCTGTAATGGATGGTAATGAGGTAAATGGAAAGAAAATTTTCACTGCTTGTTACATCCTTTAACTCTTGGAAACCAGTCTTAAGCTAGCCCCAGTCTTGCCTGGAACTTCCCAACTCAAATGAGCAAAGAGCTGATTTACAGGTCACAGTTTTCAGCTCCTCTGTGTTAAATTAGGATATCAGTTCACTGAGATGCTCCTATATTTCTTCCATTAGCCCTAAAATTTATAAGAATTTAAGAACATTTATTAGACCAGGGACCATTTCCTAGCATTGATCTACATGTAGTCCTGGAGAGAATGCAGTTCTGTCTTGCTTCATTTCTTCAGTGTGACTGGGAACAAGTATGAAGTCAAGAGTCGTTAGAATTGGCTTTACATTTTAACTGTGATTGTGTAGATAAATAATATTTGGCAAATTTTTGGACTCTAAATATTCTCATCTGTAAAATGTGCACTATAGTACCTAATTGCGTGAATGTTGAAAGGATTAAGTGAGATTATGTATGTCAAGTGCCTAGCACGTTTTGAATTTCCAGGGAATCCATTAAGTGGTTATTTCCACAGCCACCCAAATTGCCTCATTTATAAAACTGTACTAAAATTGCCTCTCAGGAGTGAGATTTGAAAGTGATTGTGTATGTACAGATGATATTCAGACTAAAAATTGCTATACGAACGTTGGTAATTGTTATTTCAAGAAATAGTCATGTGACCTGAATGATAAAATTGTCAGTTTCACTTTTTATTTATAGACGTTCTTTGCACTTCAAGCAGGACAACTGGACATACCTGACAGCTTTCTATGTTAATTAGAACCAAAAAATCAATAATATTATAAATATATGCCATGAATTTGATAACTATTTAATGCCATTTAATCTAATTTCTAGGCTTATAAGTATTAGATACTAATACTATTAGAGTTTAATGAATCAAATTATATTTGATTGTTTTGGGCTTACTGCTTAGAGTATTTAAATAATTGTTCCACTGTTGCTTAAACTTCAAATTTTCACCCTCCTTTGCAGTTCTTTTATAATGACATATTTAGCAGGGAACTTTTGATAGTTGATTTCTTGATTAACTTATATACTCTCTTAATATCTTTACGTATTATTGTTCTCCAAGGTATTACTGTTCTCCAAAATGTTTATAATAAAGGATAACTAATAGCATCCCTTGCTAAAATAATGTTCTCAGAATGCCTGGAAAGGCACAGCCTTATCGGTAAGCTCAACAGATAACAAGGTTATTTTGGTCATTATGTGGTGACATTTTTCTCAGAGGATTTGGGATGCATTTACCTTACTTAGATTGTTTTCTACTTTATATTGACTAATATATGGTTAGGTTCTAATGCAGCTTGCTATTTTACATAATTTACTAGACTTAGTTTAAAATATGCCCTGATTTGTTCCCATATACAATATTTTAAATAGAGGCTTGAGTTAATGGCTTTCCTTGATTTTCCTCTTTGGTTTTTCTATATGCTGTTGGTGAGGTAAATAGAATCCTAGCAAAAGAAAAAATGGAAGAGTTTATTTTTTTTCTGTATAAGTATATGAGACAAGGCATTATCTTCAGAGGTATCATGGAAAGATTACAAACATGAAATTTTCTAAAATATATAAGAAAAATATTTTACAATCTAGAATATTAATAATTACCCACAAATGAAAGTATATCCATGACTGTCTAAATATGAATTGTGCATGATCATGCTTGAACTGGCTATGTCACCCTCTGGTTAAGATATAGTACTTCCTGATTCAGATGCATTGGCTTTATCTGACCTATATCATTTATTAAACTCAATGCACCACAAGTTGAATTAGCCATATCACCATAGAACAAGACGTGCAATCTAGTCAATCAACATTACACTGCCTCTAATATATCACAAAGAAAAACAAATTCTCTTTGAAGACATCCAAGGGTAAAATACTCATTCTGGAGCCCATAATGACCTAACACTTAAAAAATACTGTTCATGGTTTGAAATCTAAATACTTCATACTTAATTCATTGCTTTGCTTCTAATTAAATATACGGACCAATTTTCACAATCAGGTACATTGAGATATACAAAAAATCATTAAGTAATAGAGTTTGTGTTTTTCACATTATACTTAACTAACTATATGTATAAATTTATAATAGTATATGCAATAGTACAAATTAAAATTTTATATAGTATTTTATGAATCAAGATTCTTCAGAAACACAGAACCAATAGACTATTTATAATGAGATTAATTTGAAGGAACTGACACACAATGACTAGCAAGTCTGAAATCTGTAGGACAGGCTGGCACGCTGGAAACTCTCTAGAAGGAGCTGATATTGCAGTCTTTTTTTAAATTTTACTTTTATTATTGTGGCAAAGTATACCACACACATTTTTATACATAACAAAATTTATCATTTTAACCATTTTTAAGTGTGTAGTTCAGTGGCATGAAGTACACTCACACTGTTGTATAGACTTTAATTTTGTAGTTCAGTATTTCTGAAAAAGGAATTTTCAAAAGTATTTGACAAGTTTCAAAAGAATTTTTTTTTCTTTTAAAATAGGGTTTGTATATTACCCAAGATTAAGAGTCACTATTTTAGGTAACAAAATTGTCTTACAATATAGAATTTTTTTCTCTTGATAAGTGAGTATTCTCTCTTTACATAATGGGAATGATATAGATTATGGTTTTCCCCTCTTTTTCCTTTTTTACATAGAAACACAGAACAAAATTCAATGTTTAATTGTGGTAATCATTTTCTCTGTTACCAATATACTTCTTTGCCCATAGACGTCTTCATCTTCATTTAATCATAAATTATCCTATTTTACATGTTTTATAGTGTACCTTGCTTTAAATTCTCTTTTGGAAGTTGATAGCATGTAAGTTTTAAATTCATGCTGAAAATTTTGGCTCAAAGTAGTAAATTGTAGACTAAAGAAATTATAGCTGAGTAAATCTAAATTGTAGTGACTCCTCTCTTTAACAATAGCAACTTGTTTTAAGTACTTACAATGTGCCAGGGCATTGTGCTAATCAATTTACTATAAATCATTTAGTAAAACCATTTGATGTCGGTACTATTATCCCCACTTTACAGAAGTTCAAAGAAATGAAGAATCCGCAATGTCAATGAAGCGGTCACGTTAGGACTCAAATCTAGCTCAATCTAAGCTCAGGCTCCCAACCATAATGCATATTGCATCCCAAGCTGCACATTCTACTTTGCATTATTCATGATTTTTCTGAGATTCTTGGTGGGAGAATGTTCATTGCTGTGTCCAAGTAAGTGGAAGTCTGCCTTCTAACAAACTTTTGGTCTTCCACTAAGTCTCTCATCGTGTTCCCCTTCTTAGCAGAGTCTTACCCTGGTCTCCCTCAGACCCTTGTCCCTCAACACAATCCTTTTCCTTCACACCCTTGTAACCCCAGCAGCCTGTCCTCTCACACGTTGGTCCAACTGCAGAGCCCAGTCCCTTCAGACCCTGATCTCCTAGCAGGGCCTCAACTCCTCAGACTGGTGATCCCTGAGAAGCCCCATTCCCTCAGACCCCCGTCCCCCAGCAGAACCCTCAGACCCCGTTTTTCCAGCAATGTTGTGATTCTTGTACCCCAGCAGACAGCAGACTTTCTTGTACCTCAGCAAACTTGCACAGAGACTTCTCCTTACAAAGGTCCAATCCCAACCCCTTATTAAGGGCACCTCTACCTTTCCCCTTCCAAACCTTCTCCCCGAATCCTACTCTTCCCACCCCCCCTCACCATTATCCTCTTTTTCTGCTTCTGATTCACTCTCCTCAATTTCCCCCACGATCTTGTGGCCTAGTTTCAGTTCCCAACTCCCTCCAAAACTCATCCAGCGTCCACGGAGTTGCCAAACTGCTCCGTGCTTTACCTCTCACCTTCTGATGCTGCAGTCTTGAGGGAGAATTTCTTCTTCCTCTGGGAAGCCTCAAATTTTGCCCCTAAAACCTTTCAGCTGATTGGATGAGGCCTGCCCACATTATCTAGATAATCTCCTTTACTTAGAGTCACCTGATTGTAGATGTTAATCACATGTGTTAGCACATTAACCATGTATATTATAAAAAATATCTTGACAACACCACCTAGATTAGTGTTTAGTTGAATAACTGGGTACTATGGCCTAGCCAAGTGGACACACAAAACTAATCATCAAAAATACCGAATAAGTGAGTTGCTGAATAGAGTATTGGTTCATTTTGCATTTAAAATAAAATAAGCACTAGAAATAAACCACTCTAAAATTATATGAGAATTTAATGAGTTTTATAAGGCTTACCCAGACAAGACTAAGAATTAAAAGACATAACTCTACTAGGTTAGTATTTTTTAATGGATTGCATAATCCACAATTTCTGAATGTCTCAACTGTCAGTTTGCCTTCTTGCATAAGATATTAATTTAACAAATCTAAAGAAATGCTTTAAATCAGAGTCTTATAAAGAAAACAAAACTTGCTCAGTAACAATAACTGAAATTATCTTATTTAGGTTTTGCTATTACAAATTATAGTAAGACTGCAACAGAGACTGGTCATTTCCTCCCAATATTCATTCTCACCATCATCACTTGTAACAGAATCCTGGATTCCTAGCTTGGCATCAGTCTATTCAGAATCAAGAATACATTTATGAATCTTCCTTGTAGCTAGTTGTGAACATGTAACTAATTTTGGCCAATAGGATATAAGCAAACATGTTCCTTGACAATTCCATAGTTATTTACCTCTTTAAAAAGTGGTTCCCCTTCCATTCCTTTCCTTTCCTTCTGCTAGCTGAATGCTGACATTTTTGGAGGTAGAATAGCTTTGCAATATGAATAAAATCCTTGCAAGTGGAGCCAAAAGACAGAAGGACTGCATAACTGGATACATTATGGATTGTCTACATCTAAATTTTTAAATAAATTTAAAGGGAGAGATAACTTATCCTCTTTAAATGAATGTTATTACAAGTCTCTGGTACTCGTAGTCAAAACTAGTATAGACTTTATGTTTAACTTCACAGTTGGAGTAGAGTGTACAGAAGAAATAATTAAATCACTCTATAGGATAATTTTAAAATCATTTTTAAATCTCTTAGTACAAGGGGATTAGAGAAAACAATGTGTGACTAAGGAAAAATGTCCTTTTTCATCTCCAGTATAGTTCTTTCCTTCCATCTCCTTTCTCTCCATTTTCCCTACTTTCTCTTGTTCGGTCTCCTTCACAAATATTGACATAACACTTACTAAGCACCAGGCAATGTGTTATCCTTGGCTTTCTTGGTTTGTATTTAGTTATAGACCCAGGAGAGCTTTGTTGTTAAGAGCACAGACTTTGGGGCCAAACAACTGAGTCCAAATCCTGGCTGTACCACTTAAACATTATGCAGCCTTGGAAAATTTACTTAGAAGACTCTCACTTCCCATATACATAAATTAAAATTGTAGTAGGGTTTAAATAGATAATTTGTGTAAAAATGCTTAGAACTTGACTGGAACATTATATGTGCTGCACAGTGGTAGGAAACATTATTAAATAACATGAGGGTGATAGAAACATGTTAGATTACTGTCTTTTGAGAACACAAGGATGAGATCTGTAATCATGATTTTGGAGGACCATTAAAAAAGATTACTAAATATCCAAAGTGAACAAGAAAAAGAATCTGATGTGATGAGGATGTTTTTAAGTAGTTCATCATGTCTGGAATACTCAAGGCTGCAAGAGCAAGAATATCAATGTACGATGGAGCCAGATTAAAAAACAAACAAAATCCTAAAGCTTTCGTTTTCATTTCATATTGTTTTATGTGCTCTGCCATTTATAATAATTTTCTGCAAATTTATCTCTGTCTAAAATTGCTCAACACAAACATCTTCAAAATAATTTCCTTGATATCTATTTACATCACTCAAGCTACTATAAAGATCTAGGAAATGGTATAATTTTAAAAGCCTAGTGCTTTTGGTACATATGCAAATCACAGCATTTTATTTTTTCTGACCTCTCACTTAAATTCAGCTTTTTCTTTCCAAATTGTTCTAAGCTGTGTCAGTGCAAATACTTCAAAATAAAAGAATAGAAATATATCCAGCTTCCAACAGGGTAAAACTTGCTTAGACTATAATTTGTTAACTTTTTTTATTCTTTAACTTTTCATAGGTTAAATTCAATGATATTACAGTGTTTCATGTGTATCATAAAAAATACACTTACAATTTGTCTTCATTTTTTTTTAAATTTTATGGTTGTTATTTTTTGCTTGAGGAAGATTGTCCCTGAGCTAACATCCATGCCAATCTTCCTCTATTTTGTATGTGGGATGCCACCACAGCATGGCTTGATGAGTGGTGTGTAGGTCCACACCCAGGATCTGAACCCACAAACCCCAGGCTGCCACAGGGGAGTGTGTGAACTTAACCACTAAGCCCCTGGGCTGGCCCCTAAGTCTCCATTTTTTGTAAGCCACCAAATACATTATTATTACTATTGTTTCAAAAAGTCAATTATCTTAAAGAGATTAAAATAATAAGGTAAATACACTTACCCACATAGTTACCATTCCCATTGCTCTTGTTTCCCTTCTATATATACAGGTCTGCATAAAGTAGCCTTTTTCTTTTGATGGGAGGATTTTTTTTTTAACATTTGTCATAGTGCAGGTCTCCTGACAGTTAATTCTTTCATCTTAGGTATAACTGAAAAAATTTTTATTTCAGCTTTATTTTTAAAAGATATTTGTTCTGTATAGAACTTCAGTTTGATCATTTCTACCCACCCACCCTTTCATTACATTACATATGGTGCTCTACTGCCTTCTGGCCTCCATTTTTTTTGATGCAAAATCTGCCATTTTAATCTTTATTCCTCAATGGATAATGAGGCTTTTTTCCTTTGGCTGCTTTTAAGATTTTTTTCTTTATCACTAATTTTAAGGAATTTGATTATAACGTGGCTCAGTATAGTTATCTTTCAGTTTCTTGTGTTTGGGGTTGTTGAGCTTCATTATCTGAAAGCTTATATTTTCATCAAATTATTTTATCTTCAAATATTTATCATGCCCCCCTTTTCTGTGTGGACTCCAATTACACATATATTGAGCTTTTAGAAAATGCTCCGCAGATCTCCAATGATGTCATATTTTTAAAAACATTTTAAGTCTTTTCTCTCCTTGTTTCATTTAAAATAATTTCTATTCTGTCTTCAAGATCACCTATCTATTCTTCTATAATGTCTAATAAGCTTTGATGCTTATTAGGTGTTGATGCTTTAATCCTAGACATTGTAGTTTTCATATACAGAATTTCAGTTTGTGGCTCTTTTACATATTATATATCTTTGCTTAACATGTGCAATCTTTCCTCTAGATTCTTAAACATATGGAATTGTAGCATTATTTTATATATAGATATATATATATACACATATATATGTGTATATATATATATATATATATACACACACACACACACACAAAGTGGACAACTGGTATTATCTACTAATTCTGTCACTTGCAATGTGTCTGGTTCTCATTTGATTGATCAGATTTTCTCCTCACTATATGCATGTTTTCCTGCCTCTTTTGCTTGTCTGATAATTTTTCATTTGATGCCAGACAGTGCAAATTTTACCCTGATGTGCACTAAATATTTTTACATTCCTGTAAACATTTTTGAGCTGTGATCTGGGACACAGTTAATTTACTTGGAAACAGGTTGACCATGTGATGAGGTCTTACACATGGCTCTATTAGGCAGGACTAGAATGGCATTTACTTTAGGGCTAATTTTGCAGTACCACACAGGCAAAACCATTCTAAACTTTCTATCCAATACCCCTGTGAATTATGAGGTTTTTCACTTCCACTGGTGGAACAGGAGCTCTTTCTTTTCCTGTGTAATTCTGGTAGATTGTTGTAGTCATTTTGGACAGCACTTTCTCCTTTCTCATGTAGTACCCTGTCTTCCGTATCATATTCAGTATTCAGCTGAAGAATCAAGGAGGTTCCTTTTCAGAACTTCAGAGCTCATCCTCTCTTTTTCTTTCTCTCATGTGTTCTCTCTCTCCCACTTTCTCTCATCTCTCTCCTGTCTGATATTCTTTCCACATGAATCATAGCTTCCTCTTTGTCATCAGATTCTCAGTTCTATTTATTCATTTCAAGGACAATTCTGGGCTCCACTTGTGTTCTTTTTCCCTGGTTACAGCCTGGAAACTCTCTCCAGGAGGTAAGCCAGGGTAATTGTAGATTTTGGCTCTTTTGTTTCCCATCTCTTGGTGATCACTGTCCTCATTGCCTGATAGTCAACATTTTGAAAATGGCAGACATATATTTTGTCTTGCTTTTATTTATTTCTTTTAAGTGGGAAGGTAAATCCATTTGCAATGACTTCATTATGGTTTTATGAATTTGTTCTAGTTTGTAAGGTTTATCATAAAAATAGTCTGTGTAACCAATTTAGAAGCTTTAGTATTACATTTCACTATGACATTTAAAATTATTCTTCTGGAATTTGCAGACTTACATATTTTAAGAATCTACAAGTTATCTTTATAGAAATGAATGCTTTTCTAACCTGGACTAACCAAAGTTTTTGTTCATACAGAAATGAGCATTTTCCAGATAGATGTTCCATTTTTAGAATGAGATTTTTCTTAAATGGTTCAGTTAAGCTTTTAAGTTTCGCATTGTGAACATAACTAAAAGTTTAAAATGTTGACTTGCCTTTAATATTCACTCCAAAATTTTTATTTACTACTCTACTTATCTATATTTACTTTGTGTCTGCATTAACCATACTCAGATTCCATCAAGAACCAGTTGGATAGTAGCAGTCTATGTAATTTAGATACATTCCATTGATAATAAAGCCAATCAGTACATCCTATTGATAATAATTTGGGGGAAATTCTCATGAATGAAGTTTCATTAAAAGTAGGTCGTTTCATCTTTGCTGAATATTATACTCTTCCAGTATTTATAAAGTTTGTTCTCCTAGGTATTAATTCATAGCCCCAAATTACAGGATGCAAATTACTATTCTTGTTCCATAGAGCATGGAAACATCTGTTGGTTATTAACATAACATTTGAATCTGACAGAATTTAGTTCTGGTTTGTAAAGTTCATTATAAAAATTGAATGATTAATTCAGAAGCTTCAGTACTACATTTCATTAGGTGTCTAAAATTATTTTTCTGGAATTTACAGATTTTTTCATTTAGGATTTTAAAACCACTTCTTTGAATAAATTTTGATATTAAAAATAATGACATAATTAAAACCAACAAGCCACTCATCTTGAAAGCCTATTTTATTTTTATCTATCTTCACTATAAAAACACAGTAACATTTGTAGGAGAGGTGTTAGAACACTTGATTCCTTGTAGAACACTTGGTTACTTTAATGTGGTTGAGAAAACTGATTATGCATTGTGTGGCTTGAGTTACCATTTTGGTGGATAACTTTGAACTCCTGTTTAAAACTGTATATATACACATATATATTTATTTATTTATATTTTATAACAAATTTCAAGTATATATATTTATATTTATAATTTTATAAATGTAATTTTGTTCAAAGGGCATCAACATAATATTCTCAATATTCCAATTTGTTGGAATTTACAAATTAATATCATATCATATTAATAAATACTATGTAAATGTTACTTATTACCATACATGTGTATCAGATTTAAACTTAAGAAATAAAATGCTGGCATCTTTGTTAGTGAATTGCAAAATGGTTTGTCCTAATTTTGGCTTGTTTGTAAACCTCTCAGCTCTTCCTGAGAAGAGCTTTTCATAAAGAAGTCTCTTCTTCCATCCATGCGTCCCCGTTGTGCCATATATTATTGGTGTTCAGCAGCTCCATGTAAGTAGACCTTCCTTATCTCTAGCAAGAATAAAATGAGGAAAAGTATCAGTCTAATTCTCAGTTTCTTAGGAAACCTTATTATCTTCATGAAAAGAGTTGGCAGCATTGATGCCAGTTACATGATGTCACAAGTAAAAGTCAACGAGTAAACCTCACAAATATTTCATGGCTACACTATTATTTTTTCATTTACTTCTCAGGTGAACTCTGCTTTAAGCATATGACAAAATACAACTAATACTAACATTTAATGATATTGTCCAAAGGGTCGAGAAATAAAATTTGTGTTTCCACTCACAGATCATATCTGATTTTTTAAAACATTTTTCTTGAGGTATTTGTCCTTAATGTCCTAGAAAATATGCCAATTTTATGAAAATTTCAGAAATATTTGAGTGTTTACAATATTTTGGGACCGAGTTCATACTCAAATCCATATGTGACCTCCTATAGGGTTCATCTATTATTAATCTATAAAAATGAAGACACTCATCTGTTATAAATCCTTCTTAAGAATGAAGACAAGTAAATAATCACTTCTTTATCTAATAATAAGATAATTATGTTTGAGGCTGAAATGCGTTGAAATTTAAAAAAAAGAAAGGAAAATTTCTCAAGACTTAGATAATATCTGCAACTTTTCTAGGCTGAAATTACCAGTCATAAAATTGTATATCCAAGAGAAACAGAGTTTTGTGTTTTGTAAAGCCCAGGAGTTATTTTAAAACACTATGTTGTTTAAACCAGACACCCAGCAAAGGTTATCTCAATTCATTTTCGGGGTTTCCCATTTTGGGCCCCCTTCTTATTGCTCATTGTGCTCCTCCTTTCTTTTATTTGTTACTTTCTGAAAGCGTAGGCTACCATCTTTCTCACATATTAAAACACTGTTGTTGACCTCTGCTCTGGAAAGATGGAGTAGATGTGCTTTTCCTTATTCCTCTCACTAAGTACAACTAAAAATCCTAGACGTTATATAGAAAACAAACACAAGAAGATTCTGAAGAGTAGGGAGAAGAAGGCAGACTAGCCAGGGAAATCGACACCTGAGGAATCATACAGTGGCAAGCTCCATGGACTTTCCTTTGCTCCATTTTTCTAAGACATAGTTGAAGTAGCTGGCAGCCCAGAAAAGCCAATGGATGCAGAAAAGAAAGTCCCAACAAATATCTGCTTTCTCTAGACAAGGGAAGAGGAAAAGACAGAAAACTTTTGGACAATAATTGTGCCCCTTTTGCCCAATGCCACAGAAAAACCTGAGCCCCAGTCCCAACTACGCAAGCAAGGGCTGAATAGGGATTCTGTATGTGCACTCTTTCATGGCAGTGCATAGGTGAACTAACACTCTGCTGAGATCGTGTCAGAGAAGACAAGTAGGGAGCCAGGACTTTCATCCCTCCTAGACAACAATGAAGTGCTTCCCTGCTTTGATTCAGTGGAGATCACTGTTCAGCCTGGCATCCCACCTCCATTAGCAGTAGGGCCTCTCTTCCTCTCTGGGGTGGTATAGCAGGAAGCCTAGTGGAGAGTCAGAATTTTCACTGTTGTCCAGCAGTAATGAGTCCATGATCACCGGGCTGTCAGTGGAGAGCACGTGGGGAGTGGAAACTCCCACTTCTACCCTGCGGTAAAAAGGACCTTCTCACTGGGGTGATAATGGAGACCTAGTGGGGAACCTGGATTTCTACCTCCACCATTTAGTAGTAACAAGCTAAAATTCCCCTTTCTCCTGCTAGGGTAGCATCAGAAAAAGCCAATTAAAAAAAGTTTTAAATAAAATAAAATCTCATAACATAATATGAAAGTATCAATGATTCGATAGAAAATTACTTGTCATACCAAGAACCAGGAAATTTCAAACTGAATGAAAAAAAGACAATCAATAGATCTAAACTCTGAGATGACAGAGATGTTAGAAAATACCTAATCAGGATTTTAAAGCAGCCATGATAAGAATGCTTCAGTGAGCAATTAAAAACATACTTGAAACAAGTGAAAAAATAGAAAGCCTCGAGAAAGTAAGTCATAGCAAAGAAACAGAAGCTATAAGGAGGAACCAAAATGGAAATTTTGGAACTGAATAATACAATAACTAAAATAAAGAGGTTATTCTATGGGACCAAGAGCAGAATGAAGAAGATGGAGAAAAGAATCAGTGAACTAGAAAGTAGAACAATACAAATTAGCCAAAGTAACAATGAATTGAAAGGAGACTAAAAAAATTATGAACAAAATCTCAAAGAAGTGTAAGATAATAACAAATGATCTAACACTCTAAATTTTGCCCTGTGAAAGACTCTAATAAGAGGATAAAAAGACAAGCTACAGAGTAGGAGAAAATATTGACAGCTACATATTTGACAAAAGACTAGTGTCTGGAATATATAAAGAACTCTCAAAACTCAACAGTAAAAAAAATAGTCCAATTAGGATAATTAGGAAATGAGCAAAAGACATGGAAATATTTCACCAAAGATACACAGATGGCAAATAAGCACGTGGAAAGATGTGTTTAACATCATTAGCCACTGGAAAATCCTAATTAAAAATCTATCAAAATTGCTAAAATAAAAAATAGTGACAATATCAAATGTTAGCAAGGATGCAGAGAAATTGGATGGCTCATATTGATGGTGGGAATGTAAAATGGTGCAGCCACTTTCGAAAAACTTTGACTATTTTTTTTAAAAAAGGAAAGAAAAATTAAACATGAACTACCATACAACCCAACAATTGCACCCCGGGGCAGTTATCCCAGAGAAACAAAGACTTAAATTCACACCAAAACCCGTATATCAATTTTTATAGCAGCTTTATTTGAAATAGGCAACAGCCGGAAACAACCCAGTTGTCTTTCAACAGGTGAATGGTTAATCAAACTGTGGTGCACCTATATAATGGAATAGTACTCAACAATAAAAATAATCAGACTATTAATACACACAATAACCAGGATGAATATCCAGAGAATCATGCCGAGTGAAAAAAGCCAACACCAACAGGTTACGTGCTATATGGTTACAATTATACAACATTCTTGAAATGACAAAACTATGGACATGGACAACAGATTAGTGATTACCAGAGGTTAAGGGAGTGGTGTGGGTGGGAGAGAAGTGGGTATAGTTTACAGGGCATGATGAAGGATCCTTGTAGTGATGGAAATGTTTTGTATTTGACAATATCAAAGTCAATATCATGGTTGTGATACTGTACTATAACATGTTACCTTTGGGAAAACTGGGGGAAGATACACAAGACCTCTATGTATCATTTCTCACAACTGCAGGTGGATCTACAATTATTTCAAAATAAAACACAATTAAAAAAACCCACACAGACCATTGTTCAAATCTTAACTTGGATTTCTGTTTTTCATTTACTTCAGAATATGTAGAATAAAAAGGTTTTTTCTCTCTCTTTGTTCTTCAATAGAAATATTTATCACTCATTTTTGAAACTTTACAGTGTACTTGAAGGAAAATATCTCCTCAAGGTTGATTATTTGTTCAACAACCAGCAAATACAGAATATTGTGTTTAATCCATGCCTTCAGATTCAGTAAAGAAGGAACAGTACTTACCACTATTTGAACTCAAGAAGTCTTACTCTAAATCTCAAACTCTTAACTATAAAGCACATTCCTTCATTCAACCATTCATATTTGGATAAACTTGTAAAATACATATCTACTCTAGAATTGTTTATTGAGTTTCAGATACATAGAAACAGCTGCTTAATGAATATAAGGTAATTACCAAAAATTTAGCCTGTTAAAACCAGATTTATTAGAATATCAGAATTAGGACTCTGAAATCAGTCTGGTTCATATCCTTGCTCTACCACTTCCTGGTTGTATAACTTTATATATATTGATTAACCTCCTTGTATGTCAATTTCTTTATCTGTAAAAGAAGGATAAATGTATTGCTATTATGTTGAACTTTTGTGGGAACTGAATTAATACATGTTAAGAACCAAGATCAGTGCCTGGCATACAATGCTCAATCAATGTGAATTATTATTATTATTTACTATTATTATTATCATTAGAAGAAGAAACAGCAGCAGCTATTTCATTATCTACTCAATCTTCCCTTCCTTTTGTACGTGACCTCTGGATGCTGAGTCAGGAAACATGCATACGCCCACTTTGTTCCACTGCACCTGCCAGCAGACACCAGGCCCTCTAGGCCTGTGTAGACAGGGTCTGCCCTCACCCACCAGGCCATATGCCCGGGGCCATCGGTTCCCCACACTGTGCCACTGATGAGGAGGCTGCAAAGGTAGTTACAGTCAGACCCCATATAGCCTTGGTGTCCTTGAGGGACTTGGGGCCTGTCTGGCAATCATGGTTCCCAGGAAGCTTTCATCCTTTCTAGTCCTGGTCAGGCCCGGGATGGCTTCTGAGATCCCACAAGATCTGGCTTAGGGGAACAGGCATCTCTGTTTCAGAGCTGTCTGGACCTTAGTAGCGCAGTGTGTCCTCGAGAAGTCTTTGTCTGTGGCCCAGCCTATCCCTACACAGCCCAAATGCTGGGACCTATCCTAGGAAGCCAGGATGCTGAGTCGGCTCATGCACATGTGCATTTCGCTTCCTCGCACCTGCCCTCAGGCGTCCATGCCCTCTAGGCCTGTGTGAACAGGGGCTGCCCTGGCCTGTTAGGCCATTTTGCTGGGGCCAGAGGTTCCCTGCACTCCACTCCTGATGGGAAGTCTGAAAGGGTCCTTACACCCACAACCCTCACGGCCCTGCTATCCTACTGGCCTTTCTAGTAGTCAGACCACTCAAGTGTCTCTCAAAAAAAAAAAAAAATTGAAATCATCATTCTTGACTTCACTGAATGAAATTATTGTCTATCTAGTGACCAAGTAAAACTTGAACATTAATCTTTATTATCCTTCTCCATTGTGACATGTAAACAATCTGTCAAATATTGTTGATATTTTTGTCTTAATACACCTGGAATGTATTGTCTTCTCTTCGTTTAAATTGTATAATATCAGTGAAATTTGGTTGGAAAAAATAATAACTAATTTTTGTTTATTTATCTGGAAAGGAAATTTATTTAAGAATATTGCATCTATTTCAAATTGGCTGTGGAGTCAAGTCAAGCTTAGAAATGGGAAGGAAATTCCAGGGAGTTGAATAATAGAAACTTCTCAACAGCCTCCTGGGATACTGCCTCCAGAATGAATAAACCCTTCCATTATGCATTGGTTCTAATGTAGATAACTTGCCTCTAGGCAGCTGGCTGATTTCCCTAAAATAGCTATTAGGAACTCAAATGTAATTGTATTTACTGGCAAATTAACTACTCAGCAGCCTTTGTTGACACCATCATAATCTCCCTCTCTGGCTCTGTTGTGACGCTGTTTATGATGCTATCCTGCAAACTCCAGTGTGGCTAAGGAAAGTGTTCAGCTGGCTTCCAGTGATTGAGCTGTCCTGACCCCCAGACTATGAAGATCTCTCCAACAGTCACACTGGGCAGAACTTTCTCTTATTCTGGACCTGTTTTAGAATGTTTGGGCTGCTATAACAGAATACCATAGACTGAGTAGTTTATCAACAACAGAAATTTATTGCTCACAGTTCTAGAGGTTAGGGAGTCCAAGATCAAGGTGCAGGGAGATTCAGTGTCTGGTGAGAACCCACTTTCTGCTTCACAGAAGGGCATCTTCTCACTGTGTCCTCACATGGTGGAAGGGGCAAGGGAGTCAGTCCCCTGGTGCCTCTTTTATAAACGCACTAGACCTGTTCATGAGGGCAGAGCCTCCCAAAAGCCTTGCTTCCAAAAACTGTCAGACTGGGGATTATGATTCAACAAAGGAATTTTAGGTGAACACAAACATTCAGTTTATAGCAGAGTTCATATCAGTTTATAGACCTTTCTTTGATGTCATTTTACTTACCACTTCTCAAAAACTCCTTGTTGCCCATATGCCAAATATGCTTCTATCTTTGCCCTGTCCTTTGCCTCTGAGTCTAAATAGACACTAAACTTAGACAAACTGGACTCTTTCAAATGTACCCACTGAGAGAGTTTCACTTTTCCGCTGTCCTTTAGGGCAACTTTCATTTAAGACTATAAAGCCAATAGAGCAGGATCTGATTTTCATCCAATAAAGACTAAAACGGGAAATTCTTATATATGAAGAGTGGTGGGGGAGGCAACGGCTGTCCATGAAAGGAATTTACATACTCTATATGCATAACCACCACTCATGTAACTTAATTATGCCTTCAGAATCAACTCTTACCTTATTTCAAATTCACCATTTCAATTATGAGATGCTGTTTTAAACTCAGTATAGCTAGTTGGAAATCCTGTTCACAGTGAGAAGCTTATGTCAGAGAACATCCTTATGTTTCACAGCAAGTCTTTCAGTTCTCTCAGAGTCTAGCAAAAAGTCAGAAATCATTTTGAAATTTTAAAGAAAGAAATTATTTTTCATTTTTCAAACTAAGGAAGATTTGTTTCAATAACTTAATAGACCTTTATTATGATTCCCAACAAAAGAATTGCCATGGTACAAATGTATTTTCCCCATTTGTTACAGATCATTCCTGGGCTATTGCATCTCTTGTATCATAAAGAAGAGCTGTTACCAATCCAGTCAGACAAGCTAGAGTAGCCACTTTGTTTTGATTCCCATTAAATTGACATTCAGTGAATTAGTTCACCAAGTAAATGGTTCAAATAACCAGATAACCAACTACGTTATCTGCAAAATCAAAAGTAAGTGGCCAAGATGACCTTAACATTTCCCTCAGCTTGGCTAAATTTTAGACAGGCTCTTTCCTGACTCTAGGCCCTAACTTCCCTTTTCTTAGAGAATTTACTTTAGAAAACTTATAATTGTAAATTATAATTATTTCTCTGTCCTTTTTAGATTTAAATATTTTTAAAAGGTCTTGCCAGTTTTACAACCCAGGAATGTCTTTATCACAGACCTGGGAGCCATCCCTTTGAAGTGTAACCATGTACCAGTCTCTGTGGTAGGACAGGAGCCTAAATTCAGTGGGGCCAATCTGCAAACACAGACGGCCTAACCACAGAGAAAAACATCGGCAAACTCAGGAATAACTCAACGTGCTCCATACATCCCATTGACCAGCTTTCTTCCAATGACCTCAGTACTTTTCCACTAGCTCATCTAAGCCCTTAAAAACTCTCAGAGAGTTTCAGCAGACTTGAGAGCAGGCTGAATTCTGGTCTCTCTCTCCTATTGCAATAGCCTTGAGTAAAGTCTTCCTTGCTGGTTTACCCTTGTTCGGTGCAATTTTTGCTTTAGCATAAGCCGCCAATACTGGCGCTTCTTTCTATACTTTTAGTGCTCTATCAACATATATCCCAATAGATGACCAGAAATTTAAATAAGATACATATTGATCATAATAGTCTCCCATTCTTTATTAAATTTGTCTCTGTGCAAGGCAAGTAAGGTAACTGCATGTTTCATCAAAAGGATTTCATCAATACAGAGAATCAGCATAATGTCCTGTAGGACTGTGAGTTTCTCAAAGTTGATATAAGTAAATTGAGGCACTGAGCAAGAGGATTAATGTTGATATATTCATATGAATGCAATTTTATGCTTTCCTGGTAAAAGCACCCTTTTAAAATATTTTCTCTTCGAGCAATGGAGCAAAAGCCTTCCTTGATGCAGCATCCATACTGATTTATTCCAATCTAGGTCCATATTTGCAACAACAGCTGCAGTTGGAAATATTACTTGATTAAACTCTTTAAAATTCACTATCTTCCTTCAAATTCCATCTCTATCATGATGTAGATAATTTAAAAAATTAAGATATGATAAGAAACATAACAAATGTATATTTCAAGTACTTGATGGTAGCGGCAGCCTGCACACTGAACGCCAAGGACATATGATACTGAAAGAATTTGATATTTGTTAACATTCTCTAAGAGGAAGTGAGGTAACATGGGAGGCAGGAAATATTGTTGCAGAGTCCTAACTCAAGGAACTTAGAGAAGAGTATAAAAAACTATACCTCTAGAGCTGAACATTATAGGAAGATAACGGGCAAAGAAGAAATGATAAATACTGGTGGGCCTTGATCAGAGAAGAGAGGGATATGTAAAATCAGATGTGACTGGTTGGAGATGCAGGTAAGTGACAGAACTTGCAGTACCTTGTAGCCTATGTTAATGTGGTTTATTTTCATCCCAAGAGAAGTAGCAAGGAAAGGTGTTAAACATGGAAAAGTTTGAGAACTAATGTAATCAGTTTCGGTTTAACATAATTATGCATGTTACTCATATCTTGATTTAGAGGCCACCTCCTTCTGAGAGCCTTCTAAAGCCCATGTCACACATATACGCAAAACATGCTTACGTCTCCACTATATACATTCAAAACACACTGATAGGTATTATAATTTTTATAGTATTTATTAATAAGTATTATAATTTATTTTTACTTTTCTTTAATCTCTTCTAGACCATAGTTTGCTTGAAAATATGGACGTCTTTCCCACACATGGTCCATAGTAGAAACTCAATACATCCTTGTCAAAGAAATGCTTAAATATTAAGTATGATATTCATAATAGTCATATATTCTGTGCCATTATCTCAGCTTCGTATCAGTTATTGTCTCTTAGTAGTGACTCTCTGTATCACAAGATAGATTCTGATATCTCTTATCTCTCCAGTAATCTAATAGCAGCAATTCTCTGCAACTTTATCAAATTCCAAGCATTTCATTTGTAAGTGAAAACAAAACAAGAAAAATTAGCTCAAATATCATTTTTAAATCTCTGTCAAGATGCAAGAAATAAATTAATCAAAATCAAATACCCTCATATGATACTCTCTAGACCACAACTTATCTTAATTATAATCTAGTCAGCATATGTTATTATTTCTCAGTTTACAAGTATGTCGTACAAAGCTCTTATTTGATTTTCTCACCAAAGTTACAAAAGAAAATAAGTCATTGGAAAGTGAGGTCAAGTATTTCATTATAGATGAAAAACTTATTAGAGCTGAGAAGATAAGTATCATGCTGTGTTTTTGTTTTCACTAATTTGTTTCCTGAAATCGGTCATATTTTTCCTGCAGCTATTTGTAAAATAATCGCAATTATACTTTCCCTTCCTTCTAAAGCTACCATCAAATTAGGCAAATTAAAAGACAATTTTCATTGTTGCTTATTTTGAGTGATTTATCAATCTATCCTTTCATTTTAACTAGTATATTCCATTTACAAAATAACCAATATTACATAATGTAAGATAGGTATATTCATTTTAATTTGTTTTATTTTTATGCTTACTATTGCCCAATGTCATCCAAAATAAAAATCTACATGTGACTTACCTCTAGTTAAATAAAATATGCTTTATTTCCATTATTGGATAACAAGGATTTGAGATTATATAATTTATAAGTGTAGAAAAATTTACAGAGTAGAAAAATACAAAAACAACAGTTAAATCAGTAAGCAAACAATTGACGCTATTTCAGCTCCTGGTCAAAGTCAGACAATTTATGATATTTTAACTTTAAATATATGCACTAGCTTGCCCTGACTCTAGCTCACTTCATGTCTGGAGTGGGCTCTAGTTCACTTTCCTTCGTGCCTGGCAGTTAGGCTATCTATACAGACTTTGCTCCAATACTAGTTGCAGATGAAACAGCCTTACATAGATTTCTCCATCATCTCGTGCAATTGCACGTAATTGCGTGTAAACCTTACAGTAAAAGACTTATTCTATGTCAATGTCTATATCAATAAATCACTTATTCTATCATTCATTCTCTTTCCATTTCTTTGATCAAACACTAACTGATACATGGCTAAAGTATATGACATAATTTTCAAATTAATATGTTTTCATTTCTTTTTATATAAGATACAAATACATGGGAGCAACAGTACAAAAATGCCCCTGAGAATTTCAACAATCATCTTACTTTGATCTTATCAATGGAACAGTATTGAACATAGATGCAATTTATAAAATGCTTTCATAACCATATTTTGTGTAACAATTTGCCAATTAAAGTTCAGATTAGAAGTGCTCCTCCAAGTTAAACACATATGAGGAGTCAATATAATTTAAATGATTAATTAATTAAATTTACTGTAGTAAAAGTGAATATAATTGAGTAATAAACCAAACAATAAAATATGTGGCCTTACCTTATAAAAACATTGCAATTGCAGAATAATTTATGAATTAGAAATGGTGAACTCTGGGAAGATTCAGATGGTTTATTCTTATTAATCCAGACCCTCCTCATGCAAAAAACAGTTTTAGGTTGTTTCAAAAATATTTAAAAATCCTAATATTGTAAGAGAGAGATATAGAAGTATGTATTTATTACCTGTGGGCAAAGGTATCAATAAAAAACAATAAAATGAAAAATTAATAATTGATGAATTTGAAAACATTAAATTTTTAAAAAACTATAAGAAAACACCACCATGAACAAAATTTAAATATTACTGCCAAAAAAACAGAGAAATTGATTACTAAGAGATTGGAATAAAAAGTTTCAGAGGAGAATCAAGAAGTTTCAAAGAAAGAACAGATAATCTTTTTAAAAGCAACACTTGCATTAAAAAGACAAATGCTGGTGAATTATCTAACTCATTTTCTCAGTGTAGTGTAACCTGGATACCAAAACTTGTCAAGGTCAGTAAAACTAAAAACACTTGAAAAGCACTGCTATTTACTGAATAACTTAACTTCCTTGAGGGCTTAGAGTTGCTCAGGTCATTGTGATGACTCTTGCATGCCAAGCCATCAGCTTGCCTATTGATTTTGCTAGGGCAATAATTCTTGGCTATTCCTCCATCTGTCTCCTCATCTAAGATATACATCTTAGCCTTTATCAGGCCCAACTCCATGTAATATCTATTGTTTTGCAGGTCAAGTGTTTTTTGGCATTCTTTTGGATCATGAGGGAAATTCTTGATTTTGTCCTTACAACATCAAGAGAATCAAGGGCTACTTAGATAAGCTAAACATGGCCGTCAACTTTTCATTTAAGCAGTAACTCTCCAGGAGAAAAGGAAGTATGTTGGAGAAATTAATGGAAATGTTATCACCCATGGATTTACTTTTATGCTCTTTGAGGTCCTGGAAGAAAATGACCTTGTAAACTGCTGCCACAGTATTCTGTAGCATGTGTGTAAAAATATTCAATGGTGGTCTGTACCAGCCGTGTTTATGCAGTCATTTGTCAAGTTCTCAGCCCTTGTCCTGGCCCAGTGTCCGCCTGGCAATGGTCCTCCCAATGCAGTCACTGCATATCCTGAACCTCTTACAGCCCTATTGCAAAGTGAGTTCTCAATGCTCCATAACCCTCTTAGTACCTGCCCTCTAGATTCAGCCCAACTACAACATAGAGACTTGTTTCCCCTGGCCTTTCAGACATGGACACCAGGTACCCTAGACATTGTACTGCCCAGCTGGCGGGCGGGTGCCCGGGGCCCTGGCTCCCTGTGCACTCCTACCCAACAGCCTTAGCCTGCGTGCACTCCAGAAGGGTTTATCTTCCTTCACTGATGACTATGGACCAACTCTGGCCATGTAGCCCAGAGAATTAACATGCCATCCAAAGGACTTTAATCCCATCTTCTACAATGAGATTTAAATTAGATCCTTGGGAAGGGGGCTCATTTTCAAGTTTGTCCTTCCTTAAATACCCTCTCTTATCCTTAAGGTATTCTTTTGAGTTATCTTTCTATATTTATTATTACTCTCCTGTTATGATTAATAGCTCTTTATAACAAATATTCCTTGTCCAAATTACTATGTGGTCTCTGTCTCCTGGTGGACCCTGGATGATACATGCTTTTAGTCTGAAAACCCTGTAAACACAGGAACAGGCAGATTCTGTCGCTGTACCTAGCAACTAAATGTGGGCAACACAAAGTATTTCCTTCATAAACTCTTGATTGAATTAAATCCAAAAATACATTTGTCTTGCTATGTCTCATGGCTCCTCAGACTTCTGAATGGCAGCAAATATTCTTCACACTAGTACAACAGCCATATGAGGTTTCCATCTATGTATCTAGATGTATCTAGATAAAACATAAAATTTTCATTAGTTATTGGGTAAGCAAGAGATTGTTTCAAGAAATAGTGTGTATGGGCCAGCCCAGTGGCGCAGCAGTTTAGTTCGCGCTTGGCAGCCCGGGGTTCGCGGGTTCGGATGACGCACTGACGCACTGCCTGTCAGCCATGCCGTGGCGGCGTCCCATATAAAGTGGAGGAAGATGGGCATGGATGTTAGCCCAGGGCCAGTCTTCCTCAGCAAAAAGGGGAGGATTGGCGACGGATGTTAGCTCAGGGCTGGTCCTCCCCACAAAAAAAAATAAATAAATAATAAATAAATAATAATAATAATAATAATAAATAATAAAATAAAATGAAGAAGAAGAAATAGTGTTTAGTCGATGCTGAAAAATGCTGCCAAGCTTTTGAAGAAGAGAAAAGTGTCAATTATGTTAATGTGGAAGTGGTTGTTGATTTAGCAAGAGCAATTTCAGTAAAGGCGTAGAGGCAGAAACCAGATGAGACTGGTTGGAGTATGAAGAGTAGGTGAAGAACTGAAAACAAGCGTGGGGAATTTTTCAAAAATAAATACAGTCCTGTGAAATTAAAGTGGCATTGCTCTTCTTTTTTCTTTTTTCTTCTCTTCTTACTTTCTTTCCCCTCATCCTTTATTAAAGAGCATGAAATTCCATAAAATATTTTCATTCTGAGAGGAAATTTCTAGTAGGAAAGGTGAAAGTATTGTTATAAAACAGAAAAGTTATATCACAAGGGAAAATATCTTTGAGCAGTTGAGAGATGGTGGAATTGAAAGCAAACATTCGAGAAATGACCTGTCATAGAAAAACAGATACTAGATACTTTAAGAAAAGTGAAGAAGCAGATGTACGCAGAAGGTTATAGATTCAGTGGTAAAAATATTAGATTTCACATCTAATGGCTTCTATTTTCTTAATAGATGAGAGAGATCTAAAGAAAGAGCAGGGGGAAAATATTTACTCCTGAGGGGGAAAATAGCTAAGTAGGAGAATTTCATGGCAATGATAGTGGCCGTTTAAGTTTTAAGAACACAAAATTTAAATCATGCCAGTGTTTTCTGTTATTTTATTTTCATTGATAATGTTCAATTGCTCAAGTGCATGCAAAGTAAAGGTGAATAGTTGAATTTATGCAGGTGAATAGGAGAAAAAGTGAGTGGAAGTTAGAACAGAGAGAGTTGAAAGTATTTTCAAGAGAGTGATGAAAATGTTGTATCATGTAATTTAAGAAGGATAAGCAGTGAACCATAAAAAGTTGTGACTCGTGCTAAAGATCAGGTAAATTATTAAAACATAATACAAAATACATATTATGTATATTGTCAATGCTGAAACCACATTATAGATTACTGACATAAAAACATTATAGGCCTGGTGGCGTAGCAGTTGAGTTCGCATGCTCCGCTTCAGTGGCCCGGGATTGGCAGGTTCGGATCCCGGGCACGGACAGACGCACCGCTTGTCAAGCCATGCTGTGGTGGCGTCCCATATAAAGTGGAGGAAGATGGGCACGGATGTTAGCCCAGGACCAGTCTTCCTCAGCAAAAAAAGAGGAGGATTGGCAACGGATCTTAGCTCGGGGCTCGTCTTCCTCACACACACACACACACACACACACACACACACACAAAACTATAGGGAAATAGTATAATAAAACAAAGACCTTTGCGTTATATCTTATGTTGCAATCTGAACCCTATAAGACCAATTATCCTTCCACTTCTTACTTACTCACCATCAAACTTCACCACTTTTTTTGAAATATATGAATGATACATCTGTTGGATCAAATACAGTGAACCCCCTTGTGCCTCCTGCCTCAATAAATCTGTACTGTTTGTAGTAATTTCCTAGAAGTCCCACGACAGTACAAAGTGAGAAGGACGACACATGGTTTAACGTCTAATAGGTGAGGCACCCAGATCCCGCTCCTCCAGGACTGAGGCATTCATTCCCTCGACTGCTGGGAGTATTGGTGGCTGACAGTTCTCAACTGAGACCCTTGCTTGGAATTTCCTCTTGTGGCAGAATCCACCTCCCCTAAATTCATGTCCTCTTCTGGAAAAGTCCAATGACTTGTTGATGTGGATATAAATGGCCTGACCCCTCACTCAAATTAGAGACAAGACTGAAGGGCTATCCTATCTTCAGAGCTCCCCATCACAGAAGCTGAGATCTTTTTCAACCACATTGTAGTTTACCTTCTTGCTCTGCCTGACTCTATTACTCCGCTCAAAGTTTTTGACCCCGAATGTCTCCAGTACATTTATTGACTAGAAATCTCCCGGAAATTAGACCTGTGATTATTAGTTCAAGGACTGGGCAGAAGAAAGAAGTAAGAAAACAGACTCAAAAATGCAATTTTGTAACTGGTTTACCCACTGCCTGGCTGGCAATGAGGTTCTCATCACTGGTGACAGGTGGAACATGCAATAGCGGTGTGTTTGTTCATCTTTCAGTAATGGTGATCTGGAATGGTATACCAGTGGAAGGGAGTGCCCCCAAGGGTAAAATATATTAGGCATTTGAGAAATACTGAAGATATGGTAATTACATGGCATTGGATGCTTGGGGAAAAGACAGAGACTAAGAATAATTAATCATCCCTTAAAAGTTAAGTTTGAAAGCCCGCACATCTCCTTGATAAAATTTCGAAAGATTCCAAACTCCTGTGTCAGAAGGCAGAAAAAGAGCAGAAGGCAAAGGATTAAATTATGAGAGAAGCAATCTAAAGCATGCAGAGATGGTGGTTCCCCATTATATCCCCCACCTAATTCACCAGTCTGCTCCCCCCAAAATCCTGATAGATCCTGAGGGATGTCAGTAGATTACCACAAAGACAATCTAATTGTTTCCCACTGCAGCTGCTCTGCCAGATGCTCTATCTTTGCTAAATCACATTACTAAAGCTTCAGGTATATAGAACGCATTCATTAATCTGTAAAATGCATTGTTATTCATCTTTATCAGGAAAGTAAATCATATACAATTTGCAATGGGCACACTGAGCAACCAAGTATATTCACGGTCTTGTTCCAGTGCTATGTTAACTTGCCACTGGCTTCTGCTATGTTATGGTCCAAAGGGAATTGGCATCTGGACCCGCTGTGGAACATCACCTTATTGTGTTATATCAATGTCCTCATATTAATCAGAGTAGATAATCAGAAAGTTGCAAAACAGTGGAGACCTTGGTAATGCAAATGCCTTTGAGAGAGTGGAAAATAACTATTATAAAGTTTCAACTGATAACTATTATTAAGTATAAAGTTTCAACCACCACATCAGTGTTTTTAGGGGTCCAGTGTTCTGAGATTACAGAGACATTACCAAAAATATAAGAGATGAATTATTACATCTGATTCCTTCTACCACTAATAGGCAATCACAATGCCTATCAGGCTTCTTTGGTTTCTGGAGGTAGCATGTTCCACAGATAGGGATATAAACATGACCCATATGCCAAATGATGAAAAATACTGGCAGGGCAAGTGTCAGTGGCAAGGTGGCCTAGAACCCAACCTCATTTCACCCACAATTGTTATACTGGCACCTGTCTCTCAGCCAGCTCAGACCTATGATGACATAGGTGTCCCTTATGACCAAAATATAGAGAAGGAAAAATGGAGGCTTTTCTAACAGCTAGATTCACCAAGAATGTGCAACAAAAAAGGTACTGAAGCTGCACCACAGCCCCACTTACAGATGGCCTTGAAAGAGAGCAGTGAAACAAAGTCCTCCTGGTGCACGCTATCACCCACTGTGGAAGGAGAAACAATCCAAAGTAAGAATATATGCAATTCATTTAAAACATAAAAGGACTGTCAGATTTTCTCCACTCTCAAGGCAATTTTTGGAGGTTGTACTTGTGTAAAATAAAATGTCTGCAGTTTTGATTTGATGGAAATTGGAAATACTATGAAATAGAATAAAACCAAATCAAATACCTAGACTTTCAGAATTCATAATTTCACATATCAAATCCTGTCATCTCAGCTTCAGTCTTTTATTTCCGTCTCTTTAAAAGTCACTCACACATAGATTCACAACTTCGATTTCAACATATATAAAACAAAATATTTTCCTCCTTGAAATTTGTATCAATGACAAGATTGTTAATTTTTCCCCAAAGGTGTTAATATTTTCCAGACTACAAACATTAAAACCTTTCACAAAGTAGCTTCTTTGTTATATCTCTCAGGGCAAAAAATGAAAACTACCCTCATTTTTGATGGATATTTTTGGTACACATAGAACTCCAGGGGCAGGTTTTCTTCTTTCAGCACTTTAAAGATGCCATTTAACTTGTTACCACCCAAGGGGATTGTGTGCCCACTGCAAGACATGCCAACAGTCGCTGGGCAAGGTGGTAGGAGAGAAAGGGTTTTATTACAGCTTGCTAGCAAGGGGGAAGATGGCTGACTAATGTCTGAAAGAACCACCTTATAGAACAAAGACTACAGGCCAGTTGTATAGGGGGCTGGTCTCTGGGTTAGGGAGGCATCTGGTCTCCAGATCAGGCAGACATCTGGTCTTAGGTCCTGATAATCTTTTGTTTTACTAGACATGCATCAGAGATTGGAGCAACGCTCTATGCCCAGATCTTTCAGTTGTCATTGATGGTGGCTATCAGCATAGACTCTCTGCCTGGGGGTCATCACATCCCTAAGGAACTCAGAAGAACAAAGTTACCAACTTATCCCAGCTGGGAGGGGCCATAGAGTCTATAGAGCATGTGTATCTCCTGGAGGGTGCATATCCAGCTGGGTTGGTTAATCAAAGGTCATTCAAAGTTACAATATGGTTTACGTTCTACAATATGGCTTCCCTTATGTCAACCTTGTGCTGAGCTGGTATTCCTTTGTCTATTGGCTTTAAATCTTTTATATACTAAGAACAAGTATATGTTCCTATGTAATCACAATAAAATTATCACACTCAAGAAATTTAATAATGATAAAATGTTATTATCTAGCATAGAATGTACATTCAAATTTCACCAATTATCTGTGTAATATATGCTTTATAATGTCCTTTACAATAAGTTTGTTTTTAATTGAGGATTCGATCAAGAATCTGATCATTGTTAATTTATAATTCTGGAAGAGTTTCTCTGCTTATGTTTTGACTTACTACATTCACATTCTAGAAGAGCTCAGGAAAGATAGGAGGTGAAGAATAGCATGAATAAAGAATAGCATGTCTGAAATTGAGGTTATCAAAGGGACACATTCCTCAGAAATCGCAAGATCTAGAACTAAGCTGGCCAGTATAGTAATCACTAGCCACATGTGGCTAATATAATTTAAATTAATTAAAATAAAATAAAATAATAATTCAATTCCTTGATTGTACTAGCCACAATTGAAATGCTCAACTATCCACAAGAGGCTAGTGGATGCCATATTTTACAGCACAGATATGGAATATTTTCTTTACTGAAGAAATTTCTGTTGAATAGCTCTGGTATAGAATATAACAACCACAGTGGCTGAAGTTTGCATTTAGTTAAGATGTAGGTTGTAGCCTGTAACAAAAGTGACTTAAAAAAAACATTGAAGTTTATTTATCTTTGGCTTATTAATATGAGTATAAGAAGTCCATGTCTGATAAAGCACCTTTACAATGTTAGAAGCTTAATGTCATTTTATCATATTTCTCTGCCATACTCAGCACATGGCTTCATCATTCATCTGGGTACAAGATGGCTATTTCATTTCCCACCATCATATCTGCGCCCAAATTCAGATTTGAGAGTGAAATAAAATAAGGGTACTCTCACTTCCTTTAAAGTTGAGAAATAAAAGTAACATACACGACTTCCACTCATTCTGTTGGCAAACATTTGGTTGTACAGCTGTAAGTATCTCCAAGGTGTGCTGGGAAATGCAGTCTTTGGTTAAACAGCCATTTGCCTACCTAAAACTCAAGAGGTTCTAAAACTTAAGGGAAAGATAGTGGTGGAAGACAACTAGCAGTGTCTGCTAGAGTACTGGATTAAGAATAATGAGCAGAAAAAATATTAACCATGTTTTTTATATTCTATCACTATAGTGTTCAGTACATTATTAAATCTATATTCTCAGGAATTAATTACATGAATCATAATATTAAATATACTAATAGTCTTTTAAGGTATGCCAAGGTTATTGTTTAGTGTTTTGTACTTTTTTGAATACTCTTCCACATTTATTTCCTTTCTCAATAGAAATCAAAGGTGTAGGATGCTCGGGAAATAGTTCAAAGTCCTCAGCATACAGCAGTGAACAAAACAGACAGTGATTTTGTCACTATGAACATATAAACATTTAGGTAAGATACTGTAGATATACTTAGTTATAGTGACAAAAATAAAATAGGAAAATACATCTGGGCACCATATTAGCTAAGATGAAAAGGTTAGGCATCTTAGATCCGAGTTGGACACAGACATGCAAAAGTAATTTCACTTAGTTTGGATATGACCTAGGATTCATTGGAGAAAAACTAATTGGCAAAAAAATAATAGAATACATACAGTTCTCTTAACTCTTACTATTTTATAGTATGGCACAGATGCTCTGTTTGTTTCTTGGCCACGTTTCCAAAAGAAGTGTCCCTCCCTGGATTGGCAGGCTGAACAAAGAGCAGAGTACTTCAAAAGAAAGAATGCACCCCATTCCGATAGTGCAATTAATATTTATAGAATATTATATATTAAATAATATAATGTTATTAAATTATTAAATAATAAAATAGGGGCTAGGAAGCCCTTAGATTCTCTAGGAAGCGGAAAGTATATCCAGACCCAGGAGAACCATTAAAGAATATGCATACCAAGGGCCAAGAACTATATTCCTAGGGTCCTAGGAATACATTGCAAGCTGAGAATGTTAACCTCAGCTAAAGGCCTTTTCCCAATCAAGACTGGATCAACGCAGCTGGGCCAGCTCTGATCAACTACCTAAAGAGAAAAAGAAATGAAGTTCCGGGGACAACCAGATTTATCTCCCATCTCTAGAGATTATACTAGAACTGCAATTTCAGTGATGAGTTAGTTATAGATAGCCATATGCAAATCTCCAATGAAATGCTCTTAGAGGAAACAAGTATTTGTAAATCAAAGCAGATTTTGGAATTGATCTTGCTAATAAGGAAACTTTGTCAGGGATGTGAATAAAATTGTACAAATAAAAGAATAAGAAAACAAGTCCATGTAAGTAAAACTTTTACTCATGATGTATTTTAATCAGTAATATTTACCATTTATTTGATTATAATTAGGGAAAAAGTAAAGCTCTAGAAATGTATTATTTACTACATATTAAAGTTTGCTAATTTATCCTGGAATAATTGTGAGATACTTAATACCACCCCTATTCACAGATAAAGATAGAGAAATTTAGTGTGATTTTTTAACTTCCTCATGGTCGCATAATTATGAAAGATCAAACTGCCACTTGAAAAAATTGTGTCTGGTTCCAAATTGCTTCATGACACTGTTCTTCTTTTCCTAATGACACCTCTTATTTTCTGGTAGAGATAAAGGAGAAACTCTGGCATTATATATCTTGACACCATTCTTCCAATATACATTTTGTGTTTGAAAGCAGATTTGACATATCTCTACAAGAATGATCGAAGGACTAAAGTACATTTGACACTAGGTTTCGGATAAATTGATGTTCTGCTTCTGCAACCATAATGTACTAGCAACTTAGTTCATAAACTTTCAAAGGACAGGGATTTTGTCCATAAAGCTCATTTACAAGAGTTAATACAATGTCCTCGGCAAGTTATGAACCTCAAGTTTCTAATAAAAGAGAGAGTGATTGAAGAATAATTTAGAAATTCTTTTTTGTTCATTTATATGTTGAGGTCCTTCATAATATAAATTGTAAAATACATAATCTTCACATATTAGATGAATAAGCAAATTCTCATTTCAAGAATGAGAAATATTTTCTTTATTGAAATTTTTAATATATTGCTCTTTAATGTGGTATTTTTCCTTTTGTTTTCTTTATATTTCATAACTTTCTAAAAGTTATATTAGAATTTCCCACATCTCCTAATGACTCTCTAGTATTCTCGGGTTGTCGCGTTTTCAGTTTCTTGTGAATCAAATGTCATCACCTGAGAGAAAACTGAACCACCCCGGAAATATAAAAAGAGACCCCCAGTGCCTGAAATAAGAATCTCTAAGCCTCTATAAAAGTTATACATAATTTTATCAGTTTTCTTAACTCTCTCAAGTGTTACTTAATTTAGCTATTGTTATAATTTATCAGTAAATTTGTTTATGAAACATTTATTCTTTCAATCTTCAGACACGAATGGTGACTGTGACTTCTGCCCTGCCTTCATCTTTCTTACACTGAGTCAATGTAGCATAATGGGAGGAGCGTGGTTTTGGAGTTAGGGTTTCTGGAAATTGAATCCTCGCTCTCCCACTTACTCTGTGAACTTGGCCAAGTGACTTAACCTCTCTGAGATTCAGTATAGTAATCTATGGAACGGGAATAATATTATCTCTCTATCAGAGTGAAATATTAAAAAGAATATAATTTATTTCACAAGTCCCACACATATTATATGCCAATTATCTATTTTAGGAAACTCTGATCCATATTCATATATTTTAATTGATGCTTACTTTGAAGTCGAAACTGTCAACAAAAATATCTGGATTGCAAGAATTTAGTTAGGAAAGCTTTATTACTCATACAGTTCGCCAACTGGGGAGATTCAGCCCTCAGAACAAATCCAAAGTAAGCTCCGAAGAGGTTGTGGAGGGCAGAGCTTATAAAGGCAAAAACCGTAGACCACAGGGATTGTTCTGAAAGCCCTCTGATTCGTTCGTTCCCCTATAGACACCTGTGCTCTAAAATCAGCTATATCAGGCTTTTGGCCAACTGTCTGGAAGGAATACTCAGTTTCAGGTACAAGTTGAGGTTTTTCTGAGAACAGAGAACATGACTGCACGTTAGTCCTGACATGGCCATTTGACTCGGTTTTGTTTTAGGTCCCAGTTAGCCACACAGAGTCCATTTTCTTTTTCTCTTTTAGGGGTCCTCTCTTTTGTTTTAAATCCACAAAACCTGTGCAATTAGTTTCCTGAAAAACTATATATACAATCTCATTAAATTATGTCTATATATTGATTCTAGTGTTTCCTCTATATCCTATATTTCAGTCAGCAAAAGCACATCATCTAGAGTTGGTCATAAGAAAAGACTCTAGCCTTTTCAGATTATTAGCCAGTTATATTGTAAATGTATATGACAATTAACATTTTGGATTTTTATGTATTATGGTGGGCAACAGAATTTACACAGCACAGTATATGTATGTGTGTGCATCTACATAAATACTTTCTTTTTCTTCTTTCAAACTTTATTAACTTAGGTAAACTGAAAGTACACTGTATGTACCAAGATTATAATTTACTACCAGAGAAATCTGCGTTATATTTAGCAGATGACATGAAGCAACAGCCATGATGCTCTGAAGATTGGTGTAGAGTATGAGAATCCAACTTTCTCTATTGAAATGGGCCAGCAGCTGGGCCTGATCACCTCCAGTTCCTATTGAGTCTCTTCCTTCAGCCTCCCTTTGTTCTGGGCCATTTGTGTATGCAGCTTCATGAAACAGGGAGCCAGAGTTTTCTGAAGGTTGGCCATGTTGTTGAGGTTGGAGTCCACAAGAGTCATAAATGGGGTCCAGTGTGACCTCAGTGGTTCAAGTCTTCCTTGTTGGTTCTAGTTGGTGCTCACACTCTTCCACTTCATGTCTAGCTTCCCTTTCTAAGTATTGTTCCTCCTGACCTTCAGTGACTTCAGGCTCACCATATGACAAAGAGGCAAAAGCCTTCCATAGACATCTTCACCTGCTCCCACAAATGTTTAAGATCTAATTCCTACAATAAGTCCTGTATTTCATATCACGCACAGTAGTTCTAACTCCTTGATTGAACTATGATACATAAATCTAAGGTATACCCTGTATATAGAAGAAATATATAAAATAAAGTACTTATAAAACTGAAATGGGCAATGGTAATAGAAAATGGTAAAAGTATATCAGACAAATGTGGACAATAAAAAAATGGGAATTGCAATCCTGACTGCAGGCAAAGTACACTCAGGCCCCAAAGCCCTTGCACCCAGATAATATAGATCACATCTTCATCTAAAGTGCACATAGCCCTTTCATGATAATTGATAATATATAGGTTCACAATCAAAAGCTTAATAAATTTCCTAAAATAAAAACAATACAAATAAAACTCAGACCACAAAGGAAATAAATATTGAAATTACTACAAAAATGAAAAGACCCTTCCACATGTGTGTTTGTTTGATTTTTATCACATTGCAATATAGCACTCAGGCTAAAGCAGAAATATAATCAGAAGGGGAAGAGTTTCTAAAAAGTAATGATGATGAAAATTCTACATATAAAAATCTAAAAAAATAGGGTATTTTTAAAGAAGTGGAAAAGAGATAGGGAAATAGAATTTAAAGAAACAGAAGTTATTGAATTATAAAATAGAAAAACAACTGATTTTTTTAAAAAAATGATAAAGCACAAATACAAAAAATAAGAAATATCAAGAGGGGAATAAGTATCAGAGCAAAGAAAAATTTTTATAGCAAACTTACTTGCTCAAAATTAGTCATATAAATTTGTTAACCTACATCAGGAGTCAGAAAACCCTTTCTGTAAAGGTCCAGATAATAAATATTTTCATCTATGAGTCAATAGCGTCTCAACTATGCAACTCTGCCATTTTGGTGTGACAGCACCCCAGACAGGTAAAAGAAGGAGCATGGCCAGTCTGCTGACAGAAATCTAGATGATATGGAAAATTTCTAAAGAAAATATAATTTATCGAAAATGAGGTTTTTAGAGGAAGGAAGTTTAATTAAATAAATCTGCATTAAAGATATAGAGAATATTATTTTATTTACCATTGCAACAATGAATCAAGTCTAAATGGTCACAGATAAACTCTACCAAAATATAAAAGGTCAGATCATCACGATGCTCCTTGACACGTACACTAATTGTCTGGAGCATACGAAAGAAGCATGAATAAAATATTATTTCAGTGAAGTAAGTTGAGTGTTGATTTATTGATTCAAATATTAAAATATTAACGAAAAGAATCCAAAAATATGTTGAAATTGTTATCATTCAGTGAAATTTAATCCAAAAATGTAAGAATTATTCAGTATGAGAAAACTCAGTAACATGATTCACCATTAAATATATCTAAAGAGAAAAATCATGTGGTTATCTTCAGGAGGCTGAAGATAAAGTAAAAAAATAAGGCAACAATGCTCTCTTTATCAATACCATTTAAAAATTATATGATATGTCAGCCAATGCAATTTGGAAAGCAAAAGATAGATTCATAAGAAACAGAAGAGAAGAAATAAAGATATTTCTATTTACAAATAATATGCCTGGAACACCACGAAAATTGGTGCTAAAATTAAAACAGAAAAAGAGCATGTAATAATCTAGCAAGATTTATATATATTATTTATATATAGTATATTATATATTTCATATGTACTTAAAATCGTATAAAAGGCATAATTGAAAAACTGTATATGGTCAACAAAAAAGATAATGCATTTAGAAATAAAATTGGCAAAAAGTATGAAACTCTGTATGAGGAAAACATCTCAAAATTATGAAAGTTATTAATATAGATTTGCACAAAATTAAAGACATCTTTTCCAGGATTTGACCAGTTAATGTGGTGGGACTAGTTGACAAAGTAAGAATGTGAGATTCTTGTTACAGAGAAAAAAGTTTGGATTTTATCGGGATGTGGAGCATCATTAGACAATGCTGATAAGAGGCTGTGACTTTATAGGTGATGACTGAGATGGGGTGAAATCGGCCATAAGAAATGAATTGTTTAAATGTGTGATAACAGGACTAGGGTAAGGTTATCCCTATGGACACTGAAGTCACTCTGAATGATGTTAGGAATATGAATGAAGAGAAATGCGGTGAACTAGGTGTGCCAATCATCAGAGCATGAAGGGGAGTATCTCAGAACAGGAGCGCTCTAGATGAGTTTGACTCTGGGAGGGTGATATTATGCATTATAATTTCTGATAAGATTCATTGCTCTTTCCTCAGTGTTTTCATAGTACTTTATTTATTGCTTTAGTAAAACATATATTTTAATTACCATCGTTTGCCTTTATATTCTTCTTGCCTAAGGGAGTATGTTGAAATTTGTAGGCAGTAATCTTTTTATAGATTTATATTCTCTGAAGAGTGAAATTATATGTTGAACTTAACAGACCATTTTCATAAGGATAGGAAGGAAGTCTTGAATGTAATTCAGAAATGCAAATAATAAAATAAAAATTAGAATGTTATATTCTTACCTGTTTTATGCAAAAAATAAAGGAGGATAGTGTGGTTTTTTTTTTAAAGAAAGGAACTACTGTGATTTTAGGCTGCATGAGCCATCAAATGGGCCAGCATGATTTACCTTTGAGTTATGAATCTCAAAATTTAATAGAAACATTGACATCAAAATGTTTCTAATAAAAACAATGGAAACGTCATCATAAAAATGTTAAATAGTTGGACTAGTTCTCTTTAGAAAAGCAAAGCAAGAGGAGTCTTCAGATAACTGGCATGCTGCTCTATAAAAGAAGATATCATGACACCAAATCATTCAGAATAAATGGATGGAGATTATAAAATGTTCAAACCTGGAGAATAACTCTCTGAGGAACAAGTTTCTTGAATCTGGGGATAATCTGCCCTAGGAAAGAATGAGCTTCTCTTAGCTTTATATACGTGAAGACTTAAGTTCCACCCTCTTTAGGATCAATATAGAAGGTTCCTCTCTTCAAGGAGACAACAGTATTAGATGTTTTCTAAGACTCCTTATAACCCTAATAGTTAATAATTCTATATATTAGTTGATATAATAAATGGCATGTTAGTAAACTACCTGGACTAATAACTCATTTCTATAAACCTACCCAATCTAGAATTTAATTAGAATTTCATTAGTATATTTTATCTCAATGGAAGAATAATCATTTCATTGGGTTTTCTAAAGATAATATCAATAGAAAAAATGTACTTTGAGTTTCCTTCCACAGAAATAATTCCAGCTAATCCTGCATAGAAAAAAAAGCATTGTCCCTTAATGTCAAGAGCTAGAAATAAATTATTTTGGTGTTTAGAAAATAAATCTCTTTGTCCTTTTAACTTCTATGGGAGAAGTTAAGTTGGTCTTGCTTTATAGGCAATCATTTACAAATAGTGAATTTGAATTTACAGGAAGTTAACAGGACTTTAATAAAGTACAAACTCTTAGGATAGAGGGGGAAGAAGACATTACTTACAGTACATATTTTAAAATCCATAAAATTATATGACACTATAAGCAGGAAAATAATTATGTGATAACCAGCTACCAAATTCAAGGTCACAATTTCCTGGGAGGGATGGATACTTATTAATATTCACACTCGTTTTATAATTTTTAAAATGCATTATGCATTATAAGTTAACTGCTAAAACTAGTTCTAGCAAAAATATAGAATACCAAATGTGTCTTGAATGAATTAGATCATTTACATTTAGACATACATACAAGATACACTTTTAAATAAACCACTAATATAATTACTTCTAAGCATTATTCTATATACTTGGAAGAATTTCCAAGTGAAGTACAATTTACATTTTCTGAAAAGAAAGGATATGCTATACATTACTTTACAAATGGATTTTAAAATGATAAACAAAACTACTTACATTGATGTTTTTTCAAAAGTTTTTTATATCTATATTTCTTTCAAAAGTAATTCACATTTACTTATACATTGTATTAGAAAAAAGGAAATCTAGGGTCATTCTTGAGAAAAAAGCTGAAACTTGAGATGGAATATCTTTGCTCTTTGAAAATGAAAACTAAAGTATATGGAATAGCTATTTATACTGACAGCAGTTTTATAATACAAATATTATGTATGCAAATTGCAGTCTGATCATTTTTAGCAACTTGTGGATTGAGTGAAAGTTTGTATATTGTAAATCATTACTAGAATTATATGGTTAGGCTTGAGAAATTTTTGTTGTTGGTTTTGTTTGCTTCTTTTACTTTAAATTATCTCTGAGATAGGCTGTTGTATTTGATACAGCAATAAGATATGTTTACAAATGCCATGTGTTTTTCATTAATCTTACATAAAAAATATTACAGTGATTGTGTTAATACCCACATATTTTGGAAATAATTCTTTTAACTAGCAATGAAGCACAACAGAAATGATGTGGGAACTAATCTCACAATTGAGTGAAAATTACCTTAGTTTTATTGCTTATTCAGGAAATACATTTTATACAAACTGTGCTTCCTGTGAATTTTATTCAAGACTTAGGGTATATATGTTATTTCAATTTTTAAATTAAATCCTATATGCTTTAAAGAAGCACCCACATAGAAATGTATGAAGCATTCTTTGACAAAGAGGGAATGGGAAATCTACTAATATTAATTATTAGTTCAACCAAAATTTTGTCAAAGTTAAATGTTAAATTTTGGTACATCAAAATCTTTAGCTAAGATTAATTTCATTCATGTTCTGAATATAACCAGTAATTGATTATTTGTTTTCTAAATGTCATTTCTGTTATATAAAAGCAGGAGCTATGTGTATTTATAAATCTATTCTCAGTATCTTATAGAATCTTGTATATCTGTCAGATATATATAAGCATCTTACAGTATTATATATATAAAATATATATATTTCTATAAGATGCTGATAACAGATATAGAATTTTATATAACAACAGATAGACGATGAATGAGAATCAAAGTCAGTTTTTTAAATTTTACTTTATTTACTGACTTAAAATGCATAAAAAGTAAACAAAATAATCAACCGAAGAAACAAATGAATAAAACCAGATATCTATGAAGAATCTGCCCCTCATGTCAAAGAGATATCCATAGCTTTAAGAGTGTTATATTTTAAGCTGTTATTTTGAGATAATATTTTGTGATCTCATTGTAATTCAAAATGTTTTTTATTTAATATTATTTCTGTACATAAATAGGAAATAATTTAGCCAAGAATACTGAACTTGGCCTTAATGCATATATATATTTTTAATCATTTCTAATATATTGCCTAAAAGAAGTATAAAGTAGTGTAATCGACTGTGTACACTTTAAATTTTAAGTTGAAAAATATAGTATTATATTCATAAAAGAAAGATCATGTTGGGGAGTGACATCAGCAAAATGGCGGCATAGGAATTTCTATCAGCTAGTCCCCCACAGAAACCTCAATTTGAACAACTACCTGTGCACAAAAATACTTTCACAAGAGCCAAGGATTGCAGGCCCCCAGTTCATTCAGGTGCCTGCTGGCTCCAGCGGCCCCAGGCAGCTCCCGTAACACCAGGCTCCTAAAGAGCTCTCAGGAACCCAGGTCCCCATTATCCCTCCCCAAGCCTGGGCAGCCCTGAGAGAGACACTTTCCGTGTGGGAGAAGGACAGTTAAGTGAGTGCTGATTTTGCTGAGGAATCCAGAGTCCACCTGCCCCAGCACAGGTCAACTTCCACAGCTCTAAGTGGCTCCTTACAGGCTCCCACTAACCTAGGGCCCCTACTCTGTTTACCCTAGTGCCTACCAGCTCCAGTGACCCCAGGTGGCTTTAGCAGCTCCAAATGATGTCCTTGGTACCAAGTTCCTGGTGGGTTCCTGTGAACCCAGACCCGGGTTCACCCCTGGGCCTGCCTACTGTAGCAGCTGCAGTCATTTCCCATGGTCCCAGATGACTTTCAAAGCAGGGCTCCTGGGATTCCAGGTCCTATCTCAACTTTACACCTGCCTACTCCAGTGGCCCCAACCACAGCCCAGGGGCCCAGGCAGCTTCCACAGTAGAGTTTCCTGCAAGTTGCTGGGAACCCAGATCCCTGTCTCATCCTGGCACCTCCTACTTCAGCAGCTCCAGGCACCTCCCATAGCTCCAGGCAACTTGTATAGCAGGACTCCCTGCAGGCTCTCAGGAACCCAGGCTCTCAGGTGCCTGCTAACCCTTGTGGCCCCAGGTAGCTTCCACAGCACCAGGCCCCTGGCAGGCTCGTGGGAACCCCAGTCTCTCAGTGTGCCCACCAACTCCAGCGGCTCCTGATAGCTCCCACTACCTGAGGTGGCTTCCCTGGTGAATTCTACCAAATGTTTAAAGAACAATTAATACCAATCCTTCTCAAACTCTTCCAAAAAATAGAAGAGGAGGAAACACACCCAAACTTACTTTATGAGGCCAGCATTTCCCCTATACCAAAACCAGATAAGGACACTACAAGAAAACTACAGGCCAATATCCATGATGAATATGGATGCAAAAATTCTCTGCAAAATACTAGCAAACTGAATTCAACAGTACATTAAAAGAATCATACACCAAAGCCAAGTAGGATTTATCCCTGTGACGCATGGATGGTTCAACACATGCAAATCAATAAATGTGATATACCACATTAATAAAATGAAAGATAAAAATCATATGATCATCCCAGTAGACACAGAATAATCATTGAACAAAATTCAACATCTTTTCATGATAAAAACTCTCAACAAAATGGGTATAGAAGGAATATACCTCAACATAACAAAGGTCATATATGACAAAACCACAGCACATTATCATATTCAATGATGAACAGGTGAAAGCTTTCTTGCTAAGATCACAAACAAAACAAAGGTGCCCACTGTCACCAGTCCTATTCAACATAGTACTGGAAGTCCTAGCAAGAGCAATTAAGTAAGAGAAATAAATTAAATGCATTCAAATCAGAAAGGAAGAAGTAAAACTGTTACTGTTTGCAGATGATATGATCTTATAGAGAAAAAACCCTAGAGACTCCACCAAAAAAACTACTAGAACTAATAAACAAATTCAGTAAAATTGCAAGATACAAAATCAACATTCAAAAATTAGTTGTATTTCTATACACTAACAATGAACCATCTGAAAAAGAAATAAAGAAAACAATTCCATTTACAATAGCATCAAAAACCCCACAACAAACCTAGGAATAAATTTAACCAAGGAGGTGAAAGATCTGTACACTGAAAATTATAAGAGTGATGAAAGAAATCAAGACACAAATAAATTGAAAGATATTCTGTGTTCATGGATCAGAAAAATTAATATTGTTAAACGTCCATACTAGCCAAAGCCATGAAAAGATTTAATGCAAGCCCTATTGAAATTCCAATGACTTTTCCACAAAAATAGAAAAAACAATCCTAAAATTCATAAGGAGACACAAAAAATGCCAAATAGCCAAAAAAATCCTGAGAAAGAGAAACAAAGCTGGAGGCACCACAATTCTGGATTGTGAACATTATTACAAAGCTATAGTAATCAAAACAGTATGGTACTGGCATAAAAATAGACATATAGACCAATGAAACAGATTTGAGAGTCCAGAAATAAATCCACTCACATATGGTCAACTAAGATTTGATAAGGAAGCCAACAAGATGCAATGGAAAAGGATAGTCTCTTCAACAAATGGTGCTGGGGAAATTGGATGACCATATTCAGAAGAATGAAATTGGACCCCGGTCTTACACCACTCACAAAAATTAACTTAAAAGGAATTAAAGAAGTTAATGTAAGACCTGAGAATGTAAAACTACCAGAGAAAAACATAGGGAAAATCTTGACATTGATCTTGGCAAAGAATTTTTGGATTTGACACCAAAAGCAAAAGCAACAAAAGCAAATATCAACAAGTGGGACTACATCAAACTAAAAAGCTTTTGCACAGCAAGAGAAACAATCAGCAAAATTAAAAAGCAACTTATGGAATGGGAGAAAATATTTGCAAACCGTTTAACTGATGGGAAGTTAATATTGAAAATACATAAGGAACTCATACTACGCAATAGGAAACTGACGCACAGAAAAGAAATATAATTTACCTGTCATATACTGTCATATAACTAGGTAGTGGCGGGCCATTACTTAAAGCTATGTATTCTGGCTCCAAATCATACATTCTTAACCCCTGGGATATAGTGTCTCTTTGCTCATATTTACTAGGCTACAATTTATAGCAATATAATGATATGTTTTACTTTTTAATTTAAAAAGTCTTTACTTATCTTCCAAAAACAAAAGTAGCATCCAAAATAAATTGAATACTAAAATTTTAGTGTTTTACTTTCAAGAATAAAATTCACTCAGATAAGTACCATATATTATTATTAGTATCATTCTGAACAAAGAAATTTGATTTTACAATGTCTCAGTACTTTGCAAAGTTTCTTTTCGCTTTAAGAGAAGTGAAAGAATTCAAAGAATTCAGTCATATGGTATTTATAATATTAAACTTTAAACTATCTGTCAAGATATATTAAAGATTAATAATAAAATGCATTCAGAGTGTTTGTCAAGTATATATTAACAGAATTCTACATATGAATTATTGCATTGGAGGATTTAAAGGAGGTAAGAATTCTTGAGAATTAAAAGTTAAAGACATAATGTAGAGAGTGAAGCATAAATAGGTGGTAAGTTACATAAAGCAGGAAACAAATTGAATGTTCTGAGAAAAAGGAGGAGGAAAGTGGTAAATGCAGGATGTGATTTACAAAAGCAAAACATTTTTAAAAATTCACTTATAAGGCACCTGATAATCAAAAAATTATAGATCTTTAGAGTTGTTAAGGTTGTTGGAAGAAATTTAGATCATCTATATTTTGAATTATATAATTCCCAAAGATCTATAGCATCCAAAATATCCATAGCATCTTTTTAAAGTGGTGATTCTAAATAAGCTTTTACCAGCTGTATTTATGGGAAACTCAGTATATTTGAATGTAGCCTATTTCATCTTTGTTATTTCTAACTGAAAGATTTCCTTCCTTAAATTGATATCTAAATTGCTTTCTTTAGGGATCCTATTTTTGCCCTAGGGTTAAAAAGTATTCATGGCTAATGCTTCTTTTAAATGACACAAACTGTCATAAGATATGTAGTCAAGAACACTTTGAGTACATTGCAAAATGTGTCCCCAAGTAGCCTAGCCAGCTAACGTGAAAGAACAAGAAGGGAAAAATAATTTCAACACAAAGCAGCACACTTAGCATAATTTAAAGACAGATAACGCAAAATTGCAAAATAGCTGTGAGTAAAGAGTGAAATATCACCAAATTGCTGTGTGTGTACCATCTTGGGCTACCACAGACTTCAGCCTAGTTGCAAGTCTTTGGGAAGAGCAAACAGCAGAAAATCTGCAGGAAAGTCAGGAGAAAGAGACTAATGAAGGGTCATGAGCACATTTTGGAATAACCACCAAGAAGATTAAATCCACTCTAAACCAAAAACACAAAGGGTGTCTAGACAAGTTAGAGTGTGGTCTGCAGGGAAAGGATTCAAAGTATCACCTACTTGAAAATTCACCTTTCTTTTTACTGAAGTAACATTGGTTTAAATTTCAGGTATACATCATTGCATTTTGATTTCTGCAAAGGCTACATCGTGTTCACCACCCAAACCTAATTGTCATTAATCATTGTATACCTCTTTCACCCTCCCCTCTTCCCCCGTCTCCTCTGGTAACCACCAATCTATTCTTTGTATCTATGTGTTTATTTGTTGTCGTTATACTCCACATATGAGTGAAATCATACAGTTTTTGGCTTTCTCTGTCTGACCTACTTCTCTCAGCATAATGCCCTTAAGGTCCATCCACGTTGTTGCAAATAGGAAGATTACCTTACCATATGATCCAGCTATATATACTTTGGGTATTAATCCAAAGAAAATGCACAATTTAAGGCTACAGGTGCTATTTAAAGAGAACCATCTAATTTTAAAGGCTTGCGTGATTTAAAGACCAGTTGTTGCAACACATAGATTCTGTGGGAGGAAAAAAAGGAAGGGAAAACCATCTTTTACTAATTGGGAACAAGAAAAAGGGGAATTTTAGAGTACTGAAAGACAAAAGTAAATGATCAATTTGGAGCTCTCACAAAACCTCCCACATCTTCATAACAAACTTTTTCAAAAATCTGCTCAAGTAACCGGTCTTTGCTATCCTGACAGAAGAGGGCACCATTAACCTAATAATCTTATGACATACTTCCATTATCCTAAAAATCAGTAAGAGGGATGTCAAGTCCTTATATAGCTATCGCAAAAAACCTAGAAACAAAATTCCAAACACATCGAATGATGAACGTTATCCACTGAAAAACAGTCATGAATCTGAAGAAAATATAAGTCAACACAGAGTTAAATATACTCAAACAAACATTGAGTATAAGCAAAAGATTGTTGAATCAGAAATTCAAAAACTAAACACAAAAAAATGAACAAAAAAGAGTGACTAATGAAGAGAATTTATAGAAATCAGAAAGCAATGGAAGAAAATCACAAAATATCAGAAATAAAGAATAAATTTAAAAAATTTTCAAGAGGATTAGATTCATATGAAAATTTAATAAAGGACATTAAAGAAAGTAAGAAAAACAACCAAGAGAAGGAAAATGACATAAAGAAAAAAGCAAAAAAGTTTAGTAGAAATGGCAAAGATCCAAAAATGTTCGAATTATCAGAGTTCCTGAAGATAAAAATTAGACATTAAAAAATAACATGAAAGAAAAGAAAAACTACATCAAGAAACTTTCCAGAAATAGAAAGAAAAAAGAATGAAAGTGGTTGCTGGATATCTAAAAAAATTAACAAAAGAAAGATCAACTCTACGTCATATCCTAGTAAAGCTGTTAGAATTCAAAAACAAAAACATCAGAGCCTCCAGGAAAAAAGATCAAATAGCTTACAAAAGCAAAAGCAGCAGACTCCCATCAGACTTTTCAAAACCAGCAGGCATGCAAAGGAAATAAAAGTGGAGGAGCAATACAAAATAAATAAATGAAAAAAATATGAACCATAGATGTTATATCCAGCTCGTCTCATTTAAATATCAAGGCATTCAAAGAAAATAGTTTTCAGCATATAGGAACTTACGGAGTTCTTTACCCTCATACCTTCTTAAAGAATCTACTACAGGATGAATATCATTCAACCAAATATTACTGGGAAAACTGGTGAGCATTTTAAAACATATAAAAGTGATGAGAGTGGAAAGAGAAAATGGAAAAGTTTATGTGTATAGGCAAAAAGTGGGTGTTAAAGGATACCACAATAGACTCCTAAACTAAGTAGTTAAAGGCCTAAGGACATTGAAAAACATATAAGTAAAAAGATAAGAACTAGAAAAAAAACACAAGTCTCCTTAAGTAAAACAATAAAGCAAATAAATAAAACAGAACAAAGTACACATCTTGTAGAGAAATAAATATAGCAAATAAAGAATACACAAAATTATAAAATATTACAGAGTTGGGAAAAATTATATTAGTCAAAACAATGTGAGAATGGGCTTAACTCATCTGTTTAAAAGAAAAAGATTTTCAAGTTGGCTCCCAAGGAAGACCTAATTATATGTTATATATAAAAGACACGTCTAAAAGAAAGTAAAACAGAAAGGTTAAATACAAAGTGATCAAAAAAGTTGTTCCAAGCAAATGAAACAAAAAGAAAGCACAGATAGTGATCTTACTATAAGACAAATTAGAATCCAAGTGCTGGAACATTAAACGTGACAAAGATCACGTTTGAATGCTAAAAGCCCCAATTCCCAATAAAGATATAAAATGTATGAATATTTAAGCACCAAATAACACATCAATCACCTTTATAATGCACATACTGTAAGAGACGTGATGAGACATAGATAGACACAATACAATAATAGCAAATTTTTGTAACCACACTCAAAGCAAGATAGATCAAGTGGACAAAAAACAGGTAAGGAGATAAAAGTCTAAACAACATAATAGGGTAGACTTTATGGATACATACTGAACATTACACCTTACACATTCTTCTCAGATACCTACAACACATTCATAACGCTAGATTACAAACTAGATTAGAAAGTATATATAAGTAACTTTAACAAAGCAGAATTTTGTGCAAAAACTACAAATAACACTCTCAGGTCATAATACAGTGAGATTAAAAGTACTTTAAAATGAAACAGGAAGACCACTTCTGTTTTCAGCTTCAACACTTGAAGAGCTTAAAAAATCATCACTCACATTCTTACACTAAGAAAAAAGCTAAACTAAAAACCAATGTGATGGTGAGAAAATCCAAGGGCTGCACTCTTAGAAACACACCAAGTTTCATAGATTTTTGCTTCCAGAAATCCCACTTGTTCTTTATGGTGAAGAGCCGAGAAAGATCTCCTTTTGACTCCGGCAGCCGGAAAGGGACAAGTAACCATGGCCAGGAATCTTGCAATATTGGATAGGCACAAAACTACAGCTGCAGAATGTTCTGAGAATGCCAAGAAAGATAAACAAACAAATAAAATTCACCTAAGTATATCATATTTAAATTGCAGAAAACCAACGACAAAGGGAAAAACTTGAAAGAAGCTAGAGGGAGTGGGGAACCACATTGTCTATAGAAAAACAACAATAAGAATTCTCATCAGAAACCACACCAGCTAAAAAATGGGTGGAGGAAAACACTTAAAAATTTAAAATAGAAAGCACCAATCTAGAATTTTCTACCCAGAGTAATTATCTTTCAAAAGTGAAGGAGAAATAAAGACTTTCTCAGACAAACAAAAACTGAGTGAATTCACTGTGACCAGAGGAGACTCCAAGAAATTTTAAAAGATGTTCTTCAAGAAGAAGAAAAATAACATAGATCAAAAACTTGAATAAACATAAAGAAAAAGTATTGGACAGGAGTAAATAAAGGTATAATAAAATATTTTTCTAACTCATTATATCTAAAAGATAACTTTAAAGTAATAATTTTAACTATGTATTGAGTCTCTAGCATATGGATAAGTGAAGTGAATGGCATCAATGACAAAAGGGACTAATGGGAAAAATTGAGAATAATCTCTTATAAGGTACGTACACTACAGGTGAAGTGGTATAGTGTTATTTGAAAGTATGCTTAGATTGGTTGAAATGTATATTGAAAACTCTAGGAAAATCACTAGACTTTTTTTAAGGAAATATAACTGACAAGCTAAGAGAGTAGATAAAATGGAATCATATGAAATGTTTAATTTAAACAAGAGAAGGCAGAAAACAGAGCGGGGGACAAAAAACAAGTGCAATGAATGGAAAACAGTGACAAACATGGAAGATATTAATCCAATTATATCAATAATAACTTCAAATATGAATGCTCTAAATGAACTAATTACATGACAGCGACTGGTAGGGTGGGTAAAAAATAACAAGACCCAATTTTAAATATAAAGATTCAGATAGGTTAACAGGGATAGAGAAAGACAGACTATGTTAATACTAATCAAGATAAAGCAGGAGCAGCTCTATTAACTTTAGACAAAGCTGACTTTAGAGCAAGGATAATTATCAGGGAGAAAAAGGGGCAATTCATAAGGGTAAAGAAGTCAACCTCTAAGAAGACATAACAATCATTAATGTGTATGCACCTGAAAACAGAGAGCCAAATAATGAGATAAAAACTGATAGAAATTAATTGAGAAATAGACAAATCCACCATTATTGTCAGAGATCTCAACATTTCTCTATCTGAAATTGATAGTTAAGGATAATTAAGAGTAATTGATAGTTAATTGATAAAAGTTACTAAGGACATAGTTGACAGGAACAGCTCGATCCATCAACTTGACTTCATTGACATTTGTAGAATATCTCATTCAACAATGGAAGAGTAAGCATTCTCCTCAATCTCACATAGGACATTCACTAGAATAGATGACATTCTGGGCCATGAAACACATGTTAACACATTTAAAAGAATGGAAATCATACAAAATATGACTGGAATTAAACTAGAAATTAGTAATGGAAAAGAAGCTGGAAAATCCACAAATATTTGGAGATTAAGCAAAATACTTTTATATAAAACATGGGTTAAAAAAGAGGGAAATTTAAATTTTTTGAAAATAAGTGAAAAAAGGAAATACAACTCATCAAAATTTGTGAGATGCAAAAAAAAAGCAGTGTGTAGAGAGGAATTTACGGAATTAAGTGTTTATATAGATAAGTCTAAAATCTATATTCTAGGCTTGCATCATAGGAAACAAACAAAAAAAAGAGCAATTTAACCCTAAAGCAAGTAGAAGAAAATATTAAAATTTAGAGCATAAATCAATGAACTGAAAATACGAAAACAGAGATAATTAATAAAGCCAAAAGTTTATTCTTGGAAAAGTTCAATAAAATCGATAAACATATAGCTTGACTAAACAAGAAAAAAGAGGAAACACAAATTACCAAATTAGAAATGAAAGGGGTGTTATGACTACTAATCCATGGACATCAAAAAGGATAATAAAGGAATACTATAAACAACTCTTATGTTCTCAAATTTGATAACTTAAAAAAACATAACATAGACTGATTAATTGAAAGATGCATACTAAAAAATTCACAAAGAAGTAGATATCTGAATAGGCTTATATCTATTCAAAAATGAATAAATAATTAATAACCCCCCAAAAGAGAAAATATCAGGATCATTGGCTTCCCTGGTGAATTCTACAAAACATTTAAGGAAGAAATTATACCATTTCTCCATAAGCACTTCCAGAAAATACAAGCAGAGGGAACAATTATGAGCTCATTCTATGATGTTAGAATTATCCTAATAATAAAACCAGATAAAGATATTACAAGAAAGGAAAACTACAGACTGTATCTCTTAGGAACATACATGCAAACATAGTGAACAAAATACTAGCAAATAGAATTCAATAATGTACCAAAAGAATTGTATACCCCAATTAAGTGGGATTTATTCCAGATATGCAAGGCTGGATCAGCATTTGAAAGTCAATCAGTGAGAGTCACCACCTAAACAGGCTAATGAAGAAAAATGTAGGGATTTTTTCAGAAAACCAGTTGACAAAATCTAACACGTATTTATGATTAAAAAACAAACAAAAAACATTAAAAAGCACACCAAAAAAAACTCCCAGAAAACTAGAAATAGAGAACTTCCAAAACTTGATAAAGAATATTGACAAAAACCCACAGCTAACAGCATACCTAATTGTGAGACACTGGGAGCAAAGCATGGATGTCCCTTCTCACCACTCCTCTTCAACATGTACTGAAAGCCCTAGCAAATGCAATAAGAAAAGATAAAGAAATAAAAGGAATATATATCAGGAGCAGATAATTAAAACTTTGTTTATGGATGGCATGATTGTCTCTGTAAAGAATCCCAAAGAATCAGCAAAAAACCTTGTGCAACTAATAAGCAAGTATAGCAAGGTGACAAGATTCATGGCAATATACAAAAGTTGACTGCATTACTACATACCAGCATGAGCAATTGGGATTTGAAAATTCTAAAAAGTCTTATTTAAAATAGCTTTTCCTAAAATGAATGTCATAAATTAAAAAAAAAATATGTGCATATGATCTACATGAGGGAAACTACAAAACTCTGATCAGACGAAAGTCAGGAAGATTTAAGTGGAGAGATATTATGTATTCATAGATTAGAAGACTCAATGTTATTATGAAGATTATTCTATCCAACTTGATCTGTAGATGCAACACTATCCTAATCAAAATCTCTGTAAGCTATTTTGTAGATATCAACTAATTCCAAAGTTTATATGGAGAAGCCAAAGATCTAGAATAGCCAACATAATGCTGAAGAAGAACCAAGTTGGAGGGCTCACATATCCCAATTTTAAGACATACAATAAATTTACAGTAATCAAAACTGAGTGGCATTGGCAAAAGAGAGACACATAGACCAATGGAACAGAAGGCACTGCCTAGAAATACACTCACAAAAATATAGTAAACAGCTCTTTGGCAAAGAAGCAACGGGATTTCAACGGAGAATGGATAGTCTGTTCAACAAATGATTCTGGAGCAATTGGATGTCCATATGCAACAAAAATTAATCTAGACACATACCTGACACGTTTGACAAAAATTAACTCAAAATGGATCATAGATTTAAATACAAAGCTATCAAATGGTTAGCATGCAGAAGTTTGGAATATGGTATATGCATAGGTTTAAAGTGTTTCTCCTCAAGATATAAATTATCATAAAGAAAGAAAAAAAGGTAACACGACAGTGGAGAAATCCCATAGATACCACCACTACTGAGTGGTCGAGGTTGACATTTCCAGTAATGACTAATAAGACATGTTGACACCATGGTGTGATGCACTGAGAAGGACACAGCACCTTTGAGGTTGTGTAGACAAAAATATTTATCTTCATTCTAATTATGAGAACACTCAGGCAATTCCAAATTGAGGAACCTTCTACAAAATAACGGACCAGTGCTCTTCAAAAGTGTCAAGGTTATGAAAGACAAGGAACGAGTAGGGAACTGTTACAAATACAATGTGATGTCTCTGAACCCTGGGTCAGGAAAAAAAAACCAGATAATTATTGGAAAAAAATAACGAAGGTCTGCAGCTAGATATGGTATTTTGCCAATGTTAATTTCCAGGTTATTGGTAATTATATTATAGTTATTTAAGATGATAACAATAGAGGAGGCTAAGTTAAGGGTATATCAAAATTCTGTACTATTTTTGCAACTTTTTGTAAGCCTAACATTAGTTCACAATAAAAAGTATGAAAAAAAATGATAGTTATCTCTCTCTTGATTTTTCACTTTCACCAGACTAAATATCATCAGTCTCCACAAACATTTCATATATTGTACGGGTTTATTTCTTTTTTCTTCTCCTGCTCAACATCACTTTAAAGTGTCCCATTTGTTCCTATTTCTGCTAAATTGTGTGAAGAGAACAGTTTAAAAGACCAGTTTACAGCGGAGAAACATTCAAAAGGTCAGCTAACAGCAAGGTAATATTGTGTCAAAACATCTCCAAGTCCTTATCCTAAAGAAATAAAAATGTCGTATAAGCTAGCTTGTAAAAACAACCTCTATAAACTGATCAATAAAAACTAGGTAACAAGGTATTCTCATAAGCCACTAACTAGAAGTAGTCACCAAAGGAACAATATGTATACAATAAAAAAAATCTGTTTAGAAGGAAGCAAGGGATAATAAATGAACATGAAATAATCTTGAGAACCGCAGAAAACAGAGATGTCTAACAAATCTTCATTACCTATGTTAATCTTCATTTGGAATGGAGATTTGCTAGGCCTATCTGAGAAAAACAAAGTCCAAAAGAATTTTTGAACTCTAATTTGTGCTGAGTGAAATATGTATGAGCTCTAGCAGGTAGGAAAATATCTCAGTATTTGTATATACCAGGCCCTAAAAATACTCAATTGGCTGGCCAGAACATCCTGTTAGACAAAACTCTCAAACGAGTGGACATTACTAGGAATATCAATCAGTTTGAGTTGAACCTGGTTAGTAGGGTAAAGACCAGAGAAATTTCAGATAGTAGATGGAGAGGGAAATAGAGTGAAAAAAACAATAAAGCCTTGCTCTAAAAACATGCCCACAATCACATGAAATGTGTAACCCAGTATATCAAACCCAACTAAAAATGAAATGTCTAAAACAATAGAAGCAATAAGAGGAAAATAGATCAGAATTAGCTTCAATCGGAAAAACGATTGAACAGACAAAAAATAAATAGAACAATGTCCGAACTCAGGAAAAATAGAAATAAAAGAAAAAGTCACTTTATAAATACAGATTAAAATGAAAATTGACACCAATATACAAATATATGAATGGACACATCAGAAAGTGCTCTAAAGTAACCAGAAGATTTAAAGTAGAAAAGAAATTCAACAGAAATGAGGGAGGCAGAAATTATGACATAATAAATTGAGAAGTTTGGCAAAATCACACCCTGAAAAGCAACGACAGAACTGGACAAAATTGTGAAAAATAGCCATTTTAGCAATCTGGAACTTGATAAAGGAATGCAACAAATTCGAAGCTTCTTTTCTTGCAAGATTACTAAGCCTTGGGTAAAAAGAGTGCAAGTTTGTGGCACTCTTACTTGAGACTCTGTTCTATGCCCTCCTATCAGGATGGAAAACTTTCAGCTTCCCCGCCAAAGGAGGCTTATTTCATTTGGAGCAGAAAGCAACTAAAACACCAATGCCCAGCAGCATCTGAAGTTGATGTGCTAGTTGGGAAGGCAATGAACTGATAAACTAGTTACAGATTTAACAAGTGTAATAAGACTTGATAAATGTGATTGATTTACTCCATCAAGACAGGAAATACAATGAATAATGTGCGTTACATTTCAAAATGTAGACCCACAGTTTTAATGTCACTTACCCTCAAAGCTCAATGGTTGTAACTCGGTCACATGGCTATCCCTGAATGCTTCTAACTCTGAAGCATGTAGTGCAGCAACGTGCTCAGGAATAAAAAGAAACAGGTTAGGTGATTACTGAGCAATTTCTGACACAGTAAGATTGTAATAATGAATTTGAATTCATTTTTGGCGTTTGCATACAACTTTCAAGTCCAACCACTGCCATTTCCCCTCTGCCCCACATCTGGAGCAACTAATAAGAAAGCCCAGGTGCTCTCTGATTTTGCATTGGTAGAGAAGTCAACCGTGCCAGCCCTCACTGGAGCAAGAACATTTATCCCAGCTCTACCCCTTAGCCATCATAAAAGCCAAGCCAGTTTCCTTTCCCCATCTCCAAAGTCAATCTTAGACCAGGTTGAGAGCTTGCCCTGTTCTCCCCCGAAAACCTCATTATATGAGCAGTAAACTTTTCACACAGTCCTGGTGTACTTATGGAACTATCAATCTCAATAAACCAAATTTTAGGTCTATGGGGGGGTACCTTCCACCTCTGAGGTGTTACCACAACAGATGTGAAAATGTTTGCAACCACATACTCAAGAGAACATAACGGGAAGTTGAAAACAACTGAAAAAGAGGTAATGAGGGTATATGTGAAGCTTAAAAAATAGTTGTTTTTCCATTTAATAATGATTATATGTTTGAAAATGTTTTTATATCTCCAAATGTACTTTGCCTGGAAGGAAACTATAGTTAACATAGAGTGTCTCAATTAAAAAAACAGTTGAATCTCTTTCAGGGCTGTCACAGATGCCTAGCAAATAGTGGGCTGTCCGGAAGCAATACGGGTAAAACATCCTCATGCCAACCTTTCACACTTTGTTTATAAATATATTCCTGCTACATTTGGGTTTATTATTTGAAAAAATAATAGCCACAATTGTCAGTATTCGTATGAAATTTGAGTGCCAAGTTTTAACAAGGAAGGCAAGCAACCAATAATGCCAGCAAAGTGGAACACTAATAAACTCTACAGCTGATTATGTTGTTGAAGGAATCAATTTCCCTCTCCTTCAGTTGTTTGAATCTGTCAGCTTATGTAGAAAAATAGCCGAAATTGTTGTGCATATTGGAGTATTTGCTTCTCTTGAATCAAAAGCTTCTTAAACAATTCTTATAATCGTACTTAAATCACTCTTCAATAACATGTGCTGCTTACTTTTCACAGCTTCTGAGCACATAAGATGATTAATTCAAATAAGCCTCCAAGCCAACAAGATTTTTTTTATTAATATGGGATTAAAGTCTGGAAATGATGGTTGCTGTGTGAATTATTTCTATAAATTACTGATTTATATAAAAAATCAGTAGATAGGCTTTAAGGTATATAAGAAAATCTCTTCCTTTTCCTCTTATTCCCTTTTATTCCTCTTCATATTTCATTTCTTTTCTAAATGTGACTTGATATTTACCCTGTACTTTAAAATGTGCATAGCATTTTATAACTTAATGTGTCACTGTGTCTTCTAATATCAAAAATACATGTAGCTTAGAAAAGTTATATAGTCCATCACTCTTAGCCATTGTGTTTACCTGATAGTCAGTTCCTTACCAGTTTATTGAAGACCAAGATATGATTAACTATGAGTCTGATTTCATGACTAAATATCATAAAAATAACTATACAAACAAAAATATGTTTAATTTTTTAACTAAATATTAATTTTTTTACTAATCTCTGAAAGAAATAGAGTAGATTTCAGGTTAAAAATGGAAAATTGTCCCAAATATTTTATTTCTACTCACTCAGATGCCCCCAATGTAATGAGAGAAATGAGTAAGGGAACTGAATTCAAACCCAACTGTTTGTGAAATAAATCAAACCTACAAAAAGTATAGAAAATATAATAAAGTACAAAGACAAGGCGAATAGAAGTCCAGCAGTGTGTAGTTCTCACATAGGCTCACATTCCTGTATCTCTCCAGAGCCCACGAATGCCTTAAATTTGATGTTCATCATTTCCATGCATGACTTCATCCTTTTATTACATATGTATATACAATTACAAATAATATGTTAGATTAATGGCCTAGTTTAAACTTTCTACAAGTGGCACAATGCGGGTTTCTCCTGCTCACAGGTGAATCCTCTTCAAACATTGATTTAAGGACACCAATTTCTTTAATCATGTAGTTCTGCCATCATCGGTATGCAGTGTTGAAGACAATTGTGTTAGTATGAGACAGGTTAAGGAAAGAAGAAGGATCAAGGGAGAGAGTGTGTGTATATTAAGATACTATACTACACCCAAACGGTGGAGTATACTAGGGCTGATTAAACAAGTGAGGCAGATCTATACAGTGATGTGGATTTTCCAGATACAGTGCTAAATGAGAAAGACAAGAACAGTGAACATTGAGTATAGTATGCCAACGTGTGGAAAACTGCCACTGTATATTTAAATCATATATGTATAATTGCCCAACAACATGTAGGATGTATAGTCTAGTTTGAACTTTATACAAATGGCATCATTTTTTTCTGAGGAAGATTCATCCTGAGCTAACATCTGTTACCAATCTTTCTCTTTTTTGTATGTGAGTCACCACATCAGCATGACCGCCAATGAGTGGTATAGGTCTGCACCTGGCAACTAAATCGGGGCCACCAAAGCAGAGCACAATGAACTTAACCACTAGGCCACTGGGCTGGCCCTTCTGTATTCTTTTAAAACATTTTTATTTGGTCAAAATTATATTTGTGACATTTATCAATGTAGATATTGGAATGTCAGTGCATCTATTTTTATTGCAGTATAGTATTTCATTTGCAGAAATACACAGCTGGCCCTCCAAATCTGTATGTTCCACATCTGTGGAGCCAACCAATCGCAGATCAAAAGGGCTGTGATGGTCACATACATACTGAACATGTACAGACTTTTTGTCTTGTCCTTATTCCCTAAACAATACAGTATAACTATTTACATAGTATTTATATTGTATTAGGTATTATAAAAAATCTACAGAAAATTTAATGTATATGGGAGGATGTGCGTGGATTATGAGCAAATACTATGCAATTTTATATTAGGGACTTGAGCATCTGTGGATGTTGGTCTCTGTGGGGGTCTTGGAACCAATCCTCTGTGGTTACCAAGAGATGACTGTACCATTGTTTATTTATCCATTCTCTTATCAGTGGACTTTTTTTTTGGTTTGTGAATTTTTTTGTTCACTGTTGTAATGAGTATCCTTTACATGTTTCCTCATGCATTTGTGAGTTTCTCATATAGAAATGACATGAAATTGCTGAGTATGTGCATCGTAAACTTTGCTGGATATATTCAAATTACTCTCCATCATAGCTGTATAAATGTTCATGTAGAAGAGCTCACCTAGGCCACATAATTAACATTGCATCTCATTGAAATTTTATTTTTATTTCTTTCATTGCTAGTCAGATTAACATTCATATGTTTATAATACACCAGGATATCCTGTTCTGTTAATTGTCTTTAGGAGTTTTAACTCTTTTTTTTTTTGTGAGGAAGACCAGCCCTAAGCTAACATCCGTCGCCAATCCTCCTCTTTTTGCTGAGGAAGACTGGCCCTGGGCTAACATCTGTGCCCGTCTTGCCTCTACTTTATATGGGACGCCACCACAGCGTGGCTGACAGGCAGTGCGTCCGCGGGCTCCCGGGATCCAAACTCGCTAACCCTGGGCTGCCAAGCGCAAACTAAACCGCTGCGCCACCGGGCCGGCCCCTAGGAGTTTTAACTCTTAATTACTAGGTTTCAATAGTTGATGGAATGAGAAATAATATTTTCTAATGTTACAATACACATCATTTCAAGGCCAAAAGGAGGAGAATGGTGGCACTGTCAGCCAAATTTTTATTTACTATTTCAAAAGTTAATAAATATTCTCTTACATTAATAAAGGATCTGGAAGTATTAATGTGTTATTTAAAGAAATGAAAACTTACAAGTTAAAAGAATTTGCCTCTTGAGAGTAGGAGTAGCAATTGGCAAAGGAAGTTTCCTTTAATAAGTACACATACACAAAAATATATATGTACACACATACACTCACTCACAATATTTCCATAAGAATACATAAGAGAGGGACAATTTCAACCAGCACTGGATCTGGAAAGAGGAAATCTGAGGGAGTGGGTAAGAAGAATGCTTGTTTTTCACTGTATACCATTGTTTTCCTTTTGATTTTTCTCCTTGTGGATATACTACCCATTAAAAAATAAATAAAGTATAATTGAAAAAATCAAGTCTACCAAGCTGTAATCAAGTATGTCTTAAGTATCCCTGGAGGGTAGTAGCTGTTAAAATAGATTTAACAAAATCTTTAGAGCAGAGAGGAAAAAAAGGAAGTGATGCATAATACATGTTTAAGGAGTTATGAATTCCTGTATGTTGAGAATGCAGGGAGGTGGTAACTTGATCTGTCACAAAAGACATCCATAATGGTAATAGGTTTACAAAAGTCCTCAGATATTTTTTGGAGAATGTACTTTATATTTCTTGCATTGCCAATGATGTCTTAAGCGAAACAGCCTATTTATCAACTTCAAAATCCTATTTTAGAGATTATAAAGTTTGAGGTCATTCGTCTTTCTTAACATAGACTCTCCACTTATTTTATAGAACATGGTGACGTTGGCAATTGAAGAAATACTACTAGTTTTTTTATGTGTATTTTACATTTCGTATTCATATCAGGAAGATCTAATTGTAGGATTTCATCTCCTTTCTTTCTTCCCTTCTGTCACCCTATGATTTCCAATCCTTCCTCAAATTTGCATACATTGACATTTTCAACATTTCAAGCATTAGACAGTTTTATTTTGCTAACCTGGAATATGAAAGCATCTAGCAATTATGTCTCATTGATATTCAATCCTAGTAAGTGTACTTCTCAAATAAGGGCTAGCATTTATTATTTTCTGAACTGTCTCCTGATTGCTTTGTTGTGGTACATCCTTAATTTCCATATCAATTTTTAATACCTATATCTTTTACAAAGTTGTGAAGTATTATGATACTGTGGGAACCATTTTTATGGCTTCCATATAATAGATGCAGAAATAAAATTACCGGATTTTTCTGACTTTCATATTGAATTCATTTTAGAAGGAAGGCCACAATGAGATATTTTTGAAATTGTGATTAATAATAAACTAAATATATCTGCCAGATATTTGACATGTGTTTTATAAGTTACTGATTGGTGCTTTAAAAATTATCCAAATTTAGCAGCGTCAAACAACACCCATTTATTATCTCACAGTTTCTACAGATCAGAAGTCTGGGAAGAGGTAAGTGTCTCCCAGGGCTGAAATCAAGTTGTCTGCCAGGATGCCATCTCATCTGGAGACTTCACTAGGGAAGACTCTGTTTGAAGGCTCATTCAAGATCTTGGAGGAATTCATTTTCTTGAGGTTGTATAAATGAAGTCCCCATTTTCTTGCCGCCTGTCGGCTGAAGACCTCTCTCAGCTGCTAGAAACCACCTTTAGGTCTTCACCACATGGCTCCTTCCTCTCACAATATGGCAACTTGCTTTTTAAAGGCCATCAAGAAGAGTATCTGCTGTTATTTCCAATATCTTTTAAGGGCTCAACTGATTAGGTCAGGCTCACTCATGTGATCAAAGAGACATGATGAACACATATCAGCTGCAAAATCCCTTCACCTTTGCTATCTAAGGTCACTTATTCATGGAAATTTTATACCTTCATATTGGTAGGCCCCATCCATACTTAAGGAGACAGGATTATATAAGGAGTGTGTACCAGGGGGCAGAAATCCCTCTGACCATTTTAGAATTCTGCCTGAGTGCCTTATTTTGTTGTTACTACGTGAAATGTGAATTACCTTGTTTTTTGTGTATTCAAGTGTTAAAAAGGCTCAGCACACATTTATATGTCAGATACTATCCAGAATCTAGAGTAACTATAATCTCAGCCCTCAAAGCATTATGATGTTTTTATTCCAAGGCCGTCTCGTGGATGCCACTGAAATGAAAGAATTGCATGCCTGGATAAATTCCTGCACAATGCTTACCTCAGTCCAGTGCTTAGCAGAGTCTGTTGGAACTTGGATACCTGTGCTGGGAATTGTTGCTGCCTAAACTAGAATACTGAATCTGTTTTTGATGATACTCCTCGCCTAGGCAAAATGCCTAAAGTGTTTACCTGTTTGTTTTCAAGTCCTCTTATCTTTTAAATTAAGTCCTGATTCCTGCTTGTTGTGGATCCAAGTGTACGTGATATTTTGACTGTAATATCATATTTTAATATTTTACTCCTGCCTAGACATCTTAGTTTTCTGTGATCTACACTTGCAATAAAAGTAAACCTCGGGCGTGGTTGACTTACCTAGTCTGGATCTTAAATTCCTATTCAATCCTTAAAAAAATATTGTCCAGTCTTTTGAACACAGATTCTTACCTGACGTGAGTATATGACTTCTTGCCCTACCTTCCCTCCCCGCTCCAAAAAAGGATTTTGGTGAATTTCTGTTGTGGGATAGGTAAAACATAAAAGTCAATGTGTTCTTTCCAATCTGTCTTTTTTCCCCTTTCTTCTTCAGAGTTTGAATCAGGGTCTTGTTCTTTTCACTATAATTCAGTTCTTTTAAAACAGAAATATTCTGCTTCTCAGCTGAGCATATTCTTGGATCCATTCTTTCACTTTTCCCTCTCACTTTGTTTTCTGGATTTATCAGCGGGAGACAAGAGGTCAGGCCTTACACTCTAATCCGGGGACAGTTGAAGAAAATGAAAAACATAGAAGTCTTTAACTAGTTATTTTGATACAATTACGTGTGATTCTGCTCTTAACTGGACTTGAGTATACTTAGTATACTCCCAGATCAGTGGATTTAAATTTTGGGCGGGGGGCGGAAATCTCCTTTTAGTCAAATATAAAATTTATTTTCCCTTTCAAATAGTTACAAATATTTTTTAATGATTCTGCATATTGACGTCTCCAAAGATTCTTTTACTTTATCTTTTTTCCTAATAAACTTAATATTCTTTTCCTTTTCTGTCCTGTCCATTTCCTTTTATTTTTTCTCTTTACTACTTCTTTCTTCATGCATTTTTTTCTTTTTTTTTGCTTTCAGGAAGAAAAAAGAATTGGATACGCTTACAATTCCTCTTTCCATCTCAAATATCTCAGGCCCCTTCAGTTGTATGACTTGAGAAATTTGATTCATGAAAAAAGAAATGAAACAACAAATAAGATGCTTAGGAGCACATAGTCAAGGTTTCAGTGTTTACTATTATTGTTATGAGCAAAGGTATAAGATTTGTGTATTTTGACATCTTTCATAATAAAGATATTTTATAACCTACTCTTTCTTTTAGAAAATTTCTTACTTGAATTTGGATGAAAATATTAATATTATTTAATTAATAAGAAAAGTTTTACCTAAAAATAACAAGTATATGTGCCATATCACTGTAAGGAATAGACCAATAGGGGAAGGGGAAGGGGAACAATATTTCTCAAATTGAAATTTTGGCTATTTTGATTTTGAGATTATACAAGCAATGATGCACTTAAAAAGGTAAATACATGGGGTAGGTCTGCAGGTAAAACCTGTTCTTATCATGTTATCAAAGAGAAAATAATTGATACTTGAAATCAATAGTGTTAAAGTAGATTAAGTACCAATGGACAAATTAAATATAATAAGAGCTGAGGACATCATATAATCACCTTGAATCAACTCACTTAGCCTGAGTGTCCAAGTTGATAGATGAAGTTGTCACAACACATCACAATTTTAATACATGATGTATTTTTTAATTGGAAACCATAGACAAGTCACTTAACCTCTCTAAATAGAAGCTTTCTCAATTGGAAATTGATCACACTTGCATCAAACGTTTATTGGGTTGGGACTTTGTGTACATGGCTACGCAAATTGAGGGTACTTTATATATATATTTGGATGTGACCATGTCAATAAAGGAAGGCACAATATACTGAATTAACCATATCTATATAATTTTTTATATTTTCATTATATATAATTACATTGTTTTATATATTTTGCAACTGTTCTTTTCATAACCAACTAAAGTACAGCACGTTTGCCTAAATGAATGTAAACCAGAATGAAATTACAGGTCATTGGATTAATTTTTTTAATTTAAATAGAACTGGTAGAGAAGTGATTAAAAGTGGATTTATAATGAAATATTAGACAACCCACAACTGTGGGTTGCACAGTATGAAACAATTTCAACATAGTGAAACAGTATGTATATTGTGGATATGGCAATATTTGTATTTTTTAGAGTTCCTCTAAGGAAATGAATCACAAAGTTTTAAAAATTAAATCAATTAGATCTGGAATACTCAGAGTAGGGTACCAATCTCCGTGGCAGATGGGTGGATACTGAGTGCTCACAATTGCCCATTTGTTACCCTCTGCTTTGTCTTGACCAAACTTTAGTCAGGCTTTTCTCCTTCCTACTGGCCCCTGAATTCTACTTGCCTCCAAGGCTAAGCAAGAACTAAAAAGTAGAAGGGACTCCCTTATCAGCTAATCCTGAGAATAGGCTGGCTATATCGACACTCTTCTTGTCATTCCCTGCTGATCAAGTCCCCTCATTTACTCAGCTTCCCCATACTTACCTATTTCTTCCTATAAATGAAATGCTTCTTTCTATTTGATTTTGAGACCCTTGTTGTTCTTAACTTTGGATCATTCTCACTATTGCAATAGTCTTTCTATTTAATATCTCCCTACCTAAGTCCAGATTTGTTTTTATTTGGCAGTGGATATTTTATTAAACACAATTAAGGTAACAAGTCCCGGAAAAGTAGTAAAGATAACCCTGTTAAACAGTTTTAGACAAAATGGATTCTGAAAAGTCATATACTGAACATTCTCATTGTAGAGTCTAAGAATCTCATTTTAGAGAAACCAACTGAGTTTAGTAATTTGCCTAAACTGACTAAACTAGTAGCATAATTGAGGTAACTCTCCTAATACTCAATTTAGTTCACCTATTACCAATACAAGCAAAACTCAAATTTGCCTAGGATTAACCTCACCAATTATTCATTTACTTAAAGTTATTTCTAAAATGTGGTTATTTATCATTTTATTTTGTTTTGCTCACCCATATTTTCCATATAAAGTATTTACTATTCAGGATAAATTGTGTGAATGGTAAAAGAAGCAAAAGTATATACGTATATCTATATATCCATATATATTTACATGTATGTGCATACATATGTATCTACCATCTATCAATATCAAGAGAGAAAAACAAACACAGACTACATCCTACATTCAGACCCAAAATCCTCATCTAAAAATCTGAAAACAAAAAAACTTCTGACCCCAAAAATTGTTTTTATTACTGATTTGTTACAGAGTTTGATTTGACTTAAACTTTATGTACTTCTATTCCACATATTGTGAATATTCACACAATTCCTTGAAGAAACATACGTTTCATGGAAGGGTACCATCCTAAACCCTGAAAGTGGAATTACACAATGTAAGATACATATATACCTATTACTTTCATTTCTAAAATCCCAAACCATTCTGAATTATAAACTACATCTACATCTCATGGTCTAGGATTACGCTATGTAGACCCACATATATAGTGTTACACGCACGTACATAAACCTATGTTTATTGAGTTTCTTTTTAAAGGAGATAGAATGCAGTGAGAGTACTAATTGTTTCTAACAACCATTCATGAAATTGCTTCACTAAATAGTGGAAACAGTTTGTAGTTTGAAACAATGTTTATATTTGTAAAGCTCTTAGAATAAAATACCTATACAAGAACTGAATGCCTGGAATTTTCTTTTTTCATGTGAAAAATTATGATAGATTTTCATAGTAGTTAATGCGCTCTCAAAATATAAAGATAAAAATCAAAGAAGCAATTCACCACAAAACTTGTTTGATACTTTCACCTTTTTTCTTTTAATTTGTATAAACATTTAAAATATTTTCATGTTCCACATTATTTTTTTAATGTTTCTTTTGTTACTGTAGTTAATTGTTAAACATTATTTCTTGGTTTTGTCTTTCACTTCTTTTGAGAAATAGAACATGTTTCCACAGATCCATGTTCCTCAATAACATTCTTCTTATATTTTCTTTACTTACTGATATAATAATACTGATAAAATGATTTGGAAAAAGTTCTTCTATATCTGTTCTCTTGTAAAATCTGTGGTCCCATAAAATCCCTAACAGTTCACTCGTGAATTATATGTAGCTCCTCATCCAATCACAGACACAGGCGACCAAATACACACAGGTCTGTCTCATCCAGAATCTCTTGTTTTCCCCAAGTGTGTCAGAGAACAGAACTGAACATGTAACTTTTTCCAGAAGGATGATCCCAAAGACAGAACTTGCCCATTCCTATTTCCCATGCCAATGTTCTTTTACAAGATATACTTACCTTCTAAGTAAGTTTATTCCATCAAGAGGTGGACATCTATGTCACTTCCCCTTGAATCTGGGCATACTTGTGACTATTGTATGACCAAAAGCACTTTACATGGCTTTTGAGACTAGGAGGTAAAAGCCCATGCAGCTTCCACCTGGTTATCTTTGGTCATTCACTCTGGAAAGTCCACACACCCTGTGACTACCATGCTGGAGAGGCTATGTATTAGTGCTCCAGTCAACAGCACCAGCTGAATTTGCAGCCAACAGGAAGCATCATCAGCCAGCCATGTGAGCAAGCAATTATGCTCAGCCTACTCAAGTCTCCAGATTATTTTAGCCCCAGCTGACATCTAACTGAAATAACATGAGACATTCTAGGTGAGAGCTGTCCACTAGTGCCTGCCCAAATTCCTCAGCCACAAGAGCCCAAGAGCTTAATAGAATGGTCACTGCTTTACACCACTAAATTGAGATGGTATAGGATTCAGTCACAGCAATTTAGAAAAATATTTTAATACTAATAGTTTTTATAATGATACCATTTAATAATAAGGTTCATTATGCTCTTTAATTCAAGGAAAATCACAAATATGCATGATAATGAAAATATATGTGTGTGGTGTGGCAAGCAATTTTTATGTATCAAAATTTTCAGTGTAATAATTTTACAAGACATTTTTTTAAATTGCTAACATTTATTGAATTATCCTATTACCCCAGTACTTGATTAATCACTTTTTATTAATTTCCTTATTTGATATTTGCAAGAAACATGAATTAAGATTTATTTAACTGATGCAGAAATGGATATTTGAGAGGATAAACATCTTTTCAATGTTAGCATACCTGGCAAGTCACAGTTCTAGAAAATCTTAAAAACCTTTAGTTTTCAAACTATAGTGTATTCAGAAAAGAAAGTCATCATGGCTTAATGTTGCAGTGGATATAGTGTATTAGATGTTTTACAAAATTCCATAGCTTCCGCCTCTAGTACATTCTTTTTTTTTTTTTTTTTTTTTTTTTTTTTGTGGGGAAGACCAGCCCTGAGCTAACATCCGTCGCCAATCTTCCCCTTTTTGCTGAGGAAGACTGGCCCTGGGCTAACATCGTGCCCATCTTCCTCCAGTTTATATGGGACGCCGCCACGGCATGGCTGACAGGCAGTGCGTCGGCGGGCGCCCGGGATCCGAACCGGCGAACCCCGGGCTGCCAAGCGCGGACTAAACCGCTGCGCCACCGGGCCGGCCCCTCTAGTACATTCTTTTATTTTCTGCTCCTACTTCTCATTAGAGTATATGTTTTATATTTTCTCCAAAAAGTATGCTTGCTTTATGTGCTTGTTTATTTTATACAAATGAATGGCTTTTGAATTTTGTGCTGAACAGGTGGCATTAGCCAATCAGTTATGGTTTGGGATATTAAAGATGTCCAGCTGTCAGACAGTGGGAGAACTATGAAAATGTTGCCTGTGGTAAGATTACATATTTATCTTTGCTGCATATTTAGAAACCAGGGGTTATTTAAATAATTTGTGTTCTGTGAACCTTGACAAATGTGGCAATGTAGTGTGACTCACACACTCAAGGGTACATTTAAGGACCTTTGCAAAATGAAATTTATATCCTATTTTGAATACAATTTTCTTAGTATATATAGTTTTGAAAAAAAATAAATGGTAGGTAACTTGGTGGCATGAATACAACAAACATTTTAGATTTAGAATGTGTTAATTGTGAAAGGACATTCTTTGTTATAAACATCCTAAAAGAACACTATTGCTGGTAAGAATATTTCTATTTGTAAATCCATTTGTGTAGTTGCAAATCACCGTAATATTTTCTTTACTGATTAGTTTGAAAAATAAACTTCTTAGAAAGTGGGTTGACTGTTTTAAAATGTCATAAAATCAATTTTACTTTGAGGTAGGTTGTGATTTTTAAAATTTTCATTGTACTTGGTTTCTAGACAGCAAAATCTAAAATCAAAATATTTTGTGCTGAAGAGTTTTTTGAAAACAGGTTCTCTTCTAAGCACAATAGTAAAATGCAACAGGAAACATTTAATGCATATTCTAAAGACATAAATACTTGCAACAATTGTCTCATCGCCATTTTCTCTGGGGTTGCATACAATTCCTAGAGGCTGATGCATTAACAAATCATAGGTTATTAACTACATTTCATCTAACCTATCATTGCTTTTGGTAACAGCTCATTGATTCCTCACTACAGCAAAGATTGCTTGTATGAAAAGCTTTTTCTTTCTGATTTTCATGGTGCTCTCATTCACATGGGCAAGCATTCTGCTATTCCAATTCCATGCTACAGTGAGTGAAAATCTGTGGTCATTTTACGCTTTCTATAGATGTGTTATACACTTATTTCTTTTGGGGGAACCTGATACTTCTCTAGAATGCTCTTAGAGGAAGACAGCACACATTCTCACCTGCTTTTAAATATCACAAAATGGGAATTCTGTAACCTACCAGTAGATCACCAATGCCCAAGCTCTCACAGAATCTCCTCCAATTCCAAGCAACCTATAATTTTGGATGATTTTTTCTATTATAGGTTAACTTCTTTTCTATATAACACAATTAACAATTGTAATTTCTAATTAAACATACAATACTATTTACAACTAAATGGTGAGACATGACAATTAAATGTAATGTTTTATTCTACACGGGAACCTGGAAGAGAAAAAGAACAACAGATAAAAACTCAGGAAACCTAAGTACACTATGGAGTTTACTTAGTAATAGGGCATTGACATTTGTTCACTAATTGTAACAAATATACTAATGTAAGATGTTAATAATAGAGGAAACTGAGTGTGGGGTATATGGGAACTCTCTATACTATCTTCTCAATTTTTCCATAAATCTAAACTGTTTCAAAAAATGAAGTATATAAAAAAAGTAATTACCCAAAGGAAAATATACTAGGGTAATTCAAAAACATTTTTATTATAGCATTATCACAAAAATGCCAATGAATTTTCTATATAATCAAATTATCTATGCATAGTTTATATATATTAAGATTTAATAATGTCATATAAATGAAACTTTTGGGAAATAAATATCTGCGGATAATTTCTTTCAAATTATTTATTTATTTACAAACAACTTCCCTTATACATTCCAGACCTGCCCACAATAAACTTCTGTAGATATGAAGGAAGAAATTCTGACACTCTGTTTTGAATACAGTTAAGGGGAAATTGCCCCAGGATTGTCACAAAAATAATTTTAAGACCAGTAATGCTGATTTTAAGTTTGAAAGAATTATGGAGTAGAACAATAATTACTTATGTACCATAAACTCCTTTAGAGTACTGAAATGGAGAGTGGCATAAGAAGTGAGTTTATAATTTGGGCACCTACAATTCTAACAAAACTTAATCTGTGAATTCAAAGACAATAGTAACTAGAGTATATTTCTATGAGCCATAAGAAAGACTACAGTCAACTATATTCACCTATCAGTATTATTGTACATACAAATGTTTGGTGTGATTATTTGTTGCTTTAGCAGGAAAAGGAAGGAAAAAAGAAAAGAAGGAAAGAAAGAAACAGCCTTATACTGCTTCCAAGTCAACATACTCACCCATCCTTTATCCCAGGCTGGAAATGTCATCTGGCCTGGTATACATTCTCCAGATATGTTTTGGGTTGAGTAAATTTTAAATATGTGTTAGGCATGGTCTAACAATTATGATCAATTGAAGGAAGATACACTCTCAGATGGTCACAGCAAGTTGATGTGGTAGAGCCAATACTGGAAGTAGATACTTTATAGAAGTATCACTCAAAACCAAATGATTATACTAGAAGGGAAATACTTTGCTCTATAAAACCTTAACTCCATCCCTGGATCATGGTAGATAACCTATTTCCAGGAAAACTATCCCAATTAAACTTGGCAGATGGAAAAGCAAACAAACACATCAAGCATACTGTATTTCAGTTTCTCTTACTTCAAGTCTTAAAAATACCCCATTAATTTCTATATTATTTAGAGCAAACAGAACTAATAAATTGGTATCTAAACTAGCTTTTATGTGTTAATCAAATTTTAGAGACATTATGAAGTTTGCTCTGCTGGATAAAGTAACTTTACTTAAAATTCTTCTTTACTGAAAAATAAAAATTTTTTGGACAGGTTTTAAAAATTCAGTTCAGTGGACAGAAATAACTGCTGACTATCCAAAGTTAATATGTCAACAAATATAGGACAAACAGAAATAATTTTTTTAGTGTTTTAAACTACTGGGATTTTTAAAAATTATTTTATTGAGGTCATATTGACTTATAACTGTGTAAGTTTCAGGTATACATTAATATATTTCCATTTCTGTATAGGCTACATTGTGTTTACCACCAGCAGTCTAGTTTTTATCCATCACTATACATATGTGACCCTTTTGGCCTCTCCCTGCCCCTTTCCCCTCTGGCAAACACCAATCTGTTCTCCTTATCAATGGGCAGAGGATATGAACAGGCATTTTTCCAAGGAAGATATACAGATGGCCAAGAGACACATGAACAGATGTTCAATATCACTAATTATTAGGGAAATGCAAGTCAAAACTACAATGAGATATCACCTCGTACCTGTCAGAATGGCTATAGTTAATAAGACAAGACATATCAAGTGTCAGAGAGGATGCAGAGAAAAGGGAATTCTCATATACTGCTGGTGGGAATGCAAACTGGTGCAGCCACTATGGAAACCAGTATGGAGATTTCTCAAAAAATTAAGAATATAAATGCCATATAATCCAGGTATTCTGCTTCTGTGTATTTATCCAAAGAATATGAAAACAGTAATTCAAAAAGATATATCCACACCCATGTTCATGGCAACATTATTCACAATAGCCAAGATGTGGAAGCAACCTAAGTGCCCATCAACTGATAAATGGATAAAGAAAATGTGGTGTGTGTGCGTGTGTGTATACACAATGGAATTCTACTCAGTCATAAAAAAGACAAATTATGCCATTTTCGGCAACATGGATGGACCTTGAGGGCATGATGCTGAGGAAAATAAGTCAGATAAAGACAAATACCATATGATTTCACTCATAAGTGGAAGATAAATGGAAATTATTTTAATGGGTAAATAGCTTTGTACATGGTAGGTTGTGATGAGAAAACAGCCATTCTGAGTTGCTGCCCAGACATTTTACAATATGAAAACCCTGGCCACACCCAGAGTCTGGACATTTAGATAAGGACTTGAGCTAAGGATTCCCATCACAAGCTCCCACTTTGCTTTTCCTGGGGCACCTTTTAAAATAACCACTGAGTAGAGCCCATGAAAATTTACTGACTGCCGCCTCTACAACCTTATAGGGAACAGGTGCTTGCTACCCTGAGCTCTATCTCCTGCTCTGTAGTAACCTGGGACAAAGGACTGCCCTTCTCCCTAGCTCATTACCCCCCAACTCCCACCATTTCTGGGATCTGTAAGTAATAAATCTTGTGACTTTACTTCCTTTGTGTGAGTGTACTTCTCCAAAGTGTGTCTTCAGTCAAAATGACCCCCGGGGTTTTCACTTCCCCAGAGTGGGAACTTGGATGCTGAAGGAGCTACCTGCCAATCCTGTGTGGGGGGCTTGTGCCTCCTCTTTCAGCAAGTCATAATCTGCATATTCTTAATTTAATATACTAGCTACAGGCCTCCCAATACGTATGTGATTTTTATGGTATATGATAAAACAAATACTTTATTGTCCCATTCAATTTCATTTAAAATCAACTAATATCTCTGAATCAACAGGCAAAGAAGGGAATTACTATGCTGGCTAGGGTGATTGATTCTGACTCTCAAGAGGAAATTGGACTACTACTCCACAATATTGGTAAGGAAGAGTATGTCCAGAATACGGGAAATCTCATAAGGTGTCTCTTAGTATTACAATATTCTGTAATTAATGTCAATGGAAAACTACAACCACCCAATCCAGGCAGGACTACTAATGGCTCAGACCCTGCAGGAATTAATGTTTGGGTCACCCTGCTGGGTAAAGAATCACAACCAGTCAAGCTGCTTTCTGAAGGCAAAGGGAATCCAGAATGGATAGTAGATGAAGATAGTTATGAATACCAGCTGCAACTATGTCACTAGTTACAGAAATGAGTTCTGTAATTGTCATGAGTATTTCCTCCTTAGTTGTTATTAATACATTTATATATATGTAACTTTGTTTTCTTTCTTTAACATAAGACTCATTGACTTTATATCACAGTATTTAAGTAATGTTAATTTTACATCATAGTATTTAAGTTATGGGATATCAAGGAGAAGAGTAAACATCACTTAGGGAAATACCTCCTCTTGGGGGGAAGAGATTAGTGATTTTTGGTTGTACACAGAATAGTTGTATCATTTTAGGCAGAATTCTGATCTTGCTATTGTCTCTTTTTGGAAATTAAGTATGGCTTAAGGAGATGCATATAGGTGCCACATTGACAAAGCATGGAGTTGTCATGGCTAATTTTATGTGTCAACTTGACTGGGTCACAAAGTGCTAGATATTTGGTTAAACATCATTTCTGGGAGTATCTGGGAGAGTGTTTCTAGATGAGATTAGTATTTGGATTGATAGAACTGAGTAAAGCAGATTGCTGCCCCCAATGTGGGTGTACATCAACCAAGCTGTGAAAGCTTGAATAGAACAAAAAAGTGGAGAAAGGAAGAATTCCCTCACTCTGCCTGACTGAGCTGGCCATCGGTCTTCTCCTGTCCTCACATTGGACTTACACCATTAATTCTCCTACTTCTCAGGCCTTTGGATTCAGACTATGAGTATATAACCAACTTTCCCAATTCCTTTTAATAAATCGATTGATTCTGTTTTTCCAGAGAATCTTGACTAACACAAGGTATTGTCATCAAAAACATTATAACTTTTTGCAAAATCTTACATATTTACATAGTATGTTCAGATCAAAAGGGAAAACAGAAGTACTATGTTATAAATCATCTCTTTTCATTTACTTTTTTTTATGAGACACTTCTAAGTGTTTCATAAGAGATTAGTAATGTACTTTCCAACTCTTTCCAGTCAAGTTCTGTTCATCTGTTTCTTTTGGAATTTTTACTTATTTACCATAACAGTTATGATACTAAGAAACATTCTCTGATGCAGAAATGATTCGGCCATTAAGATGTATCAGTTTCTTCTTATTTGTTCTTTAAAACTATGGACATCACTCTCCATATTTAGAAAAGCAAATATCAGATGGAATGCAATTTAGAGTGAGAATCTGGTGTTTTTATTGAAAATGCGATCTCTTTGTGTCAGTAAAATAATTTACATATTTAAATTTTTTTTCATAATATCTTCCTGTAAAAATCTAAGTGAAACGTGCTATAAAAAGAAACAGGAGCTTGGCAGTGTGGAGCTTATACCACTTAATTTAGACCAGCAGATTTATCACTAGCCTGAGAGGTTTTGAAATTGGCTTATTCATCAGCTTTATTTTCTGTCAGATTGAAATCATTATCTTCTTTTTTTTCTCTGATAGTACTTCCAAAAGAGTATTGGCTATCTTAGCTATTAAGTATACAGAAAATTTCCCACTCTCTAACTAACTAGAAGATTTTTAAAGAATATGGATTCCTTGGGAAACAGCATTACACACAGGACATTATAAAATTTCTTTATACACTCTATGTTTAAGATCTTTTCAGTTTGTCATTTTATAGGCAGGTAGGGACTTTGTTGATTTTTCTCACTTATATTGTGCAATATACTACATTTGCAGGTATTGTAGTCATAACATAAAAGCAGAGAGGATTAATATTTACATTTCTAAACAAGGTTCTAGTACTAAAACATCAGAACTCTGATTAACTTAATCAAAAGGGAATTTTTGGAAATCATGAATAAAATAGACTTGGGGAGCTCAACTGGGCAAGAAGCAAAGAATGAAAGTTGCAGCCAAAATTTTGATGCCAAAATGGTCTGGTTAGAATATGGTGGCTGATGATGTGACTACTGAACACAGTCCTTCCCTAGCACCGAGTCCTGGATACCCACTGTGCACTTCAAGACTGTCACTCCAGAATGCTCATGTGCATCATAATGTGACCGAGTCAATTTGCCAATACTTAATGTTACAGTTAATTTTTTTAAATGTCTCTACTAGACAAAAAAGACAATGAGGATAATCCTTGCTCTGAGTCCTATTCAAAGCCTACCAAGAATTGAGATCACTCAGAAAATGTTTAAAAGCAAAAAGTGTCTTATTGCTGCACACAGTGCTTCTAGAATCCAGAGAGGTTTGCTAAATGAGTGTAAGGACTTAATGTATAAAAATGTACCGGACTTCCTGTCACATTTATTTGGCATCTAACATTTAATTCAAAACACTAGCAATACTATATGATTAAATGAAATATTGAACCAGTGGATATGGAAAAGGGATTGTATGCAATTAACTATTTTATTTCCCTTTATTTAGGAACTTTATTGATGTGTAAGAGTTTATCTACACATAACATTATAAAACTATAAATTATAGAAGATTGTTAATTCATATACACTGATCATTAGTCATAACAGATTTCTGAAAATATCCTTAAAGTGTGATGGTTAGTTTTATATGTCAACTTGTCTAGGTTTTATTATTTATTTAGTCAATCGAATCTAAGTAGTGCTGTGAAGGTATTTTGTAGATGTGGTTAACATCTACCATCAGTGGATTTTAAGTAAAGATTTTCTTCGATAATGTGAGTGGACCTCATCCAATTAGTTGAAAAGTCTTAAGAGTAAAACCTGAGGTTTTTATGGAGAACTTAACTGAATCCCAACTGATACACAAAGGTAATTTTATATTTTGTTTTATGTTTTCTTCTGTTTCTTACTTTCTTTTGTAATACATACTTTGAAAATATGTTTATAACAAAAATGAAGAAAGTGAAATTCTTCAATTCAGAAATATCATTAATTTTTCCCAATAAATTTTCAGTATCTTAAATGTCTATTACTAGAGATTACAGTTGTGCATTTCTTGTATAAAAACTATTCTAGCTGTTTTGACTTCTCTTCTGTGTTACATTAAATCTAATTGAGATTTCTGTGTACAACTACAAGAGTTTTCCAGAATGTATTCAGTAAACAATGACATGTTTTTGCAGGCCTCTTCTGTTCATCTTTATTTTCCTGTGTTTGTGATTTATTTTTAGCCAATGTACAATAATTGTTTCCCAGATATATAAGGAGATTTTTGAGAATGCATACAATTATTTTAATGACCCTGATGTCTCTAGAAAGTAACGTTATATAAGTAAAATATATTTACTGTCTTGAAAGGTTCCTCTTATAATAGAATTTCCACATAAATGTAACTCAATTTTACAAATTGGCATTTTTGGTTAGTAATTAATTAAGAATCTCTCCTCTCTAGTTGGTAAAAATGTATCAATTCTGTTTTTGTTGTTATGATGGAAGCTCCATCTTCCTCAGCCATGGTCATTAATCCAAAAACTTCCTCTTGTGAGTTTCCACTTAAAATTTCCATTTTTCTTTAATCTATTATATCTAGCAAATCCCTGCAGAATGTGCCGCTTCTTGAAGGAGAGGCATATTAATCTATTACTCTTTAAGATATGTTATTTTTTTTACAAATAAGGGCAGTATACTGCAGTGGTTATGAGCAAGTGTTCCAGAGTTAGAACTAACTTAGTGTTCAGGTTATTACCTACTCATTCTAAGTTTTTGAGAAATTTAATTAGGCTCTAACTAAGCCTTGATTACCTAAAGTGTAATAGTGATAATAAGAATCTGTATTACCCAGGCTAAATAGGCACTCTAAGGACTGGCCAGGGTGAACTTCCTGCCAGGTTAATATCACCAAACTTTAAGATGTATTCACACAATACATTAGTTGAAGGCATCTCAAAATAAATGTCCAAATAAATACTTTCAGGAAATCTTTCCATGCCATCGTATGACTCATTTATCTCCCAAATGTGAGAAGTGATGAAGCTAAAGAGTTGAGGATGCTGAGGTACCTTTACTGAACAACAAAGTTGTTTGCTGGTAATTTCTGAAAAGTCCATCTATTTACACTTTCTTTGGATGCCAGTAAACAAAGCTTAACCTCATGGAAAGTGATATAGCTGATGAATCTACAATATGAAATCATTTATATTTAGTATTCATATGTTGAAGGTTCTGTTTTCATCATACATTTAGTTATATTGGTATGTTTTCACTGCATTTCTCATTCTTCATAGACCCTGCAATCTCAGGTTACAGACTTCAGTATGATTCTTGTATTTCTGGAGAAAAATCAAAGACCACAATTTTCAATGGCCAGATAGAAAAAACAAATATGAAACTGTCTTACTTTTGCTTTTTCTGTCCCCTACAGTTAAAAAAAATAACATTATGAAAACACAGAGGGATAAAAATATTTTTCTAAGCATTTTAACTTAGGTATATGTTAATTATTAAAGAAAAAAATCAAATTTACTTGCAGGTTATAGTTAGTAACAAGAAAAAAGTAACACATACATTTGAACATAAGAAGGAGTCAATTCTGCTTATCTAGGCTAGTAGCTTAGGGAATAGTTGACATTATCCCATGTCAAAGTCTTTTACTTCTATTTCTAATGTGAACATCCTCCCTCAATAATGGCTTTTGGTGACATCTGGTGACCCCACATAACTTGCTTACTTTTCTCCTTTCTATTACAAACTGAACTTTTCAGTTTTCCAGTTGATCAACATGGCAGAGACCTCTAATTTTTTACAAAAATTCAGAGAACTTAGAGTACTCAGAACTTTTTTGAAAAGAGATACCTTCAAAAAAGCACTTACATTACCTGATTTCAAGACCTACCATAAAGTTATTGTAACTAAGTAGTGTGGCACTGATCCATGGATCAACATATAGATTAACGGATCAAATAGAGAACTCCAGAATAGACCTACGGTCTTACACATTTTATTTCATTTTTTATTGTGGTAAGAACATTTAACGTAAGATCTACCGTCTTCACAATAATTTTAGTGTACAATACAGTATTGCTAACTATCAGTGTGATGTTGTCCAGCAGATCTCTAGAACGCATTCATCTTGCATAACTGAAATTTTGTACCTGTTGAATAGCAATTCCCCTCTTCCACATTTCCCCTATATTCATTGGATTTTGGACAAAGATGCCAATGTAATCCAATTTGAAGAAGAGAGTATTTTAAACAAATGGTGTTGGAACGACTGGAGAACTATCATTAATAAAATGATCTTTGAGTCTTCCTCACATTCTACATAACAATTAGCTTGAGATGGATCAGAATCCTAAACATATAGCTAAAACTATAAACTTTTTAGGAGAGTATCTCCTTGACTTGGTTAAGTGGACAAATTTTCTTAGAAATGATACAGAAATCACATCTCAATGGCTGGGAAACTTTACCTGTGATAGGCAAAAGGTCAGAGAGTTTCCTGCCTTATTATGGTGAAGGCAGAGGTGGCTCCCTGTCCCTCCCTCTGGACCAGAAGGCTTTTTCGTCTGTTCCCTCAGCTGCATAGGACAGGAGTGTTCCCTTTTCATTGATCTAATTCCTTCCCTGTGGATAATGGCTTCTGCCACTACTAGAGCAATGGGTCTTTGCTTGGACCTTGATGGCTGGAGGATGTCCTGCTTTTTCCTCAGTGGCTTGAAGCTTTAATTTTCTATAAAAGAAGTATTTGGGAAGCAGATAGTGCTCTATGTCCATGTACCACCAATCTCTAGACCTGTGCCAAATCTTTATCAAGAGGACCCAGGGAAGCCTATGGAAGAGAGCTTGCCAGTGACTTCAGACTTTCTTGTGTCTGCGGCTCGCATAGGTACTAAACTAAATTGGTAGTTAATGTTCAGCATCTAAAATATCTTAAAAATTTAGCTGTTTCTACCTGCTTTTATGATGACTGTGTTTTCCTTCAATGATCTGCCAAAGGTGAAAGAAACAGTTCACGTCCTGTCTCACTTCAGAGGAGATTCACACCTTTGGAATTCAGTTGACTGGGTTAACTTACAAACTCACAACTGATGTACTCAAAGAAAGTTATGATTTTGGAGATTATGGAGCTTTCTCTCATTGTTAGGGTCGGGGCAACATTCCCTTGTACTTTTCCATATCATCAATTTCAAATGCAATTGTTTCCTTGATTTCAAGTTCTGATTGTTTGTTGCTCGTGTTTAAAAATACAGATTGATATTTGGATGTTGATCTTGTATACTGTGAGTTCACTAAACTTGTTCATTATAGTAATTTTTGTATATTCCTTTTTATTTTTGTGAGGAAGATTCGCCCTGAGCTAACGTCTGTTGCCAATCCTCCTTTCTTTTTGCTTGAAGAAAATTAGCCCTGAGCTAACATCTGTGCCAATCTTCCTGTACTTTCTATGTGGGATGCCTCCACAGCATGGCTGATGAGTGGAGTAGGTCCATACCCGGGATCCGAACCCACAAACCCCAGGTGGCCAAAGCAGATCACGCCGAACTTTAACCACTCGGCCATGGGGCTGGCCCCCTGTATATTCTTTATGATTCCTTACTTACAGGATTATGTCTTCTGTGAGTAAACACAGTTTTTACCTCTTTCTTTCCAAACTGGATGCCTTTAAATTATTTTCTTGTTCTTGTTGTTGTCTTATTGTATTAGATAGAATGATGCACAGTACAATGTTGAAATGGCAAAAGGAAACATCTTTGCCTTGTTCATCATATTTGGGGAAAGACTTCAGTCTTTCACCATTATGTATGATGTTAGTAGTGCATTTTCCAGAGACACTTTACGAAGTGGAGGAAAACTCCTTTTATTCCTGGTTCAATGAGGTTTTTATGATAAATAGTTTCATTATTTTTCAAATGATTGTTCTACATCTCTTTATGTGATCACATGATTATTGTTCTTTATTCTGTTAGTGTGGTATATTATATTTAGTTATTTTCAGATGTTAAACCAACCAATCATTCTGGAGATCAATCTTAGCTGCTCATAGTGTATAATAGCATTGTCATAAATGGCATTTGCCATAAATCAATTTGTTAGCACAAACTATCTCATATAGCTCAAGGCCTCAGGTATACAAAGACATTCTTATCAGTCAGGACATCCCATGTGGTCACAGCTTATCTAGCAGGAGTTGGTCAAAGGCCACTCCTGAAGAACTGTAGAATGTGCCGGGTGTGGGTAATCCAGAACTGGTGACCTAACCCTTAACTGCATGATGTCCAAGTAGTTCAGTGATAAAACATTTTTAAATAAAAAGAAATTACAGCTCATGAGACTTAATTTAAAGTTCTGAGGGGGGTATTAAGTCAATTTTTACAGTCAGTTTCCCACAAAATGTCAATGTTGTTACATTGTGATATAATAAAAGACCTAGTCATAAAAATCATATTTAGTATCAGGAGAGAATATTCTATAAATAATTTGACTATGTCTTTAATATTTGACATACACAAACACTTGTTTTTTGTATTTATATATGGGAATAGTTTCCATATATTTCTAAATAAAATTCAAAATGTGGAGTGTATACTTAGTGCATTATTGAAAAGCTTATATCATCATATTATTTTCATTATAAAAAGTAGTAGCAAAAAACAAAATTATATTCTTTGAAATTTACTCACTGTGTACTGAATTCACTAGCATATTGTAATTAAGAAAGGGATCAAATAGGGGCCGGCTCGGTGGCGCAGCAGTTTCGTCCGCGCTTGGCAGCCCGGGGTTCGCGGGTTCGGATCCCGGGCGCCCGCGGACGCACTGCCTGTCAGCCATGCCGTGGCGGCGTCCCATATAAAGTAGAGGAAGATAGGCACGATGTTAGCTCAGGGCCAGTCTTCCTCAGCAAAAAAAGAGGAGGATTAGCAACAGATGTTAGCTCAGGGCTGGTCTTCCTCACCAAAAAAAAAAAAAAAAAAAAAAAAAAAAGAAAGGGATCAAATATACATAGAATAAAGTGATAAAAGAGTAATAATTCATATAAAGTTTTATATTGACATATTTATGATTTATATTAAATCTAGTTTATAATAGTAATAGTATATTAAAAATGTATCATTTTGAATCATACATTTCTTATCATCTATACGTTTATATACCTTATAAAAGTAACAGAAAAATGCCTTGGCGTTTTTGCCCACGTTGGATACTTACTCAAAATGAGGTTCACGTTTATGTTATATAACAAATATTTTGTTAAATTTCTCATTTATATAGTTGGATAAAATTCATTCCTTTGAGAAAAATATGTTTTTGATTTTATGTGTTCAAGTAATAGTCATGTTGAAGTGACATGACTTAATAATATAAAATCAACCACTATGACAAAATTATTTTCAGTATATATTCATGTTTTAGGCTTTGCCCACAATAAAATTATGCATGATTTCCTTGTAGATATTCATGCTATATTAGATAGTTCCTTAGCATAACAATTTATGATCTAAATGCCACCTACTTCAAAGTAGGATGTAAGTTGACAGTATGTAAATATTTAGAGAACTCTATTAAAGTACCCATAATATGTTGTTAAGATTTCTAGTGCACAAACAAATTTTTCCTACTTCACTATGCCAATTTCACTAATCTTCTTCAAGGCTCATTATTCCTCTAGGATGAGAAAAAAAGAAAAAAAATTATCCAAGCTTTTAGGTTACTCTTACCCATGGGGAACTATATGGACATTCTCAAAAGGATTTGATGGTGGACATTTTATTAATTGTAGTATCTAGGACTTCAAGGGATTCAAAGGGACTCGATATGATTAGAGCATGGAATATGACATGCTGATGGAGAAGTCAGAAAGAGATGAGACAGGAGAAATAAGAAGTGATGTATTTATGAAAGTCCCTGTAAACTACGTGAAGTACTATGCTCTTTTTCACCTGAGGAAATTGGGAATCCATTGAATATTATGATTGGCAGATAATATTGTTACCAAACACAAACACAGTTTCATTTATCTGCCACATAAGAGAGACCAAAAGGGAAATCTAGAATGCCAGGCTTGTGGCAAGGAAAGGGAGTTTATTATTGAAAGACAGCCAGACGAGGAGATGGGAATTAAAACTCAGACCCACCTCCTTGAAGGGAAAAAGGTAGGAGTTTTTATCTGCGGCTTTGGGAAGGGGAGGGGGACTGTGTGGCCTTGCTGGTTGGTGCCTTCCCACCAGCCTGTTTCTGACCTTGAAGACTGAATTTCTTTTCCCTTGACTGTCTGGACTATTCTGGATAGTTTTCATCTTCAGCCTGCGTTTGGCCTTGTGAGGCTAAATCTTGACTTCTGGACCTTGAATTCTTGAGAAACACAGCTCACTCATATACTAAGGAGGAACAGAAAGACTTGTTTGGTTTTGAACAACAGTTGATTATGCTGAGTGTGCACAGCTGCAGTTTGCAAAGCTTATCTCAAAGTTTTTGCTCTAAGGAAGATTTTTTAGCTTCTTCATTCTTAGTTTCATTATTACTTAAGTGTTGGTGGAAAGTGTTAGTGTACTTTAAATTTTAGGGGAACATATTTGAGTTTGATGAAAATGGTGAAAACATAGGATTTGTTAAATACACATCTAAAAAAAGGAATGGGTAACTGGAAGATGATTTAATACTTCTTCTAACTATGGGACCATAGAAACAAGATCCCTTTGATTGGTCATGTACAATGTAACCTCTGTGAGAAATGAGATTTCATTTTCTGTTAAAGTAAAAGAACAAGGAGGCCATTAGACTGAGGTGGCTCTAATGCATTGGCAGCCTATGTAAGCAAACTGAAACCCAAATTTTGGTTAATTAGCAAATTAGTTAATTACAGAGTAAATTCCTGTAAATGCCTCAAAGTTAGGAAATTGAAAACTAAAAACAACCAATCACAACCAGCCAATTAGGCTTTCACATATTAGACAACCACTTAAGGTATAGCCAATCAAATGATTTCCTTGCTTTGCTTCAGTGGCTGCTCTATAAAAGCCTTTCCCCCAGCTTCTGTTGGCTCAGCGTTCCATTTGGTGCTGCCCCATTCCAGTTGATGTTTGTTCAAATAAATTCTTCAAAGTCTTAAGGTACAGTTTATCTTTTAACCCTATATTCTTTATTACTGATCTCCTATATCTAGAACCATAGACATACAGGTGTATGATAAAATTTTGAGTAAAGTAAGGTAATGAAAACGGTTATTGTTCAAAGTTACATAGTACTATAACGACCTATAACGACCACCATTAGGTTCTTGAAGAATTATCAATGAAAAAATTAAGATTTAAAGGAAGTTGTATGTTAGAGCATTTATTTAAACTTTAAATACATTTTAAAGAATACAAGGTAGAATATGCCAAATAAAGTGAATGTTGATATGAATATAAAATATTGTTGCAAATACAGTGATTATGGTTTGCAACTGAACACGTGGTAAATAACTGGGATGCATAAAAGTAAAGCCTGGACAGTCACTGTCAGGTTGGGTAAATGAGTTATGTTTAGAATATTCAACATAGAATGTTGAATTTGGTTATGAACATTTCCCAGTAATTCACAATTTCTGATATACAGCAGTTAACACAGGACAGCCTACAGGAACATTTTATGCATTTGTATCTTCTCCATTTCTGCAACTTACTTTTATCCATTTTCATTTTAACTCCTTCCAGTATACTAGGTTTTCAAAAAGACAGTTCTCATTTGTTCATGCATCAATTACTTAGTGCTGATGCAGTAAATGTAGCATTTGTAGAAATTTAAAATGATTAGAGTGAACTGAATATTTTGCTCTGACCAAGAATGAGAGTCACATTTGTAATCCCTAACATTTATTTCTGACTCTAATGGAACTATGTTACAGTATATGAAATTTAATTTTTTTAAACATTTTTTTTCTATAAAAATGCTTAAAATATCACTGTTTAATAATAGGATAGTAGCAGAAGTTACATTTAAGGATGTTAACATCCCAAAGATTAAGATAGACAGTGCTTTTGATAAAATTTGGCCATTTGGATGGATATTATCATCAAAAAAAATCTTTCACTGTAAAATATTTTCATTTGCTCTCCTTGGCAATTTTCCTCCAGAATCAAATCTCATCATCACGTCTATGCAACACTCTATGTTCTGGGTGTCTTTACAGTTTCTTTGTGACAGTTTGTCTCGGGCAGTCCTGTTTATGCCTGCCATCCAAGATTAATGATTAGTAGTGCCCCACTTTAATTTTCAAATCTCCCAGTTTCAGCTGTAAGTTTATAAAATATATTCTCACCCTATCTTGAGAACGTATAAATGAGGAAATTAATTTAAAATGGAGTAAATTAGTAGTAAAGCGGAATGCTTTACTAAGATTATTGCGTCAGAAACCATATGGCCACTAAACTGTCCAATAAAATCCTGAGAAAGTCTTCATTATTATGGAATAATCAAGGTAATGCTCAATAGTAATTCAATCAGTTCAAAGAATCAGATATATAATGGCAAATCCAATATTCTGTCCACTGCCTCACTAAGGCATCTAAATTCCACTGCAATTTAGATATTTGAATATTTGATATATTTTTATTCTGTTTCTTCATTTATAAATAAGTTCCAAAACAAGATACATACAAACAAACACACAGAATTACAGTTCATTCTCTTTACAGTTTTTGTATCAGATTTTTCTACAACTTTTTTAATGACTTATTTATTGGTCTTATTTCTTACATTTGTTTTAACAGAGAATAAACAATTACCGCTAATTGTTATTAAATGTTCCATTGGACATTTCTCTAGAAATGTATGGTATGTTTTGTGTATTATGTATGTTTTTATATCCCCAGCTAGATTATGAGTCTCTGGGATTTAAGGTAATATGTTATTCATGTTTCTATCCCCTGGTACTTATAAAAAAAATACATTATTTAACAGGAATGTAAAAATGCCTATTATTGTAGTAAACAATAGAATACTTGTAGAAAAACAAGTATTTGACAAAGTAAACTACATGGTATTTTTTTTTAATTTAAAGTTTCTCTTTGTTCTTTGAGAATTAATTATTTAGGATTTCTCTAGTATTCTTGTTTACATTATTTTCAGGTGCTTCTAACCTTTCATTTTTTTTTATTCCTTGTAAAAACAAGATCAATTTGTATGAATCACCCTATTACTTTGTATGTAAGGAGAACTATGTGTTATTTTGGATATATTAAAATTCAATCACACATAAATAATTTAGCACATCATGTTTTCATTTGTAGTGTGAATATTTTTAAATCTGCCACAAAGTAACATCTAACATTTGTAAATAAGCTGTTATAGACTTAAGCTCTTTCATCTGTCAGATTTTTATTCCTGTTAATCTTTGCAGAGCTAAATAAAAATTAATAGATTTATAATTCAACCAAATACATAGAATCTAATGAGCCAGATTTTACAATCAATAGGTTAATGAAAGTAAGTAATTCAATCAAATTCATATATAATATGAAAGAAATGGTTTAAAGTATATCAATTGAGTTCAAAATGAACTATTTCTATAATTTATATTATTATTACCTATTAGTATTGCTTCTTGGTTATTTCTAATCCTAATATACAATGTTATTAGTTATGCTCAAGGTCATTCATATTAAGGAAAAAATAAAAATTAAATAAAAGAGGAAACAAGAAGTCTTGACATTTGTGAGAGAACTAATTGGCATTGACTTGGAAAAAATAAATACAAGGGGGAAAAAAGTACTATTCATTTTTAGCCTGTTACATAATGACTGAGGAGAAATTAAAGTAACCTAATAAAACCAGTGTGTTCCATATGCCAATGCTCAAGTGTGAGCATTAAATGCACACAGTAAGCCACTCGAAGTCAAGGGCAGAGCATTCATTTATTATTATTATTATTGT